>OX596209.1:12278681-13709326 GCA_951394215.1 Glyphodes perspectalis | reverse complement strand
AAAATAAAATTAAAACACATTCCATTCCATGCTAGTTTGTCAAGGTACACTATTTGATTCTGGTATTTAAAAAAAAGTAGTTCCAGAGCCTAATCAATGCAAACAAGCAAATAATCAAATCTGTCCTCTGTATAATTAATATAAGTATAATATAACAAGTCTTATTGTTGCAACTAAAAAACAGCCGACAACCTAGCAATGTAATGGATCCTAAACGATTTCGATTATCGTGACCTCTTTTGGCAATCTTTATTGGAAGGGCCGCTTCCATATGCTTGTAAGTGGCTGGCATAGCTATTCTTGGCGAGAAACGTGCAGTCACACTTACGACAGACAAGGCCACTAACACAGTAGTTGTAAGTGATTTCCGCAGTTGTTCTAACTTTCAGCTCATCGCGTTTGGACACCAGCGACATGTCCAGGTCGTCCTTCGACCGGGAACACGACATTATTAACGACAACGATAGTGACGCAGACCTTAGTGGCCGACGAAGTGGACGAGCGTCTCTTCTTGACGGCGGGCGCGCTGTCGCGAGCGGTCCACCCGCCGCGCTGCACCCACGAGCGGCGCGTCGACGCCAGCGAGATGTCCAGGTCGTCCTCCGACCGGGAGTACGACATCTCTGATAGTAGGGTTCCTGTAACATGGACAATATACATAAGAAATCAGATAATTCATGTATTGGCAAATATTTGTGCTAAATACGTGAATTTTAGCAATAAGGAAGGGTTGGGATTTAGGCAACCTACATGCCATTAGTATGCACTATAATGATGGTATGGGATGATAATGGTAACATAGGCTACATTTTACCTGACTAAACAAGGAGTCAGTTTTTAGAAAGCAATTTCCACACTGGATTCTGTCCCGTTTTATTACTTGTTGAATTAATACCTCAAGTACTCAAAAGGGTAACAATTCATATATATAATTATATATGACTAGCGACCCGCCCCGGCTTCGCGCGGTGAGCACAAACCAATATGAAAGTAAGTATACATACAAAACATTGAACCAACATCCCTTGGGCAGTTTCAAAGATCTAAGCGAACAGATAGAAGCGGCGACTTTGTTTTATTTTATGTTAAGATTGACATTTTGACAATTTATAAGTAGTTCCTCAAGACAAATTTAATAAAAAAATTCTAACAAACATTTGAAACACGAATAGGTATAGCTATTAATTAAGTTTGAAATGTCATAAAAGGTTTTACTTTCTTACCAGTGGAATTTAGTTCCGGAACTCCACTGAGCTTTGCATTGTGGTCCTGCTGTGCTGTGCCATTGAGGAATGCAAGTTTTTGCAGAGTCTCATCATTCAGTTTGTTCCTGTTGTCATTGAAAAGCAAATCGCGAGCCATCTCCAGAAGTTTACTCTATAATAGAAATATTTGTATTTCAAATTAATTATGTTGACAGAATATCTTACAAGTGACTATTTTTTATTAATACATTTTGAGCCTGTCTTTTGAGTAATTTTGTTTTGTAACTCATCATCTTCCTAGCGTTATGTCCCGTGAATAGACGGGGTCCGCTTAGACCATGATCCAGGATTTAGCGAGTCTGGTAATTACATTGAAGCGACTGCCGATCTGACCTTCGTAACCCTATGATAGGGGAACCAGACAAATTTTGGATCATGGTTACAAATCCAAAGTTGTTTGAATTTGCAGGTTTCATCACAATGTTTTCCCTCACCGCCGAGCTAGTGGTATAAATACGTACATAGATTTTTAAAAAAATCCAGAGGTATGTGCCGGGTTTGAACCCGCACTCCTCGGTTAAGAGGCGCGTGTCCTTACCATTGAGCTACCACCGCTCAATTTTGTTTAAATACATTCTAATAGTTACAATTTTGTTTTGTAACTATTAGAATGTATAATAAAAAATGTGTCTGAATTCATCAATTCATTCAGCAAAACCTTCCTCTAGCTGTTTTAATTGTGTTTCTCAGTAAGGACTATACAGAGAGACCCTATGTGTGGACTATAACTTAAACTTATTAGACACCTTGCTGCAACTTACAAGTGTGAATCTATTATTAACAAACAAATATACCAAGCAAAAATCTGTACATTAAAACCAATTACAATTTTCCATATAACCCAGCCCGGCTTTATTTTTGGCTGAATGTGGTTGAAGGGGCATGCTACCCCTTTGACTCTGCCTACCCCTTTGGGGATTATGGGCGTGATGTTATGTATTAAAACAAAGTTTTTATTACAGTTGGTATGAGGCAACATAGTTTATTCATTGATTTATCAGTCACAGAAAGAAAATTCAACTGACTTGTATTATTGAAATATATCTGTTATTAAAAGCAATGTTTATTACACTGGTCATGTTCATAACCAATAAATTCATTATAAATGTTTATTTAATAATACAATGTTTATTTAATAAATGAGTTTGAGAGAACTGATTGGGTAAAAAAAGTGTTACAAATTATATTCCTAACTTGTACATATAAGTATCTGTAGGCTAGATCTGTATCTGCAGCTCAAACATTGTAACAGGATTGTAACAAGATTCAGGAGATTTGAAGAAGAATGGGACTAAAGGGACTTTATCTTGTGGAGAAACTACCTAGAAATAGAAATATCTTTATTCATGTAGGCTCCATAAGCACTTATGAATAACGATTATGAAATTCATAATAATACTATAGTAAATGAAATAATACCTTACCAATTCACTATACTTCTTGAGCACAATATTTCTCTCCCTCTTTTCACTGTCGAGCAGCTTCCTCACATGTGCAAACTTAGCCTCCCACTTCGATAGGGTCTTGTGTGCCTCATCCAACTCCGTCTGCAGCCGGACAGCCTCTGCTTCTGCAGACGCCCATTGTGTCCGCACCCATTCCATCTGCTTTACAAATGCTAAGAAATCTATGGAACAAATATTAATACTTAATATGAGTATGTTGCAGCCAGCTTGTTAAATTAGCCAGTGAATTAGCCTAAGCCTTTCATTAAACAAATTGCTTAAGAAAATTGAATATTAACCCAACCTTGATATGTGTCAGTTATGGCTTAAAACAGTATTCTTCTAATATAACAGACATGTGGAACAAATGTTGAGAAAAAAAATTACAAAAGCACCTATGGTGTATTTTAGCTCATCCCAAGGTGAATGATTTAAAATTGAGAACATATTAATATCTAAGTACAAAAAAATATATATCACGCCCATATTCCCTGAAGGGATAAGGCAGAGTCAAAGGGGCAGCTGGCCACTTTAACAAAAAAAATAATTATTCAAATACCTTGACATGATATTGTATGTACTTAAACTAAATATTATTTTGGCTAAAAGCCTCCTTAACAAATATGCAGCTCCAATATTAGAACAAAAGCGTAATTTACTAAGTATTTGTTTCACAGCCCTCTGATCCATGAGTGAGTATGGCATTAGGCATGATGATAATCAGCTAAGTACATATATTTTCTGAATTCTTAATAAATTACAAAATAAGAGATATATTCTATTAAATAACATATTATAAACGCATTTGAGGAAAGAAATGACATTGGTAAATAGCTTTATACCCAGCGGATAACAATAACATTTATGTAGATGTGGGGGGTAGATTAATATCTTCATACTGTATTTTAGGCCCATTTGTAAAGCCAAGTCCTTGAGTATATGCATATAATAAAAGAGAAACAAATATAATTTGATATTTAAACCTAAAAACTCACATTCTTCTGCCGCTCCATCGTTTAGAACTCCATTTAAACGGTTCAAATCATCAAACTGAGCCACTAACGAAAGCGTTAGACCAGGCCCCGAATCTGAATTTTCCGAACTCATTTTCTATCCAAATAACTATATTTATAACACAAAACACTATAAACCCAATAATTATTTACATTTCAATCCAATATGTTCAATAAACAATCCAACACACCCGAATAAGAACAAAAACTTGAATTTTTAACGGCCACCGCCAGTCTATCGGCTGTCAGATTGAAAACGGACGACGCAATGACGTTCGGAATTTAAAATTGATAGGATAAATGGATTGGGTCCAAATAAAATTAGAAATTTCTAACAACATGCTTTAGGTTGTTACATATTAGTAATTTTTACTGTACCTTTATAATTAAAAGCAAATGATTGAAATTATATATTTAATAATATTCGTTACAAGATGTACAGGAAAATCTTTTAATCGTTTTTGAACGCAGTATTCACTCGGAGTTTGTTCCGTAGCAGGCAATTCTATTTAAATTTTTGGTACAATTGTTCTACATGGGTAGCTACAAAATTATCAGAAATTATTAGTAAAGGTTGAATAATATACTTACTGAAGGAAAAAAACTTTAATTTTATAACTCAGAAACTCCAACTTACAGAAAATGTTTGCTTGGCTAGTAACAGTTAAGGTATTTAAGACTGCAATGGTTATATGAAGCTAAAAGGGAATATAAAAAATCATCAAAATCGTGCATTTTATTATATACACACTTTACTAACAATAATAGACTTACTATTTCAAAATAGGTTTTAATAAAAATAAAGTTCTCATATTTCAATAACAATCATAAAATTTATGAGGCGATAGAATCACTGAACAAATACAATTTTGAATGCCAACATTAATTGTGTTTTAATAAATTTAAAATTATTTTAAACAATTCGGTTAAAATATTTCTTAAATGAATTTAGAATTTTCTATCCCATGTTGGTCTGGAACTCAAAAATAATATACCAACTGTATTCGTTGCTTAGCATGTCGAAAAAGGCGACTAATAATAAATCGGGTTGGATGTGTCACTGTGTGCGCGACGACCTAACCACTTGTCATTATAATAGTTCATCACAATTTTTCATCTAACCTAGCCCAGTTTATTTTTTTTGGCTGAATGCAGTTAAGGGGGCTAGCCGTCCAATTGACACTGCCTACCTCTTCGGATATTACAGATGATGATCATATTTACCTATGTATTTTCACAATTTTTATTTACCATGATTATTTGCTGCTTTTTTAAATACGCTTCTTTTCCCCTCTTCCTTGCGAGTTAGCTAGAAGAGGAGCCCAAGTAGCCAATTGATTGTTATTATTCGTACTTTGAAAATTGTTGAATTTAATGTTACATTTACATACATGTTTTCGCTTGATGTTAAAGTATGGGTAGGATCTCTAGAAACTGGCAACATTCAGGGGTAATTCGAGGTGACACTGACATTTTGTGACCTGTTCCATTCCATTGGTCGGCTGTCGGGCAGATTCGCTATTCGCTTGTCAAAGCGCAATGACGTTCGGCTGAGGACGGTGGTTTGTCCGCACGGGTCGCGTTCGCGTAGTTCAGCGATTTATTTGTGAGATATTATTTATTTCGGATTCCACCGGCGTCCCGGCCTCCGCGCGTCGCCATGGCGGACGAGGAGAATAACTGTGACGATGGTGGTGGTGAGATGAAGACCAACCAGGCGATGCGACTGCGGGGCCGCAAGGGAGCGTTGAAGAAGAAGAATGTTTACTTCGTGAAAGACCACAAGTTTATGCCGAGATTCTTCAAGCAGCCCACGTTCTGTTCGCACTGCAAGGATTTCATATGGTGAGTGTGGATTATTGTTTATTGTGTTGATGGTTGCGTCCGGCGGTGTTTGTTGGGTATTAAAAATACATTTTGTTTACGCTCGGGGCGCCTTGTAATTGTATCGGCTTTCGACAGTGCGCTTATGATAACAGATGGTTTGAATCTGCGGAACAACACCATTTCGCTATGGGTTAACTCGATTTGCACACTGGCGATGCCAATTTGTACTCTCTTGTGCACTAACAATGGTACACAGTTCCTGCGCTTCCATTTATGAATTTGTTTCCTGGCAGGTGTCGTGTTTTATAGCAACGAATTTAAAGAAATTATTCCAACAATATTCTTATTAGAATCTTCGTTTAAAAGATAGTAATTTGTCATGTTACATATTATTATCTAATTTTTTTTTGTCATTTTAACTGGATAAAAAAAAGTTTATGTATTAAAAATAAAGTATTTATATGTAAGTACAATATTAAAGATGATAAAATTTTAATATATGTAGGTATACAATATCTAACTTCAAAGCTATTGCTCAAAAAAACCTATCAAAAAGATTATGTACCTATTTACTAAAAATAAAATAAAATATCTTATAAAAATATAAATCTTCTATCAGATATTGTTTTTGTACACTTTCAATTTATTTAAAGAATATAGTGTTCAATAATTTCATTCAAGAAAAATATGAAGGACAATTATTTTATTATGCATTCCTAAATACTTCTTGAAGCCATGAGAATTTTTTTTGGCCAATCATATCTAATGAAATTTGAAGAACATAATGCAACCCATTTTAAACAATATAGGTATGTAAATGTACTTCCATAGACACCTTCATAAACATTCATTTAGTATTTCAAATAGACGAGTTTAGCAGTTTTTATTCCCAAATCACATTATACATCAGCCTGAACCAAATAAGCTATAGATGACATCCACACCAATCCCCACAAAATTATTATTTTTCTTATAAAAATTACATTTTAACAGTTATCCAATGAAGCAAACAATATATTTCATAAAACATACAAAATTAAACAGACATATTTTAGAAAGGAAAACATATTCCTTCCTAAAATATGTCTGATTCAATATAAACCTCTGAAACTTTTATGATAGTGTGAGTCTATTTTTAAACAACTACGTATATAAAAATAGAAACAACATAACTAATGCTTCCATTACTTTACTTCCTCTGTGAATCATTCAGAATATTCTATATATTTAAAAATTAGTACAATTAAAAATGGTTGTGATTTCATGTTATGTATAAATTTAATATATGGACAATATTTGTAAATTGCATGACCATTCCGATAGCATACATGATAAAACAAGAAAAATAATGCTCAAAATAGATATTCTTACTGTTATGAAAAAAAAAAGTTTAAATTTATTAGTTCAGTTATTTGTTATTGCTTTAAACTTTATATTATTTTCCTATTACAGAAATTCCTGTACCTAAATATCCCACAATCCCTGCATACTGATCCTGATAATCTTGAAAATTATCCATACTGAGCCCATGTCATCTGTAAAAAAATAATTAACTTTATTTATTTAACTATAATAAAAATAATAAAAGTGACCATGTAAAATGTGACATAAAGAACAGAATAATTTAATTCCATTTTCTATCTATGTCTCTTTTTTAAAGCCAACTCTTTTCCTCTATAAATATTTACAAAAACAAACTGTTATTATTATCTGAGTGATGACTGAATAAAGCTCAATTATCTTATTTTGTTCCTGATTTATTTTTCCTAGTTGGTAATAATTATTAATTTAACTCGAAATTAATTCCAGTACATATTATTTTGCTATTTAACTATGTCGTACGTAGATTTTTTTACCCTACAGAATCAAAATGAAAAATCAGATGTAAAAAATATTTAAATTAGGCAAAATAAAAAAAAAACCCAAATTTTATTTTAGAATCGATAGAAATGCTTTGACTGTTCACTATATTTAGAATATCCGTGTTAAGACGACGTTCGACCAGTGCGCATGTTAACGCAATCATTATAATTTTGAATTATAAGATCATTGCAGATGCAAAGCGCTAACGCTTACCTCACAACAGAGTTGGCGTAATTTCGCAAAGTATCATACATGTCCAAGCGCATCATTATTGTCATGGAACATTGCAAAAAATGTAGTTACGTAGACGTAAGTAGTGTAGTATATTGTTGAATCAGATCGACTTATTCTGACCTACTTAATAAAGATTAGTATGTTATACTGTATGAAGGCTAGTACAGCAAAATGATGCGCGACTATCCTTCACTGCAAATTTGAATTGGCTTAAATGTTTACAATTAAGTTATGTACTAAAGAATCTTGAGATGTCTCACTGTTGATACTTTTTTAATGTCATCGGTAAATTCTGCATGTGTGTTATTTTTGATACCTCAATTTCCTGGTTCCATTTAATACGGTCATAATTGGATTTAGCTACACTAATTAAATGCCGATTGCCCGTGTGACGTAGGTGTGCCTGTCTGTGCTTTAAATGTTGTATTTATTATACATGTTCAGAAATCATGTATGCGTTGCGCATATCCTAACTATTGATTTAAATGCGCTGTTACGCATTTAAGTCAACTACCTAGCTGATCTTCGAGAATTTTCGTATACACGTCGTCAGGTCTATGTAAACGGATATAGAGTACTTTTTATCCTGAAAAAATACAGTTTTCGCGGGATAAAGCTTAGACGATTGGTATAACGACTCAGATTGTTAATACTTCACTCTCGTGCGAAACTGCATGCGAGTAGTAATTTATAATTGGGATACGGGTATTCTTATCGCTCGCCGTAGTAAATGATTACTCATTCTCTCAGTCTGGTAGCCTAAGTTATAACATTTAGCTGGACTGTTGTGTAGGTAGTAGTTGCATGAATAATAAAGGTATTAACAGAGTAGGAGTTAATCTGAGCGCTATAAAGATACCTCTACGTATTTTGTTGCCGTGTTTTCGTAGGCTTAAAATCTTTTGTGACTGTTTTTAGATGATAAGCTTAAAAATACGGCTTCCGAATTTTGATTCTTTCATTAAGACTGTTCTTTAACTTAGCACAATTTATTATTTTAAAAATTATTAACTATGTTGACTGGCTCGATGGCGCATTTGGTAGTGACCCTGCCCCATGCGCCAGGAGTTGTGGGTTCGATTCCCACTTAGGACAAACATTCGTGTGATGAATACTTGTGTTTGTTCTGTGGCTGGGTGTTAATATCTAATATTTAAGTATATATTTGTAATACCACTATTGTTTCTGATATCTGTAACACAAGTGCTTGAGCTACTTACCTCAGAGTCAGATCAATGTATGTGATGTAGTCTGATATTTATTTATTTATTTATTTATTATTTATGTGACGAATGTAAAGAGAGATGTCAGTCTGCTTGTGGACAAGGTCACTGCAACGTCTTTTGTATTCATTACTTGACTGTATATCGTAGTTGAACTATTAATGTAAATCTCGCTGAAACGTTGGTAAAAAACATATTTTTTTCCTGCAAAACAATTGCGGTGACAAAATTGAAGTTACTCTATTACAGAAGTATACTTTGAGAGAAACGAAATTTCGATAATAATTTTAAATAGGTACATAGGCATACCTAAAATGCTTGGGTAACAGAGGCTAATGATGAGTATTATATTTTTCGTGTCTTTATCGCAACGTAAAATATTTGCATTGTTGTGGAATAATGCAAACAATTAGTGTTATGACATAGCATGTGTCTGAGTGTACTGGACTGTCTTATTAAAATACCTACTAGTTTTTTACCTTATTTAATAGGCAAGATGACTAAACAGAATTTTTTAGTCATATGATTATAAAAAAACATTGAACACGTATTTTTCTATTTATTTGTCAAAGAAAAAAAACATTGACGAAGATACAATGCATTTAAGTTTCCGCGTAACGTCACACTTTCGTACAATTTTTAGTTAATAGTGACCTCGCAAGCTCCCACTCCAAAACTTTGATGCTCTTTTCTTTATCTTTGTGATTTTTTGTTAATTTGATAAAGCGAAAAATATGTGTCTAGTATTTTTTTATAATATATCTGACGGACTAAATGGAATTATAGTTTTTAATGCAGTTATCAACCCTATTTTCAACAAGTTGGTTTGAGACCTAAAAATAATGTTTTAACTGTGTTCCTCGCCTAAGCGCCTAAGTTCCGTGTTGGGGTATAATAGGAGAGGCATGGGACAAGTTTCCAGCTTGCCTCAAATACCTACCCAAAAATTGGTGCCAGCTCTTCTACTACCTCTTCGAGGATTGCAGGCGTGTTAGTATGTACATATTTAATATCATTAGTTGACTTTTTAAAGTTTTTTCTAATTTATAAATGTTAGATAAATAACCGGCTATGTATTGCGGTTTCACGCTGATTCACTTGTGGTGATTGCACTTACAATTGAATTGTGTATTTTGCAACTACATATATACATACATGAAATTCCCCGAACGTGTACGGTTTTAGGGGTCTGTTCAACAAATATCAAGGCTCTGTCAACTCGGTGTAAGACCTATCACTGTAACAGCTAATTAAAACAGTAGTTAACAATAGAGTCACATTCAATTCATTTCAAAGTAGGTTTTAAGCAATTTTAGTATAAAAATCAGAATCAACAATGGACCACAAACTATACTTACATTTGAAAGAAACACATTGTTCAACTACTATGTATTTGTTTATTAATATACCATGCAAGCGTCAAACCTGAGGTGGAGACAAATATTTGAAACTTTTTGGGTCTGGGTGTTTATAATCTTCGTTAGGCACCTACGTTGATTCTAATTTCCATAACCCAACTGCTTAACAAAACAAATATTGAAGAGTGTGAGTGTGCGAAACCTTTGATGCGCGAATGCGATTCGTACTTGACCAGTTCATTATCTTATTAGCACTTTGACGTCAACAAGCTCCTGACTAATGAACTGTAGAATACAATAGTCCGCCTTTTTAGTGAATGAATGTGATTCTTCGTGTTAAAAAAGAAACATATTAAATCTGCTATCTTTCAGTAACGAGAAGAAAATGCCACCTAGGAAATATTCCCGATTATGCAGATTACTCAGTTTCTAAAGAAAATTGTCGGCCTTTGGATACAGAGGGTTGTTGCCTAAATTAAAATCTAGAGAAAAAAAAATTATGTAAGTTGTTGAAAAAAGTGTTTAAAAGTCAGAATGGGCCCCAAAGAATCTTACGACTTTTATAGTCATTCCGTTTGTTTTTTTCCCGTTAGCAAAAAAGTTACATAATAGATACACATCTATTTATATATTAACTTATATGTTCAGTTATCAGAACAGGTCTGCATTTAAAGTTGCGTTCTGATTTATGCAGCACAACTTCTATGTTACACTGAAATATATTTTCTGCCGTTGCGGTATTAAATCGAGATAATAAGATAATATGCAAACGTTGGAAACAGATAAAATGATGTCGCCGTGTGATGTCCTGATAAAAACTAATACTGCTATTACCGCATTGTGATTAGAGTGCAATTTATTGTGATAATGAGAAAATCACATAATTATATGCCTACCTCTTTGCTAAGTTTATTTCTGCCAATGTCAGGTAGTAAGTATATAAGTATATTGACAAATCATCAATACGGTAATTTCGCCAAGATCCAAGGTCCCATAAGAAAAATATTTTAACAATTTTGTATGTTCACTTCATTTCAGAACGTTTTAAAACAAAAAATAAACCATTTTTATTTAAGCATGTAAATAATAAGGATGTTGTTATTACTATGTATAAAATATATACTTACATAATATTAAAAAACAGATCGATCAAACAAACATTGTGAACTATTGAAACTGATCCCAAGAAATTTGGTGTTGATTCATTCTTGTGCTGTTAAATGAAGGAACTTCCATTGACTCTTTTCTACGCCCGGTCATTTAACGAAGGATATTAATTACAGTAGTAAGTTAAAATTATAGCAGCGAACTAAGTTGACTATTCTAATTGCTAATGCAGCTGAATGGACGATTTAACATTGTTATATATTGATGGAGGTTTCACACTTTACGCGAGAATGCCAGCAAGACAATAACACTAGATATTGCCCAAATTCATTCGTCAAATGCTACCTTGTCATCAGCTGTTGTTGCAGGCATGCAGATTACGGTATTATGCAACGTTAGGCGCATCGCAGACTCTGGGCAGAACAATAGCGGTAACTGACCGTGGCTGATGGATCTGCGTGGTGTTTGGTGCGTGTTTCGAGAATGTCGTAATATGTGGTTTGTTGGCGTTATCATGTTAGAACAGTGACCTTTGAATTGTGGGTCGCGGCCCAACGCGAAACCTCTTTGATAGGATTGCAATTATGTTAAAAACTAGCTGTGCCTGCGGTTTCACCCGCGTTTTTGGTTAATGTCATTAATAGCTTATATCTCTCATCGATAAATGGGCTATATAACACTGAAAGATTTTTTCAAATCAGACCTGTATTTTATAATTTTAGTATAGATTAAAAAAAGACAGTTGATCTCTGTAGCATATAGGTACTCCCCCACCCAGAGAAGATGCGGAGGTGAAGCTACTTCCAATACTCTGTCTGTATTTCAACTAGATGGAAAGCGAGTCTTTCCTAGAATTTCTGTTGCTTGACGCCGGTTCCAGCCAGCGAGACAAAAAGGGGACTTTTGTTCATGCAGTGTTTTTTTTACCTTCTCCGAATTTGGTTACTAAACATGCAACTAAAGGCAAAATGTATAAGTGCCTTTTTTTTGCGTAGAAATCAAACGCCATTGCCATACAAAAAAATATGGCAAGATACAAGGAAAACAAATGTGTTCGTTATGATTAGGTCTGCTTTAAAAAACTACATCGATACTTAAGTAGTCGTTACGTCATTAAGTAAACACACGAAGGACTATGTCAGCACATAATTAAACTAGACGAAGCAAATTAAAACTACATATTCTTGTAAGTCATGATGACGATGGGAGACGGGAAACCCAAGTCGGCAGAACTGGTAAGCGGAACGGTGCCTTGTGACGTCATCTGTCGCCGTCTAGGGCTGCCATTGTGGGTGCATCGTTGTAATCTATTTATAGTCGGGCCTACTAGAATGCCGAGTATGAATCAAGCGGTCAGAATGATAAGCTTGCTATAGATACGTAATGGCGCGTCTGAATCGCAACGTCATTTTCGGCAGGCATTCATGCTATCTACAAAGTAACTTTGCGATCCTTTGAAACTATTATAGATGATAATAATAGAATGTTAGACTACAAACTATTTTTAAAATCTTTTAAAACTGCATTTATTACCTTGCTAATGTAGACGTTTTAAAGGTTGTTATTTTTCAATTAAATGGCTAAAATTGCTGGTTCAAGTATGTGCAATAAAATAAATAAATTCTCAGATCAAAGAATAAAGATAGAAAAAATAAACAGATTTTTTTATTATTATATTTCTGAATCGAATGCATATAATTTGTAGTGCGATTTTATTATTAAGCTGACTTCGTACACCTCCATTATATCTGTTGTCGTCTCAAATGTTAATTTCTTATGTTAATTTCTATGTCTACTGAGTTACCTGTCAAAAAATCTAGTCTTAGACAGTCTAAGTACATAGTGTGAGTCTTTAAAGGTTACCTCTTTTATGTTTGGTAAATAACGAAACCCTGTTAAAATTAATGTGAACCCTAAGAAACAGATGGTGGCACCGTAGCGGCCGCAAACGCGAAATACTAAGTAATAAATAAACGTTCAATTTCCTAGAGTCGGTTAAGTGAACCCAGATGTTTCGGTAGATATACTGTTCCCTCACTTATGATATCTAAGGTATATAGCTAACTTAGCCGTCTAGCCAGCAATTGTTGAAATACTTGTGATTATGTGTATGGCTTCTACTAATTTATTTATTTAAAAAAAAAATATATATATATATATATATTGATCGGTAAATACAAGATTGGCATTGACATGTGATTAGTATAAATAAAAACCATATTAATTTCTTGACAAAATATTTTTAGGAATTTATTTTATACGATATATTTGCGTACCTTAAATTTTTGCGTTATCTAAAGAAATTAACGATGTATCATAGCAATATGTTACTAACTTTTTGAAAGAATTATTTGACCTACAGACGGCTCAGAACGTTATATCTAATAAATAAATATCAAGGACACATAGAGTTACCATATTTTTCTGAGTAGGCCGTACGCATGATATTCCTTAGCGCGTCCCGAGGTAGACGTGACTGACATCAAACGTAACCATTGACAATAAATAAAATGGCTGCCCAAACATCGGTTCCTTTCATTTCTAATGGCACATCTTCCTTAATCACGTGATGGGATCGAAGCAGGAAACTGTTGACCAAAACAACGTTATATTTCATAAGAAATGCTCCTGCCATGTATATTGTATCAGTACAGGTAGTGGAATTAGGGGATTCCATTTATGTAATCGCAACCGCATGATGCTGCAGTCTTGGTTACCTGTCAATCAATCAGTCCTGGGCAGGGATTCGACATAAAAACAGTGTTTTGTTTCTGGTTTTATTTTGGCATTTCGAGTTCTAATGTTTTGATTGAGGAAATCAAATAGGTAGCTTTTCTTAGATCAGCTTTGTAAGTTAAGTTATTATGTAATAGAAATATTATAAATTATAAATGTGAAAGTAATTTTGTCTGTTACATTGACGTGAAAATAAGGCATTGACTAATTGTTATACTGAAAAAAATAATAGATCCTGTTGGACGATTGAGTCACTGTAACAGACCACCACCCGGGCAGACCCGTAAACAAAAGCTGTCTGGTCCTTAGACTATTAATAAAAAATCAATCAGTCATTCTCAGTAGGAAGTGATAAAGGAATGTTAAAAATTGTAGTGGCCTTTAATATTTTTTAATTTCCTGGTTACTTTTACTTCGTTTAGGTACTTATAGGTACTTAACCTATAGTGGCGGTAAGAACACGCGCCTCCGGTGGGAGGTTCAAAACCGAGTCGATAACTTTCGTTAAATGGAGAGAACTTGCTCTTTAAATTTCCGATTAATTGGCCATGGTGACTATGATGCCCATCAATGAGTTTAACTGATTCCCTGCCTAAGGGTTACGTAGATACCATGTTAGTTGTTAAATTCAGCTTTAAGTTCGGTCGGAGCTCACTCCGATTGGGATAAAACGCCAGGCAAAAGAGTACTTGACATGTATGTATAGAGAAAAAAAAACGCATTTTAAAATTCGAACTGATTTATTTAAACCAGTTAAAAGCGGAATGTGTCAGACGGAGAAAAGGTGTTTTACGTGTTTTATGCCAAGTTTATTTGTAAAAATCGACGATTACCTACAGGAATATTTGAATCACTTTATTCTATTACATCAGCCAATTTCAATTTAACTTTCTTTGATCAAATAAAGTTAACTGGCATACGGTTACCATTTGGCAAATGACCGTTATATCCCAGGTGGCTAGTAACGAATACGATTGAAGATATCTACTCTTGAACATTTTACGTCGGGAGACTAGTTTATTTTCGCACTAGATAAATGATGGCAAAGACATCCAGTGACGTACGGCCGCCGTGATTTTTCCGTCGGAATGGTCGCGTGATGACAACAAAAAGAACTTTATTGCTGTTTTTAAAATTCGAATGTCTCGGCCATCGGTCTGAAATTACGATTACGAATGTAACCCTGAATTTTGAAGTGGAATGCAAACTATGATTTTATTTATTTATTTTATAAGGCACACCTACAGTATACATATAACAGAATTTTAAACTGTATTTTAATGACTAATTAATTGATATTTATAGTCACATACTATTTATTCGTACTGATTCGTAGCTCTAAATTACAACAACTTTAATTCAGTGAACAGAAAGCATAGAAATTAATATTATCTGACTTCGTCGATTGAGTATTTTGTGTTCTAAGGTGCTATGGAAAATGATCAGCTTGAATTTTTATTTAACTATCAGCAGTATGTATTGTCAATATTTATAGCATATCAATATGTCTTATTTAAATATTGGCAATGGGGTAATATATTATTGTAGCATATGATGTCGATCAATGTCCTTCATTTAAATATTGGAAGTGGGACCCAGAACTAATTTGTTATGATGAGAATAACAACTAATAATAATAGCCACATGTGATAGGGTAAATACTTCGGAAGTTCGTTATATTTTGATCGAGAGAGTAAAATTATTAAAGATATTTGTTTCTATTTTTCTTCTGTGAGCCATTTGTGATATACTCCTGTTGTTGATTCATATTGATATACCTACTATATAGTAATACATGCTATAATTTCATGCAGGAACATAAATTTTTTTGTTAATCTGAAATAAAGATCTGTCCCCCTAAGTTCGAAACTTAATAATTAAGTCTAAGTATTTGTTGTTTGGTAATTGTCTTCGCTTTAAAATTATACTTTATTCAATCAAGAACCTAAATAATACGGTAATTGAATTTTAAAATCCAAATTTACACATAGTTTCACTTAATGCTGATTTTTTGTTATTTCGCTTGTAAGATAAATTGATGTGATGTTTATGTTTCGTATTTTTATTAAATCGCAAATTGTATGGAAGGATTTTTATTTTGACAGCTCATAAATATTAACTAATTTAACATCTCAAATGATTGTCGTTTTTTTTTGTCATGTAATTTTAAAAGTAGTTAATTCTTATTCTAATAGTAGGTACGTACATAATTCTAGATAGACTTTGATTGATTTTATGGCATTTAGGAACCTGTCTCGATAGTTAGTTAGTTAGTATATAACTAAGTTTAGTTTTGAATTGCATGGTGGATAGGTTTTATACTAATGAGTAACATAATTATGTACCTACTGGAATATTAACTTTCCCTAGGTATAGAAATTTCCATGCAATTGCAACCGCAGGACACATCTGATAGTTGGGCTGAGAAACTATACTAAAATAATTAAAACAATATTATTACAACCGTAACGGGAATATGATAAAACATACAACTTACTTATTTAAATATGTTAAACCAATCGAAACTCTTTAGTGTTTTACAATTTATTTTTCCTCGAAATGCATTTAGTGCAGTTTGATATGCAAATGTATTATTACCGTTTTAACACCTCTATCGTATTAATTCCGCTAATGTGATCAAATTAAAGTACACGTTTCTTGTTGACAAAGGGAATTGCTTGGTTTTGTACGTATTGTTTTTAGTAGGGACTACCCTATTAATAATAATAATCAATTTCTAATGATCAGTTTATTTCGGTATTTGATTAATTTAAACAAAATATAAACACAAATCGTCGACTGAGCACATGTGACGTCATAATTTGCAATTACTATACAAAGCTTATGGTGCGTTTTGACAGTTGATTAAAAGTGCGCAAACGGTTGGTGGTTAAATTATTTTATGGTAAATACAAAATACTATAAATTGTCCAGATTATCTTCAACGATGGAAACTAGGTTACCTACAGATAAACATCCTCAAATACGCGTAGGTAAACATCCTTAAGTACAAATGACTATGTTAATCATTCATATTGAATGGGCATATTTACAGCTAATTAATACCTATTACATACTAATTTTATTTTAATTGTACATCTCCGGAAACAGAAATTACAACGGCAGCTCAATATGTACTATTACGTCAATAAGACAAGTGCTTGTAACTTTGACATCTAAGCATACTTTGTTGTCAAATAGAGGAACTGACGTTCCAATATGACTATTATTTTGTTAGCGGCCCGAATGTATATAGTTATTCATAACAAACAAACAACGCCGTCATTAACATTTCGTTAACATTGATATGAATATCGGCGTCATTGTTTGCGTGACCGTGTAATGGTAGCTCCACACCTGCGCACATGTAGAACCAGTGCGCGGTTCGCAAGCATCTTCGGCTAACACGGTTCCCCTAAGTCGACTGTAAAATTGTAAAAGTGAAATGTAGACTTCGCCGCATTCCTTATCGCAAAACCAAATACGTGACGTATCACCTCATAATTTTTTTTTTATCTCCACCCCTAAGGTTTTAATCAGATTTGCTGACTAAGTATACATACATGATTAAAGTAATAAAAACAAAAAATAAACATTCTGTCTATGACCAGATGTCATTCAGCTAAAAATTTGTGTTTGTAAGCCCAGCGAACTAGTGTTCCCCGGGGAACATTAAAATTTGTTTTAATGTATTTTATAATGTCCTTCGTTGATTACGAATAGTGTATAGCAAGCCTGAAGTTAGTTTAGTATAGCAAGCGTAACGGTAAACATGTTTCTAAACACATCGCTGTTGTTGTTCGAAATTTCTATTATGCGCGGTTCGTGCTTGTGCGCAGGTGTGGACCCATCTAAATGTTTCTTCCACGACTCCACTCGATCCATCATGCCGGTCAAATATTTGCCCAAACACTCCGCGTCTTGCGATTTAGGACTTTGTACTTTGATATCTTAGACTGTAAATTGTTTGATTTGTATTAGCGCCGACAGTCGAAACAATCGAGATCGATAACGTTCGAAATTTGAATCCGATTGATGATATTAATACAATGTGAGTACTTAATCAGAGACAGCTTATTTCGAAAGTATTGGTAGTGTTGTAATATTTTGAAAGCGGCCAGAGACAATGATGCATTTCAATGATCTCTTAGTGATCGTTGTACATACCTGTATTGGACTTGTAATAAATTTGATAGGTAATGTTTAGTGGTTGTTTGTTTAGACAAACGATTTGATATTATAAAACTACAATTATAACAAAATCTGGTTGTTATAATGTTTAGTGGTTTCACCTAATCATTTTATGTATTATAAAATGTTTTTCTGGAAGTTAAATTATTTATTGCTAAATTCTTATAGTTATATAAGCTAAATTATGTATGTATAATTAACATTTAGCAAATGTTGAGTGAGATATACTTAGAATTAAAATAAATAACACTTAAAAATCAAAAAATCATTATTATGTCAACCGGTAAATTAAAAATTAGAGCAAAACGGTAAAATTTGAGTTTTCTGAAAAATTTAATTCGTGTTGTTTCACCCAAAGATTGCCTGTTTTACGGCTTTATTGACTTGACTATTTGTTCTATAAAGGATTTCCGCTAAATGAAGTGTGACACCATTATTCTGGTGTAATCTGCGGATATTGTGTAAGTCTCTGTGTTGGTTTTGCTATAACTGAAGACGCGAATGTAAACATTGTAATATTACTTACCTATATAATCATAGAACAGTAAGGTTGCCAATATTTTTTGAGTTATATATTTTTCTAGCGGGAATATAATATAAATCGTATGAAGTAATCAGTATTCATTGTAATTTTTTATTGTCAACTTTCTGGTTCCACTTGTTGATTTTCAAGACAGTAGGTTAGTAGTTCCCTATTTGTTAAAATTCACACATCAGCGAAAAACGTATGTTGAAATAGATATAAAAAGAGAAATTATGGCAAATAATACAAGTTATTTTAGAGATTACTCTCTAAAAACCTGTAAAAAACATAACTTATTGACGCGTTACTTAAACGTTTATTACAATAAGTACACGATATTCAGATTATAGACTTTAGATTTATAATGTCTAATAAATATTAGTCGAAAGATCAGATCTACATCAGAAATTAGAAAGGTAGTTGTTTATTACGCTTTCATCTATTCAACCGGTCATCGTAAAATTTTAACACACATAAGCAAGAGTACTAAATCGAATTAAATGTATGTATATTAACTCCACCAGAGTGCCAATATTTTTGTTTTAACGCCCTTAAATGAATAAAAAGAAAACTTTACGTATACTAACTAACTAAACTTCACGCCACTTCTTTAACGGGGTAGGCAGAGAGATATATTTATATATATTCACGTATACGCGCTGTCGATACAACTTGTCACGTTACTACTTTTAGATTTTGCTTACCAACTTAGGGTAGCTGTGCTAGCAACCCTACCGAATGTTAGGTATGTACGCAATGCGATTGTTATCACAGGTGTCCACCCATCACGCTTGTTTGGAATCCCGCAGATTCCGCGGCCTGTCTTTGTTATTCTGACCTTAGTCATAAACGTCAGTTGGTATAAGCTCGGGAGGAGTACATCATAGTGAACATATTAGAGGAATTTACTGAAACTAGTGGTCGCCCAGTGGTCGAAATTCGACCATAATTTTATTTTTTATTTTTAGAATTTCTAATCATCTTCCTAGCGTTATGATGTCCCGTGTTTAGACGGGGTCCGCTTAGACCATGATCCAGGATTTTGCGAGTCTGGTTATTACATTGAAGCGACTGCCGATCTGACCTTCATAACCCTAAGATAGGGGAACCAGACAATTTTTGGATCATGGTTACAAATCCAAAGTTGTTTGAATTTGCAGGTTTCATCACGATGTATTCCCTCACCGCCGAGCTAGTGGTATAAATACGTACATAGATTTGAAAAATCCAGAGGTACGTGCCGGGTTTGAACCCGCTCTCCTCGGTTAAGAGGCGCGTGTCCCTACCATTGAGCTACCACCGCTCTTTTTAGAATTTCTATTGCAATACTTATTAAAATATTTGCTTTCTGCACTCCTTCTCCATATAAACTTGAACTGCCAAATCGCATACTCCTCCGTCCACGGAAAAGGGTACTGTTCTTTAATTTTGCATTGTTTTAATATATTGATAAAAAAACTCAATTTTTTTATAGTGACATAAGTTGAAAAGTAAAACCTCTGACAATATAATTTTCTCTATAGCCAGAGACATTCTGACAAACAATAAATACATACTTCTTGCACTGACAACTGAACAGGTACAAAGATTATGCTTCACGTAATATATATGTAGATACCTAAAGGTTTATTTAAGCAAAGTTAAGTTGTTGTTAAAGTTTTATTGTTTCTTTATTCTTTTGTTTTATTTTTATATAGTTTTGTATAATTCTAGTAAATTTCCGCTCGATTTTTTTTGTAATTATTGTTTTGTTTTTTAATTAGATTTTATATGTGTTACATTTTCTTGCGCATGCTGTGACACCTTCAAAGGTTGTGCATTTTAAATTGTATTGTAGACTCATTAAGCTATTATTACTACGTATAGAGAAGCTATGTCAAACAAAAATATTATCACGAAACATGGACTGAGCGTGTTTCAGCATTTGCAGCGCTAAAACGAACAAATGTAATCTAATTAAACTATTAAAACACGCAGCGCTAGATCGCTCATAGAGTACATTTTTCTCGCGACCAAAAAGTCGTAAACGCCGTGAATTTCATGGCGCTTACGCGTGATCGTAGGCGAGTGACTAAACGAGTTGTTGCCGATCAGCAACAACGCACGGCGCAAAAAACTTGTTCGCTTCGTCGGTTCCATACGCTATTAATAATAGTTCAATGTGTAGACTAAACATTATTATTTATAAGAAACAATGTAACAACCACTGGATGTCCAAATAAATAAAAGTTATTTGATCAACTAGCGCCTGCCTATGCTATCGTTCGCTTACATAAAAAAAAAAAAGATAAACGATAACAATAGTATTCTTACATGACGAGGTATTTTGTAGGGCTCTATGCTCTAAATCAGCTATACTCAATGTGTGTTCCGCGGAACCCTGGGGTTCCGTGAAGCCTTTCTGGGGGTTCCACGAAAATTGGTACCGATCATAAATATCATAACTCCTGGGGGAAAATCCGTTAAAAGTCGATTATTGTCGATTGCTGCCATCCAATGAACTACTATGGATAGTATTGCTCTTCAATACCGAATAGACTATCGATAAAATCGATACTATTGTTGTTCATTGGATGGCAGCGATCGAAACTATCGATAGTATTGCTGCTTACTGAAAGTATTGCACTAACAGAGACATCGATACTAACGATACTAGTGATTGTCCTATCGATCGTATAAATTATTTTAGCATTTAACTATCGATTGCAAAACAATCGATTTTTCGGCAACACTAACTACAAGTATAAAAGGATTCTGTTGCCTTATATCAATCAATCTTACAACAAGATGTCTTTTGAGAATAGTTGCTAGTTAACAACGTCTCGCGTTATTTACTCAATGCTATGTACACACACATGTACCTAAATTAGCATGTGTCGGAACTACTTATATGGTACGATACATATCTTTACACTATATGCCGCGGGAATAGATATCATCATCATCTTCCTAGCGTTATGTCCCGTGCTTGGACGGGGTCCGCTTAGACCATGATCCAGGATTTAGCGAGTCTGGTAATTACATTGAAGCGACTGCCGATCTGACCTTCGTAACCCTAAGATAGGGGAACCAGACAATTTTTGGATCATGGTTACAAATTCAAAGTTGTTTGAATTTGCAGGTTTCATCACGATGTTTTCCCTCACCGTCGAGCTAGTGGTATAAATATGTACATAGATTTTTTAAAATCTAGAGGTACATGCCCGGGTTTGAACCCGCACTCCTCGGTTAAGAGGCGCGTGTCCTTACCATTGAGCTACCACCGCTCTTATATATCTATGTACATTATTATGTAATATATGTATGTAATACAATATTAGTTTGAGTGTATTGTAATAATACGTCTATGACCTTCGCTGTGACAAACAATTTCTAGGAACAAAATTTCCATAATTGCGTTGATATTACCTTCAATTTGTCTGGTGTTCGCTGTATGACTACTTATTTCATACTTCATTTATTTTTTTATATGACACACTGAAATGTAAATGAATATTAGAACTAATGAAGACTTTTAGCGAGACCATGATCCAGGATTTTACCTGTTTTTTTTAGGATTTATTGTGAATCATGGTCTAAGTGGACCCCGTCTAGTCACAGGACGTAACGCTGGGATGATGATGATTCTAATCAACGAAGGTTGAACACTTAGATCCGTTTCACGAAGAGCTATTTTTCCCGGTTTGGTGAAATCGAATTTGCGGTCTACGCGAACTCTGGACCACTACACAAATGGGTCTAAGTCAGTGGCGGACTAACCGGGGGGCGGAAGGGGCGGTCCGCCCCGGGCCTCTGTTCCTGGGGGCCTCATATCTCCAAGATCCTGTAATCATCCTATATTTGATATAGGATGTTTGCAGGATCTTGCCATCTCTTGATGGGTGTCCACTGTTTGCAGTAGACACCCCAATTTCGGGCCAGCAACACTGCTCGTACCCCTACTAGGGACCTCGTACAGCTCTTTGCCGCCCCAGGCCTAAAACAGGCTTAGTCCGCCACTGGTCTAAGTACACCTATTTTCCAAAATTTTGCCCATTTCGCGCTTTTAGAGTCATAACTAACTAACTAACTAAACTTCACTGCCACTTTTAGAGTCATAATAGTGAAAAACCACCTAACTCCTAGGCTGACACTATCTTGATGGCTCCATGGAGTATTCGGTAGTGACCCCGCCTCATGCGCCAAGATTGGTTGGTTCGATCCTCACCCAGGACAAACATTCGTATGAGGAATACTTGTGTTTGTTTTGTGTCTGGGTGTTAATATCCAATATTTAAGTATATATTTGTAATACCACTGTTGATTCTGATATCCGTTACACAAGTGCTTAAGCTATTTACCTCGGAATCATATATGTATGTGATGTCGGATATTTATTTATTTATGTAGTGTAATTTTACACTTAGTTTTAGTCTTTAGCTGGCGTTTACTATAAGTATATTGACGAGGTAGTAAGAGTAGGAGTATTATTGTGTTTAATATATATAAATATTTTCTCCCTTTGACAGGGGAATATTCAACTTTGCGGGCTGTTGACTAAGCAAAAATGAGTTGTTTATGGGCTTGACTCAGATTCCAGTTGCAAAAATTTACTGACTATTCCACAGGTGTTGAGAATGGCTGCTCTTTGTAGAGTAATATATGTGTACTTTGGAAGATTTAAATAACGTAGGCTGACTAATAGCTGATTTGGTACGACTCCAGTGGTGGACACGCCTATTGGAACTATTGTAACGCGGTTAATTTCCCATAGAGTATTATTAGTATATTATTAGTGGTAGCATAGTGGAATCTGCAATTAGAGAACAAGGATAAATTCCTTAACTAAAATATACTCGTATGTCCTTAAAAACTACTTCAGTGACTTTGAACTTGGGAATAACGAATTTCTCTCTGGAGTATCATCTGTTTGCATTTAATTAGTCGTATGCATATGTGATCAAAGCAAACGTAATTGAAATGAAACGCTCTTGTTACTTTAGCTGAGAACAAGCAATTAAAATTTTCATCAATGAGATCCACTTGTAATAATATCATTGACAAGCTGTTACCGCGGTTTTACTCGCGTTTGTGATTAATGTTATAAAACCACCCATATAGGTACCCTTCCTCGATAAATTAACTATATAACACTAAAATAATTTTTCAAATCGGATGAGTAGTTTCTGAGATAAGCGCTTTTAAACAAACAAACTCTTCAGCTTTATATATTTGTATAGATATTTGATTGTCTCATCAAATGTGTGAAATTTTCCTTAATGTAGTTAATCATATAAAAATAATACCAATCAAAATAGCACATGTGTAACTTTTTATACTAATGATGGCTAATGGTACGCTGCCACTGTACCGTATAGGAATTTGTAATTTTCATGACCATAATAAGGAATTAAGTGCGTTACCCACCTGATAATTAACATATTATCAATCACAAGTTTTATCGAGATATTTTTAAGTCCCAAATCAACTATCTATACTTGTGATGTCTTAGTACACAACCGCCAACTTCCTGACTCCGTACTGTTACTGAGTAATTTCAATATTGAAATACCCAGCCACAAATTTTTGGCCCGACCCAGGAATTGAACCGCGACCTCTTGGTCCTTAGACGGCGCTACCACTAGACCAACGAGGCAGTCACTCCAAATTACTACAGCACCTTCGAAACGAGAACTCTATGCACACACAACTGATTCATACTAGTTTGTACTCAAAGTAGGTCCAATATTCAATTCTATTTGAGCTTCTTATCAGTCAGTTAACATCCCTCCACAAAAGGGCGCGGAGCCCTTTGTGAAGTCCTGTGGGCGACCTTCTGTCGGTGTATGTTTCGCTGAACAATTTACACGGATAAAATACAAGGAAAATAATGTATATGTAATGCGGCTCTTTTGTACGTAGAATTTATTCAGTCTTAAAATCTAATTTGTTGTGTGCTAGCTTTTTCTTTCGCACCGGTGGAGCCTAATCGTTGAAAACTTGAGATATAAATAAGTATATTTTATGTATTCCTACTTGGGTGTCTATCTTGGTCGTGTTCGCGTTTTTCGGTGATTGAGTTCTATTACTTTTTGAAACACCTTTGTCAGCAAATGTTGTGTTATTTTAAAGCTTTTATTTACCAATAATAGTTTTTAAGCTTGCCTTTACTGGTGTTTTGTACTTTAAGTATTCGTTTGGTAATTCTTTGCAATATCAAAGAGGCGATTTAACTTTATCTTTCTAATATTATTGTAGGTTATGTACGAGCTGTTGTTTTACCCGATAACTGCAAATCCTAAAGGAATTGTCATAATTTTAAGATTTTATGTATTATATTATTTACCTCAGTTCCACAAGTTAGCGCCTGGCTGTCAATCGATTAGTTGTTTCTGGAGATTTAAATTTTACTAGACTTCAAAAAACAAGGAATAACTTTTCGAAGCGGATTTCTGTTTATATATTTACAATTTTATTAAATTATGACGTATTTGTTATGTTTACTATAATTATAGGCGGAAAATAGAACTAGGTTACTTACCTCTCCAACATCAACTTATTTTATTATCAAGTTCTTACTTATTTAAGGCATATCGTGACTCATTGCGCTGGACTTTAGGGATAGGATCGTAGTGCGAAGTGGTTAAGAGAACACACACAGACTCTAGCGACAAAATGCTGGACCTCGACACCAGGATGCAGGCAATCCAAGGAAGCTATGCCATCCTTGGACATAAAACTTACCAGACGTCTTCTGCGCATGGACAGAAATAGCCTGAGACTGGTGTCGGGGACCATTACCGGACACTGCTCACTAAACAAACACTTTCACACACTAGGCATAACAGACAGTCCTCTGTGCAGAGCGTGCATGGAGGCGGAGGAAACGGTGGCGCACGTGCTCCTTGAGTGCACGGGCGTCGCCCAAATCCGCAAGGAGACTCTCGGTACACCGGAATCACTTGCGGACGCCCTGAGTAGACTGGAAAGACTCATCTGTTTCTGGAGGGAGGTGGGCTGGCTGGAGTAATCGGCCGCCATGGCTCACGCACAATGGTCCCCCTGAGGACTAAGTGCGGAAACCAACACACAGAACCTAGATGGGTAGTGCGAAGGAAAAGATAAGATACGTAAAATGTTAGTTTATAATTTTTTTTCCGTGTCAAGGATATAAGCTTATCAGCCTTACCAGGTTAGCAGTCATATATTTAAAGATACAACGACAGCAAACAATAGGCCCCTGTTTGAAGACTGTTAACTGGCCATTATCATCACCATTAACCCACATCCACTTGACTCAAAATTAACCATTAGTTGACCTGGTGAGCTATATATTTTCTTGATTGCCATTTACATTACGTCAGCAATTTTATGCAAGGATACACTCATATATAAATGGATAATGATTCCAACCAAAAACGACTTATAGGCTCGCACTCCGTTTTGGATACTATACCATCACGTCTACAATCCCCTGGGTAACCATAGTCCAAGGAGCAACAAGCTTCTTCATTCAGCCAAAAACTTATTCTAACACAGATGACGAACTAGTCACTTGTCATAACTTGTTCATAATGTTCCAAACTTAATTTTAATTATGAACAAGTTGTAACAAGTGGCTAGTTCGTCACCTGTGTTATCATAAAACCAACAGCCAGCCATGAGTCGATTTTTACGATTAGGTAAGAAACACAGTTGGTACATTGACAGCCGTTGGTAGAATGTTCAGAGACCCTGGCCACGAAACCGAGGGTCGCGGGTTCGAATCCCGCTAGGGGCAAATGTTTCGTATGATGAAGATGGACATTTGTACACGAGTCATGGATGTTTTAAACGTATTTAAGTATGTCTATCCGGTGAACGTGTGGTAAACGCACCTAGTATTCATAGCACAAGCTTAAATAAGCTTAGTTTAGAACTAGGGAATTGGTGGGTCGTCAGGAGAATTTATTTAATTATAACATTATTTTTTAGTGCCAGACCAACATAAAGTTAACTTTTTCTATATGTAAGTACACAGTTATTTATCCAACATCGACGCGTCGCATTCTCAACAATCGCAACGTGAATATTTCCCTAACGATGTTTGCTCGAGTCTGAGTTTAATGTTACTCCGCGTTCCCGCAAACTTAGATGGAAGATAACTCTACTGCAGAACTAGGATTTAAATTACCCGCTCATCAAGAACAATACTTATTAGCAAGGATTCAAACAGTGGCGTAGTTTAATGGAATAATAACTTTTTAATCTCGTTTTGGTCTGGGACTTAACAAATTGTATCAACTGTGTTTCCTGTAAAAGGCGATTCGTGTGATGCTGTATTGGGTTTGTGATTGTGTAAGCGAGCAGCAAGCTAATTGTCACAAATTTTCGTTATTCTTCATTTAACCCATCTCGATTTTGTTTTTGTCTAAACTGCTGGAAAGTGCTTGCTGCTTTTGGACTTGGACTACCTTGGGCTTTTGGGTATTGCGGCCGTGATAGTTTGTATGTATAACATTTAGACAACAGTAGTTAATAATGTGCCAACTGCGTTCCTTGCCTAGCATGTCATAAAAGACGACTAGTGGTAAATTAGGTTTTGGGTATGTAATTTTGTAGGCAACAAGCTAGCCACTTGTCACTACTTTCTTACAATTTTCCATCTCACCTAGCCCAGTTTAATTTGTGGCTGAATGTGCCTATTTTGTCTTGCTGTACCTTCGAATCTTCGGTGATTACGGGCTACGGAATGTATAACAAAAAAACACTATGAATTGAACGTTAGTAAGGTTGTATGTTATATGTTGTTCTCGTAGAACTACTGGATGACTTCAAATTTGCTTGTTTGTCTAATCACGTTGGCTAACTTTTATAAATGTGATTACGTGTGGTATTCTTTGTAACAATACTCTGAATATTTTGGTCGCAGCCAATAAACTAATCGACGAGGCGTCAGTCAACGGAAAATAGATTTGTCGTTTCGATTGCTTAGATAATATGGGCGTGAAAATTGCGCAACTATTCGAAATTAATTGCCAATTATTCGTGACTCGTTAATCCTTAGTGAAACTATTGTTAGCACGTAATAATTAAAGTTAGGGACATAGACGTGATATAATTACAGTTCAATATTTCATATATTTATAATTCGAATAGTATTAATGAAAACGGAGTTACAACTATATGGCACATAAAACTTTGAATGTCTTTCTAACAAGCGATTATATTTTAAACCATTTTACAATATGTCTTAACCTCTTAGGCGTGACTCTAAAAACTCTTATAACTGTTCTGATATACGTTTGTTTATTTACACCTGTAATCGACAGTTAAATCATCCATCTTTTCATTAAGCCTTTGATCTTAAACAAGCTTTAACTGTATTAAGTGTGGCGCCCAACGTGTTACCGTTTTAGCAATATTGTGACACATTATTTTGTCAGTCCGCACATAGACTGCTTACTTACATAGAGATTCGCGAATACAACGAAAAGTATTATCTTCAAGAACTCTTGCAAAACTAGTTTAAATTATTTTTTTGTTGTACGGTCAAATTATCAGACAGAATTTAAAAACTGCCATATACCTGTAACATAGTATAGCCATCTCGTACCAGAGACATATAAAAGTAAAGACGGCTATTATAGATAAACAGAACGATAAATAGTCTATTAAACTGTATCGTCTGTATCGAAGCTTGGCGCCCAACCTGGTGCTCTGGCATCGGTAACTTATACTAATGGTCTGATTCTGTGACGTAATATATGATATGTCTATATCTAGACTTGGTCTCTCGGCGGTCGTAATCTTATTAATCATAGGTTATATATAGGTAGTGCCTAAATACAAATGTGTGGCGTAGGAGCGACGCCGAATTAAGTGGGTATACCTTCTGACATACCTCCTCGTATCCTGGCTGCAGTTGAGATCTTCTACATTAAAGCTACTGGGAGTTCCACATATTACACCGTTCGCCTTAAAACGGTGAAGCAGTGCATTAAACATTCCCCGCTTTAAGATATTTTTGCATGAATTTCTATTAACATAGTAAAGAAATAAAAGATTTTTACTATCCCCAAGGTCAACGGCCTATTAAGCCCTATCGATGCTTGGCGCCCAACGCGTTGTTCTCCTATCAGTAACTGAGATTAATGGGTCTTATTTTGTTTCGCACTACTTTATGACTGTGATCTCTTTTTATCTAGATCTCCCGACTGTGGAAATAAAAGTTTCTACGCCGTGTTTATTGTATCGTAGTGGTGTGTTGTGAGCTGATGCTTGAGTTGAATATCTGATGTGTGGTAGTTGTTTTATGAAGAACTTTGTGTCTTCCAGTTGAGAAAACAAGGTGAACTATTATTCAATGTGGCTGTTGCTGTGTTTGTATTATCACGTGTGTAGTAAATCTCGATTTTGGTTGACAATGGCTTCGCAAACAGTGCTTTGGGAAAAAATAATACTTGACCATTCCATATTACAAGTACACTCATCCCTATTGAATCACTGAGTTAACCAAGCAATTACATCATTAAGCACGAGAATGCAGATTGTTCAAAATGATAGTATTCATAAATTGAATACATTGTTATACAATTTGACTAGTCATAATGACAAATTTGTGTTTTTTGACACAAATAAATTTATTCCTAATAATATGTTGACTGGCAAAACTTTTTATTTGCCTTTTAAAATTAAAAAACAACTGGCTAATTTATTAGCCTATAATATTAATAATATTAATTGTATACATAATCGGACCTTGGAACTCGTTCCAAATCATTTAAATTTACATCTAAGACAATAGAGGACACCTCTAGCGTTAGTAGAATATCTAGTTTAGAGACAATAGGGAAGTCCAATATTTTAAATATTGTTCATCAAAATATTCAGGGCTTCTCCGGCAAAGAATTAGAAATGGAACTAGGTCTTAACCAAATGGATATACAGGTTTTATGTTTGACCGAGCATTGGTTGAGGAAGAGTGAGCTACTAATTAATATTGAAAATTATACACTCATTAGTTCGTTCACAAGAAAATCAGCTATTAGAGGCGGGTCACTTATACTATTAAACAATAATTTAAAAGGTAAAGAGCGTAAAGACATAGTGGCACTTTCAACTGAACGAACTATTGAAATATCATGTGCAGAGCTTGAACAGTTCATTATTGTCTGTATTTATAGGCCTCCGTCTGGTAATTATCACACTTTTGAGTCTATTATGGATGAGGTATTGAAAAAAATATGTAATTGTAATAAGAAGATCATTATATGTGGCGATTTTAATGTAAATATTTTAGATACATCTCCAAATTCAATTATGTTTTTAAACTTGTTTAAAAGCTATAACTTACATGAGCTGTTTACCCAGCCTACTAGAATTACCTCTACATCTGCCACCTGTATTGATAATATTTTCTGTAATTGCAATGTAATTGATAGGTCAATAATTAATTTCATTAATTCTGACCATAGCGGACAGATTGTTAGCTTGGAGCACTATGCTGTCACGACTTCATCTACTTTCAGTTGTAGACCAATCACAGCACATCGACTAGATACATTTAGGAAAAATATAGTCAATAGAGTCTCGTTGTTGAAGTTTAGGGGTGTAGATATTAATGATTCATATAACATGTTATTCAATGTAATTGAAAAAGAATTTGTAAGGATTTTTACCAAGAAAAAAGTCACTATTAATAATTCTAAAACAAAATTTAGTGACTGGGCCACTACAGGTATTTTCACTAGTAGACGAAAGCTATTCGATTTGTATAATGATAAAGCAAATTCGAATGACCCTAAATTAATCGAATATGTCAGAAATTATTCCAAATTATTTAAAAAAGTGTGTGCAGTAGCAAAATCAAACTATCTCAAGCATAAGATTTCTAATTCTAGTGACAAAATTAAAGCTACTTGGAATATTATCAACAAAGAGACTTGTAAAAACAAAATACAAAATCACAAGTTCTCTCTAAACATTGATAATAGATGTCTACATTCAGATGGGGAAGTGGCAGAAGCTTTTGAATCATATTTTTCTAATATCCCGACTGCAACTACTCGTTCATTAGATTCCAACCCACACCTTGCAAATAGCATCCTGAAATCTAGTGTAGAAGAATGCAATACTCCTTTTAGTTTTCATCATGTTAATGATAAGGTAATTTTAAATACTTTCATAAGTTTAAATTTTAAGAAAACCGAAGATCTATGGGGCGTTTCGATACATATACTAAGACATATAATACAATGTATTGCCCCTATCTTGTCAAATATTTTTAATAAATGTGTTGATATGGGTCAATTTCCTAACTTAATGAAACATAGTAAAGTTATTCCTTTATTTAAATCAGGTGACAAAAGTGACCCATCTAATTATAGACCAATTTCTATCCTGCCAGCACTGAGTAAAATCTTTGAAAAAATTATATTTAGTCAATTAATATGTCACCTTAGAGTCAACAATTTATTACATAGCAATCAGTATGGATTTACCAAAGGGAAATCCACTACTGACGCAGGAGTGGCACTTACAAAACACATTATCGAAGCTTGGGAAAGAAAACAGGATGCTGTTGGAATATTCTGTGATTTGTCGAAGGCATTCGATTGCGTTGACCACCAAACTTTACTAATGAAGCTACGTCATTATGGTGTATATGGGAACTCACTTAGTCTGCTGAAGTCTTATTTATCTGATAGGCTTCAAATAGTGAGTGTAAATGGTACAAACTCTTCTGGTGCCCCATTATCGATGGGAGTACCCCAGGGCTCAATATTGGGACCTCTGCTTTTTCTTTTATACATTAATGATCTCCCTTATTTTGCAAAGGATTTATGTGAGATAGTTTTATTTGCTGATGATACTTCCTTGATTTTTAAAATTGATAGACAAAAGGAATTTGTTGACGATGTAAATAACGCTCTCTCACGAGTACTTTATTGGTTTTCTACCAACAACCTACTACTTAATGCAAAAAAAACAAAATGTGTTAAGTTTTCAATGCCAAACACAAGGCAAGTTAATACACAAATCACTATGAACAATGAAGCAATTGATGTAGTTAACTCAACTGTATTTCTTGGAATCACCTTAGACGCTAAATTGCAATGGGGTTCCCATATTGCGGCCTTGGCAGGAAGACTTAGTTCGGCTGCATATGCAGTCAGGAAAATACGACAATTAACAGATGTTGAAACAGCAAGATTGGTGTATTTCAGTTATTTTCATAGCGTAATGTCATATGGTCTGCTGCTGTGGGGATCTGCGGCTAATATACAAACTATTTTTGTATTGCAGAAAAGAGCCGTTAGAGCCATATACGGCCTTAGACCACGTGACTCTCTTAGAGATATTTTTAAAGAAATTAACATTTTAACAATTGCATCACAATTTATTTTAGATTGTATTTTGTATATATATAAAAACATTGACCAATTTCCTAAGAAGTCAAACACTCATAGTTTTAATACTAGAAATAAACACAAACTTGCTGTTCCAAACCATAGACTCCAGAAGAGTGGTAATTCATTTATTGGTCTTAGTATTAAAATATTTAATAAACTTCCAGAAAGTCTACTAGCGTTACCTTTACATAAGTTCAAATTGTGCATTAAAGCGTTCTTAATGAAAAAAGGCTATTATAAGTTTGAAGACTTCCTAAATGATAAGCATTTATGTTTAACTTCATAATGAAGTGTTCACCTGCAGTGTTGTTACCTAATAAGTACCTATAGAATATTAAGCACGAAATTGTAAATCTTTGCATTTAAAAGAGTAACTATCGAGTTTCTTGCCGGTTTCTTCTCGATAGATTCTACCTTCCGAACCGGTGGTAATCCTTTTTTCTGTTTAAATTGACTATTTATAAGTGCTTTTTTGAAGCCTATATAAATAAAGAGATTTTGAATTTGAATTTGAATTTGAATTTGTGTAAAAAAACGTGATTTCCCCTTAAGTATTTGGACAGCCTGACCTTTTTACGTTAATAAATAAATATCTTATGAGGCCTCTCCATCTCAGTCTCTCCGTCAGTACGTGAGTTGGTGTTTCTTCCGCCACCATACAGCCTCTGCATAGGGGGCTACAGTGGCTCCTATTTTGTGTAGGTGTCTGTTTAGATTGCAGTGTCCTGTTATAATGCTGTCAGCGTGACGTAGATTTGTCCTACTTAAGCTCAGCAGTTTATTTGATAGGTTGCTTTGATTTTATTCCCGTATTTACATGGGAACGGGAACTACGCGAGTGAAATCGTGGGTTGCTGCTAGTGTTGTATAAGATATTTTACATTTAACATTATACGGCCCCAAACTGAAAGATAGTTTGATGTATGAACCTTGAATTTGTAAGGAGGTGGAACATAACAGATTGCAAACGTGATTAGATAACTAAAGGTAATCAAGCATACTGTTTAATATACGGTTATGTAATCATGATCATAGATAAACTAGCAAACGATCACTATTAGTCAAGATGATGTGTAGAATAAAAATAAAAATGTAGTAGTATAAAAATCTTCTTGCTAATCAAGTCGCCATGAGAAAGTTCGTTGAAATAAAAATCGAAGAACTTTTCCGTTTCTGCATATTTCAATCGTACAATAAACGATAAAAACGCCGACATTGAGAAGCAGACGGATCTCTGTAATAGCGGATCATTAAAGTATAAAATGGTTCATAAAAGTAACAACAGCTAATAAAGCTTTACTTACGGACCCTTTGTAATGTACCCTGGGTACACAACAAGAGTGATTTACATTTTTACGGCAACGCCAGGTGATTTTGAAAGCGGCGTATTTGATGAGATTGGGAGTAATCCGGCGATTGTAAATTGTTTTGGTAATTGGTGTTGTTGTGAGCCTATGAAATTGAAATCAAATATTCAGTGTTGCGCAGGGAATGGTTTGTGCCTATTGTTTCCTTTGTGGTAAGTGTTGTGAATTTTCCTTAACCGAATGTCGTGAAACACTTAAAAAAATATCTAAATATTTAAAGTCATTATTTGTAATGGTCGTCTGCAATACAATTGTTGAAGTATATTTATATATATTTGTATATATAAAAGACATCCGTTACTGATTGACTGATCTATAAACGTATATAATTCAGAATCTAACAGTACAAACAGTCTTTGTATATATACAAGACATCCGTTACTGATTGACTGATCTATCATCATCACACAGCTTAAACCACTTAACGGAATGCGCTGAAATTTGGCACGCAGATAGTTATTATGACGTAGGCATTTGCTAAGAACAGATTTTCCAAAACTAACTTCTTAAGGGGGTGAAATGGGGGTCCAAAGTTGGTATGGAGAAAAAAGTGAACTACATTATCCCGAATTTAATGCGATCGAAGTTGCGGGTAAAGTCTAGTTTAAACATAAGAATATTGTTACTGGCTTTTGCTTTAATAAATAATAAATAAATAAATAAATATCCGACTACATCACATACATTGATCTGACTCCGAGGTAAGTAGCTTGAGCACTTGAGTTACGGATATCAGAATCAACAGTGGTATTACAAATATATACTTAAATATTGGATATTAACACCCAGGCACAGAACAAACACAAGTATTCATCACACGAATGTTTGTCCTAGGTGGGGATCGAACCCACAACTCTTGGCGAATGGGGCAGGGTCACTACCGCATGCGCCATCGAGCTTGTCAGCTTTTGCGTGAGATTTGTTGTATTTCAGAGACAATCGGTCCGTAGGATCTTTCAATTATTCTAGAACAAGATAGCCTTTGTCAGAGTTAAAACTTCACGTATCTAATTTTCATCACGATCTGCCAAGTGGTTTAGGCGTAAAAACGTAGCAAAATTACGATACAGTTACTTAAGATTAAAATATATAGCAGTGTACATAACAATGCAGTCTTGGTGTGAATAAAAGAGCATACCATGAGCGCACATTTCACTAGACGGCTCATAAAAAAGGGTCACTTGGGCGTCTGTAGAATTGTGCGAGTCTGCGAATGGTCACTTGAGTGCGCCCAAACGCCATTCGAGTGCGTATTATGCGTTCAAGGAAGCAATATGGACCGGAATCAGCGAGGAACGCTCCAGTATTCATGACGGAGAGATTGCGTTTGGACCGAATGTTCTGAATATTATATCTGGCGGTCTATAGAAATGATGGCGGGTTGAAAACCGCAGAATTGATGATGTTTAATTCAATGCAGTTCATGGAATCTTTGGTAGGGAATTTAGTGCTGTTATTCGATTTGTGGAATGAAATTAAATTAGATATCTTTATTTATATTTTGAAAAACATATGAATATCATCAGTATAAAGATAAATCATCAAGGATTCGAAAGATTTATAAAAACAATCATAAAAGTCATTTAACGGTTTCGTCATTATAGCTTAAATTTAAAAAAAGTACATTTTATCTCCCATAAAGATTCGGTCTCGGATGATTATGCAAGATTTCCGAAATAAAAAAGCCTAATGAAAGCATTGAATGATGTAATGGTAATGGCTGAACACGAAAAGAAAGAACAAAATGTTGGGTGTACCTCTGTAACCTTTAAACAATAAGAAAAAAAGATGTAACAATAGCCTTCTTTCAGTAATGCCCTTTATATTTGATTTTGGGGAATATTTTCAGACAATGCTTTGTAGGTTTTGAAAGCAGACGAATGTTTACACGATATGTAACCAAAATCCACTCTGGAGCGATCGTGTTTTGTTCACTCGCTAGCCACTTGTGTTGAATGATTGTGTATTCAGTTCACAATCCTTTAGTCCCGTCTATTTCTATTTGAGACCTAATGTCTATCTATTCCATTCTTACTGCTGATGCATTCTCAAAATACTCAGATGCTTTGTCTTTGGCAGCTTCAGCCTTAGCAGACGGGGTTTACTTTGAAGGCTGGGACTGGACATCATCACCTTCCTATGACGTTCTGTGTTTTTTGTGGTCCGGAGAACACTGTCGTAACGGAGAAAATAATATACATCTTATTTTGACATACAGAACAATGTATATGTTTGTTGTATAAATGGTTAAGAAGAGAAGCACTTGGTTCAACGTACACATTCGTAAAAAAACACATGAAAAGTGATTTTTTAAAAGAAACCGTTTAAGAAATCTTTCATACGAAGCATGTCCTAATATTTTTGTTGTCACATGCATTACGTGACAAGAATAACTCTCGCCATAACAGTGACAAAACGTTGTAACAAGTACACGGTGCCCGTACTTTTGAGACGACATTTGTCATCGAATACGACCTAGGACCTAGTACGTGTTCGAAATACTTATTGCCAGGCAATTGCCGTTCCGAGACCGCGACTAGAATGTCCCTAGAGACCATTAGACATTTGCAAAATCCATATTTAATGAGTACCTCCGTCATCAAGGTTGCTTATAATATTTTCTGTACATTTCCCTGGATGAAGCTACGAAGGCAGGCGCCTGCTTAATGGGTTTTTAAGTGGAGGCGAGGCAGGTGACCTTAGTCTTGGTTTGGCAGCACGATTTTTCATTTGGCCCGATGACTTTACACTTTTATGCATAAGTAATTCAATTTCGTGTTTCGCTTCGTGGCGTTTGGCTTGGCTACGTGAATTGTTAAGTCATTGGTACGAGTAGCGTTCAGGTGGTTTAAAGCCGTATTCATAGTCAAATCTATCGACTGATGATAGCTTAATGGGTAATGTTACACATCTTACTACGAAGAATAACATCTCGAGGAATCCCCTGCACTTTTAAACAATTCAGGGTGTTCTGACATGTCTGGTTCTCCTATCTAATGGTTATGGAGGTTAAAGGGCTGTCGATTTGATTACTAACCAGACTTGCCAAATCCAGGATCATGGTCTAAGCGACAGGAACACATCACACACGTCTCGTCACTAAGGAAGATGATGACTTAAACTCAAAATTTCGTTATAAACAAACTTATATTATACCAAGACTAAGGTTAGTCAGGCAGGACGCTAGAGAGATGACTTGTCTGAGATGCGGGCGTAATAGTATTATGGCGACCGCGCCACAAGATAGTCAAGATTATAGCTCCAGTAATACGAAAACAAATGACGTCGATCGAACATAGAGAAACGCGATACAATCCTGCATCCCGCTGACGAAGTTATTCTCGCCACCAAGTATATATATAATACACCGCGACGGTTAGTATATTTAGTATATATGAAATCATAAGTAAATATGTTAATATAAAAGAATGTAAGTTTAATTCATGCAGGTAAATGAGTATAGATGTCGCTCTTGTCATATTTCCTGAGGTGTATAAAATAGTAGTATCAATATACTACTCGTGCCTTATTTACTTGTCGGTTCTCTGTGGCTCGGCGTCATAAATTGTTGAGTAACATTTCGTACCCAGCTGGTTCCAAGCGAATGTCTAGCTTAGGTTTGGCTCTGGCCGGGCTCCAAGTGAAATCTTTGATCCGTTGCAAGGAATAATTTAGCTTTTGACTGGCTGGGGCCGTTTCTCTGTCTTATTGCTGTTTTGGTAGGTTATATGTAATAATATATTATTTCGTAAATCGTAAATTTGTGATAGCTTTATAAATAACCGTTGTCTGTAACAGACCAAATCTCATACGAGATTTGGTCTATTACAGACACCCATCTTTATCGTATGTCTTGAGGGATAAATCATTTTATTTGGGATGAAAAGAAAGCTATATATCACATCCGTTTACATCACATACATTGATTTGACTTCGAGGCTTAAGCACTTCTGTTACGGATATCAGTGGTATTACAAATATATACTTAAATATATTAGATGTTAACACCCAGACACAGAACAAACGCAAGTATTCATCACACGAATATTTGTCCCGGGTGGGGATCGAACCCACAACTCTTGGCGCATAGGGCTGGGTCACTACCGAATGCGCCATCGAGCCAGTCTAATGTTTAGTTTTTGTTTTTTGTTAAGTCTATGATTTTTTTTTCGAAGCCTGAAAACTTGAAAACTTTAGGCGTGCCGTGCCATATTTCATTCCAATCGTCTAAGTAGTTTAGTTGTGAAAACCTATCAGAAGACCCAGTAATTTTCGCATTTATAATATACTTAGTAAGGACGCAAGATTAAAACGAAGAAAAGTTTATTAAAATATTTCTTATGCTCTTGGATTCTTTGGCGTTTTCTTATTAAAATGCTAGCACTATATGGTTTGCGTTGAAAAGAGAAAGGAATGTGTTGCATATTTTAAAATTCATTAAGCACTACCCAACTGACTTCGCAGGATAACTTAACTTAAGTATTCAGACCAGTCCACTTGAATTGTATTTCTTATTTAGCGGTAACTATTAATTATGCCAATATTGATCCATATTAATTATACATTCAATCTGTTAATCCACTTCAAGATCCAATCGCTAAATTTAAACTTAGTTAGTTGACTTACCAGTATCTTAAAGTGGATATTAAATATCCAACGATATTACATACATTGATCTGATTCCGAGATAGGTAGCTTAAGCACTTGTGTTACGGATATCAGATTCAACAGTGGTATGTATTACAAATATATACTTAAATATTAGAAATGACTAAGGCAACTATTTATTTAGTACATAATGTAGATATTGGTGACGTCATAAACGTTTAATTGAACAAAATTCTTTAAGTCTAGTAAGTCTACAAGTATCTGCTTTGCTTATTTCTCTTTTTGAGTTAACTTAAAATTGAGCTAATAAATAATTTGTGCCATTTCAGCCTTATGGCTTACTATAAGGTAATAAACGGCATTTTCTAAATTTTCCTAGTCGTACGTCTTTTGAAGAAGTGAGTTAACAAATCCAGCGCAGAGAAATGAGTTAGCGTAATTGCTCAGCGCATTGTTATTAGTACATTTCATTGCGTATAATGCCATTACATCCATTGATTATGAGTACAATTCATTGTTATTAAATTGTTAAAGTTTATTTTAAAAATCTTTTCCATAATTAAAAAAATAACTATTTGTAAAAAAGTTTTAATTAAATTTCAGGCGAATTAAAAATACTATGGTTTTCTTGGCTCAAAGCGGTTGAAACTAACATAAAAACGACAATTGATGTATGTAATCAAAAGGTCCCAGCTCTTTGAATAAAATTTAATCAAGTTATCTTGGAGTGAAATATTAAATAAATCTTTCCTTTTTTTCTTTTTCAGGTGAGTGTACTCAGACGAAACACATCAAATTGGTCTCGATATTGTAAGTGAATGGCTCTTTTATTTATAGTTTTATGCAGAGGGTTATTTTATTACATTCGGCTTAACTAAACAATAGGACCAGGCATGAGTTAGTTTGCAAGCTAACATTTTAAAATTACGTACCTACACCACAAAGAATATATTTTATTACGAAGAATCGTTATTAAGTTTGGTTGTTCAGAAAGTTCTGTTATTTTTCTACGAGTAATTAAATAAATAAATAAATTCTTCAGACTGGCACACCAATTCCCTAGTCCCAAACTAAGCTTATAAGCTTGTACTATGGATACTAGGTGAACGGATAGACATACTTAAATACGTTTATAAACATCCATGTCTCGAGTACAAATATCCATGTTCATCACACGAAATATTTGCCCCTAGCGGGATTCGAACCCGCGACCCTTGGTTTCGTGGCCAGGGTCTCTGACCGCTCGACCAACGGGCCTGTCAAACACATTGACATTTAGTAATTTTGTAACGTGAACAATAACATGAGAACTGCGAGATATTAGATTAATTTGTCAATATTTAAACCAAGTCCGGTTATTTTCTATAACATGTAGGTACTTCACTACAAACATAATTCTCATTTTTCCATGGCGAATTTATAATCAATAATTGTTGTCGCATAACCCACAAACGAAGCTATCAGTTAAATTATATCCTACTCTATTTTGATTTTACACTTGCTCAAAGGAAGGAAGTTTATTTTTAGCCTTGTGTCGCCAGTCTGCGCGCTCATATTCTCGAACGTATCAGTGCTTCACGGGCAAGACCCGGCCGTGACCCACTCGCAGAATTAGTTCGTCAAACTTGAGCCACTGCCTTCGGTTATATGATTTATCTTTCTTGAACTTGGCTTGACACGCTGTCGCGTGTTTAAATGTCTATGAGTGAAGCGCGTTTGACATTTACTAATGTTCTTCAAAAAGGGCTTATACATAGGCTGTGACGTCGACGACGCATTTGTGATACCTCGGGTGTAACCGTCCATAGGCTGATGTTATGCTTGCTTGTAGATTTCAGAAGGAAAAAATGGGTGGGGTGTAATTATCACAGTCGCTTTTAGTAGGGTTCTTCTTTTTGTAGGGCAATGTTTTAAAACATTCAGAAATATGCTAAAGCAATATGTTATTTATTGTTTTCATCGAGCACATAACCTGTACTTGTAATGAGGGGTGTAAAAACTATCAGTAGGCAAATTGTCATATCTGTGTTTTGTCACAAATTCCTAAATTGCATTTAGAAACGCATTTATGTTTAAAAACCATTTAGTAAAAAAGAGTATTTTTTTCCGAATTTTCGTTTCCGATATTCCTTAAAGGAGAAGCAAATATAGTTATTTTTTCGTCATATTAGGGTTAATTTTCATAGCTTATTGATATCCATTTCGCAGTGACAATTTATTAATGCTACCATTAAAGATACATATGATTTCGTCCAAAACTGTGAAACAACTGGGTTTTCACTTTTTTTTTCTAAATAAATTCTCATTCGAATCCAATGTGATATTAGTGACAAAATCAAGGCCTAATTGATATATTTCGCGGGACCGGGACTTGTCCCAACACTGCTGGCCGAGTCTTTTGTCAATGCTCTTAAAGACGAACGTCAAGCGGCGCTCGAGCAACCTTGACCGGAACGCGGAATTGGTTCATGAAACTCGTAACGGACGAGAGGGGAATGACGAGCGATATCTAACGACGAGTTAGCTGGTTTGTGGCATTTGCTGTAATTTTTTGCATTGATTTTCAGTAAGGCTGGAGTCCCTTTGACTTTGCCTACCACTTTGGGGATTGCGGGCGTGCTGTTATGTATTTATGTATGTATGGCTGAAGTTCTCAATGGTTAGAAGAGATTTTTTATTGGACGACACAAATATAAATAGGTTAGCTATTTGTGTATCACTACATTTATTTATTTATTTATTTATTTATTTATCATAAACTTACAACTATCCTTACAGGTAACTTAACCATATTCATCATCATCCTAGCGTTATATCCCGTGCTTGGACGGGGTCCGCTTAGACCATGATCAAGGATTTAACAAGTCTGGTAATTATGTTGAAGCGACGGCCGATCTGATCTTCGTAACCCTTACATAGGGGAATCAGACAATTTTTAGATCATAGTTACACATCTATAATAACTGTTGGCATGTGCAGGTTTTATCAAGGTGGTTTCCCTCACCGCCGAGCTAGTGGTATAAATAATAAATACGTACATAGATTTGAAAAATCCAGATGTACATGTCCGGGTTTTTACCCGCACCCTTCAGTTAAGTGTATCACTAAATATTTCAAATTAAAATTCCCTGTTTAACTTAACGACGTTTGGTCTTAACGAAAAAAAAAAACCTTTCTACTAGCCGATTTTCTAGCGGGGTACAAATTTAAATTAACGTGAATTAAAAAAAAAATGTATCAAAGTGTACGTATATAGGAGTGTATGATGTAATTTTGACCTATAAATTAGTAAAACTTGTGGTTTAATACCAAGGCAAAACTAATTTTAATATTTACGAATATCAGTTTATCTTCTTGATTTTCCGCATAAATTAACTGCATGCTCTTTAAAATAGATCTTATTAATTCTAATTCCCTCACTTGGCGGGTCGGCCCGTCAGGAATTAATTGCCGACTTAGGAGGCACTATTTATAGAATGTGGTTAATTGGTTTACTTGTAAACAGCTAATTTTCATTCCGAATAATATTGTAAGGCAAGCATTTATCAATAATTAATAAGGACTTGAATTGAACTTGTTATATACGCTTTATTGCCTCCACTTGTATTTAACTTACAATCTATACGTACTAATATTATATAGCTGAAGAGTTTGTTTGTTTGTTTGAACGCGCTAATCTTAGGAATTACTGCTAAGATGTTAAAAATCTTCCAGTATTAGATAGCCCATTTATCGAGGAAGGCTGTAGGCTATATAACATTAATTTTAAACGCAAGCATAGCTATGTAATCTTGTTGCGAATCGGTTTTAATTTCGCCGTATAAGACTCTTTGAATTAAATAAATAAGCGTTGGATGTAAAAGAATAGACAAACTTTGTTATAACTTCCTAGGATATCTATTATCCACCAAACATATATACATACATAACATCACGCCCACGATCCCCGAAGGGGTAGGCAGAGTCGAAGGGGCAGCAAGCCCCTTCAACCACATTCATATATATTTAAATATTATTTTTTGTCTCTGATATTAGCCCGTCTTGGGAGCGGTTGTAGCTCAACGGTAAGGACACGCACCACATAAAAACATCGTGATAAAATCTGCAAATTCAAACAACTTGAGATTTGTAACCATGATCCAAAAATTGTGTGGTTCCCCTATCTTAGGGTTACGAAGGTAAGATCGGCAGTCGCTTCTATATAATTATCAGACTCGCTAAATCCTGGATCGTGGTCTAAAGCCGACCCCGTCTAAGCACGGAATAAAACGCTAGGAAGGAAGATATTTAGCTCGTCTTAGAGAAGCAGCCGTAGATGTTAACTAACATTAAGCTTTGTCCGCCCAGTAAAGGTTTTCCATATATTCCATATTACTTGCGAAAATCAGTTTGTTACACTTTCGCAATTTAACTACCGGTCGAAGGCTAGCTCAGCGTATAACCTAAATGTTAGAAATAGCAATCATGAAATGATTGTGTCATTGAGATTGAAATCCCTAAAGTGGTTAAAAAGATGTATTGACTTCAATAATGTTTGCAACAACTTAAGGACTATCCTTCGGTAGTAACAAGTTTTCACGTCAGTATTCAATCTACCAATTGATACGTAATGAGCTCAAGTCTTAGCACGAAGCCGTATTAGTCATTAATAGCTGCAAAGTCTACTTGCTCCCAAAGCCAAGTGTAAACGTAGCTCAGTAAGTTAATTAACAGGGTTGTTAGACTTCCCTTGTCGCTAAGCAAAGCGTGTGTAGGTCACATTAGCCGACACTAATTTGTATATTAGTTTAATTATGAATAGAAATTCTGTAGTGACTTGTTATGTGGTTAGCCATTGAATTGTTTAGCGTGTTTATTTCACTTGAATTTAGAGCTAACAATGTCTATTTCAATAGGATACTTTCAAGAGCGTTGGTAGCTGAATGGTGACACGCGCCTCTTAACCGAGGAGAGCGGGTTCAAACCCGGGCACGTACCTCTGGATTTTTCAAGGTCTTTGTACGTATTTATACCACTAGCTCGACGGTGAAGGAAAACATCGTGATGAAACCTCTAAATTCAAACAACTTTGGATTTGTAACCATGATCCAAAAATTGTCTGGTTCCCCTATCTTAGGGTTACGAAGGTCAGACCGGCAGTCGCTTCAATGTAATTACCAGACTCGCTAAATCCTGGATCATGGTCTAAGCGGGACCCCGTCTAAATACGGGACATAACGCTAGGAAGATAATAATGAAAAAAAAAAACTTTCAAAAACTTACTAACTAAACTTCACGCCACTTTTAAAATATATATATAAATATAAATATCAGACTACATCACATACATTGATCTGACTCCGAGGTAAGTAGCTTAGCACTTGTGTCACGAATATCGGAAATAACAGTGGTATTACAAATATATACTTAAATATTGGATATTAACACCCAGACACAGATACTAATACTTGTGTTTGTTCTGACAAACACAAGTATTCATTATATGAATATTTTGTCCTAGGGATCGAACCCACAACTCTTGGCGCATGGGGCCGGGCCACTATTGAATGCGCCATCGAGCTTGTCAAAACTAAAGATTATGTTTTTGACATAAACTTATCCTAAAGAAGAACTTTACCGTACTGTGATACGCTTTAGTGTTTTTTAAGTACGGAACTTTTTACGGAAAGTAAACATAGATATGATAATTCTCTTTGTTTAGTCTTTAGTATTATCATTGCGAATTAGTATCATGTTAGTCGGGGACTTAAAAAGAACGTGCCAACTATTTCTTACCTAGCATGTTGTAAAAGGCGACAAATGTTGTCACTACTTTTTCACAATTTTCCGTCTAACTTCATTAAGGACCGATTTTTTAATGGTCAGATAAGAATTAACCGACTGATAAAGTATAAAGTCACCAACTTGCGGATGTCATATGGTATTTCACTTAGGAAACAGGCAATTACATTTTACAATCATCCGGAGTGTGATTTATACGATTATCTTTTATCTGACTGTTGAAAAATCAGTCCTAAATATTTTTTTGGGTAAAATGCGTTTTATCGAACTTATTGTTCCCTTTCAAGGCGACAGGTTAGCCACTTGTCCCTACTTTTTGACAATTTTCCATCTAACCCAGCCCGGCTTTATTTTTGGCTGAATGTGGTTGAAGGGCCATGCTGCCCCTACCCCTTCGGCGATTATGGGCTCGATGTTATGTATGTATGTATGTATGTATGTATGTATGTATGTATGTATGTATGTATGTATGCAATACATACATAATGTATTGCTTTGGAATATGCAAGCCTGAGCGTATGTATGTACACTGAGCAGTGAGCAGTGTCTAATTAAAAAAAAGGTTTCAGATCGTGCTGAGACCGAATATAGACGTAGGTCTGTAAGTCAATTAACAGAGTTGTTAGACTTCCCCGGGCGTGTTATAAGCCGCATTAGTTGCATTAAGCAAATATTTCTATTTGTGGCCACTTGCAGACCGCAATCGGGATAAGTATAAGTATATTATATAATTTTTCTATGTCCATGTTACAATTGATTTGTAATTTTTGTTTAGTTTTATTCCTTTTTTCTTGACAGGAAACTATTATAAATTGTTGAGTACGTTCAATCAATTAGTCATTTAATTGTACAGAATAAATAACATTGCATTCAGCCTAGTGTCGCCAGTCCTTGCTTTTGACTGGTTCAATGGCGTATTTGGTAGTGACCCTGTCCTAGAGATGCCCGCGCCAAGATTTGTAGGTTCGATCCCCACCCAGGACAAACAGTCGTGTGATTAATACTTGTGTTTGTTCTGTGTCTGGGTGTTAAGATCTAATATTTAAGTATATATTTGTAATACCACTGATATCCGTAACCGAAGTGCTTATAAAGCTAACTTACCTCGGAGTTAGATGACTGTATGTGATGTTGTCGGATATTTATTTATTTATTATTATGTCTTAAATTTCTACTTCTGCAAACATTTTGACAGGCTCGTTGGTCGAGTGGTCAGAGCCCCTGGCTACAAAACCAAGGGTCGCGGGTTCGAATCCTGCTAGGGGCAAATGTTTCGTGTGATGATCATTTGTACTCGAGTTATGGATGTTTATAAAACGTTTTTAAGTATGTCTATCCGTTCACCTAATATCCATAGCACAAGCTTATAAGCTTAGTTTGGAACTAGGGAATTGGTGTCTGTCTGGAGAATTTATTTATTTGCCATATATAACAGCTATTGTAAAATTATAAGATGCACGACTTTTCTATTAACAATCATGAATAGTTCACGTACCCAAATATCTGTGCGGTAGCAGACATACGTCGGCTTTTACTGCACACTCGTTATAGTTTTATGATTGCGAGTATAGTACGTCATGTTCTACGGAGCAGAGGGAATTTTTGTTGTGAAATTTGAAGATTTTTGTTATGTTCATGCTTTTTGTAATTACTGTATTCTATATGTTCGCAGTTTTAGTAGGCAGAATAAGAAAATCAAAGTCGACGACAAATTACGTAAAGTTAATATTTTTTACCGACTATGACGGCTCGATGGCGCATTCAGAAGTAACCCTGCCTCATGCGCCAAGAGTTGTGGGTTCGATCCCCACCCAGGACAAACAATCGTCAAATTTCGTATATTAACAGGTGTTAATATACGATATTTAAGTATATATTTGTAATACCATTGTTGTTTCTGATATCCGTAACACAAGTGCTTAAGCTGCTTACCTCGGAGTCAGATCAATGTATGTGATGTAGTCAGATATTTATTTATTTATTAATAATTAAATAAAATTCACGTATCTCAACAGTGCGTAAAATAAATATTCAATATATTTCATTTGCGCAAAATATTTTATCGTCAATTTGTTTACATAGAAATATTTTGCCTAAAATAGATATGGCACCATACGTCAATTGCTGGACGTACCCCATACCATGGCTGATGACTTAAGAGTATATTAAAGACATAATAATCCATAATTGAACGAAAATATCTAATATAGGAGAATGTCCTCCTAGATAAGGCGTCTATGAAGATGTCGCTGACAAAAATAACATTCCCATTGACATTTTTATTATTCGTTAGAAATAGATAAAGTAATATATCATTATCATTACCTAACTCGTATAGATAAGGGTCTGTAATATCAATGAGTCTTCAAATTGCCATATTCTTCGAGGCAGTGAATACAAAATGTAAACAATAGGAATGTTTACTGGCAAATCAATTGAGATTGTTTTTAAAAGCTGTCAAAACGCTTCATAAATTTTGGATGGGCTAGTCAACATATGACGTCACTAGTTCGTATAGTCAACTGACTTAAGCAGTTTCTGTAAACTTTAAAATCATAGACTCAATATAATTCAATATCAATAAGGTTTCAAAACATACTACAATACATTATTTTTCGGAATTAATATTACAAAATTAAATATAATTGGTGTCAACATCTCAATTATGTAAATTTTAAAATATGTTCGTCCATATCATTAATATTGTAATTGGCTGATCACCTTCACGCATTTTATCTCGCTGAATACAGAATCGAAAAACTTTTCAAATGAAAACAGCCAGCTAATGAAAATTCTCATTAGGCGTCGGCATAATGCTAACAGTGGAATATTGTTTCCCAAAATATTTCGGATTGAAAATAAAACGTTTCAGTCCTTGCGATAGGAAACCAGGTGAATATTCCGAAAAAACGTTACAGTCGAAAAACAACTCTTAAACATATAGCTATTGGGTTTACAATCGAGTACACTTTAAACGGGTCATTAGGAAGACGCTTGATTAGTCAGTTGCGACGGGTTCCATCCTTGCCCCTGTTTTGTGCTTTTGTTAATCCCCCATTAAATATGGCTCTTACTCGGTTTTCGATTCTAAAGTATCATGTTTAGGGTCGGAATCCTGTTGTCGTTTTAAGTACAGGTAAACGCTGTGTGGGCTGTAATAACGGCGAAATCTCAGCGAAAATGTAATGGTCGCGTTTCATGACCGAGAGTGTGCGGTCAGGACGACCGAGTTTCAGCTCGTTTTATGAATAACTGAATAGCTACGTAGGCTGTACGGCACCAACAATCTGTATTCAGAGCTGCTATCTGCGAAATGTGGGAGCTTGCCTTTCAGGCCTGTATTATGTGATACGACTAATTCTGGTTTGAACATTATAATCGTTGCGGGATAACTTAGAATCTATAAATCAGTGTTATCAAACTAAGTTTATAGCATATCATTTAATTTTTTATACGCGTACTAGCTGACCGAGCGAACTTCGTTCCGCCTAACAGTCAATGACACATAATCGGGTTAAATAAATTGAGATGTAAGCTATCCTATCTTTCAAATTAAACTGCACACGGTGTGCAAATTTGATTAAAATCGGTTAAGTAGTTTCGGAGTCCATCGCGGACAAACAACGTGACGCGTAATTTATATATATTAATATGTATTTAATGGAATTCTGTATGTGTTACCTACGTTAAAATGGTCTAGTTCATGGATGGCGAATTAATTCAACGCGTGACAAAGAGAATTTTGCACACGCTCATTCCCTTCTAGATTACAAATAACTAAATAATGATAGACTGTCTTATTTGCGGTTCTTATACCTGGCAAAAAAGGCTGTTTCCAAAGTTTGCTACTCCTGCCGTAGTGCAGTGCTAAGGCCCGTTTGACCTTCGTAATTCTTATGGAAACAAATTAAACCACGTTTACACAACCAAACTCATTTGAATGTGCAGCTTTCTTTTACAATGTTAATATAAATACGCGCATTGGATTGAAAAATTCAAAGGTTAATTATCTTTACACCTTCGTAAATGAGACGCTTATCATTACCATTACAATACCACTGCTATTTACGCGTCAACACAAATTAAATGAAATACGATTTTTAAACACAGACATTTCAACAATATCAGTTTCATTGGCTGTAGTGTAATACAATCTGTTGCTAACACCGCGGCTTCACTGTTTTGCCACCACGTGCCAAGTATAACAAATGTGTGAATTATTTTGTCGTTTATTTTAGGAAACTTGTTTTATTACCTGTCATCATTCATTCGGCTTCGATACGCCAGAATAGATCTAAAAGAAACAGGTATTTTCTTCGGTGTTGTCGTATTTTGATTTGGTTTTTAATAATACGGTACTTAAACTTTGCTTTGGAATCAGATCAATGAAGTTTTATGATATTATGTTAGGACGTTATGCCCTTGATCGGAAACCACATGGTCAATGATACAAGTGGTATTAGATGGTCTTAGATTGAGTGAGTCTGGTTATTGTATTGAAGCAACCGCCACTTGACCTTCGTGACCCTGATTGGGATCCGATTAAAGGATCATGGCTGTATATGCTTAACTAGTAGAATATCCAGGTTTTATTACAATGTTTTCCGTTGATATTGAGCAAGTGTTATAAGTACGTAGATAATCATTTCAGGTACCAAAATAAGCCTATGATTTTTTGGGCATATTTATTCGTCCGTAATCATAGTCGGTTAAATTATTTAGGCGTAAAAACTTGCATGTATACGTACATACATAATTATCATCGCGGCCATAATCCCCGAAGGAGTAGGCAGAGTCAAGGGGCAGCTAGTCCCCTTAACCACATTCAGCCAAAAATTAAACTGGGCTGAGTTAGATGGTGAAAAACCAGTGACAAGTGGCTAGCTGGTCGCCTACACAATCACATAACCAAAACCCGATATACCATTAGTCTCCTTTTACGATATGCAAGGCAAGGATCGCATTTAGCACATTTTTTAAGTCCCAGACCAACATGGGACAAGCAATATATCAGTAAATTCATCTGTAATATCTTCAGTTATAGCAATATATCTCTGTAATATCCCCAAGGGCCGCAGCCCCACAGTTTTAGAAACGGCGACTTGTAATATAACAAGAAATTTCGGCCTTTTGATCTTGAAGTCTTTCCTAAAATATCTCATCTTCATAGATGTACGTACGTACGTCTTTATAACGTCGTTTCGTTGTTGTAATTAACTCATTTAAAAGGATTCCCTGGAAAAGGATATTTGAACAATATTTATGTTTTCATATGGCTCTTGGCTAGGTCTCAGACAAAAATTAGCTTTATGACTTGGTATTAATATTAATACTAACAATTTGTATTTTATATGCCTAAATTCAAATCCAAATTCAAAATCTCTTTATTAACCGACTTCAAAAAAAAAGGAGGAGGTTCTCAATTCGACTGAATGTTTTTTTTAATAGGCTTCAAAAAAGTACTTATAAATAGTCAATTTAAATAGAAGTGTAATTACTAAGTTTCTAGTAATTTTTACTTGGTAGAATCGAATCTTGTTGTGCATTTTTGTAGAATTTGATAATTTAGAAGTGTTTGCTTGAGACCTACATAAAAAAATACATTTTCATATTGAATTTAAATTAGGTTCATGCTTAGGTGAATTTTTCGAGTTGTTCTACAAAATTATCTTACAAAAACCTTTCTTAGACTAAAAACATATATATTTGTTTATAGATGGATCCAACCCTTTACGACCGAAGTTTACGCAACAAAAATGTTACCGAATAATTTATTAAATCCTACTAATATTATAAATGCGAAAGTTTGTATGTATGGATGGATGTTTGTAACTCTTTCCCAAAAAAACTACCCAATGGTTCTAAATGAAACTTCAGAATAATATAGCTCATACTCCCGAATAACATATAGGCTATGTTTCATCGATGTACCACACGAACGAAGCTGCGGGCAGAAGCTAGTAATTTAATATTCACTTTCCTCTGTGTAGTTAAATAACTATAACATTTGGTTTCTATTCACGTTTTTAATACTATAAATTTAGTAATGCAAGTATATTGGTACTTAAAATTGATAATTGACGTCTAGGTATTCTTGTTTGTCAGTGTGCGGATAATCTGACAAACTACCATGGATTCGATGACTAGGAATTACCATGCGAGTTTAATTACAAGCAAGTAGATGAAACATCACTAGTAGTAGGTATATAATTACCATGTGAATTGTGCAAGCTACTCGTTAGCAATGCCGCTTGTTAATAATAATGCGGCTATAAATTGGACTCCATTATTAATAGTTCACGATCCACTGCGCTTTTATTGGTCTGGACAGACAGATATTTCTATACAATATGCATTGCTCGTAATACAAATTCGGATGATGACATTTATACACATTATATTTTTTGGTCCAGGGGGTTGTTGATTGTAAAGAGACGAGCAAATACCTTGCGACGCGAGTTCCTGCCCCTCTCCTGTGGTTTTTAAGTAAATTATGTGCAAAACATAATTTACAACGCGCATTCTCTAAGGCATTACATATATCATCGCCGATTTCTTATTTCTATTATTTGAAAACATACGAATCCCTTCCGTCATACTTTCGTTATTTACAAAAAAAAAGTAAAAAGTATTTCACATTATTTGGTGGTGTCTAACATATGCGCATTTTCTGTCCGTAACAAAATCTAAATTTAAATAAGTTATCATGTTCCTAGCATAACGTCCCGTTCTTAGACGGGGTCCGCTTCGACCATTATCCTAGATTCAACAATTGGCTATTACATACATAGAAATAACTGTTGTAGGACCTTCGGAAATTTTAGAAGTCTTAACATCACGCCCAAAATTCCCGAAAGGGTAGGCAGAGTCGGGCGAGTCACCAACTACTTTCAGACAAAAAAAAACGGGCCTGGGTTAGATGGAAAATTGTGAAAAAGTAGTGACAAGTGGCTAGCCCGTCGCCTACACAATCACACACCCAAAACCCCATATACCATAAGTCAACTTTTACGACATGCTAGGCAAGAAACACAGTTGGCACATTCTTTTTTTTAGTCCCAGACTAACATGAGACGTAAAAAAAGTCTTAACTACAGTGCTAATAAGATTATCATATTAATTGTAGACCTTACTTGGCAAAGTTTTTAAAATAGTGGAGATACGTCTTCTATAAACTTGTTATGAAATCATAATTATAAATATTTATCCAAGTCAATGAACCGTTAATTAGAATGGTATATCTAGCTAATGATGGCTAGGGGTGTAAAATAGATAAATTTTAATTAGCAACCGACTGGGTACTCGACGTCTGGCAATTACTATGTTGATAAATGAAAGTTCAGTTAATTAGTCTGCGTAATTGCACCGCTCAATGTGACTGAGGTGACGTCCATGTTGAGTCGGACTCGGGTAGTCCACGCACTATATTAAAGAGCTTGGAATACCTCTACGGTATCCTTGCTTGTCATAGGAGGTTACCTATGGGGTACATACTTTGGTGCTGTGTGCGAGGGAGCCCTGATTTCACTTAGTATTTTTTTTTTCTCCAGCATTTGATTTGAATTGCAGCTATCTTCTGCGATTAGATACAAAATCCAGCTACAATGGTAAGTGTATGTATTGGTTTTATTTATTACTTATTTCACTTAGTTAATTACTCCCAATCGAGACTGAAGCGTTTATTAAGAGAGGACTATGTCCAGCAGTGGATGAGTTGTGTAGGTACTGTGGATGATGGAAGTAGACTTGAGCAAGATGACACATGTACCGCAATTCGCTATCTGCTATCCGCCGGCTTTAGGTTTCACCTTAACTGCTAAATACGCTTTAGTTGGTCATGATGCCGTAAGTACCTGCGTGTTTTTGTGGCTGTGAGATTGCCTTTCTCTCGAGATGGGCTGCAAGTCAGCGCAAGCTACTGTGGAGAGCCCAGACACTGCGCTGCACCGAAAGACTACCGTTGTTAGGTTTAGTCGGCAGGGGAACGACGGCTCGCACCCGCTTCGAATTCGATATATCCTTGTAAGCAAAACCTTGTAGTTTTAGAAAATATAAAATATAAATACGTTCCTGAAGCAAAACTACCTACGGAACGGCTCCCACTACCTACTTTATTTATAATTCTTACGAAGTTGGTATTTTCATATAAATAATAATAATAAATATCACATACATTGATCTGACTTTGAGGTAAGTAGCTTAAGTACTTGTGTTACGGATATCAGGAATAACAGTGGTATTACAAATATATACTTAAACAAATATTGGATATTAACACCCAGACACAGAACAAACACAAGTGTTCATCACACGAGTCCTGGGTAAGTCCTTGGCGCATAGGGTAGGGTCACTACCAAATATGTATATATACCTATTATATAAAGTGTTTTACTAATACATATGAAAACATTTGACTACAACTATATTAAAATCTATGTCATAAAAAATCTACAAACTTCATGTTTTACGTATGGCATTTGCAATATTCACAGCTGACATACAATTCCAAATAAAAATCCATTCTGTAGTGTTCTCAGCTACAAGGGCCTTTCGTACAGTTAAATTGAATGTTATTGCGCGCAGGAGATAGGTATAACTCTCAAATGTCTCCATCATGCAAAATAATAGTGAATATTCCCTGGAAGGCAAGTGTCTGACAATAGGGATGATGACTACATTAAAAAACTATAATTCTATTTAGTCAGTCTGTTAGATTATACAAAAAGACTAGACACATATTTTTTGCTTTATCATATTAACAAAAAATCACAAAGATAAAGAGCACCAAAGTTTTAGCGTGGGGACTTGTGACGTCACTATTTAGTAAAAATTTTACGAATGTCTGACGTCACGAGCAACTTGAATGCATTATATCTTTGTCAATGTTTGTTTGACAAATAAATAAAATAATACGTGTTCAATATTCTTTTATGATCTAACTGACGGACTAAACAGATTTTTTTTGTCACCTTTCCTGTTGCACTGTTATGGTGATTTAGTGCAATTTTACTGCATTGATCGAGTTATAGATAATGCATGATCGTTAAAACAGTACGTCAATGTCTGCCTTCCCCTGAATAATGGAAGCCATGTTTATCAAAAGCTTGTTATCTATAGTTAAGGCGTAGTTATAGCTGTGTAATTGTGCGTATATAATATGTATGAGAACACCCCCCGTGTTTAACTATATGATTTTGAAATACATAATCAGCCTTCGTCAAAATACTTAATTTCGTTCTTCACAGTAATTTTGTTCTGAAATATAATTTAAGCGACTTTTACACGATTTTTATATGATGACTGTCGCTCATTTCCAGACAGATACCATTATCATTAATATTTTTCATACCCAGACTGGCCCGTTGGTCGAGTGGTGGGAAACCTTGGCCACGAAACCAAGTGTCGCGGGTTCGAATCCCGCATTACCCCTAGCGGGTTTCGGGTGATGTTTCGTGTGATGAACATGGACATTTGTACTCGAGTCATGGATGTTTATAAACGTATTTAAGTATGTCTATCCGTTCACCTAGTAACCAAAGCAAAAGCATAAGCTTAGTTTGGGACTAGGGAATTAGTGTGTCAGTTTGAATAATTTATTTATTTATTTATTATCAACTTTTTGGCCAATAAATATTACGAAGCGTAATAAATACGAATACCTAAATAAACACCTTCAAGTAACTCCTTTTTAATCTCTCACCCACAAATAACTCGGCCAAAAGCGTGTCTTATCTCCACACCCGTAATTACGGCAAATTTTCTAAACCTTCGCCGATAGCGGTCCGGTCGCAGATATCGTAATTGCGTAAAACAAACAAGACCGAGTGACGATGCATAATAGAGAACCGTAATATTCATAAACGTGACGTCAGCGGACTTTATTACTCTGGATACGGTTTATAGGTGAGCGCAATCGAAATTTACGCGGTGCGTAGGACGCCGATCTATTTATATTGTCACTTTGGATTCATAAGCGTTTTCAGAGTTTACGGTGCCGTAAATTGAGGGGAAATCTGAGAGCCGTTATAAAAAATCTTGCTATCTAAGTCACTGTTCGACAGTAGTAGTGTACCTAGTTTATTGTAGTCCCATGTTAATCTAGGGCTTTAAAAAAATATTCTTGCTTGCCTAGCAGGTCGTGAAAGGCGATTAAAGGTGTATCGATCATTGGCTTTGTGATCATTTAGGCAAGAGCTAGCCATTTGTCACTTCCCTTTTACGATTTTCCATCTAACCCAACTTGATTAAATTTTTGTCTGAATGTGGCTTAGAAGCTTTTTGGTCTTTTGGCTCTGCCTACCCTTCGGAGATTCAAAGCGTTATTATATAAAAATTAAATACATACTATACCTACCTCCCATACTATCGTACTCGTATATAGGTAGGAAATAAGCGGCGCGCAGCGCGGGCCGCCACGTCGATCTACTTATATTGACACTTATTTGAAGTTATAAGCCTTTCAAACTTTACGGTGCCGTACCTCGTGAGGAAACAGAAAAAAGAAGAGAACCGGAAAAACGAGAAAATCGGTTTTTATGTGTATACACAAACTACTAACTAGTATAGTGTATACACAAGAGCGGTGGTAGCTCAATGGTAAGGACACGCGCCTCTTAACCGTGGAGTGCGGGTCCAAACCCGGGCACGTACCTCTGGATTTTTCAAATCTATGTACGTATTTATGCCACTAGCTCGACGGTGAAAGAAAACATCGTGATGAAACCTGCAAATTCAAACAACTGTAGATTTGTAACCATGATCCAAAAATTGTCTGGTTCCCCTATCTTAGGGTAACGAAGGTTAGATCGGCAGTCGCTTCAATGTAATTACCAGACTCGCTAAATCATGATCTGAGCGGACCCCGTCTAAACACGGGACTTATCGCTAGGAAGATGATTACACTATACTATTAACTACTAAACTAACTAGTAGTTAGTAGTATAGTGTATACACATAAAAAACGATTTTCTCGTTTACACTATACCGTGCCGTTATAGCTGTCTTTGCATGTTATTCCTCCAGAGCTGAGCAGCAGCCCATTCCATGTTGGTCTGGGACTTAAAAAGAATGTGCCAACTGTGGTTCTTGTCTAGCATGGCGACTAATGGTATATCGGGTTTTGGGTATGTGATTGTGTAGGCGACAAGCTAGCCACTTGTCATTACTTTTTCACAATTTTTTATCTAACCCAGCCCAGTTACATTTTTGGTTAAATGTGGTTAAAGGGGCCAGCTGCCCCTCTGACTCTGCCTACCCCTTCGGGGATTATGGGCGTGATGTTATGTTATGTGTAGCTGAGCAGAGGGTGATTAAAAAAGTTTCTCTAAAAAAAATTGCATTTAATAGTGATGGTTGTTCAACCTTTTTACTCAGTGTCATTTTATAGTTTCCGGTCTTCAAAAGGATATACGTTTGTCAATACCCCTTTTCTCAGTAATAATGGCAAAATCTTTATGGAGACTCATCAATATACAAGTTATAAATGCATATATATAAAAAAAAACTGAACTTGAAAAACTGTTATAGTCTAAATAAATATAGTTCATCTACATAAATGAAGAAACTCTGACAATCTATTTTTGGATAAGGATTAGTTGCTCATTGTTATCAAACTCATAAGAGATATTTAATAGCATACTATGCTGACAAAAGCAGTGTAACCCAAACCCTAATGTATTTATCCCGCGTCCCGGATTCCCCGGATCCGGGATCCGGGCGAAGACTGCGAATGTAGATGTCTGCTAACTCGATTCGTTCCGCTGAATCGGATTTGATTGCAACGCAATTATTCCTTTCTATTCAGTCTTGCTGTGGATAATGGTTCGACTTTTCTTCTGTGTTTGTTGTTCGAAAGTAGCTTCTACAACACTAGGATTAAAAATAGTATTTGTTAGTATTTTAAAATTGAGATTTCTATGTGGTTAAAGGGGCCCATTTGAGTCTGCCTACCTCTTCGGGGATTATGGGCGTGCATGTTATGTGTTATGTTTGTTGAGAGCGGCGGTAGCTCAATGGTAAGGACACGCGCTTCTTAACCGAGGAGTGCGGGTTCAAACCCGGGCACGTACCTCTAGATTTTTCAAGTCTATGTACGTATTTATACCACTAGCTCGACGGTGAGGGAAAACATCGTGATGAAACCTGCAAATTCAAACAAATTTGGATTTGTAACCATGATCCAAAATTGGTGTGGTTTAATGTAATTACCAGACTCGCTAAATCCTTGATCATGGTCTAAGCGGACCCCGTCTAAGCACGGGACATAACGTTAGGTAGATGATGTTATGTTTGTTACGTTATCTTCCCATGTTGGTCCAGGACTCGAAAATAAAGTACCAACTGTGTACTTTACTTAGCTTGTTGTAGAAACCGACTAAAGGATCAAAAGTACGGGACTGATTTTAAAAACCCTATTTTAAATTATATACCAGACTGCTGAACTGTCTATTCAGACAGAATGCAAAAACTTAAAAAAAGGTGAATACCAATACTTAGCTGTTGTTTTGTGGAGTAACTCAGACTTACTACTTAAGTTAAGTAACTTATCGTACTTTAATCTAACTGGTGGTCGCCCAGTATTCGAAATTCGACCTATATTTATTTTCTAACGCAATATTAATTAAAATATTTGCGTTCTGCACTCCTTCATATAAAAACCTACTTAATAAACTTCAACTGTGCCAAATCGCATACTCATCCGTCCGCGAAATGTTCGTAAAAAGGGGTACAAAGATTATGCTTCACGTATTAATATATAGATTTATTTAATTCCATGCAGATGAAGTTGTCAGCAACATCTTATCAGATACTCATTTAGTTTCAGTGACCAAGACGAATCAGCAGTCTGGTATGTAGTTTTGAATGACAAACGTAAATCGGCAAATGCAATGCGAAAAGGATTTCAATTTGAACCACTTAGCGTATCGCGGATTCCTGTTGGGAACATTCTAAATGGACCAGGATCCCGTTCGATTCCCATTTGATTTGATTCGAATCTACCTCGCAGCAATCACTTTGGGCCTGATTGCGTTTTAATTAGTATCGACTGATTCATTTGCTCTTTGAGAAGTAATTAGTTTGATGCAACGGCCATTATGCCGATTGAGTGCTCACAGGTGCGGAGTTAATAATTATAATTGATCTATGGATAATAGCTGGCTCGATGGCGACTCTGCCCTATGCGCCAAGAGTTGTGGGTTCGATCATCACCCAGGACAAACATTCCTGTGATGAATACTTGTGTTTGTTCTGTGTCTGGGTGTTAATATCCAATATTTATTTAAATACATATTTGTAATACCACTGTTGAATTTGATATCCGTAACACAAGTGCTTAAGCTACTCACCTCGGAGTCAGATCAATTAATGTGATGTTGTGGGATATGTATTTATCTACTAGATGTTTCCATTTTGGTCTGGGCCTCGAGAAGGTGTACTAAATGTTTTTCTTACTTAGTATTTCGTGGAAGGAGGCTAAGGTGTATGTATAGGCTATAAATTATTTTAAAAAAGTTAGGTTAGGTCACCCATGCGAAACCGGGGTGGGCCGCTATTGGTAATAATCATCAGTTTACTTAAGTTACCGCAATCTCCGGAGTCGGCAAAGTTCGCGCAACAAGCTCTTTTAACAACTTTTAGCTAGAAATAAGATTGAGTGCCCCGGATACTCACGTCGAGCACTAAACAGTATGAAACAATACTTATAAACCTTTCTTATGAATTACTCTATCTATTGGTGAAAACCGCATCAGCATCCCTTGCGTAATTTAAAGATATAAGCGAACAGACAGAAGCGGCGACTTTGTTTTATACTATGTAAAGATTGTGAAAAAGTAGCCAAAATTATCTCTTACCGATTTCAAATTTTTTCAAGGAAACACTTATAAATCGTCAAATGCCAGTAAAGCTATATGATTCTACCACCGATTCGGAATTTGTATCTACCGAGAAGAATCCGGCAAGAAACTCGGTAGTTACTCTTACACAATTTATACAAAGGTGTATGAATCATAATTAACTCTGAGCCATGTTTAAGTGTAGGCCTATAATAGAGTATCAAAGTAAAAATGTATAATATACAAACTAAAAACTTAACCCGACCAGAGTTTAGGCCGTTAAGTATTAAGTGAAATAGATAGACTAGTAGATTTTTTTTTTTAATCTAGACTGCACTCGATGAAATCCCGAGTGAACGTCGTTGATTCAATTTGTAGCTCCCAGCTCGTCACTCGGCTTGATTGCGTATCAATTAGTCTGTCGGCCGATTCGTCGTATAAGAAGCGGCTAGTCCGATCAAAGGACTATTTATGGTCATCGGACGCCGAGCTGGATCTCTAATTGAGAAGCCGATCTCACTGGTATGGGATGGTCATTGATTCATTTGGGATTTCAGAGCATTTATTGATGCAACGCAGGATCAGTTAACGTTGCAAACAAACATGTTAAAAACTGGCGTAATTACCAAAAATAAACAAATAATTTGTAAGTTTAATTTGTTAGACGTTTACAATCAGTCTGACGAACAAACATAGCCGTGATTGCTCATGGTTTTATCGTCGGATGTGAATAGTTCTTAAGATAATAATAAGCTATTTAACTAAACATCACGCCATTTCCCTAGCGGGGTAGACAGAGAGAATCGAACGCCATATGGCACGATCCTTACACAAACCTGACTTGCTTCTTGAACATTCATGATCTTTATCCTTATACAAACTCTACGGTTTTTATGACTCCTAACATAATCTTCTGTTAACGCACTATTAATCTGGTCGTGGTAGGTGAGCCTGAGCCTTCCGCGGCTCCTACATCCTTCCACTTTCGCATTGTATATCGGTTTAGTCAATCTTTCGTCATCGATTCTTTCCACGTGTCCAAACCACCGAAGCATGTCTCTTCTTACCTTGACTCCGACGCTGTCTTTCTAACCGGCTATCTTTCTAATATCATCATGCCGAACGCAATCTGTGAGCGATATAGGTAATTCAACTTCAAATTATTTATTGCATGTCACATTACATTGCAAATGAGTTGAAGTTTAAATGACGCCCTGTACCTAAGGGCATGGCACAATTATAAATGTACACATCGATAAATGTACGCACATAGATGCGATACAGGCCAGTGAGCCTAGTGCAGTAGCTATAGTCACATCGAGATTGTATGCTTTATTATGTTAATAAATTTTATTATTATTATTATATCTGACTTTTCCATTTTTCGGGACTATAGAGTCACGGACTTTTGGGAGGCGTGCGTGGGGCCGAAGCCAACACATTATTATTATTAGATAATTTTGCATAAGATAGCCCCACTTTTTCGTACGGGCTACATACTTGAACCAAGTTTTACTATTGAAAAAGGGTTCATCCGGCAAGTAGACTGCAAAAACAAAAAACCTCAAAGGTAAGCAACATTGTTTCGTTTCCTTTGCCCCGGCTGGTCCACTGGAATCTGACTTTTAAATTTCCTCCAGTGTTACTTCGCGTTTCGGTCGGTTTAAAATACTCGCATATCAAGATGAAGGCGGAGCGGATATTGTGGCGTCTACTTCCTTTGCCGAAACCTCAGCCAAATGCGTCAGACTACAAAACTGTTTATCGCAGGAAATCCAAAAAAATACTCTGTATTTTGATCTGATCATCTTCATAGTGTTGAGTTCCGTTCGTTGTCTGGGACTAGGGATTGCAATGCTGGATCCAGAGATTCAGCTAGACCTAGCACAATTGCAGCAGTGCTGAGCTCAGCGACATTTGCTGGTGCAATGCTGTTGGATTTCTTGGACCTAGTCAAAGTCAAAGTCTCTTTATTTATATAGGTTTGAAACAAACACTTATAAATCGTCAATTTAACAGGAAAATCAACTAATAATATGAATCTACCACCAATTAAAGTGGTATAACTGAGTACGGATTGTAATAAAGCAATCCAGCGGTCTAGCACAATTTTAGGTCTGGTTGCAGCGTCATGTGCTGGAGCCAAATGTAGCAATCTCTGTCGAAGACCCCTTGGTCTAATATGATTACTATGATCCCAGATTTGGCAAATATAATTATAACATTAAAAGTCAATAACCTATGTACCTGTTAGAAGGAACCAGACACAATCGAGCATTTTAAACAATATATCAGTCGATTCAACAGAGTACAGTGTACAAGACTAAACGCCATATGAATTATGAAGTACTCATGTATTACATTATTCATTGTACGTTTAGTTCCTTTCGTTCGTGTTATTCCTAGTATAGACAACGCAAAAAGTGAAATTGTTATAGAGTACTTATTTATTAGTCATTTATAGGTAAGAAGTTTTTAATAATGATTTATGTGGATTTTCTCTTGAATGAAATAGCGCCAAATCTACGACGGCTATAAAACATAAAATTTTAACGAAGTTATGCCACTTTAACTGCTTTTTTCTTGGGCCATAGCCAATTTATACCACGACTAGAGTAAACCAAGGAAGAAGAGTTTACGAACGAATCTGCTAACGAATTGACTGGCTCGATGGCGCTGCCCCATGCTCCAAGAGTTGTGGGGTCGATCTCCATCCAGGACTAACATTCGTGTGATGAATACTTGTGTTTGTTTCTGTGTCTGAGAGTTATTATCCATTATTTTAATATATATTTGTAATACCACTGTTGATTCTGATATCTGTAACACAAGTGCTTAAGCTATTTACCTCAGAGTCAGATCAATGTGTGTGATGTAGTCTGATATTTATTTGTTAATCTGCGGGAATACTTTTGTCAATAGTTAAAGTAAAAAGTCAATATCCTTTATTAAATAAATCGTCAAGTTCAAAAGATCAGACAATATGATTCTACAACCCGTCTTCTGATTACACCTGAACGTTACGCCACGAAGCAACGATAAACTCAAATGATAACTGTTAGGACACTTTACTTTATTGGCTACATTCAAATCGCACGGTCGCATGAATTATTCCACGCGATCACACCTCGGCTTGCCGTTTGCGTGACATTGTACGACGTCACTAGTTTTAGCGCGTGGGTTCACTTACGTTCAAATATTAGAAGTAGCAGACGACCACTTGTCTTCACTTTTTCACAATTCTCTATAACTTAACTCAACTTTGGTATATAGGCTTTTAGGTATGTGATTGTGTAGGCGACGAGCTAGCCACTTGTCACTACTTTTTCACAGCTCAGTTTTATTTTTGGCTGAATGTGGTAAAGGCGCCTGCTGCCCCTTTGACTCTGTCTACCCCTTCGGGGATTATGGGCGTGATGTTATGTTATGTTTGTGTTATGTTCTACATATGTACACTGGGTCACCCATCGGATTACGATTTGCATGTCATCGTGTGATGTTTAATGTCGCCTACGTCGGTGATTGAGTACGAAAAGAATTTTGATTGTTAACATAAAAGTGTTATTATTAGATGCATATTCATGATTTTGTTATATTGACGTCACATCGTTACTCCGGAGAAATTAAGAAATTGATTGAGTTTTATGACACACTGGAGCGCTGAGTGTGATGTTAAATAATATGTGGCAGTTTTTCGTCATATACTTTGTCCGCGTAGAAGTGTATTCTGTTAAAGAATGTTTATTCCAAATTTGAAGTAGATTGGACCAAGGAATCACGTTATACAAACATATGAAGAACACACCCGCCAAGTTTCAGTTTTCTACGATCAGCGGTTTAGACTGTGCGTTGATCCGTCAGTCAGTCTAGTCAGGAAAAATCATTGTATATGTATAGATGATAGACTTTAGTTTCAAAGTCTATCTATACTAATATTATAAACAGGAAACATTTGTTTGTTTGTTTGTATCGAATAGGCTCCAAATCTACTGGACCGATTTGAATAATTCTTTTACTAATGGAAAGCCACTTTATCAGCAAGTAACATAGGCTATATTTTATCCCTGTATTCCCACGGGGACGGGAACAACGCGGGGCGCTGCTAGTTCTTTATATAGTATAACAAGAAGCGCCATGTTTCACCCGCGTAGTTTACGTTCCCGTCGAACACGGGGATAAAACATAGATTATGTTACTCGCTGATAAATTTACTTTCCATTGGCGAAAGAAGTTTTCAAATCGGTGCAGTAGTTTCGGAGCCTATACAGTACAAACAAACAATTAAATCTCCCTCAAATATCACACTTGCAATCTTGAAGGGTAATTCTAAAGGGGCTAGTAAAACTGACAAGTTAGGTGGAAATATTGTAAAAAATATTACAGCATCCATTTTCGGATAGTGAAACACGTTTTAATGTGATCGTAATGACAATAAAATAAAAGAATAAAAATTAAAGCTGTGATAGATGCGTCAGGATAATCAGACAATTAGGTTGGGATGGTCGATTTTAATAATTAATTTTGATTCTATATCCATTTTTCAATTTACCGCGATTCCTCACTTAAAAATAAAAACTTTAATAGTACAAAGATGACATCAGTACGAATATTTGATTAGACAATATCATTCAGCGAGTCTAAGAGAGTAACAATTGTCTATTGTTATATCATTTGATTGAAACAAACGTCGTTGTTAATAAGGGTTTGAATTCTTTCGGGGTAACGTAACTCTTCAATCTATTGTCTTATCTGGAATTGAATTGCCGTTATGATAAATATCAACTTTTATACGCGGTCACAATTGATACATACGGCATCTTACATACCTCTCGTATGCTGATTCTAATCCGAACATGTACATAAAAAAATATGAATTTTGGACTAGTCCGAGCAAGATAGCTGAACATTCAAATATAATAATAATAAATATCAGACTACATCACATACATTGATCTGACTCCGAGGTAAGTAGCTTAAGCACTTGTGTTACGGATATCAGAAACAACAGTGGTATTACAAATATATACTTAAATATTGGATATTAACACCCAGACACAGTACAAACACAAGTATTTATCACACGAATATTTTTCCTGGGTGGGGATGGAACTCAACTCTTAGTGCATGAGGCAGGGTCACTACCGAATGCGCCATCGAGCTTATCAATAATATATAACTATGATCCATAATACCTTGTCCCCATTAGGTAAAGTTACCAGTGGGTTGGGACGGCAGTCGCTTTTAATAGGTACTTAATAAGTCAGTAATCTAGGGAGCCGACTTCTTAGTCGGCTCCCGGCAAGACATATGACTTGAAATAAGATATAAAAATTAAAACTAACTAACTTCACGCTAATTCCTTAGCGTGGTAGGCAGAGAGAACCGAACGCCATACGGCACGGTCCTGACACTCGCTTCTTTAATTCATAGTCCTTTTCATACAAGCTCTAGAGAAGATCTTTAATGAAGACATCCTTACTATAAATACAATAACGATTTGATTGCGATGAAATAAGTAGATACGCAGAAAGTGTTAACTTCAAGACATGAATGAGGTTCGGCCAAATGAGAGAACAAAATGATTACAAAATGTCGCGGGCCAAAAGTCGTAGAAATTATTCGCCCGGCTCGTGAAATGTACATTGAACTTGTTACTTAAGTTTTCTATCAAGTAAATTAGTTTGTAGAGCTGTTCCACATCGGGCACTTTGAGCCGTCATTAAAACTTGGTGACGGAGTCCAACTTGGCGACGGAGTCGAACTCGGCCAAGTTGTCGCAAGTTGCGACTTAGCGGCCATTGCTGTCTTACCACTGAGTGATTATAAATAGGCCTTGGATAGCCAGTAATGGTAGCGAAATGGTTTCTAAATAATTCTTCTTACTTACTTATTACTAGAAAAAAGCAGAGCTTTATATGGGCCTGCGTAGTTATGTTTTTGAAATAGGTATAAAATAGTATTTTTATAACTGATAGCATATCTAGATATTCATTTAAATTATCATGTTAAGGCCCAAATCTTAAGCTATGATAGTTTTTAACGGACAAAAAAAACGAAGGAGGTTATCAATTCGACGCGTATATATTTATTTTTTATGTATGACCACGCAAAACTTTTTAGAGAGTACATACATACATACATACATAATATCACGCCCATAATCCCCGAAGGGGTAGCCAGAGTCAAAGGGGCAGCATGCCCCTTCAACCACATTCAGCAATGGAAAATTGCGAAAAAGAAGCGACAAGCTTCCAACTTGTTGCTCACACAATCACACCCAAAACCTGATACACCATAGTCGCCTTTTACGACATGCCAGGCAAGAACCACAGTTGGCACATTCTTTTTTAGTCCCAGACTAACATGGGACAGGGGGCTGGGTTGGATGAAAAGCTGTAAAAAGGAGGGACAAGGGGCTAGCTCGTCGCCTACTCAGTCACATACCCAAAAGCCCGTAAACCATTAGTCGCCTTTTACGACATGCTAGTCAAGAACCACAGTTGGCACATTCTTTTTTTTTGTCCCAGATTAACATGGGCCAAGTCTCAGACCAACATGGGACAAGAGAGAGTAGTTTGATTTTAATAATTTGTAAAGTGTGCAACAACAATGCATAGATTTTAGTAAGTATAGTATTATGGTAGCTTGGCTTAGCCTAATGAATGCAAATGTAGGTTACGTTTTAGTTCCATTTTACGCTTAACCTACCAATTGTGATTATATTTGAGAATGTAAGAACGCACTTGCTAAATAATCCTAGAAGGAGTAGGAAGATGAGCAGCAGGCTCCTTAAACTACACTTAGCCATAAAAAAGTCGAGCTGGGTTAATGGAAAATTGTGAAAAAGTTTTGGCAAGTGGCTGGCTCGTCGTATACATATTCACAAATCGAATACATTAGTCGCCGTTTACGATATGCTAGACATGGAACACAGTCGGCACATTTTTTCAAAATCTCGCACCAACATGGGTTAGGAAGAAAGTTGAAGATATAAGATATGATTCATTGGCCCATTGGTTGAGTGATCAGAGACCCTGGCCACGAAACCAAGGGTCGCGGGTTCAAATCCCGCTAGGGGCAAATGTTTCGTGTGATGATCATGGACATTTGTACTCGACTCATGGATGTTTATAAACGTATTTAAGTATGTCTATCCGTTCACCTAGTATCCATAGCACAAGCATAAGCTTAGTTTGGAGCTAGAGAATTGGTGTGTCAGTCTGAAGAATTTATTTATTTATGTTTTTCGTTATATTTCTTACTTTATAATATAGTATTCGTTATTCCAGAGTATTGTTTGTGTCTTCTTGGCACAGCACGAATTATACAATATTAATCTCGCCTTGATCTTGGGCCGTGACCATGATCGGCGGAGCGGTAACTTTGTTATTGTTGTGTAATTATTGCGACGCGGCAAAAACGCTTCCTCCGTTTTTGTGTGGGAGCGCTCACTATGTTAATGGGTCCGGCTCGTAAGAGTTCATTTGTGACGTGAGATGATTGTGTGATTTTGATGATGACCCAACCCCCTGTCGCTTAGTGAGATGGCATAGAAGAAATATGTGATACTTAACAGGACACCCTTTCTCCCCCACGTCAGATTAAGATGAACTCAACATCTAATTTACAAAGAAAACTTTTGTGAGATACAGCGGGATCCGGGCTAGTGTTTGTTCAAATTAATTTGGAACCAATTCGTTTCTACAAAAACGTTTAAATGTGGTAAAAAGATTCCAATGAATTTTAACGAACCTCCTTTTTGGAAGGCAGTTAAAATAACAAGCGCGTCGTTTCTTGATGTTTTTAAATAGCTGATTATTTTTTCCGAGACAAAGAGAATCACATCAAAGGTTTACTTGTTTGGTTTAAGTTAAACGCTGTTTAGATACCAAATGGGTTTATTTATAGGTTTTTGGAAGCAATACATACTTTGATAGACGTTTGCAACTTGTCAAGTAAACTTGCCCCGCTAGTTTGACCGGGAAAACGAGCGAGCGCACTTGAAACTCGATACGTTTCCAATTTCTATAACTTTTCACTTTACGCAACGAATGAAAACTATTTTCCGAGCTAGGTCCGCGATTTATAATATGAAGTAATCTGAAGTTTACTATTACCCAATTTATTTATTGGAAAATATGAATTGTGACTAGTTTTTCATAACCAACATCATTATCTATCTAACGTTGTCCCGTTCCTAATCGCTTGGGTAATCCTAGATTAAGCGTGTCTTGATTTTTCATATCTTTTTTTACGTGAGGAAGGAGTGCACTGTCACGCTTCCTGGGTGGGTAACTTTTTGCGTGGAACTCCCAGCGCCGTCTAAGTCGGATGATCTTCTAAGGCAGGGTTTCTCAAACTTGTGGCTCCATGTGTCCCACGTACTCCACGTTTTAAAGTCACCAGAGGACGGCGAACCCCTAGACTCAAAAACCCCCAAGGTTCTTCTTTCATCGAATCAGAACTCGTATAGCAGCATCAATTAACACTTTAATATCAGATGTTCCCGACATTTAAAAGTGACTTCACTAAAAGTAACTGCGATGCATTATTACTCGGTGCTGTCTTAGTTGAAGCTTTAACGTACTAACGATTAAGTTTATCTCTACTTTCACGAAATTTTTTTAAGACATCGGGATGTGAAACAGTTTCCAATCAGTGCAAACAGTTTGTACTTTGTCAAAATTACTTTAAGAAGTTTCGAACTCGATGCAAGTTAAGAATTTTTAACACAGACATTCGAAATAATCGTGCGCCATTTCAATTAGTCCGCAAGTTCCGAAATTGGTGGACGCATCGTTTCACGGATCGTTAATTCTTTTCAGGCACAAATGAAAACTTGGCCATCTTCATTAATTTGCCGAAGTTGCCAACTTCCAAACCGAAGTTTCGAATCGAAGTTTTTCGGGACGACGACGAGATCGTCGCGAATTGCGTCGTTGGACCGTTTTAATTGTTCGCTTCAAACAATTCTCATTGTGCGAGATGAACAATAATTACTGTTAGTCTGAATCGTAAGCTATGTTATACGTGTCAATGTTGGCGTTGTGGATTGATAAGATAAACGGATATGCACTATATATGTAGTTGGTTGCTGAGCCAGTTTCGGACAATTAGCTCATTAATGACCGTTAAAATAAATAATAAATAATAATAAATATTCCACGACATCACATACATTGCTCTGACTCCGAAATAAGTAGTTTAAGCACTTGTGATACGGATATCAGAAACAACAGTGGTATTACAAATATATACTTAAATATTGGAAATTCATCACACGAATGTTTGTCCTGGGTGGGGATCGAACCCACAACTCTTAGCGCATGGGGCAGGGTCACTACCGAATGCGCCATCGAGCTTGTAAAATACATTATGTTTTGTGAGAAGGACTTGTAAACTCTGTTGACTTCCGCCATATCGAAGCTGCATCAGTAGCAAGCGTCTCTGTTACTATACTGTGCCAGGATCGTAGCAAATGAAAGGATCTGATCTCTGCTCACCCTCATGAGGAAAAGGCTTGGCATTATGTATATACATGTCCATAAGTAAAGTGTCCTAACTAACTATATTAGTATCATCATCTTCCTAGCGTTATGTCATGTGCTTAGACAGGGACCGGTTAGACCATGATCCAGGATTTAGCGAGTTTGGTAATTACATTGAAGACCTAACTAAGAACTAACTACATATATTAGTATGTTGTGTGTAAAGTAAGTAAGTAAGATTACGGCACTCCTTTTAGCTTTCTTATGAGCAGAGGAGAGCTTTTGCCACGACCCTGACTCGCGCTTAACTTCTCCCAATATGGTAAATTATGTAGTTTTTTTTAGGCCAAGGTTCATTTCCTAACTTTCAGTAAATGTTTAATAATCCGGTTTACAAAACAGCGGCCCTAACCGTCTACTTCACACGTAATTGGCTCGCTGTAACTAAGTTAGCTGGTTGCAATTCAATTATCATATACAATGAGTTTCAATTTGGGCCCGTACTGAATTTCACGTGAAATATATTATGTGGAAGTTGGTAATAGCTTAGTTGGATCTGCAGTCTGAAGCGCTGCCTAGTTTCGGCTTAGTTAACTTTGAAGGCATATGCATGTTCGTACTCGCCGAATTAACTATGAATTTGCAACTCTTTGGATTTAGTCATTAGTGTTTTATTGTGGCATTAATTAGGCGTAGTGGCAAGTTATATTCTATATTTCAGCCATAAAAAAAATTATGAAAAATTCATTAGCACATTAATTCCATAGCTTCAAATTAAACTTATGACATTCATGACTTCGGTACTAGTTACCGTTTTTTTCACAAGAACATTTGCCTCTATTAAGGTTAGAACTCGCGGCCATTAATTAACCACTAGACGAAGCAGCTATTCTACATCACAATAGGCCATCAAGGGTATTTAAAAGTACATATTTAAATCAGTCCGACCGTTTATGGGATGTTTGGTGACATACACATGTACAGAAGAATTGTGCATATGACAATGTTACATAAAGCGTACGTCAAGTTAACATAAGATGAAAGTCGAATATGAGTGTCAGTCGTTTCCCTTTTCTATATAATTTTTTTTCGTAGCAAATTTACTTAGGAAATACAAATACCTCTTCAAAAACGTTCGCAAACCACTTCTGGTTAACAATTCAACATCTTCAAAGTGACCCACATGTTGAACAGCTTGTTTGGCTTACCAAAGCCGACCAAAGGCTCTATTTAAATTTTGAGTGGTCGCCAAAACTCTGCCAAAGGCTGAATTGAATTTTCAATATTTCGGTCATATGTACCGTCGGCCGAATTTAAATTTAGATTAGAGTTCGCGTTTTGGCTTGGTCTTCTTGTTTGTAGGTCGTAGATTTGCGTCTAACTGCACTTTTGTAGAGGTTGCAATGATTGGATTGTGCTCATAGCTTATATGCTCATTTATGTTACATGCTCTATGACCACAATTTTGTAAAAAATCTTTCTGTAAACATTTTGCATAGTCTTTTTGGAGGGCTTCTATGGATTCTTTGCTTCTTTAGATAACTAACTAAACTTCACGCAGTAGAGCTTGTATGAAAGTAATCATGAATGTTAAAGAGGCGAGTGAGGTGTGTAAGGATCGTGCCATATGGCGTTCGGTTCTCTCTGCCTACCCCCGCTTCTTTAGATAATACCTAATTTTAATAATAAATCATGATGTATCTTTAAAATTAAAAAAAAAATACCAACTATTCTCCTTGCCTAGGATGTATCGCTCTTTCAACTCTACCTCGGGGATTACACACGTGATGGTACTTATAGAATTAATATGTCTTATAAAACCCCTTTCATTTTCTACATATATTCTTAGAGCTAATCCTACTAATTACACTGTTATAATTTATAACAAAAAAAGCCTATATAACTGACAAGATTTATCCGAATACAAAGCGAGAGGAAACACATATATTTTGGAACTTAATTCCGAATAAACTCACGTATTAGGTACTTAGTTGTTTGTTTGTTATGTTTATGATATTGTAAATTTACTATTTAGTTCAGAAATGTTTGTTCAATAGGTTTGCCAAAAGACATAAGATTAAAGAAGTTTAATATCGTGTTTAATATCGTGTTAAAGAAGTTTTTTTTGTGCGAATGTTTAGTGAAGACGACTCCTTAAGTTGGTTGTGTGGTATCTAAGAGTCATAAAAGAAATACATTAACAAATTTCTAATAAAGAAGGAATGATTTTTCTGTTCTTAAGATCCCCCGTGCATTTTTGTGGGGTACCCTATTCTAAAATAAAACCAGCCTAACAAATACGTCGGGCTTCCTCTCAGCCCGACTGCACAACTAGCGTTAAAATGCATTTGTGCCCTCACTCTATCGCGCTACAACCATATTTAAATGCATACACACGAACCATTGCGCTCGCACATAAAAGAGTTGCACTTTAAACATTCCCCAGGTTATACCTTACAGCGTGCTCCACAAAGGTGTCACCGAGGGAAAATAACGGGACAAAATTAAATGGACGATGAACACTTTGAGTGCACGCGAATGTTTTAACCATTGGACGCAAGTCGTACTCTGTAGCTTTGGTATTCGTGTAGTTTTATTGTGACTGTGGGCGAGAAACTCGAGAGAAGTTCCCTTTTGAAGTAAATTTTCGAGTAAAGAACATGGCCATTTGTAGGAGCGGTGGTAGCTCAATGGTAAGGACACGCGCCTCTTAACCGAAGAGTGCGGGTTCAAACCCGGGCACGTACCTCAGGATTTTTCAAGTCTATGTACGTATTTATACCACTAGCTCGACGGTGAAGGAAAACATCGTGATGAAACCTGCAAATTCAAACAACTTTGGATTTGTAACCATGATCTCAAAATTGTCTGGTTCCCCAATCTTAGGGTTACGAAGGTCAGACCGGCAGTCGCTTCAATATAATTACCAGACTCGCTAAATCCTGGATCATGGTCTAAGCGGACCCCGTCTAAGCACGGGACATAACGCTAGGAACATGAACATGGCCATTTGTACTGGACCCGAGAATGTTTTTAAACGTATTTACTCGTAAGTGTATCTCACTAGTAAAGTGTTTAAGAATATCTATTGAATAAAAATTTAAAATATCTATTGAAGATTAAAATTTAAATAATGGTACATAACAATCAAGTTTTTCATATATGCAGCGATGTTCAGCGCAGAGCGATTATTTATAAAATTAGGTGCCATGTAGAATTCAATAAATTTGTTTTGTGTTTTTCGGTTTTGCGTAAAACCCTGATTGTTTTTTAACATTATGATAATTTAAGTTACTCTTTATAACACCAGCGTTATTATGACATTACAATAAATGCCTGCATTCCATTAAGTTACGATGGCAATATTTTAAAACCAGTCTATTGGTGTAAACTCTCCGGCCCATTTTTTCTTGTTTAACGAACTCACGTTAAATACGACACTTCAAACAGACGGCGCGTCCCACAAAGATGTCAGGACATTAAAACGAAACAGAACGAATCGCACAATGGGGACAGTTGAGGCCGCTGGGACAAAGGCTGACGATTGATGAGGTCGCCACAATGCAGTGAGAGAAAATAAATGATCGGGAATATAGAAGAGGATAGAGTTATTTTTGATTGAAGTTAATATATGATGATGGATGGTCCATTGCATGGTGAACATTTGATAGAGTATCATGAATTCCATAGAAAATTGATGACTTTCAATGGGTACACAGGTTACGTCAACGGTAGAATCTTAAATTCAAAATATTTTGCCTCATACATACATACAATCACGCGATCCTCAAAGGGACACGTCTGTACATATGCCTTATCTACTTATCTCTAGACTGTTCTAAGGACTAAGCTCTTTAAACTATATTCAGCCAAATTATTATCTTCCTAGCGTTATGTCCCGTGCTTAGACGGGGTCCGCTTAGACCATGATCCAGGATGTAGCGAGTCTGGTAATTACATTGAAGCGACTGCCGATCTGACCTTCGTAACCCTAAGAAAGGGGAACCAGACAATTTTTGGATCATGTTTACAAATCTAAAGTAATTTGAATTTGCAGGTTACATCACGATGTTTTCCCTGACCGTCCAGCTAGTGGTATAAATACGTACATAGATTTGAAAAATCCAGAGGTACCTGCCCGGGTTTGAACCCGCACTCCTCGGTTAAGTGCGCGTGACCATTGAGCTACCGCCGCACCTCCTAATCTATATTCAGCCAAATATTATTAAATTAAAAGGTTCGACGGAAATTGTTAAAATGTAGTGACAGTTGGCTGGTACGTGTCGCTTATATTTGACTAAACTTTGACGCGTACTGCATTTTTATGCCACGATGTTAGCAAACAAATCGGTCGGCCTGATGACAAAGCGGTTATTGAAGATTAAAGGCGCTTGCGACACAAAGGGTGTCAGTTTGCTTTGACTTACTTAGTCTTTTACACGAGCGAAGAAAACTAGCCGTACACAGCCTTATTAAAAAAAATGCTTAATCCAGCATTCCAATCTCTAGTCGTTGGTCTAGTGGTAGCATGCGACGCCTATCGACCAAGAGGTCCCCGGTTCAAATCCCGGGTTGGGCCAAAAATTTGTGGCTGGGTATTTTAGGAAGTTGGCGATTTATTCACCCCTGTGCCTCGGAAAGCACGTTAAGTTGGTCCTGCGCCTGACCTCTCTCCGGTCATGTCGAATGGCCGTCTCACCGGACTATGAGAGTGAAGGAATAAAGAGTGCACCTGTGTTTGCGGCTTGCGCACACACTTGTGCACTATAATATCTCCTGCGCAGTTGGCTAATCCTCGTTGAGATTTGCCGCCGTGACCGATATCGGTTAGGAGGACATTATTATTATTAGAGATTGAATCTAGCGGCATTGAACCACCACATGCCGCTGGATCAAGCACAGCTAAAATTGTGCTGGGCTCCGCTAAATAGTTGGATCTAGGATTGTAATCCCTAGTTTTAATCTTGTCCTATTTGTGTAATAAGACAGATATTTTCCAACTCGATAGGATTAACTTTGATGAGAAAAGTACAATTTCAAAGTTCTAATTCATTCAAGAGCCTACCAATCATCAGCAAAACATCTAGAGTGGCATTTTCTCGCCTTTGTACTACTTTGGTACTCGTCGCGAACAAGTGACTTTCCATAATTAAATTACATCCTTATTCAATTTGAGGCACTTTTCCTCAAAAGCTAAGGGTAAGCTCAACATTTATTGTTCGAGTTTTGTAAAAAGTTCCTCGGAACAATTTAATGAAATGAAAGAAAGAATGACAACCCTTTAAAATTAAACGTCCTTTTTAGTACTGGATTACTCTTATATAGACGTTGTATTGTATACGTTAAAATCGTATGCGCGGCGGGTGGCCATCGTATACAAAGGCTATGGATGTTTAGTTTTAAAACTGGGAAAGCTAGTAAAAGCTCTTTTTTGGGAGAGCATGAGGTATGGCGTTCAGTTCTATCTGCATACCGCGCTAAGGAAATGGCCTGAAGCGGTTTTACTAACGTAAGGTAGAATTCTTACGTTATTTTTTCAAAATGTTCTATCTAGACCAGCCCTGTTTTATTTTTGACTGAACGAGGTTAAAGGGGCCTGCTGTCCTTTTAACTCTGCTTACCCCTTTGGCGAGTACGGGCGTAATGTTATGTATGTATGTATGTATGTAGGTAGGTAAATTTACGTGGAAAACTGATTACTGCTACACGAAGTTTTGCTACAAACCGGACTATCCACAGGAAACGCGAGTCATTCTTCCATTTATCCCGATGTTATTATAATCTGACGTATCGTATCCATCTAAGAAATGTATGTTAACATATAGCCCAATGATTCCTATTAATGTCTAATTATTGTAGTCAGTTTTTAAACTCGTGCTGCGTTAACGTTTACCTCCACATTCTCATATATCACGTTAACAGCGGGAGTAAACTCCTTTACCTCCCGTACAGTAGCGGAGGCACGTTCCCCTTTGTCGAGTGCAGACTGCAGCGGGCTCGTGTGACAATATCTGATGCGATGCGCGATATGGCAGTGCAGTTCTGTAGACAAGACTGTGGTGACAGTGTCTACTATACACAAGATTGTGTATCGGCATGGCGGTAGTGTGACCAATATTGCTATCGGCATTAGCCAGGGTACTGACATGAAATAGGATTTATTGAAGTGGTCCAAAAACGGAGGAGGTTGATAGATTTAGATAGTGGATATTGAAGTGAATATAATAAAAACACCTTCCATTAAAATTTTCCTATTACTTATGATGGAGAAAATAGACATTTTTTTTTTAGCTGAATCATTGCTTCGTGTGCTATGTCAACGTTCACACCCAGACACATGTCACGCTAACAGCGGACGGCAGTAAACTTTAGATCTCGTATAGTAACGGAGGCACAAACCTCATTGCCGGATGCAAACTGCAGCGGACTGGTGTGACAATATCTGCAATGCCATCTGCGGTGACGGTGCAGTTCCGTAGAGTGTACACAAGATTGTGTATCGACGTGACGGTAGTATAACCGATATCATTTGCCAGGGTATTGACATAGAACGTGGGATATATGGGATTCGTTAAACAAACAAGGGAGGTTGATAGCTTTTTAAATGATTATTATATTGAAGTAAACGTTATAAATGTTGATGCAACCGTCATCAAACTCATAAGATTTTTTTCATTGTTTTCCAACTCAATTTTACCTTTGGCTAAAAGCGGTTAAGGATTATGCTGCTTCTTGGCCTCTGCTCATTCATAGGAGGAGGCAGGCGTGATGGCTTGCAGTTTTCGCTGAAACTGAAATCTTTTTGCAAACAATCCTTATGTCACACGTACAAAAAATAATGAATAAAAAAAAATATATCCATATATTATTAGCTTGGAAAAAAATAGAACCAATTCATAGGTTTGATCTACCCAGAAGATACAGTCGTAACCTATTGAGCTACTGATACTAGAATCCTTAAGTTTCATCACGTTCAATACATAAAACAAGAACGCATGGTCACCCGAACCATGACGGCCGTGTTCATTGTTGCCGCGTCAGACGCGCGACAAAGGCGCCATTAGTTTGTTGCCGTCGTATCTCGTAATCATGTTGCCGTTTCGGCTCGGCGTTACCGTGCCGTTACCGAGCGTATATTTGTTACTGCGGTATTACTATGTTGCCGTTGCTTGAGGAATTGACTTGGTTATTGAATGTGTGTGGTGTGTTTAAAATAATTATCATAACAATCACATGATTTATTTGGTTGTGTGTTAACACAATGATGTTAGGACTCATAATAACCGTATAGCATGTGTGGAAAGAGTCATGAATGTCAAGGAAACTCGTGGTTGAAGCTGGTGTGTAAGGACCGTGTCATATCGCGCTCAGTTCTCTTTGTTTCCATCCAGGGAAATGGCGTGAAGTTAGTTAGATAGCGTTTTATATGTAATAATGTTTTGTTATGTGCTGTATGGATAGCAGGGCACAAAAAGGGAACGCAGGCGATTACTGTGATGCGATATTTCGAACCACTACTAACATGTTATTATCCCTAATATTCTATTTATATTGAAATGGCACCGTGATTTGAAAACAATTAATTCCTGCGGTGAATTTATATGACTGGGAGTACCTATATTTCTCTTTATCCAAAAACCCGATATTACTAGTAATTTTTATACTGTAAGTATTATTATTATTATGTAAAATAATGCAACAAACAAACATTCAAAGGTGCTAATACCTTAAATAATTATAACAAATACCCCTGAGCATCTCTCTAGTCACTAACTACAACTACACCCATAAACTGTATACGAAGCTTCGGTATGTCCAACTTAGCCCAAACACCACTTGCTGGCGTACTGAAATTACTTACGCCACGACGTAGCAAGTCGTAGCACGCCGTAGTTCCGTAGCCATAACGAACTACAAGTCGTAGCAATTTCTGTAGCCTGTAGCTACTGTAGCTTGCTACTTGTCTACGTAAACCATGTATACGTGAGTAACATTCGTGTTACTACTTGACTACTAGTACTGTGCAATGTCTGTGTGGGTAACAAGTGGGCGTTACAATACACTGTATACTGAGAAACTTATGTAATGTATGTAGATATTTTAGTCACTTAAATATACTTTCCTTTGTAATATATAATCTGAATGGCTTTGACGCTTTCGAAAACCTATAAAAAAAAAATCTTTTGAATTGGAATGCCAATAAAAAAGACGTTATATTGACAGATTCAACCATATTACATAATTATTATACTGTGCATTGATTTCTTCTGAAATGGCAAGGAAAACAAACTGTTGTATTTAATCTCGGATTCCAATAATTACACAATGTCAAGTAAATCTTTTGAGAATAGTAAATAACAATGATAAAAAACGGGGAGTTGCGCGAACTTTAGTTAGTTAGTTATAAAAAAAACGGTGGAAGCCGTATGCCATTTTATAACTTGATTGACAACAACAAAGGTACATAAAGAAAGATATACATCAAAAATAACTATTCATTAGAGATATTGGAAGAACTGCCTTAACTGAGTTCAATGATGATATTGTCAATGAAAGATGATTCAATTTAAAGTTTTAATATGAATAAAAGTTTAAATTTTAAGTTAATTTTGAGCTATGCAACAACATTATTTTAGATACAGTTAATGAAGAAAGACTAAGCCGTCAATCAAACGTAAATACTAGGTACCTCTACTTTTACATTTACTCTCTCCTCTCTCTTTTTCAAAATTAAAAATGTCTTGATTTATGTAGGCCTCTAAAAGCACTTATAAATCGTAAATTTTACAAAAATCTGTAAAGCAATGTAAATCTACTGCCGATTCTACCGAGAAGAAACCGGCAAGAAACTCGGTAGTTACACTTTTCAGCGTCAAAATAGACATGAGCAATATACACTTTGGTTGGCAAAGTCTTGAATCGGAGGCCAAGACCCAATTTGGGTTGCTGAGCCATCGGAGTTAGTTAGTTAATATACACTTTGTTAAAGTTCTGAACCAAATCATACAATCAATGACTGTGGAAGATGACATAATATGATTACAATAAAAATGTAAGATTAACCAGAGCAGACCAGCCCCCAAAGGTGGCACCTGTGTACAAGCATCATGTATGTGTCAGCCATCGTTTCACTCAACCATATCAGAGGGAATGTAACGACCCGTCACATAACGCCACCACTTTCTCTCTAAGATAATAATAACTTTAATATAGTAACGCATATATACATATGCGTATATATAAAGCTGGTTACAGCTTAAAGTGTAGGATAAATTGGCTGTGAAAAATACTCCCTATTTCACGAGCTGCTGTTCACCAACTTCGTTCGAACGGTAGATGGAGTGCACAACTTTTCTCATCAAAATGGCTATTTTACTACTTATATAATTTAAAACTTTCGCGTTGCATTATCACTAGAAATAATATGTGACCACGGTCGTTGCAACACGGCCGAAACGTCAAGCTGTAAGTGAGAAGCTGTAAGTACTCATGTACTACAATATATCGCGCTTCGTCCTGTCAGTATTATTACTATTTTGCCACTTATTAAACTATGTTACTACATAGTAACTAACTAACTAACTAAACGTTACGCCATGTAGTAGTTGTGAAGTAGCTCTTCTTTTCATTGAGTCTGAAAATATATATTTTTTTACATTTTTTCGTCTAATTCGTCTTATATTTATTTTTATTTAAATGTCGTTTAAGAAGCTATTGCCATTTGGAGTGAGCTAACCTATTTGGGAACTGCAGCAGTGATGATGCATGTATGAAAGTAAGATCATCAAAAGCAAATATTTGTTTTTAATTTTTTAAATATGAGACTACATCACATACTTATTCAAAGGAACTGACAAGTGACAAGTGGCTAGGCCGTCACACGCTCAATCACAAACCCGATATACACAATCCGTCGGTACACATTTGGTACATTCTGGGTTCCAAGACCCAGACTAACATGAAAACAAAAACGCAGATTGAAAATATCACTTACTTTTTGCATTATGTTTTTATACGTAGGTATATAACTGTAAAATCAGTTATATTGTAACTGTAAAATCAACGTTAAATTTTATTAGTAGTTATAAATGAGTAAATGAATATCCGACTACATCACATACATTGATTTGATTCCGAGGTAAGTAGCTTAAGCACTTGTGTTACAGATATCAGAATAAACAGTGGTATTACAAATATATCCTTAAATATTTAATATTACACTCAGACACAGAACAAACACAAGTTTTCATTACACGAATGTTTGTCCTGGGTGAGGATCGAACCCACAACTCTTGGCGCATAGGGTAGGCTCACTACCAAATGCGCCATCGAGCCAGTCAAACTAACTAAAATTAACATAACTAAAACTAACTAAACTTCACGCCACTTCCCTAGCGGGGTAGACAGAGAGAACCGAACGCCATATGGCACGATCCTTACACACCTCACTCGCCTCTTCAAAATTCGGTTGGAAGATGGAACATGATGTGGATTATACAGTTGATGTATAAGTTATCACGTGAAATAACAGTCAAGTTATAATGCATTCTCTTTGTGCCGCGTGATGGACACATGTATTGTGTCCTGTTCTCTTTGAAACAATAAACCGGGATTCAACTGAAATAAATAACGAAGCGCAGTGTATTTTGGGTATTAGATGCCAGTTTTTTTTTTTGGATTATGGATGTGTGAAAAATATGGCGATGATGCCACAGTATGTGAATTGCAATAAAGAAGTTACAAGTGTAACGAACTGGATTGAAGCTATGATGTGACAAACTGTTTAAGTCAGAGCTTAGAAAATTTATAAAATAAATCATGAAAATAGATTTTACTAAATGAAAATAACATACAAATAATTATTATATGGGAAAGTTTTAATGCCCCAAATTTCGGCTAGGGAATGTTTTTTCAAAATATAAAAGATAAAAGATGAAATATTACGGGTCATTCAATATATTGTACGGAAATAACTTAAAATCTATAATATAAAAATGAACCGATTTCGCTAATTCTTTTTTAGTTGTGTTTGTTATTGTCAGGTGAAGGTTTTTTTATGAAACAAAAAAATAAAAAGTTGCACGAAAAAAAAATGGGTTTTGAAATCCGAGAACGGGGCGTTACAAAGTGCGCCGGGTCAGCTAGTCTATACTTACAATAAATCTGTAGAGAGGTCAATTCTGTACAAGAAAAATATTTTCAAAATAACTATCAGGGAGTAATTAGTGATTGATACTGATGCAAAAAATGCAATCAGTAAAATTTTTGTCTGTCTGTCTGTCTGTCTGTCTGTCTGTATGTTCCTTTTAGAAACAAAAACTACTCGACGGATTTTAACGAAACTTGGTACAATTATTCTTCATACTCCTGGGCAGGTTATAGTATACTTTTCATCACGCTGCAAACAATAGGAGCAGAGTAGTGAAGGGAAATGTTGGGAAAACGGGAGCAGATACTCCATTTTTTAAGCTTCCGTCGCGTGTGCAGCCTTAATGGTTAAAGTTACATAAAAATCATGTATGACGGAAATAGTCTTTATAATATTAACCATAAACGCGGGTGACACCGCTGGCACAGCTAGTATTTTAATAAAAACAATCAAACATTCTTTACATATTAATAAGCAAAATAAAGATGTCATACTTGACGGGGACCTCTTTAGGATCCACGCACCTGAGGTTAAGAAACTCTAGGAACAATCAAAATTCAAGTTGTTTTTCTTTAGAAAATAATTTTTGTATTTCGTCACTATTATAATTATACGATACACTGCTATTGTCAACGTTGTTTATTGGGTCGCATAAAATATTTGTTTTGGCGTTCTTGCGAGAGTTGTCGAGATTTTCTCGCGGCCGACACGACTATTCGCTTATGAAAGGTAAAAATAGTTTCCTCCCGTTGAAAATAGAACAAAGCTAAACTTTTATATGAAAGTATATCGTCTATTCTACGGATAAATATCGTGACGTATTCTATATAAATAATAATAAATAAATTCTCCAGACTGACACACCAATTCCCTAGTTCCAAACTAAGCTTATGCTTGTACTATGGATACTAGGCGAACGGATAGACATACTTAAATACGTTTATAAACATCCATGACTCGAGTACAAATGTCCATGTTCATCACACGAAACATTTGCCCCTAGCGGGATTCGAACCCGCGACCCTTGGTTTCGTGGCCAGGGTCTCTGACTACTCGACCAACGGGCCAGTCGATATATGGATAAACAGATTATGTTTTTAATTATAGAAATAATCATCATCTCTTGGACGTTTTTTTCTGTTCTTAGATGAGTCTGTATAGACCATGATCCTGGCGAAGAGATCAATGTAAAGATCTTCTATGTAACTGATTGAGACTACTGGACCTTCTTTCTAACTTACAAATAATTTGACAATATGAAATCATAGGCACTTGAATGCAAGATTCCTTACTGTGTTATCCATTATTGCAATGAACAAGTAAAAAGGATTTTTTTTGTTACTTTATTGATTTTATACTAGAGATTTCGAATAGACTTTATAAAATTCAGAGTATAATATAAATGATTTGGAACCGGTGCTCCTTGTAAATGAGGCGCGCGTTTTTTCTCATTCAGCTACCACAGCTATTTATCAGAGATAACTGACGATACCAAGTGAAAGTTTCGCCGTTAATGTCATTGGAACTATTAATATTCCTCCCAAACTTAGTTGCTATCAGGTTCGAAAGACGTTAATTCGGCTTTTGCAAGTACATGAATCCTGTAATTACGTGCAAGTCATCTTCCTATCGTTGTGACTCGTTCGTAGTATGACCTTCGTGTACCTTAGGTGGGGAAATAAGACATATCAGATTGATTCAAGAACATTCATAGGTATTCAAAAGTTCTGGTTTCCTAACCCCAACGGGTCAAGCTCACCTTAACTAAGAATAGGATATAACGCTAGGAAGATGGCCTTAAAGCTTAGCCGCTGGTTGACTGGCTCATTCGGCAGTGACCCTGCCCTATGTGACAAAAGTAGTGAGTTCGATTCCTACCTAGAACTCGTGTGATGTATTCATCATTTATCGTTCTTGTATTTTTTCTGTAGTTGGGTGTTAATATCTAATATTTACTTTTGTATTTGTCATAAGACAAGAGTCTAATTAAAACTGTGGGGAACCTTTTTTAAGGAGGGATTCTCCGGACAAAGACTTATACAAACGCAGTTCTGTTATGCAAGAGCCTTATTGTAAGTATGTTAAGAGCCTCGCTTGATTCGGCACTTGCAACTAACGATCGTTTCGACGATTCCGGACGGAATGTAAACCGTTAGTCGAAACCGCACGAGCCAACGTATTAGCGGCGTGTGTTTGTGCCTGCCGGATGCGGGCGAGGCGATTGAGTGCGGGTCGAGGGGATCGGTCGAGGACTGCACAAAGTACTTAGTTCTTGAGGCCTCAAGCTTTTTTAATTGACAACCACATTGGTGCGGAGGGTCAGGCTCGTGCGACGAAAATTTCGCCCGTAATCCCTGAAGGGGTAGGCAGAGTCAAAGGGGCGGCAAGTCCTTTAACCACATTCAGCCTAAAATAAAATGGTTGGTTATATGGAAAATTGTGAATAAGTAGTGTCAAGTGACCAGCTCGTCGCCTACAAAATGACATACAAGATAGCTACGTCAGATTTACGGGTTTCTACATGACATGGACATGGAATTTCGTACTTATCCCTTTTAGAATAGGTTTTTATTGTGAGGCATCTCCCGGTGGCCCTCTATTATGTAAAGTTCTCGCTCAAAAGCCCTCCTGAGTGCGATTTCGTTACATCAATTTATATCGGCCGGATAATTCTCACCTGTGATAACCGAATTTTTCTCAGCCTTTATTCCGGATTGTTCGTTGGAGATAATGGGGTCCGAAAAGGTCTATATTAGGGCTTGTTACTTTTACATGGTAAGGGTTGTTTTGCATACGATTTAAATAATAACATTTGAATAGAGAGAAGCGGGTAACGTAGTTTATTGATATAATTTTTTTTATTTTATTTAGTCCCATGTTGGACTGGGACTGTCCCATGTTGGACTGGGACTTGGCACATGTTGATCTGGGACAAAAAAAAAAAGAATGTGCCAACTGTGGTTCTTGCCTAGCATGTCGTAAAAGGCGACTAATGGTTTACGGGCTTTTGGGTATATGACTGAGTAGGCGACAAGCTAGCCACTTGTCACTCCTTTTTCAAAGCTTTCCATCCAATCCAGCCCACTGTCCCATGTTGGCCTGGGACTTAAAAACAATATGCCAACTGTGGTTCTTGCCTAGCATGTCGTAAAAGGCGAATAATGGTATATCGGGTTTTGGGTGTGTGATTGTGTAGGCGACAGGTTAGCCGCTTGTCACTGCTTTTTCACAATTTTTCATCTAACCCAGCCCGGCTTTGTTTTTGGCTTTCGGTTGAAGGGGCTTTCTGCCCTTTCGACTCTGCCTACCCCTTCGGGGATTATGGGCGTGATGTTATGTATGATGTTATGTTATTGAGAAAACCAACAGAGTATTTGTACAATACATTAATTGACACTTAGTATGACCAATAACAGGTTTCCCTCAACTTATTAATTGCACAAGTAAAGGTTGGAAATATTACTAATATCTACGCAACACTATACAACACACTGACACAACAAAACAAAGATCAACTCGATAGCCAACTGAATGTCATTTGTGAGATAGAAAAAACATTAACTTGTTATTTTTATTAAATTCTCTTATTAATTGTGTCACTCTTATAAATAATAAAAGCAATTAATTTTTAGTACGTTATAATCATTTTTCTCTCGTGTAACTTTGCGTTTTGTGTGGTCATAGTCAATCATGTAATGTAATAATAATAATTATAAATTCTTCAGACTGACACACCAATTCCCTAATCCCAAACTAAGCTTATAAGCTTGTGCTATAGATACTAGGTGAACGGATAGACATACTTAAATACGTTTATAAACATCCATGACTCGAGTACAAATATCCATGTTCATCACACGAAATATTTGCCCTAGCGGGATTCAAACCCGCGACCCTTGTTTTCGTGGCCAGGGTCTCTGACCACTCGACCAACGGGTCAGTAAAAATAATAAATATATATGCTTATTTCTTACATTTTTAAATAATAGGCGGACAGATTTAAAGGATTCGACCCATGTGAGTATATTTCGCTTGCTAATTCTGTTATAATTTTGCAATAGCAGGCTCGTCTTAATCACAAATACGACATGAATACATTAATTGTGTTATCAATAATAGGATCAGACTTGAATAACCTTAGGACTCTCTAGAACATGTTTACATCTGTAATGGCTTATTAATTTAATATTTTGATCAATAACGGGTTTTGGGTGTGTGATTGTGTAGGCGACAGGTTTGCCGCTTGTCACTGCTTTTTCACAATTTTCCATCTAACCCAGCCCGGCTTTATTTTTGGCTGAATGTGGTTGAAGGGGCTTGCTGCCCCTTCGACTCTGCCTACCCCTTCGGGGATTATTGGCGTGATGTTATGTAGTATGTATTTTGATCAATAATCAGTTTATGCAAAACGTTATTTTACTTTGGTCATATCACTATGAGAACCGACAACAGGTGGTGTAATCCCAAAATAAACATTTCTTGTCATATATTTCTACTCTGCAATATGTAATCTGAAATGTAAAGTAAAAAGCTCTTTATTTTTGCGGACTTTCATAAAAATCTGTCTCCAGAGACTGGAAAGTTCTGTACAGGAATTTCCTTTTTAATAGAGTAACTATTCCATAAATGATTCGCAAAAGCTAGACCTGTGGAAGCTCGCTAAAGCTGAGCGGCGTTACGGGAGCTTTCCCTGGTGGGAATTAAAAAGTTCCAGGCGCATTTAAATGTACTTTGAAATAATGGTAGCACTCCACCGCTAACGGTGTGACGGTTCCTTTTATTCGGAATTCTTTTCAAGAATGTTGTGGAGCATTACAAAAACGTTTTAAGATAACATTGTATGTGACATTATTTTCTAAGTGCGGTAGCTCAATGGTAAGGACACACGCCTATCATGGGCTCCTGGTTCAAACTCAGGCATGAAAATTCCAGGTAGATACTTCAGATCTATGTAAGTACGATTTTACACCACTTGCTTGCCACTGCCAGAGAAAATGTCGTGATGGAACCTGAGCTATCAAATAATTTCGAATGTGTAACCATGATCCAAATTGTCTGGTTGTCCTATTGGGTTACGGAAGTCAGATAGGTAGTGGCTTCAATGTAATTACCGGACTCGCTAAATCTTGGATCATTATCTAAGTAGGCTCCGACTAAGTACAGGATATAATTTTAGGAGAATGATTTATTCTTTGAATATTAAAAAAAAATATTCAAATATCAAAAACAGCTGTGATCTTTGAGTACTTTCAAAGTACTTAATATAATTGAGAGCTGTTTTTATTATTTTATCTTTACTTAGCATAGTTTTTAACAGATATGTTAAATAGTACGGAAAAGTAGAAATAATTTACTTTTTTATGAAAAATTAAGTAGATGTCTGTAATGTTTTATAAAAAGATGTTTATTCATTAGAAGTCAAAGATAAGTGCGACCAACTATGAAATCTACTTGAAATTATCCATAAAATATTACTATTCATTTTGCGCGATTAATAGTACTTCAAGATATACATTTCTTTTTGGTCATTGACGTATTTTATTGTAAGAAGTGTGAAAATAATACATTTTTGAAATCCAAACATGCGGGCTTGTATTTATAGTAAATCCAAGTTGGTTGCTACCGTGATATGTATCATAAAATGAAAATAGAATACCTACAACCAGCTGGAATAAATACAAAGAGCCCTACATTCCCAGTACTCTCAACCAAACATAATACCTGTTGATTTGCGTTACAAAAAGTCCCTAGCTCTAATCAAAGGGGAAAAACAACCCCGCAGCCTACCAAAGGGAGTCAAACAGACAGGGAAACTCTGTTTGAAAAAATATTGCGTTTCAATACGGCACCCCTTTTATTTTCACACAAATTGGGACGTTATCTCGCCCTCGGAGCGGCCTGTTAATTTAAATGTACATCCCCCGGCTAAAAATAATACGCGTCGTGTGGTGGAAAAATAACTAGTGTTTGGATTTCGTTTTGCTTATTTTAACTGACAAAAAATGGGTCATGATTTAAGCTGTCTATTTTTACATACATACATAACATCACGCCCATAAATCCCGAAGGGGTAGGCAGTGTCAAAGGGGCAGCAGGCCCCTTTAACCACACTCAGCTAAAAATAAAACTGGGTTGGGTTAGATGGAACATTGTGAAAAAGTAGTGAGAAGTGGCTAGCTTGTCGCCTACACAATCACATACCCAAAACCCGATATACCATTTGTCGCATTTTACGACATGCTAGGCAAGAAAGACAGTTGGCATTATCTTTTTAAGTCCCAGACCAACACGGGCCAATGGGCTGGGTTAGATGGAAAATTGTGAAAAAGTAGCGACAAGTGGCTAGCTCGTCGCCTACACTCACATACCCAAAACCCGATATACCATTAGTCGCCTTTTACGATATGCTAGACAAGAAACACAGTTGGCACATAATTTTTAAGTCCCAGACCAATACGGGAGAATTATGTCTATTTATGTTTGTATTTAGATATATTTCATTACGTCTAAATTACTTGTCCGATTTTGATAAATAAATGTCAATCGAGTTGTTTTTGTCGATACTACACTATAAGTTATTTATGTATAAGTCATTTATATTATTAATTTTTTTTTTTTCGACAAAAGTAACGTACTATAATAGCATCTCTGTGACAGGCTGAATTTTACGCGGAGCTACAAATGTTTAAATCAATTACGACTTGCGCTTGACCGCTTTTCAATTTTAATTGTCATTCGCCGTGGGGATTTCAGGAATAATTAATTGGCTGGAGTTGTGATCACAGTAAAAACTCCTCGATATGAAATCAAAATGAAAGTAACTGAAATATGGGTTGTACAATTTGATGGATTGCAAGCGGTAATATCATACAACTTATTTAGTAAATAATATCTAACAGATTTTGATTGCGGCGGCTAATCTCGACGGAATTAACCAACTGCGCAGGAGATATTATAGTGCACAAGAGTCTGTGCCATAAACAGGTTCATTCTTAAAGTTCTGTGGGACGGCAATCCGACATAAGGAGAGAGGTCAGGCGCAGGACCAACGGCTTAACGTGATTTCCGAGGCACGAGGGTGATTAAACCGCCAACTCCCTGTCTTCGGCACTGAGTAATTTCAAAATTGAAATAATCAGCTACAAAATATCGGCTCGACCTGGGATTCGAACCCGGCCTTAAGGCGGCGCATACTACCATTAGACTTAGGAGGCAGTATTTTAAAATTATTATATCGGCAACAAATTATAGAAACAGTAACTTGTCACTCATAAAATGTCAATTCCTATAACCGATCAAAACAAATCTATTCTATAATGCTCGACCAATCACAATATTGTTTGTAGCTAATTGGTCGGCTTCATCGAGCCCACTAATTATAGTAATAATTTTGGGCGTGATGGTATGTTTATATTTTCATAGACCACACGGAACTAATTAATCCAGTTATTAATTAATTCCGTGTGATAATAAATACAATGTAACCGACACAGCACTCTTCAAAATTAAGCGTATGACATGGAAGCGTCGTTTTAACGAAGTACATCATGTGTTTTCATTTCATTTATAATTAACGCGCTTGATTAATTGAATATCGCAATAGCGGAATAGCTGTTAAAAATATCTTTGACGATCATTTAAATGTAGTCCCATGTTGGTCTGGGACTTAAAAAAAATGCGCCAACTGTGTTCCTTGCCTAGCATGTCGGGAAATGTGACTGATGGTATATTGGGTTTGGGTATAAATATAAATATATCCGACGACATCACATACATTGATCTGACTCCGACCTAAGTAGCTCAAGCACTTGTGTTACGGATATCAGAATCAACATTTCTATCCGTTCGCCTAGTATCCATAACACACGTTTATGATTAGTTTGTAACTAGGGAATTGGTGTGTCCGTCTGTAGAATTTATTATAATTTTAACAATTGTATTCGATTAAATTCCGTGCAAACAGTTTTCAGGTTCCGTGTATACTAAAAATAAGGTTATTGAGTACTTTGTGAACCCGGCCAAGCGTGAAATATGGGCAGGGTAATGTACTTACGTGTTTTCATTTCGGATTCAGTCGCATATTGAATTGCCGAGCATCCCCGTGTGCGCATTGTGTGTCTGAATGGGCCATTCACTTGTTTTCATGGCAGTCACGTTGATAATGTTCGTATGTAGACCACGGCGATAGAAGCGACGTGGCGACGTACTTGAACAAGACAGACTTGTTTATTACCCGGTAACGCCGTTAAAAATACTATTAACTAGTAAGTTCAAATTCAAAATCAATCAAATTCAAATTCAAGAAAGCACTTATGAATTGTCAAATTTACAAAGCGTCGTTCGGCAGTTAAAAAATCTCGTAAATGCTTTTGACAAAATTTTCCAGAAGGAAGAAAAAAATGTTTGGTTTGGAATAATAATGTATATGTTTTTTTTATTATTGTTATTAATTGTACGTACATAATCTCAAGAATTCAAATATCTTGTGGCTAAATAAGTCTGATGTGACTACAAAACAAATAGAATAAAAAAAGCAAATACAACTTCCGAGGTTTTCACTGCCAAACGAAGGTAGGTGATCCTCAAAGCTACATGAATCTACCAAGTTACAGTAAGTTTACAGAAGTTTACTTACCAGTTCTAAGGATTGCTATCCAGCGGCATTTTTTGCTGCACACAATGCTGGCTCCAGCAGAGCTAAAATTGTTCTAGACCCAGCTGGATTGCTTGATCCAGGTGCATTGAACCAGCCCAGCTAAAATGTGCTAGGTCTTGCTGAATTACTGAATCCAGCATTGCAATCCCTTTAGTATAGTTACTAAGATATTGTCAGTTTAGTATTTTACTAAACTACAGTCAAGCGTCCGAGAAACTTAAAAAAATAAACAAAATTTTGTTAAATGGTTTTTTTATTTGAACTTAATGTTTTCTAAAAGTCTACAGATTACGTGGGAAATAATCTTGCTTACATACATATATTACGTTTTTCACGAAGGGGTAGGCAGAGGTCGAAAAGCAATAAGCTCGCTAAATCATATTCAGGCAAAAAATAGAATTGATTGAGTTGAGTTAGATGGAAAATTGTTGCGCCCTACAGGGGGGGCTCCGAATACTCCTGTGGTATCCCTGCCTGTCGTAGGAGGCGACTAAAAGGGCCTTTGGGGCTGTGGAGTGTTTGCGGGGGGGCCTGCATTCACTTCGTTAAGCAGCCCCAGAGAAGATGACGACACGTGGATCCTCGTCCGTTAAATAGGATGGGGTGACACTGTGGTCTGTGCCGTCATAAGCACCGCGAGGTGTTCTGGGGGCGAGGTTGCCTCTCCTTCGAGATGGGCCGCATGGATCGGCAGCGGCGTAGACGTAGATTTCGCGTAGAGTCCCGAGTGGGGAGCCCGGAATCTGCGCCAACGCCCGAAGAATGACCACCGTGAGGTTTAGTCGGTAGTAGAGTGCTTTCCCGGCCTCTGAGCCCGACACATCCCTCGTAGGCCGAACCTAGGTTTACTTGGACGGTGCGTAAATGCATTCCTCACGTAAAAAAAAAAAAAAAAAAAAAAGATGGAAAATTGTGAAAATTTCAGTCACATAGCGTAGATAAGTTGGATTTATTTCCAGTAACAAAGGTGGACTTCGCTTCTTGTTTACTATCTTGGAACTGTGATCTATAATGTCGGAAAGGGACATTTTTCCAAGACTCCATTACTTTTTACCTTCAAGGTTGTCATAATTTTAGTCGTCGCTCAACAAACTTTTCTCGTTCCGATATACTTAACCGCGGTGAACGTTAAGGATTACAAACTTTGTAATCGGGATATTAAACATTACGGTCGACTTACTACTGGATAATTAGCCTGGTGAAAAAGGTAAAAGGTTCCAGGATCCTATTTTTATCGTGGATGCCTGAATTTTTGTAAAACTTCCACCTTAATTTGTGCCGCGAAATGTTAGAGCCGGCCGGGTTATTAAACTTTAGACCATTTTTATGTGGCCGTTTTCTTGAAAAAATTACACTTCTGTTTTTATAAAAAAATATTTTTCTGTATAAATTAGTAGTTTCATACAGGAAGATGTAAGTAAACGCTGGAGCAAATTATTTGCTTTTTAATTGTTCTTAATTTACTATTAATTAAAAACTATTAAAAACAACTTAAAAGCGAAAAGATATGATATATATATCTCGGCATAGAAATCTTTTTAAGTATTAAGTTGAGTTTTTTATTGAACTCAACCCACACATTTCTTTCAGTCGGCAATTTATAAAAGCTTTCAGGCTATAAACAGACTGACAACTGATTTCCTGCTCTGTATTTTCAATAAGATCTTTACCTGAATGTTTTTCATTAATATTTTTTTCCATACGCTTGCTTATGTTTCATATTCTAACTGCGTTCTCATATCCAAATATTACAACCGCGTGTTTTTGTTATCGCAGCGGCGAAACGAGATACCAACGGGTGTATTTTTTCATTCGCGGGCAGAAAAACACACCCCTCATTCGACCTATTTAAAACGGGGTAAACATTAAAAGCCTTATAAATAGCGAGTATATAAACATACTCATTGATTAAGGTATACTTAGTACAGTAAACCACTATTGTCCCGGCGTCTTCCAGTAAATGCCCCAAAAGGGGACCCTTTCGAACCGGACCCGGCCGGCTATTAGCGGCTCTATCCGCTTTTATCCGGTAATTACTGGAATTAGCCCGTTTCCGCTGATTGGGACGGCTGATTTAGGAGCAGGAGCGTTTGCGGATGTGATTTATAGCTACTTTGCTGTGTGAACAGAGAAGGCTATTGAAGTTACAGTTGCCAGCAGTATTGAATTAACTAACTAAATTTCACGCCACTTCCCTAGCGGGGTAAGCAGAAAGAACCTAACGCCATATAGCAGCAGTAGGTATTTTTGTATAAAAAAACACACCAATGAAAAAATGGCAACTACTCACTTAAAAGCATTTCTCTTCGGTTCTACGCGGTGGTTCCATAAATAAGGTAAATTGTAAACAAATATCAAACTAATTCTCTAACTCCAAACTAAAAATATAAGCTTCTGTTGTTAAACTTAACAATAGATAGATACACTTAATATATTTATGCAACGATTGGAGTACAAATAACTGTTCATGCATATTTGCACTTAATTGGATTCGAACCTTTCGTTTCGCGGCCAGGGCCTCCAACAACTAGCCCAAGAAGCCCGTCAATTAGTAGGATTAACTCATGCCTTCTGGTTGCAATGGCTACTTTGTGAAAGTCATATACACGTACACTAGCGACCAGTCCCGGCGTTGCACGGTGACCGCAAACAATATTAAAATTAAATAATTTTAAGGTTTAAGGGTATTCATAATTTTAGGGTTTTATAAATATAAAACCCTACCTCTTGAATCACTCTATCTCTCTGGTGAAAACCGCATCAACATTCCTTGCGTAGTTTAAAAGATTTGTGCGAACAGACAGATACGGCGAATTTGTTTTATACCATGTAAAGATTTCTTGGGTAAAACAGCAGGATAGTGATTAATGCCTCTAGGTCAGGGGTTCCCAACCTTTTAGTGCCTGTCCGGTGGTTCCCGGACCACTGATTGGAAACCACTGCTCTAGATGAAAGCTTTTAAGGAATTTATGTGTTTTTCCGTGGTTCTATCATTCACGACAGGAATAAATATCTTGAGAAACAACATATTGAGATTCATCAGCGCAATACGTTAGCTAAATGTCTAGTTTCTGTAACTTGCCACGCGAGATGGAGAGACAATGAACGAGTAAGTATTATAGTATTAAATACTAGCTGTGCCAGCGGTGTCACCCGCGTTTATGGTTAATATTATATAAACTATTTCCGTCATACATGATTTCTATGTAACTTTAACCATTAAGGCTGCACACGCGACGGAAGCTTAAATGCACCAAGTTTCGTTAAAATCCGTCAAGTAGTTTTTGTTTCTATAAGGAACATACAGACAGACAGACAGACAAAAATTTTACTGATTGCATTTTTGGCATCAGTATCGATCACTAATCACCCCCTGATAGTTATTTTGAAAATATATTTCATGTACAGAATTGACCTCCCTACAGATTTATTATAAGTATAGATATCCCACTACATCACATATATTGATCTGACTCCGAGGTAAGTAGCTTGAGCACTTGTGTTACGGATATCAGAATCAACAGTGGTATTACAAATATATACTTAAATATTGAATATTAACACCCAGATACAGAACAAACACAAGTATTCATCATAACGAATGTTTGTCCTAGGTGGGAATCGAACCCACAACTCTTGGCGCATAGGGCAAGGTCACTACCGAATGCGCCATCGAGCCAGTATGTTTGTGTTTTAAAGATGTCTTTATTTGTCTGCATTTAGGTCTTCCATTGTTGTATAATTATTCTATAAAATTTTATATATATATTTAAAAAAAAAAAAATTAAATCTTCGTTGAGAACGCCACCGTAATCGGTTTGGAAGATGTCATACTGGCCTAATAGTTTGTCGTATTTTACTTGCAAAAATGTATGATACGAGATAATATGATCTTACTATCTTATTAATATTATGAACGTGAAAAAATTATGGATGAATGGATATGTAAATGTTTGTTACTCGTTCACGTAAACACTACTGCATGGATTTTAATGAAACTTTGCAATAGTATAGCGAGCGGTGGTAGCTCAATAGTAGGGACACGCGCCTCTTAACCGAGGAGTCCGGATTCAAACCTGGGCACGTTACTCTGGATTTTTCAAGTCTATGTACGTATTTATATCACTAGCTCGTGAAGGAAAACATCGTGATGAAACCTGCAAATTCAAACAACTTTGGATTTGTAACCATGATCCAAAAATTGTCTGGTTCCCCTTTCTTAGGGTTACGAAGGTCAGATCGGCAGCTGTTTTAATGTAATTACCAGATTCGCTAAATCCTGGATCATGGTCTTAGCGGACCCCGTCTAAACACGGGACATAACGCTAGGAAGATGATGATTTGCTATAGTATAGCTTATACATTAGAATAACACATAAGTTATGTTTAATCGATGTACCACGCGAGCAAAGCCGCGGACAGAAGCTAGTATCTCAATAAACGCTGGGAAAACAGTGTGGTATGAACGCGAGCTATTTCAAGTATTGTTATAATAAGGATACGGTATACAATGAAACGGTGATGTAACATCCTTTGAGATTCAATGGCAATTCTGCAGTTGAGAGATCTTATTCAATGGAGATAAGACTCAAAATGAGGATTGCTAGATATGCTTAGCTGCACTGTGCAAATCTCTTAGTCTATTTTTATCCGATGTTAATGTGAATACCGACAATTCCATACATACATAACATCACGCCCATAATCCCCGAAGGTGTAGGCAAAATCAAAGGGGCCGTAGGCCCCTCTTACCACATTTAGCCAAAAATAAAATCGGGCTTGGTTAGATTGAAAGTTGTATAAAAGTAGTGACAAGTGGATAGCTTGTCGCCTACACAATCACATACCCAAAACCCCATATACCATTAGTCGCCTTTTCGACATGCTGGGCAAGAAACAGTTGACACATTCTTTTTAAGTCCCAGACCAACATGGGACAATGGGTTGGGTTAGTTAGATGCAACTACTTTATTTGTGGGTAAATTATTATAAATAGGTACCTATTTTGCATTACTACATATTGAAATGAGAATTTGGATTACGCAATTTTTTTTTCGACACAGTTCCACACTAACTGCGTTAAAAAATACAATATATTAAAAAATTACAAAGCAGCAATTATTTTATAAAAATATAGGTACCTACTTAAAATTATAAGCAGAATAAATACCTAGGCACTAGTTTTAGAACACATTCACAAGTAACTCACTTCCTACAAGTAATTGTAATGTTATAGGACCTGTATTTCTAAAGTTGTAATTTTGTAATTTTTTTTGGTTTGTAATGTAATACAGTTATGAACATTTTGCAGTACTTTTTATTGATTGTTAGATTAACAAAACTGGATTGACAATTATGACACATTAATTTTAGGTATGTATAGTGTGAGTACACTTTTGTTACTCCTCATATATTTAGTCTCATATAGTTAACACATATATCTATAGTCTCATATAGTAAGCATTTGGCGCAGAAGTATGTAATAATATTTCTGCGCCAAACTAAAAGTTAATTGACGCGTTTCTATGAAAATACTTTGTAAATACATATTTCAGTAAGCCACTCCGAAAGAAGAAACAATTCAGATAGCGGAAAAGAGGGTCCTGGTCCTATTTGCGCGTTATTTATGTATTTGTATAACTTAAGTGTTATGTTTTATTTTTGGCTAGATGAGGTTAAGGGGGCCTCCTGCCCTTTGACTCTGCCTACCCCTTTGGGGATCATGTGCGTGATGTTATGTTAGTGTTATTTAGGTAAGAAGGCGCTCGTTCATAGCTATTTGCTCGGAACGGGCGCGGACGCAAGACCGGAAACTGACGAATCAATCTTTCAGTAGGCCGGAGATGTATAAGATATTTTTTTGGGCAGATTGTTGGTTCGTGTCAATTTTTTTTCTTAGCATTATGTCTTGTTGTTAGTCGCTAGATCCGTTTTGATGGTGAGTTGGATTTGGTTAGTTAGTTATTGAAGCATTTTGATACATTTTCGATCATGAAAGGTACAAAGGAAAACTAGATCAGATAAATATGATTATAGTCCCGTGTTGGTCTGGGACTTAAAAAGAATTTGCCAACTGTGTTTCTTGCCTAGCATGTCGTAAAGGCGACTAATGGTATATCGGGTTTTGGGTATGTGATTGTGTTGACGACTAGCTAGCCTCTAGTCACTACTATTTTACAATTTTCTATCTAACCCAACAGTTTTATTTTTGTCTGAACGTGGTTAAAGGGGCATGCTGTCCCTTTGACTCAGCTTACCCCTTGAGGATTATGGGCGTGATGTTATGTATGTAGATATGTTTTATAACAAATACAGAACTTGGCATAAAGACACAAAGTGTAGATATAAATCTTAGTGGCTTATACTTTTATTGTACTTTGTTAGTTATTTAGATCCAACTGCCATAACCTTCTCTTCTATCCGCGTTTCTCTATGTACTCTCTTCTCATCTATACGCTCTCCCACTTGGGCATGATTAGGTTATTTTTACCATCACTGGCATGGATTTCCACAATTTCAATATCTTAATTACGAACTGGCTTCACTTCATTTTATTTGAGGCGTAGGCATAGAGAACGAAGGAGGAGAACTGAACCTTAAACATCTCACTCGTTTCTTCAACATTCATAATCCTTTTCAAACAAGCTCTACGACTGTTATTACTCCTAAAACTTTTTGTTAACACACAGTAGGGGCCTTCCGCGATAATTTAGTTTATCATTAAGAAATCCATTCAGTACATACCTAGACTCGGGGCCGGATCTACCATATAGCTTTTTGGGCTTCAGCCCAGGACCCCGTGGATTCAAGCCCCCAGCTAAGTCAAAGTCGAAAATAGACGATAATGCTAAAAAATCCATAATTTAACTAAATTAAACAGATTGTACGGTTTGCGGCCCTGCGAATTCTGGAATTAATCATACCTATTCAATTCATTTAATTCAAGTCTACGTCTTATACTTTGAGTAATTAGGTGGGCCCCTAAGTAGTATTAGTCCAGGGCCCCCAAAACTCACGATCCAGCCCTGCAGACTAAAAAAATTGGAGGTGCTTGTGTTTGAACTATCGAGTATGAGGCGTATGTATCATTAACCACTACAAATATTTTGCCGCTTAAGAGATAATATTTTAGGAGTATTCAGTGTGTCGCAGACCTTATACACGAGCGGAAATTTTTGGTATGTTATGATTTTCCTTTTCTGTCGTGTGTGGAAGAAAATACACAAGACACTCTAATTTTACGGGAAAGTTGGGTGTTTATTGATTCAGCGAGGATGTTTATTCCGACGGGAGAATTGTGTACTCGTACGTTGATGCGATGCCATCTTATTTTGTGGAAATTTTCTGAATAGACATGAGGGGAACGTTGATAAAACAGAAATAGATCAGACGGAAATAAGTAGGATAATTATAATTAAGGTTTCTTTGAAGTCAGGAGACATAAATTATAACAGACATCATTCTATTTATAGATAATCATCACTTCAATAATAATAAATTCGTAATCTTTTAATTTGGTATTAAAATGGTTATCAATTTGCTTTTCTAGGTCTAGGTCTTTGGCTAATATTTGTTTGATTTTTATCATTACACTAATGTAATTTGTGTCAGCTGTGTCGTTTCTAACAAAGTCCATAAGTCCTTTATAGTTTACTACTATTTTTCAGAAGCTTATTAGGTAAGAATGGTGATAGCCATGTAATAACAAACGTATTTTCCTTTTTACAGGTAAGTAACGTACTCCCGAAGAATTACGCAGCGAATGAAACGTGTCTGCCGTGAGTAAATATTGTATTTTCTTATGAATGTTCAAAGTTTAATGGAAATGTATTTTTAAGACGTAAAGGTATGACAAAGTTTAATATTTCTTTTGATTTTGTACGAATGCTCTGAGTCCTTCAGATGCTTTCGTTTAGCGGTTGTCATCGCTTCCATTGAACTAAAGATTCAAATCCCGTTAGAGGCAATTTATAGTTTCATTAATTTAACGCATCAAGCCTGCGTGTATCTACTAACTATTCTAGAGCAACATTCCAGGGTAATTAATTTTAAATTCTGGAAGACATTTAGAATTTCAGCGTCATATTTATGGAACCTCAGAATTCCAGCAAAGATTAAGACTCTGTTCGTGACTCAAATTAAACTCCGTCAAATTCAATACAATGACCTTTGTGCTACCCTTGGACTGTCCCGAAACAAGTGACATCTAGTTTTATGTCCCAATTCGTTGTGTCACCGTGTCCCAAGAACTAAATTCCGAGTAATTGACATTTAATGTTGTAATACTCATAGAGTTGCTCGTAAAAGTCAGGTCCAAAATGGCGGATGCGGTAGGCGTTGGCACGCACGAAAAATACTAGCACTCTTATCAATGGTGTAGAAATAGATATACAGCTCATCTTATTGTGTAAGATGATAGTTTTTTGTCCTGAGCGACTATTTGCGCTTGCGGAAATGATAAATACATACCATCATACCCGCCAAAAATATTTTATTTTTGGTTGAATGTGGTTAAGAGCTTTCTGCCCCTTTGACTGCCTACCCCTTCGGGAATTATAGGCGTGATGTTGTGAATGTATGTATGTTTGTATCATGCCTGCAATCCCCGAAGGTGTAAACAGAGTCAAAGGAGTAATAAGACTTAAACCTCATTAAGAATAAAGAAAATGTTGTTTGGTTGTGTTGCCTAGCTCGATGGCTCTATTGTTTTTTCTTTTTAAATATGAAGAGGCAAACGAGTATAAGGGTCACCTGACTGATGGTAAGTGATCACCATAACTCATATCAGGGGATCGCAATTGCGTTGCCGGCTTTTAAGAAATTTGTTTTTTCTTGAGGATCCCCAAATCGTATCCGCTCGGAAATACCGCTGCTAATCGGTAATGATAATGCTTCTTTTTATTCCACCGTGAATTTGCAGTCTGAATTTCCGATCAAACGTTCCTCTCCCCTCAAACGCGCTAATGCAAAGGAATTAGCTAAGGATTCCACAACAAATTAGACTATACCGACAAATTGAAAAAGATCTCCGATCAAGCTGAAGAATTATAAAGGAAAACACTTACCCGCGTACTTGGATTCCGACTGTGAATTTAATTAATCGCAGTCATGGCGATTCGGCGGGCTTTGAGAAAAGAATGGTGTCGCTGCCAATAAATTAGGATACAACAAAGGCAATGAGGAAAATAGTTAATTGAAACGAATAAAGATGGGGAATGGGAACTGTGTTGAAATAAGCTTAGCGGACAATAAAGAGGCGGCCAAGTGTGAGTCGGACTCGCGCCGAGGGTTCTGTACTTGCGATATATATATAGATACACTTTAAATTTTTTTATTTACTTGTGCGATATTTCGTCCTAGGGAAACAACTTACATATATGAGTTAATTTATTTATACATACATACATACCCTTTAACCACATTCAGCCAAAAATAAAACTGGACTGGGTTAGATGGACAATTAAATATAAATATTAGACTACACCAGACGTACAAATATGTTTCGTTTTAGCTCCTACTTTTTATCACCCCGGACCACTTACAATTACGGTTTAATTTTTCATTTTAAGTACGGACCCCTAAAAGCAGAATAGGGTACCAGGAAGGAAAGCTACCTTCCTGATTAGTTTTGTTATTGTGTCGTTATACACGAAGTTATAACAAAAGATTACCAGTATTGCTATTGTAGGGCGTTTGAGAAGCTTGTCCAGTCTCACAAAAACATATTATGTCCAATATCATCGTCTTCCTAGCGTTATGTCCCGTGCTTAGACGGGGTCCGCTTAAACCATGATCCAGGTTTAGCGAATCTGGTAATTACATTAAAGCGACTGCTGATCTGACCTTTATAACCCTAAGATAGGGTAACCAGACAATTTTTAGATCATGGTTAAAAATCCAAAGTGAATTTGCAGGTTTCATCACGATGTTTTCCCTCACCGTCGAGCTAGTGGTATAAATACGTACATAGATTTGAAAAATCCAGAGGTACGTGCCCGGGTTTGAACCCGCACTCCACGGTTAAGAGGCGCGTGTCCTTACCATTGAGCTACCACCGCTATTATGTCCAATATAGAGACACAAATTGTATACACTTTGATGGGATATAATTGAATCGGAACTTGTATTGAATACACTTTCTTAACCATTTTAATTTTTTGGTCGACGTTTTTTTAATTGTATCGAGAGAGCTATTACGCTATTACCTATTAATTAATACTCTTTATCACTCTCATCATTATCTTATCGTTATGTCCCGTGTTTAGTCGGGGTCCGCTTAAACTGTGATCCAGAATTTAGCGAGTCTGGTAATTACAATGAAGCGACAGCCGATTTGACCATCGTAACCCTAAGATAGGGGAACCGGTAAATTTTTGAATCATGGTTACAAATTTATAGTTGTTGCAATGTGCAGCATTACGATGTTTTCCCCACAAATATGTACATATATTTGAGAAAAAAATAGAGGTTTGAAGCCGTACCCATAGGTTAAAAGGCGCGTGTCTTTACCATTAGGCTTTTTTTGTGTGTATTCTATTAGACATCTTTATTAGAAATCAAAGGTGTCTACTGGAATCAGCAGCTTCCTACTCCAATAGTTTGTAGGCACATAATTTGAGAGTTTAAGGCGACAAAGCATAAGGCTTTCCTCCTTCTCATTAGAGCGCATTGAGGGCGGAGGCCTTCCGTTCCTCCGCCACTAATCCTAACAAATCGGTGGCACCAAATCAGGCCCTCTTCACTCCTCCAGATGTAATTATGTATTCAGAGGGAAAGCTGGCATTCCTCTTTCTATCGTAATTCACTCCCAATTTTTCACATACATATTCAACGTGCGAGGGACATCCGAAAATACTTGTGTAGATGTTTGGAAAATCTGAATTGGAAAATTGTTGGAAAGCTATTTCGACCTTCCTCTTTTTTGAATGATTAAATTGAAATTAACGTAAAATTTTACAAAAAGGGATTCTGTAAAACGCAATGGAAGCAACTATTTGCAATATCTATGCTGCGAACTGACCATCAAGAGAGTCATAAAATGCAAAGAAAAATAAAAACGAAATGCATGTGTAAGTGACATACTTAAGGATACTAGATATCTGATATCTGTCATTTGTAGCGCTTATTATGTCAATGCGTGACGTAAGTTGCGTGTCAAGTTGGAGCAACTAAGGAACTTCAATGTCTAGTTAGTGGTGCGGAGTCCTTATTTTTTTACTGGTCCGTGCTTTACCTGGTATGTACTAATGATTCAAGATGTTAAAGAAAATGTACAAATGGAAAGTGTCTATTGTTTTGCCATAGGTAACTACAGAATTGGCCATAAAATTTCTTAGACCGTCTGCAAAATCGTGCCTTTTAATTGAAGCTTTTCTTTAGGTTCCCTTTCCGAACCTTTTATGGCCCATAAATACTACTATCTGGTCTTTCCCTACAGATCAATTGAAATACCATTACCTGGCGCAATAAATGCTCCCTAAAAGTGCGTAGTATAAATCTTGTGGTATCGATGCCACATCTAAATGAGTTAATTCGGGCGGGTCGGGGCGTTGATATTAAACTCGTAAATAAAACTGTAAAAGGATCAAAGGGAATGTAACAATTGAGACAACCTTTGTGTTCGTATTCAAATTAATTCTTGAAATAATTGGGAACTAAATTTTATTGATTTCAATTGAATTAGTTGACCCGTTGAGTTTATCAGGTGTAGTCGAATATGACTTTGGAAACTATCTTAATATATATAAATTACGCGTCACGTTGTTTGTCCACGATGATCTCCAAAACTACTTAACCGATTTTAATCAAATTTGCATACCGTGTGCAGTTTGATCCAACTTGAAAGATAAGATAGCTTACATCCCAATTAATTTAACTCGATTATGTGTCGTTGACTGTTTGGCGGTACGAAGTTCGCCGGATCAGCTAGTTGTTTATGATTTTTTATGAAATTTAAAAATTTAAACAGTACATATTTTTGAGCAGTTTTGCTTCGCAATGATTTATACTTGTTATCTAAAAACATCTATCTATCTCAAAATAAAATGGTTGATGATTATTCGGACAATAATATAGTGTTTTGGAGTTATGTTTCTTTTTTCTTTAATATTGTTAAAAAGGAGTGGTAAAGAGGATGTCTGTCGTAGACGTACCTTTATCACAGTTTTATTGTTGATACTGAGAAAATAATAATTATGTGATGCACATGTACACGCAAACACACACACACAGAGGGAGATAATTAATTAGACTTTATTTTTTATTTTATAATATAAATGTATTTAGAATTTATAAGAATTTATGAATTTTATCATCATCCACCCGAAGTTAGATATTAAATACATAATATTTGTCTACTTATATGCTATTGCTGCTGGGTGGTGTTCTAAGATATAGGCAGATTCCAGCCTACATTAGACTACAGTCAATTGAAAGTGATTTTATAGTAAGAGTAATTAGAAAGATTTATTAATATCTATAAAATTTAAATAATAGAAAGAAAATAAAAAAAATAAAAATATTATGTCTCTCGGCACAATCACGGGACAACCCCGGGCCTTTAAGGCTTGCATGGGGACATGGGTCCAACATGTAGAGGCCTTTGAGAGTTTGGTCTTAATGGGTATGGAACACATTTATTATTATTATTATTTACTTATAGTTTTATCATTTCATCCTCTTTGCATTCGTTACGATACTAATGTGACCACAGAACGAGTTAGTTCACACCGGGGTGGATATTAACTCGCAAATAATCCCGGTAATAGGATCAAAGGGAATCGCTCCAGGACTTAAGCAAACTGGAAAACGGTAGACGTTTACCGAATCGCCTTATTGCTGACGACAAATTGTAAATTGTTTTCGGTGAATTAAATAAATGGATTTAGTAATTTCGTTTACATTAAGTTGTTTAGAATTGAACTTTTCACTTTTTAGGGGAATTTAAAAAATGAGTTACCGGATACTGGGTATGCTATTGTGTAAGCGACGAGCTAGCCACTTGTCACTACTTTTTCACAATTTTCGTTTTTATTTTATTTTTGGCTAATAGATATTAAAGGGTATTATTGCTTCAACTTGACTTACTTCTTCAGGGATTGCGGGCTGTAGTCTCTTGTCAAAGTAAGCTTTGATTATGGTATAAAAAAAGCTTGATAACCAACAAATATAATGAATTAGTCCTTTCGAAAATAACTGTTTTGTTTTCACGACCAAACCGCCTTACTAGTAGTAAGTTACTTGTAAGGTCTATCTTGATTGTACGTTACTTACTTACCGGCCCGGATCCTACCTAGGTAGTAAGGTATTCATCGTTGCGGGCCATGAATGTAAGCAAAGCCGAGCCAATTGACGCATTGAATAGCCACGCAATGTGCGCGCCGGAATCGGATCGACTGGCGCGAATTAGGAACGTGTTGCGCTAACTGCTCTCTTCCGCTGCGCGTACGCATCCAGTGTTGCCAGCATGGGGAGTTTCCCTCAAATTATAAAACAGATGAAATATTCTCTAAATAGGTACATACAATGTATTTAAATGTGGTTGATGGCTCCTTTTATAATATATTGCTTTTGTGTTGAGACACCGTTCTTTCGTATCTGTATCTGTGTTGTTATTTTACATAGAGTGGTCACAAAAATATACAAAATTAGGGGGACATTTTTCTAAAATGGGTTATATTTTTAGGGACTAAAAAACATATAATTGTGTATGTATATTTATTTCTGCAAATACATTAATTACAAATTCTTTTGCATGTAATATTGATTGTCCTACCAGCACTATTACCACTTCTTACCGGTTATATTTGAGATGTTTTGAAAATAATCATAAACAAAAAACCATGAATTAATTCGGCAAAGTAAAAACATATCGCAAAAGTACATACCCGAGGAAATGAGTACCTACATTCCTCTTTCAAAGTTCGTCATTAAGCAGAAAGAGCTACCTACTCACAAATCAGGGCTCCCGCTGCGTCCCAATTTCATAATGTCCGCGCTGCGAATTTCAGATAATTTCGAAACGCGCCGGGCTGACACTTCAATTTTATTCAGCGTTTCCAACGGTATTGAATGGAAATTAGAGATACTGCGGTGAAAGAAAGTGCTTTTGTAATTATAGAAATCGGCATTGGTGCTTTCGGATGGACCGTTTTGTAAGTTGATAACTGCAAGTGACGAGTGGCTAGCCTACATAATAAACAAAGCCGTAAAAAGTATTGTACGTCGCGGAAAACACTTTGTACGGGTTGTAATAGAATCGCTAAAAGAAAGGAAAATCTACAGCGTTGTTATTTTGTTAATGCTTCTTTGGACTTTTCTATACTATGAACTGATTTTGTGTGTCTTTTGATGTTATTTAGAGTGTAATATCAAATTTGACTGGCTCGATGGCGCCGTGACCCTGCCCTATGCGCCAAGAGTTGTGGGTTTGATCCCCACCCAGGACAAACATTCGCGAGATGAATACTTGTCTTTGTTCTTTGTCTGGGTGTTAATATCTGATATTGAAGTATATATTTGTAATACCACTGTTGATTCTGAGATCCGTTACACAAGTGCTTAAGCTACATACCTCGGAGTCAGATCAATGTATGTGATGTTGTCGGATATATATTTAATTATTAAGTTTTTTATTTCATAAAGCATTTTTCTTATTTAATAAGGCATATATAATTGCATTGTTATTTTAGTTCAAATTAGACTAGAATAGAAGTAATGCTCAAACTATTTCACTTATCTACCTACATAACATCACGCCCGTAATCCCCGAAGTGGTAGGCAGAGTCAAAAGGGCAGCAAGCCCCTTAACCGTATTCAGACAAAAATAAAACTGGGTTGGGTTTGATGGAAAATTGTTGAAAAAGTAGTGACTAGTGGCTAGCTCGTCGTCTACACGTCACATCCCCAAAACCCACCATTATTCGCCTTTCAAGACATTATCATGTTGTATGTTTTTAAGTCCCAGACCAACATATGGGATTTTACTTATCTTTAGATCTACAATTTCATATGAAACGTCAAGAAACCTCGCTTTGAACTAAACATGTCACCAATTTAATAAAACGATCGACAGTATTTTCCTCCCTTCCATTCAGCAATCCTTTTATCAGAACAATTTGTCATCGCTCTTGGATTTGACAAAAAATAGAGGCGGCGACCTCGTCGCCTTCCCCGGAAATTACCTTAGCTCCCGGAACGGCGCCCGTCGCTTGCTGCAAACAAGAATACGGGTTACCGATCAACATTATCATACATACATACATACATACATACATACATACATACATATCATCACGCCCGTATTCCCCAAAGGGGCAGCTAGCATCTAACCACTTTCGCCAAGTTAAACTAGACTGGGTTAGATGGACATTATCATTATGGCTTAATAGTTGGACACCACCCATTTTTTACATACACAAACTGACATGCTGTCATCAAGGAGCCAATAGTGACTGTGATAAGACCACGAGACTCCCTCGTGTCATCGGGCGGTTTTTGTATTTTTGAAAACCCTTATTGCCAACGATGATATACTTAGCATGTAGTACCATGTTTCTAGATAGCGTTATGTGCCGTCTAAGGACAGGACCCGCTTCTATCGTAATTCAGGATTTAGCGAGTGTATTTATTACATTAAAGCGACTGATATCTTGACCTACGTAACCCATAGATAGGTATGTAAGGAAACCTCTAGATGTTTCCCTTAATGCTGAACGAGTGATATTAATTTAAGTGTAAGTTTTGAATCAACAGCCCAGTTATTGAGCTACCACTTAATAGCCTAAAGGTTAATGAACCATCGAAAACAAAACAAATCTAAAAAAAAAGACGTCTAATATAATTAATGTTCATGAACAATGACGTGACACAATGAAAGCTCTAGTAAATAGTGCGGAAGATGTCCGATTACATTATCAGTTTTTCTCGACAGCAAACCGCCATAGTCGCATTAGTGTCTTTCTGGACCATTGGTCTGCAAACCGATAAACTAAACTGCATGAGCGTTAAGTGGGACTCTTTGGGACTAATGGCACTGGCGATGTGGAATAACTGGTGTTTGGACCTTGGGTTTTCTCATATCTTTCGAATAGCCAGCTTAGGATAAGGCCGCGTTCCCAATGGGGAATTAAGCGGAGCGGACTTTTCAGAGATGACGTGCTTATTTTACACGAATAGCGTTTAGTAGGACTCTTTGGGACTAATGGCATAATGGCATTGGCAATGTGGAATAACTGGTATTTGGACTTTATGTTTTTTCTAATTTATTTAATAGCGGGGAGCTTAGGATAAGTGCGTGTTTATAATGTGGAGTTGAGAGAGCAAATTTTTCAGACATCTTCTGAACAGTACGTTCCTTCTTAAGGATTACATACGAAAATCATATGGTCTGTTATTTCAATGTCATAACCAGGCTCACTGAATTTCAAATCATAATCCAAGCAGATTCCGACGTGAATGTACATGATGCCAATAGTTTTATGAAGATGATGAAATGGATCGTATTTAGGAGTCGCTGGCGTCGCTGTCGCATATCCTTGACACTTGCCACACCGCTAGCGCCACTTTGCTTATGCGTAAAATACATTATGAAAGACCGGTCCGCTCCGCCCAAACTCGCATCAATGTAAACGCACCCTTAGGTCAGAGCCACTCGTGCGAGAGGACCTGGTTGATTCCAAGCCTGTACCTACGGATTTACACTATTAGATAAATTGGCAGTGAGGGAAAACATCGTGTGGAAACCTGTATATTGGAATATGGATATGTGGAAGTGTTGAAGGAAGAGTAAGTACAGTTTGACATTTGACTGGCCCGTTGGTCGAGTGGTCAGAGACCCTGACCACGAAACCAAGGGTTGCGGGTTCGAATCCCGCTAGGGGCAAATGTTTCGTGTGATGGAAATGGACATTTGTACTCGAGTCATTTATGTTTATAAAACGTATTTAAGTACGTCTATCCGTTTACCTAGTATCCATAGCACAAGCATAAGCTTAGTTTGGGACTAGGGAATTTGTGTGTCAGTTTGGAGATTTTATTATTTATTACATTTTATTATCGAATGTAATAAAATGTCGAACTATTCATAGATAGATAGACGCTAACAATTCGCTTATTATCGAACTTTTTAATTAGACATATAAAGATTTTGGAATCCTCTATCGATCTTCGTCAGTTTGTTGTTTGAGCGTTCTCTGGCGTGATTCTACATACTTTAAACTTCGAAGAAAAAAAAAGTGGGTTGTTAAAAGTTTAAGACTGACCTGATGATAATGATTTACTTAAATTTCAAATTAGATTATATAAATATTTTTATTTTATTTTCTTAAGGTTTTCAAGGGCTTAATTTTTTTTCGATTTGAACGTGCCCCAGAAGTTTAAGACAATTCCTTCATTTACATGGTTGGTCTGGAACTTAAAAAGAATCTGCCAACTGTGGTTCTTGCCTAGCATGTCGTAAACAGCGACTAATGATATCGGGTTTTGGGTATTTGATTGTGTAGGCGACAAGCTAGCCACTTGTCACTACTTTTTCACAATTTTCCATCTAACCCAGACCAGTTTGATTTTTGGCTGAATGTGGTTAAAGGGGCATGCTGCCCCTTTGACTGATGTTATACATGTATGTATATGGTTGACCTCTCTTTCCCTCAATATATAACATACTTTACAAAAGTGACAGCATTCCAAAGCCCTATTAGACAGCACAGACGGAAAACTCGAACAGTTCCTAAAAAGTAGATTCCGATATTGCGACCGAAGCGGTCCATTTCAAAAAGTTCCCGGCGTTATCTGAACACGTCACAAGAGCTAACTAGGTCGCCTAACGCCGATGGGCCAGTCGGAGCCGGCCGGCGGTTTGTACCAAATGAAGTTATATTTTACGATACAGGCATCTGGCCTGCGCAGTTATTAGCGGACTGATGTAGCTTTGAATGAGGGTCACAACTGGAATTTTAGTTTGTAACACAGACATCATCTGTTTACGCTGAACACAGTGGCGTAGCGTGGGCTCCTGTCGCCCGATGCAAGTTAAATTTTTCTTCTAGCGGGATTCGAACCCGCAACCCTTGGTCTCGTGGCCAAGATCTCTGACCACTCGACTAACAGGCCTGACAAAGAGAGAGAGTGAATTAACTAACTAACTCACTAGCTTGACGCCAAGCGAGTGATGTGTAAAGACCGTGTTGTATGACGTTCGGTTCCCCTACGCCTACCCCGCTAGAGATAATTTGTACATACATACATAACATCACGCCCATAATCCCCGAAGGGATAGGCAGAGTCAAAGGGGCAGCATGCCCCTTCAACCACATTCAGCCAAAATATGAAGTCGGGCTGGGCTAGATGGAAAATTGTAAAAAAGCAGTGACAAGCGGCTAACCTGTCGCCTACACAATCACACACCCAAAACCCGATATACCATTAGTCGCCTTTTACGACATGTTAGGCAAGAACCACAGTTGGCACATTCTTTTTTTTTGTCCCAGATCAACATGGGCCAAGTCCCAGACCAACATGGGACTAATTTGTATGCTAAATAACTAATTATTAATTTCCTTTAGTTTATTTGTTATTTTGTTTTGTGTGGCATCTGCAAAGCCGCCTTTACAATCAACCTCAAGCTATCTCGTCCGGGATTTTCTATCAGCGAATCCCGAGTACATAAAGAACATTTGCATCGGTTCTTTTCAAAGAAAATAGCACTGGAATAGCCTTTCGTATTTGTTCGCATCGTACGTGACCGTTTACTTAGAATACGAATGTTTACAAATGTAGAAAAATACAGTGTACAACTCTAGTGGTACTGTGACCCTTAGCTCGTTGGGATAAGGACTGTGAAGTTTCCCTTGGAACCTCAGCGATTCAGTGGGCGGATTCAAGTCTTCTTTTTATTTTCATTCCGTTATGAGGGAAGTAAGATTTTAAAATGGGTTCGGTGTCTGTTCGAGCGCCATTACGTTGATTTGTCGCGTTGGGATGCTGTTGCCTCTGAATTTGAAGGAGAGACACAAAGAGAAATAAACATTTTACTTCGCCACAGAGAAAATGGTATGATTCGAGAATTTCGGGTTTGAGTTAGTAAGAAGTTTTAGTCGGAGTCCGACAATTTCGCTTCGGAAGAGATTCACATTGCGACTTTTGTATCGCATTATTACAGTCTGCATATGAAATATAAAAGTTAATTTTAATTTATTTCTACATAATTACTGTTGTAGAAAATATTTTTACCTACTACAAAATTATTGATGCTTTCTAGATTACATAAAATAAAAATAATAAAATTCTCTGGACTAACACACCAATTCCCTAGTTCCAAAATAAGCTATAAGCTTACGTTTATAAACATCCATGACTCGAGTACAAATGTCCATGTTCATCACACGAAACATTTGCCCCTAGCGGGATTCGAACCCGCGACCTTCGGTTTCGTGGCCATGGTCTCTCACCACTCGACCATCGAGCCTGTCAAGTAGTAGTAGTAGTACTCTTCTACATTATGAAAGTTACTTGCTCAATGACAGATATTATATCAAATGTGTAAAGAGATTTAGATATTGATCTTAAATTAATACAGATAAATAAAAAAAATATGAATAAACTTGAGAAATGACAAATCACTGTGCGATATATAAATAAATGATTCTAAATTTGGCTGATTTTGCCAACTTTAGGTGAATATTGAAGTATTATTTGCGTCTATTCCAATTATTATTATATCCAGGCTTTCCAATGTCATGACGTTGACATTGGTATTTAAAAAAAAATATATTTTAATAAAGAAGACGTCAAAAATAAAAAGATACAACAACTGATACAATTCTTTTACCAATGGTGCCTGGTTATGGCGACGGTCGAATATCCCTCCCAAAACATATTCATACAGAGCGAACGGAATTGTTACGCTACGTAATTCACTCAGAACTATCAAAGCCAATATTTCCAGACCGGAGAGGTATGTAGAAAAGTCCAATCAAACAGCACGGATCCTTCGGCCATATTGCGCACAATAAACTCGCTCCGAACCGCTCGTAAACTACCCCCGGCAGATATATAGAAATATTCCAATTTGTTCACCTCTCTGAATAACCCCCCAACCTTGTTTTGTATTCCGCATTCCGCTTTGCCGATATGAAGGTCAGCGAAAATCGGAATGCCCGTTCGAATTTTGAAAAGCTCTTCATATCCTAATATTCGGATTAAAAAGAAAATGGTGACGTTCCAGGGGAAACTATATCTCTAAGCCATTAAAAAGTCACTATAGAAGTTATTTACTTGCTATAAAAAACTTCTAATTGACCTTGGCAAAATAATCGTGTCGTGTCTCTGGATAATCCATTTGTAAAAAAAACTTGCTAAATATAAAATAAAAATTTTTGTTAGTTTCTATTAATATTATGGTAAGTTTTGTCAATAAAATACCCTTGAGTGTGATTTTTGTTTCTTTGAAACCATAGAGGCTACTCTTTTCGTAGTTGCTGATGGACTCATCCTTTGGGATGTAAATCGAGTTAGGATTTGAATAAATTAATTTAACATTACAGCAGTGATGCAGTGCGCTTTAGTACTCATACTCAATGAATTCAACAATCTTTTTTAGATTATCAATAAATATGAGACGGAATAATGAATAAATTCAACATCTAGAAGGTTCGATACAGACAACCCTGCCCCTGGGTCGCAAGCGATTCGATTTCCCCGCGAAAAACAATTTCCTCGCGCCCGCCCAGGTGTCTAGAAACGGCATATTTCCCGAATATTGATACTTTTTCATTACTTGGAATCTTAAATTGTAATATTGCTTCGGGGTTCGAGTAACTCGAATGTACGGCAAGTTAACGATACGCTCACTACCGAGAATTCATCGCGTTGCTAAGACTTCGTCGGAACTTTAAGGAGCACCCTTTGTGTATATTTTAATAAATTATGTTAGCTTTATTGATGTGCCGGAAAAAAAAAATCGAGTTTGAAATTTCTGTTCCGTGTTCAACAGCTGTCATTATGCACGATTGACTGGTTTTTATATCAAACTTCGTTTCCTGGCACAAAAAATTGCAATGCTTCCGATTTGAAAAAAAAGTTTTTACTTTACTTTTTAGCCCGCGAGTCAGCCTTTGTGGATTTCAGGTTCAGCACTCCCATCATTAAAAAAAAATACTAAAACACGGACACCTACCTGTTATTATGTCATCATGATCTTGTTATTCTGCTCTTAGCCAATGTCAGTTTAAACAATGATCATTGATATAGTCAGTTTTGTTCAGTTATTCTTCGACACTACCGCTCTTAAGAAATATATATTTTTTTATTTATTTATTTATTTAGGTATGCTTACAGCTATACATATAACCATTACAGAATAATCACTTAATACAGTAGTATTATATATTTAAGCCAATAATTAGCATATACAACATTATTTGCCAATTAATTATATACTATGGTTAAAAATAATAAATAATATTATCATGATCATCATCATCTTGCCGATTTTGGCTACAGAAATTATAAGATTAGATTAGGCTTTAGAACTTGGGTGTTTTGCCTCGTATAGCTGATGCATTCAATCTGGACAGTGCGTACAAATATATAATTTGAGATGTACCCAATCTGGCCAGTAAATGTTACAAAAATATTAATGAGAAGCAAAGAAGCGCTTTTTTGTAAATTCAATACATCGTCCGTGTTGATACAGCTTAATGCTTTCGCTAGCTGTCCAAAACAAGCGCCATATGTGGCGCCGGCCAATATTTCATGAGAGGAACAATCGGCCGATTTACGTGCCCGATTCCGAATGTTGCTCTCTAAGCTTCAGTAGTGTGGCCACGCTCTAGGAAAATACGGGACTCCTGGTCTTACTAGACATAATACTAACGGGCATATACGCGATATGCATTATGTGGTATTTCATTGCAATTTTTATAATAAATTAGATGATTAGTTTCCAGGGTGAACACTTTTTGTTAGATAGTACTTGACTTGAATTAATAACTTTGAAGCCAACCGGCAATACTGTCATATAAGTTATACAAAAATTAAGCCAATCCTAAAATATTATGAATTTCTAGAACTAAAGTATCGTTAACGTCTTTTTAACTCGTGATCAGACATAATCCTAACGTATGGAAGATTTTTTAAGCTGAACATACACGCCCATCACGTATAAATAAATAAATAAATTCTCTGGACTAACACCAATTTCCTACTTCCAAACTAAGCTATAATCTTGTCCTATAGATACCAGGTGAACGGATAGACATACTTAAATACGTTTATCCATGACTCGGGTAAAAATGCCATATTCATCACACGAACCATTTGCCCCTTGCGGGATTCGAACCTGCGACACTTGGTTTCGTGGCCAGGGTCTCTGCCCTTTCGATCGACGGGCCTGTCCCTGTCAACAAATAATAAATGTTTATTATTTGTTTTGCTGATAATTATGGGATTTGTATTTGTCCTGATTCACTGTAAACGTGTGGCCACATCAGCGAGATTGACAAATGCCGAATGTGTGCAGCCACACTGTTTGCTCGGAACGACTGTAGCGGACGCCTCCGGTACGGTACATTTATCGGATAACCAGCATTCAACCCTTCACACACAACGACGCACTTCATCAAGCCAAATCGAAGCCAAATCGACTATTGGGTTGTATAGTTTCACTAAACGGACGTTACATAGTTCCCTAGTTTTGATTAGTTAGTAAAATCTGTACGTAGGCCAACTAGTTAATTTAATGAAAAGTTTAATACGTTTTCCTTAACAAAACAGCTAACTTCAACTCGATAACTCAACTTCCTTATTATCCTAGCTCGATCGCACACTGATTTTCTTAGAGATTAATTAAAGTTTCAGTAAAATATTTTGCGGAGAACTAAAATGTTTTTAAGTTTATGTTGTCCGCAATTGTGCCGCAACGCATATTTGACTCGCGTTTGATATAATTCTTTGATTTTAACTGTTTACGAAAAACTACTAATTTTTTTATTTTTAATCTGGCTTAAGGCGATAAAAGCCGAAACGGAAATTGCATTAATAAAGGGAAAAATGCAATTCTTAAACGTGGTCACTGCACCCATTGCGCTTTGATAAATGCCGAACGCGCCGCACTATTTGTCCGACGGCGACGTAACGGATGGCCACCCCACGTTCATTGGACAAGCACACACCCGCTCCGTACATCGACGCACTCAATCACGCGAAATTCACTTACCGGTCTGAACAGCAGGCTGAACGGACTATTTCCGTTTTGGAGTTACGTGTGATTGACTGGTCTAGTTTTGGATCGTTCATTTGTACAATGATGCTGTGAGAAGCAAGCGCTCTCAACCACTGTCACCGAAAAATAAAGTTGTGTTGGGTTAGATGCGAAATTGGGAAGTATGAAAGATCAAGAAAATGGCAACTTTTTACTTTCTTGATCTTGGATGATCGTGTAGGCCGTGGCTTTTCATTGCTTTTTTTGTTGATCTTGGAAGGATATCTGGGAGAGTCGATGATCATTTAGCCGTTGAAGTCCTTCCCTTTCACGAAATGTTAGGCAAGGAACGCACTTGGTAAGTTGCAGACCAACATGTGTAATAATTTTGCTAGATATTCAACATTACGTTTCTTTTTCGTGGTCCCCTTAAAACAGTCGTAATAAGCATTCCAATCGGTAATTTATGTGTCCCTAGTAAAATCCTCAAGTTGTGAAATTGCCAAAAGCGGTGATAACGCGGCGCTCGCGCAATCAATATATCTTCTCGCCCTACTCGTTCGCACCTGTAAGTACTGCGAAGTTTGCATAAGGGCTCTGACCCTCCGGGACGCTGTTTGGTATTAAAGAAATAAATTCTTCATACTGATACACCAATTCCCTAGTTCCAAACTAAGCTTACAAGCTTGTCCTATGGATACTAGGTGAACGGATTGACATACTTAAATACGTTTATGAACATCCATGACGCGAGTACAAATGTCTATGTAGGTACATCACACGAAACATTGCTCCTAGCGGGATTCGTACCCGCGACCCTCGGTTTCGTGGCCAAGGTTTCTGACCATTCGACCAATGGGCCTGTCAAATTATTAATTATTGGTCCAAATTATTAATTATTAATATTAGATATTAAGTGTTTTTTCTTATATTTGACGCCGGAAATACACCATAAAGTGTCCGTCCGTCCGTGCGGACGAAGTACCGTAGACTTTGAAGGGCCTCGGGGTCGGAGATCACTTCTGCGGGCATAGATGGTGGTTGACTGGGGTTAGTTGCTAAACTCCGATGGAATACTCAAGTAGTAGAATTGCTAATAACGTGTACCTGTAGGTACCGTGTTTGTTATATCTAGTTATGTAATAACGTGGTTAAAGGGGCCTACTGCCCCGTTTACTCTGCCTACCTGTTCGGAGATTATGGGCGTGATGTTATGTATGTAATAACGTGTAGATTTTATGACTCTCAATACCCCAAAATAGAATAACCCTTGAATATGTTATAAAAGATGACTAATGGTGTATAGGATTTGTGATAGCCTGGGAGATGGGATAGATACTTGTCACTGCTTTATCACAATTCACCGTATAAATCAACTCAATTTTATTTCTGGATAAAAGTAGACGGCTCTTTGGACTACCCTTCGAGGATTGCAGGCATACCAGAATGAATGGAAATCCAGTTTATCAGTAACCTAATCCATAAATCAATCGTATGCTTAGTTTGGAGCTAAGAAATTGGTGTGCTACTTCAAACATTGTCGTGAGTTACGTGGAGTCTAAGTGAGGCAGTCGCCGAAGTTATCGTAACTTAGAATCGTTTGAAGGTGGAAAATAAACTTGGCAAATCGGCAAACTGTTTAAGCAAATCACTTTTGTGACTCGAAAATATGATTTGGATTATTGAAATTGATATTTCGCTCGCGATAACATTTGGCTTAAGAACTTTATCATCGTTTAAATTTAATGAGTTTTGTTGGAGTACCTAAATTGATTTTAAAGTACTTAATTATACAATTGCCGATATTTGCAAAATTACATCGATGACTTTAGACAAACACCGAAAAGCCATACTTCAATAGTTGGTGCAATACCTTGTAAATGATGTGCGTGAAGGTTAGGATTTGATTCTCGGCGGCTTAAACTTGCCTCAATATATACCAACAAAAACTTATCGATTCTTTATTTTGAATTTATAAATTCAAAATTAAATTAGTGTGTATTTTAATTTAAATACGAGTAAACGAGGGCTGATTAATAATTCAACAGGTTTTTATAATTATTTTTTATATTACCGTTACATTTTTCGCTTCTACCTATTAATAGATACCGATCTATCATATGCTTTATCATGAGATAATCTCGACAAAACAAAACAAAAACTCCTTCGACGTACGAAATGGACGAAATTGGGATTCGTCAGTCGACCCGAAAACAAATGAACATCACAAAAGGTCTCGTCGCGTTATCTAGAAGAATCAATTTGCGTTCCAATATCCGGACGCGATTCGTAAACAATAACCGGTACGGTAATATAGGACACGTGGTATTTTAGCCGTCTAATACGGGTAGGGCTGGCACGTGCCGACATGTGCTTCATATCAACAGGCCCAGTAGTCAGACCCGCTGTAAATTTTTACTGAAAATTTATAAACAGAATAAATTCGTCGAAATAACAGCTAAAGATATTAAATCTCCATAGAAACGCAAAATATTAAATTTGGATAAACTGGTAAGGTGGCGAAGAATTGCAGTCACATACAAATATTTTATTGTATTTTATAATAATTATGTAAATATTACCCGCAGACAGACACCTTAACCTATTCCTAGGTCGGACTGGGGACTACGCAGGATGTTTTCCTCTAATATATTATTGGGTGAGTATTAATAATTTGTAACGCGTTGCCAAGTCACCTTCTCAGAAGTGTTTCGGCGGAACACAGTCGGAGTTTTAGGTACGCTCTACGTATACTTTTATCTTCCGTACCTCCATAACAGTCATCATCAAGCTAACAGAAAACAGCTGCTTGTTATTTTACCTGCTGTTACTACTCCGTCCATTAGAACCATCGCCGCGGTGGCAGCCCTAAAGAGGGCTCGTTCCGGCCCACTGGGCCGGTTCAAAGGTCCGATATAGATCGCGCCCTATAAACGCCCTATGACGTATATTCACCTGTCAAACGAATCGTTCGCCGCTGCCGACAAATAAACTAAGTTCGCAGCCGTTTGCCGTGAAAGGATCGGGTGAGTACGTATATTACAACACTGTAGAACTAATGGATTCATTTTTATGATGATTGGTTGCACAAGAATGGTCCAAAGTTATTGTAATTAATCGATACTAGCAGCCCGTCCCGGCTTCGCACAGATGGACGTTTATTTTTTCAACATTGGGATAAATATAGCCTATGTTATTTAAGAATAATGTGGAATCATTCTAATGCTGAGAAAATGTTTGAAAACGGTCTAGTAGTTTTTGAGATTCGTTACAAACATTCGTTACAAAAAAGTTTTTTTTTTTGTAGATTACAATATACTGATATTACAAACCATTTTGACAATTCTAGCGAACTTTGTCGTGCGAATCGAATACTAAGAATTATTTTCTTGTGACCATGTGGTATTTAAACTTAAAGTCTTTAATTTGGTGACCAGGGTCTCCAAACACTTGAAAAGGCAGCCTTACAAACTATAACAGAGTTAAACGCTTCAAATTACGACAGATCCCAGAGTTTCACGTACTTAGCGGTTTTACGAATCGAGTAGAGAGGGCCTGGCGATGTATGGCGAACTTTCAAAGTGTCGTGTGACCGCTATTGATCAACACGATCTCAATATCAATGTACCCTTCGTTCATAAGAGAGAGAGAGAGTAGAAAGGTATTTAACCGCTGAGTACGCTTCAGATTGTAATAAGTAGGGGTCATCTGTAAATAAAGATTTATTTACAGATGTAATGATTAAATGGTGATATGAAAATATTATCATACTAGCTTCTGCCCGCGGCTTCGCTCGCGTGGTACATCGATGAAACATAGCCTATATGTTATTCGGGTGTATGAGCTATATTATTCTAAAGTTTCATAAAACGAAGGAGTAACAAACTTTCGCATTTATAATATTAGTAGAATAATTTTTCTTGTTTTCCAATTTTTTTATTTAATTGTTGCATCTGTCTCCACTCCTAACGATTAGTTCTTAAAACTACTTCTTTTTCCTAGCGTTATGTCCCGTGTCTGCCTATCTGGCCTCCGTCATTATCATCTTTTCCAGTTTCGACTACGGCAATTAAGCTTTAGCCCTTACATAGGGAAACCAGACAAATGGGTCATGGTTACACAAACATCCATAGTTATTTGATTGTATATGTTTCCTAACTGTGCTTTTTAAATACATCTGTCATATGATCCAGTAAACTACCTTCCACCGAATTGTACTATCCTTTATTCTCATCAGCATCTGTCTCTTTGACGGCCTGTCGGCCTGTCGCTCGCATTCTCTATTAAGTTACATAACTCAATTTACAAATTCCGACGCATTGTACGCTTACACCCGGAGAGTAGAGCGTTCTGTTTCTACGGGCCTTTCGGAGTACGGTTTTTCTACTTGGGGCCTTTCGGAGTACGTTTTTACTATCTTGAATGAAGAGTTAGATGCTACGTTTCTACGGGCCTTTCGGAGTACGCTTTTTCTATCTTGAACGAAGAGTTGAATTGAATGTTTTGTTTCTACGGAGCTTTCGGAGAACGCTTTTTCTATCTTGAATGAAGAATGGTGTGTGTTGTTTCTATGGGTTCTTCCGAGTACATTATTTTAAACGATAAAGGTTCTTCTGATGTGGAACGTAATAATAGCCCTTATGGCCTCTACAAAGTTTGCAAGTTTAAAGTTAAATTTTCAGAGCATACCTTTTACCGTCGCTTAAATTGGCAAATAAACATACGTTTTGCCGGGTGGTAAGTAATCTCCGTAGTCTATAGTAATTTGCTATATTAAGTGTTGCAGAAGAATGCTCGCCATTCTTGGAAGAAAAAATATAATGAAAACTGAAGCAAATAATGTATTACATACACTATTTGTTTGCGTAAATGAAAAGAGCTCGTGGTTTTATTTGTTCGTTTATTGGAGCGAATGTTTTTTCTTGTGCAGCTAGTTTTCACACAAAAGAATCGGATGCAGCTTTGTTGCTTTATTTCATACGAATTGTGTCTCTATTATAATGATGTATTATGTCTATGTTATAGATTGTGAAGATAACGGGCTTAAGAGGATAGTTGTGACTTAAAAGTATTTATCATTATTATTATTATAAGCTGTAAGATGTTCACTAACGGACATCTCCTGTCCTTTAAACAAACCTCTACTAGCATAGGTAAAAGAACGGTTAATGCGCAAACTAGTTAAGCGCATTAACCGTTCAAATACCTAAAAACAATAAAAAAAAATCATTTTCCAGTCTTAATATTCCTGATTTGGGCTTTCACAAAAGCTACTTTTATCCCAGGAATATGAACAGTTCCCACGGGACCCGTAAAAAGTTTAACGCGGGAAGCAGGTCCGCAATAACTCATCTGTAAAATCGGTATTAATAACATCTGACCCTCTCGCCAAAATGCTCTCTTGATTTTGTGTAAGTTGAAAGAATAGGAGTGGTGCTCTAATTCAGGCTTCGAGGAGAAAAAAGAAAATTTATTCCAACTCCAAAAATCCACAGATCCGTCGCCCACAGGACGTGAGATAAAGACTTTTTGTGACAAACGGAATCCCGGACGGGTTAAGCTCCGGTTTTGGCGTTTTGTAAAAAAAAACAACCTATGGAAATCGTACTGCACGCGAGTATTTTGAGGAGCCCCAACTACATACGGCGTGATAAAAATGTCACGTTTTAACTTTTGCGTGAGTATTTATTCGTTTGACGTGACGTGTTAGTTCGGCGCATGGAGGATATAAAGTAAAATGCCCTGTGAATATTTTTGTGATGTATTTTTTTATTTATTTAAAATGCTAGGGAAAAGGATTTTATTATAAAGAGGCAGAATATGTTATACGCCGTGTCATTCATTTGATAATTATATTAATGGTGTGTATCTCAGTATGTTAGTTAGAATATCGCCTTATGAACTGGAGTAGTGGTTATTTGAACCGAACTCTAGATTTTTGGCTGGTGTTGAGGTATAAAATCTTAGACAGATGATAATATTCTAGCACTGCTTGCCACATTTCATACAAGAACATTTCGCGTTTCTTATAACTTCTACGACAGGCCATGTTAATGTTCAGCTTAACGCGAAGCCGAGTGACACTTCACGCGACGAGCACGCAATATCGGGTGATTGATATCGAAACGGGAAACGACGAGATTGTGTCGTCGACTGTGTGGGAATTCACTTGGCGACGTCTTGTTAGTATCTAAATCGCCTTATAGATATGGGTAACTCGGCAGAATTTCTGAGTTAACTTGCTGCTAGCGCAATCTACTGCGTCAGTTATTGCGTTAACGAAAAATTGCGCCATAGTGCAGGAAAATAGAACGCACTGTCTGGGTCAGAGTTAAGCGCAGCATTCGAATAGGGTAAATGACACGATGAATAATTTGCATATTTTTTAAGAGACTTCAAAACGCAACGCCTCCATACATTTTGTATGGTAATATTGAGTTGTGACGTAACGGCTCGGTATACTCGACTGACTTAATTAATAGTCTAATTGTTTCAAATTAATTAAAAACAAAATGTACAAATAACTGAAATTGATGAATAACCAATTTAGGTCTTAAATAATGTTTTCTATAAATGTAATTATGTCAGTTTTGAATAGTACTTTTCACCGACACATTTTGGAGAAGTGAATGAACACACCGAGACTCGCTATTCATGTCTATCACGTTATATATAGGAATTTCACTCCAAATCCTTTGAAATAAATGATGCATGGAAGGCCTGGCTCAGTAGTGATAACGTTAATTCTAGGAGATATAAGGAGTCCAATCAATTACTCTCTTTTGATTTACCGTCTCTTGCGCCTAATGGCTACTATTCACATACCTATGTAATTTGTAAAATCGTTTTTGGGGACCTATTATAGACAACTTATGTGTGTTATTGGTAAGGGTTGGTAAAAGGCATATCTAGGCTTAGGGATGTAAGGTTAGCACTATTCCAGCCCATTGCCCGTGTTGCTCTGGAACTTAAAAAGAATGTGCCAACGGTGGTTCTTGCCTAGCATGTCGTAAAAGGCGACTAATGGTTTACGCGCTTTTGGGTATGCGACTGAGTAGGCGACGAGCTAGCCACTTGTCACTCCTTTTTCACAGCTTTCCATCCAACCCAGCCCACTGTCCCATGTTGTTCTGGGACTTAAAAAGCATGTCGTAAAAGGCGACTAATGGTATATCGGGTTTAGGGTGTGTGATGTGCAGGCGACAAGTTAGCCGCTTGTCACTATTTTTTCACAATTTTCAATTTAACCCAGCCCGGCTTTATTTTTGGCTGAATGTGGTTGAAGGGGCATGCTGCCCCTTTGTCTCTGTCTACCCTTCGGGGGTTATGGGCGTGATGTTATGTTATGGCCTCCTTAAAAAGTATAATTTCAATGAACATCAAAATAACAATTGTATGAAGACAAACGCTGTCGATAGACATTTCAAATTAAAAGCGCGCTCAATTTCCACGAAACAAAAATGAAAACGTAAAAAAAAGCTCACCTGAAACAAGTGAGCACTTCAGTTTGATTGAAGTTTAGAATTATTCATGTAAAATTCCATTTGCTGGCAGCGTTCTCCGAACCACGTGGTCGGATCGGGCGGCGAATACGGGAATACGTAATGTACTGGAATACTTTGCGCCACTGTTTTTCAATCTTTTACATGACGTGACCCACATTTTACTGGGTTTATGACATAACAATATTGTATGTTGATTATGTGTAAGTGTTTATCTTCATTCGCTATTTCAAAGTTAGAGAGACTGCGCAGGATAGTCCAAAACGGAGCCTCTTGCAATCGGAGGCCAAGACTCACTTTAGGTCGTTGCACCAACTTAGTTAGTTAGTTTTTAGTTAATCTTTCTATGACATTCATACGATGACGCGTGCTCTACTTAGACGTCTTATTACGCAATAGACGTTGCACATACATAAAGGTACAGAAGTATTTTTAACATAATCGAAGCCTTACAAATCTTCAATATCTGATGTAGAAGTTGCGCGACCCTGGTTTTGGACCCAAAGTTTGAGATACGCTGACTTGTTCTGTATCGGAGGATCTATCTATTGAATCGGCCGAATTGAATTGGCGCGTGCGTGGGTGAGGGATGTACTCCTCAAATTAGATGCTCCTAAGGCAACTTGGGACGAAATTTTAAGGAAAGTATATATATATATATAATATTATATATTATATACAATCCCATGTACGCTCATTCAAGTTGGGATAGAACACGGAAATGGAAATTTTGGGTCGGCTATGGCGGTAATTTGTAATATTTATGACGTCTTCAACCCGTTTCAGCTACACTCTGCTCGGCATCTGAATACTTATGAATTGGGGTCGGTGTTCTTGTATTTTATTTAAGATATATATTTTTTAAATGCACTTTGAAATTAGTTGGTTGTTATATATTGATCTGGGACTTAAGAAGAATGGGATTAGAAGATTATATAATATTGATTTTAGACTTAAGGCAAAGGGCTACTCCTTCAATAATTGCGAGCGTTGAGCCATCACGTTGTAATCAACATGATGGCTCAACTGCTAAAATACTATTTTAAATTCGATGAAGTAACTTTATTAGATATTTTCATTCGGCACAATCACGGGACAAGCCCGGGCCTTTAAGGCTTGCATGGGGACATGGGTCCAACATGTAGAGGCCTGTTGAGAGTTTGATCTTAATGTGTGATGGAACACCGGCCGGGTGTTGCCCTTAGTTGCAGTATGAAACATACACTCAAAGGCGACATCCGGCTGATGTCGCCACCCACCAACGGCTCGCCACAAGCCGCCCTGCGGAGACTGACAGCACTGGCGGGAGTTGTTGCTCTTCATGGTGCGAAGCTCACCAACTCCCGCCAGCGGGCGATGGGGGCGTCACGTCCCTACGCCTATATTTATTGTCATTATTATTATGTACTCGTACTCATACTAATATTATAAAAAGGTAAGATTTTATTATTTGTTTGCATTGAATAGGCTCCGAAACTACTTTATCAGCGAGTAACATAGGCTATATTTACTGACTGGCCCGATGGTCGAGTGGTCAGAGACCCTGGCCACGAAACCGAGGGTCGCGGGTTCGAATCCCGCTAGGGGCAAATGTTTCGTGTGATGAACAATGGGCATTTGTACTCGAGTCATAGATGTTTATAAACGTATTTAAGTATGTCTATCCGTTCACCTAGTATCCATAGCACAAGCATAGGCTTAGTTTGGGACTAGTGAATTGGTGTGTCAGTCTTGAGAATTTATTTATTTATTTATTATTATTTATTTATTTTATCCCCGTATTCTCATGGGAACGGGAACTCTCCGGAAAAAAACGCGGGGCGCTAGTTGTGAATATGTTAAATTAATCAATCAAACGATATATTGTAAGGTTTCGTTGTTCTATGTTCATATTGAGATGGTAGTAGTTAACATCTATCAACATTTCGGATAGACGACCTACGGTTTAGATGTTGATTGAATTGCGGTAGGTTAGTTAGCAATTCAGGTGAATCCCATTTAGGAAATGAAGTTCACTGATTGGTTTACGAGTATGTATACGTTTCAGGAATACCTTATCGTGCCAAAGAGCCAGAGGCACTACCTATATTATTATAGATTTTCCAAAATATCCTCTTCACTTTTTTTTATACAATTTTCATGTCTCAAAATTTACTTAAATAACTTACTATTGTTTTCACAAATACAAAAACCGCCAGATGGCACGAGGGAGTCTCGTGGTCTTATCACTGTCACTATTGGGTCTTTGTTGACAGCATGTCAGTTTGTTCTGAAAATCTACCAATGAGGAGGGTGACAAGACCGTACGTCACAGTTACGCCATCTATCTGGTGTTTTAATGCAAAAAACCCTCAATATGATATATTCGACTATGAAAAATTTTTTTTCCGAAAAATCATTCTGAATTGGCACGTCATTGAGAATTGAGTTTCCGAGCTATAGCGCCATGATTTCGAAGAAATGAGTTGATATACATAGTTCACCTAGAAATAAAATAATTAATTCTCCAGACTAGCGCACCAGTTCCAAACTTAGCGTACATGCTTGTGCTATGGATTCTAGGTAAACGGATAGACATACATAAACACGCTTATAAACATCCACGACTCAAGTACAAATGTCCATGTTTATCACACAAAATATTCGTCCCTACCGGGATTCGAACCATTAGTTTCAAGGCCCTGGCAGAGCCACCACTCGACCAACGAGCCTGTCAAAGAAATGAGTTGGCAATTGCGCCATGAAGATGGTTGACATAAAACTGACTCGGCGCAGTGTCACCGATGTTGCGACGTCCTAGCAACAAGCCGACACAGGTAAACCGCTGCAAGGCCACATCCCCTAAGTGGATCACCGGCTTCGGAAGCCCCGCGTCCTCGCCACTAATCCGCTGGTTAGTTGTGCATACCGATGGTTACTACATAGCTTGTATCATATCTACCGCAATACGTTATGTTTTGTGTTCTAGAATAGCGGAGGTTATAATTTGACACAAGTGTCTTGAAATACTTGGTTTTTGCTAAATTTCACGCGTTGCATTTTCAAATTTCACAGACGTCCGAATTAATAGTATACATAATATCATATAGCAACAGTATAATAAACATTTCTATACAATATTAAATAGTATTATATAGAAAGGCTTATTATACTGTAAAAGATTTTTTAAGTGACAAATATTTGTAATTGCTTTTATACATATTAAATTTTTATAGATTTGTATAGCATAGTAGCTTAAGAATATGATAATTGTTATTAATACTTATTGTAAATTTGGCGATGAAAAGAGTAACTATAGGGTTTCTTGCCGGTTCTTCTCGGTAGAAGCTACTTTCCGAATCCGGTGGTAAATTTTCATTTGTATGTACTGACGATTTATAAGTGCTTATTTAAGCCTACGTAAATAAAGAGAATTTCATATAAAAAAAAAATAAGGAGTAACTTTTTAACGCTGACTATTGATTCAAATTCAACATTTAACGGTTACTGGAACTACTTAACTTGTTTCATATCTACCGCATTGGCTATATTTGTGCTAACCGTCCTGGAATCATTATCATTATCAGCCTATATCGTCTACTGCTGGACACAGGCCTAGAATATTTGCAGTCATTGTCCAATATTTTCCAAGTTTAATTTCTGGCTCAAAGAGCGTAATTGTATTATAGGTAAATCCAAATTTCGCAATAAATTTTATAAAAATTAAAAGAAAAAAAAACATTGATTGGCAAAGGAATGCTGGAATATCCTCCCATTCACACAAAATATACCTTTAAAATTGACTTACGCTTTATTTTAGATACTGTTTAATCAATGTTTTTGATCGTTTTATAGGAACTGGATCAAAAAGGTACGTTGCTTAACAGTCAGAATGAGAATATCTGTTTCCATATACGTTGTTGTACCACAAACAACTTTGTAATTTATAACGAATAGTTGGAAACATTACCCAGGCTAGTTGCAGAAAAACATAAAATGATTCTCCAGAGACAACAAGTTACAAAGCGTATGCGGGCTGGATGTTGGAAATGCCGGGATGCGGGACTTTTAAGCTTCGCTTGAACCGAAATTCGGTTTTGCAAAACTGAAATGGATAAAGGGAATCCTCTATCCAACTGTTGCCTCTTTTCTAATGCGAGTATTGTGTAGCGAAAAGACAATTATTTTTTTAAACATGTTAGGATAAATATATACTTACATATCAATCATATATAAAAATCAATGCCACTTTTCGTTGTAATTTTATAACTTAAGAACGGGCTCACCTATCCAAATCAAATATTTAGGCTTTGTTCGGATTATGTGAAGTTTGCACAAAATCAGTAAAGCGGTTCTTCATTTATAACTTTATACGTAGCGAAGCACTTACCGGGCCGCTAGTATATTATATTAGTCAAGAATAATGTAGCATTCTGATGGTGAAAGAGTATTTAGTCGGTCTAGTAGATTTTGAGTTTATTCGTTACAAACGTACAAAATACAGATGTTTCTTTATAACATTCGTGTTAATATACGTACATCTACTATTTAATACCATCATACTATGTCCAGTGATTAGTCGGGGTCCACTAAGACCGTATATATCGTGCAATAGCAAAATATAACTATATAATAATTTACATAATAGTTGATTTGATATGGCCCTTCCTGGACGATGTGTGAGGTGGATAGTTAGTTCGTGGTCTAAGTATATAGTCAAGTATATCAAGTATATACTTGACTATACACGAAACCAAAAACCATCCATCGGATCACGCTTGGAGCAAATCTATGGACAAATGTTCGAGTGAACATTGTAATTTGTCTCGTCACATCACATGTCTATAAATGTATTTATGTTTGTCTATCCAGTATCTAGTATTCACAACATAAGCATATAATCTGTCCTGTACATTTTTTTGGGTAAAAAGTAATTATTCAAATTCAAAAGTTTAACAAACCCAATTTCACCGTTATCGGTTACGTGTAATTAACCATACGTTAAAACGTGATGTACAAACTGACGGAGTTACTTTTACATAAGCAATATACTTAATGATTCTTAAGATCATTTGAAGCCTACCTTTAAATGTCTGCTGTACTCGCTACAAAGAAGACAAACGAATTTCGAACACTTTATTTCTTCTTTGACTTTTTCCTTAACGATGAAACTAGTACAATTAGTGAGTTCAGAATCAATTAAGAAACTACTCATACCGGTGCCTATGTGTACCCAGAGTCAATTTCTGAATGATGTCGCTAATAAAGTGACTGACAGAGATCTAATAGTCTTGTAAGTAAACAAATAGAATACATAGCTTATGTCTTTTCTTAAAGTTCAGACTTTTGGCATACTAAACTTTATGATAATAGGCTATTTTCCTCAAAAAAAAATTATAGTTCACTATGGAGATTACAAAAAATATTGCTTACGTATTTTATCTTTTGTTCAACAAACTAAAAATTATGAAGATATAGCGCGTTAAAGTGGCGCGTGACGTCACTAGGTGTGGAAAATTTAACCGTCTAAGTGACGTAAAGCGCTAAATTTCAGATCTTTGAAGCGTTGTATCTTTGTAATTTTTCGAGTACCAGATAAAGCAAAAAATACGTGATCAATATTATTTGATAATCTAACTTACGAACTTAAAATATTTTTTTGAGGATAATACTTATAAGTTAGGTTATTTAGGAGTGAAGACCTAACAAACGGATGAGACAGATTTACTATCTCATTTAGAATATTGGTGAGGATTTAGTGTACCTGTATCGAATCTAATTATCTTTGACCTGTATTCCTTACTTAATACTAAGTAGAATATAGTTAACTGTGTAGCTGTGTCGCGAGCTGGTCTTAGAAGAACAAAATAGGTCTTAATATTTTTAAAGAGGTCTATTCAGGTCTTAATAACTTAAAAGTGGGCCACATTGTACAATACTTAACAAGGGTCGCTTTGTTTCGTCAAGAAGTTGGCGGGTTAATTGGTCATTAGGGTATTACTGCGAGTACTGTGTGGTTTGGCTTCGTGTTCGAAACAATTATTTTTTTAAAGTGGTAATAAAGATTACCAGCTTTTGCCCTATGAAATAAGATACATACATACATACATTAAACCACCGTGCCTGCAATCCTCAAAAGAGTAAACAGAGCTCAAGGAACAATAAGATCCATAAACCACGTTCAGCCAAAAATTTAATTAAGTGGATGGTAAATTAAAAAAATATATCGTCGTGCCATGTTGATCTGGGACTTAAAAATAATGTGGCAACTTTGTTTCTTGCCTAGCATGTCGCAAAAGACGACTAATGGTATATGAGGTTTTAGGTACATGATTGTGTAGGCGACGAGCTAGTCACTTGTCATTCCTTTTTACAATCTTCCATCTAACCCAGCCCAGTTTTATTTGCTGAAAAAGGTTAAAGGGGCCTGCTGCCCCTTTGACTCTGCCAACCCCTACGGGGATTATAGGCGCGAGGTAACGTATTTGTAAAAAAAAAATTTTGCGAAAAGTAGCTAGCTCAACAGCTAATATCTCACTTATATTACGACATACTAATTAGGGAAGATAATTGGCACTTTCTTTTTAAGTCCCATGATAAAATAACTCATTAGATAGCTTTGTTATGCTTGATATATTTTTTTAACGCGACTGCATGCATCATCTCAGTGAAACAAATGGACATCAATAAATTATTATGAAGTAAGTCAACGAGATTTCCAAATGGGCGGTACGATAACCTTTGGGGACACGTGCCGCAGAATAAATATTGCTGCCAACCGTAAAGATCCAAAAATTGTCTGGTTCCCCTATCTTAGGGTTACGAAGGTCAGATCGGCAGTCGCTTCAATGTAATTACCAGACTCGCTAAATCGTGGATCATAGTCTAAGCGGACCCCGTCTAAGCACGGGACATAACGCTAGGAAGATGATAAACCGTAAAGAAGTGGGCTTGTATGTCCGGCCTTTTTGTGGAGTACGGTGGAAAACCGACAAATTCCGGGATAACTATATTAACGTTTGCATGTTTGTTTGTCACTCAATCAGCGCTAAAACTAGTGAACTCATTTTGGATGAAAATTTACTTAAAGCTGAATCTAATCCTTAGTATACATCCTGAACAGATATTATAAATAAGAAATTAACTGTCTGTTACAAAATTTCCTCCTAAACCGTTGGGGATCCAACTAGCTAAGTCTAGGTTAGTTGGTTCACTTTTTGCCAGAAAATTGCTGGATTCTGCAATAACCGACCGAATTTCCCTTGTAAAGCTAGTGAATTGATAAGGGTTCTTATTCGGCATTTAGGAGCCCTACGAATGTAGATTTTTAGTGCCTAAGTAATCGACGAAGTGCTTGCTCCGATTCCTCTCACGTTTCCAGAATTTTTATCGCTACTCCCAACTTTGCAAATAGGGATCACATGACACCTCTTTTGAGCCCTTCGGGATTAAAATTAGTTTTCGGAATTTTTCGGGTCCGAAAACTTATGATAACTTGCGGTGTTTAAAGGTTGCTGTCGAAAGGGAAATATTCTATGGTATTTTTATTTTATTGGCCAGCTTTTGACTACGGCATCGCTCGCGTGGCGCACACGCTCACGAATCATAGTCTAATGTATACTTACTCATAAAGGAACAGAATAACGAATACATTGAAGATTTAACAACTTCAAATTAAAAACCGACATATGAGCCTAGTTTCATTAGACCACAACGAAAAATTCTCAATTCTAAACCTAATCCAGTTCATATTGTAACTATAACTATCTTCGAGTCCAATCATATATATTCTCAATTTAAAACCTTCCGATTAATTTAGTTTGCATTAAGTAGGAGATTGCAGTCATAGAGAGTTAGTCAGAGACTAACTAGGGACGTATAATTCCGTCTGCAGAGCTAAGGAGCTTACCCAGAAGTCGTATAGTCGTGGTCTAATGTTACACGTGCTCTCTTGGCATTAATTGACCCGCGCGGCCGCAGGGGACAATCTGTATTACCCACGTGGGCTATTAACCCCCCTTTACCCCCTTGCTGCAACTGGTGTATTAAGAGCTTACCTCTCTTGTACATAGGTAGGTATTTGATTATTTCATGCTGGACTGGATTTCCGATTTTACTGGGAGTATTGAACTGAGAATTTTTACTTGTAAAAAAACTATTTGCATCTAAGGTATCATATATACTTCATGTAGATGAATGAATGGAGCGATATTGGTGTTGTATTATAATTTGGTTTGACAGACCAATTAGTGGCGTGTTCAGTAAGGCGATATTTAAAGTAATATTAAATGTAGTGTAGAGAGGAATTTCGCGCAGTTACAGAATTCCGCTAAGGGCAAATGTTCGTGTGATAACACGGTCATTTGTACCTTAGTCATGAAAGTACGTACAGATTTAGTTAGTGTAGATTTACTTATATAAATAACTAAAGTTAATTTATTTCAATCTATACTAATATTATATTATAAAGCTAAAGAGTTTATTTGTTTGCTTTAGCGCGCTAATCTCTGGAACTACTGCTCCGATTTGAAAAATTATTTCAGTGTTAGATAGTCCATTTCTCGCGGAAAAACCGCGGGCACAGCTAGTATTATTATATAACTCTATTATAAATCATTATACATACATTCCATTACGCCTGGAATAACCGCATGAGTATGCAGTGTGTGGATTATAGACAGAATTATAGTTAGACAAATTAAACAGATGAAAATTCTATTAAAAATTTACTACGTCAAAATATACCCGAGCATCAACTAATTTAATATGCTGACTGTACCTACAGTCTGACATAAATAATTTGATTTCGTATGAGCATATGGAAGTGAATTAACTTGATAAGCGGATTAAACTGACTGTTCAAACGGACGGTTCAAATCATACATGAAATGTTTCAATAGAGGTACTATGTTACATATGGTCACTGAAGTTCTAACACCGCGTAACTCAAAATGGTGAACTTTTTAGTAGACTAATAAAAATGTATTATTTTTAGTGTCCGCCATATGCAATACGCTGTCACAAATGTCAAACTCTTTCTATGGCCTCGCCACGCTCGGATGTGTAAAAGTATTAAAGATTATCCAATTGCTTCTATAACCAGACTTATTCAATCCCTAATCCCTCGACTAATGCAAAAATCTCAACAAAATTTAATAAAAATTTAAAAATATGCACACACATACACGTAACATCTCGCCCATAATCCCTGAAGGGGTAGGCAGAGTCAAAGGGGCAGCATGCCCCTTTGACCACATTCAGCCAAAAATAAAGTCGGGCTGGGTTAGATGGAAAATGGTGAAAAAGCAGTGACAAACGGCTAACCTGTCGCCTACACAATCACACACCCAAAACCCGATATATCATTAGTCGCCTTTTACGACATGGTGTACAAGAACCACAGTTGGCATATTCTTTTTAAGTTCCAGACCAACATGGGACAGTGGGCTGGGTTGGATGGGAAGCTGTCAAAAAGGAGTGACAAGTGGCTAGCTCGTCGCCTACTCAGTCTTAAAAATATAATTTATTATATTTTTTAGTTTTAGTAGCTATATAAAGTAAAATTAAAAAGAAGTAACACTTAATGTACGCAATGATGCAGTGCTTTAGTTCGCCTAAATAGATCTAGCTAAACCAGTGGTCCGCAGACCATCAGTGGCCCCAAGGGATTACCCCTATGTTAAGAATTACGTTTAATATTATATGAGGTAATTTTCAAATTGTTACAGTTTATTTTGAACTATGTGGTCCCTGCTAACAAAAATAAATGAAAATGGTTCTCAGTCACAAAAAGGTTGGAAACCACTGATCTAAACCAAATGAATTTTGAGTTACTCGGTGTTAGAACTTAGGCGACGATATATGAATGTGTGGCAGAGAATCTGGTTTAATGTTAAAACGAGTATGAACCTTAGTCCATTAGCTTAAGATCAACAATCAATCGTCTTTGTTGCTTCATTGACCAGTAATTGTAAATAAACACCTGAGGGACTGGAGGAGTAAACACTCTATTAGATTTAAACCGTCGACTAAACACGTTGTAGATGTCATGTAGTACAGGAGGTAAAGGCCAATTTCTTATATTATTTTTATCATAAACAAAATCGGTCATCAGTAAGGAACACCAATAGTAGGAAACGGAAAAGTTGTGAAAATATGAACACTATATATGAGTATTTACAACAAAAAAATATAAAAAAACGAAAGTATTGCGAATTATGTAACAATAATAGCAATTCAATGGAATCCTATAGCTAAAAAAAAATAAAGATGTCACAAATATTCGGAAATACTTAATTCTTAATCAAAATTAATTAACAACTCCAAGGACAAATACTTGGAGAACTAATTTATTGTAAAGGAAAGTCTTTCAATATTAACACATTATTTAACGATACTGTTTACACAACATTGAGCTGTATTCATTACTGATTTGATCCGAAAACAGGCTGTATCCCAAAATCCACGAAGCTTTATGCGTTGACAGCTGATAAACCGCCTAATTGACTAGCCAGGCAAACCCCTTATTTCTCTGCGACCTCCTGAACTATCATAATGCCCGAATGTAGGCGTTTCGTGCTCCAAGCGAAATTGACTTACACGAAAGACGTTTAATCAACCCGCCCTCATCTACTCGCTTCAAACCCGATTCACACCAACAATCCAGATACAACATCGACCAATCTTATTCCCAAGGCGCAGAGTTCAAAATTCTTCTAGCAACTTGCCGCAAGCTTGTCCGTATTCCGTCACTCCATCGGTCATTTGTCTTCCCGGATCTCGGAGATTTCAGGAATTGAAAAGGAAACCCCTTATAATGTTCTTTCGATGGGATTTGCAGACATAGAAGCGGGCGACGTGTGTCTAATGAATACGTTATTGAAATTGTTCACTTGCTTTCAACAAGAGTTGATACGCTCTTGTTTTTGTGATATGGTTTTATTAGCTGGTGTCCGGGACTACGTCTGCGTCGAATCTAACAAAAAATTTGTTATGCGAAAGCCTATTTTTTGTATCAAATGAAAATACCCTAATTTACTCCTTGATTTAAAAAAAATAGTTTAATTTTTTGTCTGAATGTGGTTAAGGGGGCAAGCTGACCTTTGCGTGCCTACCCCTTCGAGGATTACGAGGGCGGTGATATATAAGTTTGTCTAGCTTGATGGCGCATTCGGTAGTGTCCTTGCGTCATGCGCCAATAGTTGTGGGTTCGATCCCCACCCAGGACAAACATTCGCATGATGAATACTTGTGTTTGTTCTGTGTCGGGGTGTTAATATCCAATATCTATATTATATAAATATCTGTAATAATAGCACTGTTGATTCTGATATCCGTAAAACAAGATAAGTGCTTAAAGCTACTTATTTTGAAGTCAGATCAATGTATGTGATGTAGTCTGATATTTATTTATTTATATGTTTGTATGTACATACATAACATCACGCCCATAATCCCCGAAGGGGTAGGCAGAGTCAAAGTGTGAAAAAGCAGTGACAAGCGGCTAACCTGTCGCCTACACAATCACACACCCAAAACCCGATATACCATTAGTCGCCTTTTACGACATGCTAGGCAAGAACCACAGTTGGCACATTCTTTTTTTTTGTCCCAGATCAAAATTGGCCAAGTCCCAGACCAACATGGGACAAATGTATGTATTTATATGTACTTATTGATTATTCGGAACAAACAGACAAAACCGTTTTTTAACCGACTTCAAAAAAAAGGAGGAGGTTCTCAATTCAACTGAATTTTTTTTTTTTTGTTATAATTACCGTGTACTTATTCATACACGCTACTTTGGATTTTTTAAAACTATGATATTGTCCGTTTATTCTCTATACTATAGTAACCACAGTCTAGGTAGATGCAGAAACGTGTATCTAGCTTAGCTAGTTACTCCAAGCAGGTAAACTCAGCCATCTCGAGGGCTAGACTAAGCGAATTCTAAGTTAACTTAACCCCTTGCACTCAACGCTAAGCCGAGATCGACTGCAGCCACTCACGGCAGGTACTGGCGGAAGCCGATGAGCCAACACGTTCATAATTACAAGTTAAGACCTTGTTCGAGATGTGTACTGAATAGTGATCACGTGATGTTGAGAAATAAACTCCGTGAAGTACCCTTACTTACTCCTTAATAGTATCTTTCTTTATATATATACAAATTTCGTATCACAGTGTTAGTTGCCTGAAACGGCTTACCGATTTTGATGAAATTTATATGTACACTTGGTAGGTCTGAGAATTGGTTGTTACCTATTTTTCATACCCCTAAGTGATAAGGGTCCACCTCAAAGCTATAACTGAGAACAGCTTTACCGATTTCGCTAATTCTTTTTTAGTTTTGTGTGTTATTTTCAAGTGAAGGTTCTTATGAAATGAAAGAAAAAGCTTTTTTATTACCGCGCGGTAATAAAAAAAATTGGGAATTGAAAATCCGAGACAAGGCGTCATGAAGTGCGCCGGATCAGCTAGTTATTATTATAAATGCTAAATGTAACTTTGTCTGTTTGTTACTTTTTCGCGCTTAAACCACTTGACCAGTTGTGGTGAAAGGTGCCCAACACTTGGGGCCTAAAAAAACAGGTTACTTTTTACCCCAATAAAGTTTTGCTGCCATATCCTTATATGCGTTTACTGAGGGTACGGGAAAATCTAACTTTAAGGGTGCCGAAGGTGGGGTAAGGAATATATATTCGAAATATTCGAATTTTGTCTTTAACTTTGTAACTTTGTATAATATTAAAAATGCTTTAGAAGCGTGATATTGAAACTATCAAAATCAATGAAAAAATGCTGTTATTTAAAGTAATGGACGTAATCTCGCTCGACAGACAACACGAAGAGGAATTTGGATGCGACTCGACGCTACCCGGAACGATTTTTCTATAACACAAGTACTGATTAATAAGGCCGGTCTAAAATACCCGGCGAGGAAATTCCGCCTTAATTGGCAGGCGTACAAGCAGGGGTTGGTAGGGTTGGCGATGAAATTGCTAGTAAAATTAACTGTAGTTTTTTTAGGTGCCTTAGATGTTGTGATAATAAACATGTGTGTAAAACAAAGTCGGGTTAGTTACATGATTTGTAACTCAGGAGCATTCATCCACATTGGATTCCTGTGGAAATGGCGTAGTTTCCGAGCTAAACTATTATTACTTTGACTCTCCTCTCTCACTATTCCTAAAGATTGACATTGTTGTTAGTCTTCGACGTAATTTCTAATTGATTTAGGAATGATGTATGGCGAATTTGAAAATATACTGTTTACGTTTTACGTTTACGTCTGTCTTATTTATGTTTTTAATTTTTTTTAGGGTACATACATACATAACATCACGCCCATAATCCCCGAAGGGGTAGGCAGAGTCAAAGGGGAAGCAGGCCCCTTCAACCACATTCAGCCAAAAATAAAGCCGGGCTGGGTTAGGTGGAAAATTGTGAAAAAGCGGTGACAAGCGGCTAACCTGTCGCCTACACAATCAACCACCCAAAACCCGATATACCATTAGTCGCCTTTTACGACATGCTAGGCAAGAACCACAGTTGGAATATTCTTTTGAAGTCCCAGACCAACATGAGAAAGTGGACTGGGTTGGATGGAAAGCAGTTTTTTTGGGTAGGACCTTTTTTTTATCCCTGGGAAATGCCTTTAGGATGAGAGACCTGACAAATAGCAGATTGGACAAATGGCCAGCCCTGGCAGGGCTGCTTCATTATGCATGCCCCGTCCTATGCTAATTCCTTCAGAGGCCTGTTTATATTTTTTGAGCGACTAATTTTTCCCTTCCTCGGGTCGCTTTATCAAATATTTGGTCCTGTTTATTGCTTAAGAGATTAACAGGATCGCACGCCCTTTGAGGGCTCGTCGCCTCTCATGTGAAGGGTTCCTTTGATATTTGGGAAAATCAGTCAGGTTATATTTGAAAACCTTACCCTTCTATCTAAATTAGAAAATAGATGCTGTAATTATTTTTAGGGATCGTTATTCTAACCTGTAAATAATGTTTCTGAATGTCTGATCGTTATCACGTCTAAGCAGCTTTACCGTTTGTGATAGAAATTTACGCTAATAATTAACATCACGCCCATAATCCCCGAAGGGGTGGCAGAGTTAAAGGACAGCAGGCCCCTTTAAACATATTCAGCCAAAAATAAAACTGGGCTTGGGTAGATCGAAAATTGAAATAAAGTAGAAGTTTTCATGTATCGTGGGAAAATTGCAGTGTAAAATCCAGATGTATATGTGAATTCGACCTTTTATCTGATTAAAAGGTCGAATTCAGGTCACATATAAATGAATGAATAGACTATATAACTATAATACATATATTAAACAAAATGCCTTCGAGAAGTTTGAGAATTGAACCAAGGATCGATTTAAATAATCGAAGTTATGCATCACGTTCAGTTCTGATAATTTTTTGTCGCAGTCAGCACAATATTGAATGTTGTAACAATAGTACTCGATATATCATATGTTTTTGTGTCTTCGAAATGAGTTGCAAATTGTTGAGTTGATTTTTTTTTATACATAATAATACAGTTTTGCGACTTTTTGTCCAAAACTTCTGCATATCTATATAATAATATGTGAAGCATAATCTTTGTATCCCTTTTTACGAACATTCCGCTGACGAAGGAGACGATCATTTATTCCAAAAAAACCGTTGCGTTCATCAAATGTTCAAGAGCGATCATTTCTGATGGTCCCATTTATCGGAAATGTTTATGTGATAACCCTAGTCCTCACTTCTGTAAGTAGGCGTCGCGTTTTGTTATTTTTTTTTAAGGAGATATCGATTTAATCTTCTCGGGTACGCAATAACTTGAACAAAATTAAGTTGTCTGATATTGAAGTGAAGATTTCAAGGCCTGTATATAATTTGTGACATTAAATTCATAAATTTAGGAGGCCTCAGTGAGCCTGTAACTTTTCCGGGGCAAAATAGCATTAATATATCTTTCGCATGGTTTAACCTAAGTAAATACAAAGTTTAAAATTAAAGTTTCTCTGCGTGCCCCGCTAGGGAAGTGGCGTGAAGTTTAGTTAGTTAGTTAAACTTCATATATAAATCATTTTACAGTGAACTTTATATATAAACGCAATAAACTTGTTAAATAATTATGGGCGTGATGTTATGTATGTATGTAACTTGTGAAGTGGCTATGGCGTGGAAACAGATGTGGCAGACAAAGTTACTTTCGCATCTTAAATATTAGCGAGGATTTACCAAGTACCATGTTTGTCTGAGACTCAAAAAGTATGTAACTATATTCATTGCCTAGCATGTCGTAGAAACGGATTAATGGTGTATCGGATATTTGGTTTGTGAACTTGACACTACTTTTCTCAATTTTCTCATCTTAACCAACTCAATAGGGATGTTGACTAATTTCTGGAATTATTTTGTTTCATATATAGACCCTATTTAAACACGAAAATAATAATTTCACGAAAAAATACGTAACATTTAAATAAAAAAATACGTAATTAAAATTAATTTTTATTTTAACTCATTGCTTCTTACACTGCATACCCCTTCGGGGATTGCAGTCTTAATTGTATGTGGGTAATCACAAAGTAGTAATATATCAATAAATACTATTTCATCATTCTATAGCAGTCTACTCAACAGCTTAATGGCATACCTAATAGTAATTCACTTAACGATATTGTTTAGACTTCCTTCATATACATGCAGTGGGTTAATACGCCGTTCTCAATTATGGAAATTTGACTTGACGTATCCACTATACAGTGGTCCCCTGTGTCCACTGCTCTGATGTATGGCCCAAAGCTGAATCACCAAGCGATGGTTATCTGAAATGTCGTAGCAAACACTATTATCATTGAGTCCTATCTTAGTGTGAAATATGGTTGCCAAGCCCAAAAAATAAGGATTTGAAGTAGGAAAACCCAGGATAATTCAGTTTAAAACAGAACGCAGTAAAAGCGTTGCAATAGTTAAATTATTATGTACGCCTTTGTTTTAAAACATCACGGCAGGGCGGCAGCGCGAACACTCGCGAGCGCGGCCGCGCGTAAGAATCGTAAAAGTGGTGCGCGAATTTTTAAATACATGACCTTATCAGAGCGCTTTAAAAACTCAGGAGGCTGCTTAAAATCTATCCAGGACACCCCGGGACACTGCAAAACTAGGACATGTCCTAGGTATACAGGACGGTTGGCAATCCTAGATGGAACTTAGAAAGTATTAACCAACTGTGTTCCTTGTTTAGCGTGTAGTAAAAGCGACTATTAAGCTGTATTTGGTTTGTGATTATGTAGGCAGAGAGTTAGATACTTGTCACTACTTTTTACAATTTTCTGTTACTCGATTCAATTTTATTTTTGGATAAAAATAGTTACGGGGCGTAGTTCTTCCTTGGCTTAACCCTTGCGGGCGTGACAACGGATTCACTTTAACATCATCATCCTAGCGTTATGTCCCGTGCTTAGCCGGGGTCCGCCTAGACCATGTCGCTTAGTCGACGGATTCACTTATAAACTGTTAATTAATCTCTCTGGCTCTCGCCCAGCCCTATCTTCAAACTATTATAGCATTTATGCCTGTGCTAGCAGGATATTGTGCGGGGTCGTGACGGTATTTAACATCTAGGACTTGAGTACGATGTTCATTACACGAAAATTTTCCTCTAGCGGGATTCCAAACCGGACCGGTATTTTCGTGGCTAGGATCTTTAGCTTAATCCATCCATCTAACCTAGCCCAGTTTTATTTTTGGCAGAATGTGGCTGACGAGGCCTGCTGTCCCTTTAACTTTACCTACCCCTTCGGGGATTACGGGCGTAAAGCTATGTTTGTGTATGTATGTATGTATCTTTTGACAAGCTCGATGGCGCATGTGGTAGTGACCCTGCCCCATACGCCAAGAGTTGTGGGTTCGATCCCCACCCAGGACAAACATTCGTATGATGAATACTTGTGTTTGTTCTGTGTCTGGGTGTTAATATCCAATATTTAAGTATATATTTGTAATACCAATGTTGATTCTGATATCCGTAACACAAGTGCTCAAGCTACTTACCTCGGAGTCAGATCAATGTATGTGATGTAGTCGGATATTTATTTAATAGCTTTATTTAATAGCTTTATTTAATAGCTAAACTATTGGATAAACAGCATGACCCATCGTTTTTCATTCTCCATTCTCCGCTCCCTCTCATGACTCGCGCCGTGTGAATGCGCTCTGAACAATTGCTCCATTACCATAATGCATATTTTATTAGCGTGCCGACAGCACCGTCGGCGGCGGACCCGCTGCGGACAACGTGGACAATGCGGACCTGATGTGTGCCCACAATGGGTATTGAGTGCACACCGATAATGTTGCCGCGACTTAATGATTACTGTGCTGAAATTACTTGTTACATACATATGATCACGTCCATATACTTAATGGGGTAGGCAGAAACCACGAAGTAATACATTCATAACATCAGCCCATAATCCCCGAAGGTGTAGACAGAGTCGAAAGGGCAGCAAGCCCCTTCAACCACATTTAGCCAAAAAATTGTGAAAATGCAGTGACAAGCGGCTAACCTGTCGCCTACACAATCACACACCCAAAACCCGATATACCATTAGTCGCCTTTTACGACATGCTAGGCAAGAACCACAGCTGGCATATTCTTTTTAAGTCCCAGACCAACATAGGACAGTGGGCTGGGTTGGATGGAAAGCTGTTAAAAAGGAGTGACAAGTGGCTAGCTCGTCGCCTACACAAAAGCCCGTAAACCATTAGTCGCCTCTTACGACATAAGCAACAACCACAGTTGGCACATTTGTTTTTTTTTGTCCCAGATCGACATGGGCCAAGTCCCAGACCAACATGGGACATCGACAAGACAAGAAGTAAAAACTCCTTTAACCAGTTTTAACCAGAAATACAATCGAGTAAAAAGGAGTTTATTCCTTTTTTGACTTCGTGGGCGTCATGAATGATATCGATGTAACGAGTATGTAAAATTCAGTTGGGTAATATAGGAAATTGTGCAAATCGACAAGTGGCTAGGTCGTTGTTTATCGCAAATCCGATAGCAATAAACGATTAATAAATAAATAAATTCCCCACACACCAATATCCTAGTCCAGAAGGTGAACGGATAGACATACTTAAATATGTTTATAAACATCCATGACTCGAGTACAAATGTCCATATTCATCACACGAAACATTTGCCCTTAGCGGGATTTGAACCCGCGACCCTCGGTTTCGTGGTCAGAGTATCTGACCACTCGACCAACGGGCCAGTCACGGCTTTCTATAAATAAAATAAAAGGCATTAATCGCTTTTTACGCCGTCCGAGGCAAGGACTTCAGCTGGTTACATTACTTTTGGCTCCCAGATCGATATGGTACATTGGAGGGTTAGATAAAACAGTAACAGCGACATATAAAGATTGTCATAATTATCATAAACTAGCTGTTTCCCGCAACTTTGTCTGTATCCTACAGAAACTGTGCATTTTTTCCGGAATAAAAAGTTGCCTAAATGTTATTCCAGACTGTAATCTATCTCTGAGCCAAATTTAATTCATATCCGTGCAGCAGATTTGCGTGAATAAGTAACAAACATACATACACACACTCACAAACTTTCGCCTTTATAATATTAGTGTGATTAATGATTATGCTCAAAATGTTATATCAAAAAAACTCCTGACACTCAATTCTAATCAGTTTTCTGCCTCATTCCATCGCTTGTTGCCAAAAGCAAACAGCAACAAACAGATCGTCTATCGCGATAACTACGGTATAGCCTCAAGGATTTTGTAGCCAATCGAACAATAGAACAGTGCATTATACGACTGAAGCTGATGCACGCTTTATATCCGTTCATTTATTTGTTTCTTTACGAGGATTTTTATAGGAGATCGTCCACACTGTAGTGTAGAGGTGGGGGTTCATAGCACGTGGCACTAGTGAACAAATTTGAAATTACTGACTACAAGTGTGCAATTTTTAATATATTGTGTCATACCTGAATAGTGTCTTGTTCCATATTTGAGGGACGGAACGTGCCTCCCATAACTCATTTAAGAGGCGACGGAAAGCAGAGTATTCGCATTCTTTCTCATTTGACAAGCCCGTTGATCGAGTGGTCAGACCCTGGCCTCAAAACCCATGGTCCGGGTTCAAATTCCGCTAGCGGCAAATGTTTCGTGCGAAGAACACGGACATTTATACTCGAGTCATGGATGGAACGTATTTAAGTATATATATTCGTTCTCCTAGTATCCATACATAAAGCTTATACGCTAAGTTTGGAACTAGGGAAATGGTATCAGTATGGAGCATTTATTTATTTTTACCTTCTCTCTTTCTATTTCTCTTTCTAATCTCGAAGAAAATCTACTTAAAGAAAGAGTATTTAAAAGTACTGTCGTTTCACTCGATGAATATGAATTCCGTGTGCTCAATCCCCCTGCAGGTCGGTAATTTACTCGCGATGATTTGTTACTGGTGTTACAAATGCATAGGCTTAGGTGACTGCTTACAACCAAGAAGGCTTAATGCTTGATTGTTATCTTTGACATAAAAAAAAAAAACAAAACTCTGGAGTGAATTTAAAAACTTAGCTTAGTATGTTTGGCGCGCAGATCGATCCAAATGTATTAACAATGCATTGCACATGTTCCAATCCAATGCACACGCTTCATTAAATTATAAGTTTGTTCAGTAATTACTACTCGTGTTATTGATTAATTTCTTTTGTCCTATTTTATGGTGATAGAGAGATATGTTTTGACCTATTTTATAATGAATACTTAGATATACACGGTATTCGAAACTTTAGATAGATAAATCTATCATGTAGATAGTACATGATAGATTTTAATGATGTTTTTATTATTAATTGTTATGATAGTCATTTTTGTATTAAAATAAAAATAAATCAATTCCTATTTTTGTTGCTAATCGTAAAATTTTAGGAGGGTTAGACTTATCTATAGACCTATATATTTTTTAATTCCGAAAATGTTTTTAGTTTTTTGTAACAATCTTAACTTTTAAACACTTCACGTTGAGTTAAAATATTATAAAAAAAAAAACAAGTAAACTGCAAATGCTGTTTAAAACCTTTTTTATAGAAATTTCCTCACATAAAAACTTCTTCGTTGTTGATGTGGGGATACCCGATACACCCAAAATACCCGGCGGGGGCTTAGCCAGCCTCGCCTCGTAATTGCTGCGAAGCCCTTCACTTCATCGGGATTTGGAGCCTGGAGTGTCGGAATTGATAAAGTTGCTCAGGCCATTTTTATGGTTCACAGTAGAGAGGAACGATTATGAGGTGTAGGTCTATTTGCTGTGTATTTGTATTTATGATAACGAAAATGTATAAATTCAGTCAATTCCTAGGAAATGTATGAAATTCGAATATTGTGCTAGGAAATGTATAAAACTATGCTTTTTGTAAAGAAAATAAAAGGCGCATTATAGAATGTCGAAAATTAAAACACGAGACTGCATTTAAAGAATGTTTGAAACAATATTTTATACAATTGACAGGCCTTTTGGGAAAGTGGACAGAGACCCTGGCCACCAAGGGTCGCGGGTTCGAATCCCGCTAGGGAAAATCCTATAAAGTATGGAAGTATGTCTATCCGTTCACCTAGTATCCATAGCATAAGCATGAGCTTAGTTTGGAACTATAACTACCAGTGGAATATGTTTATTCTTTTTGAAATGCAATTTGGAATGTTATATAAATAGATTATATAAAATTCCGCACACATCATCATCATCTTCCTAGCGTTATATCCCGTGTTGAGACTGGCTTAAATTGGCAGGTTTCATCACGATATTTTCCCTCACCGTCGGGCTAGTGGTATAAATACGTACATAGATTTAAAAAATCCAGAGGTACGTGCATGAGTTTGAACCCGCGCCCTCGGTAATGAGGCGCGTGTCCTTACCATTGAGCTACCACCGCCCTGCATATTACATACATTACATTATGATGGTGATATTTTCATAACCTGGCTTTGTTCGAAGATGGTTCTACTGTGGTAGAGCCGGCGCATTCGTGACCATTTTTTTAAAATGCAGTTTCAACATAGCTCTTATAATAGGCTAGATGACAAAAAATTCTGTTTAGTTCATCGGTTAGATGATAATAAAATACTGAACATCTTTTATCTATTTATTTGTCAAGCAATCATTGACGAAGATACAATGCATTCAAGTTGCGCGTGACGTCACGTTTTCGTACAATTTTTACTAAATAGTGCCGTCGCAAGCCCCCACTCCAAAACTGATGCTCTTTATCTTTGTGATTTTTTGTTAATTTGATAAAGCGAAAAATATGTGTCTAGTATTTTTGTATAATCTAACTGACGGACTAAATAGAACTATAGTTTTTTTTAATGCAGTCATCATCCTTATTAAATTATATAAACGCTTAAAGTATACCACCCGGTCTCATGGGTGAGACGTGGTGATTATGTGGGACTTTCCCATAGAGAATATGTCGTGCCTACTACACGTGACATGTCTATTTGTCTGTTTAAATTACAAATACAGAGCTCCGGTAAACATCTGTTTCGATGTCCGGTCATGAAACCCCATTTGGAATAACTACGTAATGACACGTAATCTAATAAGTCCATTATAAAAAGTAAGCTTTTATTTGTAGTATTACTTTTAATAGCCCGTTGTTTTGATAAGAACGGAAACATTATTGAACTAGCCATGCTGAATACTAATAATACATACATACATATCGCCACCCCCTAATCCCCTAAGGGGTAGGCAAAGTCAAAGGTTCAGCTAGCCCCCCCTAACCACATTCAGTCAAAAACTAAAACTGGGCTGTGTTACATGGAAAATTGTGAAAATGTAGTGAATAGTTCGTCCACTACATACCCAAAACCCGATATACCATTGACGTCTTTCACGACATACTAGGCAAGGAACACAGTTGGCCCATTAAGTCCCAGACCAACATGAGATAATACTAAACTATACTTATAATAAATCTGTAGAGAGGTCAATTCTGTACATGAAATATATTTTCAAATTAACTATCAGGGGGTGATAAGTGATCGATACTGATGCCAAAAATGCAATCAGTAAAATTTTTGTCTGTCTGTCTGTATGTCTGTCTGTCTGTCTGTCTGTCTGTCTGTCTGTCTGTCTGTCTGTATGTTCCTTATAGAAACAAAAACTATTTGACGGATTTTAACGAAACTTGGTACAATTATTCTTCATACTCCTGGGCAGGTTATAGTATACTTTTCATTACGCTACAATCAATAGGAGCAGAGTAGTTAAGGGAAATGTTGGGAAAACGGGAGAAGTTACTCCATTTTTTAAGCTTCCCTCGCGTGTGCAGCCTTAATGGTTAAAGTTATATAGAAATCATGTATGACGGAAATAGTCTTTATAATATGAACCATAAACGCGGGTGACACCGCTGGCACAGCTAGTGTAAAACAAAACAGAACCTAAATAAAAGAATGTATGATAGAATTGTATGGAAAACGGTAATATAGCAAACAAAGCAGGGACTCAATGCTAACATTTTAATGAAAAAGCTCTCAAAAGAAATATTCAACTGAAACTAACACATGTATTGTTTTACACAATGCGGCGACCATTAGGATAACTGACAGTATACTCCCACGTGTTTTGCGGGGCTCGTGTTAACCGATCTTTTAATCTTTTATGTTATTTTTTTTTATGAAAGCCGTGAAGCGAACTAGTATTTTCTAGTATCCCGTACCATATGTATATAAACTGAAAAAGAAACAGGTACCCTTATAAGATGTTTTGTTCTCTCTATCTGCCAGTAGATCTCTGCCCGTCTTCATAGATTTCATTTAATTTCATAGAAAAGACCTGAAAACCGTACATTATCAGTTTTATCACACAACTACAAAAAATATTGAAAAATCCATAGGTATGGTAAGGTTTAAACCAACACCCTCTGTACCCTTGAGCTACCACCACACTTGTCAGTAATATATCTACACATATTTTGTAACATCTAACCGAGCCCAGTTTTTATTTTTGGTTGAATGTGGTTAAAGGGGCCTGCTGCCCTTTTGACTCAGCCTACCCCTTCAGGGATCATGGGCGTGATGTTATGTATGTATTTAGAAAAAGTATACACTTGATTATATTTAGTAGGTATTCAGTATTCACGCTCAGTATTTTAGATTATAAATATTCGTGAGGAGAAACGGTCCTTTAGTTTTTAAAGATACACAAGCCTTTGATATCGTCGTATTGGGAATAATATTGAAATTTTCCTTGAGTATTTTAGTCCGTTTGCCGTCATATTCGTGATCTTGAATACACAAACTGAAAGTAAAAGGAAAAATATATTTCAATAAGGATATTCTTGAACTCGTAATCTTAGCCGTTGGTAAGGGCTGACGTGGCGTTTATCTTTGAGACCTAGATAGACCTAAGCTTTCTTCTTTTATTCATCTTATCTCATAACCAACTATGACAAGGGTTAACCTGGCATAATATTTACGTCTTCGAGTTGCTGAATACAGCTATGGGACAAGTAAATCGAACCAGTTCGTCATATTCTAAATGCCTAGTAAGTTTAATGTTATTTTTTGTATTTTTAGGACATTTGATACCTAGAGATGTATATGTTGCTGCCCTTGCAACTCGACATCATTATATATCCGATCCTAGACAATGTTAGGGGATACCTAAGTTAAGCTTTAGATGGCTTTCGGCTACAAAATTACTTGTACTTAAAAACTAAAGTCATTACTCAGTTATTAGCCCCATGGTCTGAGCAAAGAGGCGACTAATAGATATTGGGTTTGCGATCATGTAAACTTGTCACTGCTTTTTCACAATTTTCCATGTAGCCCAAATGAACTATCTTTTTGACTAAATGTGGTTAGCTTTTTACTTGTTGGACTCTGCCTACCCCTTCGTCGGTCACAGGCATGATGCTATGTTAGTTAATTAAAGACTGTTTCTGTAAAATTACCTTTAAAAATAAGAAGGCAGGTCTCCACATTTCCGTGACGCGACACAAAACTTCCGGAACTCGTTTCGCAGAAGCATAATTGAATTGTAAATTTTGTCGGGAGCCCTCGCCATGAGTATAACTCAAACGTCGTTATACTAAAAAAATAGGGGAGCAATGAAATAATTTTACACCTCAATAGATAAAATGCAAATATTTCTTGAAAATGTGAACGGGGTGGTGCTGGGGAGGTGTCTTGTGACTCGATTTGTACAAATTTTGCATCAAATGAGCTATGTATAACGGTATTTTTTTAAAGTAAGGATATGGTATGGAGTATACCTCCATACCCTCCACTCATATCAAACGAGATACAATACGCTAGCCACATAGAGCAAAATTTTCAGAGCTCGTCTTCTTATCTAGTCACCGTTGTTGAATTTACAAGGAATGGAAAAGATGATGAAGATCACCTCAGATTAGCTCTAATCTGAGAAGATCACAATCATCATCATCTTTGCAGATATTAAAAATGTTACTGTACAATATTTGTGATACCAATGTTGATTCTGATATCTGTAAGACAAGTGCTTAATTTGTTTAACTTGGAATCGAATCAGTATCGGGGATTACGGGCTTGATGTTGTACATACATACATAACATCAAGCCCGTAATCCCCGAAGGGGTAGGCAGAGTTAAAGGGTCACCAAGTCTCCTTAATCATATTCAGGCAAAAATAAAACAGGTCTGGGTTAGATGGAAAATTGTGAAAATGTAGTGACAAGTGGCCACACAATGACATACCCAAAACCCGATATAAAAGGCGTCTAATGCGCCTTTTACGACTTCCTACGCAAGGGACACAATTGGCACATTCTTTTTAGGTCCAAGACCAACATGGGACTTCTGATGTTGTCCGATATTAAAAATAAAGAAGTTGTGTATTTTCCAATTCCTCATTTCCCATTCAGATAATAGATGGTTTGTTCCTTGTTTGTTTCGCGGTCGCTTGGGTTATTTCTTTTTACTTTGGATAATATGGCTTTTTCGCAAATCGTCTACTTCGCAAAATGTCTACCAGTAGTAATATGTCGCTTTCTCATAATGTCTCTTTCGCACAACGTACATTTCGCAAAAGATCTCTTTCTCACAATGTCTCTTTCATAGAAGGTCTCTTGATGCAAAAGATCTCTCGCAAAATGTCGCGATTGGGACTTATAATAAAAAAACATTTTTTAGAGAAAAAAAATATCGTTTATTAGTTAGATAACTACCTTTATAAATAATAAATTCTCCAGACTGTGTTGCACTGGCCTATGAACAGTCCGGACCTAAATCATATCGAACACATGTGGGATTTACTGAAACGCAGTGTTCGAAGTACTAACCAACCCGTGTACAATAAAAGACAGCTAATCAATGTCCTGAAATCGAGCTGGGTAAAAATTCCTCAAGAAACAGTGGTACGTACACCTTATGGAGAGTGTACCTACCAAGCTTTAATTTCTAATTCACTCTTCATTATAAAACGAGGAGGGCACACCAGATATTGAAGAAAGTCTAACATCAACCAACATCTGTTGTTTTTTTTTCAAAAATTTTTTTATCTTTGTGTCTTTTGCAAAAGTGTCATTTTTTAGGAAAAGTCGTGTCCAAATAGTTGTTTGATTGTTTCCGACATTATTTTATGCTGTTTTTATAAAAAAATAATCAATTTATCTAATCTATTCAACCCTTAAACCGCATAGATTCATGAGAACATTGAAAAAACATGTTGGCCCTTATTTTGTTTTGACTAAGGCGTATATATTATTTATTTATTACTACTTAACTGTGCTTTAGAGAAAGTAACTCGATGGGTTTTTTTATCGATACGAACCCCCTGAAGTCCATAGATTAACTCTGATACTCGTATAAATAGATAGATAGATACAATACACGCTGCCTTTCCCGATAGTTGTATCTTTTTTCGCCAGCAACGCCGACATCAGAAATCCACAAAAATCCCCAGACAAGATATATCAAATTCTTGGAAGACCGTTAGACAGGTGGTAATTTATAAGGGTGGATTACCCACCTCTTAGGAATGAGCCGCGTATGGTCGATACGGGGATGGCGTGTCGTACTATCGATGGTTATGATTGACGGTTTTTACTTCTGAGTAAAAGTGATAAAATGTAAATTGGGTTTGAGTTTTAGTTGGTTTTTGAACTTGAACTTTGAACAACACAATAGAAAGCGAAAACAGCTGTCCTATTTAATAGTAAAATGCAGAAGTGCGTTTGTTTGTTACTCCTTCACGTCTTAACTACTCAAACATCATAATATTATGTTACATATATGTTGTAAACTTGTAAAGGGTACAAAAATGTATATGCGCTTTTAATCTAGCGAAAATACTGTTCCCCATCTATAGAAGAAACTGAATTAGTCTGTGAAGCCAGAATAAATAGAATAATAATGTCCCCCTAACCGATATCGGTCACGGCGGCCAATCTCAACGAGGATTAGCCAACTGCGCAGGAGATATAATAGTGCACAAGTGTGCGCAAACATAGGTGGTCTCTCTGTTTCTTCGCTCTCATAGTCCGGTGAGACAAAGAAATAGAATATTAAGTTATAAGTATAACAAAAAAGATATTTAATTTTCATTGCATTAACATATTAATACATATCTACTTACATGATTCCAAAACTATGATTACCTTTGAAAATCTAGTTTTAACAGTTCATGAAGAGTATGTAATTTCATTAATGAATTCCGCGTTGTTACTATCGATATATCGACAACACCGGCCATCCCTATTCACTAGTAATCCTACCAGTATCTCCCCAGCATCGATACGAGATTAATCATCAATTAACACAGTCTTAAGCGATCGCTAATGAATATTGACCTGTCCATCGGAGCGCCGGACGTTGCTATTTTGGTATTGGTGTATTTGGTATATTACTGTGGGTTTGTTTAGTTCGGTAATCGTTTCTTTGTTATTTTTCTTTGTTCAATAGCAATAGAGCATTTTTGCGAAGTTCAGTCGGCCAATATCACGTATATTGGGAGTTAGATCGATCGTGTCCGACATCGGGAATACATTAATTATGTTTTTTTTTTTATTTCTCCTCAATGGTTCTTTACTCTGTGGCGTTATTGGCGCGCGTCTTGACGCCAACGTGTATTCATTTATCTGACCAGCCTCCAGCCAAACATCACCTGTTAAATGCGTACCGTTATATTTACTATTATATTATTACACTATGTAAACTTAAGGGAATAAGAAATATACAAAATTCGATTTACTGCACTGTAGTCGATATCTATATATCTACAAATAAAATTGAAGTAAGTATCTGTTTATAAGGTCAAATTAATGTGTATTTTTTATTCTTACACGGTTGCTTACTGCAGCATAACTAACTATACCTAAAATCCAGTTTAATTATTTTTTGTCTATCTATCTGTCTGTGTGTTCTGGGTAATCTTCAAATTTGTTAGACCGATTTTAATAATATTTTACTATTAGCTGTTTTTTAAGGAGTAACTTAGGCTATTTTTTCTCTGAAATTCATATTCCCGCTAGAATTCAGATAAGAATTGATAGAACAATTGACGTAGTCGCAAAGAGGATTAGATCAGTTATAGCCATTAAAAAAAAAAAGAAAAATTGCAGATTTACAGCTGCCAGTTCAGTGGATTAAAATTTTATATTACACTCTACGTTATGGTCGTTTTAAACGAAACACAACACCCAGTATATCATAAGGCAGACACAACTTTGTGCTCAAAAATTAAGTTGTCAACTTTTCCCCTTGACACTGTCGTATACGCCAACTCTAATGACTTTCTCGCTTTTGATCGTAACCCGCGTCGTAAAATTTACTGCCACCTGCTGTCCCGCTCTTGCACCATATGTGTGAGAGAAATGTAGTGTGTGTATCGGAATGAGAGCCAGATTCAGTTTTACAGGATTGTTTACGGCTAGTTTTTGTTTGACGTTTAGCTGTCACGAGGCTTGAGCTATGGTTCATTGGATATCATTAGACTGCAAGACAACATAAAATGTGCTGTTTTAAGAATTTAGTATTTATATAAATGAATTTTAATTTGGTGTGTATAAATGTTAGTTGTATGTATTTAGACGATCAAGCTTTTATCTGTACACGTGTTAACAATTTATTTTTATTAAATTGCAAAAAACAATAAAAACCTATTCCTAGAAGTAATAAAATTGGAAATATTAGGTATGTAGCAAATTTTACTAACGATTACTTATTAGTCTTTTCTTTTCATTTCAGGTACGTACCTGCTTGTCAGCTTGACATTCGCAGACATTCGGAATAATATTGAAGAAGATTATGGTAGAGTATCATTTAGCATATTTAATCAAAAATCTATATAAATACATAAAACTCTTCGTTTGATTGTTTAACGAGTTAATATCAGGAAGGAATTGAATAAAAAAAAATTGTGTTGTACTTAATAGTTCATTTATTGAAGTAGTTATAAAATTAACCATAAACCATAATGTTTTCCCCTACTATTTCTATAAAAAGGGGAAAACATTACTTAAACTTTCGGACATTATAAATTAGCATTAATTTTTTAAATCAAGTACCAGATGGTCTAAAATGCTGTATTACTGGGCTTTGACGTCACATGTCGGTATAATTTGTATACGTCGCGCGGTATTGTAACGTACTATACCTATATCTTCGTATTCATGTATATATTGCTGGACAAAAATATAGGTACATAATACACACTATTTTTTGTGATCTGAAGGACTAAATATATTTTTATTGTCAACTACCCTATTGGGCTGCGCAATATGATATATATTGTATTATGTATGTAGATACATGAAAAAGCAGGGTACTCGTCCTTGGCGCACTAAAATCCAGCGTCATGGCTTGCCATGCAGGTCGTGGCTAAAATGCTGAGTGAGGCCCTTTTTTTAAAATAAACAAATAAATATCCGACTACATCACATACATTGATCTGACTCCGAGGTAAGTAGCTTAAGCACTTGTGTTACAGATATCAGATTTAACAGTGGTATTTCAAATATATACTTAAATATTGGATATAAACACCCAGACACAGAACAAACACAAGTATTCATCATACGAATGTTTGTCCTGGGTGGGAATCGAACCGATAACTCTTGGCGCATGGGGCAGGGTCACTACCGAATGCGCCGTCGAGCCAGTCTTTTCTTTTGGACATCGCAATCCCGTGTCTGGTTATCGTAATTATCTTTTTTTTCTCTTCTATCTCTGTCATATGTATGTCTTGCTTGTCGTAATGAGTTGTTTTTTTTTTGTATGTAATTGTTTTGATTGCTGTGTTGTGATGGCTAAATGCAATAAATATTTCTTTCTTTCTTTCTTTTTTCAATATATAATACAGTGTTCCCTACGTCTCAATGACAGACTCCTCGGCTATATTATTGTATGCCCATTTCCACAGTTCGTTTCTCCCTGCGCAGAGCCTAACATTTTGCCAGGGGCGGCCTTGGGACCATCACGAGAGTATTGGAGCGCAAGCGACAATATTATTCCACGTGTACTCTGCTTCTTATAAAAGGTTGACATTTTCTGACAAGTATATCACTAGGCAAGTATTGTGTGTGAGGTTTTCAAGTGGGCAAAGCGGGAATATTTTGTGTTTTTTACCGTCATTGGGGGGTCAAGTATTTGATTTCTTATTGCATTATTAAATATTTCAGGTTTCATTATTTAAAAATGTTTAGAATGTCTGTTTTTGTAGCGGATTTTACCAAAACTTCCCTTTTTTTTTAGTAAAAAACAAAAAGGTTTTGCTAATATTGGCGCGGGCGGTTGAGTCGTAGTCTTTGTTACCAGGACTATACAAATTCAATCAATAACTCATCCATCAAAATCAGAGTATACGCACGTGGATACAAACCTATGCAGGTTAAAACCTTCAAAATGATCACCTCTTCTCTTGGATTTATAGCCTTTGGCTGACCTACATACATACTACATATACATACATTATACGTACGTAACATCACGCCCGTCATCAGAGTGGCAGAGTAGGAAGTGTTCTGTATGCAAGTAAAAACGCATGCATTAATTTGTGTTACAAACATACATTTCATCAAGCCTGCAATCCCCGAAGAAGAGCCAACCCAAGGACTACTATTATCTCCTTAAACCTTATTCAGTAAAAAAATCAATTTGAGTTGGTTTAAATGGCAACTTATGAAAATTGCTAAGTCATCGCTTCTAACTTACTAACTAAACTTTACGCCACTTCCCTAGCGGGGTAGGCAGAGAGAACCGAACGCCATATGGCACGATCCTTACACACCTCACCCGCCTCTTCAACATTCATGATCCCTTTCATACAAACTCTACGGTTTTTATGACTTCTAACATCACCTTCTGTTAATACACGCCCAATCAGGTCGTGGTAATTGAGCCTGGGCCTTCCGCGGCACCTACATCCTGCCTATTAATTATTCAACCCCTTTTTTAAGTTTTTGCTGTAGGTACCTATGCATTCATTGGTTACACACACAAATTATACAACATTAAAGGCTCAAGTGGCATGTTTGATGGCGCCTAGCAAACACCAAAATAACATGTTTGGCGTGTATTAGGTATACGGGGGGTGTAAACATTACTATTTCAGGTACACGTGCCCTTCGCAGCTTATGAATAAGTTACACACGCGCTGTTGGGCTCCTGTCTATGTACGGCATGTGTAGATAGATAGGTATATGGCAATAGGTTTTATGGCATTAAATATTGTGTTTTTAGGGTCCCGTTGGTGGAAAGATAGTACAAAAAGGCTATTTTCCTTAAAACCTTTTTATAGTATACTATTGAGATTACAAAAAAATATTGCTTACGTATTTTTTCTTTTGTCCAACAAACTAAAAATGATGAAGATACAGCGCGTTAAAGTACCGCGTGACGTCACTAGATGTGTAAAATTTGACTGTCCAAGTGACGTGAAGCGCTTAATTTCAGATCTTTGTAGCGCTGTATCTTTGTAATTTTTCGAGTATCAGATAAAGCAAAAGATACGTATTCAATATTTTTTTTAATCTTACTTACGGGCGAAGAAAGTTTTTTGAGGATAATACCTTATTTCAGTGCCATTAAGATTATAAGTTAGTTCAGTTAGATATCCTGGGTGCAAAATCAAATGCAGTTTCTAATTTCTTCGCAAGAGTTTCGTATGAACATAGTCATTTGTAATCGTGTCAGAAGTTTGTAAACGTATTTAATTAAGTGTTTATATCCTTATATATCGTTTAGTATCCTTAGCACATAGATATTATATGATTAGTTTGGAACTAAAGAATCTGTATGTTAGTGTGAACAACTTTTGTGTTCATTGTTGTAACTTAAAGTTTGCCAAAGTTATATTCTAATGTGGTTACTTAGCTAATGCGTTTTTTCTTATCTGGAGTTGGCAGAGTATGTTTTTTTCTTTTCAATACCTCCCAATCATCGCTCTTCATCGAGATATCCGCACCAATTTCAACCCTCTTAGTTTAATTATAAAAAAAAATATTCAATGTACTTCTTATATAATCTTCTTTTTCGATTGAAAATAGTTTTCCGTTACAACATTAATATAATAAAAGGTATCTATATTTTGTTTCAGGCCACAAGCAATCATTCTTCCGTATTTATTAGCTAGATCGATCCAATAGTTTTGACAAGAGGTAACAAACAAAATAAAAACATCCTCCGTTGTCTATATAAAGCGGTTTGTTCAGCCTCTCATACATATTTCCTTCTTTGTTTGTTTTTGTATCGGGGAAATATAACGAACTTAATAAATAATGTGGTTGAAATGTGCCTAGAGTTTTCGGAAAAATATCTTAACTGGTTTTATATTCATTGAATAATTTCTTAGTCAATAGTCCCTGTCGGCTTGTAACATTTGAACAAGAATTATCCAGCTAATCATTTCTTTCTTGTAATGGTTTAAATTCATGTGTAAATAGTAGCTTCTTTATGAATAATAGTGAAAGTTTTTTTAATCGGTTAATTAGTTTTTAAGTTTTTCAAATACATTTACCTAAGTGTGAAGACATACAAGGAATAAACTCTTTTCTCTTTCTAATGTTGGTTTAGTTAACTGCAGTAAAATAACACCATAAAGAGATAAATGCCATTTAAAGTGACTCAACAGATCGCTATCACGTTTTAGAGAAAAAATACATGAACCGATTTCAGACGATAACCCCCGTTAGATGTAACAAGATCTTCGAAACGTACTCACACTCGACTCTTACTCGACTTACCCTCAACTCGAACACTCAGTTGCTATTCGCCACTTCACAATCTGTACAAAAAAAACCGCGAAACTCGTTCGCGCCAAACATGTTTTATAGCGAAAAAGTCCCAACAAAAAGTATTTATTTGGGAGCAAACATTTCAGCCGAGTTTATGGGGTGTAAGATATTTGGGGACAGGCCGTGAGAACGTGTTGCTCGACTTTAACAACACACACGATAATAACCCTTCTCGTGTAGGGAATAGGGTTCTGTGCGGCGTTCGGCAAATTCTGACCTGTAGAGATTTAATCCAGCTAGCTATTTGGGCTATTTTATAAACGCCGAGTAAGCCGATTCGTGATAATGTCGCTGTATACAGCGGCATTGAATTTTGTGAGCTGTGAAAACAATCTATGTGGAATTAAAACAGAACCTCGATTTTAGGTTGTTGGCGGGGAAATTAAAACGAGAGTTTGCGTGTAAAGGAGTATAAGCATCAAGATTAACAATAGTCGTTAGATTTATAGATAATATTATGTAGTTAGTCGAGATAATATAAATTAGTGCCTCAAAATTGCTGATGAAATAATCATACTGGAGAGAGACGGAAAGTAATTACTTGAAATAATATTCTGTTCTACACTATTCTACAGGATTTCGGCTTTGAATTTCATTTTTAGGATAAAATATAGTATTAAAATTTTATCATAACTTATCTATGATACGCTTGTTCTGGAAAATACGACAAAACCCACGTGATAAAGTTACTTCTTTACATCTGAATGATATCTAATTGGAAGTGTTTCTATTTGTAACATTGAAATGGCATTATTTCTCCTTGTCCGTTACCTTTGTTCTTTGTCCGTTAGTAGAAAATGTTGGTTTTATAGAATTTCGATTGCAGCCAGAGAAGTTTACGATGGCATTTTTGTCATCTTTACCCATAAAAGTTACGAAAACAGATACTTTTGATTAAGGTAAATAAGCATATTAAATTAACAGTTCTCTAATAGGTATTAGAGAACCGTAAAATTAATATGCTTATTTATAAATATTTGACGTCCGTAGGCGCTTTCTTCAGGTTGTAAATTAAACGAACGATAAAGTACTGGTTGTATATTTGATGAGTAACTATTACAGAGGTTGAGACGTGACTGATTAACTTATCCTAAACATTAATAAAGAAAGGTATGATGCATTGATTATGCCCTAGATTTGGAAACGGTGCCGTGTGCAAGAGTATGATGCAATTCTGTGACTAATTACAAGTAGGCACAAATATAATATTTGAATAGGTACTCAAATAAAGGGAACGAATAATACCAATAAATTATATAATATATAATAGCTATACTTTTAAATTTTGTTTTGGCTGGAACTATTACATGAACTCGTTATATAATATATAACGAGTTATATATTGATGCTAAATTCGACTACAAAAAAAGTCGCACTCTGGAAAGAGACTATTTCTTTTTTAGATGTTCTCGAATCATAAGAGACATTAAATAAATTGTTAATATCCCTGCCTTTTTGCTTTGCCGTAAGTCACGTTATAATTTTGTATGCAAATACGTAGCATTTTACGAACAAAATCAGTGTGATTAGTTAAAGTTGTCTTATGGAATTCAAGAACAAATCCAGTTATAAATTGAATCCTGTAGGAATGAGAATATTTTTCCTTACTTGGTATGTTGTAAATAACTGTTAAATTCGAATTCGCCTTATTCTTTTGCCGAGACTCGCAGAAAACGTCGGCTTTGAAGAATTTCGATTGGAGTCGAAAAGTTTCTGGAGCAATTGCGTTTGATCCGCAGGCATTTTCATTACGTGCGGGTGACACAGTAAAATAAAAGAGAGTAAGTCATGTTCGTATGGTAGGGTAGCAACGTTTGATGGTGTATAAAAATTAAGAAAGTCCGCACCAAAAAAAGTACTTACGTCTTCGTTACGTATCTCTTATTTAGATGTACTTTTGCAAAATTGTGTACTGTATGAATTGGTTTTTATTTATGGTGATGACGCTATATAATGTAATAATAATATAATGTCTGTGCAAACTAATGTCTGAAGAGGTTGTTTTAGAAATGTGTTAACTTAAATTTACTGTTACACTAAAGAAAGAATCTGCACTCACAGTATGGCGAAGACATTATTTTCTTCACGTTGCTGCGATAAAAGTCAGTGGGCAATAGTATATAACCATTTAGAGCAAAGTTGACCTACTTTTCCGGAACCTACTATGCACTACATTAAATGAATGTAGTTTGGAGACGTGACAAGGTATTTGATCATTAGCTTTTGCGTTAGATGGGAGTGGGTCGTTTTGTTAGCAAGCGCGTGGTGTGTGCACAATGTTTACGCCACTATTAATCTTATTACATTTATTTACTGTTTAAAATCGCTTGCGCTTTAGGTGCCTAATTTTGTGTGACGATGTCTTCCCCGAATAGAATAGATATTTCATAGTAAATTTTAGTTTATGTGAAACCTCTGGCCATTTTATTTAACAAATTTTTCTAAGGAACCTTTTTAAAGAATTTTAGAACATAAGTAATTTTATTTTTCAAAATAGCCAAAGATGAACAAATTTAGCATGGAAAGTAAAAAAAAAATTTTTGATCATTTTATAGAATCCTTAAAATTTGTTCCTTATAATAATAATTTCAATACGTAGGTAACCTTGTATATGGATTCTGCTGCCCCTTTTGATGTCATAATAACAGAGCGGATAAAATGAGTATAAATATACTATCCGCTGCTTTTCTTAGAAGAAAACTGTAATGCGCAAATCAAATACTCTTGTTAGTAGCCAGCATGGGTCCTACTGAGGGCGAGGGTAATGGAGGAACCTTGTAGTCACTCAGCGGGTGATGACACGGTATACGGGTTGCTTACCCTAAGCAGTGGTTTCTTAAATTTTAATGACTGTGGCATGGCTACGGTGTGGTAGCAGTCAGCAGTAAATTAATACCTATATAAAGGCATATAGTTGACCTACTTTCCTGCACCCCACTTTGCACTTGATTCATTTGTTTAAAAGCATCAAATTAGTGAAAGCACTATGACACCTAGCTTTAAGGGTACAATGAAATATTTATTGATTCATATAATCTTGTTGATATTTCAACCCATTTGAGAAATCATTACCCCAAGGAAATTATCTCATCATATATTCTATCTCACAATAAATATTTTATTTTTTTTTTTTTTTTAAATCTAGTGGTCGAAGTTTCTGAGAAGGGATGCTATGTTTTGGTCATAATGAAATCATGAATTTATTTCATTCTCATTCTGATTGGCTGACTATATTTCATGGCTTGGTGGCTGTTTGGTCAGAAATAGCTTAGTATAGTACTGGACGGTTAACATTTTGTCGGTAACAAATTTATCGACCATATTGCCTCTTTATAGTGTACATACAAGCATTAACTGACTGACATACCATCGATATCTACTTTACTAGATCACACAACTGAAGAAGAAATAATATTTTAATATATACATATACAACATCACTCCCGTATTTTTTTTGCATATATTCGCAAATATCGCAGTATACACAACATAAAAACAGCATAAGGTCATAAAAGCTTGTAACTTAATACAAGGAAGATAACATAAAGCAAAAACATCCTTCCCAATTCGCGAGCGCATCAGTATTCCGCGCAGACGTTTGTAAACAACGTGAACAATAATACATTTCTCTATCACGGCAGTGAGCCACAAGACTTGGCCGTGTTACGGGAACGGCTGTCACGCGGTGTGCCATATCGCAGTACCCTCGTCACGTTGACCTGTAGTTTGCATTTGATGTATGGGAAGGTCATTAATCTCATATTGTATATGCGTCCTAAAAGCTATGATGATGATTTGACCTAGATTTAACTAATGATCTACAGACTAAATTGGGCTAGAAATCTGTGTCGTAAATTAGGACATGCTGGCTTGTTTAATTATTTCAATTGTTGTTTTAATTATTGGAATACTAGCTGCCCGCCACCGCTTTACACGGCTGCACTTATTAAGAAAATTAGATCAAGTCTTCCCTTCACAGTACAGATGTGTAGTGAAACAATATTAATCAGAATAAAACTATGTGCATGTGGAATATACACAGCTGAAGTTACATTGGTTTCTGCGTGACTAGGCCAGATCGACCAGGCTGCATATTGTTCAGTGAATGGAAAACAAGGATATGTAGGTCCAACGACGGATCACCATGTTCCGATACGTAAACAGCATGCCAGTGTCACCCCTTGTGTTCCGAGCACCCATCAGCTAACCTTTAGGCCATACACTGGTTTTCCATTTTCGTAGTATAAAAAACCGTAAATGAGCTATCATAATGGAGGACATGGACAATACACTTATCCATCACGCGCGCGAGCATAGCGTGACATTACGTAGGCGACTTGCGGGATACGCATCGGGCGCACCCTCGTCACATTGGCCCGAGTTATTCCTTGACCCGTAGTTAGTATTCGCGACGATACTTTTTTGGAGGGAAAGAAAAAAATCAATGTACGCAACAATTCTATCATCCGAATAATTTGTGAGGGAAAATGAGAGTATAATTTTATTTTTATTGACTGGTTCGATGGCGCATTCGGTAGTGACCCTGCCCCATGCGCCAAGAGTTGTGAGTTCGATCCCCACCCAGGACAAACATTCGTGTGATGAATACTTGTGTTTGTTCTGTGTCTGGGTGTTAATATCCAATATTTAAGTATTATATTAATATCTTATATTCAAGTATATATTTGTAATACCACTGTTGATTCTGATATCCGTAACACAAGTGCTTAAGCTGCTTAGCTCGGAGTCAGATCAATGAATGTGATGTCGTTGTCAGATATTTATATTGCACATAGTATTATATATAGTAAAATTCGCTTTAATCGCTTTAATAATACATTGTGAAAAATAAATAAATAAAAGTTATTTATTTGACGCATACTATTACTTGACTTATAGTAGCAAAAAAATATTAAAAAAATATTTAAGTAAACTTGAAATTTTAATAGGGTATTTAAATAGGATTCTAAAAAAAGATAGATTATTTTGGTGGTACTTTCTACCTTGCGAGGTGATTTAACAGTCTGTCTATCTTGAGTTAGCCCCGCTACTCACCAGCCAAGTCTATAGTTCCGTGTTGGGGTATGAATGATAGGAGAGGCAATAGACAAGTTTTCAGCTTCCCACAAATACCTACCCAAAAATTGGTGCCAGCTCTCGGACCACTAAAATATATCGTCTACTTATTTAAATTGCCGATAACAAGTCATTAATATAACTGAACTAAAAGTAAACTATATATTTTTGCAAGTTGATAGCAAATTGAAGTAAAGTAACGGTTCATATATTACATAATATATATTTATTAACATGTTTGTAAATTCATACGATTGTTTAACCTAAATAAGTACTAACACCGGAAACACATACCGAAATATAAATAAATAAATAAATAAATTCTTCAGACTGACACCAATTCCCTAGTCCCAAACTAAGCTTATGCTTGTGCTATGGATACTAGGTGAACGGATAGACATACTTAAATACGTTTATAAATGTTATTGTTGTCTAAGATTCTTGGTAAGTTTGCTAGAGTCGCTCAAAACTTTACATGTAAAAGCACAGTGTTGCCAAGTATAATTTAAATTACCCTCCAAATTAACGTTAAACTTGAGTTTGATACCTAAGTGACGTGACACTTGAAGGCCAACATTGCCGTAAAAAGTTAAAAGTCATCGCTACGCGTTTAAGTTTTAACTAGTCATTATTTTTTGCAATCAAAATGTTATTACTGCAATACATTATTAAAGTAATGAGGACTTAAAGGTAGTTTTTGTAATACATATTTTTTAATCAACCCATTAGATTTTCCATGTATTATTAATTTAACATCACGCCCGTAATCTCCGAAGGGGTAGGCAGAGCCAAAGGGATAGCAAACTCCTTTAACCACATTAAGTTAAAAATGAAACTGGGCTGGGTTAGATGACAAATTGTAAAAAAGTAGTAACAACGTCGTGTAGACGACGACTTAGCCACTTGTCAATACTTTTTTACTAAGCCCAATATTCGTTAAAAAATATCGTATAATAAAAATCCTAACATCTTAGGCGCCACGATTCCCCGGAAAATGGGTAATTCTCCCCGCAGCTCGGAGTATTTCCACGAAGACGGGTAAAATTCCCGCACCGACGGCGCTCATATTTGATAAACACCGAGATTTGTTTCGGATTAAGCGCGCCTGTTCGGTTAATACGTCTCGCCGTATTGACATGGAGAGGAATAACGCCTTTGAAGTGGTCCCGCGAAGTTTGGTTGCTGAGTGAATACCTTTTACTTTTTCCAGCGGAGAATTTTGCTTGGAAGATATTTGTTTGGTGTCGATGATCATCGGAGCGTGGAGTGTAACTTTATTACTATCGTTTTATTGGCTGGTATTTCATATGGGAGTGAATTACAGACGAGTTTCGTGTAGTTTTAAATGTAGATAGGTCTGCTAAGGTATTATTTTAGACTTCACAAATCTATTCCCGCGGTTCCGCTTGCGGGAAATCATATATAAATAAATAAATTCTCCAGACTGACACACTAATTCCCTAGTTCCAAACTAAGCTTATGCTTGTGCTATGGATACTAGGTGAACGGATAGATATACTTAATACGTTTATAAACATCCATGACTCGAGTACAAATGTCCATATTGATCACACGAAACATTTGCCCCTAGCGGGATTCGAACCCGCGAACATTGGCTTCGTGGCCAGGGTCTCTAACCACTCGACCAACGGGCCAGTCGTTGTCCATCCAATTCCATCGTATGTCCTGTGGTGTGCCACCTAAAAATTTTCTCTTAGTATAAAATTTTAGTATCCCGCAAAAAATACTAATGCAGGCAATAACTATTTCCATAATACTAATGTTACTGCGGGACCACACTATCATAATTATAATCCAGCCACGTTTACCGTTTTACAAACTACGGAATTAATCTCAATCAAAACATCCCATAGAATTCATATCAAAATCAATCCTATTTAAGATCTGAACGTTTGACTCAGTTTGGAAACAAATAAATTTTATTTGGCAGCGAATAACAAATATGTTGGACTGGATTGGTCGGATCTAGCCGTTGACCCCGGTCATAAACCGGGGCAAACAACTTGTCACTACATTTTATGGCTGCATTCGAAGGATTCGCCGCGATTGTCTAGAATGATTTTTGGGGTGGATTGGTTCAATCGATCTTCTTGCAGTTCAATTTGATAGTTTGTGGTATAGTGTTGGAAAGTTTTGGAATATCTACCCAGTTGACAGGCTCGTTGGTCGAGTGGTCAAAGTTCCTGCCCACGAAACCGAGAGTCGCGGGTTCGAATCCCGCTAGGGGCAAATGTTTCGTGTGATAAACATATGGATGTTTATTTATTGACTGGCTCGATGGCTCATTCGGTAGTGACCCTGCCCTATGCGCCAAGAGTTGTGGGTTCGATCCCCGCCCAAGGCAAACATTCGTATGATGAATACTTGTATCTGTTCTGTGTCTGGGTGTTAATATCCAATATATTTAAGTATATATTTGTAATACCACTGTTAGTTCTGATATCCGTAACACAAGTGCTTAAGCTACTTACCACGTAGTCAGCCCAATGTATGTGATGTAGTCTGATATTTATTTATTATTATTTTATTTATTTCGCCGTTTTAAGTCTAAAATGTGTACTTTCATGCGTGTACTATGTCTGTTCTGTCCATAAAACACTTGTTTTTTAAAATCCAATTGCGGAAAACGTATATACGCCCGCAATTGAAACTGCATTTAGCAAAGAAAATGAGTTGTGTAAAACTAGTAAAAAGTGAGTAGTTCGCGGCTTAGACAATCACAAACCCATTACCCTATTCACCATTAGTCGCTTTTTACGTCGTGCTAAGCAAGAAACATGGTATATTATTTGTACGACGACGTACATGTTTACTTTCTTTTCACTAGAAAATAGAAATAGAAATAGAAATATCTTTATTCATGTAGGCTCCACAAAAGCACTTATGAATAGTCATATTAATACAAGAAAAATATTATACCGCCAGGTTCGAAACGTTGATTCTACCGAGAAGAACCGGCAAAAAACTCGGTAGTTACTCTTTTAAATCGCCATGTATACAATTACAATGCTTAATATCTACTTCTGCAAATCAATATAATTCAAATACAATTAATGTAATACATTACAATAGTAGAGTAGACCATGCAAGAATTAGAGCGCAGACTGTAGATTCCTGTCATTTAAAAAATCTTCAATTTTATAATAGCCCTTATTCATGAGAAATGTTTTCATATGTGATTTGAATTTATGAACGGGCATTGGAATTACTTTATCTGGTAACTTATTAAATAACAATGCTAAGCCCCACAAAAGAATTACTGCTTTTATAAAGTCTAAGATGTGGAACGACAAGCTTGTGTTTATTCCTGGTATTCAAACTATGATGGTCACTTTCAATTGAGATCAGTAAATCATACATACATTCATACATACATACATAATGTCACGCCATTTTCCTATGGGAGTAGGCAGAGATCACGTACTTCCATTTGCTTTAATCCTGACATACACCTTTCGCTTCTTATACATTCGTAAGTCTTTTCATACACGCTCGTCGGTTAAGGGTGCTGTTTACCTGACCGTTTGTTAACACATTACCAAGCTGGTCATGGAATGTCCGTCTAGGTCTTCCCCTCCCGACGGCTCCATTTACACTTGCCTTATATGTGAATCGTACCTACTAATATAATTTCATTATATTAATTAATATAACTGAGTGCCAACTTAGCAACAGTGCGTAACTAACGTTGCGTGTAAACCACTTTTATACACACTTGTAATCGGGAATAAACGATATTGAAGATAGTAGCCAGACTTTCATCTTCCTGCACTCCATAACTTCCACTTACTACAACTTATCTGTACGGCGGAACACGCTGTACAATATATTCAAGTCCCAAACCATCATGGGAATCGCGAATCATAGTTAGAAATATATTAATAGTACTAGTGATTGCAGTGCCGGAACAAGTAATCCAGCTGAGCCCAGCGCAATTTTAGCTGTTCTCGATTCAGCAACGTGTATTGGTTGAATACCGCTGGATTCCAATCGCTACTAGAGATTGGAATGCCGGGTCAAGCAATCCAGGGTCATGTGCTGAATCCAGCAAAGAATACAATCTGCAATACAATCCCTAAATAGTACACATTGACTGGCTCGATGGCGCATTCGGTAGTGACCCTGCCCCATGCGCCAAGAGTTGTGGGTTCGACAAACATTGGCGTGACGAATACTTGTGTTTGTTCTGTGTCTGGGTGTTAATATCTTTTATTCAAGTATATATTTGTAATACCACTGTTGATTCTGATATCTGATTCTGTATGTGATGTCGTCAGATATTTATTAATATTTATTTTTGGTCTTCTACTTTGTGAATGCTAATTTATATTAGACATTTGAAAACCTCTTGTCACCACATTGATAGGATTTGCTATTGTTTGAACGGCGAGTGTTAGGGTTTATTGTGAAGGCGTCCTGTTAGCTCTCGTAAAAATAAGGGCTCGAATTACGCCCGAATGACGGGATTACGCGGGAATGTGTTCACCGGGAATGGCGGCAAGGGTTGCTTGCTAATAGTTGCTTGCTAGTAGTAACGACCGACATTTCTTTTTTAACACTTTAAGAACATCAACATATTTTTTATCACTGTAAGTACATACGTTGGGTTGAGTGGTCGTTTGGTTGGTTGGAGATACTGATTAAGAAAACCAAATGCCGAATTCGAATCTCGTTAGAGGTAAACGTTTGTGAGATGAACATTGACGTTGTAATCCAGGTATAGATGTTTATAAAAAAATGTATTTAGATATTTCTATCTTATATGCTTAGTTCGGAGCTATTGTTATTTGGCGCACGTTAATTGAGTTTAAGCGATTTATTTATGTAATACATATTCTTGCTGAAAATGGAAGTACTTAACTGTAATGGTTTACTATTCTGGTTGCCGTCTCACCGGGCTATAAGAGTAAAGGAACTGATAGTGCACTTGTATACAGACAGACACTTGTGCACTATAATATCTCCTGAATAGTTAGGTAACACTCTATGTGGTTCCCAACCAGTAGTCCGCGGACCACCGGTGGTCCGCAAGACTTATCATTTGGTCCGCGGAAGAAAGTAAAATTTTATTAGATTTTAATTTTCAAAAAGTAACTTTACAAATAATACAGTTTATTTTTGTCCTAGTGGTCCCTGATAAGAATAATTAAATCAATAGTCCTCAGTCACTAAAAGGTTGGAAACCCCTGTTCTATGAGATTCGCCTTCGTGTCCAAAATCGATTAAGTAGTAGTATATATTATTGTATCCGTGACCATTAACGTGTTTCGTAATTTCATCGTGTATTACAACTGCATAAATAATGAACGAGGAGTCAACCCTGCCTAGGCAAACAATGGAAAATGCTGATCGGTGAATGTTTTCGGTTCTGTTTGCGAAGTGGCATAACTTAACGGTATTTGTTTTCACGTCGTTGGTACCACGACCTCAATGAAATGGATGTGGGTACTGCAATAAACGTGATATGATTTCGTGCGAATGGGATCGGGGCTGTAATTAGTGTCGCCCAAAGCAAGACTCTTGCGGCGGTCTTGCATGTCGTCATCTTGCGGATTTAGTCTTGTTCTTGCTTAAATGTTGCTTGTTGCTTGGTCTTAACACAGGACCAAGCGACAAGCAACATTTGATCAAGAACAAGATTGAGTCTGCAAGATAACGGCATGCAAGACCGCCGCAAGAGTCTTGCTTTGGGTAACACTAGCTGTAATAGGACTACACTAGCGGTGGTAGCTCGATGTAAGGGCACGCGCCTCACATCAATTATGTCTTCTATCTGTATTGCACACTCCCATTTTTATATAATAATGTCCTTCTAACCGATATTGGTCACGGCGGTTAATCTCAACGAGGATCAGCCAACTGCGCAGGACATATTATAGTGCACAAGCGTGTGCGCAAACACAGGTGCACCTTCTATTCGTTCACTCTCATAGTCGGCGACAATTCGACATGACCTGAAAGAGATTAGATTTAACGTGCTTTCCGAGGCACGGAAGTGATTATACCGCCTACTTTCTGAGTCCGGGCTGTTACTGAGTAATTTCAATATTTAAATACTTAGTCACAAATTTTGGCCCGATCCGGGATTTGAACCCGGGACCTCTTGGTCCTTAAGCAGCGCATGCTGCCACTAGAACAAGGAGGCAGTAATTTTTATTATATTATGGACTAGCTTCTGCCCGCAGCTTCGCTTGCGTGGTACATCGATGAAACATAGCCTATATGTTATTCGGGTGTATGAGGTATATTATTCTAAAATTTTATTAAAATCCATTCTGTAGTTTTAGCGTGAAAGAGTAACAAACATCCATCCATACATACAAACTTTCGGATTTATAATATTAGTAGGATATTTGACATTTCTGCGTATTTTTCAAACATTTTTTTTTATACAAAACGTGCCCTGTAATTACGAAGATAAATTAAGAATGCGTGCGATAGAGTGCAATGTTTATAAATCTAATGAGCTTACATACAAACAGTCGGCAATTGATCTTTAATTATATAATTATAGCTTGACAAAAAAAATAAGTTTTTGGTTTACTAGTGTTTCTCAGTAACTGTTTTCTTCATTATGAAATTAACTTTCTAATTCGATTTTCTCTTTTCGAAGAGGTAAATCCAATTCCTTTTTATGCATATTAATGTAGGTTTGTGCAATGACAATTTTATGCTAAAGAAGTAGCGGTTTCTCCCGTGATTCCGCATAAATTCTATTATGGTATTGGCAGTGTTTGCGATAAATCAATCTCAGGATGGGTGGTCGGCCAACGCCTGATTGATCGACGAGGCGTGCCGACACTTCGCGCCGACCTAGATCATCTTCTGGAGAAACATTTGTCCCATGAAACGGACGTTGGAATATTTTCCCTTCAGTGATACATCTAACTTTGTTTAGCTTGAAAATATCGTCTACTTTTTGTGTCTTGCTACATTTATTCTAGACGTTACCATGACAATGACTAATATTATAATCTCATTCAAAGTTGACTATAATATAACTATAGTTTTTGTGGGTAAAAAATTCACATAACCCGTCTTCTCCCCATAAAAAGAAGTCGGATATCTTTCTTAATTTTTCTCTCTGACAAAAAAAAAACAAAGGCCCTTTATTGTATGATTACTATAATTGTTTATAATGCAATATAAATTAGTACATCGGGTTTTGGGTATGTGATTGTGTGGGCGACAAGTTAGCCACTTGTCACTACTTTTTTCACAATTTTCCATCTAACCAGATGGAAAATTGTGAAAAAGTAAACTGGGCTGGGTTCAGCCCAGTTTCATTTTTGGCTGAATGTCGTTAAAGGGGACTGCTGCCCTTTTGACTCTGCCTACCCCTTCGGGGATTACAGGCGTGATGTTATGATATATTACAATCGAATGACACGAAATAAACAAGAAAGAAAAACTGTTTTAATTTTTTTTTTGACTGACACACCAGTTCCCTAGTTCCAAACTAAGCTTATAAGCTTGTGCCATGGATTCTAGGGCAACGGATAGACATTCCTTAAATACGTTTATAAACATCCACGACTCGAGTACAAATGTCCATGTTCATTTGCCCCTAGCGGGATTCGAACCCGCGCCCCTGGTAGCCAGGGTCTCTGACCACTCGACCAACGGGCCTGTCAATTGTCTAACAATTTACGCTTATAGAATAGCATGAAATATTTTGTGTCACCAGTTAGTTGGGGGACCTTTGCCCAGCAGTGACATTATAGGTAAATTTAAAAAAAGTTGATAGCCGAAAGCTGCATATAGATACTCATGTATAAATTGAGTATAAGTTCCACGACTAAGCGAATTTCTTACATACATATAAATTGATATGAATCTGGGTGACTCTGCAAAAAGGAGGTCATCTCAGCTATTCATCAATAGCGGCTAAGTACAAAGTTACTTAGTACGACATAGAGATGGGAAAAGTGCAATATACCTACTTGTGTATTACTCACGATCACTCGAACACTCGGTTAATCGAATGAAAAATACTGTTCGGTTAATTCGAATGAGAATTCTCATGTGAGTGAATTTATAATATACGAATCAGCATTTACTGTCAGAATGATGATTTCGATTTGAATGAATGGATTTGTTGAAAGCCGAGATACCGATATATTTAAATCCATTTTTGCGGTTTAAGTTTTATATTTGTCTAAGTATTCAAATAATATTCTGCAACCATTAGATTTTTTTACATAAATTCCCATAATAAAAGATAATCTTTCAATCATAAATAAAATGACACGGCGCAAACATTTGCCCATTGTTTTACCAAAATCAGGGTTTTTTTTTGTAATCATTAAACAAGATTGATAACATTTAATAAAAAGAGGGAAATGTCAAAATAATTAAATGTATTTTTTTGATTTCTGTTTCCGCATTGCTGTTTAGTAAAGAAAATAATAATTTACTTAATAAACAATTGCATGGCGCATTCGGTAGTGAACCTGCCCAAGCCCTGCGCCAATAGTGATTACATGAGGATTATTAATACGAGACAATTGATAGAACTTAGCCAAGAATTCATATCCGTGTGAGGTTTATTATTTAGACCCGAGTTGCAGGAGGGGCAGCGGGCCCTGATGAGTCGGGACGGAAAAGTTTCGGATGTTATGAGAATACTTTAAGTCTGTTCATTTACATACCCGCCAGACAGGTTATTGAAAATAGTCCCGTAGTCTGGAACGAGTATTTAATCTATAGAATGGTGATGTGATTAAGTTAATTCGAGAATATTTTTTCTTAATTGACGTTGCAGTTTAAAGCTGATGATTTGTAGAGATTTGTTTAGTATAAGTTAAATAGACATCAGTCGACATTTTGTTAGTAAATTGCTGTCGAGTTACGGAATCGTATCACCGTTCTACCAATTGAACGACATGAGAAAGGTGGCAGCCAGATACTGGATGAGTAAAGCCAACGATTAAGCTCAGTAGCATTCATTAAATAAATAATAAATATCCGACTACATCACATACATTGACCTGACTCCGAGGTAAGTAGCATAGGCACGTGTGTTACGGATATCAGAATCAACAGTGGTATTACAAATGTATACTTAAATATTGGATATTAACACCCAGACACAGAACAAACACAAGTATTCATCATACGAATGATTATCCTGGGTGGAAATCGAACCCACAACTCTTAGCGCATGAGGCAGGGTCACTACCGAATGCGCCATCAAGCCAGTCAATTCATTAGAAGAACTACATATATTAATCTTACAGAAGAAGATTGATAATAACGATGATTAAAACTTATAGTTTGCGTTTATTGTGATTTTTGTTAATGTTAATAAACGATTGACATCTGATGTCGTTATAAATAATAAAAAATATCTGCTAAGAATTGTTTAAAGTGTACTCATCGCAATACGTCAATATTAAGACAATGTATAACATACACGATCGTCTTTTTACGTAAACACGAACATATCCTTAAATCCTATCAGAATGGGCGAGGAATACATCACTAACACTCTTTCGGCAACAATATACACCCTGTCGAGATCCGACTTTTTGCGTGGAGGCACGCTGAGAGGCACTCGAGTATCGGGAGGGACGCGAGTCACTCCGACAAGCCCTCGTAACGTAATGCGTTCACTCAATCTCTATTTGCATATTCACGTAAAACAGATACGTGGTTGGATATGATTTAAGGAGGTTGCTCATTGGGACACACGTCTCATAAACAAGGGGTAAGGGTTCAAACCCGGGCACTTACTTGTGGATTTTTCAAATCATGTACGTTTTATACCACTAGTTCGGCGGTGAGGGAAAACATCGTGAAGAAATCTGCTCATTGAAACAAATATGGATGTGTAACCATGATCCGAATTTGTCTGGTTCCACTATATAATGGTTACGAAGGTCAGATCGACAATCGCTTTGATGTAATTAATGGTCTAAGCAGACCCCGCCTAAGCACGGGACATAACGCTAGGAAGATAATATTGTATAGAACATTTGTTCAGTGTAGGGCATTATATTACATTGCGTTATACCGATTCCCATGGGAATACCTAAGCAGTGATCACTTCCTTACATTTACTACGATCTTGGATACACCTCATGGGACTTGTACTGAACAACAACCTCGTTTAAAATTATTCCACGCCAGCCAAGCAACTTTGCAGGTATCCTAAACATTTTGCATAATGCCCGGGTCCTAAGCAATTACAGGTTCCATAACGGCCCGAAACGGCCGCCAGATGTCGCCCCGGGCGTTTATTATAAATCAGGATTGTTCAGCGGTCGGTCCGGGTCGATTCCCGGTACATGTGACTTATTTTAGTTCGGTAATTTGTAGTGTGACCTTTTGTGTGCGTGTATGTGTGTGAGGACGTTTTATGGCGAGTGTTCGGCTGGCCCTCGGAACTGTCCCGTGTTTTATAGCTACAATAAATTGGTGCCAGATTGTCCCGTGTTTTAATTGCAAGCTTGATGATACGCGTTTCAATCCTTACTTCCTTATTAACATTGTATGTGAGGGAGTAAATTGTGTTACGATTGTACGCCTAATCCACATGGCCGAATGTGGGGAAATTTGTTAATCACAAAAGTTTGAATCCTAAGCAATAAGGATGATGACTGCATTAATTAAGAAACTATAATTCAATTTAGTTCGTCAGTTAGGTTATACAAAAGTACTAGACAAATATTTTTCGCTTTATCAAATGAACAAAAAATCACCAAGTCGGTGCCAAGCTAAACAATGACTTGGTACAATTGAAACTAATATTAGTTGGTAATTATCACCCAAAATGTATCTGTTGAGTGTTATCACTCAACAGATACAGTAAATACCAGTAAATACCTATACCAATTTAAGTATTTACTTGGCACCGACTTCAAATGTATAAGTATTAAAATACGTATTACTTTGGCCTAAGTAATTTTTTTTTAACTTTTATTATGTTCGTTTTTAAGTCGTTTTTTTTTTGTTAAACATTATTATAGCTATTATTTAACTAGCAATGCTCATACGTTATTCTATTTCATTCGTCCAACTTAAGACTAGTTTAATTGTCCTTCTCTACTCGATTTTAAACTGCGGTAAGTAGCAATTTACGAAGTATGATAAGAGAAACACATTTCTTCGTACGTTATCTCGTCTAACGCGCATCAAATAGACACATCTCTCAGGTAAGCGATGGCTCATCAAATCCATGATCGATAATCGATTCGCAGCATCGAGTCACGATCAAATCGAGAGGTTTGATTTATCGTCCGCAAAAGGTGTTTTATTGAGTCGGCAATTTCACTTATCACGGTGGCTGCCGGCACGTCACGAATAATGGATTCCGTTTAGTGCACGGGTTCCCAGATTTTATTGGTTGTTGTTATCAGGGACCATATGGATTAAAATTAACTGTAGCGTTGTAAAAATAACCTTATATAATTTAAAACGAGCATTACAATTCTAGTCTGTTGTAAATTAATGTTATGCGTCGCGGACCACTGATGGTTCGCAGAGCACAGGTTGGGAACCACTGGTTTAATGGCACTCTCGGATTCGGTGGGGGGTGAACTGACGGACGATCTGTATTAATGTTTATTGTTTCTCCGTTAAGCGCCATTTCTCGTTCTTAGTAGGCGGTCCGCTTTGACCATGGTCATCACTCATTCACTATATGTGTCTGATTTTTTTTTTCAAATGACCGAATGTCTTGGAATCTGGTACTCCAAAAAGTTTGAATCCTAAGAAAGGTATAGAATACTTTTGATCCTGTAATAAGTCATCGCTCATTCACTGAATGTGTTGCGTTGATTCATCGAACGAAGAACTATGGGTCGAGTTGTTAGGTATCTTGACCACGAAGCCAAATCGGCCTATGTATTTCTATAAATAAATCGATTGAAAGCCTAAACAAAATCAGACAGACTTTTTTGACAACGCGATGTACCGAACATACATAATATAATATCTACCCACTAGGAATAGGGACGACTGCCTCTTTGGTCTAGTGGTAGCATGCGCCGCTTAAGGACCAAGAAGTCCCGGGTTCAAATCCCGGGTCGGGCCAAAAATTTGTGGCTGGGTATTTCAATAATAAAAATTACTCAGTAACAGCCCGTAGTCAGGAAGTTGGCGGTTTAATCACCCCCGTGCCTCGGAAAGCACGTTAAGCCGGTGGTCCTGCGCCTAACCTCTCTTCGATCATGTTGAATTGCTGTCTCACCGGACTATGCTGTTGCGCATACACTTGTGCACTGTAATATCTCCTGCGCAGTTGGCTAATCCTGTTGAGATTGGCCGCCGTGACCGATATCGGTTAGGAGGACATTATTCATTATTAGGGATGATGACTGCATTAAAATGCTATAATTCTAATTCGTCCGTCAGTAAGATTATACAAAAATACTAGACACATATTTTCGCTTTATCAAATTAACAAAAAATCACAAAGATAAAGAGCATCAAAGTTTTGGAGTGAGGCTTGCTACCTCACTGTTTAGTGAAAATTGTACGAAAGTAAGACGTCACGCGCTATTTGAATGCACTGTATCTTCGACAATGTTTTTTTGACAAATAAATAAAAAAATAAGTGTTCAATATTTTTTTATAATCTAACTGACGGACTGAACAGATTTTATTTGTCACCTTGCCTATTATTGCGTTGACACATCGAACGTAGAACTGTGGGTCGAGTTTTTAGATTCCTTGACCAAGAAGCCAAATCGGCCTATGTACTCGTATAAGTATAGTTGTAAGTTTATAATAAATAAATAAATAAAAATAACTAATCCATTATAAGCCTAAACAAAATCGGATTAGCAATTTTGATGACGCGAGATACTAAACGTACATAATATCTACCGACTAGGAAATGCAATTCAGCGGAATTTTTGCTAGATACAGCATTGCCATTCCTACTACCTACATAGACTGTTAAAATTATAACTCTTCTGCTTGAATTTGCTGTATCGAGTAAAAATTAATATATCTATTTAGGTTATCCTGTCTTTTCAAGCATTATAATAGTAGCCCAGCATCCTGTCCATAGTAGAACCTTCCTCCATAGCCTCGGTTTTTAGTTTCCCTTTTTCGAAATAGTCCTGCATCAGCCGGATGTCGCCTTTGAGCATATGTTTTATACTGCAACTAAGGGCAACACCCGGCCGGTGTTCCATCACACATTTAGATCAAACTCTCAAAAGGCCTCTACATGTTGGACCGATGTCCCCATGCAAGCCTTAAAGGCCCGAGCTTGTCCCGTGATTGTGCCGAGAGATATAATATAATAATCAAAACAATTTACATATTACATATTATTGTATATATCTCTTATATAACTTGCGAGTACACACACTAAGTACCACTAAGTTTGTGAGGGCGAGCCCTCCCGGGCTGAGGGAGTAAAGCTCATGAAACCGGCTAAGTTTCATTACAAGAACATTACATGCCGGAGCGATGTTAAAATTGGGTTAGGTATTATAATAAGAGGTTTACTCCTGATTAAATGTGGGGTATGACAGTTTTGCTTTGAAGGGACGTGTGATAACTTGTATGTTAATACGGAGGTATTTTGGTTCGTGAATGTTCGATTCTTTAGAGAGTAGGTTTGTTGTTAATTAATTTATCGTCGTCAACGTTGTGAGAATAAGCGAGTTTAATTTTTACAATTAAACGACTGTGAATTTCATGTTTTCGTTACTAAGCTAATGGTATATCGGGTTTTGGGTGTGTGATTGTGTAGGCGACAGGTTAGCCGCTTGTCACTACTTTTTCACAATTTTCCATCTAACCCAGCCTGGCTCTATTTTTGGCTGAATGTGGTTGAAGGGGCTTGCTGCCCCTTTGACTCTGCCTACCCCTTCGGGGATTATGGGCGTGATGTTATGTATGTTACTAACTAGACTAATGTTATTATAGTTACGTCTTTAGTTATTTCGTTGTGCAAGTTTCATCACCGCCAAGCCAATGGTACAAATAGCTAAAACCTACGTCTAAAAAAGTGGAAATCCGAAAAATAATCTGCTATCACGGATAAAAAAATAATTTTTGAAACATCGCTGATTTCTAGATGAGTTCGTCATTAGTATAAAATCTTCGATACAACGACTATTTTCCAGTTGTTTTTTAGTTATTCATACAAATATATGATATTACTAGCTTCCGCCCGCGGCTTCGCTCGCGTGGTACATCGATTAAACATAGCCTATATGTTTATTTATTTATTTATTTATTAGGACAATCAACAAGATAAACACTAAACCAACATAATTAAACAGAGAAAGAAAAGTACATAAAACTTATAGCTAAGTGCCACCTTAATTAGAGGTTGCCACGGCATGCTATGTAGACTATTATTAACTTTAATATGAGTATAATTATCTTACTAATTATAAATTAATTTTATTCGGATGTATGAGCTATATTATTCTAAAGTTTCATTAAAATCCATTCAGTAGTTTTTTTTTGTGAAAGAGTAACAAACATCCATCCATACATACAAACCTTCGCATGTATAATATTAGTAGGATTTAGCCAATTGTAACCTCAGTTCATTTCATAAAGGCCGATTTACCGTATACCGAACACTGTAATAATTAATCTTAAGGCTTTGTAGCCTCAGCGGTCTCGCCAAGTGTTGAAGGTCAAATCACCATTCACAAAACAACCCTTGCCCCGTCGACCTGTTTCGCTATTGTACACGTTTATTAATTCACTTGTCATGCCAATAAGTCTTAAGTAGAGCTAATGGTGAGGATGAAAGCCCAATTAAGGGCCGGATTGATTTATAGTTAAGGTAGGTCCATGGTAAGGGGACGCTTATGAGATGGACTCTCATGAGGTAGTAGCCGGTTCAAACTAAGCGTGCATCTCAGGTTTTTCAAACCTAACTAACTAACTAAACTTCACGTCACTTCCCTAGCGGGGTAGGCAGAGTGAACGGTTTTTAAAATCTAATTTCTTATCAAGCGTGATATATTTATATCACGTGGTAAAGAAGTTTGATTTTTATCTAAAAAAAATATTTATACATTATTGACGAAAATGAATAGCTTTTTCTTCTATAATAATTAATAATCTCTTCTTTATTAATTAAAAAGAAAAATTATATATTTTTTATACCTATATATTTGTTATATATATCAATAATATAATTAAATTATATTTATTAAATCTTTATAACACAATATGTTCCCAATTCAACCACTCTTTTCCGGTTTTGGGTCTATTCGACAATCGACAGCGAGGTTTGCAATTTTTCGACCAAACGTTCACTCGACCAAATGTAAAAATATCAATGGTTCTTTCGATCAAAAATCTTTTAGTCAAATGTCTATTCGATCACCTGAAGAATGATCAATAGTTTGTTCGGTCTTGTGTTAAACGACCGAATGAATTTCGGCCTCCAGTGGCAAACTCCACTAGGACAATGTAATGAAACCTTTTCATTACGGTTTAACTATCCCTGTACTTTTTCAGGTCTAGACTAGAAAAAGGCAGATAACCTTTATTGTGCTCCGAGCGCAGTCATTTGTATGATCATTCGCTTTACTAGTGTAAATCTCCTCGGTACAAACATTTTTCAAACCACAAATTTTTCGTTCTCACTGGCATTATAAAATACTCTTTGAAGTCTACATTAAATAAAAAAGCAGAAAATGTGTAAAGAAAAAGAAAAATAAACAGCTGACGTACGAAGTTAAAAAAACAATGCATTAGCTTTGAATGTTAATTCCAAGTTACGCTCCGTGGGGGATTTACTTTTTGAAAGGTTATACTTTTGTTTACTTGGTTTTCAATTTGTGTGGTTTGCTTTGCTCCTCAATGTGTACTGTATAAATCTATTATTAATATCTTTTTATTCCGTATTGGGCTTGTTTGTGTAGGCGGCGAGCCAGCCATTTGTCACTTTTTCACAATTTTTCATCTCATATTTATATTTAGCTATAAGTCAAATACAAATTCAAATTCGAAATCTCTTTATTTAAATAGGCTTCAAAAAAGCATTTTCTATATAGTCAATTTAAACAGAAAAAAAAAGTATTACCACCGGTTCGGAAGGTAGACTATCGAGAAGAACCGGCAAGAAACTCGATAGAGGGATAAAGGAGAGAAACTTTTTAATAACAAGTGGCTAGCATGTCGCCTTACTAACACTGACCACGCCATTAATAGCTTTTATCTACATAATATGATTTTAAACATTTTAGTTGCATTATCACTAAAATCACTACTAACAGGACTTATCGCGATATGTTTGTAAAGGAACACAGACACACGAATACCAGCCCAATATGGGAAATTATATCATATTATGTACTTTTAACATTACCACATACATAGGTATGTAGTCATCCCTCATCACATAACAACACAAAAAAAAAACAACATCAGGCCCATAATTCCCATGCCCATAATTACTTTAACTACATTCAGCCAAAAATAAAACTGGCCTGGGTTAGATGGAAAATTGTGAAAAATTTGTGACAAGTGGCTAGCTCGTCGCCCACACAGTCACATACCCAAAACCCAATATACCATTAGTCGCCTAACACAGTTGGTGAACACAGTTGGCACATCCTTTTTTTTTAGTCCCAAACCAAAATTGGATCACATAACAAGCACAAAAATATTTTTTTTCATTAAACATGAATAATTGGTTTATTCAACGTGTCTTTCAGAAGTCATCCAACGTTTTGCATTTGGATTGCGCTCCAATGAGATTACTGACTGCAGCCGCGGTGTTTCAAACTTTCCACCCACTAGTTCCATCTAATTAGCTCTGTTGGGAACGACAGCTCGAAGGGAGCTCATTATTAAAATGTCTGAAGATATAAAAGCTTACTGATTTCCCAACGGATGCTGTTGAAGACAATTGGGCACATTGTGAATTGAAAACTATCTTATTGATTGATGAAGAGATAACTTACTCATCAAAAGTAACTACCGAGTTTCTTGCCGGTTTCTTCTCGGTAGAAGCAACATTCCGAACCGGTGGTAGATTCATATTATTAGTTGATTTTCCTATTGAATTGACGATTTATAAGTGTTTGTTTCAAACCTATATAAATAAAGAGTATTTTGACTTTGACTTTGACTTTGAAAAATCTTTGCGTAACACAGTAACATACGTGTAGCTTACTGCGCCAGCTATTTGAGTTAATACAAAATTGCGATATGGCGTAGAAAAACGAACGCGTCGACAAGGCCGAGGGGCTACTAAGCGCCGTTTCTTACGAATTTTCGATCTTGCGCAATGCGCCGTGCGCCAAGACATTTGGAAGAATTGTGTAGATGTCATACAGAAACTATTTCAAATCTTTATTTATTTAATGTAAAATCTTATTTATGACGGTTTTTAATTAATCATTTTCAATTTACTTGTCCAATTTAGTTTTTAAATAGTCATAGTGGCCATGACGTTATATTGTCCTAATACGAAATGTATGGAAACATTGCTTTTTGACAGAAAAAATACGTCAACAATTGGTAGTGTCGACTACCATACTAAGTATCAAATTCCGCATCTTTCCGACGCCGTAGTTAGCAATTAGCAATGTCGTTAAAATAATGAAGAGCGTTTGTATAATAAATGTATGTGTTAACAATAAACGTCATCTTATAAATTCGCGCAACAATTTTGAAGTAATTGATTGCTGCCAACGAATTGATTAATTTAAATGCCATTTCTTAAGCCGGGTTATTTATGCGATATGAAAAAGATAATAAATTAGATTAATGAAAGTTGGAAAAGGGTATCATTTATCTTTCTGAACGGTGATAACTCTTGCATAGAGCTATGCTACCTACCTCATACATATCATCCACAGATATGGAGGTTATCTGTGAAATCATCACGCCCGCAATTCCCGGAAAGGTAGGCAGAGTCAAAGGGACAGCAAGCCCGTTTAACCACATTTATTCAAGAATAAAACTAGGCTAGGTTAGATGGAAAATTGTCACAAAGTAGTGACAAGCTCGTTGCCTAAGCAATCACATCCACCGTTCGATTCACGCTGCCCATTACGACATGCTAGGCAGGAAAAACAGTTGGTATTTTTAAGTCCTGACCCATATGGGACAATGTTCAGGATAGGCGTGGCACATTCGAGGGGTTCAAAAATAAGGTATCCCTGATTAGATGATGATGATTATCCCTGTGTTTGTCAAATGTAAAGTATGGATTTATACCACTTGGTCGGCGGTGAGTGAATATATCTTGATCTCAGATCACACAAGTTGTTTGTCTCGTGATGAGGGGGCGTTCAAGTATTACGTAACGCAATTTGGGGGGGGGGGGGGGGGGTCTTGTTAAACGTTACGATGCGTTGCAGGGTTGGGAGGGGGGTGTTAGGACTACGTGAAAACTACAGGAAAACGTTATTGGCGCGTTACACAGGGGGGAGGGGGGGTCAGAAATCTTAAAAAATTGCGTTACGTAATACTTGGAGTGTTTTGACAAGCTCGATGGCGCATTCGATAGTGACCCTGCCCCATGCACCAAGAGTTGTGGGTTCGATCCCCACCCAGGACAAATATTCGTATGATGAATACTTGTGTTTGTTCTGTGTCTGGGTGTTAATATTCAATATTTAAGTATATATTTGTAATACCACTGTTGTTTCTGATATCCGTAACACAAGTGCTTAAGCTACTTACCTCAGAGTCAGATCAATGTATGTGATGAAGTCTAATATTTATTTATTTATTTATTAATACTTAACGGTCCCTGATCCAATTTGTGTGAATCCCCTGTCTAAGTTTCGAAGGTCATGTAGGTATTCGTTTCAATGTCAACCAGATTCGCATAATCCAGGATCATCTAAGCTGACCCCAACTATGTATGAGATAGTGTTAGGGACAAGATGCTTGTTCTGAAATCTCAAATCGGTAGCGTGATAATCCCTTTAGTGTCTGTTCAAATAGAACTGGCTGGGTGTGGGGGCTTGCACGTGTATCTGCATACATTGCATCTCAAGTATGTTAATGCTGCACATGTTGCCGTTGAAAGAAGTCAATGTATACGTTTTGTCTTGCTCTTGTCAGTTAATTGTTTAAGCATCAATTTGCATAGTAATTTTTTATCCCAATTCGTGTGAAAAATGGGTTGATCGTCTAAAACCTTATTTTTCTATACCCTAATGATATTACGTCCTTCTTGGTAAAATAATTATACAGTTTCATGTAAATTATGCTATTTTCATGAACGAAATGAAATAGAAATATCTTTATTCATGTAGCGAAGCCTTACAAAAGCACTTATGAATAGTCATAATACAAATATGTAAGTGATTTTACCGCCAGATTCGGAATCTGTGCGAAACATCATGATCGGTTGAGTGGTTTAGATATGAAAGTGTAATGAGTAATAAGTAGTTATATGAAATTTTCGGTGTGTTTAGTTTTGTTACATATACATATATAACATATATAACATCACGCCTGTAATCCCTAAAGGAGTAGGCAGAGTCAAAGGGGCTGCAAGCTTTTCTTGCCTACCAGTTTTGCTCGATTTTTAAGTATTTTACAAGGTACGTAAAACCTACTGTACAACTCGAATTTAGCAGGTAATGCCAGCATTCACTTAAGACACGAGATTTACCTACTTTAGGCACCAGTCTTCCAGTCATTGCACCAAATGTCTAGAATTGTAATAATATGTATCTTGTAAACGGGAGAAATAAAGATTTTAATTTTTTTATTATTTAACCTGGTATTACCGGTATGATTATTAATTAATATAAAATATACATACCTAATATTACTAATCTGAGTTCCACCCTACTGTCGCAGACCTTGAGGTACTTTCGTATATCCTTCATAGTAACCAAGGCTTCTGTACTCACTGTATCGCAGAGAGAGTTCAGTTTGCGCTAATCTAAAAAGGCTATAAAACTATTCCGTTCCATTACAACCGAGCTTCAGTGGAATATTATAAAAAATGCGTCCATAGTGTCCATAGTTCACGGTTGAAGCCTCATTTTCCGCTTGGCTGCTTACACCCGGGCACGAGGACTTGAATTTATTACCCCTTTAATATTTTATTCAATATGCCGTGGAGTGTTCTGCAAACATTACGGCCACTGATAGAGGGCGCCACTTCCATAGCCGACTGAGAGCTGGTCCATTTATATTTCTCCAATAAAGTGGAGGACTGTTATAAGTAAACGTTTTAATATTTTACGCTTTTGTGAGCGCTGCAAGATTTAATATAAACTAACTAGGCAGAGAGAACCGAACGCCATATGGCACGATCATTACACACCTCACTCGCCTCTTCAACATTCATGATCCTTTTCATACAAGCTCTACGGTTTTTATGACTCCTAACATCACCTTCTATTAATACACGACCAGTCTGGTCGTGGTAGGTGCGCTTGGGCCTTTGCGCCTCTACATCCTTCCGCTTTTGCATTGTAATATAAATTGACAATAATTTTGTGCATTTTTTTTTACATAATCAAGGATTAATTTACATTGTACATACATTTTTACGGCTTTTTTATATAGTCCTAGTAATAAGGAGAATAGTTCTGGGAATTATTTGAGAATATAAAATATAAAAATATTTATCTAAAGTGTTAAAGAACACATGCCTGTCTCACAGGCTAGCCAACCCTTCATTTTATTACTATAATAGCCGGAACTGTGCATTAAAGTAATTGATAATTTTATTATTAAATAATGACTGAAAGATCAAGTTTTATTGCGTGTTGTGTTTAAAGGCAACCACAGTAACGGTCTGTATGGGACCAGATAGCGAAATGCATCAAAATTATCTCCGACATCTTTATTTCTATGCGGGGACCGTAAATATAAAATACGGGCCGTAGCTGCGCTTGAATTTTATCCTTGTGCACGAACTATAAAATAAATAAAGTAGAAAATAAATGTAAAATGGCCGTCGCCTCCGCTCCCGGCAATCCGGGAGACGTCTCAGCTCCGTTCCTCGAGGCATTCATACGCAAATCCCTCTATTTCTATTGGCGCCATTTGCCTTGCACGCTATATGCATACTCCAATTGGAGCGGCTGGGACGTATGATCATATTTGTGATGCATTTAAATCTTACTCAGAAGAGCGGTGGTAGCTCAATGGTAAGGACACACGCCTCTTAACCGAGGAGTGCGGGTTCAAACCCGGGCATGTACCTCTGAATTTTTAAATCTATGTACGTATTTATACCACTAGCTCGACGGTGAGGGAAAACATCGTGATGATACCTGCAAATTCAAACCACTTTGGATTTGTAACCATGTTTCAAAAATTGTCTGGTTCCCCTATCTAAGGGTTACGAAGGTCAGATCGGCAGTTGCTTCAATGTAATTACCAGGCTCGCTAAATCCTGGATCATGGTCTAAGCGGACCCCGTCTAAGCACGGGACATAACGCTAGGAAGATGAATAAATCTTACTCATATTATAAACGCGAAAATTTGTATGGATGGATGTTTGTTACTCTTTCGCGGAAAAAGTACTGCATGGATTTTAATGAAACTTTGCAACAATATAGCTTATAATATGTGCCTAAACACAGTGTTGTATGAAGAAGCAGTTTATGATTTCTTTGACTTATTTGTTTATAGTATTAAAAACTTACCAATTTCTCTCTGGTTTAAGAAGTTTACCTTTTCTTGCCACCAGCTGGCGCCTCTGTCTATACAATTTGTGAGGCAAATCTGGTTTGAACCCGTCAAACTTAATAGCGTTATCCACCCGAATAACATATAGGCTGTTTTATCGATGTACCACGCGAGCGATGCCGCGGGCAGAAGCTAGTCGTGTTATAAAATAATACCAGAAGCTTTGTTATCTTGTACGCTGAATGTTAAAACCATATATGTATTGTGATATACTGGGAACGACATTATATAATGCGTCGAATGTGTTAACTCTTTCTTTATAATCTGTTGACGCAAGCGCATCATTCAAGACCTGGAGACTTCGTTAAGCACCGGCGAGAGTTAGCCAAGTTATCTTGTCTTATGTAAATAGACATAACATATGGCTTTTCTGCAACTATTGCCGGTCGCACTATGACACACCGTTTAAATTCAATTAATCTAGCTTTCTTGTTCTCTCTACGAACGCAGTTATTTCAATGTATGTAATAACTCGTCAAAAATAGCTATGGTCAATCTAATCGGAATACGCAATACTATAATAGTTTAGTATTGCATATTCCGATTTTATCTGTGGCCCCGACTAGTAGGTATAGTACATATAGACTGTACTATGCTGGTCAGCACCACTGATAGGCTGAAGGTCTAGGAAGAGGAAGAAAAATACCTTTAATAAAAACTGCATTATTATCAACACGCAACGTTCGTACATTATTATTAATTCCGGTGCTGATAATGCGCTCAATGCAAGTTCATGGTGCCTGATTACAAAAACAGATTTATCTCTGAAGGCCTTTATTTTAGAAACGGAACATTATTATAAAATGCGTGTAATATTCTCTTGGAGTTTGAAAAAGCACGATTTTTTTTTTCTAAAACAAGTTTTAGGTGATTCACAAGTAATAAACTTTAGATAACATAAATTCAAGGACAAAAGGGATATTTGGGAGTCTCGTACATTTATTTTTTATTGCGATGACTATTTAGTAGTGACCCTGCCCTATGCACCAAGAGTTGTGGGTTCGATTCCCACCCAGGACGGACATTCGTATGATGAATACTTGTGTTTGTTCTGTGTCTGGGTGTTAATATTAAATATATTTAAGTATATATTTGTAATACCACTGTTGATTCTGATATCCGGTAGCACAAGTGCTTGAGCTACTTACTCGGAGTCAGATCAATGTATGTGATGTAGTGCGATATTTATTATTTATTATATATACAACGTATCGGATTAACAAATCTCCATCTCCATTAAAGCGATCAAAGCCGCGGGCATAAGTATGCAATACAAAAGTAAACGAAGAGTCAGTTAACGTCTCCGCTGCGAGGTCGGAGCCGCGCGGTCTGAGCGACTTCGCATTCGAATGCAAATCCCGCCTTCCCCATTAGCCCTGCACGGCATATGTGCATGTCACGTTGTCGATTCATATGAGGAATTTGGCTATACAAGTATAGTGTAGATTTCATCTTCCTAGCGTTATGTCCCGTGCTTAGTCGGTGGTGGTGGTCGTGGACCATGATCCAGGATTTAGCGATTCTGGTAATTACATTGAAGCGACTGCCGATTTGACCTTCGTAACCCTAAGATAGGGGAACCAGACAATTTTTGGATCATGGTTACAAATCCGAAGTTGTTTGAATTTGCAGGTTTCATCACGATGTTTTCCCTCAGCGTCGAGCTAGTGGTATAAATACGTACAAAGATTTGAAAAATCCATAGGTACGTGCCCGGATTTGAACCCGCATTCCTCGGTTAAGAGGCGCATGTCCTTACCATTGAGCTACCACCGCTACTAGTATAATGTAGATTTACAAGTAATAATATCGATATCAGTCACGGCGGCCAATCTCAACGAGGATTAGCCATCTGCCCAAGTGTGTGCACAGGCACAGGTGCACTATCTGTTCCTTTACTCTTATAATCCGGTGAGACGACAATTTGACATGACTGGAGAAAGGTCAGGCACAGGTCCAACGGCTTAACGTGCTTTCCGAGGCACGGGGGTGATTAAACCGCTAACTTTCTGACTCCGGGCTGAGTCATTTCAATATTGAAATACCTACAAACTTTGGCCCGACCCCGGAATTGAACCCGGGACCTCTTGGGTGTTAGGCGGCGCATGAAACACTAGACCAACGAGGCAGATTTACAAGTACAAGTATTATGTACAATTTAGATATACGAGTACAAGAGACGAGAGATTGGGGATCTTTTCATCAAGTACCTAATTAAAATAAGAAAATAAAATTTTAATTATACAAGTAAAAAACACGAGACGACGACAGAAACAACTTTTGTATTCTTACATCCCAACTTTTAATTCCGCGACCTTACTTCAAAATCTAAAGTTCCCACATTAAGTAGGTACGTCGTTGTGGTCACCGTCGGAACGAAACGGAAACATCCCAAAATCTTGAAGTGAAGATACGAATAATTATACGTGTAAAACTTTCAGATGACGATAAAAACAAAATTCGTTACTTGAATACATTTCAACTTTAAATTTCAGAACCTTACTTAAAAAGCTAAATTTATCAATATGGGCGTGATGTTATGTATGTATAAAAATCATTAAATAAATACCTACATATGTCCTATAAGTACATACTCCATTGCGATCGCCGTAGAACAAATTTAGAAATCTTACACGAATACATTTTCAATTCCCATGTTAGTCTGGGACTAGCATGTCGTAAAAGGCGACTAATGATAAATTAGGGTTGTGATTACGTAGGCGAGGAACATGGCACTTATCACCACTTTTTCACAATTTTCCAACTAACCAAACAACCCTAGTTTTTTGCTAAATGCGGTTTAAGATGCTTTACTGATTATTGGACTCTGCCTACCACTTCGGGGATTATGTATGTTGTGACATTAGCGAGCGTGACATTATGTATTTTGTATGTATGTATAGTAATGTATACGTTACAAAAGCATAACGTTGATACGCAATTTCAGGTTCACAGATGATATCGAGGTGAGTGTGTAATGTGTAGCGAGAGAGAAACTCGTGTTATCCGCTAATTGTGATCAAAGACCTTTCGGGCCGGGTAGACTCGCGTATAATTAGTGTAGGGCGTATTTGATGCTCAGCGTTTGTGTTAGCGGAACTAGTGTTGAATTATGGATCAAGTGTAATAGTTCGCTCCGGTCGCTCCATTACCCAATGTATATTTTTTTCTCATTCGACGTGTATTTATTTTTCCAATAAAATATCTGTATCTTTTTTCCTAAAGATATTCGTTCATACGGTACGGTGAGCGGTGGTAGCTCAATGGTAAGGACACGCGCCTCTCAACGGGTTTAAACCCGAGCACGTACCTCTAGATTTTTTAATCTATGTACGTATTTATACCACTAGTTCGACGGTAAGGGAAAACATCGTGATGAAACCTGCAAATTCAAACTACTTTGAATTTGTAACCATGATCCAAAAATTGTCTGGTTCCCCTATGTAAGGGTTACGAAGGTCAGATCGGCAGTTGCTTCAATGTAATTACCAAACTCGCTAAATCCTGGATCATGGTCTAAGCGGACCCCGTATAAACATGGGACATAACGCTAGGATGATGATGACTCGTTCCTATGAGGTACGCTTTGAACATGTTTCTAATTTAGCGAGGTCTTAAATTCGTGTCAAATTCGTTTAAAGTTTTAAACACTAGTCTTAATTTTTTTTTTTATTAATGTGCGTGTTGTTCATTATTTTATGTGAGGGCATGCTAAGCTTTCATCGGGGAAAAGTCCCACACTAACTTATTCCCACGCTATGCATATCTCTGGATAAAAAAAAATCTAACGTTTTCCCCAATATAATGAAAATAAGAATTAACCTTTCTCTTATACATTAGCACCTTGTATACCATTTCTCTTTCCGTCTTTAGATAATGTACCTTTTTACGCATCTTTCGTTTCGGGCCAAACCTCCACTAATGTGCGAAGTGACTTTCGATGTTAGTTACTCAATTATGCCGGGTCTGACGCGATTTGCCCGCGTAAATAAGCAGGGCTAAGCTAGGTTTGCCTTTTAGCAAATTACATAGTCGTTCCTCTGGGGAACCTTTTATTTTCGGAAACCTCTGCATAAGAGCGGAAAATAACTCTTGTAGCGAGATTTTGGTTTCAACTGTTCTATCAATGTGTCAGAATGTTGCGGCTGTTTTTTTATTTAATGTAAGTATGTTTTTATCGTATTGTGTATTTTTATTACCTTTGTTCTACTGTAGTTGGTCGGGGATTTAAAAAGAATGTGCCAACTGTGTTTCTTGCCTGGGATGTCGTAAAAGACGACTAATGGTATATGGGATTTTGGGTTTGTGATTGTGTGGGCGACAGGCTAGCCACTTGTCACTACTTTTTCACAATTTTCCATCTAACCCTGCTCTGTTTTGTTTTTGGCTGAATGTGGTTCAAGGGACCTGCTGCCCCTTTGACTCTGCCTACCCCTTCGATGATTATGGGCGTGATGTTATGTATGTATGTATGTAAACTTGGGTAAAAAAAATTACGATATTTATTTGTGTAACTGGTGTGTATTAAGGATTCAACTGATTCTTAACAGTGGTGAAATATACTTACTTACCACCATGCCGCTAAAATATATCTTACAAAAAAAAAAACGAACTCGATGCGAAAATAGCTCGCAATTTTAACTCGTGCGAGTTACATTTCGATTTTTTTTTCATGAATAAGAAAGGCATGATTTTCAGAAAGCCTTCATATTGCCCGTAGCAAGTAAACCCTTTTGCATGTCCACACTAAGTAATAGTCTGAATCATTCTAGGTCCTGAATTATGACCCCCATTTGACAAAACCTTCTCGTGGACAATGTATCTCGACGGGTTTAAGATGCGAACCATATAACTTTTGGACGACCCTTTTCACATTAAGTTGACCTTTTCCATTCTTTATTTTAACAACATCCATTTTGTTTAAGAAGTTTGATTTTTCCCGACAAAGGGTTATGATCACAATTTTCCATCTAACTTACGACTTAATTCTATTTTTGGTATATAAAGTAGATGCTTGTTGCTTTTAGTACTGCCCACTCTTCGGTAATTAGAAATGTGATACTATTTATCTATAGCCAAGCTAAGATGAGTTCCGTGAGACTTTGAATTTGACGTTATTATATACAAAAATAGTTATGCATCCGTATGAAAGCCATTCGTTTTTTTTTTCAATTCGATAAAAAGTTCTAGGGCAGTTAAAGCGACTTTCTTGTTTGTTTTATTTTGAATCCTGATTAAAATAAAAATTATTTCAAACTCTGACTTATTTTCATATTAATACTGATATTCTCACGTAAATTCTCACGTAAGTAATAAATATAAAAAGAAAAATTTTATAAATCGTGTTTACATTAATAAATTGAGATAATTATTTGTTTTTTACAATAATGTTAGTGTATAAAGTTAAATATATTTGAAACTAAATATTTTGATTCGTAGAAAGTACGGTGCATGAAAAGGAGTATTTACACCTATCACGCGAATCATCTTACGTGAAACGGACTTTATCTAACTTTACGCCATTTTCCTGTCGGGATTGGCAGATAGAATCGACAGCCAAATGTCACGGTCCTTTCACACCTTACTCGCTTCTTTGACATTAATATTTTTTCATACGTGTTCTATATTGATACTGTGACACATCTCTCTATACAGTATGCACCAACCAACAAACTGCTGAGTATTCCACGGAGGGAGACAGATTACAGTAGCTCAAGAAGATAAAAAAAATATGTTATTTTTGCCTAACATCACCTTTATTTAATCGTGGTAGGTTAGCCTTCTGCAATACCTGCATACTTCGACTTTCGCATTGATGGTAGGTATGCATGCAAAAAATAAATAAATCCTTAACCCTTAGCGAAATGAAGTAATGTAGCGATACTTTATAGCATTCCAACATTTCCAACGATCGCCGACGAGGGAACACGACACCGGAACGCGAAGAGCTCCCGCTTGTTCAAAATTCACCGGCGTAATTAGCAGACGGTCGGCGCGTTATTTATTTATCAACACCTTTTATATCGCTGACCTTTATACATTTTGCGTTCCGTTCCACGGCTATAGGTCAAAAGTCACGCCCATCGCGTACGGGTTAGTAGATAGCTGGCTGTATTAGCTTTTGAATTTCGAACTACTTTTTAGCGGTATTTTAAAAAGAGTACGTAACATACATTTTACCACCGTGACGGTAAAAATGTATGAAGATTCCATAATAAATTTTAGGGAATATTTACGAGTAGAACAAATATATTATTAAAAGTAATTCTTCTTTGTTCTGAGTTTAAGAGCCGTTTCACTTCCCATTGCAACCGAAATAGGGGGTTTTGATTATCGGTTTTATTTGGAAACCTTTGTAGTCGAATGATTTGTGATAATTGTTTGTGAGCAGAAAATGTCATACAAAATTTATTTTATTACCTAATATTACTTTTGATATCCAAAAAGCGGTTGAGAACAAACAGTTTGAGCTGAAACACGAAGCTAGTGAGAGCTCATAGATTTAGAATTATTTGACTAAATCTATGGTAAGCTATGGTGAGAGCATTAAACAGTCAGGCACAACATCAAAGTGATCCAGACTACATAACTTGTATGTATAGTAAGTAATATAGTAAGGCAGTCTCATTAAAGATTCAAATGAATACTTTTTTATACGAATATATCAACGGAGTTACTTAGCTCATTGATAAAAAAAAACTTTTTATATTAACACTCCTTAATAAATAGACTTTCTGAATCATTAGAAATGCTGTACTCTTCGAACTTTTCGGCGGCACATGCGCAGAATGCCTACCGTCGTTATTTGCGCGGTATTTTGCGAGCAGTACATTTGCAACAAATAAATTAAGCAAAAAAGACATTATGCGAAAGAGACAATCTGCGAAAGAGGCATATGTCAAAATAAGCATTTCGGGAATATAGTTGGCATTTTACGCCTAAACCTCTTAGAAAATTTTACAATTTCGTAAATGGTTGATTTATACTAGTATCTCAAGCAACTAATCAACATAAAAAAGTAAATGTATGTAAACGTAAATTGCCCGATTCACAAAATGTTATCCAAAAAATAAAGACGTACATTTTCTGCGCTCCAAAAGGGCTTTGTGAAAAACATGCCAAATAAAAACGTCTAAATTACAGCTTAGGGCCACATACGTACAGGGCTAGTCCTCACTTCGCCCTGATCCCTTTAATATGAGGGTGGAGTGATTTGCGTACCTGCACCACAGTCCGGAAGGCCTACAGTAAAGTCGTCTGCATGTTGTTCTGGAACTTAAAATAAATGTGCCATCTGTACTCCTTGCCTAGCATGTCGTAAAAGGCGACTAATGGTATATCGGGTTTTGGGTATGTGATTGTGTAGGCAACGAGCTAGCCACTTGTCAATACTTTTTCACAATTTTGCATCTAACCCAGCCCAGTTTTATTTTTGGCTGAATATCCTTAAAGGGGTCTGCTGTTTCTTTGACTTTGTCTACCCCTTCGGGGATTACGGGCGTGAAGTTATGAATGTATGTATGAAAAGCAATGTATTCATCACTTTTCACACTGGTAATATTTGCGTCTATAGCTCAAATATAGAAGACCATGTTCATCAAATAAATATTAGTCACTAGCTGGATGCAGCCCGGAAGACTTGATGATACACAATAAATCAGATTGATTCCCCAAAATAACCAACAAAAAGTTTACATAGTTACGTCATCATTTATCATTTAGATTTGAAGCGACAGCGTAGGCTGAATAGATCTCCGTTATTCAACAATGCGTTGATAATTACAACAACGTAGCATTTTGAATCACTTCACCATTCTTAATCAGTGAGCTGTATGCAAATACCTTTGTAACTTATCCTATCATAGTTAACCAAACGTTAGAATCGTCTTCATAATTTGACTTGCAACAATCTGAACTAGATATAGAACAAACATACCATCTCGCATGTAAAAAGGCGGGGTAAGCTGAGTAAAAGGAGCAGAAAGATTGGAAACTCCTATCTTTGACCCATAATCAAGAAGTGGAACTCGTTGCCGGCATATGTGTTTCCTCCATCCTTCGACATGGATTCCTTAAAGCGAAGCGTGAAGAAGGATCTTGCGGGCCTGTATTGCGGTGCCAACGGCGATTTGGGCTCCTCTTAACTTAAGTTGGGTTAGATGAACTGTAAAAGCTTCAAGATTTAAGAGTAGGTGCATCGCTGCTGTTTCATTGACTGTGTCTAACCTGGCCCTACGGCCGGGCGACGTGACTTTTGATATTAAATCGCTTGCATGTGCTCCAGAGACGCAATCTCACGGCTCGGGACGCGCTATATACACGGGGTGAGGGTGTCAGGTATGGATTCGAGGATTCTCTCGACTTGATTAGACCTACTCGCCAATAAAGTAGTATTTTTGGATAGGCTGACTATCTCGCAGCGGGGATTTCCGCCATTTTACACATTAATTCGATAAACATTATGTACCATATTTGGGTTACTGGGCTACTCTTAACATATACAGGTCATCATCTTCCTAGCGTTATGTCCCGTGCTCAGACGGGGTCCGCTTAGACCATGATCCAGGATTTAGCTAGTCTGGTAATTACATTGAAGCGACTGCCAATCTGACCTTCGTAACCCTAAGATAGGGGAACCAGACAATTTTTGGATCATGGTTACAAATTCAAAGTTGTTTGAATTTGCAGGTTTCATCACGATATTTTCCCTTACCGTCGAGCTAGTGGTATAAATATGTACATAGATTTTTTTAAATCTAGAGGTACATGCCCGAATTTGAACCCGCACTCCTCGGTTAAGAGGCGCGTGTCCTTACCATTGAGCTACCACCGCTCTTAACATATACAGGTAGCTACATTATTTAGTCTGTACACACATTCTTGTATCTTAACGTATCGTAACTAATCAAGAATTATAATTGTCTTTGTGCTCGCTCTGCGTTATTCTGAACTATAGTACTGTAACTGTACTAACTTTAGTGACTGACCCGTTGGTCGAGTGGTCAGACACCCTGTTCACGAAACCAAGGGTCGCGGGTTCTAATCCCGTTAGGAACAAATGTTTCATGTGATGAACATGGACATTTGTACTCGAATCATGGATGATTATAAACATATTTAAGTATGTCTAACCGTTCACCTAGTATCCATAGTATAAGCTTAGTTTATAACTAGGGGATCGATGTGTCGGTCTGGAGAATTTATTTATTATAAGTAGCTATTGCATCGCTGCTGTTTCACCGACTGTGCCTCCCTGGCCTTCCGGCTGGGCGACGTGACTTTTGATATTAAATCGCTTGCATGTGCTCCAGAGACGCAATCTCACGGCTCGGGACGCGCTATATACACGGGGTGAGGGTGTCGGCTGTGGCTCCAGGATCTTCTTATCTTGATTAGAACTGTTCACCTCCGGGAAATGTGAAATTGAGCGTTGCAAATTTCATATCGTGCTTTTATTCGAAGGAGTAACACATTGATATGGCAGGGACCATTATTTTACCATGCCACATAAAATAAATGATTTTTTTTTTTAAGAGTAACATACATATTTTATAATCATAAACATAGTTCACGTAAGTTATACATTAAACATTGATCTGATCCCTAAGTACGTCGCTTCACAATTATGTAACGGTAATTAGATTCAACGAAGCTGCCATAAGCATTCAGAGATAAATATCTGTTTAGTCAACAATTCGTACCAAGTGGGGATCACAATCGCATTCCTTGCGTTTGACGTGAAATCTCAATTGCGCCAATGGGGCTGACAAAGCTGCACATTTCAAAGAAAACCCTAAGATTTACCAACTCTTAATGGTAAAAGTCCGAACAGTTTGGCAATTCGAACTTTGACTACCATTAACTTAGTAAACCTTAGGATTCTTCACTTGGTAAAGGTAACCTTTTTTTTTCTTGCGAGAATACGCATTGGTATGGGTAACGCAATTCTCAAGGCACCTTGCCTTGGGGGGACGAGATGGTTATTTGGGATATCACCGCGCGCAATATAACGGTACGCTTAAATACTACGCTGTATTGTAGGGTAATAAGGGTCATAATCATAATAGTACATAGTACCATGATAATTTAGCCTATTCCACGGAAAAAAGGAAAAGATACGCTTGGTCTGGCACACACAGACTTTTAAACCTTAGATTGATTATCAATCGGAAGTATTCATAAATAAATTGGCAGAAAAATCAGAAAATAAAAATTAGTTTATCAAACATTCGTAACCCTTAGACGAAAGAATCAAATTTTTATTTTTTCAATTTCTTATTTGATTTGGAAACAGGTTTTGGATGTATGATTTTTTCCAAACATTTAAGATTTTTGGAAACCCCCAATTTGAGACTCGAACTTGAACCAATACCTATTGCCACTGAGAATATCTGCTAAGCTACCGCGAAATATCACGTCTCTTCAAGCACCGTATCCTTAAGTAGGACGACACATCAAGTGGTGAGGTAAGTCGGTCACGTCCCTTCTACATTGACCGGTCCCGCACTCGTAACTTCTTTACGACGTCGCATCGAACAGTCGGAGGACCACACTCGTTTGTCGGAGGTCGGAGCAGACGTTTGACCGGGCAGTTGGTTCACCTCATACAGCAATATATGAGTTGTTACTGTTACTGTAATACCCGTATCAATCTTAGGTTTTATCAGCAAATCTTAGGATTTACCGACATGAGTTGGTAAATGTAAGGATTTATAGGTTAGATTAGGTTTTATTTTTATAAAAAAAAAGGAAAAAAAATCCTTTCCTATATTATAACTTTACCTAAGTTAGATTAGATTAGGTCTCCTGATACAGAGGTCCATGGATATCAGGATACCCTATTTCCTCGCAGACTCGGCAAAGAACTTGCGATACGTCAATTCCAATTGACTATTGACTATAGTGTCTGCTTTTCGTCAGTCAAGCCTCAAGCCGTATACTTGTTTGCCTACCTTTATCAATTAGAACTTAATTAAATAAGAACCTCCTTTTTTCGAAGTCGGCTGAAAACAAAACACGATACATTCATGTGCCTCATACATTCATCTGAATCGTAAAGATGTTAGTAGTACCTCACGCACCCTCCCCGACCAGGATCGATGTAGGAGGAACGTGACCGACTTACTTTTAGTACTCATTACGACAATACTACTTCAAGAAACAGATTTGGAGGGAACGATAAAGACTCCGTAATAAAGGTAGGCGGTTGAGCGAGTCTTGTTGAATTCAGTACAGACTTGTTGAGCAGCTTACAACTTCGTCTGGGACGATATTACGTTTGTTTTGGAAGTGAGTTTTTGCTAGTAAACTGCCGCTTTTCTTTATAATGGTACCATCTACATATTTCTAGTGGATGGCGCAGTTATGTTTAGGAGAGGAAGTTCCCTGAAAATCCTTGTTTAAACCACTAAACAATATTTTTTTATAACTTTTCCAAACGAACTGCGTTTTACGGACTAATAAAAAAAGGAGGACCCCGCGCTGTCAAACAACAACGTGAAGTTTTTTTGAGCGTATTGGAGCGCTTATGTCAATATGTGATGTAGGTTGCGAGTCGAGCTGGAGCTCAGCAGATGCCTAAACATCTAGTTAATGACGCAGAGTCCTTCTTTTTTTACTAGTCCGTGTCTTCTATAGATTTTATGACTGCTTCGTTGGTAGAATGCGCCGCCGTAACCGTAATTGTTTCGAAGGATATTATAATAAAAATCAAGACAAAGTAAGAAACTTATTAGTTCCTAAGAGTCTTACTTCCTAAGCGGCAACCACATGCCAATACCACAGTTCAGTAATCAACGACTTTAAAGTCCTTCTGAATGGTTAACTTCAACTTAAATTAGCATAATATTCTGTTTATCAATAAACTCTTGAGCAAATTGAAAGACCATCGAACAAATTACAACAAACTCAACCGCTTCGGTAAACAAAACGAGGTCGAGTTTGCGAACATTAAGCCTTACTTAATCAAACTTGTGTATTTGGATGACATTGATGGGATGTATTACTTTGTACAATCACGAATCAATTGATTTTGTCACTTTTTCGTTCCGACTGTCGAGTGATATTTGTTTCGTGGCATTCGACTGTCGAATTATCGGAGTTGCAGTGGCAATGAGGCATTACCGTTATCTCCCGAGCAGGGAGATTATAGATGTAAATAGTGCAGCCTATACTTACCATTACCCGCCCATTGCTGGATATAGGCCACTCCTAATGAACTCTACTATACAGATGTCACCAAACTAACTCAAATCTTGTTTCGTACATTTGGTAGAAACGTATAGTCTTTGAAAAAACCCTGAACTCCCTTGAAAGTCTACAATTTGTGACGAAAAGATTTAGATTTGAAAGGTAGTGGGTAATCATAACTACTAGAAAGGATAGACATCCTACCAAAACTTGACCCCAATCCATTTTCTCTAATAAAATTTGTTCAGTAAAGTTCAGATGTGTGTTAGCGACATGTGCTGGTTCCGCCGTAGGGATGCTCGATATACATCGATGCATCGAAAGCATCGATATTTACCATTTGATACATCGAATCCGTTCGAAACATCAATAATATTCGATGTTTTACGATGCATCGATGTATTTAATTCAATACATCGAATGACCACCACATAAATAAATATACGTTATCTACAATAGTCATAGACAATTGAATTTTTATTATTTAGAATAATATAATAATATCACGTAATAATAAAATAATTTGCACAGACAAGGCTGTATATGACTTTATTCCTTTGCTTGCCAGACAATGTAAAATGTGAAACAAAATATAAGCATAGATTGACCAAGATATTTAGCCGTATGGTGGTCAAAATTACTATGAATGTTGACAGATTCTCATAAAAAAATTGATAAATCGAGGGACACTGTTACATCTGAATCTGTACTCAATATTATTGTTCCTTAATATTTTAAGCGATGCATCGAAAACATCGATGTTTCAATCCGATATATCGAAAAACATCGATGCATCCATTCCGATTGATGCATCGCAAAAAATATCGATGTATTTTTTAAATGAACACCCCTATTCAGCCGTTAAATGCCGCAATGCTTGATCAAGCAGTCCAACTAGCTCTAGCACAATTTAAGCTCTGCTGGATTCAGCACATGCCATTTGATTGCAATTTCTATTTAGTAACTACTAACTGATATTTTAATAGATAACCAATCGAAAATAGACCGACAAATAGGTAACCATTGTTTAATTTGGAAGTACGTAAACTAAATAATACTATGTTAGTTGGCAGGCTTTCTTTGTACACCATACATTAATAAATACAAAACATCACGCCTATAATCCCCAAAGGTAGGCAGAGTCAAAGGGGCAGCAAGCCCCCTTAACCACATTCAGCCCAAAATAAAACCGGCCTGGGTCATATGGAGAATTGTGAAAAAGTAGTGACAAGTGGCTAGCTTGTCGCCTACACAATCACATACCCAAAACCCGATATACCATTAGTCGCCTTCTACGACATGCGAGGCAAGAACCACAGTGAGCACATTCTTTAGTCCCAGGACCAATATGGGACAAATGGACTTTGTACACCCACGTCCAGAATAGAGCTTATAGATGACAGAAAAGGCACTACGTGTATAATAAGCCAAAAGTTTAATTAATCCGAATCTATTCTTCGAAAAGGATCAAAGGGAAAATAAATTTAAGCTATTAACATTCAAACGAAACACGAAACAGTATTTTGAACGATGAAACTTTTCGTATGCCTATTGATTCTTGGAAGCGCTTCATTAAATAATATCGAAATTAATACAGTTAAAGTTTTCAACAAAGGCACTGTTTGTTAAACGTTAAGGAAAACATGGCAAGGGGTTTTTATTCAACCACTCTTTATTAACTTCTGGTAAATATATGCAAGAGAGTACAAAACAAAAAGCAGTAACAAACCATACCATATGTATTCGTTACCAAGTAACGGTTATTCATATCGAAACGTTACTCATATAAAAGTAGTTCGAATTAAAAAACTCCGCTTACATGTGTTGTCACTATAGAAGACCACCGGTCTTTGATAAAATTCATTTCCCAATCTGCAAAAACCTGCTTTGGAATACCCACCCTACATAGAAGGAAGAAGAAAACTCATTTGTCTAAAATGAGTTCCACTTTTTACGGCACAGCAAAAATAGCAGTTGGCAAACTGTTTGTTACGCAAAGGAATATATTCCACAAAAAATATATGACATGTAGTAACAGCTTTTACTATACGCCAGCTAAGTAACCATTTGATGATATTAAGCATAATATCATTACTTAGTGAGAATGTTATCTGACGTTATGTGCGTGCAAAACATTTTATGTGATTACAACTCGGCGTCTCAGCAGCTAAGTAATTTCCATATTCAATTTGTGTAGCCTTTATGAGAAGTTTACTTCAAATTATAATTTACTTAAATTATATGAGGATTTCAAAACATCCACTTATGGTTTCGGTAGAATTAACTTGGAGATACAACAAGTTTGTATTGGCAGCGACAAATATTTTAGAAGTTGCGATAAATACAACTTCTCTTTTGTGTAAATACAACCAACAAACCAAAAACTTTTAAAGCATCTGGTGGAAGTTACTGCTGACGGAAACTGGCTGGCAATGTTGAATATTGAAGTACGATAGTATTTTACACAACATGCATGAAAATCAGCAATCAGAATTAAAATTAAGTGAGAAATATCTTTTCCTAGCTTTTGCACTCGATACCTGCAGATTGGCTCAATAACCTACTAACTAGCTAGTACCCGTTCGTTTATAGTAGGCATAAACACAACACATTTCATTTATCAGAAGATAAGAAACGTCTGGCGGCCTTGGGATCTTGGACTGTAATGAAACCCTGCTTGAAGAGTAACTGAATTTAGTGGGCATATTCTATCGTTCTGCCGATTAATTTAAATTTCGAATTTATTCTATTAATTTTTTTTTTATACCAATAAGTTTATATTGCCAATAAAGAGGTTGGTTGTCTAACAGGTTCAGATTCAAGAGCAAACCAAAATTCGATTTTTATAAATAACCCAAGTCAACTTTAATTTTAGGGTAATGTTGTTTAAGTATATTTATTGGTCTTTAAACTCTTCCTACCTCTTCGGTGATTGCGGACGTGATGATATGCATTCATGGTCATTATCTTAATATTAAAATAGGAACTAGGCTGTACCCTATTTTCATTGAAATCCATTCAATTCCATCATTTTCCCGCACAATAATAAACTATAAGACGGAGCCAATTAAATCAACACTAAGATAATATCGCCAGACGGTCCAGAGAGGTTTTTCAAGATACAGACTAATGGTATTGGAGAAGGTTTTTATTAAGTTCGTCCCATTTAGGCCCTCATGTCCGGGGTAATTTCCAGATGGCCGGGATATGAGTGGTGAGGGCCGAGAGGGTAGATATTGACACATTCGGCCCGTGGCGTGGAATATTTCGGAAGAAAATTAGTGTTTGGAGGATAGCGATAGGAATGATGTGGTCATACACAAGTTAACTTTAGACTTTCACATTAATATGACACAAAGAGCCCTTTTCTTAATAGTCGGATTAAAGTTAGCTAAACTGATAAGAGCCAAAGCAATGAAATTTGTGGATATGAGAAAACAAACGATGACATTTTAATCTTATCCGTATCCATTGGACATACAAACATATGTTGGTCTGGGATTTAAAAATATTGTATAACTGTGTTCTTTGTTCTGTATGGCGTAAAAGGCAACTAACGGTTTAAAGGGTTAAAGTTTTGTGATTATGTAAGCGACGAGCTGGTCATTTAACACTATAGTAGTGTTAAATGACCAGCTCGTCGCTAACGCTTCACAATTTTCCATCAAATCGAATCCAATTTGCGTTACGTCGGAATTTTAAAAGTTTGGACTGCTAGCCGTCGGAAAACTGAATTTATCATACTAATATTATAAAGAGAAAAGATTTGATTGTTTGTTTGTATTGAAAGCTACTTTATCAGCGAGTAACATAGGCTATATTTTATCCTCGTATTCCATCGGATATGGAAACTACGCGGGTGAAATCGCGCTGCTACTATAGAATAATAGGTTCGTTAAATCTGTGAAATCTGTTCACTAAATGCCGATGATCGCTTTTAAGCTTAAAACGGCTCATTTCAGTATGTTATAGTCAGCTCTAGATCGACATAACGATTGTAGAACAATATTCTAGTACGAGCATTATCGTTTTAAACCATATCGTTGAATTTAATGGAGCATAAATTGGCTTATGCTGATCAAACTACATAATGTAGATTCAGACGTAGTGCTAGACTAAATATAGGGTTATTATCATAATAGTCATACATTTATTTATGCATTAATAATGTTTATTATAAAAGATTCAGACATTACCATCCAACCCAGCCCACATTAAAAGGCGACTAAAGGTATATCGGGTTTCGGGTGTATGATTGTGTAGGCGACAGGTTAGCCGCTTGTCACTGCTTTTTCACAATTTTCCATCTAACCCAGCCTGGCTTTTTTTGGCTGAATGTGATTGAAGGGGCATGCTGCCTCTTTGACTCTGCCTACCCCTTCGGGGATTATGGACGTGATGTTATGATATGACATAAAGCTGTTTAAATGGTTATAACAGAAGGCAATATTGATGTCTACCGTGTATAATCTCTTAAATTTAGCTTATATATAATTGTACGATCCCAAATTCAGTCTGGTTAAAACGACTGTTATATGAACTTCGTAATCTTAAGATAATCCAACCAGGCGAATTGTTTTATGGTAACCTTTTCAAAGCTCTATTTTAATATACATACATATGACTGGCTCGATGGCGCATTCGGTAGTGACCCTGCCCCTTGCGTCAAGAGTTGTGGGTTGGATCCCCACCCACGACAAACTTTCGTGTGATAAATACTTGTGTTTGTTCTGTGTTTGGGTGTTAATATCCAATATTTAAGTACCTATATATTTGTAATACCGCTGTTGATTCTGATATCCGTATCACGAGTGCTGAAGCTACTTACCTCGGAGTCAGATCAATTTAATTAATGTAGACGTATATTTATTTATGTGTTATTTATATATCTAAGGACGTTTTTATATTTATAAAAACGTGTTTAGATTCTAAAAATCCAAAGTAATGTCGTGTGTGGTCAAGTTTGAACCGCCCGCCTCGCATTTGAGGCGAGGAGGCGCCTCAAATGCGAGGTGACCTCAAACGCAGGCGAGGAGACCAATCCATACGTTTGAGCTACAAAAATTTCCAATCCCTCGCTTAAAATTAATACTATCGTAACATTATTCAATCTTTTCACAATTTGTCGTGAGCGCACTCCTCGATTCCGTCTTTGTCGGGCGCTGTGAGTACTCCATCATTCGGTTATGAATAAATGAATGTGTTTACTTAAACAATTTCGCTTTTATTCCTTTCGTGTTTCTTCGTGCGTTGTTCGGAATACGCTTTCTGTTGCGAGCTTTCGGATCATAAATTGGCAGCTGTACAATTTTTATTTTAAACCTTTTCCTGGAAGCCTAACTTGAAATAAATGTTATCTATAGCTAAGTGATTGATTTGAAGACGATAAGGCATTTAGACCATGTCTTGTAGGTATCGTTTTAATTTTCATCGCGATTTTTATCGAGAAATACTTTAAGGATAAAAGACATCCCACTTAGTCTAAATATTTGATTTTTTATTCTTATACATAGAGAATAAACAGCCCATTCTGTTCTTGTACATAGCCCATTGTCCCATGTTAGTCTGGGACATAAAAATAATGTGCCAACTGTCATTCTTGTCTAGCATGTCGTAAAGGGCGACTAATGGTATATCGGGTTTTGGGTATATGATTGTGTAGGCGACGCGCTAGCCACTTGTCACTACTTTTTCACATATCCCATTTAACCCAGCCCAGTTTTGTTTTTAGCTGAATGTGGTTATCGGGGCCTGCTGCCCTTTTGTCTCTGCCCAACCCTTCGGGGATTATAGTCGTGATGTTATGTATACATAGAGAAATACATATTTTCTACCATGCCCGTAATCCTTGAAGGGGCCTCCAAAGCAGCTCTGGAAACTCTTTAGAGCTCGTTTGAGGTCCTTGAAACTTTCTTTTCTGACTTTTTATTTTACCACTTTAACGACGATACGAAAATGCGTGCCATGCAACATTATAGTTTTTCAATACTATGACATCTTCACTACCTATAATTCAGCAGATATTTACCACAGAAACCCTAAAACAGGACAAACAAACACATCTCCAAAGTATCCCATAGCATTACACCATCTCGTTTTGGCCGAGGCCTCTCTAAGTCGCCTCAAAGTATCCTCGGTTTTGAGGCTTCAACATTCCACGTTTCCTGAGTGCTCCCGTACAATGGGGCGCAATAACAAAGGGCACAATTGGAGGCGTTATTATGGACACGCTTGGTGCATAATGGTTACTTTTGTGGCGACCGCGCAACAAGATAATCAAGATTATAGCTCCCGTAATACGTAAACAAATGACGGCGATCGAACAAAGAGAAAACGCCATACAATCCTGCATCGCGCTGACGAAGTTATTCTCGCCACTAAGTATATATACAATACACCGCGACGGTTAGTTAGGCCTAGGTCCCCGAGCAAGCAACACCTAGCTCGGCGGAAGTACTTCCACTTTTAGTGCGAGCGCGTAGTTCGCACATTTCAAAGTGTTGTCTATAAGAAGCATTCGCTATTAACACTATGGTTATAATGCATTCTTCTGATTCCACAAGCCCTCCTTGATATAAACCCTGTATCCAATCATCCCTTTATAAAAGAACAGGAGAAACAAACTTGTTCTAAAAAGCTAGTGATTTTTCAAATTGCAAAATATGATGTCCCATCAAGATGTGCCATCGCATGTGATAATTTTTGGGGATCCAAGAACGTTTAAAAATTTTATAGCACTATAGTGTATATACTTACTTCTAAATACTAGAAGTTTTAATATCAATATTATATTTATATATCAGATATATGTATCAACTCTACGGGCAGATTTATATACAAGTAGCCGACGGAAAAAATATTAATAGGAAGCTGCCTCTTTCACCTGCCAAGTGTTCCATCAAAGAGAACCTTTGTTCCAAAAGTGTTCCAATAATAAATCTCCTCTGGATTTTCTTCGTCAGAACGCCATTATATTCCCGTTCTTAGATAACTCTTTGAATTCTCTTGGAGTTTTTAAAACAATGCCTCGGAATCTCGAATTGGAGAGAAACGACTCGAATGTTCGAGTGTCTCTCCTTGTTATTAAATGAGTTCGATTTGTGAAAGTTTTGCAGTTTTAAACGGGTTTGAATTTAGTACCTACTGGTGTATCTGATGAGTCTTAGCTAATATTTAAAAGCGAAAGAGATTATGTTTGTTTATAACATTTTTTACGTGTTAATTAATAGACTGATCACCAAGGAATTTTCAATACACATTGTTATTTGTACAGACAAGGAGAAATCAACAAACTAAAAACAAAGTCACGGGACAAGCTAGTGTTAAATATGTCCCACTTACAACCAATTGGTTAGCAGCGATCGATACTATTGAAAGTATTGATTTTCAATGTCATATAAACAATCGATAGTATCGAAGCTATCGATAGCAATAGTTTTCAGTATCGATACTATCGATTGTCTTCAACTATCGATAGGCTATGGATGTCTAATCGATATTGACCTATCGAGCGTCAACACTAGTATACATTTACCCTACCTACAAACGTACTCGTGTTTGACGTTTTACCTTCAAGTCTAAACATCCTATATTACAAACAGGAATTATACAGAGCATGTCTCCCACTAGATGGCCCCATAAAGAGATTACCCCATTAGAGAGTCCTTTGTTGTTTAATTAATAGGGTCTATATTGAAATTGTTGTTTGATTGCAGGTAAGCGACTGGAGCGCTGCAGCGACGACCCTTGTCGCAAAATTGGGGTATGGTACGATGTTTATAGTATAGCGGTTGACGGTTGACTTTGCCAGGGGTGGATTATGTTTACTTAAACCAGAATTCTTTAATTTATGAACCAAGGGGTATATTGTATTAACGTTAACCAAGGTCCTATAATTTATGACCCCTGGTACTCTTAGTGAGAGTATATTTGTATCCGTTGGTAGGAATAAAGGGGAAATTGTTGGATTTGAAGTTAAACCCCAGTTGGCTCTCTTTGTAGCTGATCTCGTAGATCCTACGAAGAATGATAGAATTCTTAAAAAAAATTAAAAGAAGCAATTCCACGATAAAATTTCAACCATTGAAAGCTTAGACACTGGTAACCGGAAACTCTGTTCGCATTATAAACATCTTTTGCGCAGTATTTAGTTTAAGCGTCTATAAAATTGTAAAGTACATTAGATATGATAGTGACATGGGGTAAGTAGTATGATATTACGTAGCGTAGTAGCAAATATACTTTTAAGTATCAAAATACTAAAAATTAATAATTAATTCTTGAGTTTTTTATTTAATAAGTGTAAACGCGGCCTTAGCTATCACTTGCGCCGTCGCTCAAAGTGGCAACGCAGCAAAACGCCACCGTTATAATTTAGCCGCAAAACACAGGGTTTTAATTAACTAACGGCCCGGATCTCGTTCAATTACAGCTTACTGGTATTTTACCCGCTCGTGTGATCAGCACTTTACACTGTCCTACGTGAGCGGTGGAAAGCGATTGGAGGCGACGCGTTGCGATTCATTCCTTCGCCCTTGCTCGCTATGTCTTTGCGATGTTAAGTTTAATTAAAGCAATGTGTACTGACACATTACTACATATGTACTTTAAATATATTTTGAAAGCCTAATAAGATGAATTGAAAAAGAACGTAAGATTATTTACGGCACACCGAAGTATCTAACCCAATCCAGCTTGATTGTGGTCAAAAGTTGTAATTGTGGGATTGACTCATTGGGATGCTCAGTAGATCCACTAATTTAGGTGCATCTCAGTTGTGAGATGCACCTAAATTAGTTTAACCTTGTCGTTCAAACATTTACGATGTATCGCAATGCATTGTCGTAGCGTGAGATGCTATCGCAACAAATAGCATCGCTTTCCGTCGATCGCTTCAGTAGGACTATGCTTTAGACAGCAAATAATTAAAAACATCACAAGCACTTCCTGTTACGTAATCCGAGGGTAATTCAAAGCCTTTGTAATTTCCATGGAGTAGTTAAATAAATTCGCTTGCTAACAAATTACCCCAATTTGATTATGTTGTAAAGTCGTGAGTAGCTTTTAAGCTCAACAGTTTGATAACGTACGGTCGTAGAGTTTTTGTAAAATGCGGGGAACTTGTTGCTATTTTGTGGTAATAGATCTCTGGACAGGTACAAATGTTAAGTGGAAGTCAAAGAATATGAACGGAATCATGATACTATCGTTCTCTCATCTGTAATCCCGAAATAATATATTGACCTAAATAAATAATATAAATATCAGACTACATCACATACATTGATCTGTCTCCGAGGTAAGTAGCTTAAGCACCTGTGTTACGGATATCAGAATCAACAGTAGTATTACAAATATATACTTAAATATTCAATATTAACACCCAGACACAGAACAAACACAAGAATTCATCATAGGAATGTTTGTCCTGGGTGGGAATCGAACCCACAACTCTTTGGCGCATGGGGCACGGTCACTACCGAATGAGCCATCGAGTCAGTCAACATTTGTTCGGCTATATTTATCTGTTAATTTTCATTGTTCATTTTTATCTACTCTTTAAGTGTACTTTCATCTATCATCATCATCCTCTTGCCCTTCTCCCAGTTCATCTGGGGTCGGCGCAGCATGTCTTCATTTTAAGTGTACTTTCATCTATACGGTCAATAAATGTTTTTTCTTTCTCTCTTTCATTTGTCTGAAATAAATGTTTTTGTATAATATAATGTTATTTTAAAAGTCTCTCCGTTTCTTTTTCTTTCATATCTACCAGCCTAAACGCTGTAACAATAAGAAAAGAAAAAAGGTTATACAAACAGTTCTATATACAATAGCTAATGAAAAACAGGTGAGCCGAAGAACACTAAAACAATAGAAATGGGAAATGGTGGCCAATTTTTGCTGTTACGAGAAAAGTTATTTTCGATTTAGTGTATAATTATAATATTAAAAAAAATAGCTTGGCAATAAATTGTTCATATTAAATTATCATGATAATAGGCTTGTTAATATTATTTACAATTAATTACGAAATATCAAATTAGTAAAAAAATATATATTAAAATTTAACTGTCGACATTCTTAAATAAATAAATTAAACAGTCATTTTATTTTTAAGCTAAAAATAACTATTTGGCCCGTTGACTAACTGTCTGGCCCGTTGGTCCAGTGGTCAGAGACCCTGGCCACGAAACCAAGGGTCGCGGGTTCGAATCCCGCTAAGGGCAAATGTTTCGTGTGATGAACATGGACATTTGTACTCGAGTCATGGATGTTTATAAACGTATTTAAGTATGTCTATCCGTTCGCCTAGTATCCATAGCACAAGCATAAGCTTAGTTTGGGACTAGGGAATTGGTGTGTCAATCTGGAGAATTTATAAAAAAAAAAATTGTTAAATGAGGGGCGAAAAAATTACGCTTAACACTGATGTCTTTGGCATACGCGTATTAGCAACTTTTTGATATAACTGTGAAAGATCAGGTCGCGTCTTTCAACCTAAATAATTTATAATCAAGAGAAATAAACACATTAAGCAAAATTATATATTTAGATTACTAACGTTATAAAGTAAGATTCACTTTAACATTATTTATTCTACGGCCAAACATAATTATTAAGAAAAGCAAAGATAAAAAAAACGTCTGTATCTGTTGCCAGTAAAGCCTGATAGTTAAATATTTATGTCCAAAGAACCGTCCCCCACTTAAAGGTAAATGGAACTATGTCAATATTGTCTTCACGGCCCGGCTGAACTTGCGAAAACTTTGCGAGTGCCTATTTCTTCGTTTCGTAACGGACTAGCTTCGTCAAACATATATACATATAACGTTACGCCCGCAATCCCTGAACGGGTAGGCAGAGTCAATGATGGCAAGCCAGTTCAAGCACATTCAGTCATAAATATAACTGGGCTGGGCTAGATGGAAAATCGTGTAAAATTAATGATAAGTGGCTAGCTCGTCGTTTAAACAACTTCTTCCCACACACCTTTTTTATTTTAACTACCGAGACGAATTGGGCAAGAAACTCGGTAGTTCTCTTTTTAATAAACTGTTGTAAGAATCATATTTAACTTTGAACCATGTTTCAAAGTGGGCCTGGTGTGAAATATGAAAATAAAAATGTATAATTACTAGGAAAAAAATAAAAACAAAAAAATATACCCGACCCGTATTTGTGCACTATCGCAGTGGGATTTAGGGTTATGGTTTAGGGTCTTGAAAAAGGTTGTTTGTGTACTTTAGTTAGTAGCAATAACAGAGAAGAATAAATATTGACATGTATTATGTGGAAGAAAATGTTTACTAAGCCCCTTTCATCCTACTGGATCTGAATAATAGGTTACAACCTGCATTCTCTTGTACGAAAAGTATTATTAAAGAAAATACTTGGGTCTACACTTCCATAGCTTTCTTCTGGACTCTTTCACTGTACTACCGTTAAATAATTAATTTTAATGTAATATAGGCTATATACAAGAAATTTTCTCCTGAACTATTAAATTAAGTAGTAATATAAATATGAATGAAAAGTTGCGGTTGAACAATTAAAAATTTTACAAAGCATTTTAGCTATATTTTATCCGCATTTCCAATGGCAATCACAAGATTTTAAATTATCCCATTATTCTTGTACTTCTGAAAAAAAAAATCTGTAACAAACGGTTAAGTGAACAACAAAGTAATTGTCTGTTGTGAGTTTCGTTTCACCGACCCGCGAAACCGTACAACAAACTCGGCAACTTTCGCAACTTCTGCGCGCTACGCAATTTACCAACAAATATAAATCATGTAGCGAGCCACAGGGCACAACCCTGACGGTTATGAAATCCTTACTGATGTTATAAATGGGGATTTAAGTCTGTCTGTCTGTTAAATTTTCACACTTAAACCACAGGGTTTAAGTGTGAAAATTAAGCAAAATGAAAATTAAGCAAGGTCACAGGACCTTGATTGCAATGACAATTGGTACGCCCAAAGTTAAATATAAATAAAAATAAATAATAAATTCTCCAGACTGACACACCAATTCCCGAGTTCCAAACTAAGCTTAGGCTTGTGCTATGAATACGAGGTAAACAGATAGACATACCTACTTAAATACGTTTATCGTGAATCCATGATTCGAGTAGTAGTAGTATGAGTACAAATGGACATGTTCTTCACACGAAAAATTTGCCACTAGCGGGATTCGAACCCGCGACCCTTGGTTTCGTGGCCTGACACTGACACAGACTGAATCGATCGAAGTCAGCAGAACCACGGACAAAATTTGGTTAAAAAAAATACAAAAGTGCGGAAAGAATCGAGCTTGTGCCCTGCAGTGTTTTCTTAATAAGTGCCCTGGTTGCCGGTAGCCAACATTGTACCCAATTATGGAAGACAAGCGAGACCAGAGACGGACTAATGGAAAGAAATTCTTGGGCATACCAGATAATTTCTAGAGAGTAGTGTAGTTCTCTTTCATAAGTTTCGTTATAAATTAGAATTAAAAATGTCTTTATTTATGTAAGCTTCAAGAAAGCACTTATAAATTGTCATAGGTGATCCTTAAAGCTACATGAACCTACCACCGCTTCGGAATATCAAAATATTTAAATATTTATTTAGTTTTCTCCCGCGGCTTCGCTCGTATTACTGTAGATTTTTCCGAGATAAGCAGTTGCCAGGTCTTATTTCTTCAGGTTAAAACTTGTGGCATTCCAAATTTCAGAACGAAATGAAAAGTGAAAGGCAAGGTTACTCCAGTATCTATAAACACGTCAAAGTATTATTATTACCTAATTAGCTGTGCCAGCGGTGTCACCCGCGTTTATGGTTAATATTATAAATACTATTTCCGTCATACATGATTTATATGTAACTTTAACCATTAAGGCTGAACACGCGACGGAAGCTTAAAAAATGGAGTAACTTCTCCCGTTTTCCCAACATTTCCCTTCACTACTCTGCTCATATTGATTGTAGCGTGATGAAAAGTATACTATAACCTGCCCAGGAGTATGAAGAATAATTGTACCAAGTTTCGTTAATATCCGTCAAGTAGTTTTTGTTTCTATAAGGAACATACAGACAGACAGACAAAAATTTTACTGATTGCATTTTTGGCATCAGTGTCGATCACTATCACCCCCTGATAGTTATTTTGAAAATATATTTCATGTACAGAATTGACCTCTACAGATTTATTATAAGTATAGATAATCCTATATTACTGCTAAACCTGTACCTTATAATTAGCAAAACTCATTTAGCGGTTTTTCCTAAGAAAAAGAGATCACAGCCATTGGGCCACCGGTAAATAACTCCAGTAGGTAGTAATTAACTGCCAGTACATAAATTAGGCATCCCGTCCCCCGGGCCTGCCTTGAGGGCAACCAGAATCCTCTGTGTCTGCGGAGGAACGATTCTGAAACACAAATAACTAAAATGCCGGGAATCCGGACGTACTGTGTTCGTACATCGATGCGTTAATAGCAAGGATTAGGAATAATCCTTACTGCTATTTGCTTCTTCTTACTGCCTTGAATAGGGTATTTTACAGCTTAATTCTGTACTGTCAAAACGATTCTTAGTTAGTTTAAGTAAATTTGTATCTAATTGTATTTAGCATGCGATAAACAACCTTATACGTAGGTAGAATATTGAGGATAAATAATTAGGAATTGTACTTTAAATGTGACTAACTAATCTTCACGCCACTTCAGAACGAAACGCCATATGGCACGATCCTTACACACCTCACTTGCTTCTTCAATATTAAATGTAACTTTTAATATACCATCTATCGACAAGTAGAACCTCTGTAACGCCTTAATTTATTTAAATTATTTTTTTTGTCGAGTTCCATTTTCAAATCCTTTCCATTTTTTATTTTTTTGTCGAGTTCCATTTTCAAATCCTTTCCATTTATAATTCCTTTTTTTCTGGCTTTAAATTATCAAATTCTATTTTGACACTTAATTTAATTAATATTTTTAAACTACGCCATTTTTTTTTTACTCTAAAATAGTACTGTACGCTGCTCTACCTTAAACCTCGTTAATCTTTAGGCCTTACAGTTTCTTGAGCTCAGCACTTGACTAAAATTAATGAAGTAAGAGTTTGAAGAGAGTTGCTACTCATCCATTATCCGAGTGTTCTCTTTAAAACTGCGACAAGTTTTTGCAGCGCTTCAAATGCACTAACGTAATTAATTGTCGGCGCGGGTCGGGGAAGTTGTTTAGTTCGGAAACTGTTACCGTTTGAGATAGTGGTTAAGTAGAACTGGCTGAATATGAAGGGAGCCTTAAAGCATCGGCGGTTCTGCGGAAAAAAATATATCTTTTTATATTCGCGCATTTTATATGTTAATATCTTTTATATTACATACAGGTAAGTATACATAAATTTATAATAAATAAATTCTTCAGACTGACACACTAATTCCCTAGTCTCAAACTAAGCTTATGCTTGTGCTATGGATACACTGGGTAAACGGATAGACATACTTACACACGTTTATAAACATCCATGACTCGAGTACAAATATCCATGTTCATCACACGAAACATTTGCCCCTAGCGGGATTCGAACCCGCGAACCTTCTATTCGTGGCCAGCGTCTCTGACAACGCATATCATGCTTGCAATCCCTTAAGGGGTAGATAGAGTCCAAAAAGCAATAAGCCTTTTAAACTACATTTACATATAACCTAGCCACAAATAAAAGTGAGTTGGGTTAGATGAAAAATTGCAATATAGTACTGACAAGTTAGCTTGTCGCCTACACAATCACGAACCCGACAAAAAAGTAATATCATCGTCTTGTTTCATTGATACCCATTTACCTTTTTTTTTGCCTGGCTCGATGGCGCATTTGGTAGTGACCCTGACCTATGCGCCAAGAGTTATGGGTTCGATCCCCACCCAGGACAGGACAAACTTTCGTATAATGAATACTTGTGTTTGTTCTGTGTCTAGGTGTTTATGTCCAATATTTAAGTATATATTTGTTATATCACTGGTGATTCTGATATCCGTAACACAAGTGCTTAAGCTACTTACCTCGGAGACAGATCAATGTATGAATATTTATTATTTATTAATACTCACAAGTTAGCTTGTCGCCTACACAATCAGGATCCCGACAAAATATTATTGGTTTACATACATAACATCACGCCCATAATCCCCGAAGGGGTAGGCAGAGTCAAAGGGGCAATAGGTTTCTTTAACCACATTCAGCCATAAACAAAACTGGGCTGGGTTAGATGGAAAATTGTTGTTGTTATTGCTATTGTTTTAATTAAGAAATATAATCAGTTGCATTGGTAACTATTAAGGTTGCCTGAAGTAAAAGATAATAGTATGTAGGCCTTGTTAATCAGGCCTAGCCTGATGGCAAACGGGTATACATATTCATGAACGACTGGCGCTCCTTCGGGAAATCAGAATGCAAACAAGTTTAATCATCTGGCTTCTTGTAAGTGGGATTAGGGAAGATAGTATTTTGATAGATCTTTCGAAGGCAAATTATTTCATCCGCTTATACAAAAGATTAAGTCTATTAAATGTCTCACCATAAATAATTATGATGCTACTAGCTTCCGCGAACGTAGAATAACACATAAGCTATGTTTCATCCAGGTACCAACCTGGATGAAACATAGCTTATGTGTTATTCTAATGTATAAGCTATACTATTGTAAAGTTTCATTAAAATGCATGTAGTACTTTTTGCGAGAAAGAGTAACAAACATCCAGACATCCATCCATCATCCATCCATACAAACTTTCGCGTTTATAATATTAGTAAGATTATGGTATTAAGAATGCTTTTAAGAAACTATCAATTGTTGTTTTATTTTCAGAAATGTAATAACTCAAACCTAGTTTAGTTTTTTTTACTTATACAGAAAATCTATAATTGGGAAAACATGGATGAATTTTGAAGGCATAAGGCGTATTGAAAAATATTTTTAAAAAAGCTACATAGCTGGTGAAACCACATGTGTTCAACAATATTTCAAATAAGTAAGGCATTCACTTTTTTAATATAAACGCGATTTCCAAGATATAACGGACAGTTGTAACAAAATGGCGGATTATCCCGCTCACTCTCGTATTTTAATCGAAATTTAAAATACCTTTGTCAAAATTTTAAAACGAAAATGCCAAAGTGACGCTCAATTGTAATAAAATTAAATTTATGCATTGATCAGCCGCATCGAAAGTTTCCAAATCGATTCCAATCTGGATTCGATTGTTTTCCGATATGTGTTTGCTGTGATTTTCACGTTTTTCTCTATATTACTTGTGCTATTTAAATCTCAATTTGGGATTTCGTTTGTAAGGCTTCAAGTCAATTTGACATAACGAACTATGAAATGGTTGACTGAATTCTAAAATTTAACCAATTAACCATAATCAACCTCAATACAGGAAGCTGATACATAGCATTAATCCAGTTTAAGAATAAGCCGAACAATTTAAAATTTTGCAATTATAAAGTCATAACATTGTATCATTTTTGGCTCTTATTTTTCTGATAAGGGCAAATTAATGAAAGTTAAATTGTGCAAAAATAAATGCCAATGCATTTTTTTATATTTATGGTCGACCCAGAATGTCCATCCATAAATTACAAAAATTGATGATGCACATTTTATGGAACGCGTTACCCTTATCATGTAAAAAAAAATACATTTTTTCATAAAAAATCTGCAGCCATTACCAAAATGGAGATAAATACAACAGATAAAGCAAATTGTAGCACAAAGAGCGCGTTCGTTAAAAATAAATTAAGGACAGAATATTAGGTAGCGCCGGCCCAATAAAGCGTGTTTCGCTTAGACGTTATTTAAAATTTAATACGCAGTGTTAAAATGGCTGCCGACGGAATTAGATTCTTTGTATCTTGATATAGTCCCATGTTGGTCAGAGACTTAAAAATATTGTGCTAATTGCGTTCCTTGTTTAGCTTGTAGAAAAGACAACTAATGATATAATATTGATTGGTTTATGATATAAGTACAGATATTTTTGTGATAATAATTGTTAAAACAAATCAAACAGATATATATGTGTATAATAGTTTGATGCCGTCGTTCCGAAGTTATGCGCGTGAATATTGTCAACATCTCATCTCATAATTATTAAAAGTAGCACTAGCAGTAAATACTTCTTGCCATATTTTCTATTTTTTTACATTGCTATTCCAGGTTTGAACTCAAAAACAAAAGAAAAACACATTATCCAAATATAAACAAACATGAGTAATCAATTAATGACAAAAATATCCGACGTTCTGAATTTAATTCTGGAATTCGTTCTGTAACTTCAACTGGGCCCAAATCTACAAACAAATCCTAAACAATCCGATTCGTACGTGGGAACCTCTAATCACACATCGAAATCAGAATTCCGTACGTTTAATATCATACCTTATTTAGAGCTTACGAGTATTGCAATGAAATGCCGCGATAGGATCTCACGGCTGTTACAGCATAGAATTTTTATTGCTAACGGATTTGGCGAGTTCACTCAATTTGATAAATTGTATTAGTAGAATTGCTAAGGAATGAAAGGTGATACCTGTATATTAGTATGACGTATAAGCTACATACCAACTTCACGCCCGTAATCCCAGAGTCAAAGAGACAGCAGGCCCCTTTAACTACATTCAGCTACATAGATGGAACATCTCACGTTTAAGCTACAAGTAAAAAAGAGTACCTCAAAAGGTCTCTTCCCTTAGAAGAACAGCGCTATGGTGCACTAAAACAAAAATAAAAAAGGGTTTTTAATATTTTTGATAATCCAACTTACGCACAAAAAAAAAAATATTTGAAACAACTAGCCTTTTAAAGTTTGAACGTCTTGTGTAGTGATAAAGTTTAATCAATGAAATAATTTTCATTCGGAAACCAGCTGTTAGATTCTTGCTGAATCCATTCACACCACACTCACACAAATGAATACAAATGCCATGAAATTACATAACATACACATGTAGTAAATATATTTTTAAATACATACTAATGCGTTGTGATTGTGTAGGCGACAAGCTAGCCACTTGTCACTACTTTGTCATAGTTTCCTATCTAACCCAGTCCAGTTTTATTTTTAGCTGAATATGGTTAGAGGGGCCTGCTGCCTCTTAGGCTCTGCCTAATCCTTCAGGGATTATGGGCGTGATGTTATGTATGTATGTATGTACTAATGCGAAAAGTAATGCATAAACATTCAATATGGCCATCCTTATTTCATCTAATGAGTATTAGGTATCTAAGTTGCTATGTGGGCTGTTCGCTGGAGATGTTAATAATTAACAAGGGTCCCTTGGGTTGACCTTACTCAGATCTGAATGTACTAACTACACATAGCCAGGTCGGCTCGGGGTAACTTAAATATGGATAAGAGAATTTAATGCTATGATATTTTTCGTATAGGTTGGGTTAAAGGGCGGTATTTACGACAATATTATACCGATGTTACGACATTCAGAGGTTTAGGGCATTACATAGAATATATACTAAAAGTGCTATGAAATTTGAAAACCAGCTGTGTAGTTTAGGAAATTGCCTACATTATAAAGAAGATGATTTTGGCTTTTCGAATTTGATTATTATGTAATCTAGCTAAATAAATAAAATTTAAGTGTACGTTTGCAAAGACAAAATAAGAACTTTTAGCCTAATGCATATTAAAACTACACATGAGTAAATAACAATACTTTAACAAAAAAGAAAAATATATTTTTTTAAGTTTTTGTCTGTTTGTTTCGGCTTGTCTCCGAAATGGCTGAAGCGAAGCCAGACTCACCGACAAATAGTTGGTGATATAAAGAGTAACTTAGGCTACTTTTGTTGTAGAAACAAAATTCTGTATCAACGCAAAAAGGATTTTTTTTTATTCCACGTGGAGCGACAGCCAGTGTTCATGCCATCCAGTAACAAAGTTGCGGGCCAGCCAGTCTCATAATAAAACGTGTATAAACTACGCCAAGTTTCTAATTTCAAAACTTAACCACCGACATTCAGAATCATGCTGCCAGTTAGATTTTAAAGCATCTCTAGTAGATAAGAAAAGCAAGATTTGCGAAATGGTAACAGTGTCAGTCGCATTCCGGTGTTAATTAAATCACAATTGGCTGGTGTACGCTCAGACTATCCCGTCTGGCTATGGTAATGTGAGCTTTCTGACTGGCTAGGGGGTAACTAAATCAGGGATCGCCAACCGTGAGCGCTTGCCGTAGAAGGCGTGAAGCAATTATGAAAGGTCAAATACTCATCACCTGTTACATTTCATTATACGATAAGTAATTTTATGTCAAATTTATGTTTTAGTTTATTTGTGTTGCTATTGTGATATGAGACTGTTTTCATTGTTCTGGAAAAGTAGAAAAAGGTAACGAATCTCTGGTCTGCATTATTATGCCACTGGAACATCTGGAGGTGGCATTTGAACTAGTTTTGTTGGAGTTTCGTAATGGTTGGGATATTGTTTTGAGTTGCATTAATGTAATATACATTCAGTCACGTCCACAATGTAAAAAACGGTAGTAATAGTAGCAGACTCCAAGGAGCAGAAAGAAACCTTCACCACTTTTAGTAGAAAAAATAAAGTAACTTTTAGTAATGAAAATAGTGAAAAACATTGCGACAAGCTATGCTCATTGTATACACCATCAGTCGCCTTTTGCTCCTTTTAACTACCATACCATACCATATTTTAGACATACAACACAGTTAGAATTTATTTTATAACCAGATATATGTATGATTATTATGATAAGAAACTTCCTTAATCTTTATTGTATTTTTTTCTGGATGAAAGCCCGTGAGGTTTCCTTAAGAATTTTTCCACAGCTGCAATCTATTGGTTTGATTACGTACTTAGATTTTTATAATTCAAACGGATTTCATTGAGATATTACCGTTTTTTAAAGTAGCATCGTATAAATAAAAAATATTCAAAGCAAGACTGAACCAATCAAAGCTCAAATCTTAAGAGCTACTTTCCTTTAGCTCTCAAACAAAAACCTTTTCAGCCACTCTTAATGTTGTTGTAAGTAAACCTTTTAATTTTCCAGCGTTGCCTTTATTTGCGGGAACAAACAGTATAGACGAGCTTTGTCCTGTCCCGGATTACTGGAAGAAAGGATTACAAAACAGCTGCTGGAGCAAAGAAGTTAGCGCGGAGCGCCGCGGGAGCGTCGCCGCGAGATAATACTCGACAGCGATGCTGGGCTACTGAATGTGGCGTGGGATTTATTCTTTACCTAATACTGGAAACTGTAACTAATACTGGAAATAAATGGTAAAGAGACTCCGTTTTTCTGTTACTTGACCGCCGAAGAAGAAGTTTGAACCTTAATTCAGGAGATGACATTTTTTATTCCGGAAAAATTGGTACATTATCTCACAACTTGATCGATAACGTCAACATATTCACAGCTGTATAACATATACACAAATATATTTACGAGTATATTAAATGAAATTGCTAAAATGAAATAAGCAACTGCTTTCAAATTCAAATTATTTTTATTTATATAGGCTTCAAAAAGCACTTATCGTATCGGAAAATATAATCATTGATTCAGGAAGTACATAGTAGATACAATACCGGGAAGAAGCCAACAAGAGACTCGATCATTACTATTTTAAATACCGACTTTATTTGTGGCAGAGGAAATCACTATGAAAAATATGCTTATTCAGATATGGCTTTCTAATAGGTTATAACGATTACGAAAGTAAAATAGTATTCGCAAAATCTTTACTTCTTAAAAAAACAATATGGCGTAATTTCCAGCCGCAACGGTCTTGTTCTAAGTTCGAACGTCATTTTCTTTTTAAATCCGCGCCGGCCGCGACGTACTGCAGCCGTAATGCAGGCTGCGTTGGTATAGGAGCCTTTTTAACCGACTTCAAAAAAAAGGAGGAGGTTCTCAATTCGACTGAATTTTTATAGCACAATATTATGCGAGAAATAATTCATAAGATTTAGCTGCTGTGTAATGTTGAGTTACGGCGTAATTTGCTGTATACGGAGTTAAAACTTAGCGCATTTTTACTCACTATTTGTGTGGTTATTTTCAGAATTTATGTGATATTAGGGGAAGCAGATTCAGATACTAAAGAAAATAAGGTCTATTGCTAAATATAGTTCTGAATCTTTACCAAAACGCCTGAACAATAACTATTTTCAATTAGCTTCTTCCCGCGGCTATGCTCGCATACATCGATGAAACCTAGCTTATGTGTTATACTATTGTAATGTTTCATTAAAATCCATGCGATCCATCCAATCTTTTTGCGTGAAAGAGTAACAAACATCCACGCATCCAACAAACTTTCGCGTTTATAATATTAGTAAGATTAGCATTATTAATGTACTTGATACTAGATAATGTAATTACTACACCAAAAAAAAGTTGAGTTAGTAGGGAAAAAGTGACAAATGGCTTGGACGTCGCATACATTATCACAAAGCTAATCCTAGTGCACCATTGCTCGTATTTTACAACCAGCTAGGCAAAGAACATAAAATGCATTTAATGTGCAAGCAATTCTGTTTCAGTTAAAATATACTATAATATATTTACTTATGAATACACCGCACAGATTTTCCTTGTAAATATTACCGTGTTGAGGATCAGATTGTTACGGTAAACAAGATTCTGCAAACTCCGAGTGTATGAAATAAGATTAATTAAAGCTCGGATCTAATTAGCCGACTTCCCAACTCATATTTACATTTGGTCGTCGGTTGGATTTTTCGAACGTCGTTTATTAACTAATTAATGTACTTTTGCTTTATGTGAAAGCATCTAGTGTCAGTGCTTCTGCAGCCCACGATATACATAGTATTACGCTGCAAACCCCGATGGGGTAAGTGCAAGGAGTAAATAAATAGCTGTTTAACCACTAAGCCTAAGACAAAGTGTATTTGATTTAGATAGAACTTTGTAATAATAATAATAATGTTCTCCTAAACAATATCGGTCAAGGCGGCCGATCTCAACGAGGATTAGCCATCTGCGCAGGAGATATTATAGTGCACAAGTGTGTACGCCAACACAGGTGCACTCCCTATTCCTTCACTCTCATAGTCCGGTGAGACGGCAATACGCCATGAACGGAGAGAGATCAGGCGCAGGACCAACGGCTTAACGTGCTTTCCGAGGCTCGGGGGTGATTAAACCGCCAACTTCCTGTGAACATTGTGAGACAGTAGCGGCAAGTAGCTTAATCGCTTACATAATCACAAGCCCAGTATCAAATAAACTATTCGACGCCTTAAACGACATTCTCGAAATATGGAACATAGTTGATACAGTTTTTAAAGTTTCAAACTAACATGGAACAAAAAAAAAATGCGAATGCGAAAGTGGAAGGATGTAGGAGCCGCGGAAGGTCCAGGCTCACCTACCACGACCAGATTGGTCGTGTATTAATAGAAGGTGATGTTAGGAGTCATAAAAACTGTAGAGCTTGTATGAAAAGGATTATGAATGTTGAAAAGGCGAGTGGGGTGTGTAAGGATCGTGCCATATAGCGTTCGGTTCTCTCTGCTTACCCCGCTAGGGAAGTGGCGTGAAGTTTAGTTAGTTAGTTAAAAAAAAAAAACTATCAAATTTTTATATAGTTTAAAGAGCTTTTTGGTCTTTGGAATGCCTTCCTCTGTGGGGATTCCGGGAGTGTTGGTATGTATTCTTGTATGTAGAATAAATGATCAGCGATATCCCGGATATTTTAAATCAACGACTAATATATTCAGTTGAAGTCATCTTCATCTTCCTAGCGTTATGTCCCGTGCTTAGACGGGGTCCGCTTAGACCATGATCCAGGATTTAGCGAGTCTGGTAATTACATTGAAGCGACTACCGATCTGACCTTCGTAACCCTAAGATAGGGGAACCAGACAATTTTTGGATCATGGTTACAAATTCAAAGTTGTTTGAACTTGCAGGTTTCATCACGATGTTTTCCCTCACCGTCGAGCTAGTGGTATAAATATGTACATAGATTTTTTTTAAATCTAGAGGTACATACCCGGGTTTGAACCCGCACTCCTCGGTTAAGAGGCGCGTGTCCTTACCATTGAGCTACCACCGGCTCAACGACTAATATATTCAGTTGAAGTACAAAGGTAAATGTTGGTGTGCACCTAAGTACTTCAACTAACTAGTTAATGTACTTAGATGCAAAACAAAACAAAAATTAGTAGAACTAAAATCCGTCACGATTCAAAAGACCAGCGAGTGGTGTTCATTAGTTAACTTGGCACCTCCAATATTTCACATTTACATTAACGATGTTACATTAAACGGCTATGATTAATTTGGTTAATAACCGGATTTTATCGCAAAAGGTAGACCACCTGCTCTGTAGTTTGGTACTTACGTAGATGGAAAATTAGATAAATTACTGGGAACAACACAACTGTACGACCTAAAAAGTTATGTCTGTTATAAATTAACGTCGAGCAGTAGTTATTCTCGTTTGTTTGTAAAGTAAAATTAATACGTACTTTCTTCTATACCTTTTCGTAATAATTAAAAACATGACGAAATTATCTAATTTTAGTTTCAATGCAGCTTAAATTAACTGTTCAAATTAGTTGACTTATTCATGAGCTTTAATGTATGTCATAATTTGTACGTTAAATTTAGTCAAACCTCAACTAAACTAACAACTAATTAGCTTCACGCCATTTTCCTAGCGGGTAGGCAGAAAGGACTAACTAAACAGTTCTTGATTACCAGCATTTTGACAAACACCCGTCAAATCTAGTGAGCTCGGTGACTGTTACATCGTTTCAGTAAAACTATTCTGAAACAAACTTAATCATTGTATAATCTATAATATAAAAATGAATCGCTGAATGTGTTGCTAAGCGAAAATCTCGTGAACAGTTGAACCGATTTCGCTAATAGAGTTAGCGAAATCGGTTCATCGTTCATCGGTTCAAGATGATGATATTATATAATACTAGCTAACTGGGGCACTTTGTAACGCCCCGTTCTCGGATTATCAATACTATTTTTTTTTATTTACCGCGCAACTTTTTTGTTTTTTCTTTCATAAGATCCTTCACCTGATAATAACAAACATAACAAAAACCGATGAACTGATTTCGCTAATTCTAATAGGTTAACCAGACAATATTTGGAGCATAGTATTGTTTGAATTAGCATGTTTATAATAATATAATAAATTATCCAGACCTGTCCTTATTATTGAACTACCACCGCTCTTTTAATCTATACTTATAATAAATCTGTAGAGCGGCCAATTCTGTACATGAAATATATTTTCAAAATAACTATCAGGGGGTGATTAGTGATCGATACTGATGCCAAAAATGCAATCAGTAAAATTTTTGTCTGTCTGTCTGTCTGTCTGTCTGTATGTTCCTTATAGAAACAAAAACTACTCGACGGATTTTAACGAAACTTGGTACAATTATTCTTCATACTCCTGGGCAGGTTTTACTATACTTTTCATCACGCTACAATTAATAGAAGCAGAGTAGTGAAGGGAAATGTTGGGAAAACGGGAGAAGTTACTCCATTTTTTAAGCTTCCGTCGCGTGTGCAGCCTTAATGGTTAAAGTTACATAGAAATCATTTTATGACGGAAATAGTCTTTATAATATTAACCATAAACGCGGGTGACACCGCTGGCACAGCTAGTAATGTAATATGTTCGGTAATAACCAGACTCCACAAATCTAGACCACCCCATTAAAAACGGTATTAAAATAACGTGTCCGCAGAATGCACGACTGTGTACGCAGTACGTTTTTCATTTTCATTTAAATTTGCTTAAACTAATCTTCCTAACAACTGTGACGACTTAATGACATGTCTCCAACTCGACATCGGCAATGTTCAAAATCATCCGGAGTTGTAATCCTCGCACATTCAGAAACATGTACGGGGTGTTATTAGCAGATATCCCGGGTTTATCTCCGTAACAATGGGCGCATTGTGTAACTCTTACGTTATACTTGTATCCTTTATGTTGCGGTTCACGATGGATCATAAAGCGTCAAGTATAACGGTTACTCTTAATGGTAATCCTCCCAATGAGTTGTATGAGGCACACTTTAGAATGACGGCATTATGAGTGCCTTTACCGATGTTCTTCAATGGTAGGTGTTAACTTGTGGATTAGACGGTGCCCTTTCTAGTTTAAACTTGAATAATGTGTTTAGTTGTCTTTATGGGGCACCCACGCCGAAGTTACTTTGCAGAAACAAATATGCGTGACTAAGTTAGACCATTGTCAGTGTATACAAGAATTTGTATCTTCTAATGACTCGCATGTTTGTTTGGGACTTAAAAAGAATGTGCCAATTGTGTTCCTTGCTTAGCATGTCGTAAAAGACGACTAATGGTAAATGGGGGTTGGGTATGTGATTGTAGTTGTGTAGGCGACACGCTAGCCACTTGTCACGCCTTTTCACAATTTTCCATCTAACCCAGTCCAGTTTTATTTTTGGCTGAGTTTTGGGCTGCTGTCCCTTTGACTCTGCCTAACTTTTCGGGGATTGTGGGCGTGATGTTATGTTTCTTATTTTTTCAGTATAGTATAGATCTAATAAGTAGAGATCTAGGTGAGTAACCAAGTTAAAACTATCTTTACCAACTACTAAAGTTATTGAATAAAATGTTTCCACAAGCTACAATTTTATTGTTGCTAAGTTACGTGAAAGTAGACACCAGGTTGGAGTAGTTAATGTTAGCTACTCGAAGAGAAAAGACCGTTAAGTAAGGTATATCCATAAGGAGACAGCGCTTAAGTTACACAAAGGTTAGACGAAGTACCGGCCGGGAGCTTTGAAAGCTCAATTTCCCGGACGGATGCTAGTTTTTGTCGTGTAGGTACTTGTGCATGCTTATTATAAATAGTTATATTAGATACAACGTTCTTCATATTAGTTTCATCTTGACTTTTATCTATGCCTAAAAAAGTCTTGCCCGAGAAAAATATATTGAAGTTTCTTTTAACTACTATCATCCTCCTAGCGTTATGTCCCGTGCTTAGTCGGGGTCCGCTTAGACCATGATCCAGGATTTAGCGAGTCTGGTAATTACATTGGAGCGACTGCCGATCTGACCTTCGTAACCCTAAGATAGGGGACCCAGACAATTTTTGGATCATGGTTACAAATCCAAAGTTGTTTGAATTTGCAGGTTTCATCACGATGTTTTCCTTCACCGTCGAGCTAGTAGTATAAATACGTACATAGATTTGAAAAATCCAGAGGTACGTGCCCGGGTTTGAACCCGCACTCCTCGGTTAAGAAGCGCGTATCCTTACCATTGAGCTACCACCGCTCCCATAATTCTTTTAACTACTATAATATAGCAGTGTAGTAAATTGTTCACAATTTCCCATTTAACCCAGCCCAGTTTTGTTTTTGGCTAAATGTGGTTAAAGGGGCCTGCTGCCCCATTGACTCTGCCTACCCCTTGGGGGATTATGGGCGTGATGTTATGTATGTATGTAATATAGTAAATTAAGTTCAAAGTGAAATGAAAATCAAAGGCTGCGATACGTTATAATCATATTTGCCGTCATGGGCGATCCGCTGCGTTTATAATGCGCCTTCATTTGGTATTTACAAAGGGCCACGAAAGCAAACTGTGAATAATTGAGTTGTCCTTAATCTGTTCTGATTATAGTGTAACCAAAGAGATTTTGATATCGGTTAACTATATTGTTCGAATGGTATAATATTGATTGATTTTTATAATATTTTTCCCTTTGCTTTAACTAATTTTCCCCTTGCACTTAGTAAGTTGCACCTTTTAGTGAATTAATAGAGCTTTGTGAGAATAGCATCTTAACCTTCATGTAGTATTCAAAGTCAAAGTCAAAGTCAAAATACTCTTTATTTATATAGGTTTGAAACAAACACTTATAAATCGTCAATTCAATAGGAAAATCAACTAATAATATGAATCTACCACCGGTTCGGAATGTTGCTTCTACCGAGAAGAAAGAAATTTGTTTACTTATTAATGTAATAAGTAAACACATTTTAATATCATAGCTATGATGTTCACTGGATAGAGTGGTGTTATGGTAGTAAGTACAAATGACAATATATTTAAGTTAGAATAGTTTAATATCAGTAAAAGACAAATATTTCCCTGTAACCTTTTACAAAGGAAAACTTTTGATATACTTGTCTACATTTCTGGTCTGATTTTCAAAAAATAGAGACTTTTCTCTTACTTTACTATTAAGAAACAGTTTCTAGACTTGTTTTAAATTAATTGAAAATAAAATAATGAAAAGCAAAGAAAACAAGTTCGAGTAATGAGTTCATTTGCCGCGTCGCCCGTTCCAGTAAGTTTTTTCAAACGCCTTCATTTAGCATTTACGGAAGGCCCGTTAAGGTGAACTGTGAATAATTTAATCCTGCTTTTATTGCTTCATTTGGGGAACTGATAAATAAATAAACAAATAAATTCACCAGACTGACACACCAATGCTCTAGTTCCAAACTAAGCTTATGCTTGTACTATGGATACTAGGCGAACGGATAGACATACTTAAATACGTTTATCCATGACTCGAGTACAAATGTCCATGTTCATCACACGAAATATTTGCCCCTAGCGGGATTCGAACCCGCGACCCTTGGTTTCGTGGCCAGGGTCTCTGACCACTCGACCAACGGGCCAGTCATTAATTACATGATTATTAATTATTATCATTAATTAGATATATATCCTTATAGCTGGATTAGCCTAAATTAACAATTACAATCAGTAACTTAAATAAATTATCTAATTTGGCATATCACTGTTATGGTATTTTTAAATTCTAATTTAAAGTTTAGTTTATTTCCATAAATTGCCAGATTTCATTTTTGAGCATCTTTAACACATGTTGTTGTTTGCAAAACTTTAATTAATATTCACGCTTTAGGCACATATTGAAAATGTTTCTCTCAAAACACTCTTTGACCATCTCCTGCAAAATATATGACTATGAAATGACGAGATTTTCCCAATATAATATTTAATGACTTCACCAACCTATGCTAACAGGCATTGAGCACCTGTCGACCCGAATCGGCCGGTCATTTATAATGCATTGTTTCTGTTGCATAACGCAGCCATATCAAAGCAGATCCAAACTCTATAAGATTACGGTCGCAAATTGCGTGACGGGAAGAGGCTTCTGTTCTGGGAGACGTCAAAGAAGGCTTTTGACATCTCAATTTCGTACATACATAAACCTACTCTTTGATGGAAATAGCCCGAGTTCCCCGTACCTATTTCCGGGAATTCGGATATTAGTATTTGAATATTTTGAAATGTAAAATTCTAAACATTAACGACTAATAATGGTTCGAAAACTCCTTTAAGTTAGGTTTTTCCTCAAGATTTTTAGTATCGTGACTCATTATCTCATAAATCATTCATCAAATCTTTCTAGCGTTATGTCTCCTCGGAATCTTGAACCTTGATCCTTGATTTAATGAGTCCGGTTATTACAGTGAAGCGACTGTGCCCTTCTCAACCCTTAGAATCGAACAAATTGTATCATTCCAAATGGTTATCTTTTGCAGGTTTTCTCACAACGTTTTTCTAATCTGCCGCTATGTTTACAAAGATTATTTTGTTAATATTAACATTTAAAACATTTATACCTCGTTGTCTCAAACCCCTATTACTAAATCATATTGTTTTGTAAACAATTTATTTTAGTTACGCTATTAAATCTAGAGAAATAAACATTTAAAAAGAGAACGCATTTATTGCAATAGTTCGAATTTAAAACGGCTTAAACTTTTACATTCGAGCGAGTCTCGTATTTGCCGTCGTAAATTTTTATTTCGCTCTCAAACGGCAATCTAAAATGGATCGTAACTGACGTTGTTAGAGTTTAAAATTGTAGTAGGGGTGTTTGTAGGGGCAAATAGAATTTCTAGGTGATACTTGGTTAACACGTGCATGCGACGATTGAGTTAGCGGCTAACGAAAGATCAAGGCGGGTTAATAGTGTATTCTACTATTTGAAACATGCAGATTAATGCTGATTCGACAAATTAGCTTTGCCTTCGATTTTCCATGCATATTATTTCAACTGTCATAGAACTGTACATGATATCGCATTTTTGGCACGGCATGACGTTTTGGTCTAGTGATGTCAAGAAAGACGCTTTATAAACCTTAATTCAAACTATGGAAAATCAATTCAAATTAATCCCTACATTATAAAATTATTAAGCAATAATTAAACTTCAAATACCTAAAGTAAGCTACTTTAGGTACCTATTTGATGTTTAAATTTTAATTAATTTTTTAAAAGTATAAGTCTGAATTGTTATTACAATATTAAATTATATGTTTGCATTGTTCGTCTAGTTTACGGGCATTCTTCATAAAATTCCTAAATGCCAAAATTTTACAGAAAAGTCAGACAAATCAATCAAGATATTAAATCAGTCAGACCGTTCTCAAGGATAGTATTTCTGTGACAATACTTGCCATGCATAATAATATATATTTTTTGGACAAATAAAAAAAAATACATATTTTTAACAATATTTATCTACACTAAGCACTTGTTAGTTTTCATTAATAAGGCTCCGAAACTACTGGCTATATTTAATATTATTATTCTTATATTTTTTTTTTGAGAGCGGTGGTAGCTCAATGGTAAGGACACGCGCCTCTTAACCGAGGAGTGCGGGTTCAAACCCGACACGTACCTCTGGATTTTTCAAATCTATGTACGTATTTATACCGCTAGCTCGGCGGTGAGGAATAACATCGTGATGAAACCTGCAAATTCAAACAACTTTGGATTTGTAACCATGATCCAAAAATTGTCTGGTTCCCCTATCTTAGGGTTACGAAGGTCAGATCGGCAGTCGCTTCAATGTAATTACCAGACTTGCTAAATCCTGGATCATGGCTAAGCGGACCCCGTCTAAACACGGGACATAACGCTAGAAAGATGAAGATGATGATTATATTTTTTTTGTCTTCTCTTATACATATAAAAATTTATTGTTGTTCGTTAGTCTCGCTAAAACTTGGACCGATTTGGCTGAATTTGGTTTTAATACTTTGTAATCTTCTAGGGAAGATTTGTACAGTAAGAAAATATGGATTGCGAGGAAAATAATAAAAGAAAATCCGAGAACGGGGCGTTACGAAGTGCGCCGGGACAGCTAGTATTATATAAAAGAAAACAGTTTAAATCTTAAAGCCAAATTAAACGCTGTAGAATCTTAACCCTATTGTAAACACATAACTTAGCACCTCAATTACCCAACATTTTTGACCATTTCACGGCCGCGTTTATAAACCATTTGCACTTTTATACGCCATAAAAACGGAAATAAATAAGTAAGCCCGCCACCCTGCGGAATATTATGTGGTGTAATATTGTCTTTTATTGTCTTGTGTTTTATTGTGGAATTTATTAGCCGGCTCGGGGATGCGGTCCGCCTATAGAGATACCACGATTATTATCCCGGGTTATTCTGAAATTGGGTTTTTGCATGTTATATCATAGGGTTAAGCAAATTTGCTCTTAAATCAGTTTGTAATATATTATGCATGTTTTGGGAATGCAGTTAGTATATTTATAACAAATATTACCTTGTTTATTTACGCTACTCTTTATTTTAATGTAATAGTTATTACATAATTACATTACATTATGTGATTGTGTGATTGTGTAGGCGACAGGATAGCCGCTTGTCACTGCTTTTCCACAATTTTCCATCTAACCCAGCCCGGCTTTATTTTTGGCTGAATGTGATTGAAGGGGCATGCTGCCCCTTTGACTCTACCTACCCCTTCGGGGATTATAGGCGTGATGTTATGTTATGTTATGTTAGTTATTACATTCATAATCCTTACACAAGGAAACCAGACAAATTTAGTTACGCGGTCATAAGTATTGTATTTATGTGCAGCTCTCTTCTCGATGTTATTTCCCGAACTAGTAGTAAATACATACAAATAATGTCCTTTTAACAGATATCGGTCACGGCAGCCAAACTCAACGCGAATTAGCCATCTGCTCATGAGATATTATAGCGCACAAGTGCGTGCACAACACAGGTGCACTCTCTATTCCGTCACTCTCATTGTCCGGTGAGACGGCAATTTAACATGACCGGAGAGAGGTCAGGCGCAGAACCAACGGCTTAACGTGCTTTCGTGGGAGTAATTAAACTGCCAACTTCTTGACTCCGGACTGTTACTGAGTAATTTCAATATTGAAATAGCCAGCCACTTTTTTTGATTATGTAGGCAATGAGAGCCACTTGCAACTATTTTTCAATAATCTTCCATCTCACCCAATTCAATTTAATCTTCGGTTGAATGTGGTCTAAGGTGGTTTTAATTTAAATTGCCGGGGATCCCTCGCGACCCCACCACACTACGCCACTACCATAAAGTCTATTCTAGTACTCCACTATCTCTGTTCCACTTACCAGATCATCACAAATCCCATTGCGCTGGCTCACAATGGCTCGTGCCAATTAAATTGTCAATGCCAACGACGGCCGGCTACAATTGGCCCGATAAATAATTTGGGCCGTTTCCATTCAATTATGTATCTGTGAACCGACCGAACGGGGCAAGGAGGTTTTACACTTTACGCGTTTAAAGCTTGACACTCACAGATAACCTCCAATCTGTGTTGACACTTAACCAAAGTTTTAGCAGTCTAACCAAGCTCACTCTCACCGAATGAAGATGTGTCATGTCAAAACGAATATTTTAACCGATTCTTTGAGACCATCAATAAATTATTTCGTGTTTTAAATTGTCGTATGGTGTTGTGTTGTATTGTACTGTTTTTATTGAGGCAATCTAATGCGCAATATCTACCAGCCGCCGTCCAATGTCAGCAACTTTTAGACGGCAGGCTGTGTCGCCGAGTCGGCTGCTTTGGTGTGTATTGTGCTTGATAAGTGCCCTCATGTTTTATGGTATCGTGTGGCGTCGCGTCGGATCGTGTCGGCTCCGCGTCGCCCCCGCTTCGTATAAACCCCCGTTCCCGTACACCTGTTGCGGCGCGCGCACATCGACCCGGCCCCTGCATTCTGTCGGCGTGTTAACCCACGCGAATATGGGTCGCAGCCGGGTCGGAAGTGACCCACGGTACCCAATCTGAACTTGACCTACGCCAGATGTTTTGGGGTTAAAAACGCACGTGCAGGCGTAGCGGTTAAACTAGCTAATTTGTAATTAGATAGTAAATATCTACCAAGTCAAAAAGCGTTTCATGTTGGTCTGGGACTTCAAAATAATGTACCAACTGCGTTTTATTTATTTCTTTAGTTTAAATTGTATCCGAACTTATTAAAGGTTAAAAATTTATATATGCATACATACGTACGTACATATCACGTCTGCATTCCCCGAAGGGGTAGGCAGAGTCAAAGGCAGCGAACCTTTTTTATTACATTTAGTCAATAAATTTACCGGCTTAGGCTAGATGGAAACTTGTGAATTATGAAAAAAAAAACAAAAAAGAACCTGCCTAAATGGCTATTTAAATAGTTAAACACTAAAAAGTATAAAATAATTTCTTCCGACTGCTTAGATGAAAGTTTAACACGTATTTAAATATTTACAATAATCAGTTCATTTTGGAGTAAAAAGAAATAAAATGCAGTTGAATTGAGAACTTACTTATTTTTAAGTCGGTTAAAATGTAGTGTCACATGCTTAGCTCGTCGCCTACACAAACACATACCCAACACCCAGTATACCAGTAGTCGCTTTTAACGACCTGCTAGGAAACGAACACACATAGAACTTTCATTACTTTTAAGGCCCAGACTAATCTATGTTTGCTTGCTTGAACGCGATCATCTCAGGAACAACTGGTCAGATTAAAAAAAAACTCAGGGTTAGATAGCCCATTAATCGAGGAAGGCTATAGCCTATATAAAATACACCATAAGCGCGGGTAAAAACGCAGGCACAGCTAGTATGGAAATATAGTAAATCCGCTGTTCATCACATCTGATAAACCACCGCATTACACCACATCAACAATCTACAATGAGATCAAATTCCAGGTCACTCGAACGATTTATCAGATGGCCTTTTTGCAGCGATTTACCGATTCCATTTTAATTATTGAACGCAAAAGCGCATGATGTAAGCTAATTAATTATTTTAATCACCCGTTATTTACTCCACTAACCACTCATTAAGCCGTGTTGTGTTGGCAGTTCATGGAAAACACTAATTAATATGATTGTATGTCGTGTGACAATGACCTTAAACTGTAAAATTATACAGGCCAACAAAATAACACTTTTTGTTTGGTGCCGAAAATATTTATATTTTTTTTAACTGATCAGTACCAGCCTAATACAATTCTGTTATAAACATTTTTCCATCACGTCAGATTTTTTAGTAATTTGACTACAAACTTTAAAAAATAAGCTATTTTAACGATTTTTGTCGATCTATTTAACAGCATAGAAATTATTGATGTTTAAAAGTAATAAATCTCTTTAATAGTAAAAATATTTAATAATTTAATGCTTTTTAAATTAAAATTGTATTATTTTTCTAAGCAAAGATATGGCTAGATAAGATTTTCTATTTTTTTTTTCATACATTGTGAGCTGTACCCGTAGTATGGACGAATTCTTTATAGCATTCTAATGCGTATATTTGGTCAGGCATCAACATAGCAATATAATTTATTCTATTAATAAAAACATTGGGATTATTACTTTCTATAAAAGATGACAAGTATTAGATATTTAGTATTAATGAATTAATTTATCAATACTAAAGCCAGGCCTGATAGCCAGATTTCGTAACTTTGTTATCAAATATCTCAAAAATGTGATGTGATAGGCAAATTTGGATAATTGTATCTGGGTCAACTGTTACTGATTTATCAAAAAAGCAGTGATTTGATTCTGCACCAAAAACACTGTTGACCTGTGTTATTTATTGTCGCTATGGCTTCGTATTGTATGACAATAATTAATTCAAGATTTTGTTCGCGGATTAAGCTTTGTCGAGCTCTGTTGTGACAAGTCTTGTAACACTGCGCTGCCCAGATCAATGGCGCCAACTCTGCGCCGCGTGTATCAATGCACTTCCTCAGCTCCTCCAAATTTGATGGCGCGTGGTGCATAGTAGAATGTTCGAGAACTGTCCGGCTTACCACATTTCGATGTACATGACGCAATTTTTAGCCAAGTGATCTGTACTTATTCATCGTTGTATAAGATCCGTCTTAGGTATTTTTAATTAATCATTTTTTCGTTTTTGTTTCCCGTTTTCTATTATAAGGCTAAATGTATTCTCTGCACTTAATTCATTTTAACCTATTTGCACAGTTATGGAAATACCAATCGATGTATATTAACAAATTATTGATACAACATCTGTAAGATTAGTAATTAATTAGAAAGTATATTAGAAAGTAGTAATAAATATAACGATCACCTCATTTATCATTTAAAATTATTTCAACGTATTGAAAACTCAGGAGTGTACATATCATTGCTGACGATCCGAATAATTATCCAAGCGTTTTTTTTTTATCCTAAAATTGGTTCCATCGTTTGCATACATAACATACATACATAACATCACGCCAATAATCCCCGAAGGGGTAGGCAGAGTCAAAGGGCAGCATGCCCCTTCAACCACATTCAGCCAAAAATCAAGCCGGGCTGGGTTAGATGGAAAAATGACATCATCGTTTTCAAAGAAAGAAAAAATCCCATTTTAAATTTCGAATAAATCATTTGAGAGTCGAACATTTCGAAGGTGCGGCGTATTCGTCCGTTTTGCTGGAAGTGGGGAATAATTCCATCCGCGGCTAACAAGTGCTCCTAGCGGATACAGGGGCAATTATGCAAAGCGGCCGGCGAATGTAGGCCGCGGGCGCAGCTGGAGAGGAGTGCAGTGCGGGATCGTATTTTTTCGAATACATTAGTTCACTTTGTTACCAGTCGAAGCATCTGCACCTCGGTTAGTTACAACTGTCACCAAAACGAAATTGTCAACTGTATGACACAATCGTATAAAACACTGTATTTTAGCCCACAATTCATAAAATTCACCACATTAAACGACATTTGGCTGAATGTGGAAAGTGGCTAGCTGTCCGTTTGTTTCTGCCTACCCCTTCGGGGATTACGGGCGTGATGTTGTGTATTTATGTAATTCACAAAATTTACTCTAGAATCAATTTACTTATGCCACATAACGATTGGTTTTCAATTACTGGAATATATTATAAGACTGTGAATCGAGAATCTTATAAAAACACTAAAAACCAACCGTTTGGTTTATTGCATTTTAGATTGGTTTTGCGATTTCCAGAGCGAGGGTTAACGAATCATCTGTTCTTATTTACGAGTATACCGTGTATTCAGTCCGATGTTTTCCTTTTAAGCTCTGCTTTGTATTCGGTAGTGAATTTCCCGTAAATCCGTGCACCCTGGTAAACCTACGTAATGGGTGCAGTGTTTGTACTCAATCGGCAATTATGCAAAGCAGAGGATGAATGTAGGCCACCGGAGGTGCAACGTTGATGAATCGACTTCGCGAACGGAAAATGTTTTAGAGAGTTCTTTGCTATTAGTTATGTTATTATGCTATACTGGTGCTTTTATAATTACATTTTAAAGTCTGTCAACTGGATAATATATTAAAAAAAAACTAACATTTTGTCATCAAACAGTTAAAAAATTTGCTTCAATTTATGGCTCGAACACATATATAGATATTTGTTATTTTGTTCATGTGAAAAAATGAATGCAGCTATCTCTCCAAAGCAAGAAATGTAAAGAATAATCTTTTTGCTAAATTGTACAGTGTGCCGCATTAATTTAGTGATTTTATTAAAATTGCAGTATACTATGACTATTTACAAGATATATTATAATTAAACTTCAACAATCAAGACACATTAAGTTCCTAGAACAAAGGCAATTCATTCTTAATTGTACTTGGAGACGACAAATGCTGCCTTCACGACCCGGAGAATAGACCTGTCTCGGAATTAAGTCTTCATTACTTTAACGTTTGTTTTGTTTCAAGAATTAAACAACCATGAAAGATTTATGGGCTGTAATCGAATCATTTCCTTGGCGCAGCTCATAATTCACTTTGCCTTTGACAAAAAAAGTAAAAAGTAAAATGGCGACGGTGCTCCGCCATTTTTCACGCCACACTTTTATTAGTCGCCAGGACGACGGGCGTAGTTTTTTAACATTTACGATGTTATAGAAAAATGCAATAATAACGTTTGACACGTCGCTTTATTAAATTGCAGCGATTTTTTGCGCTTTATTCGCGTTTTAGCATTTTTTGTAACTGATAAAATTTTATTAGTAAATTTTTGTACAGGAAAATTTTAACATTGACACCCAACATTTTTTATTTAGGTAATATTAAAGCGATATTTTAACAATCAATTCCTATATAGAAGGCGTTTTAATTATATTTTATAAACACAAAAGTTGGCAAAGTCTGCTGATTGCATTAATCTGGTCGAAAGGATTATCACATACACCAACCAATAACAGCTTAGCTTTCTGATAACATTTTCAATATCATCAGAAAGCTATTTTCGTACCATTCATTTTTTATTATGGGGTACAGTTTGAAACCTCTTTGTGCAAAAATATAGCAATCAAAAGAAGTTGTTAGCAGTCATATAGACACAAAAAAACTTGCTCTTTTTACAGTTGGTATATTTTGAATATTCTCGTTCGACTACCAATTTTTACTAGGCTAATAGGCATTAGCTGACTTGTTTACACACTAGACATACAAGTGAATACCACGGGTTAGAGTAACATCCAACTAGTCTCCCAGAAACAGACCGAAGCCGGTTTAATCGCTACCGCACTACCTCCCGCTAGCCTCGCAAACACCGCAACACGACCCGCCACTCCCCTAGGACCTCGTTAGCTGACCGACCACCACCAAGTTAGTTCACAGTAGGCTGAATTTGCTTAGTAAATCGACAAGTATAGGAAGATATTGGAAATTGCACCACTTGCTATGATGACTTAAAAATTGAACTAGCTTGGGCTTCGTTAATCGTATTCTTCTTTACTTTACCAGCAACTGTCAGCACAAAACAATATAAAAGTATACAAATAAACCTCTCTCTTGAATCACTCTATCTATTGGTTAAAACCGCATCAACATCCTTTGTGTAGTTTAGAAGATCCAACCGAACAGATTTATCCTTCCTGTCCGTCTCGGGTAGAGAAGAGCAGGATATGACTTACATGGACTGACTCCCAATGGTAGCCCGCATGCATCCCCGCCCATGGCAAACCATCATCGGTTTCTTTATATTCCGATACACGATTTATTTTCCACTTTCATTCCATTGATATCTTACACAAAGCCTTGCAAGTTGAACACCGACTTGCAAGCCTTTGTGTGTTGGTTTAATTGAAAAAAATACTCCACATTTGATATTGGATGGAAAGGATCTCGGCTACAGTATTCGAGGAGTTATTCTCGCTTTCTCGCAAAAGCTTCTTACGACAGCTATACTTTTATACTCAGCGACAGCCTTTTAGGACACTACGCTTAGATCGTTTTTTTCTAGATCAAAAGAACCTTTAAGTATACGTTATTTACGTAGTTCATTTAGGCCTGAACAAAGCATATCTAATCGCCAATCAGTAAAGTTGTACACCGCAATACCTCGGCCACTCCCTCAGGACGTCATTAGTTCCCGGCTCGAAGTTGGCCCCGGGAGCTCCGACTCGCCACGTCGACGTATCGTCAACGTAATAGCCACCATTTACACTTATGGCCGAATAAAAAGCTATTTAGGGCGTGTCTTTGAAGATAGTAGTGCGGAACGGGGGAATCTGACAAATTTATGACATTATAATTAAGCTTATGTGGTCCCTCCCCTAACTTATTCCTCAGTAGCGAGCTTTAATATTAATGTAAGTTATAACTGTATGCTGTCTATTTCAATTTTATTTCAAAAATTATAGTGCTCAAACAAAGTATTAAAGAAAAATAGTAAATCTTATCAAGTACTTGATGTATTACATTATTTCTGTCAAGATTTGGTATTAAACATGTTTTAAAACCCAAAACATGTGGGTTGAACATTTCTAAGAAATTCATTTGGTAAAGAAATGATGAAGAAGTTTATTGCAATCCGAAATGAGAATATCTAAAGGGTAAAGAAGTAAAACGTATTCTTTTGACACGCATAGATATTCAACGAAACGGTTAAATCAATACAAAAAAGAAAGTAGAAAAGGGTTGAAATGAGCAAATTCTGTTCCAATATTGACAACAAACGTTGCCAGCTGCAAAATTCACCGCAGCGAATGACAATAATTTCGCCACTTATCGCCGCCCGACTGATATATTGGCCGCTAAAAAGGCAAGCCGAGAAAGGAGATTTATTCGGCAACATGTTTGTTTTATCTGTGGGCGGGCGGGACTGAGCGAACAAATGTCACCCTTCGCAAGTTCCATTTTTGAACAAAAAATGGGTAATGACGCGTTATGAGGGCGTTTCTGGTAATTGTGGGAAGATTGAGGGTGTTTGTGAAAGGGTGGAACTTAATTTTTTTGTTGAAGACGGTAAAGGATGGGAAGGGTAAAAATTTTGTGAGGGGCTCTTTGTTATCGTTTTGTTCCGTTTCTGTCCGCAAATTTCTAAGAAGTCTGGTACCTATATCCTTCGAACATAAGCCTTCGAACTTTTCTTTGTAACTTTTAGAAATTCTGTGATTAATTTCTTTAGTTGATCCCCTAAAATAAATGAGTAAATGAGTAATGAAAATGAAAATGATGATTACACAGGTAGTTCTATAATATTTATATCAATAGTTTGTAGTTAAGATAGGAGTATATTAGGTTCTAGAAATTCCTGCACAATTCTTACGTCATTCTTATTTAAAAAGCCTGCTAACAACTAAAACCAGTAGCGAACTTATTTTATCATGCATTGAAACAATAACATTCCATTAGAATCTTCCACTTGTACTTGTTGAAATTGAAGATGTATCGAGAGAGACTCGTAAATCATACATTTTTCAATTTCCGCGAGGATCGTTCCCTGGGTATGGTCACGTCGGTTCCATTGAGACGGGCGCTGAGCACGCGGGCTGCGGTCCACCACGCGAAGCGGCTATACGTATTGATCAAAGCAATTGTACTGAACTGGAATTTAACATAGATCTAAAGCTATATATAGACTATTTCTATTATTAAATTAAGCTTGAGTAGCAATATTTTCAACATTAATGCATGTTTCGAGAAACATAATATTGATAGTGAAAACAGAAACACAAGCTACCGAAAGGCAGATGAGATTCGAAAGTTTTAAAAACATATTTATCTCTTTCACAAGAACAGCCATTTCATTAATTGTTGTTCCTCTATAAAAACCCGAGCATATTAATTATTATATCTGTTTTTTAATCTGGCTTTCCCAATTTAGGTATTTCTCTGACTCAAAATTAAAAATATAGGAATGAAAAGTAACTAATATCCTTTTCAGGGCATAAATGATGTTTAGATCAAATAATTCCGAACCTGGCGGTAGAATATTTTTCTTGTATTGTTATGACTATTCATAAGTGCTTTTGTGGAGCCTACATGAATAAAGATATTTCTATTTCAATCAAAACCGTTTCACAGCTTTACGTATGAAAAGGTACCAGACGAACAAAGCTACGCTCGCATTTATAATATCAATATTGAGATTGTACTAGGAATTATTTAGTTATTAACATTGTTTGCTGTTGCAACGTAAATTAGAGAACTGCTTGATCGGGCATTCTAACCGCAGCTTCATTTAATTGTGTTGGTCTGCAATGCCTGAATCAGTGATTGTTAGCTGAGTCTATCAGGAACTTGACCAGGAATAATTTAACTATTGCTATTGTTTCCGTTCAATGGTTAAATGGGCAAAGAGCTTGATTGAGCATACGGATTGGAATGGTATTCGGTTATATGGTTCAATGCTTTTACAATACATCACACTTATGTATAATACCTTTAACGTATGACTACTGCATGACTTATAATATAAAAAAAATATGTTTTAAAACGTTGCACTTGGCCCTTGAAGATAGGTAATTGAGCATGCAGCATAGGGTAAGATCGCCCGGGAAAATTAACGATTTAGAAACTTGCCCGTTTTACTATGGTTCCTATTACGATAACTATTAATAAATTTATGAGTTTATTTAGGTTTGCGATATGCTTAAGAAAATTAATCACTTCGGAAACAGACTCAGGTGATAATTGATAAAATCATATTTGCAATGTTCAAAATTTCTTCAAGATTGATCGTGACTGGAATGGGATTCGGGCAAAACTGGCTGCTATAGTCATGAATGCACACTTGAGGAGCGGTATCTAGGCGACCTATACAATTTCGGTTAGGTTCATTCAGTCAGGTCCTGCCTGGCATAGATTGCGGTGCGCCTCGCATAGCAGACGCTCAGGAATTCCGATCGCGCAGGCTTTCGATATAATTGAGGATTCGTGGCCTCCATGCCTCGAAGTTAGGGAGCCTGTGATAGAGATGAACTTTATCTAGCACTAGGTATATGAATATTAATTTACGGAGTATTTGCCTACTTGTCATTCAGCTAATGTTTAATAATAGTTTGTGTGACGCATAGATGATAGGAAGACTCAAAAGTATCTCCTTGGGTCTTCCTTTCTATAAATTTTGTTAACAAGAGGATAAAATATAATTTGGCGCTATTAAAAAATAAGTCAAAACCCCAGGTGAGGAAATACGTCATGAATGAGGAAATCGCATATCACATAACTATGTTTAAATAACCATAATTTAATTTGCCTGGTTCTCCTGTCTGAGGGATATGAAGGTGACTTTTATGTAACACCTCACTCATTTAATCTACTATCCAAGTGCATCCCAACTAGGAAAAGGATATAGAAAGATGTGGCATGTCTACCATTCGGTTTTAATCTGTCAGACCACCGTCTTGATCACCGCCATATCAAACCAGTGGTAGCTCAATGCTAACGACACACGCCTCATAACCGAGGAGTGCAGGTTTAAATCCGAGCACGTACCTCTGGATATTTCAAGTCTATTTACGTATTTATACCACTAGCTCGACGGTGACGGAAAACATCGTGATGAAACCTGCCAATTCAAACAAACTTTGGATTTGTAACTATGACCAAAAGAATTATCTGGTTCCCCTATCTTAGGGTTACGAAGGTCTAATCCGCAGTCGCTTCAATGTAATTACTAGACTCGCTAACTCCTGGGACATGGTCTAACTAAGCGGACCCCGTCTAAGCACGGAACATAACACTAGGAAGATGATGACTTGACCACCGTCTCCTCCGATGGGGACCTCAAATCCGTTACCTCCTCTCCCCATCGGCGCGACAGTAAATCCTTTTCATTAGCGCTTCCAAACGTTTGTTCGCAAACTAAATTAATTCTCCAGCTGGGCGCGAAACAAAAGTTGCCCGATGGCTCGCCGTGCGCCGAGTATCAATCGGCCGACCCATCGCCGCCGTAATTAGTTTACTTATTCTATTCCCGACAGGGTATCCCTAATTTTAAGCCGCAATTGAGGAAGATGCAGGGAATTACATGACGGCCTCGTTGGTGCTGTTGTTAAGATCCCCGAAAAGGTATAAAAAGTTGTTGATGAAAAGATGTACGACTCGGGTCTGGGTGATATCCTTGTTGCTTTCGATTTCCATAATACGAGGAACTTAATTTGAATTATGGAAATGTATGTGGGGATATTTGATCTAATTTATTTATGTAGATCTCACATTTTATCATAATAACATAATATAAAATAATGTTGTTTATCATAATTATGTTTTTTAGAATTTACCAGAAATAGTTGTGATAGTTTAATAGTAAGAACACGTATTTAACTTGCAAGGGTTCTTGCCTAAAATCAACGTACACCGTTTGTTCGACGAAATTGATTTGACGAACAAATGATGTGTCACCATGACCCAATTTGTCTGGTTCCTCCTATATAAATGGGTTTAATGCTATAACCATATAACCTGGTTATCACTATATTTAACACTATGGTATAAGCGGTCCCCAATTAAGAACGGGTAATAACTGTAGAAACATTTTGAAAATAATTTATCTATGCTAGAAGTACAAATCGGCAGATTCTCTTCACAATCCAGTTTCATGCAAACAAAAGTTAGCCAGCCGTCCGGTAGTCTCGCCCGTGAGCCGAGTGCCAATCGACTACTCCCGGCTAATGTAATTAGTTTAGTCGTCCCACGGGTTATACGGGACGTCTGCTGATTCAGCCGTCTTCTCATTAATAAGGTGTTGTGAAATCGATCAGCTCGTCGAATTTAGTTTCACGTAAAACTAAAGTTACGTAGGTTAAGTGACAATTGACTGCTCGCGCCAACTGTAATTAGTTTAGGCCTCGCAAGGCGTATACGAAACGTCTGCAGATTGAGACTTCTAACTAGCTCACGAAGTTAATTATCAAGTACTGTGAAGTCGATCAGCGCATGCAATCCAGTTTCACGCACACAAAAGTTAGCCAGCCGTCCGGTCGTCTCGCCCGTGAGTCGAATATCAATCGACTGTCCCCGCAGCTGTAATTAGTTTACCTATGAAAGCTTTGTATGTATTTTTTTTTTAAATTACTATAGATGCCTGACCTCTCTCCGGTCCTGTCGAATTGCCGTCTCACCGGACTATGAGAGTGAAAGAACACAGAGTGCACTTGTGTTTGCGTACACACTTTTGCACTATAATATCTCCTGCGCAGTTGGCTAATCCTTGTTGAGATTGGCCGCCGTGACCGATATCGGTTAGGATGACATTATAACTTTACTATTAATGCAAGAGAACCGTTCCCTCTTGTGTTTATGTATTTAGGTTACGAACATCAATAGTTTTTATTTTAAACCACTTAACGAAAAAGTCCAGCTACATTTTTCTACATTATTCTGTGCAGCCAGCATTCCCCCGCGTTCTCTAATAATGTTTAAACTTCCAGTGCGACAAATAACCGAGATTCGAAGGCGCAACCCAGTTGGGGGCGACCCGAAACTTGCGTCGCTTAAAACTTTGGCACCGCCAAGAAAAATATGCTAACTTGTGCGAACGGAGTTGCGAATAGAAAACATTTTGTCCTTACGCCATTGTCGATATAAATTTGGCCAGGACCGCACTCGGGTTACTAAAGTTCTTCTGGAGTAAGGCAAACGGTTCGGAATTGACATATGTTATTGGTAGTTAAGAAATTACTTTTGTTTTCGGAAAACCACAGTAAATTCTGATTGATTTATTATTTATTTAATCTATTTCACACACAAAATTACGTTTAATTTCAATGACGTTAACCGCTATGGGTCTTAAAACTAGCTTTTATGTGTATACTGGCTAAACCCACTCACACTTGTTCGCTCGGGCTGATTGAAACGAATAGGCTTTGCGGGTTTGACAGGTTTATTTCACAAATACGCGTGCATTGAAATTCAATATCGTGTTAAATTTTCAATCAATCGATCAACCGTGGAGTTTTCGGTCATAATCGTAGATTGTGAGTGAAGTGTTCTACGAAATATTCCTATTTTTTATTATGGATATAAAACTACAATTCTAAGATTTACGTTTATTAGAATATTTGTTTAACGCTATGAAGTATACGTTTTGTATAGCCAATGTATGTCAATATATCAGGATGGAAAGTTTGTTAAAAGATATAGAAGGACAATATTGAAAGAGAAAATTAAGTGAAATCATTTACACATAATACATACGCAGATACGTAACGCCTTATAAACGTTGGTAAATGAATAGGAATCTGATACTCCCATTTGCTATTATCACAACATTTTTCGCTTTTTACTACTTTCTTCAACGACCCCACTAACCACTAACATGATAATACAATTTTCTTTATTTATAATGGTCTGTAAAGGTTTAAATGAGGCGCAATTGCACGAGAAATATTAATAAACTCAATAACGCCCTAGAAATTGGTTTCTAATTCCGAGTACGTCCCCGAAAGCTTCGCTAACTTGGCCAATAGGTATTTACTTACGAAACTTTTCCCTTTGTAGTGAACCTCGAAACTGGCTCACGCTTTTTACAGCTCAGATCACGTCTGACTTTGATTGAAATGTCAAAGTTTAATAAAGACGTCAGCCAAGTGTCTGCGCCTGACGCGGGAGATACGCACTCGACTCAGCTCGGGTGTACTCCGGGAAAAAAAATGGGAGCGGGAAATTCATATTTCTTACTTACTAAGTGCGTCTCTGGCAGACTTTATAAAGGAACTATTAGAATGCCGGTAATTAAAATAAGCTTATATAACTATTCATACTTATGAATTATGACTTTTTTATTATAATGTATCATCATTAGTGTATATTTTTTTATTAATGTGTAACCATGATCTATTTTCTAGAGCCCCATTAAAGAATAATGTTTTATTAGTAACAATTATAACGCATACTTAGATTAAGGAGTATATAGGCCCTAAATATTACTGGGTCTTCTACTACCCCCAATAAAATTTTACATATAAAACATTCACAAAGGAATCATCATTGCCCGCGTTAAAAATCAAGGCATTTTGACAAAGCGACAAATTATTTGTGTATGATGCCAAAATGTCCCCAACCAGGGACAAACATGCCCGCTCTTTATTTAAAAAGCATCACACACCAATACAATTTGAATAACAAAAGAACGCCGAATTCGAACAACATCCTCTAATTCGACAAATAATTGCGCGCCGTATTGACACTGCGCTGACCCACATCAATTTTGGATGACGTCACTTTTGACGGCCCACGCGGACCCACTTCAATGAATGGGTAAAGTCAATATTAATAATACTGGCTGTTGCTGGCGCCTTTTTCCGCGTGCAGTTAAAAAAAATAGCAGGTTTGGCGTGGAACTAACTGACCAACTGCGTGGCAGCACAACTTACTAATTTTGATACCAGCTAGTCAGTTGAAATGTTTGATACAATAAGTTTAAAGAAATTATTTTTTCATAAAAACTTAAAAATTGTTCGCTTAGACTTAACTATTATTCAAACACAAATAATTATTATTTAATTGTCGAAAAAAGTACCTAATATTAAGATACATGTTTAATACTCATCGGCATGTAATGTCCAGGTATGTTTATACATATATATTTCAGTATACATTAAATACCTTAAACGATCAATGTAATATGTTTTGATAATATTTAAAACCATATAAGTAGGGTTAAAGATCGTTACGATAAAAAACTTCTTAAAAAAGAACAACTGAATTTTAGTTCACTAACAATCCCGCTGGACATATAAAATTTTCACAAGCTTGTTTAAAAAAATATAATTTCCCTGTCAATATCCCGCATCTCTAATCAATAAATCAACATTTTTAAACATAATCAATAGATATAAACAAAATCCCGTTGATCACAAACAACGACCGCCGACTGTGCACCCTCAGTGTCGCATCGCAGACCCGCGTCACTCTAGCGGCGACGACAAATTTGACGCGCAACATACACACGATATTTGATTTGCAATTTGGATAAAAACAAAAAAAGGTGGGTTTGTCCCTTTTTTGTTGTCCCGCTTTACACAGGTTTTGATAGATTAATACTGGTATTCGGTGGAAAAGAATATTTTGATCAAACCTTTAAACACACACATACGTATAATCACGCTTGCAGTCAGTCCCCAAAGGGATATACAGAGTACAAGCGATAAGTAATATCGTCCATAATATGAACATTACTTTATAAAGCTGGTAACTACACGTCCACATTTATAGCATGCACAATATAGTTTGGTTCAATCCCAGGCACGTCTTTTCTCGGATATTTTCAATTAAAAGTGCGCATCTATACCACTAACCATCATGGGGAAACCTGCACATTCAATTAACTACGGATATACCGCCAACCAATTTACGGATCTAATATACTTGGCAATCACTTCAATATACTATGTTCGCTACATCCATACAAATAAATAAATATCAGACTACATTACATACATTGATCTGACTCCGAGGTATAGCTGAAGCACTTGTGTTACAGATATCAGAACCAACAGAGGTATTACGAGTACAAATAAATAATTACTTAAATATTGGATACTAGCTGTGCCCGCGGTTTCACTCGCGTTTATGGTTATTGCTGTATAGCCTTCCTTGATAAATGGGCTCTCTAACACTGAAATAATTTTTAAATCGGGCCAGTAGTTTCTGAGATTAGCGCGTTCAAGCAAACAAACAAACAAACTGTACAGGTCGCTATTAGGTATTAGGTACGTGGTAAATAAGAACACAACGCAGTACGATTTGCACGGACACGTCTTGCTCGTACGGCGGACTAGCAGAGAGAGAGCGCGCGGTCAGTGCAGCGAGTGACTGCGCGCAACCCCCACCACCGCTCGCCCTACCAGTAGGCATGTCTGTATTTATTTATACACTACACAAACAAACTAATTCTTCAGCTTTATAATATTAGTAAGTATACACTTTATACACAGAAGAAACACAAGTATTCAACATACGAATGTTTATCCTGGGTGGGGATCAAACCCACAATTCTTGGCGCATACGGCAGGGTCACTACCGAATGCGCCATCGAGCCAGTGAAATATCCATAGACCAAACCTTTTCTTGCTTGGAGTCTCCAAGCAAGAAAAGGTTTGGTCTTTGGCCAAGTAACGGTTAAAAAACGCTAGAAAGACGACATGCCTATTAAAATGAGTTGTCGGATCTTTGTAAATCTATATATTAATACGTGAAGCAAAAACTTTGTACCCCTTTTTATGATAATTACGCGGACGGAGTAGTATGAGATTTGGCACAGTTAAAGTTAATATGGAGAACGAGTGCAGAAAGCTAATATTTTGATATAAAAAAAAAAAACATACTCATGATGGTCGAATTTCGACCAGTGGGCGATTATACTAGTAATCGTAAATTATAAAAAAGATTAAGTCTTTTCATATTTCGAGCTAAATATCAAGCAATAATGGCAACGTTTTTGCCGTTTTCATCTAATCCCGGAGGATGAGCTCATCAGACGGAGGTCCTCAGAAATCGTAAAGCGTTACAGGGCTCATTACGCTCCCAACCGTTTTCGTTTTTCATTAATTACGGAGCGAAATTTCTTTTTCGGCGGATTTTAATTTAAAACTAATACACCGTGGGAGTGGATGAAGTGATGTCTGTTAATATTTTATGAGGATCTTGTCGGGCTTTGGAAAGTTCTACAAGTTTGACCTGAATTTGTTCAGTGGATGGTGTAGCTACCTTCTTGTGTAGGCATAGGCATAGGAATAATGTGCTACAAATGGACTATGTTGTCTGAAATAACAGTTTTCAATTATTTTTTTCATAGTCCGATTCTGTCTATCGTGCTAATTCGTTTTTAGCTTAAAGATTACGAGTTTAAGTACAATTCTGAAATTATTAGTAACGTTTGAAGAACCTTCGGAAATTATAATTTATTTCTAGTTATCTCTTTTTTAGTTGTTGGTTTGTTGGTAAACGGACTGTTTTATAAGTTTTGTAAATTAATAGTTCCACTTTTTTGTTAGAATTGCACCATATAATATCAGATACTTAGTCAGGATATCCTTTGATTGGTTTAAATTCAACGAATTTGGATTAATTTGCTACTTTCGACTGTTATTTAATCGAAAATTCAGATTGACTCGGCTTCGAAAGCGCACCTCCCTAAAACATAAAGGTACACAATATCTAGAAAACACATTGTTCATGGAAACCGCAAACTCCCTTGCCCGCTTTCTTCAAAATGTTGATTAAAAATTGTAAAGCAACACTGTAAAACAGTTTGAGCACAAAAGAAACTCGATCGACGTTAAATTTCCCTGCGGCAGGCGGCAACTCCGCCGGCGATGCTACGCGCTGTTTACACTACGGAACTTTTAACCTGTTCAATTTCGCGGTTCGCCTCACCGAAAACACGTGACGTGTAAACCGCACTTTACGGAGTGAAAAATGTAAGCGAGTATAGTGCTGGGAACTCCGTTGACGTAAATCGATTAGGCTTGTCCGCGAGTTTTATTGTATAACGCAAATCGTATAAAATGTTTACTGTGAATGCTCTGTATAAGTTAATTGTAATATTGTACAATAAATGTTTATGATTGTATCAGGTTAATTCATTGATCAAATTAATCATCCCTAAAATATCTTACCTAATAATTAAGATTCTTATTTTTAGCCTTGAAGAATTGTGTTATAAGGTTTGGTTCTAATCAAAATGTCATCGCAAAGCAAGGTTAATTATTAAAGAAAATAGGTATTAATTAAAAACTTTTAAACTCTTTACTATGAATACATTTTTATAAGTCATAAAATGTGGAAAATATGAACAACGTTTACTGCTGTGTCGTGAAAACTCCATGAATAAATTACTTAAAGCTGTTGTCTTCATCAGAAGTGGTAAAATTTTATCAGTTTCGAACATCCGTTTCGCGTTTCGCCCGTAACCGAGCGCTGCAATAATCCGCGGCGACATTTCATTTTAGAAATCGTAAAGTTGGATATCTCGAATCTAATTTGACTCGGCTAAAAGTTCTGAGTCGGTTCATTTTATCGATGCTTTTCATCTATCGAGTACGATTGTGCCGAGAACTGGCACGCAACACCCCCTCGCCTCTCTGCGCGTTCCACTTTTGAATCTAGAGAAGCGAGGCGGTTTGAATGAGTGTACTTTTGTTTCTTTTTTCAGCTGTTACGTTTGCGGCCGGTGATTTTCGTTTTTGCGGCATTCTATTTTTTAAAATATGGAGTGTTCTGCATTATTGCTCTCCATAATTCGTGGAGGTGGGAGGTCGGGACTTGCAATTTTATTGTTCTTGCCAAGAAATTCCTCCAATTTCAGATTACTTGGTTTGTGTTCTGAGTACGGACTCAACGTCAGTACGCCGTTCAGAGACAAGTGTTTTATGTCAATGTCTGTTCAAAGGAGATCCCGAATTCCTTTATAGGTGATGCTTAATATGTTCTTAAAACGTTTAAGATAGCTCACTGCCTCCCATTTAAGGACAAAAGCCACACGCCAATGTAGAGCTTGTGCTTATAGCATAAGCTAATAAGCTTAGTTTGGAACTAGGGAATTGGTGTGTCAGTCTGGAGAATTTATTTAGTATATAAAAATGTTTGTTAACCTCCTACAGGCTCAAAAATAAGTTTACATAAACATTTATAGGGATGTATTTTATTATTTTAAATTACGCCCACGCAACACTGGCTGAAAGTCGGAGCTCAAAGATTATTTGGATGTACATAATATGAAACAAAGGCGAAACTTTGTATACTACCATGTTGTTTTACGGTATTCGCCCAATTTTCAAATAGGTCAGTTCCGTGCAAACAAACAGCTCGTGTGACCACACGCACGTGTCAGGACCAAAACCAGCTGCGGTTATACGAATCTAAATATAGTGTCAGTGTCGGCGACAAATTCCGACACTACTTTTTTTTTTTACTTTATGACGTATTTTCATACGATAAATACGCCATTAATATTACAATCTAGTCTTAAAAGACTAATTAATTAGTAATTTAAATTTAACTTAGATTGCGAAGAATAGTAAACTAAGAATGTGTCCATTAACACTTTTCTTATTGTCTCTATTAAGGGGAAGACACATTGTTCTTGTGTTCTTATAATGAGTGGCACGCACACTTCACTTTCACTAATTCACTACACTAACTCAAAAGGTTTAGTTCTGTTGAGCCTTCTCACTGTGTCCGTGTTGTCAAGAAGCTGGATGGCTTCGACATTCACGTGATGATGAAGTCGTCGTTCATGAGCGGCGTATTTCCTAATTATATCTATAATCGACACTACTGAATACTAAATTCGTCCTCTCTTTTTGTGCGGATTTTTTAAATTTTTATTTGTTACAACACTTTGTCAATTTAACCATGTTTAAATCTGAACACGCCCTTATGACTCTGCATCATACCATTAACTTCGACAATGACAATAAACACCTTAAAACAATATGTACTTAGTAATATTATGTAATAATTAATTATTAAATTAATTTATCATAATTGTAAAAAATAGCCAAAGCTCCGATGATTACTTATCCGAGTCGTCATTGGAGTAGCTTTAACCTCAAGATAGAAAATCATTATCCTACTAGCGGAATAACCCGTGTTTTGTCAAGGTCCGCTTAGAACAACCCAAAGATCTTACATAATAAAAGTATCGATATAATAATAAGTATTAAAAAATATGGTACAGTCCCAAACCTTCCGACATCATCGAAACACTAGCTCGATACAACCGCTCCGTGGTTCTGAGCTCAACAGGTCGTCAATTAAATTCGCTCAGCAAATAAAACGTCCGATGTCTCGCGAGCATCGATCCGTCGTCGGATGCTAGAGGAGATTTGATGAAGGATCCAAAAGGAGTCGGTGAAAAAAGCAAAACGCTGTGAGTCGATAGCGGTTCCACTTAAACTCGATGCTCGTTTGTTATCGGTGATGGTCGTGGCGATTTAAAATCGATTAAACAAGGAATCGATTCTTTTTGGTGTTAAAAAACCGGATTTCTTCCAAAATATACAGTCCCGAATCAAATTACATATTGATGTTAAGGTAATTACATAATCTTTAGGAATTTGGTATGTACGTGAATGGAGTCTTTTTCGATTTAAAAACAGCATATACTTATTCATAAAAAAAATCTAATTAGATAACTAGTAATAAAAGTGAATTATATCATAATCTTATTAATCTGACTATAATAATTAGTTATCTTTTCGATATACATATCTATTTAAGTTCCCCTATTAGTTATGTAGACTTTTTAATTAGTTTTGCTAAATTTGATGTGGATGCCGCGAGCGAAAACTAACAAATTTCAAGACTGACTGTGACGTTTAACAATATAATAAAAAAAATATACATATCTAAACTTGAAATCTGCAAGCCTTGAACTGGAACTATGCTTCACACTAAAATTTCATATCTAAATACTACTGCACCTCACAGACCGGGGCTGGGTCGTTAGAAATATTTGCCACAAAATGCCATTTGCTTTTCAGGCAAGCAATTCTTATGGTCCACTAACAAGTTTCGCTCAAAGCGAATGGCCTCTTAATTGTTAAGGCCGAAGAATGCTTTGATGCATAAATCATGGGCACCTTAAACCGAAGCTCTCTATAAACATTTACGATAGCTAGTACGCTATGAAGGGTTACTTTTATAGGTATTGTAATGGCAAGTTCTCTGTGTGACTGTTCTTCACACACACTAAAAAGTACTTTAGGTAAGCTAAGGAAAATCTGTCATTAGCCTTATTATTGTATAATACCCTATACGATTTATTCACTGTAAACGCTGTTGATTTTCTCAATAAAATAAAATAAGTTAAAAGAAGAAAAAGATTATTACCGCAAGACATTACGGCTCTGTCATTCTCAAAAACAAATTACACGATAGAACGCTCTACTCCTAGAAAGAGGTTAGCAGCGCCCCGCGGTTTCACCCGCCTAGTTTCTGTTCGCGTGGGAATACAGGAATAAAATAAAGCCTATGTTACTCGCTGATAAAGTAGCTTTCCATTGGTGAAAGAATTATCCAGATCGGTCAAATAGTTTCGGAGCCTATTGGATGCAAACAAACAGTCAATCTTTCCTCTTTATAATATTAGTATACTTAGATGTCACAGACTTAATAACCATGTGCAATGAACAAATCTGGGATTTTTTTTTAATGAAAAAAAAAATTGGGGAAAACGTAACAATAAACAAATTGTTAGCTCGTCCCTACATAATCACAAAGCCAATATCAAATACCCCATTAGTTATTGTACAACATGCCTAATAAAATCACAGTAAGTACGTTTTTTTGAAATCCCAGACCAACATCTGAAGATGTTCTTCAAGTTTCTCAGGTAATCAAAAAGTCAAACTATACATTTTGAGTGCCAAGACCGAAATCACTAACACCACCCAGTTTCCAGTTAAATCTAATTCCAGTTCCATAAATAATTGCATTCAAAAGCGTACCCTCATTAATATGGATAATTGTCACATTAGGTATGCTAAATCCTGTCAAATATAAACCGGCGATTTATCCGCCACGTCTCCGCCCTTATTAATTTCCCCGCAACATTATATTATTATTATATTATGTCCCATGTTGGTTTGGGACTTACGAAATAATGTGCCAACTGCGTTTCATGCCTAGAATGTCGTTAAAGCGTCTAATGGTATCTCGGGTTTTGGGTGTTGTGTAGGCGACGGGCCACTTGTCACTACTTTTTCACAATTTTCCATCTAACCCAGTTTTATTTTTGGCCGAATGTGGTTGAGTGGGCTGGCTGCCCTTTTGACTCTGCTTACCCCTTCGGGGATTACGGGCGTGATGATATTATGTATTATATCATATCACCGATAACGCTGAGTAAATCCGTGAACCCATTCGTGCTCTAATTCACAGTTCTTGGCAACTAACTCTCTCTAAATCTTCAGTTTGCACGTCCCATTGCGAAATATCGTCTGCATTGTGAACGAACAACGCTAAGTTTATATCATCTGACGGGATTGTGTAAACCAATTATTAGTGTTGTGTCATACATCTGCATCGCCGTTTAGAATAAATAAATGCGCTGGAGAGCAAGCCAACACTTGTCCGGCTGTATACTGGGCCGTTTCTTGTACTAAAAATGTCATGTATTACTTGAAAAGGAAGATTCCAGTCCAACTAGGGAGAAATACATTTTTAAAAGTTTTACGGAATATCACCAATTCGGTAGTGAGGGCGGTGTGCAACGAGATCCCATAAGATATTTCTATATTTATGTAGTGTGCAGAATATATTTTCGGTTGATTCACGGCAAATGAAACACGATTTCTAGTACTAACACGTGGTTTATTCTTCTTTTAGCTTCTCAACAATAAAATATTTCTTTCCACACGTATTTCACCATCCTTCGTCCGCCATTCGTCCGTAATTCTTTCTTTAAATATCTTCCGTCTCTCTCACTCTACTGTGTTTCTTCTTACACACTTGACATCACTCCGTTCTACGTATCTGTCATATATCATCTATCAATCCTACATTTACATAAACGCCCTTTTACAGAAGAATCTTAGTAGACTCGCTACAACAAAAAACATATAAAACCAAAATATTTTTTTTCTCTGCAAACTTGTAACCTATATGTTCAGAAAATTATGACGATTCAAATGAGCCAAGTCAACTTTTTAGTTCATAAATCTTAAGAGTAATGAGGTACGTTGGATGACTGGAGTCAAAAGACTGGCTATTTGTTAATAACAATGCATAGGCAAAGCTTTCACCAGAAACCTTTATGTGCTAACTAATTCTAAAACGATTACATTTTTCTATTTACAGTAAAAGAAATATAATTTGATTGTCGTATGACGCTATGAATTTTAATACGTGTATAGAATTCCAATAAGCACTCGACTCAGTGCGATGGAATAGAAAAAATACAGCGCTCCGTCCAATTGAATTCATCCCATTTATTTTTGCATGTTGTGATTCGATAGGTGAGGCTGTGTACTGAAATTTCGTCCACTCGAATAAACATCGACGTGGCAGTTGTTTTTTTTTTTTATAAGGAGATATTCGTAGCGTAGTGATGGCAGCAATTCGGTATCGACGGATAAGTGATAATAAACCGGTTTTTGGATGATGAATACGTATATTTGAGATTCGAACATTTGCACCTTTAGAATCAAAAGTGACATAACTCAATAATTTCTAAAAAAAATTTATCAAATGCAGTTTTAAGTTTTTTTTTTCTCTTAAGTGTTCGAATCAGCGCATCAAATGGTATGATTAAAGTAGCCCTTTGTTAAGCTGCACTTCATAGTTACCATTCTTAAGAAAATAATTTAATCTTATTAACGTAAATTTTTATTAAATATTCTTTGAAATCAAATTACTCGCAGCAAGTATCGCTTATAAGTCTCGTATTAAGTGACAATTAACGAATCTTCTTTCCATATCGTAGTACAGTGCAACGCTTTAAAACTAAACTTTACGCCACTTCCCTAGCGGGGTAGGTAGAGAGAACCGAACGCCATATGGCACGATCCCTACACACCTAACGCTTTAAAAAAAAGCTACTATACTGCCTATAACTGCCAAACTCGACAAGAATACAGAGATAATATGGCTATAAAAACCGGCTCATCTCGCTTAAGTAGCTAAAATATTCTTACCACAATTTCCGCTCGACGAATATCATATGCTATTATCAAGTATCAGTGAACGTATATCTGTTCCCGAAGCGCAATAACTTGATACACATTAACGTTCCTGCGAATCGCCGATTCTGGCATTGGCGAAACAAATGCCGCTATTCCTCAACTTTATGAATACAGAAAAATGTATGATATTTCCGTTTCGTATTATGTCAGTGTATTGCTCCTACTTTAATATTCATTCGGCGCCTACGCTCGGGAGTAAGTGCGTTTACTTTCATTTTGGTTATGGACTCGGTAGCATTGTAAAGTTGTCAATAAGGATGTTGACTATCAGCCGAAATAAACATTTATTGGCCATCTAAAGAATACAATATGAGGAACAGAGTATACAGATAAACATAACATACATTAATACCGTATTGTGAAAAATAACAGCAGTGGAACGTTGTAGGTTAGATAAAAAAAAAACAAAACGTTTGTTCAGTAGCTTCTATATGATTCGTGTTCCAATTTTAGTAAAGAAATGTAAAGGGCTTCTGAAGTCGCGAAGAAAGTCCCGAATTCGATTGCGCTTTAGTCAATTTAGAAATTCATCGTTTATAGTAGACGTCTGTTAACTGACTGACTTAAATGTGGACCTGAACAAATACAGAAAAGGCTAAGTAGGTTTGAGATAAAATATGTGGTGTATTATTATATATTTTCCTGTTAGATATACATAGCCATTGTGACATGTACGATATAAATTTTAAGTGACCAACCATCAACCAAAAAAAATTACCGTTAGGAGCCTAATACTCATACATAAAGTGGCAATAATGGCCTTACCTCGGACAGCGCTTCATATTTATAGCCCTTATGACGCGTTAGATTCAAATTACTCAGTTCCATAGAGAATAAAATAGTACGGAGTACGCCATTCGGTTCTCAGTGAGCTTGTTCAAGTATTCCTTTTGCTCTGGGCCTCTCTAGTATTCAGCGCTGAATATCAAGCAAGCCGCTTAAAGCGAACGCAACATTTCGTGTTAGCGCTAAAGCATGCTCTATAAAATGCAGGCCCTCTTCGATTCCTAAACCTTTTGCGTTTATTCCTTTGCAGTTCTGGGCAGTTGAATAAACTAGGTACCTACTATTCCGTTTTTGCTTTGAAAGGCTGGTTGGAAAGATAGAATTCGGTTTTTGAAATGATTTAAGCGGTGTTTTTTTTTTTGCCGCAAAAATTCTTGCTTTGCGATAAAACGGGCTCGGTTGTGCCTGATATTCAGTCAAGTTAACCTTTTATATATATTTTTATCTATATATTTGATATTATTAACATGGTTTAGGTTTAGATCATAAGTTACGTTCAAAATACCTGATCGTTAAATATAACAATAAAAGTATACGGTCATTTCTCATGTAATTTAATAAAAAATATTCTTCGTGTAGTAGGTAACAGATTTTAAGCCGTCATCGATTTTAAACTGTAACCAAATGTCATGCAACAAGTTACTTCACATTCTATCTAATCCCTAATGCGCAACCCAATCATAAATTATATATCCATTTCATAACAAAATAGTTCGAAATAACAATTTTTTGCACTGAAGTTAGGTAAATAAACAACCAACATTAAAACATATCGGCCATGTTTTCGTAATACCGTAAAAATACACATAACATCGGACGGTATAAACATTAAATGGATCACCGACGTAATATGTCGCTCGCTGTAAACCGGGCCCTGAGAGTGACAGAGGCCATTTTGTATCTTGAAAAAATAAAGTGATCCTTCGGGACTGGAGGTAAACCTTTTCTTACCCTGCGTTGACACATACACACGACAAAGCTGTGGCCTTAAAAAGGGAAGATTGTTAAGACTCGCATACCAATTCTCTAATCTACTAATTTAAAGGATTTTAGAAAATGATCTAAATTTTTTTTTACTTTCTATACAAAAGCTGATTGTATATTTTTTACAAAAAAAAAAATTACGAAAAAGAGTTTTCGCATGTACTAACAACGACCTTGTATACTTTGCATTATAAACTTCATTGTCTAAAGAGCAATGTTAGCTCAATGCGAGGAGTATTAGTTAAACCATGGGTTTGGTTGGATATTGGTTTTAATTTAAGTGCATCTCTAGAATATTTAAATATGTTGGTATTTATATCTTAGGAGCCTTGTGATTTCTTCTTTTTAACCACTATATCAAGCGGCCTGCCAATGACCATAAATACTTTAACTTGTTTGGTCAAACGATTTGAGGTCGACAGTTCGCGCTTACCCTGGTGCTCGTTAAAAAGAAATCTGTGATGCTGCATCACGGCATTTAGCGCGGTCCATAGAACTTTAAAGTTAATAAAACCACTGAGTTTAGTAACTTCAAGACGAGCTTAACTTAAGTAACTTAAAGATGTCTGAGTAATGTGCCATTGAAAATACGTTCTTCTGCGGCGGAATAAGGTTTTAAAAGAATTTTTATAAGGTTTTAAATTTAGACAAGCTCGATGGCGCATTCGGTAGTGACCCTGCCCCATGCGCCAAGAGATGTGGGTTCGATCCCCACCCAGGACAAACATTCGTGTGATGAATACTTGTGTTTGTTCTGTGTCTGGGTGTTAATATCCAATATATAAGTATTTATTTGTAATACCACTGTTGTTTCTGATATCCGTAACACAAGTGCTTAAGCTACTTACTTCGGAGTCAGATCAATGTATGTGATGTCGTTGAATATTATATTATTATTATTATTATATTATAAGGTGTTTTTAAAATTACATGTCGTGTTTAATTTCCTGAGATAGGTATACGAAATTGGATCTATCATAAGCAATCTCTAAGATAATAAGAGGAATATGTCAGATTACCTTTATCTTCGCAGTATTTTTCATTTTTCATACAGTATAGAGTGTGAACTCGGTATGCCTGCCACGCTACAAAATAAATATAAGATGTTTTGATCTTCTCACTGAAATGGATTCATGAATGGAGCGCGCATCGCCTACACGCGTCGGTTTTATTTTTATGTCCCCTTACAACGGGCCGGTTGTCACCGTCACAACTTGCTACGAATGTTCGTTTGTTGTTTTTGCATCGAATAGAATAGAATATAATGTTTTTTATTTCCAGAAACTGTGTTACAAAAGGTGGTTACATATAATTTACATAAGTTTCAACAGTTACCCATACCGGGTATGCAATATAAAAGTTAAATCATTCAATCGTCTTTTGTTTACACCGCTATGTGTAAAGCCAGTTAACGCAACACGATTTATGTCGAGATGGTAGTATTTAATGCTTCAACATATCAGCATATCAAGACTGATTTTATTGCTATTTTGCTAAAAAATATATATATATATGGCTGACTGGCTCGATGGCTCATTCGGTAGTGACCCTGCCCCATGCGCCAAGAGTTGTGGGCTCGATCCCCACCCAGGACAAACGTTCGCATGATGAATAATTGTGTTTGTCTGTATCTGGGTATAATATTTAAGTATATATTTGTAATACCACTGTTGATTCTGATATCCGTAACGCAAGTGCTTAAGCTGCTTACCTCGGAGCCAGATCAATGTATGTGATGATGTAGTGTAATATATATACATGCATAATGTCACACCTTTTTCCCATGGGGGTAGGCAGAGATAACGTACTTCCATTCGCTACGATCCTGACACACACCTTTCGCTTTTTCTACATTCATAAGTCTTTTCACACTCGTCGGTTAAGGGTATTATTTACCTAACTTTTTATTAATACTATATACTTTACCAATTTAAATTCAGAATCGAAATAGGACGCTTCGTGCGGTGTACCGCGTATCTTTTCATCAGCTTTCAGCAGATTCAACTAAAAACCCGTTCAACATAAAAGTTGGACCAATCCGAAACCGGTTCTACGAAAATGGAACGAAATGCACACTTCAATACAGGTACAGCCTCAAATTCGCTGAAATACTAGATACAAAAAAATTAGTCTTCTCGTTCACCCTAGTACAATTCCTATATCGGCATAGATCAAACCAATGGCTTTCGGTTTCATGGTCCATAGTTATACAAACTATAACAAAAAGTTGGTATTGACTGCAATAATCGTTTCTTGTTTGCCTGGAAATTCATGGATAATCATTTTTATTTCTTTATTTGTCGTCGTTGAGCACTCCAGAATATTATACAGCGCAATCTTGCTAAAAGTATCCGCGATTATATCAACATTATTATAATAAAGAGGAACGACTTGTATGTATGTATGTATGTAACGAATAAACTCAAAAACTACTGGACAGATTTCAAAAATTCTTTCACCATTAGAATGCTACATTATCCCTGATTAGCAACACATTAAGCTGTAAGAACTCAATGCATATCGCGTTAAGTCCCGTTAGTAGTGTTTCTGGTGATAATGCAACGCGAAAGTTTAATATATTACTATCTATGATTAACATAGACTATAGAATTTTTTGAAAAAAGTTAGGTTAGATTAGAAAATGAATGTTCACCCGTGCGAAGCCGGGGCGGGCCGCTAGTTATTTATATTTTTTTATATACATTCTGTATTTCTCAAATAGAACATATTTATTTTGTGACTGGCACATTATGTGCCCTGAATCTATCATCTAACTAGTTCTACAATATTAAAAATAAATACGACGAAATATCTAGCTGCTAGTCAATTTAAACACTAGGCAGTCGTCTTGTTATTTTAGATTTATCTCTTTTCACCGCTCATCTAGGACATCGATTTAGCTATTGTTATTTCAAAAGCGTGTCGTAAATTTTAATAACAAATGTGTTGCAATACATATAATTCATTATGCATCTCATTGAGTAACATTGTTTTATGTTAATGGCCACTATAAATTCAGCCAAGTAGACTTAACACGTCGTGTGCGGTTGTGAGGTATACCTCTACTAGAGAACTATTTTCCGCAACAGTGTGGTGTAAAATTATAATATTAGTCGTATGAGAATGCAGTTCCGTGAAATACTGTTAACTGTGGAAATCAGGAATTATACTCTTAGTAAATCCCAAACGTTATACCTTAATAATGTTAAGTGTTTTCATGCATTGTAAATATCGTCAGCTAAGTTAGTTTAGCTTTCTATCTTATAGAATACATTTGGCAAGGATATAGGATTTCTTAACAGCTATGTTTATACAATATTCCTAAAACTTGTTTTCTTTTCCATCATCAACGACTTTGAATTTAAGATTATTATCATGTCAGCGAAGTGTGATAAAAGGATGCATAAATATAGGACGTTAATATAGTTTGCCTATGCAATTAAATAGTATTATAGTAATCAAATTCAACCATAGCTTTATGATATCTGGTTGCTCTCCCAATATTACGAGTTTAGCGATTGCGAATTCAGTGTTATGTTAAAACATATTACTTTTGTTTAAAAACAGAAGTAACGTATACCATAAAATTAAAAAAAAAACCCTTAAAAATATCTTCGCATATCACCCCATCGCTTTCAGTCGCACATCTATGACTACGTGCAGCCATTGTTATTTCAGCGGTACGTTATAAATTATCATTACGAACGTATCGCGTAAAATTCGCGGCTCCCACCGTGGCGACGGACGAGCGGCTGGCGACGAGCCAGTTATTTGGTTAATGGCTTTTTTCGGCTTTCGTGAGACACCTGAGCGCCGAATGATCGGTAAATGTGAGTTTTATTTGATTGTCTAACAATAGACGTATATTTGAGTGGCTCTTGGAGTGTGGAGGACGAATTGTATCGGTATGAAGGTTACATCTATTTGAATATTAGGTTTAGTTTCGAATATTTTGTTTACCATCTACTTTTTTACAAGTCATTTAAGACCCCGTATTAAGAGGGTAAGATTTAGAAATTAAGAGTTTTTGTGCGGGATGAAATAGTTTTTAATATATTTTCCAAAACGATTTGAACTCTTATATTCTTGATTGATACTATTCCCTATACGATACTCTTTTCTACTCCCCAATTTAGAGTTGATGAATGTAAGTGGATGCCCTTAATAACACACGTATAAATTATATTTATCGTACCAAGAAGGCAAATTGTCCCATCAACATAAAAAATACTAGAAATTGTTGCAATAATTTCGGAGAAGAAGAAGTTTTCCTTGTGACGAACCACAATAGATTTGTTAGCAGCGAAGAATCTCTATCCTCACATTGGGTCGCTCTAAGAAATGTCGTAGGTAAGTACTGAAAGAAAGAAAATGATTTATTCAAAAATAAAAAGAAAAACAGAAATCATCACCTCTTTAGAATTGTTACTACTTTTATACAATTTTCCATAATTTCGAATTGAATTCAATTGAATTTTTTGGCTGAAAGTTATTAAAAAACATGCTCTTTTTTGGACTCTAAATACCCCTTCGGGGATTGCGCGCATATTAGTATGTATGTATACAAAGGTGTTTGTCAGGATCGTAGCAAATGGAAGTACGTGACCTCTGCCTACCCCCATGGGAAAAAGGCGTGACATTATGTATTTATGTATCTATACAAAGCTTTTCCATCAATCATCTTACTGCATTATTTTTTTTATTGTACCAAACCACTCTGTGACATTACCAGATGTTGCGGAAAGATATAGGGCCGCTGCCTATTAGCGGTGACGTCATTGACTCGCACTCGAGTTACTGGACTCCATCTTGGTAAATGGCGCCTATTTACGATAAATATTGACCCTCGACCCTTAGCATAAAGTACAATGTTACTTATATCTCCCTGAGTGACTTTATAGGCACCGAAAACTGAAAAAAATGGTTTAGGGTAGCACCGAAAACTCAACAAATTGGCGCATTTCATGGTCAATATCATTTTTCACATTCATCAATGAGCGCACGGATCCTATGTTTTTGACTAAGCGTAGTTTTTTCTCTCATCTCCATTTCTTTTCCTGTATAACACAATTTTAGGCGTTTAAAATACATTATAATATAACTATCAACCATTTTTCCGCAAACGAGACTTATTAAAGGCTCTATTAAAAGTTCGTCATCAACATTCAGGTTAAAAAAAATCTTGAGAATAATACGATAGATGACACCACCGATCATTTGACATACTTTTTATGAGCTCTCAAAACGCAATTCCTCTATAGATTTTGTATGAAAATACTGAGTTCTGACGTAACGGCTCAGTATACTCAATTGACTGACCATTCATTGCTTTCAAATCAACAAAATGGCCAAATAAATGAAAATGATTATGAATGACTGTTCGATAAACCACTCTATGCTTTTTATCGTTATATTAATTTAACATTATCGCCAATTTGTCTAAAAAACATCAAGCAGCGTTATTCTAAACGATTAAACAGAATGTTATCTATTTGAACGATATCGGCGTAAAACCCGCAAAGACACTCATCCTATTTATCTCGGCAAGTGCACATAAATCAATCCGCGGTCCAAACATTTACATAAAAGTAATCTTAACTGCGTTTAATGTTGAGATATTGTTCCGTAAACATGTCTACGCTGAAATTGGTACAGCCATCAGTGAAAATGAGTTCTCGTTTGCATTACATACATTTTTTCATTGCTAATTTAAATTGATTCAAAAGAGCGCTTTCTTTTTTTTCGAGGCTTTTTGAGCGTAAATGTACATTTTAACTGTCAATCAAGAAGTATAATTTTTTTTTTGTACTCCTTTTTTTTTTTATTATTTACTTACAATCAAAGAAAAGGTTTGTTTATCGGACTTCTGGAGAGTGCACATTCTGTGATGTGTCATCTTTAAATTTTTTAGGCTATTCGTTTTCTTTTCAGTCTAAATAAGCAGTTGTTTGTGTCTATGGGCCGTGTTGCCAGAGACGTATCCAATGTGACGTATAAGTTTACATAAACAAATCAAAATGAGTAAAAAAATTCACGAAGATTATTGAGTAGTTAAGACAGGAAAGAGTAATAAACAAACTCACTTTCGTATATATAATATTAGTCTAGATTAGACGTCATACAAATTGAGAAATAATACAGAATATGTTTTATGTAATTAGTAAACACTTTCAACATATAGAAACATTCATCGCACTAAAACGGTTCTCATCTCAAAAACACGATCTGTAACGAACTCCGAAATCCCCAAGACGAAACTTCCCAGTCCAACAAACTCTTAAAACCCCGGAACTGTATCTATTGTCTTAACTGTCTGTACCGACTTTTAATTGCGACTGGGAATTGCGCATTTGAAGAATCACCAAGTTTGTCTCCGCTCGGTGAGTTCCATTTTAAATGATTTCCGTTTGAAGGAATGTCCCTTCGATCATAAACATTTAATTAAATAAACAATGTTTGATGCAAACGTTTAGGGAAAAAAAAACGGTATTTATTCTTGACTAATCGTTGTGGCCGCTTTGTCAAAGTAATGTATGTCTTGTCAAATCAAGATAAAATTGCGCGCCGTCATGTGAAAATAAAAATAAAATTTCGTTCGAAATAAAATAATTATTTTTCTTTGCTTTTTTTTACTCAAAAAAAATGTAAAGATCAATTCTGTCTGGTTGTGATAATGACCTTTGTTGTTGCTTATTAAATACCTTTCGTTTCAAGACAGACATCAATCTGAATAGATTGGCAGTTAAAGACTTAAAAGGGTGTGAATGTGAAAGGGAACACAAACAACGGCTCCCCGAGCTGTCTTCAAAGGAATGGCTGGTCATTTCCTCCTCCATTTCACAAAGTTATTTGTACCTATACATTCGGCTCGAAGTTGAGACGAAAATGCCATTAATAAAATGTTGTTGGTCGGCCTAGCGTCCAGACACGCCGACAAATGGTCGGAGGAAGCTTTTGACACTGAAATAGTTCGCGTTATAGCCAGTGGCGTAGCTAGGTGACAAAGGGCCCTGGGGCAAAAAAGAAACTAGGGCCCATGGATGTACGTAGCTTTGGGTCCAGCCCCCCCCCCCCCTACTTCAGGGAGGACACTAACATTTTTCCTCCTTCGTTAGACAGTCAAATCAAACTCAAATGAAGAGGTGTGCTTATCAGGGTTTAGGGCCCCGGGGTACTGCCCCGCCTTGCCCCTGGGTAGCTACGCCACTGGTTATAGCCGAGTTGTAGGTGAGCCGATCCGTTGACCCTACTGTACCCTACTCCGTTTGACCTTGTTCGATAGACTGACAGTTTTTGTCCAAGATGTTTGCATAAATTGGAAGTTCATTATCTTTATTAGCGGCTTCGTGCACATGGAATCTAGTCTACAGATAGAAATTTGTGACAAGTGTATTTCTGGGACTTTCTATTATTGTCAACATTCGCGGAATAATTGCGTTATTCCGCATCAAATAATATATATACATACATAGTATGTAAAAAAATATAGGATTAATATTTACCGATGTGTTAATTCAGGTCTAGACAAAGCGATGTGTTATTTTTTCTGCTAGGATAGAAAAAGAGTGTTATATAATTATCTTACACACATTTAAAAAAGTATTTTTTAAACGTCCACGTTTAAAAAAAAGCGTTTTTTCACATTATTTTTCAAGTTTTACTACGCTCTCGAGTAAATTAGCAATCTACAAAACAATGACCCTACCGTCGCAGATGCAATGAAAATTTACTATAGTTGGATGGCGCTGTGCACTTACAGAAATTAGTTTTTGATTAATCTACATAACTTTCGTTTGAAGTCTTCTACATGCGACCCTATATAACCCTACAATTACGCCAAAAAAATTTTGAATTCAAAATTGCTTAATAAAGTACGCACAGAGTATCGTATAAAATGGAAGGAATTAAAGAAATTTATGCTATTTCTTGAAGAAGACCTAGTTCTGTCAAATCTCACCAACAACGCTATGAAGTCAATAACTAACATATCCAATGACAGTTCGACCCGTAAAAATGCGTTTATCTTAAGTTAATATCAACCACATATTTAAATTTAAGCCTCTGTATAACGAAGACAAGTATTCAATGCATCATATTGAAGGTTATGGTATTATAGTTGTCATCTATATTCTTTAACTGACTGGGTCGACGGCGCATTCGGTAGTGACCCTGCCCCGTGCGCCAAGAGTTGTGGGTTCGATCCCCACCCAAGACAAACATTCGTAAGATGAATACTTGTGTTTGTTCTGTATCTGGGTATATCTAATATTTAAGTATATATTTGTAATACTACTGTTGATACTGATATCCGTAACACAAGTGCTTAAGCTACTTACCTCGGAGTGGGATCAATGTATGTGATGTCGTTGGATATTTATTTATTATTTATTATATGACTTATCGTGTTATTATAACAGGTGCAATCGTAATTCAATTCGATGTATGTCACATTGCATTATGAGCTGTCATTATTGAATCTAAGCGTGGAGACTGTAGGGTACCTGGACTCGCGCCAGGTTTTACAATATATTTGAACGTTGGATATTTGACGTCTTTTATATTAAAATTATATTGATTGCTTGTTTTGGTTTTTACTCGTATTTTATGTGAACTAATCAGCCTTTTTCATTGTTAGCTTTGAAAATTTTTTAAACTTTCAAATATCTATTTAATTCTACCAAAAAAGTGTTTGGTTAGTTCATATTTCAGTAGACAGTATTTCTGTTAACATTTAAATATTTTACTAATTATAATGTTATTGTTGGTTACAGGTAATATTGTTGAGACCAGCTGAAATTATTTTCAAGACACGCCCTGAAATGGTAAACTTATGTACAAAGTAATAAAATTGATATTTTCAATAGGTTTAATTCTGTTTAACCATCTAATAATGCAATAAATATTTTGGTAAATTCAGAATATTAAACTCCGTAAAAGCGTAAACTCGTTCGGTTAGGACGTTAATTTACAGGACCTTAGATATACTTTTAACGTAACAAAAATGTTTATAAAATGGCAACACTTTCCTTTCATATGAGTACTTAAAAGGCTTGAAAACGTTATTTTCACAGCCCATTCGCTGAAAAAAAACCACACACAAGCCTCTAGACGTGTTCACATTATGTATAATCACTCCTTCATCACGAGCTTCCAATCAGCCCCTTTCGGGCCAGTGGCTCGTGAAATTGGCGCCCTCGTCCTCCAACCCTCATTGACGGCGCGCATTTTATGCTGGCAACAATGTGCGCGCCAGAACGAATTTAGCGGGAAAACCGCCATTTTGGTAGCTTTTGGTATAAATTCTATTTTCAGTCTATGGACGTGAGCGTTCTATTATCGTCTGTGGTCTGAACACAGATGATGTTATCTGTTTGTCTGGCTGGCTGGTTGTAGATGTAGTTAATTTTAGCTATTCGTAATTAGCCCCATTTGGGTAAAGGCGATCTCTTTGTCTGTTGTGGGGCATGCTTATAGGAAGGTGCACAAATGGGTGGTGTGACAGGAGTAGGAGCTTTAGATCAACCCAAGATTACCACAGCAGCACTTGCAGCTATTCTATATAAAATACTAGTTATAACAAAATAATTAGCAAGAAATTTAACACTGTTAAGCTGACGTATATACGAGTAAACGTCAGCTCAAATCGAAATTAAGTTTAGTAATTTTTTTTCTAATTATTTTATCTTGACTTCTTGCTTAAAAAAGTAACACTTTCATGACGCGATTTTAGTCGGTTATGCCATGAAAAGAAATATTTTTATTTTATTATCCCTTAAACAAGTAAATACCCGCTTGAATGAAAACCGACCCATTAAAAATCGATTAGCTTATTTCATGAACAAACTCTATAATTTAGTCACTACCTATATTTAGTCTGCTTGGGTCAATGGATTTCCTTTTATTTTTAATTATCTTTTATATATCCTACTAGCTGTGCCCGCGGATTCACCTGCGTTTATGTTTAATGTTATATAGCCTATAATCTTCATTAGCACAAGTGCTTAAGCTACTTACCTCGGAGTCAGATCGATGTATGTGATGTAGTCTGATATTTATTTATTATTTATTTCAGTTCTTTGCCTACCCCTTCGGGGATTTCGGGCGTGGTGTTATGTATGTATATCTTTAATCTATGCGCCAAATACCTAGCTGTGTTTACTATCTGACATAACCCAATCTATATGTACAGCGTGTTATGTTTTAAGAGCTCTCTAATTAACGAGAATTCCTCGGCGCGTACACCCCGATGATAGTTGTATTAGTTTACTCCTTGCCTCGGAACATTAATTAGTTATACGTCACGAACATGGCCGCTGTAATTATGCGTGCGATTAAATTCAATGTAGCGTTTTGAGAAAATCATTTCGGTTTGTGTTGGCGGTGAGGGAAAACATCGTGATGATATCGGCACATTCTAATGAAATTATGTAACCATGATCACATTTATCTGTTTACCCTACCTTGGTTATGAAGGTTAGATAGACAGTAGATTAAATGTAATAACCAGGTTGCTTTTTAAAGCTGGTCGTATAAGCGAAGCTACGGACGCGAGCTAGTTAAATAAACATTACCGTTCCATATGTAATATTGAAAGATAAGTTCGGAACTGCTCAGCTTGAGACCCCGGACAAGTTTGAAGAGAACTCCAAACTATGAACTGCCTAGAATTAGGTTCTGAGAGCGCAAGTTTCGGCGCCCACACACTAACTTGGACATACAAATACGAAGTTCGCGAAATACAAACTAGATTGAGGTTAAATATGAGACTTATGGCTTTGGGTTAAGGTTAATTAGCTATCTTTGTTTTCTTATCGTAACGGAACGTTCTTAGTCAGGGTCCGCTTAGACTATGATCCTTGATTTAAAGAGCCTGGTTATTACATTGAAGCTACTTTTTCTCACAATATTTTTCAACTCCCAACTGATCCTGCAATACGTACAAAGAGGCACGTGCCCAGATTAAAACCAGCACCGCCCGTTTAGAAAGCGTGTGTCCTAACCATTGAGCTACCACCGCTCCGACAATAACTTTAGTCTTATTTAATTTCGTAGCTATTCAGTGTATTCGGTAAAAAATGTCATTGTAGTATTCAAATTGAAACGTTTCAGATATCCCACTAATATTATAAATGCGAAAGTTTGTATGTATAAACAAATGAATGGATTTTAATGAAACTTTAGAATAATATAGCTCATACACCCGAATAACATATAGGCTATGTTTCATCGATGTACCACGCGAGCGAAGCCACGGGCAGAAGCTATTTTTGAAATATTTCTAATCAGAAATTTGGCACACATAAATAATGATCTAACTTCACAAAACTTTTATTCTAGTTTTGTTCATTATTATAATGTATAATTCTTTGGCTTAATCCTGAAGTCTACGCGAAGTCAAAACCCGAAACCGGTGCTAAATAAAGCCTGTGACAAAAGTGGAACGTGTAGCTGTCACATGTCCCATACAAGCCGACAATTTGTTCGGCCACAGACAATTTAATATAGAGACGGTAACAACTCAAGCTTTCTGGGTTCCTGACAGGACTCGAGTCTCCGAGATTTATCGCTGTTTTGATGTCGAAAAGAAGATTTATTAATGGCCGACTTAGGCGTGATGAAAGACGAAAGGGGATACGTATAATAAAACAGGAGTCCGGGACGTCTCGCGCGTCCGGGATGCGGCAAAAGATCTCGCAACAACGATAAATCAGTCTTTAAATAATCACGTGTTAAGTTACACTGGTTAGTTTAAAGTTCAGTTCCTTTATATTTAATGGATTTCGTTACGGTAATTGGAGACATTTTTTAATGATTTAAAAACAAATCATAGAAATTGATGGTGTCCTGGGCTTTCTTTGCCTTTCGCTTTGAAGTTGTAATACTTACTTAGAATATCTTTGTTAATATACATAAAAAAATATTATTATGTCCGTAATCCCCGAAGGGGTAGGGTCTAACGAGCAGCATGCTGCCTTAACTACTTCTAGAAAAAAAAATTATTGAGTTGGATCATTATGATAAGTAGTGACAAATGGCTGTTCACCTACATAATCACAAATTTAATGCCTATTACACCATTAATCATCCTTTACGATATTCTTGATAAGGAACACATATGCATTATTTTAAAATGCAAGTCCGAATTGAGATAACACATCTTGAATTTGATAAACAAGAACCTTTCTATTACTTAACTTAACGCTACTAGAAGCCAGAGCAGTAAAACTTTATTATAGATGGATCCGTCGTGAAAAAACTGAACGATATTCAATGAGATACTAAGCTAAGCTGAGAAATTGCTGGCCCGGGGCGCCCGGGGTCCGATAAGATTTCCCCGATCAACTTCCTGGCCTATATAATCCTGGATCTATTACCAGCCACCAGGATCTATTGGCTAATTCTCTGCTACATAATATAAACCGAATAGTTTTGTATATGTATAATACTGTCTATGCGACGGCCTAGTAATCATGATTCAATAAAAACACTTAGCTTTATACTCCAACGACCATTGCAATGGTGTTTGCAAAGTCAACCATTTAGCTAAAAATAAGGTCGGGTGATGGACAATTGTGGAAAAATGATGAGAAGTGGCTAGTTCGTTCCTACATAATAATTTACCCCATACCTTTTACAACATTAGTCGCCTTTTACAACATGTAAGTAAGGTAAGTTAACAAATGGCACATTATTTAAGTTCCAGACCAACATGGATTAATAGACATACGAAAATCAGTAGCCCCAGGGTCCTTAAAGAGCGTAATACAGATATGGGGGTAATTAGTACTTAATCTATTTTTACAAAAAACCTTAACAAAAACTTCATAATTTATGATTTTAGCCTAAACATAAATGTCATGTCATGTCATTCAAATTCGGACAACTAAATACATACACATACACATAATATTCGATAAACAAAGTATTAATTAAACATGTCAGCTGCGAGATTTTGTATTTTAACAGACAACATTATATTTTACAGCAACGGAACTTTTAATTATTTTTCAAAACAAAGAGAATAAAATACGTATATACACAATTGATTTACTAATTTAAAGAAGAATGATCAAAAATTAAGTTTTATAATTTGCGTGGAATATCTAAATAAAAAAAAATATATATATGATGCCTCCAATTTTAATTTGTTTATGGACAAGGGCTTTATAATACAAAAAAAAAACAACAAATTGTATCATCGAATTGTCTGCATAAGAATGTGTAAGAACACCCCAAAGTAAGAATATATGGAAAAGAAAAAAATTAACATTGATGATTGCTTTACCCTCTTTGCTAGTGACTGAAGTTTCCTTTCAGTTGGCAACACTGTCTATAACTCTGCACTTATTAGTTACCCTGCTTGAAGCTGCAAGAACTCTCTAAGTAGAAACTTATTCTATTTTAATCACGTACGCCCTTTTAATTCTCGCATAAGAAGCTTGGAGGAGAAACTTAGAACTAAGTAGTTTCAGGTAAAAGATTGACGCAACCATGAAGTTAGTCCACATTTATGTGAACAGTATTGAGAACTTGCGCACTTTGTAGACCAGTGTTAAACTTAATTATTTTAAAAGGGATGAGTTCTTTTTTATTATTGTGTAGTAGATTAGTAGCAAGCAGTCTATTGTCTATTCTGCGAGACACCAAGCGCTGTAATTTATAACTAAATATATCCTACAAAAAAAGATATCTACGATATTTTAAAATGATTCGCCAGTGCTTTCAAGTTGAAATTAATATCATTATTTTTAAAGTCTCAAATCAACATAAGACATCAGTAGTATATATACAACAGTTTTTACATGTTGGCTAATCTTTTATTTATGTAAATAACTGTTTTCCAAAAAGTCGTTACGTTACGTACATTGCCTTTTTTTCACAGGAATATTTGTCATTCGCTCTTATTTAAAGCCGAAACTGAGAAGGCAATGCGTTTAATTTATCTGGTACAAGGTAAAATATCTAAAACCATGTTCGCTCTTTTATTTTGCGGTGTTCTTTCAGGATAATCTTATTACAACATTATCCATAAGCTGGCAACACGATTCGCTTATGTGATCAAAGATCACACACAGCTTTGATATCTCAAAGGATTTACATTTTTAACGTAACTGGGGGTAAGAAAAATGGAACGTAAGGCGAATGAATGAAAGAATGACGAATGAGTGAAGGAGCGAGAGGAGGAGTCTGCAAGAAACAAGTAAGACGTAAGACGAACGATTATTTTGTTAAAGTATTCCAATAATACACGAATATTCACCGATAATATGTTATGTTATGTAGGTTATGGGGTAATAATACACCATATCCTACATAACATAACATGGAGCGGTGGTAGCTCAATGGTAAGGACACGCGCCTCTTAACCGAGGAGTGCGGGTTCAAACCCGGGCACGTACCTCTGGATTTTTCAAATCTATGTAAGTATTTATACCACTAGCTCGAGGGTGAGGGAAAACATCGTGATGAAACCTGCAAATTCAAATAACTTTGGATTTGTAACCATGATCCAAAAATTGTCTGGTTCCCCTATCTTAGGATTACGAAGGTCAGATCGGCAGTCGCTTCAATGTAATTACCAGACTCGCTACATCCTGGATCATGGTCTAAGCGGACCCCGTCTAAGCACGGGACATAACGCTAGGAAGATGATGATGATCCTACATAACATAACATCTATGTTACTCAAAATATATTTGTACAAGTGAAATTTTATATAATTGAATTTTCACAAGCTTTTATTTTAGCTGCTGTGTTAGTTCATAATATGCAAGTTGTCCGATCCAATTGAAAAATCTTGAATTTGCAATCTATTTTTCACTTGCTTACATAAAATTTTGCTGTTTGGCAAAACTACTTATGTAACTTACATTAGTAGGTGACTATTATTTGTTTTTGTAGAATCTTGTTGTTCTTAAAACGTGTTTTACTAGTTATTTAAGCTTTATATACTTTGTTTTGTTTACTGTTTATTAAATCTATAAGAACAGATTTAGCATTCTAAACAAATTCTACTTGAAATCTCATTTTAGCGTTCAAGACGTTTTGAAATAATCTCATTCATTTTCAATTTAGTTCGCCAACTAAGTTTCCAAGGATAGTATTCTCTTAAAGTTAATTAAAATCAGACTTGCCTTTATGCGAGCAATATTTCTTTACATCAAACCGCAAAGTTTTTGAGCGAACGTCTGTGGAGTTGAAACTAAGCAATAAAACTTAAGTAGATATCATGTTCTCGATCGAGATAAGAAAAGCGGGGACGACTCTGGATCAGGCTGGAACTTGTTCGGTAGTCCGGGTTCGTGGCGTGTAACTAAGTGGGTAACTTAAGTTTGGTGGATACTAAATTCGTTAAGCAACTAACAATTCATTGAAAAATACGTTTGTATCTTCGTCGTCGGCGCTGCGAGACTGCAGTAAACAAAACGGTCGTGACTAAGGGAAAGTCATAGTCACATGGCTTGTCATATATATATATATATGTATATATGTATATTGTATATATACATATCTTATATATACTTACTTTTTTTGTTTTTTTAACGCGCTAATCTCGGGAAGTACTGGTCTGATTTGAAAAATTCTTTCAGTGTTAGATAGCCCATTTATTGAGGAAGGCTATAGGATATATAACATTAACCATAAATGTGGGTGAAACCGCGGGCACAGCTAGTTATTAATATAATAAAGCTTAAGAGTTTGTTTGTTTGGTTGAACGCGCTAATCTCAAGAATTACTGATCAGAATTGAAAAATTACTTTTTTGTTTAAGTCCATTTATCGAAGAACGATATATAACATTATATTATTTTAATTATATTTATTTTTTATATATCCTAACGCTAACCATAAACGCGTTTTTATATTAGAACTAGCTGTGCATGGGCACAAAATATAGATACGGTCTCAATCACATGACTTACATGCTATGTAACTTACAGTTTCAAGTTCACATAATTATGTAACAGAAACAGCCATACTACATCGAACATATGTCATTTGACCTCCAACTGGCCGGATGGAGCCATTTGTTCAGCTGCCGTTATTAGAGTGATCTCATGACACTCAACGCGTCTGTACTGCGCGTCCAGCAATCTAGACTAAAATAGAAGTACTAAATATACTAACTCGGTGTTACGCTCAATCGGGAATCGCTAAATCTAACCTAGATTGGTCATGGTCATATTAGACCTTGAGTAAACATAGCTTAAATCCAAAACAAAGTAGTTACTTGATTAAATGTATTATTTTGAATTGTTAAAACATTTATTGACTGGCTCGATAACCCATTCAGTAGGGGCCTTGTCCTAAGCGCCTGGAGTTGTGGGTTCTTGTATTTATTCTGTGCCTGGGTGTAAATCATACTAATATTATAAATGCGAAAGTTTGTATGTATGTATGGATGGATGTTTGTTACTCCTTCACAAAAAAACTACTGAATGGATTTTAATGAAATTTTAGAATAATATAGCTCATACACCCGAATAACATAAAGGCTATGTTTCATCGATGTACCACGCGGGCAGAAGCTAGTATCTAATATTTTAGTATATATTTGCTCCAAGCTAAGTATTTAATACATGAAATTCGCAATACCAGCTTACGAATATACATACTAAAATATGTTTTTTTATAAACATCCGTGACCCGAATAAAAAAAGTCGACTAATCATCACACAAAACAGGATTTAGCTGAACCCGCGACCGTCAGTTTCATGAGTAATCACGAAAAAAGAGACAGATGTCTAACTACTCGACCAAGCGGCCTGTCAAATAATATTTGGTTATTAAGTGCTTGCGATTTGCATACATAATGCTTAATACATGAGATTGAATACTACAGCTTGACGTTTCGGCCGTGTTGCTACAGTCATGGTCACAAGTTGACATAGTATTTGTACTGATAAATGCAACGTGATAAAATATCATATATTAAGACTTACTGGCGTAAGTACTAGCAGTGCGGGCATTTCCTTATCTCCGTCACCGCCTATCAGATGAAAGCGCCCGCCCTTTCATCGGCGTATCTGCTCCAGGCCTGAAGGGTCAGTCAGTTTCCCTCTAACTCGATACAAAGGTTTACTTTCCTTTGATGCAATCTATATTGTATCTCTTTACCTATGTTTATTGGTGGAGCCAGGTGCTTTGTAGATTTCTTATGAAGTTTTCATTTTGAAGTGTGGATGTGGAAAGCTTTATAGTTATGAACGTTCTCCTATATAATAATATAAATGTGGATTGATCGAATTTTGATCTTACGAATAAGTAATCAGTACGTAAAGTAAAAATCAGGAGATCTTTTCTATGTAGTACGATCTTTATTTTCTTTTGTCTGACTAATAAATTATCATTTACATAGTTAGTCTGACCAGTTGCATCCAAAACTACAGTTTAATCTAGACTTCTGTTGTCTATGTCCATAAATGAAACTAGATTCCCAATACGTTAAATTACATTAAATCTTAACTAACATTTACCAACATATTGCATAAAGCTGTTAAAAATATCAATTAATTGTATGTCTACTTGATTTACCTTTGCTTCACAGAAAAAAATACCTTTGTTGAAGTAGAAACTCTCCCTTACTTTGTGCCTGCGAATATTGTGCCTAGATACACCTCCGCAGAGCGCCGCAGGTCAGTCAGTCAGTGAGTCAGTAAGTCAGCTGCACAAAGCCGCCGCAGATCACCCGCGGCAATTCAATTGGTCGGCGGCCGCCGTGAAAAGAGATGAAAGGGTGCTCGCCGCGGTAACGACCTGCTGGCCAACGCGAGCCGACGTTACTGGATGCGGCAATGCTTGTTTATTTTAAGTCTTATTTACAAACGTATATATCATCACGCCTGTAATCCCCGAAGGGGTAAGCAGAGTCGAAGGGACAGCCCCTTAAACACATTCAGCCAAAAAATAAAACTGGTCTGGGCTAGATGGAAATCTGTGATAACGTGACAAGTGGCTAACTCGTCGCCTATGAAATATGATATAATCACACACCTAAAACTTAGTCACCTTTTACGACATGCTAGACAAGGAACACAGTTGGCATATTCTTTTTTAATCACAGATCAACATGGGATTATATCATATTTCATATTGAGTAAGTTAGTTTATAGATTATGGTTTTATTTTTGTCTGAATGTGGTTAAAGGGGCCTGCTGCCACTTTGACTCTGCCTACCCCTTTAGGGATTATGGGCGTGAGGCTTTGTATGTATGTATGAGTAATAGGGCATATCTTCAGCTATATGTTCCTTGCGTTATACCCTGTTTTTAGTCGGGGTCTGCTTAGAAGATGATCCAGGATTAAGCGAATCTGGAATTACATTTAACGGACGATATATGATGTTTTCTCTGATCGTCAACCAAGTAGTTGTGGACTGTCCGACTGTTCGTAGGTTACCAAAATCTTCTTATGTCAAGTAATTGTTATCTGAGTCGTAAATCAGGAAAGCCAAGTCAATAGAAATTTTGGTTGAGCCAAATTACGAGTACTATTCATTTGAGAAACTTTAAGACGAAATATAAAAAACAAATCACAGCTTTTTGTATTTCACCAGATATATTTAGTGGATAGAGAAAACCATAAAATGATTGTAAACATCAGTATGACGGGTGTACGTCAATAAACAGTAATTTTATACACATTGAAGCAATGTTCTAGCAATGTGAGGAACGTGTGAATAGATTTAACAATAAGTTACCTAAGTCAATATTTTCACATCTCCGGCTACGAAATACGTAGTCGCCGACTACGTCGTAGCATACCTGCTTAAAGAAACTACAACATACAAAGCCCGTTAAGCTTATTTTTATATATCTTTATGTTCGTAAGTGCTTTTTTTAAGGCCTACATGAATAAAGAAATTTTAAATTTTAAATTTTTTTGAATTTCGTAGAATTAAGGTCAACTTGCACTGATACAACTTCAACATACGGACCTAATATATTGTGATGATCTTAGTAATGAGTAAACATAAATAAATAAATAAATATCCGACGACATCACATACGTTGTGTTACGGATATCAGAAACAACAGTGGTATTACAAATATATATTTAAATATTAGATATTAACACCCAGACACAGAACAAACACATGTATTCATCACACGTTTGTCCTGGGTGGGGATCGAACCCACAACTCTTGGCGCATGGGGCAGGGTCATTACCAAATACGCCATCGAGACAGTCGGAAAACATGAAATAAAAGAAAATGACCACTAATAAGCTAAATACAAACTACTTATACCACACGTAACTTAATCATGACTACGTAAGTCAATTGATATTAATTTTGTCCCATGTTGGTCTGGGACTTGGCCCATGTTGATCTGGGACAAAAAAAAAGAATATGCCAACTGCGGTTCTTGCCTAGCATGTCGTAAAAGGCGACTAGTGGTTTACGGGCTTTTGGGTATGTGATTGTGTAGGCGACAGATCAGCCGCTTGTCATTGCTTTTTCACAATTTTCCATCTAACCCAGCCCGGCTTTATTTTTGGCTGAATGTGGTTGAAAGGGCATGCTGCCCCTTTGACTCTGCTTACCCCTTCGGCGATTATGGGTGTGATATTATGTATGCACGTAATTTTAAAAAATAATTCTTATAAAAAGATCTTTATACGTATACGACATTCCATTATACCTGCAAGACCTGGAGAGGTTGGCAGTGCCCAGGAAGTAATAAGTTCCCAAAACCACATTCTGTCAAAAATAGAATTCATTGAATTGGTTAGCTTGAAGTAGATACTAGTGGTTAGTTCGTCACCTAAATAATCACAAACTCTAATACATCATCAGTCACCTTTTACGGTATGCTAGGCAAGGAACACAGTCAGTACATGCTTTTTGACTCCCAGACCAGCATAAGACTATGAAATACTTAACACATAAAAATGAGCGTATCTCAATGGCTGCTCCTTCTAATGGCGTATCCAGTATTAATAGTCCCTGGCTCTATTCGGAACCCAGTAGAATTGGTTCGCCGGCGGCCGACCAATTACTTCAATTAATTCTGCCCACCTGTGTCGTCAGCGCCATCTAGCGGAGAGGCAATAAAAAAAGTAAAAGCTAGCACAATCGAATAGAATACCGGCCTGACTATTGGAATTTTGCTAGGTCAAGGGCATTGAAACAATGACTAAATTAAAGTTATTGCAGTACGTTCTATTTTTGATTAATTGTGTTTCAATCTTTTATGGACTATAGTGACCGCTGATGACAATCGGTACTTTGTATTCAGGTTGGTTTTGCTAACATATTATGAAGAAAACATTTCAACATCAGCACATCTTAATGGAAGTCCCATGATGGCCTGGTATGTCCCAGGCCATCCCAGGTCATAAGAATGTGCCAACGGTGTTCCTTACGTAGAATGTTGTATAAGGCGACTAATGGTGTATTAGGTAGATATTGGGTTTGATTATGTAAGCCACGAGCTAGTTCCTGTCACTACTTTTCACAATTTTTCATCGAAATAATTCAACTCACTTTTGTGTTGGCTTAAGGGGTCTTCAGCTCCTTTTACGCAGACTGCGTACCCCTTCAGGGATTGCGTGATGACAGTCTGTATCTTATTGGATATAACCATTTGAGAACCACTAACGTATCCAGTATTTGCAGTTCGCTCTCATACCAATCGTAAACTCTGTGATTGGCTCGCCTCGGCCAAGCAATTACTCGAGTTAATTCTGCCACCTGCGTCGTCAGCGCCATCTAGCGGGAATGGGTCGCCCTTATTAGGGTTTAGTTCAATCAGAAATGGTCAACCATTGGTGATTTAAAACTGAGCATATATATTTTGTTTTATTTTTTTATTTATTATATTTAGTTAAATAAGAAAACAGATGCGTAAAAAAAGAGTAGAAAATTCAATAAAATTACAATAGAAATTGTTGTTGTGAGTGTATCTAGCTAGGTCTCTGCCTTAATAAAGATTCGCAATAATAAAGGTTGAGTAAGATAGATATTTGATTTTATTTGAGATCGTAAATTGCGTAATCGTAAAAATGGGATACTAACATCGTCTTTGACATCTAACGATATTCCAGCCTTGCTCAGGAATGAATGCCTTTAACAACCACAATATAGAGACGAACGGACAGACATCATGTCTTATCGTAAAATTTACCAATATATGGGCCCGAAAACAAAAAACACGAGTTAGCTGCACAGAATGAAGAGATTCAGCTAATCTCCAATAATTCAGTCCAATGGCTGTTTGAGTCGAACAGTGTTTACTCAATTAGGCTTTACGAGTATTTATGAAAGTCAAATGAAGTGGAAATTGGATGGACTTTCAACTGAAAGCTTCGGAATTTTTTATCGTTTATTTTTAATGTCGCGATTTATCGAAGAAACGCTTTAGCGTAATACCAGGAAAATATACTGTTGTATATATATATAAATGTTTAAATGTTTAAATAGTAGGTTATTATTGAAATGAATTATTAACTTCCTTAATTCTTACCAAACATTACGACTTACATTATTAAAAGTTTATCATATAGCAGCGCCCTGCGGTTTTACTCGCATAGCCCCCGTTCCCGTGGGAATACAGAGATAACATATAGCCTGTTACTCGCTGATAAAGTAACTTTCCATTGGTGAAAGAATTATTCAAATCGGTCCAGTAGTTTCGGAGCCTATTCGATTCCAACAACGAACAATCAAATGTTTCCCCTTTATTTATTTATTTATTTATTTATTTGGGAATAACAACAGCCGACACATAAATAACAACAGCCGACACATAATATATAATATTAGTATAGATGAATGTCGACAAATAAAAGAAAAATTACTTAAAAGTAAAATAATAATTTATATAACGACTTGCTCCAATTAAAATGTTACTTTTGTATTTCTATTAAATGGTAGATTTCCATATTATAATAATACCATCTGCAAAAGGTGAGATTTATCAGTATCGAGAACAAAGCATATTATGTATTGTTTCATATAGGTATTTTGCATTATCCTAAAAAGGATTATTAAGACAATACGTAAATAACATAACTATAAATAAATTTTCTTTAGTTTCTACTTTATAAAATTATATTATAGTACACAACAACATATTGTCAAATATTTTTAATAAATGTGTTGATATGGGTCAATTTCCTAACTTAATGAAACATAGTAAAGTTATTCCTTTATTTAAATCAGGTGACAAAAGTGACCCATCTAATTATAGACCAATTTCTATCCTGCCAGCACTGAGTAAAATCTTTGAAAAAATTATATTTAGTCAATTAATATGTCACCTTAGAGTCAACAATTTATTACATAGCAATCAGTATGGATTTACCAAAGGGAAATCCACTACTGACGCAGGAGTGGCACTTACAAAACACATTATCGAAGCTTGGGAAAGAAAACAGGATGCTGTTGGAATATTCTGTGATTTGTCGAAGGCATTCGATTGCGTTGACCACCAAACTTTACTAATGAAGCTACGTCATTATGGTGTATATGGGAACTCACTTAGTCTGCTGAAGTCTTATTTATCTGATAGGCTTCAAATAGTGAGTGTAAATGGTACAAACTCTTCTGGTGCCCCATTATCGATGGGAGTACCCCAGGGCTCAATATTGGGACCTCTGCTTTTTCTTTTATACATTAATGATCTCCCTTATTTTGCAAAGGATTTATGTGAGATAGTTTTATTTGCTGATGATACTTCCTTGATTTTTAAAATTGATAGACAAAAGGAATTTGTTGACGATGTAAATAACGCTCTCTCACGAGTACTTTATTGGTTTTCTACCAACAACCTACTACTTAATGCAAAAAAAACAAAATGTGTTAAGTTTTCAATGCCAAACACAAGGCAAGTTAATACACAAATCACTATGAACAATGAAGCAATTGATGTAGTTAACTCAACTGTATTTCTTGGAATCACCTTAGACGCTAAATTGCAATGGGGTTCCCATATTGCGGCCTTGGCAGGAAGACTTAGTTCGGCTGCATATGCAGTCAGGAAAATACGACAATTAACAGATGTTGAAACAGCAAGATTGGTGTATTTCAGTTATTTTCATAGCGTAATGTCATATGGTCTGCTGCTGTGGGGATCTGCGGCTAATATACAAACTATTTTTGTATTGCAGAAAAGAGCCGTTAGAGCCATATACGGCCTTAGACCACGTGACTCTCTTAGAGATATTTTTAAAGAAATTAACATTTTAACAATTGCATCACAATTTATTTTAGATTGTATTTTGTATATATATAAAAACATTGACCAATTTCCTAAGAAGTCAAACACTCATAGTTTTAATACTAGAAATAAACACAAACTTGCTGTTCCAAACCATAGACTCCAGAAGAGTGGTAATTCATTTATTGGTCTTAGTATTAAAATGTTTAATAAACTTCCAGAAAGTCTACTAGCATTACCTTTACATAAGTTCAAATTGTGCATTAAAGCGTTCTTAATGAAAAAAGGCTATTATAAGTTTGAAGACTTCCTAAATGATAAGCATTTATGTTTAACTTCATAATGAAGTGTTCACCTGCAGTGTTGTTACCTAATAAGTACCTATAGAATATTAAGCACGAAATTGTAAATCTTTGCATTTAAAAGAGTAACTATCGAGTTTCTTGCCGGTTTCTTCTCGATAGATTCTACCTTCCGAACCGGTGGTAATCCTTTTTTCTGTTTAAATTGACTATTTATAAGTGCTTTTTTGAAGCCTATATAAATAAAGAGATTTTGAATTTGAATTTGAATTTGTACTTAATTTAGAAAATGTTTGATAATAATGAAAGAACAAAGGCTCTTAAGACTTTTATTAAACAACTATATCGTTAACCAAGTAAACAATAAACACACTTGTTGTTCACTGGCCCATATAATTGGACACGTGTACTTGATGTATGTATAATTAAATAAATTTGTTTGTTACAGGGGCTTTGGAAAACAGGGCTTCCAATGTCAAGGTGAGTGTAAATAAATAATTACGCATTATAACTTTAACGTGTAATTAATTTTACTTGAGTTTCATGTTGAGCGCGATCAATCAATGAGGGTTTTCAAAAATACCATAACCGTCAGATGGCACGAGGGAGTCTCGTGGTCTTATCACTGTCACTATTGGCTCCTTGTTGACAGCATGTCAGTTTGGTCTGACAACTAACCAATGAGGAGGGTGACAGGACCGCAAGTCACAGTAACGCCATCTTTTGGATGTTTTAATTCAAAAACCCTCATTGAACAACTACCATACACTTGTCAGCTGAACTTACTGGTAACTTTATATATCAACTAGCCTCTGCCCGCAGCTTCACTCGCGTATGTCCATCCAGTTTATAATCTATGTCTGTCCCTTATTTAATCCGGAACCCTTCAGTAGTTTTTTAAGTTAATTTGTTACAATCGTACAAAAAAACACATCTTGCCTTTATATAATAATATTAGTATAGATTTGTGAATAATGTCCATGTCATTCTGTATTTCATATATGAAACAGACGATGACATTTTAAAATCATAGTATGGTATTATAGTATTTTAACTGTCTTTTGACAAATAATCCCGCTATTATTTTTCTTTAAGATTTAGCGGGCGTTTGTGTGAACATTAATGAGAAGAAAAGAAAAGATTTTATTTTTGTTAATGGTCAATAAATCTCGTTGCGTGGTTTTCTGCTGCCAATTTCGCGTAGGTTATTGAGAGTATCATTAATAAGAGCCGGGTATTCAGATTTTTTAACAAAATAAAATTGTAAACATGTATTAAATATGTGAATTCATTCCAACAGAATACCTACGTACAAAAACAGGCAGAGTCAATTTCTTACTGTCTAAGTTAGAAGGATTATTAATATTAGTAAGCTATTACTAATATTATAAACGCGAAAGTTTGTATGTATGGATGGATATGTGGATGTTTGTTACTCTTTCACGCATAAATTACTGCATCGATTTTAATGAAACTTTACAGTAGTAAAGCTAATACATTAGATTAACACATACGCTATATTTCATAGCTGTACCAAGCGAGCAACGCCGCGGGCAGAAGCTAGTTTAATTATCAACGAATAACCGAATCCCTTGAAGATATTTAAACGCATCTACTTGTTGCAGTATGCAGTTTCGTGGTGCACAAGCGATGCCACGAATACGTCACTTTCACGTGCCCCGGCGCCGACAAGGGGGCGGACTCAGACGTAAGTTGCAAAGCATTTTTAGACTATTATGCTACGGTCACACTGTCGCGATAACGCGAACGTTTGATTTTCTATCGGGCTCTACAAAATGTAGACTGACAGGCATAAATGTTTGCGATAGCACGATAATGTAGCCACAGCATTAGATAGATGGTTCAGCACAAACATAAACAGTCTTATTACAAATGTTAGTACTATTAAATCTAGTCTGAATATCTACCAACTTTAATACGTTTACGGTGAAAATTTGGGTTTATTAGAACAGCTAGGCAGATACTTACTGGTTTTTTTTGTAATAAGGCTGTAAATATATGTTTCGTATAGTCTTAAGGTAACAATGCAAACAATATGGTAATTGACACTATTTAACAAATGACAAGTAATTTATGACTGTCAAGTCGTTGGCAGTACATTACCGCTATTCGTAACATGGGCAAGTCCCGACTCAATCATAATAAACTAATGATTATAAAATACTAACGAATCGCACGGGGATCACAAAACCATATAAAACTATATATATATATCTTGAATCACTATAACTGTTGGTGCAAACCGCATCAACATCCCTTGTGCAATTAATGAGATTCAAACGAACAGACAGAAGCGGCAACTTTGTTATATACTATGTAAACATATATACATAGTAAAATACTGAAAAATATATAAACACAAAAACATAAAAAAATATATATATTTTTATTTTTATTTGTTCTTTTAAAAAAATATGGCAAAAATACATTGATATGGTGTCATCATACATATTTCCATTTTGATGACAACGCGAATCATAAAATGTTTGTGCATTACCAGTAATTAAGAGTAATGAACATTTGTTATTAGCCAGTGTCTACTAACCTTGAACTAAACTCCTGTATGAGATACTAAAATTATAAAATACTGAGATAGCAATAGACATCATGTTAATATTATAAACGCCCATAAAGAGTGACAAATTCATAACCTACTATTATAATGTATCAGACTAAGTTAAAAATAAATCTTTTAACATAAATGTGTTTTACATTACGAGCGTTTATATATTAATATGTTGTTTATTAGGAGTTTTATATAACGTTTTTATTACAGCTTGGAAACGCCAACGACGACCGACAAAGCCTTTTATGTAATTGAAACTATATTAAAGGGAATCTTGTAACGATTTGAATTCGACATTTTAGAAATATTTACACTTACATATTATAGATACTACCTAAATGTATTTTAAATATTTATTTATTGTATAATGATATATTTTAAAGGTTAAAATATGATATTTTTGTAATAGTTTTATTTTATAAAATCACTGTTTTGGACTTAAGTGGCGTGTTTTCGATTAACTACAAAAAAAAACTCTTCTGTTATAAATATTATGTCGTGTTATGGATATTATTTTAAGTTAATACTCATCTAGGGAGTAGTAAATATACTTTTATAAATGCAACTATGATATAAGTTATTTATTAATTTATTTAAATCAAAACAGTCAAATAATATATATTTTAGAGGTATCATCACTTAAAAGTGGGTTCAAAGGCAGGATTTTGTTGAAAAATCTTTTGCTTTTTTTAACAAAATCTTGCATGTACTGCAAACTGCAAATCCTGTATGTACCGCGTAAGTTAGGTACTTAGTTCGTACAGACTGCAATAACACTTAATATAGCTGAGTCAAATATGTACGTACACTGACTAGTAAAACTTTAGGTACTATTCTTGCTGTGCCAAACATATCACTTGCTAAGATGCTCCATTTGGCTCAAGCTATCGGCATAAAAACATGGAGTCAATAAAGGACACGTAGAAATATAATTACATGGACGTAATTTTTATCCCAATACTTTGAAGGCCGCTCTTAATTAATTAATAATCCCAGCGCTCTAAATTTTGAAACTCGGCCTTGGGTGAAGTTGCCGATGCCGGCATCGGGAGAAGCTTTGAGGTGAGCGAGAATCCTGAAAAATCCTGGCCGCTTGTGGTTGCCCGTGTCCTGCCGGGATTACGAATTTAATGGCCACTCTACCGCAATTGGGAGAGGATAAATATAACAAAAACGTAAAAGCTTTTCTACCTGGCCCTCTATGTTAAACAGGACATTGTATTTATTTATATATTATTGCACGTATAAATACTTTAAAGGCTAGCCTATTAATGAAAAGTAATAGTAACTATTTCCTCTTGCTATAGTACTCTTGGAATCTTTGGGAATAGTACTTTATTAGACGAAATATACTATTATCATAAATGTGTCTCTGACAACGTGTAGGTATACAGAATTGTATGACGTGCGATTAAGTGATTTATACAAAAAAAAGCTTACTTTCTCATTTTTAATATTAGATATGTATGTAATAAGTACGTCAAAATGTCAATGGGGCGTGGATGGATTTTTTTTTAATTTATACTTTTTTCGCGAAGTCGAATATTTGGAAAACTTTATGAAGTAAACAATAAAATTTTATTTTTCCCCGACCTTAACCACATCGATTTTCTTAATCATTCCAAATCAGCATGACTTTTACTTTGACTTTCCACCATGTACCATGACCTAAAAAAGGTAAAGTGTGTGGTTTAAGAATTTTATTTCCCATAAGAATTTTCATTCACTTATATGAGACTAATTTACATAAAATTTCTTTTGGACTATCGATACAGTTTTATGTTAATTATAGTTAACACAGCGAGTTGCTCAGGCAAACTTAGATAAAAAATTAATGCAGGTAGATTAGCAATGATGATACAACCAGACTCATAGGAGTAAAGTAAACAGTAGAACAGTAGGTAATCGCGACAATACACCCGTCGACGCATTTTCGTGCTTCGGAAATGAGAGGGACTATTAAAATACGCTCTCACAACATTTCCCCACCAACTCCAGTACACAAACGCGATGTACGCGAACAGATACTTAACTTAACTTAACTTAACATCACGCCTATAATCCCCGAAGGGGTAGGCAGAGTCAAAGGGGCAGCATGCCCTTCAACCACATTCAGCCATAAATAAAGCCGGGCTGGGTTAGATAAAAAATTGTGACAAAGCAGTGAGTGACAAGTGGCTAACCGGTCGCCTACACAATCACACACCCAAAACCCGATATACCATTAGTCGCCTTTTACGACATGCTAGGGAAGAACCACAGTTGGCATATTCTTTTTAAGTCCCAGACCAACACGGGACAGTGGGCTGGGTTGGATGGAAAGCTGTGAAAAAGGAGTGACAAGTGGCTAGCTCGTCGCCTACTTAGACACATACCCAAAAGCCCGTAAACCGTTAGTCGCCTTTTCGTGCTCCGGAAATGAGAGGGACTATTAAAATACGCTGTCACAACATTTCCCCACCAACTCCAGTACACAAACGCGATGTACGCGAACAGATAAGTAATGAAACGCTTGTTCGTGCGCTGTGAAAAATGTAATAAGCTTAATGTTACTTTGCGGAACCAATTGGATGCGATGCGCTGCGTCCCATACAACACTCATCAAATTAAATTAGAATTACATCGAAGCAAAGTAATTGGTATGTTTAGGGTTGATAGGTTTCAGGTAGCTGCAAAATTTGGTATCTATTGGCAAAAGAATTTGGACTGTTCTTTTCGCTTATATGACCTTTAAATAGTGATGTACAAGGCTCGAGGCGTCCGAGTCCTTTTGCCTAGAGCTCGGTGTCGTTTACAGGGCTCGCCTCGTTTATATGGCGCCCGACGACTCGGGCGTCTTTTTCAGAGCTCGAGCTTTTTTGAAGGCTCGAGACCTTTTTGAAGGCTCGATCACTTTGGAAGGCTCGAGCTCTTTTGGAGGCTCGAGCTCTTTTGAAGGTTCGAGACCTTTTTGAAGGCTCGATCACTTTGGAAGGCTCGAGCTCTTTTGGAGGCTCGAGCTCTTTTGAAGGCTCAAGGCCTTTTGAGCACTCGATCGATCTCGAAGCATTTTCAGAGCTCGAGTCTTTTTTAGCGCACTAGTCTTTTTCAGTGCTCTAGTTTTAATGGATGCTGATGAATGAAAATAAGTACAGGCAAAGCACAATAGATTAAGCGTTCACGGTACACTTTACTCGTATAAATGAATAAATCTTTTAGAATTTCAAATTTCATGTAAATGATATCTATTAACGATACTGAGTCATATAAAAACTACCTATCCGCACTCATAAAAAAAAGTCCTGTATAAAAAATAGAATCAATTAAAAAATATAAAATACTTCATATTCTTTTATCGTGAAAACAACCACTTAATTTATTGCTTAGTTACGAAGATATCAAAGTCATCAACATAAACTTGAACTTTAATTGAAGGCTTGCGTTCATTTTAAGACTTGACCTTGTTTTACGGCTCTTTTGTAGGGTCGAGCTCTTTTGGAGGCTCGAGTTCGTTTGAAGGCTCGAGCTCTTTTGAAGGCTTGAGTTCTTTTGAAGCCTTGAGTTCTTTTGAAGGATTGAGTTCTTTTGAAGGCTCGAGCCCTTTTGATAGGTTTAAGCTCTTTTGAAGGCTCGAACTCTTTTGAAAACTCGAGGCATGGCTCAAAGAGTTCGCGGCTCGGCTAGGCTCGGGACCTCGAGCCTCCCGAGCTCATTGAGTCTTGCCATTCCGCCTCGAGGCTTCAAAAATAGACTCAACGCCTCGAGGCTTGGACATCACTACCTTTAAAGCGGTAACTTTTATAATACTCTCACACGATATAACACTTGCAATCCCCGATGTGGCAAGCAGAATTCAAACAGCAGTAGGTAAACTCTTGTAAACACGTGTATCCTTAAATAAAATTGAATAGGGTAAATAACATAACATAACATAACATAACATCACGCCCATAATCCCCGAAGAGGTAGGCAGAGTAAAAGGGGCAGCAGGCCCCTTTAACCACATTCAGCCAAAAACAAAACTAGGCTGGGTTAGATGGAAAATTGTGAAAAAGTAGTGACAAGAGGCTAGCTCGTCGCCTACACAATCACATACCCGCAATTGGGTAAATAGAATCTTACATATAAGTAGGTATGTGAGAAGTGGTGTATCTAGAACTAGCTAGATACGCCATTGGTCGCCTTGCGCGACATGTTAGGCAAGAACCACAGTTGGCACATTCTTTTTAAGTTCCAGGCCAATCACATCACGCCGTACATTCTATTCGAAATACCATACAAATACAATTTATATAGTACATTCCAGCTTTGAACCTTTAAAATCATGAATAGTGAATCTAATTTGAAACACCGCTGTAATATTTAAATAACGGTAACTAACTATAACCTTTGTTGAATATTGTATGTGCACAACAAATAAATATTTGATTCGAAAAGCTTTGCTTTGATGAGAGCTCATTAACTGAAAACGATCAAGATTAATAACTTTACTGATATTGCTACTTGGAGTAATGAGAAATAATAATATTGGTTATTTACTTAAGTAGATATTTGTTCTGTCTGTGTCTACTATGTAGATAGATAGATTATCTGTTAATGTCGCCACATCAATATTACTCGTAGATGGGTCCAAACAAAGTTGTATGCCTTTAAATAGTTAAGACCTGAAACATCTAACCCAGCCCAGTTTTATTTCTGGCTATATGTGGTTAAAGGGGCTTGCCGCCCCTTTGACTCTGCCTACCCCTTCGGGGATTATAGGCGTGATGTTATATGTATGTATATTTAAATTTAAACATGAAACATAAAATAATAATTATATTAAAATTTAATGGCATCATTATCCATTCATAAAATAATGTTGTAATTTGTTGCAAAAATACGCTGGGATCGTGATAATAGTCACTGGAGTCAAATGTACTATGCCACTTAAAACAAATGGGCACATTTACATTGAATCTTGACTCGACTTGATAGGTCATTGAATCTCGACTTTTTTATAATAAACTAGCTGTGCCCGCGGTTTTCCCGCGTTTATGGTTAATTTTATATAGCCTATAACTTTCCTCGATAAATGGGCTATCTAACACTGAAAGAATTTCTCAAATCGCACCAGTCGTTCCCTAGATTAGCGCATTCAAACAAACAAAAAACTCTTCAGCTTTATAATATTAGTAAGTATTAGTATAGTATAGAATATTGATGCAGTGATGTTATCAGACATAGTACTTTATATTCCCAATTATCAAAGTTCCTCCATCATGCCTCGCTTTTATTTTAAATTAAACTCCTATAAAACTTCTTTGCTGTTCCAACAATCTTTAATACATTTTTTTCCCTAGAAAGAGTTCCCGACAAAGTTAGCCTTTCCAGGGGAAGTTTTGTTTAAATTGCTTGAAAAACTCGGCAATTAATTCAAGTAGATTTAGTTCTTGGTTCGCAGTTTGCGCCCCCGGTTGAATCAGTCAATTTAGTGAGCTTACAGAACAGTGATCAAATATATTTGAAAAGCTCGATGGCGCATTCAGTAGTGACCCTACCCCATGCGCCAAGAGTTGTGGGTTCGATCCCCACCCAGGACAAACATTCGTGTGATGAATACTTGTGTTCGTTCTGTGTCTGGGTGTTAATATCAATATTTAAGTATAAATTTGTAATACCACTGTTGTTTCTGATATCCGTAACACAAGTGCTTAAGCTACTTACCTCGGAGTCAGATCAATGTATGTGATGTAGTCTGATATTTATTTTATTTTATTTATTTATTTAAGATATCAAACTTTCGCGCTGCATTATTTTATTACTAGAAATAATACTAACGTACCGAAACATGATGTGCGCAGTCTCAAATACAGAGGCTATGTACTATTTTAAAATTAAAGCTGAAGAGTTTGTTTGTTTTCTTGAACGCGCTAATCTCAGAAACTACTGGTCCGATTTGAAAAATTATTTCAGTGTTATATAGTCCATTTATCGAGGAAGGCGGTTATATAAGGTTATATAACATTAACTATAAACGCGGGTGAAACCGCAGAAACTACTGGTTCGATTTAAAAAAATATTTCAGTGTTATATAGCCCATTTATCGCGGAAAGCGGTTATATAAGGTTATATAACCTTAACTATAAACGCGGGTGAAACCGCAGAAACTACTGGTTCGATTTAAAAAAATATTTCAGTGTTATATAGCCCATTTATCGCGGAAAGCGGTTATATAAGGTTATATAACATTAACTATAAATGCGGGTGAATCCGCGGGTACAGCTAGCAAGGGGATATGTTTTAGAAATTTGTTGTATTTACGTATGATTAACCATAGTGGAGATAGTAGTACTACAAAAGAGAATAAAACACCGTTCACTTAACAGCGACAGTTTTCACAGACGGATTTCAGTTAATTGGCTCTATCATCAAGGATAAAACCAATATTCGTTAATCATTTCGATAATGATACTGCAGTCGCTTCACTCTGATTGGCTTATATTTGACGAATTCATAGCAAGGCATTGATTAGTTCAATAGGCTAGTTGACTAAAATATTTTTTTTAGTCCGCTAGTCAGATTATCAAAAAAATATTGAGTTCGTATTTTTTGCTTTATCAAAGGCTCGGAAAATAACAAAGATACAGCGCTTCAAAGATCTGGAGTGGGGCGCTTTTACATCACTTGTTCCTAAAATTCTACAGAACAAGTGACGTCACCCGCACCTTTAACGCGCTGTATCTTCGTAATTTTTGGTTTGCTGAACAAAAGAAAAAATACGTGAGCAATATTTTTTTGTAATCTCTATAATGGACTAATTATTTTTTTTGAGTCAACTTGCCTATTGTTTAATTTAGTTTTTCATGGACGTCCTTTGACATTTTATCATTATTATAACACAGACATATTTTGGCATTTTATCGCCCTTGTTACTGCTGTTTGAGTTATATGCTACATACATACATACAAACATAACATCACGCCTTTAATCCTTAAAGGGGTAGGCAGAGTCAAAGGGCCAGCAGGCCCCTTTAACTACATACAGCTAAAAATAAATTGTGAAAAAGTAGTGACAAGTGGCTTGCCGCTACACAATCACAAACCCAAACCCCCATATACCTTTAGTCGACTTTTACGACATGCTTAGCAAGAAACACTGTTGGCACATTATTTTTAAGTCCAAGACCAACATGGGACAAAGTGGTTATATGCTCCATGGATGTATGGTTGGACAGCCCTACAGAATCGCGTGCGGGCCCCAGGAGGCGACACGCGTCTCGTGGAATGTTTCCCTTCGCACAAATTGGCCTATTTTATTCAAAACAGCTATCCATATCAATAGCAATAAAGTTGCAGTATGCCCTACCGTTATTAACGTTAATTTATTTAATATATCAACTTATCTGTTCAAAGGAACTTTCTCCATTTCTATTTCGTTAAGGCCAACTGATGTTATTTATTCCGTTTACCAATAACGATAGAAAATCGAAGATACAATATCACGTTGTAATGCATATCTAAGTATTTCTTGAAATCTTAGATTATCTTTATAAATCTACACTTAAATAAATTAAAATATTGTTTGAAGTGTATTTTTTTACTTTCGTTAGTTTATGAATCGGTAGAATGTAAGGCTCATATATACCATTAACCAGAAGTGAGTATTTACATTTAACTTTCATTTGTAAATGAATTCTTTTATTTAATTCCATATATTAAATCTATTTCTGTTCATTGTTACATTTACTGTTGCAGATTAACTTCAAGTGAGAATACAAGCTGAGATGTACTCGAAATATTGTATAGAAATACATTTAAAGATTTTAATCAACAAGTAGAAAGAAAGAAAATACAACTAAGCGGCAATGGATAATGTTGTCTCATCTTGGTGAGTGTGTGTAATAGTAAAGTATAAATATGATTTATAAGCGTAAATTTTACCAACCTCTAAGAAAAAATAAATTTCGAACATTTACTTAATCGGCAGCATATAAAATACCTAAAAAATCCCTATCAAAAAAAGTAATTAATACAATTACATATTTCAATTGGAAACTAAAAATCAAGTTTAAAGAATTTGTTTTAAAGTTAAAGTTTAGCTTTAATTAGTTCTAATCCAATGTTTGATAGAGTTTTCAAACAATATTTGAGTGTTAAAATGATAGTGAATTCGTTCAAGAATATTAAAAGTGGTTTTAATGTCTATTTACGTTTCATAGTTGTTTATGTTTATATATTATTTAAAAATAATAATTAAAAGAACTCTCATTAAACTAAAACGCCCATCTAGAGACCTTGTGTTTTTTTTTAAAGTAAGTAATATTTTGTATAATTTTGCCGGATGTTGCGTTAATACGGCATCAACCATTTAATTGTATGAAATTCATCTATCATTTTAACAATTAGCCAAATTGCTGAAAGCATTGCATGAAAATGTACAAAACATTACCTATATGTAACTAATTTAAATGTAGATTGGTGAATGATTATTATGCCTGCCGCTGATTTTTATATAGGTATTCTAAAAGTTAAATACTATTACTAAAAAGTCAATTCAACTCATTGGTTTAACTTAGTAATAAATAATATTTTTCCCCGCTAGGGAAGTGGCGTGAAGTTTAGTTAGTTTTTTTAAATAATATTTTTCCTATATCTAAAGACGGGACAAGATTACGACAGGGTTACGAAGGTCAGATCGGCATTCGCTTCAATGTAATTACCAGACTCGCTAAATCCTGGATCATGGTCTAAGCGGACCCCGTCTAAGCACGGGACATAACGCTAGGAAGATGATGAAATATATAAGTGTACGGCAATATAACAAAACTTTGTCTAATGGATTAAACACGTGTGGGCACCGTTACTAATGAATATTTCATTGTTGTCCAAACTTTAAACTATGTAGCCATTAGCTAAATGCAATTTCTAAGGCCCGCCCGCCCACTCGCCGAATAATCTCCTAAAGGTCATACCTTTCTGAAAAATCCCACGCAACGAGAATTCTTTCATACCGACGGAAGAGATTTCCACAAAGAAACAGTGAAATTCGTTACTTATTTTAATTAAGATCTGATTTTGTGAGGATGGATACTCCATCTCGTTAGTTTTTTAATTAATTGAGCAGCGCGCCTTTGTGGAAACCATTTAAATTTATTTTTTCGTGGCCAGCTTGTTTTTATTATGAAATGTATTACAAATTTCGCCGTTATCATTAATTATCTTGTATATCTAGTGGTTCTTTGTGAATTAAAAAGCATTCTATTTTTATTATTGTATATCTGAGTTTTTTTTTCTATTATTCTTGTCAAAGACAAATTGTGTACAATTTGCCATTAACTGTTTTATAGAAGAATTAAATAACATGTATTTCTGAATATAGGAATGATTTGTCCTGCATTTTTGTGTTCGTTTTTATCTATGTGAACTTTAGTCCAGAAATCATCATCAAATTACTTTTTGCATCGAATATCATCGGTAAAAAACAGATTTTACGCTGCATGTCAATTCATATTATACACGTGAACATATTAAATATTGGGAATCTAGATATTTTGTCTTATGTTGGTTATAAAAAAATACATAATCTTAGGTTTTTCCGTAGGTACAGCTACGTTAAGCTTCAGTTAATTTGTTAGTACTTAGTTGAATATAATTGTACCTAAAATTGTAATAAACGATAAATTAATCTCTAAATTAGTGTTATTATTTCACCTAAACACCCACTTGCTCCTGTTTAAACACGATTTGTATAATCCCGTAATACTTGCCGAATTATTCGAACTACCATCCGTGGGCGGTAAGACAAAGGATGACCTTTCTCCTTTCCAACAAACACCACGTGGCCCCACAACGTTAGGAATACCTACTTTATAATAAAACCTCGGAAGAGTGAAGGAGATAGACGTACATGGAATACATATGGGTCGTGAATAAAACATGTCATCACGATTATTTAACTAGATACAACTCTTATACGACATCGTAACGAAAATGTCTATGCTGCTTTCTGTATTTATCAACGTCAACAGAATGAGTTTACTAATTTTAAGCGTATCTACATGTAAGACATTATATCTACGTAACTTTTTGTGAATTCAATATGCGAATTATGTCTTAAATTGTTGATATTTGTCTTAGGGCTGATTTTTCAACAGTTAGATAAAAACGATAACAATCGAATAAATCATAATCCGAATTCTTGTAAAATGTCATTGCCTGTTTCCTAAGTACAATACTGTATAACATCCGCAAATTTGGTGACTTTATACTTTATCAGTCGGTTAATTCCTAACTGACCGTAAAAAAATCGGCCCTTAAAATAACTTTTTGAGATAAAGCTATTTCACACCATTGTATTACGAAATACGATTGTAAACTGTTACGTCAACTAACTTTAAAATATTTATTCAACAGAAGTAACTTATTAACTTGTAATTATAAATCTGACTATTGGTAATTGATTTTGATGTAATTAGAATGTATTTTAAAGACGTTGATATTAAAGTAATGTATTGGTTTTATGAATATTGTGCTGTTCATCGCACAATTTTTCTTGAAATATATTGTGAAAAATTAAAATGTTTTTCGAATATACCCGACTGAGAAGTGAAATAGAATTTAAGCTCAATGAAAAATAGCATCATTCGCTGTGCGCCATCTTGTTTTCAAAAGAGCATCGACACTGTAACAAAGCAGACAGCGCCAAGATTGAAAAATATAAACAAGGTACTGTGTTTGAAAAGTAGTTAACCACTTCAACCGTTGTCTGTAAACAGAAAAGCTTACGTATTCAGCTGCTTCTACCGCCGACGAGGTAAAATTTATTGGATCCAATGAAACGGTCCTGCAAAATAAACATTTGTGACAAACAAAACTTTAATTTGATCCCTCTCCTCGTCGCTTAAGTGTTTTCCGATCATGCCCAATATTTACAAGAGAATTTAATTACTTAATCCATCACAAACTGGCACCCGGTGAAATGGAAAATGTACCATTATTTTTTTAAAATACTGTTAGCGTATAGACATGCGTATATCGAAATAACTTAAAAGACTTTAACGAATTGTTAAACTACTGTCCATTGAAGCTATCTTTACGGTTTCGAATTTCATTAAAATCAATTACTTTCAATCAGTTACTGAAGCAATCGTATTTCACCTCTAATAAAAATATAATATTACTATGTATTATAATTAAGCCTTATTACAAATGTATGTTGGAATGTTGGAACTAAAAGACAAATATAATAATGACGTACATTTTAAAATTGTCAGTTACTCGTGTGTTAATAAGGCTCCATAATCTATGTACGTACATCGTACTGATGTCGATATTATATTGTATTAGCCTACGTTTTTTGTTACTCTAGAACAGTGCTCCGTAAACATTTCGTTTAACGTTCGTTGTAAATTAAAAACTTATGCTCCGCGCGCATAAATCTTAACTATGTGCAACTACGAGTATATTCGTTATTTTCTGATGAATCTTACCATTTCTCCGCTTCTATGACCATGGTACATAAGTATGCTGCGGTTCAAACTTTTCGAAAAGCACTGCTCTAGAACACGGTAATCAATATGCAGCCAAAATCACTAAGCTATAAGTCTCAATTTAAGTCTTTATAATTTGAAATTATAACGTAACTTTAAAACCTAGCAAGTACCATAAAAATTAACTATTTCAACAGGACACACGAACCAGACACAACTTCCGCGTACACACATACTCGTCGCCGACCTTCTGCGACCACTGCGGGTCTCTGCTGTATGGCCTCATCCACCAAGGCCTCAAGTGTCAAGGTACACCACACCAACTGACGACGGGGCCTCATCATCTACCGCTTCTTCGCTTGACTTCTAACGTGCTTTATGTGTGCTCTTTTTAGCTCTACAGAACAAAGTAGATGTAGACACAAGACTGGGTTGTGAGAGACTGGACGCAAATATGATACATGTGGCTGTAAACATTTTTGATATCGAAAGCCACGGATAGAGAGGGAAGGTAATCAGTGGATTGTTCACCTCCCTATGTTAATTCTAGAATAAAGACAAACTAAAAAATAGGCTTAAATAGTGATATATAAAGACAAATATGTGATCATCAGAAATATCGGAGAATTCGAGACTTTTAATGATGATTAGGAGTAGTTTTACCATGGGAAATAGATTAACAAGGGAGCGGGAAACCTCTTAACCAAATATAAAAGGTTTCATACTACCGGTATGCGCCAGAAAGACCAATTAATTATTATCATTGCGCTTACATATAAGCGTGTACTAGTTCTGAACTATACTCCACCAGTCTTCTGATATATCTACTTTGTGACAGATCTTTGCTGGGATTTCTGCTAATGCTTTTCAATTGTTTTGTCTTGTAGATACTAACAGCACTTTTGCTGTGGCCTCGGGCTGCAAAGATCGTGTTTCTGTCTCCTTTCTTCTTCCTACGATAGAGATGGAAAGACGAGATCATAAGCAGGCAGCTTCTGTCCTTCTTCGGAAGTTCTGATGTCATATGCTATTATTAATGTTGGTTTATTGTTGATAAGGCCGCCTACGCCCCTCACAAATGGAATACTTGGACGTTCCTAGCGCCAACGTTCTGTGATCACTGTGGCACCTTGCTACATGGCCTCGCGCACCAAGGATTTAAATGCGGAGGTATTCTTGCAACTAGATGGCAACTAGAATGATTTTGTGAGGAGCCGAGGAAAATAGTTCCCGGCAACCCTTAGAAATTGGACGTGCCTGACACTCGTGGTTATCACATGGTTAGGTAGACATGAACGATATGGTGTACGTCTTGATAAATGACATGACATAGTTAAAACTGCACTGAAAACTGTATTCCTCTTAGGACGGCCCTCCCCAACGCACGTAAATCAGAAATTTTAATAAAAGACTCACTCCTTTTCAATATGAATACATTCTATGAAAGTGTCTCGGAGGAATTAACTTTTGTGTTGTATTTGCTTGAGTTTATTAATTTTGCATGAAAAGCCTGCATCTGGAACTTGCGTGCTTATGTTAAGTAGTTTATAAGTTGGTCGTCGCTTGAGAGTTGTGATGTTCGCTTAGTGTTTGCACGTGTTCTTGTTAGCAGTTAGTTTTCTATGGGGCTCTTGTTTCTATTTTGTAGCAGGGTTGTCCATTTTAGTGACATTTTATTAAGTTATATAACTAAAATCTTTAAGACTGGATAATCTACTCAGTGTGATTTGGGAATAAAATTGCTTCACCGAATTTAACCCTTTAATAATTTCAATCGTAGATAGTGTTATTAATTACTGTCACAAAAGGAAACAAACATGGATAAATTAAGTACCCAATTGCTTCCTTAACTTATCACAAGTTCTGACTATATGTAATTTAAGATTTCAAATTAAATTATTATCTTAACTGAAATCAGAAGAGCTATTAAACGAGTTTATTTTCCGAAAATTGTTTAAAATTCTTATCTTCAAGTCAATTAAGGTAAGGCAGGATAAATTTGCAACAAATGTGCAGAAAAATATTTTAAAATACATTATAAAGATTGCATCATAAATTATGAATTTTCCATATTATGGCATGATCATCCCACATGATCCCCAATAGCATAACATATTACGGACAGATTGTTGGGGGATTTTCTTTAAATTGGCAGCCCTGTGTCGCAGGTAAATGGGGCACGCGGTGACCGACAAAGCATCTCGTTAAGTTAGCTTTATCGGGGCTGGTTTGCAGACGTCCATTTAATCTGATGGGTGATTGGACGTACTTGAATCGATAGCCACCTGAAAATGGAACAGGTTGCGATAGGGCTATCTATCAGATAGATACTTATTGAAAGAAAAGATAAAAATAATAAGTCTAAGATGTGCTAAAAAGCCTTATCTTGGTACCAATAGCTGACACCACGGCGCTGGGTTTTTTAGTAGTCGCCTGATGAAAATCGAATAAACATTATTATTATAAAAGTACATTTAGATAGAATCACAAGAAACGCTAGGAATATGATGATGATGATGATGATAAAACGACAATTAGAATTATAAAAATATTTGTAGGATCTGGCTTGATCAGTTTGGCGGTCATTAGTGATCGGTTCTCTCTGCCTACCCCGTTAGGGAATTGGCGTGAAGTTTAGTAAGTTAGTTAGTGATCGATGATCGGCCAATAAATGCAATTCCGTTTCGTATCGAACATTTCAACTACATAAATAAATATGTACTTTTAAGCCTAATAGTACTCAATTTAAATAAATGCGTCAATTTTATACGAAATGATTATGTAATTAAATCATAGCCACATTTTACATCACGAATACAATTCACATGAAAGCCACCAATTTGTATGAATCAATTCGGAACAAATTGAAGTGGGCCAGTATTGCAATTGCAGACACTACAAATATATTTTGAATTAAAATTATTACGCCCAGTGTGCCGCAAACCACATTTCAGTACGCAGTCGCTTCTGAATTTGTGTACCGTCAGCTTTAAACGATAATGGGAATAAGTTATTGTGTTCGATCATCGTTACCGTGTGACCGTAACGATAATGGACGGGTTAACAGCATGGATCAAACGGAAGACCGATATCCGTGACGCATAACGCGGTTATAGCAACCCGATTTAACATTTGTATATGCAAAGCGCATTTGTAGTCAGTAATATCGAAGCCGTTACTGCAACCTGCTACATCTCGGGCAATTTGCTGCAGTCAATTCCGTAATGCAGGAACTATTGTGAGTAAAATATGGGGCTAACAAATTTAAATATTCCGCTTCAAATGAAAATGTATATGAAGCAAACTGAAGCAGTTTCATAGTTAATTGCTAATTAATAAAATTATAAATAATAAATTTTCCAGACTTACACACTAATTCCCTAGTCCCAAACTAAGCATATAAACTGTTGCTATGGATACTAGGTGAATGGATAGACATACTTAAATACGTTTTATAAGCATCCATGACTCGAGTACAAATATCCATGTTCATCACACAAAATATTTGCCCCTAGCGGGATTCGAACCCGCAACCCTTGGTTTCGTGGCCAGGGTCTCTGACCACTCGACGAACGGGCCAGTAAAAGTCAATTATCGTTTATCGTTTTTATGATTCAAAACTATCACAGATATTTGAATTAACGTCTTTCCAAACCATGAAAATTAACAATACCAAGTCGAGTTTAATATAAAGGAGTAGTACAGGTGAGAAAGTTAGCAATTTTCTTGATCTACAGCTATACGTTTTGTGCATTTAGTTAGTAATCGCACGTTGCCAATGAAGGTACTGAATCTTTATTAAAATGCCTTCTCTTTGTCTACGTATATCTTTGCATGTGATTTGTAGATATCTTTTTTTTTTCATTTTAATACTCTTGTATTTTTCCTTTTCAGCGCTATCTACTTTCCAAATAACTTTACGTAATTTCCCTTACTCATTGTGCTAAATCATTGATTGTTTCACGAAATTGCACCTAAGGGTTGTCCTTAGACTGTCCCTTTCAAAGTACGAGGTGTTTACACGACTGCCCTTCTCAAACTTTGCTTATTTTGTTTCAAATTAAATGCCGTTAGACAAAGCCATTTTCATTTCTAGCGCATAATAAATTATTACCTTTTGTTTCTATGCTATCAGGCTTCTAATAATTTATCTAAATGAATTTTATTATAACTCTGCCTTTAACTAGCGTTCTAAAGCGTTATTTATAAATATTTCGTTAAGAACAATTTTTTTTATTAATTCTTGTGGACAGTTCTATCAATAATTTTGATTGTTTTAACTATTTTTTATTCTACAAAATTTAAACTTGATTATAATCGCGTGATATTTCAAATACGTAAACTTTTCTTGTCAGTCCTTCTAAAAGGACTTATATTTTTAGAATTACAATATTTTCAGTATACCTAATTCATTTTAATCAGTCAATCTCAATTTTTAAATACTCTTTGAATGAATCTATAAATGATCCAATATTAAGTAATGATTTTACATATAATCCAAGCATAATATATTTTGAAAATATACATATATTATATACATCGTAGTACAGCGGATCATAATGTTTTACTTTCGAACGTATAACTTTTCGAATCTTGAAGTACGGATGATAAGTATCTAACTTGACAATGTCCAGCATGCGACATGAACGTGCACAAGCGATGCGAGGAGTCGGTGCCGAACCTCTGCGGCTGCGACCACACCGAGCGGCGCGGGCGCATCCAGCTCGTCGTCTCCTGCCACGGGAACAAGCTCAGCGTCGAAGGTAATGCAACTGTTGGTCGCATTCGATACGTTAGCTTGTGTGGTGACATGCATAAGGTATGCTTGTGACCATACCGAGCGGCGCGGGCGTATCCAGCTCACTGTCTCCTGCCACGGAAACAAGCTCAGCATCGAATGCAGCTGTTGGTCGCACTAGCTAGCTTGTATGTATGGAGTGCATCCTAGCGGCATTTTTTTAGGATCCAGTTTCATGTGCTGGATCTAGCAGAGCTAAAATTATGTCCCAGCTGGATTGCTTGATCGAGCATTCTTATCTCTGGTAGGGATTGAATTTCAATAGCACGGAACCAGCACATGTCGCTGGACCCAACTCAGCTAAATTGTACTAGGCCCAGCTAGATTGCTGGATCTAGCATTGCAATCCCTAGTTATGTATAGTAAGGTAGCATGCACAAGGCAAGTATTGTTGCCGAAACTGTGCGGTTGCGAAGCTGCTCAAAGACATAATAGTGAAAAATACAAGAAAAGTACATGCCCCATGCATGCCTACAGCCTTAGAACGACTAAAAGATAAAGATTCTTTGTCATATTTTTACGGTCTGTCATAAATCTTGATTATGTTTTTTTTTAATTATTCCAGTAAAGCAAGGCCGCAACCTGATCCCGATGGACCCGAACGGCCTCTCCGACCCCTACGTGAAGATGAAGCTGATCCCCGACTCGGACAACGTCAAGAGAAAAACGAAGACCATCCGCAGCACGCTCAACCCCGTGTGGAATGAGACGCTCTACTTCGACCTCAAGGCCGAGGACAAGGACCGGAGACTGCTCATCGAGGTGAGGCTCCTTGCTTCTCTTGGCGTACTTACATACATAACATCACGCCCGTAATCTCCGAATGAGTAGGCAGAGTCAAAGGGACAGCAAGCCCCTTTAACCACATTCAGCCAAAAATAAAACTGGGTTGGCAGATGGAAAATTGTGAAAAGTGACAAGTGGTTAGCTCATCGCCTACACAATCACATACCCAAAACCCCATATACCTTTAGTCGCCTTTTACAACATGCTAGGCAAGAAACAGTTGGCACGTTCTCTTCAAGTCCCAGGCCAACATGGGACTCTAGGCATCTCTAGGCGTCATGTCGCTCAAGCTGACTAGTTTAAGATAAGGTACTTAAAGACTAACTGGAACAGTCATCGCTAAAGCCACCTAATGGAAAACGTACCTAAAGCCTGATTGGAACCGTGGCATGGAGAATCTGTGGCGTGAGATGAACTAGTATGACTGTCGATAAGTCCGCATATTCCCCATCTTTTGACAACCGTGCTTTCACTATCTTCTCTACTTTCACTATTTTCTTTACGTACTTTTCTGCTGAATTGAAACCAGGAGAAAATGGTATTTACACCTTTCATTGCCCAGAATATTATTTGAATATAAGTGATAGAATATAAATGAAGAAATAAGAGAGCGATGTCTAGTGAAAGAAGATGTAGTGACTGAAATTGAGAAAGGCATGCTTAGATGGTTTTGGCATGGTGAGAGGATGGATGAGAAGAAATATTTGAATAGTGTGAATGGAGTCGTCGGTAGTGGTAGACGTAAGTAGACAAACTTTCCACGACCTAATTAGTAATAGTAATACATAAAAGCGTGTATGAAAAGACTTATGAATGTAGAAGAAGCGAAATGTGTGTGTCAGGATCGTAGCAAATGGAAGGACGTGATCTCTGCCTACCCCCTTGCGAAAATGGCGTGACATTAAGTATGTTATTTCCCACTGTCTACCATCTGAAAGTGAGAATACTTTGTATATTCGTGAGTGCTAGTCATCAGTTCATCAGTGCTGATTAGTTAGTTAGCTGATTAGTAGTGAATGAAAAATTAGTAATATGGATATCATGGCTCATTTCAGATCTGGGACTGGGACCGGACCTCTCGTAACGACTTCATGGGCTCGCTCTCGTTCGGCATCTCGGAGCTGATGAAGGCGCCGGCGGACGGCTGGTTTAAGCTGCTCACCCAAGAGGAGGGAGAGTTCTACAACGTGCCGGTGCCCGAGGAGGGCACGGACTTGGCGCAGCTGAAGAACCAGATGAGGGCTACCAGTGTTGGCGCAAGAAGGTAACTTTTAGAGCTCTGGCTCAATTACTTTACTGTACTCCTTCGTCATAATTATTGATTTCGAAGTACTTGACCAAGCGTGCCTGATCTACCTTAAGTATCGAAATCCCTTGCGTGACTTTCGCGTTGTGGCGTACGTAACGTAACGTTGCGTCTGCGCAGGAACTTTTTTGTCACCTGTTCACCCAACACTGACTGTAACCGTATATATGCACTAAAGAGACTTTAATTTTTTAGGGCTCCTCCTCCACCTGACAGGGAGGTGCCGCATAACATGGCGGCCGCTGACGTCATCAGGGCATCCGATTTCAACTTTATCATGGTGCTTGGAAAGGGGTCTTTCGGAAAGGTACTTACTTAGTTTATATAAGGGCACTTAGCTATACGTTTTATGTACTTTTCTTTCTCAGTTTGATTATGTTGTTTTAGTGTTTATATTGTTGGTTGTTCTTATAAATAAATAAATAAATAAATAACATTGTAACGTAACATTTAACATAGATAACGATCGGCACTGTTAATTTGGGGCCGGCGTAGTAAGCTGCACTTAAGTGTATTGACCCAAATGTTGTTAATGAGTTATCTTGCTATCTAAAGAGGAACTCTTTAAGCTTGTCTCAGTCGCTCCGAACCTTACCGGTGGGCGGTGGGGATCCCGGTTCCTCCATAGCGCTAATGGCGTTGATTTAGTCCGTGCAAGTTGTACATTTCCTGCTCTGCTCCTCCCGAGACGGACAGGAATCCGGAGAGAATAGAAGGCGCTCCGAACTTCGGTAACCTGACAGAAGGGTCGGTGAACTTTTTTATTAGTCTAGTTTTTTCAAAGGGTCAACTACTCATATCATCATCTTCCTAACGTTATGTCCCGTGTTTAGACGGGGTCCGCTTAGACCATGATCCAGGATTTAGCGAGTCTGGTAATTGCATTGAAGCGACTGCCGATCTGACCTTCGTAACCCTAAGATAGGAACCAGAGAATTTTTGAATCATGGTTACAAATCCAAAGTTGTTGAATTTTCAGGTTTCAGCACGATGTTTTCCTTCACCGTCGAGCTAGTGGTATAAATACGTACGTAGACTTGAAAAATCCAGGGGTGCCCAGGTTTGAACCCTCACCCCTCGTTTAAGAGGCGCGTGTCCTTACCATTGAGCTACCACCGCTCCCAATCAACTACTCTAACCATGAATCCAATGACATATAATGTTACATCCTCCAGGTGATGCTAGCCGAGCGGCGCGGCACCGACGAGCTCTACGCCATCAAGATCCTGAAGAAGGACATCATCATCCAGGACGACGACGTGGAGTGCACCATGGTGGAGAAGCGCGTGCTGGCGCTCAGCACCAAGCCGCCCTTCCTCGTGCAGCTGCACTCCTGCTTCCAGACCATGGTAAGGACCATCATCATACTCCTAGCGTTACGTCCCGTGCTTAGTCAGGGTCCGATTAATAAATAATAATGAATATCCGACTACATCACATACATTGATCTGACTCTAAGGTAAGTAGCTTACGCACTTGTGTTACGGATATCAGAATCAACAGTGGTATTAAAAATATATACTTAAATATTGGATATTAACACCCACACAGAAACACAAGTATTAATCATACGAATGTTTGTCCTGGGTGGGAATCGACTTAGACTTAGAAATTTTGGTAACTAGGTACATGTAATGTGCATTTAGCAGGGGTGGAAGATACTCTGCTGATATAGAAAGAAGAGTGAATTCAGGTAATAGGGTGAATATAGCGTTAGGAAAACTTCTAGGCAGTAAAGTTTCAAGCCAGAAGACTCAGCTCGCTATACACAGTTGCTGGTCCTACTACCATATGGAAGCGAGAGTTGGATATGGCAGAAAGAGCATTAAAGTAGATTAAAGGCGGTCGAGATGCGTGCGCTGCGGAAAATCTGCGGAAAACGTTTGTAAAAGGAAAAATGGAAAGTTGACCTTCCTCGTCCAGCTGCACTCCCGCTTCCAGACCGTGGTGAGGACCTACTTATTGGCCATTTGTCCAAGGGGGCAGGCATGTGCCGCACAATCAACGGCCAAGGACCAAAGAGTAAGTCAATAAAGTCGATGCTTACAGGTTATGGTGAGAACTGAGAACCAAGACTAATCATGATTCGGAGGAGGGATATACTGTTACCTAAACGTTACGTTAGGGTTTAATTGACTTAAGTTACTTTTTTAATATAGTAAGTATGGTTAATAAATAAATAAACTTTTAGACTGACACACCAATTCCCTAGTTCCAAACTAAGCTTGTGCTTGCACTATGGACACTAGTTGAACGGATAGACATACTTAAATACATTTATAAACATCCATAACTCGAGTACAAATGTCCATGTTCATTGCACGAAACACTTGCCCCTAGCGGGATTTGAACCGGCGATCGGTATTTGACCACTCGACCAACGGGCCAGTCAAATGTTAATGCTAGCATTCAAATTGAACTATTGTTACCAGGATCGTCTTTACTTCGTGATGGAGTACGTCAACGGTGGAGATCTTATGTTCCAAATCCAGCAATGTGGAAAATTCAAGGAACCAGTTGCAGTGTAAGTTCATACTGACACTTTTCTCTTTAAAAAAATCTAATGACAGAAATTTTCGATAAATTGCCTCCTACAAGTGATTTACCAACATAGATTATCATGCTTGCAATCCCCTTATAGATCTAAATAGTCCATGATGTAATGAACTTACATGAAATTGTTAATTTATCTAAATGTAATGTACAAAAGCTACAAAGTTATATAGATTAAGGAAGATAAAATATTACTTTTCATTAAAATATAAATAAATTTAAATATCCAACTACATCACATACATTGATCTGACTCCGAGGTAAGTAGCTTAAGCACTTGTGTTACGGATATCAGAATCAACAGTGATGTTACAAATATATACTTAAATATTGGATATTAACACCCAGACACAGAACAAACACAAGTATTCATCATACGAATGTTTGTCCTGGGTGGGAATCGAACCCACAACTCTTGGCGCATGGGGCAGGGTCACTACCGAATGCGCCATCGAGCCAGTCATTATTCATTATCCAGATTCTACGCAGCCGAGATCGCGATCGGCCTGTTCTTCCTGCACTCCCGCGGGATCGTGTATCGGGACCTGAAGCTGGACAACGTGCTGCTCGACCAGGACGGACACATCAAGATCGCCGACTTCGGCATGTGCAAGGAGGGCATCAACGGGGACAAGACTACTAAGACTTTCTGCGGTATTAAGCTTACTACCCATTCGAAAATGAACGTTATTGCAACGGCATAAGACTTCGAGCCTATAATTATTATTAGGAGAATTCAGTTCATCACATCTCTTTCTCTTGCCTTCGGTAGAGCTTCCACAAAGCCGATGTCACCGAAGTTCAAATTTTTTCTATAGATTGATATGCAAGGTCCATGTAACACCAAACTCCTTTACTCTTCCTTCTTTCTTTCTTTCCTTTAACTATGGTTAAAGGTAAAGGTAAGTGAAGAATAAAATTGAGTTGATTTAGCTAGCTCGTCGTAGTATCGTAAACTTAATATCCGAAACACCATTATTAACATTTGCGTTTTAGGCAAGGGACTGGTGCTACTTTCTTTTTACGTCCCAAATTAATATGGAATTCAAGAAAAAGCATTATTGAAATGCCGTATGAATCCAAAAGTTTTTAACAACATTCATTAGAATAAATTAAATTATCGATGGTCTTCATAATTCTTTTTAAAACTAAAGTGTTAGGCACTTTTTAAGTGTAGGTATTTCTCATGCATTATTTATTGAAATATTAGCTTTCTCCATATAAACTTTAATTGTGCCAAATCTCATACTCCTCCGTCCGCGTAATTTTCATAAAAAAGGATACAAAGATTTTGCTTCACGTATTAATATATAGAATGTCTTGTCACCCGGACCAGGCACACTGACACCATAACACATGTATACTAAGTAATACTAATATATAAAGCCTGCCTACCTGCCTGGGATTATGGGATATGTTTGTATGTGTAATATATAAAGCTGAAAAGTTTTTTTTTTGGTTCAACGCGCTAATCTCAGGAACTACTGGTACGATTGAAAATTTATTTTGTGTTGTATAGTCCATTTATCGAGATTATTGCCTTTCTCGATAAATGGACTTAACTTCACTTCACTTCTCATCATCCCTTGCAGTGTAGTATTCAGAGAGAACCGAGCGCCATATGGCACGATCCTTACACACCTCACTCGCCTCTTCAACACTAAATGACTATACAGCACAAAAATAATTTTTCAATCGTACCAGTAGTTTCTGAGATTAGCGCCTTCAAACAAACAAACTTTTTAGCTTTATAAAGTTAACCATAAACGCGGGTGAACGGCGGGCACAGCTAGTGTGTAAAAATTGTCCTCTCTCCTTTAGGCACACCGGACTACATAGCGCCAGAGATCATCCTGTACCAACCCTACGGCAAGTCGGTGGACTGGTGGGCGTACGGCGTGCTGCTGTACGAGATGCTGGTGGGGCAGCCGCCCTTCGACGGGGAGGATGAGGAGGAGCTCTTCGCAGCCATCACTGATAACAGCGTGTCTTACCCCAAGACGCTCAGCAAGGTTATTTTAGCCGATTTGTCTATTCTTTAAAATATATATTCGTATTCTTTATTGGGTGCTTAGCCAAATGCGCGCTTGCGATTCTATATCGAACTTCGCTATCGCTCGTATCGCGCCACAGACTGCGGGTGGACAAATCGGGAACTAACTCCGAGTTCCGCACTATGAGTTCTCAGTAAACAAGTTTGTGGCGCGATACGAGCGGTAGCGAAGTTCGGAATCTCTGGCGCGCATTTGGCTAAGCACACTGATTGTATATTACGTGGCGAAAGTAAAATGATAGACTGATAATGGCCAATATAAAATTTACACTTTCACTTTTATTTGGTATACCGTTTATAATGAAATTTGGAACGGCAATAGTTTCAACCCGAAATAGAAATACAGATAACAGGAATTTTATTCTAGAAAAAAATATACATCTATATCTTGATAGACGAAAGATACTTTTTCTTAAGAGCTAATCGTAACGGGTCATCCTGAATAAATTCATCTCAATAAGTAAATTAACATCAAAACTCCCCTTTGCTGAATCTAGGACCATTGTTTATATGTTTCCAAACTAAGTCGTCTTATCATGAAAATTTTAGGCGGTTTAATCACTCTCATCCTCACCGGAATAAGAGTGAAAGAACAGAGAGTGCACTTGTGTTTGCGCACACACTTGTGCACCCTAACATCTCCGGCGCAGATGGATAATCATTGAGATTGGCCGCCGTGACCAATATCGGCTAGGTGGACATTATTATTATTATATACGTGTCGCAGGAAGCGAAAGACGCGTGCAAGACGTTCCTGACGAAGAACCCTGTGAAGCGGCTGGGGTGCGGCGCGCGCGGCGAGGAGGACGTGCGCACGCACCCCTTCTTCCGGCGCATCGACTGGGCGCGCATCGAGGCGCGAGACGTGCAGCCGCCATTCAAGCCCAAGATCGTGAGTACATACTGATTGGGAATCTGGGCTGATTGAGATCGGCTTTAGAGCCACAATAGAACCAAAGTCATAGTACAGCATTAACGGGTTAAGTTGAACGGGTATAGTCAGGGCCGGATCTACCATATGGCTTTTTGGGCTTCAGCCCAGGGCTCCGTGGATTCAAGGGCCCCCAGCTAAGTCAAGGCAAAGTAAAATAGACGATAAATAAATTAAACAGATCGTACGGTTTGCAGCCCTGCGAATCCTGCAATTAATCAAACCTATTCAATTCATTTAATTCAAGTCTACGTCTTATACTTTCGAGTAATTAGGTGGGACCCTAAGTTGTATTTGCCCAGGGCCCCCTAAACTCACGATCCGGCCCTGGGTATAATTGGTACTTTACCGGTACTTTCCGACCTTATTCCGTGGCATCATCTGCGCGCTGTGCAATCGAAGCCCTTCAAGCCGAAGATAGTGAGTACATGATTGATTGGGATCCTGGTTACTGGATTAGTACAGCATGAATGGGTTCATTCTGGTCGAGTTGGTACTTTATCAGTAGTTAGTCCCTTCTTCCGGCGCATCAACTGAGCGTGCAATGTGCAGCCTCCCCTTAAGCTAAAGACCGTAAGTATACGCAGATCGAAGTGGCAGGGTAGGAGACAAGCACTATTGCGGCATGAATGGGCCGGCAAAGTTCCAGGTTCTCATAGGTGATGGAAGTAAAGTTACAATTCAACCTTAATGCTTTAATTCAAAATAGTCTTTATTTATGTATAAATACAAGAAGGTTTGAAAAAAGCACTTTGTCGCTCGTTAAATGATAATTCCGGATTCCAAATTCCCTTCCAAGGTCGATAACACACATTATAATTTGGGTCGAAATCGAGATATTCGTATAAGGAATGTCAAAAAATTTGAAACTGAAATCGAAATTTAATATTCGTTGGGATAATAAAAATCGTTTATTTTGACGCCGAAACATTCGCTTTGCAGAAACACCGCAAAGACGTGTCGAACTTCGACAAGCAGTTCACGCAGGAGAAGACAGAGCTGACGCCGACGGACAAGCTGTTCATGATGAACCTTGATCAGACCGAGTTCATGGGCTTCTCCTTCCTCAACCCGGAGTATGTGCAGCACGTGTGAACCGCCAAGGTGAGTCAAACACGTGTGAAGAAAAATAAGTGTGTGAGAGACACAGCAGGTAAGAAAAAGAAGTGACATCTTTTCTTCACTGATGTGATCAACCTCATTAGTCATCATATCCCTCTTACCCACAATTCACTTTGGGCACGTGCCCCGCAATCCGAAGGGGCCACCAAATTCCAAATTACCTTAAATTAATGGATCACGTGAAAGTGTAAATTTATTACCAGAAAACATACTCATTTTTAACCGACTTCAAAAAAAAGGAGGAGGTTCTCAATTCGACTGATTTTTTTTTTTCTAATGTACTCAAGGCTTTTAATTAAAGACGGTCCTGATCATCATAGTATTGAGAATACTTATCTGAGAATATGAAATAAATATAACACACGTTAGTTCATTGACCACTATTTAATATGTCTAAGCTGCCTCGCTAGTATTTTATTGATAGAAAGCACCGCCTATTAACCAGAAGGTCCCGGGGTTCAAACCTCGATAAAGAAATGTAAACTCTGGCGCCGTAATAGATAATCAGATAATTTGTTTTTTAACTAATTAAATAATATCACAACGAAATTATTATTCTCATTTAGTTGACAATCACTACATTTTCCTTCAATAGCAACGTAAAATTTACGTGAGACGCAGGATAAATACCGAAGTCAAACATTGATTTTCGTTCCAGGGTTGATCGCTCTTCTACTACTATTGAAGCTGACTTGTCCTCGGCGCCGGTCGATACGGCATCGGGGCGCGGGCATTCTCATCTGTCGACTGTCTCTGTCACTCTCACGACGCCGGTCGTTCGCTATCTCACTCTCGACTGTAAGCTACGTTTCATTCGGAACTATCTTTTAAAAGTATTATCTTGAAGGGAATCGGTGAGCACTTGACACAGTCAAAATACAAGGAAAGGAAGGTTAATAACATTTAAGACATAAGGATTGCTCATTCCCGTTATTCTTTTTTAATTTATAAGATCCTACTTCAAACGTTTAGTTTTTCATCCATCCAGTACGACATGACGAATTTAGTTCCATTATAGCGTATGTGTATTTTTGCAATAATTTAATTGTTTGTGTACAATAATATTGCAATGTATGTCTCAACGAATTTCGCAAAGCAATACTATTTATATTGACATGTACTTTTACTGTTAAGTTTTGGGCTCTCTAATTTAATATTATTTTGTTACTTTCACTTTTTAAAACGTATAATCTGCTTTCACTCATTTATTTAGAATCTCGTTTTTAGTGTGAAGGATATATCATAATCTTGGGGCCACTCAGTAATCTTAGTGATACGGAATCGCTCATACAGTTTCGTGACTCTGTGTAGTTCGTGAGTTGTTCGGTCTGCGGTGACGTGGACCGTCCAGGGCTGTGTGCTGACTCATTATGTTGTTTCTCATCTTATGTCACATATCAATATTAATTGTAAATAGAATAATTCAATGTCGTGTCGTGTGGATGGCGGTTGTTTAGACATTTTAAATATCCATGTCAGTCCTGCACTCTTGGTGAATGGTAATGAGTTTGGTGTTTCATATTTATCCACCTCTTTTGGGTCTCGGCTTTATAACGTGAAGGTTTCCAAGGTGATTGTCTTACCGAGAGTGCGGAAATGCCATTTCCTTTTCATAAGAGCTTTATACGTTTTCTTTTACAAACTCACCGTTAATTTATACGAAGCTCATTTTTAATTAGAATCTCGACGTTAATTTTGTAGTTAGAGATCTTTTAATTGTTGACGCGGCCATTAGCACGGTCCAAAAGACCTATTTCCCGCTATGGCCGGATATTTTAATAATTTACAGTTTGTCTGTAAGTGTGCATTAAGTTTTCAGTGTCTATGGTCGTTTGTTGATTTTTTGTTACGTTTAAAATAGATTTTGCTCTATCGTGATTGCATTTTGTGATGTTTGTATGATCTAATCATGTTATTGTATGAGCTTGATTGTGTGCGTCTGTTCGTTCACTTTGTGTGTGTGTGTGTGTGTGTGTGTGCGTGCTCGTGTGCGTGTGACTTCGTTTTGATTACTGCAGTGCCATCTTATTAGATGGAGTTGTATTCTCAAAATGTTTAATGTCATGTCTATGTAAATCTTTACAACAACACTTTTGGTTAGAAATAGAATAATCACTGCCCATTACAATAATAGAACACAGATATTATACAGCGTGTTCACTCTATGTAGTTTGAATGAGTTTTGATCTAACGTTGTTTCGGCAACGTCTTTCTAATAAGATGGCAATTTTTAACAGCTAACCGCTGTCGATGATTGTCTAAATAGCCTTACTAACTTAATATTATATTGCTAATAAAATACATTTAAAAGTCGTTTAACATTCTTGCTAGATTAAAAATAATGTGAATTTAAAATGAGAAAGCATTCGATTCTAAAATGAATTGTAATAAATGACATTTAGGTGTTTTAATTTATTTAAGTATGACGTTTTTCGGAGGATGAACTAGTTGCTCTTTTTAAAATAAATTTAAATTAAATAAAATACTTTACGCTAGGGTAAGTTCTTTTCAGCTAGGTCTCCGTTCATCGTCGTGTGTTGATAATTCCGCGTTTTTCTTAACGTACACCTTAAATAATTATATTAGTAATTAATTTCAATTCTTTATTAGGCTTAAGTGTTAATTTAAGGACAACATGCCGGCTCATTTTCATCAAACTCGTGAGTAACAATGTTTTGAAGACATCTTTCGAATTAACGTTAAAGATTATAATCTAGATCAATATAGTAAATTAAATATAATTTTGATAAAAATGGCACGTGCTTGAAATATCAACATAAGAAAACAGTCTAAGATTGATTTGAAATGGAATCTGACAAACGTTTAATGTACTCTGTGTACCTAACTATGAGCTGACTTCCTCTGATACATCCCCAGGGTATCACTGAGTGGTGGGACAACACCGCTGACGAGCTCTACGTGTACTTTGCCATCATCTTGGCTATGGGGATTGTAGTGAAATACAAGGTCAAGTTAAGCTTACACGGGATAACCACGTTTTAGTAATACCGTATCATTCAATGTATATCGGTTAGGACAAATTCGCAATACTTCAACAACAATTGTCGTTATAACGTGGATTTAAAGATTTGATATTAATAATTCGACGTATTTTATTTCCATTAAACGGGTGGTGAGTGAATGCCACTTTGGCATTAATTTTAACATAAAGATCGTTATTTAAATTATTGACGTTTACTTGACAGCTCGGCTATACCTGTCAGCTCGATTGAAATGATCTATAAATAAAAATGTGAATATGTAGACAGATTACTGATCTCGAAAATAAGATGTTATTTCTACTATAATATATTGCGCTTGGTGCGCAATTTTCTTTAGAGCAAGAGGTGAAAACGTTTAGAAAATGGGCCGGTATGTATAAGTATAAATCAGCTGGAGAGGGAGTCAATGTAGCGAACGCCGAGGCGTCCCCAACCCGCACGTTCCTCGAGGGCATACTCCAATTTGTGGACACTGGTCATTGCGTTATAACGGCAGAAGTCTTAACAAGGCTTCCACGTATAGAGCTTCATACTCCGTTGAGAATATATTGAACGTATAGTGACATAAAATATGCATGGGCATGGTTCTCGATGTCAACGAATGATTTTCAATTCAGCTGCCGGTTAATAGAGTAATCAATTTTAATTAAACATTAGCCAACAACGTTCATGTTGAGCTCGCCAACTCTTTGCCAAGAAGTAATAATTAAATACTAGTAGTAAAACAAAAAACGATAGATATGCAGTTGTAACGCAAGCTTGCATTTAAATGCATGATAACGATATTTTAACTGTAAAACAGGTGAAATATAATAATTAAAAGCTAATTTGTATCGCTAGATGGAACCAGTGTTCACGAACGCCCAATGCACCATCCCAAGCCACAACGTTACTGATACTGTTTCGAATAATAAATATTTCTTTATTAAAAAAAGTTATCGCCCGCGTAAAAACATTTTTAAGTTGGGACTGTAGAGATAAAAATCACTTTGACCTTTAAATCAAGGATATATATGTCAAATATGTAACAGTAACTTAGGTTTGACATTATTATACGACCTCTTTGTCGTAAAAATTTTAGGTAAAGTCAAAATTTACTAAGGCATGACTAACTGACTGACTATAAACTCTATAATAATCTGTTAGATACATAAGTCGGCCAAACCTTAAAAAAATATATAGGTAAACAATGGATAGATATAATCATGAAATTGCAAATGCTTTATTTGTAAACAGTGTGTGTAACGTTGATCTCTACCCAGCTACGAATCTTGCTTAATTCACCTGATATTGTATTCGATTTGACGCTGGTGCGACACAATATATTGACTGGCTCGATGGCGTGTTCGGTAGTGACCCTGCCCCATGCGCCAAGAGTTGTGGGTTCGATCCCCACCCAGGACAAATTGTGTTTTTTCTGTCCGGGTGTTAATATACAATATTCATGTATATATTTGTATGGCCACTGATTCTGATATCCGTATCCCAAGTGCTTTAGCTACTTACCTCGGAGTCGGATCAATGTATGTGATGTAGTCTGATATGTATTTATTTATTTTTATAATATACTTTTTCAAATGAGTATTTTACCTAAGAAAGTTTTTAATGTATAACAAGTGAAAGTAATTTGACTCTTTACACTTGCTCACTCAGTTCATTTTAATGGAAATGAATGAAGGAATATCTAAGTATTATACATACGACAAAATGCAGTATTAAACAACAAACGTTATATACCTATTTCAAGAGGGAATATACATTTTTACGGGATAAAAAGTAGTCACCCATAGTTAAAACTATTGGCGTTTTTAACTAGTCTAAAGAACAAACGAACTTTATGAAATGTTATCTAAATCCAAGTAAAACAATGATAGTAACATATTTACTCATCTAGGTCTAATCTAGCTTGGACAATACCCACATATTACGGTGATATTGTGTCGCACTGTGTCACATATAAGTCACCACCTATAACACTTCCTATTTCTAATGAGTCATTACATAAGGCTGTATATCAACTATAATATGTACTCTATTTTTGATGCATTTATTTTTTTATTTTGGACTTTTTTTGAGTTTTTATTTATAAATTATTTGTATAAAAGGTATCGATAAATTATATTTATTTTATTTTTAATCTAATATATTTTTTAATACCTAATGAATGCCTATGAAATGTCTCATTAGACTTGATATATTGGTAGTGAATTTATTAAATAATATTAACTTTACACATTAGTACACTAATTTATTTCCTATTAATAGTTTCTGCTAGCTTACGCGTTTACACACCTAATTTCACCTGTGACTCGGTCATTTAGACCATTTATAGAAGTTTATAAAACTTGTAGTAATATATCTAACCATTTTAATCATATAACTACTAAGATCTCACTTGTAAATAGGCATACATTACGCCTTTACCACTGGTCATTATTAATATTAAGTATTAAACAAGTATTGCGAACATAATTACCTATAGCGCTTTTATCATCGGCTTAACAGCTTTGAGGTTTATTTAGTAGCCAGTTCCATCGCTTATACACAATTGTCGCCATGGCTTCGTTCTTATGGATGTCATACGCCTACTAGTCAGTGACGTTCAAGAAAGTGTCCCAATAAGTTACCATTTCACCCCAAATGGGCACCGAATATACAATTTCCTATCGACCCCAGTGAGAATGTACGTTGTGGCGTCAGATGGGAATAAGCGAATTTAATAATAAGTAACTCATATTATTCTGAAACTATGAGTCAGTCTAGAAACTGTTAATCTATGTTTGATATTAATAGATATGGTATGTGTTCAGTGAGAATTAGTTTGTAATCTCGATATTATTTAGCATAGATTAAATTTATATTAGCGTTAGGTTGCTCTTCCTAAGTCATTACTGTCCTTAGAAAAATAATTGAATGGCGAAATGCGGTCACATAAAATTGTAACTGATGTCGGATAATATCGTGTGAAGAAGTAGCCACTTGTACACTAATACTGTCAGGCGTATATAAACATTAGACGAAAATGTTACTATGCTAATGTAATAAAATAATTATATTTAAATGATTAAAAAGTAGGTTTATTATCAAGATATTTAATGTTATTAAAAGGTTAGTACTATTTAACCTAGTTGTTGTTTACCGTTTACAAATTAGATCTTGATATGTAATGTAATCAAATAGTGTTGTTTACATACGCTAGGCAGTATTATGGATCGTGACGTCATTGAGACGCCAAACATTGCCACGTAATGTAAGTACTTTTGAGAAGTTTTGTCGAGATAGGAGTGTCAGAAATACTGATCGATTGCGTTTGACAGGTAAATGTCAAACGCAACTTCCAACATCGGGGCACGCGGGGCGCGGCCAAGTTGCGTGTGACGATTTATTTTAATATCGCGATCGATTAGTATGTCTGCTAAGAGATGGCGTGACATGTAATTTTCGCCGTCAACCCATGCCGAATCTAGACAGCAGCACATCGCGATAAGCCGAGCCACACTGCAGTCGCTCTGTTGACAGACCGCGGCTTGCGAGCCACAAGCCTCAGTGCTGTTCCCTCAGCGGCTAAGCCATGACTCCGCTTATTACACAACACGAATATTTGGTTTTACACTGCTTTGCAAAATAATGAAAGTTGAAAACACAAATATTCGCCTGACGCGATAATGTGACCTTTTCACCAATCTTTGTGACGTATGTTTGTTTTTTGAAAAATCTCATACAAGTATAGGCCTAATACACCTTCTTAGATTAAGCCCGTAGTTAATACAGGTCTTAGTATACTTTTTATTATTAAAATATTTTACTAATAAATATTTGACGTGTTTAAAGTTAACAGTGACGTTGTGTCGCCGATTGCACCATCGCCTGTGCCAAAATATATTTGTAAATATTTTTCCATATAATTAGAGGTATTCTATTGAATATTACGATATTATAACCGGACGTTTTATGTAGTTTCCAGCATTTAATTAAGTCTTTGTATATTACTGGTGTTGTTGCAAATGACACGTATTACAGGAGTTATACCGATATCATAATATACCGTAGGTACATACATCAAAATGTATTTTCGGGAAATAATTTAAGACTTGTTGTAAGATAGCTGAAACTATGGAATGAAAAATACTAAGGCTTTGACTCCAGTAATATGCTAAAGACATATATTTCTCGATCATAAATATTAATATGCATTTTTCTTTACCTTTACGTAATAAGACGCTCCCATAGGTCCTAGCTAAATAAATTGTTTACTCAAGTAATCTACCAGTGTTTATAAACTGTAAGACACAACACCAAAATATTTTTCGATATACGATTCAAGTTCGGCGAAGCGAAAGCGACTGTACTGTGCACTTCTCTGCTTTAACGTATTCGAATAATATTAAGCTTTAAATCTCAATAATTCCATATTTACGGGACTTAGTCTCGGCATACTCATACTTATGAAAATATATACAATATGTACTTAGTACTTTGTAATAATAAACGCATTAAGCGATTTTAAAGCAGACAAGTGCGCATCATTTAAGCCTTTTCTGTCACTGTCAGAAGAAAACGTCAAAAACTTAACGTGACTTTTACTTTTGACAGCTGTCAAACGTGTGATCGAGGCTTAATGTCATGAGTGGAGTGTCTGTATAAAAGATAATAACACTAAGTTGACTCTTCAAATGTGATTGGTTAATGGGTTATACCTCTTCAATAAATTATAGCGTGCGAACGAGAGGTGACTAGAGACTAAAGAGATGGTATCAAATCCCATTCTAAGAGTTAACTTACTTACACGAGTGGTCAATCAGTATATTACGAATGTATCCACATTATTTTCTATAAGGTCACGTTGCAACCGCCTCTGTGATATACCATCCTTTCACGGAATACGAAGGAGAGTTTCTAGCGCTTTACATCTTTTAAATGATTTTACAAAAATCAGATTTCTTATTGCGCAACATTTACCTACCCAAAAGTATACCGGCTGGGCACTATTCTAATGTTAGATAACTATATTAGCTGTACTATTACGACTGTATCTTTCTATAGGGCATTTATAAAATTTTTAAAAATTACATTTTAACTAATTGATGTATAGTCAGAGCTTGGGTACATTCAAGTTGTAAAGTTTATAGAAGTGGGTTAGACAAAAAATTGTATTTGTCCTAAGCATTCTTCGCAAGTTTCTATGTGCCAAATGATATTTTTATACAAAAAGACGACTAGAAACTCACCGACGTAGTTTGTTTTAATATTCAAAAGTGCACTTTCAATCGCGTTAAACCTTACCGTCGACTCTTATTAGAATTATTGAAGTTTTTCAATTTAACCAATAAATAAGCGGTTGTGTGTGGAAATTTGACTACCAAAGTTCTTAATTATAATAAAAATTTCTGCACATGATCTTGTTTACTACATTTTATTGCATATTCTATTATTATCGATAGCGTAGTACAGTATTTCGATTTGTAGCATTACATTCGTCATTTTCAAAATGTAAAATTGACATTTTCGATTTTTGGGTGGTGTGCGTTACGATGGTGTTCCTCGGAGAGGTCTGACTGCGGATTTTTTCTCGGATGTAAATGTCGATTGTACTCAACAATATAAATTTCTAATCCATTAGATTTGTGTGTTTTATTTCGTAAACTATCCTCTTTACTGCCCTTTTCTATATATTTATTTGATTAACTTAAGATGCGTTGAGTTAAACTCATCAATTACGCAGTTTTCTTAGGTTTTTGCGTTTAAATTGGTTTGGACCACTTGTGCCAATGGAAATGAAACCATTATTGGGAAATTCGCGACGAAAAAAACGTGGGTAGGTTGAGGTTAATAGCCGTTAAAATATTAAGTATTTATATCTCTGTAATGCTAACCAAATGATGCATAGCCTATAAATACGAATAACTTGTACCTATAACTTGATCTCTTTCTCTCCTCGCATCACCTGACTCAGCATCTTGTTGCATAAGGCTGCGTATGGGTTCAATTCTACAACCTGAAAAAACACATTTTTGATGCATAAGATTTCTTTGTAGTTTTGGAAGGCATCAAAACATTAAATTGTCTATCTAACGGATACAAATTCAAGACGGGAATCCTCAATATAACACTTGGTAACACATATCCAGTAGGATTACATTAAGCGGGGGTGATTGTATTTACTTACAATAGATAGTAATGTATTGTATATACTATCACCCCCGCAATCCCCCAAGGGATATTCAAGGAGCAATCTGCTGACAAAAATCTCGACCAAGAAGTAAGATCAGGAATGCGTTACACTTTGTCCCGCTGAGACCGAGGGGAAACAGTGGTCGGTCTCCTGGGGCCCTTGAGAGGGTAGGACGACCCTGCTCCGCCCAAGGTGGTGGTGGACGGGGTATACCGGCTAAACCCCTGGAATGTACCTCTACGCCTTTATGTAAGGTGCCCACGGGATCGCGTAACGCTAAACCACCGTGAACAAGTAAGATCCCCCCTGCCTGAATGGCTGTTTAAGAAGAAAAAATACCTTAGATACCAAGTTGATGGTTTCCCAAACCAAATTTGTGAAATTTCTGGTTTACCACATCGAAAGAATAACCCAAATTAGGTACCTGTTTCCTAGCGAACCCGCTGCCTAACTCGGCGGCTTCAGTGAAGGCGGCGCGCGCGTCGTCGTCGGCACCGCGCTTACGCAACAGCACGCCGCGCTGGCACAGAGACAGCGCGCGCGCACGGCTCTTACCGCCCTCTGTCAGCTGCAGCGCGCGGTCTAGGTCTGCTAGCGCCTCTGAAACAGAGGTCAAAGCCCTTCAGTTATACAGGAAAATGGCGTGAAGCTAGTTTGTTTTAGTTTAGTTTGGAAATGGGTGAGGATATCCTGTGTTATATCTAGGAAACACATAAAAATAAGTCAAGACATCGTCCGGGCGAGGTCGATGTAGGTACTCTGGAAGTCCCACATACACCCGTTTGAATTAGAGAACTACTCTCCGACCAAAATTGATTCAAAAGAGAAATGGTAGTTTGAACTATGCTCCTGGTTTCCATGGATTTGATTTCAAACTAAAACAATTAGCAGAGCTGATTTAATTCATGTGCGTGTGGATTGGTAATGTTTTTTTGCGATTTATTTTAAATAAACTTTACAATGATTTTAAAACTTTAATAGGAAATAACTCAAATGGGGGTCTGATATGTAGTTTCGAATGCCGTCGTTGCGACGCACGCTGTTGCGAAAAAAAATTCAAGTGGTACGCCCTCGCGAAAAGCCGTTGTATCGAAAATCGCTAGATCGAATGACGGACTCGCGAACACGCTGTCACGAAATCCCTATTATATGTGGGGTACGCTAGATCGATAGTCACGGTATCGAAATGGATTATTGCGATTAGAGTGCCTATTCACATTTATCGTATGGGAATCGTACTCATAACCTCGATGAGAAACAGCAACTTACGATGGGTTCGATTAGTATTTAGAAGGAAGAGAAATAAAAAATATTATTTTTTATTAACTTTTTGATGATGTACCTACTCTATTGCGATTAAATAATCAATTTCGATACCGTGACTATCGATCTAGCGTACCCCACATATAATAGGGATTTCGTGACAGCGTGTTCGCGAGTCCGTCATTCGATCTAGCGATTTTCGATACAACGGCTTTTCGCGAGGGCGTACCACTTGAATTTTTTTTCGCAACAGCGTGCGTCGCAACGACGGCATTCGAAACTACATATCAGACCCCTCAAATGGATCAAGTTTTAATTTCATTTCTATTTTTCCTTTTGTATTGGAGTGGTCCCTCGGTCCACACGCACATTTTAATTTAGCCACGATGATGTGACGAGCACTTACATAAGTAGCAGGCCTCTTGGCTTGAAAGTAATGTGGCGTATCTAAAGTAACATTTAGGGCTGGCAAGGTACCGGCTGATAAACTTACTTAACTTGAAGTACAGTTATGCTTCAATATGATCGATCTCACCGTCATCTCTCTGCATGAGCCTCAACAGCTGTGCCCGGTCGTTGTACGCGCCCGCCCTCTCGGGTGCTGCTTCTACGCCCTTGCTAAGAGCCTGGTAAGCTTCCTCTAACTTCCCTGCTTCAGCCAACTGGACCCCTTGGGCGCACAACGCTATGGACTTCTTGTATGCATCTGTCTGTGACTCTGGTGGACATAAAATAAATAATTATAACCAATAGCCAAATTTTACAACTGGTGGAAGCTCAATTCAGTGAACGTCACACAAACGAGGGGTGGTATTTTGGATGTGTGGACGTCGGTAGATAGACTTTTATAATTGGGGACAATGACTCGAAAGAAATGCAATTTCGTTATGCATTTTTAGACTTCAGATTTTAAAAATCTGTATGTAGGTAGGTATATAATGTACGTATTTATTCCACTAGCTCAGCGTTTAGGGATTCTTTTAATATTCACACAACCATGAATATGTACCTACCTAATTAAAAAGTCAAATTTCCTAAATCTAAAATCATGGTTCCTCGTGGACCCGCCTATAATAAAGAAAACTAAGCGATGACTCCGCTGACGGTTTATAAAAATAAATTAACCGACTTTATAAATGTTTGAACAAATTAATTGAAATGTACAAACGCTACTGGTTCAAAGATGTCGTAAAAAAATGTGTCGACGATAAAATAATTAAATACCAAATTAATGTTAACCCCAACATCTACTCGAGATATTCAGCGAAGGATGTGCAGTTCACATAGTGTCAATGCCTAAGTAGGTAGATACTATGAGATATGTACATTATGTATGTGTTATTTTAACGTCAGCCCCGTTGACACAGTGGTTTGGTTTGACAGGCCCGTTGGTCGAGTGGTCAGAGGCCCCGGTCACGGTACCGAGGGTCGCGAGTTCGAATCCCGCTAGGGACAAACGTTTCGTGTGATGAACATGACATTTGTACTAGAGTCACGGTTGTTTATAAACGTATTTAAGTATGTCTATCCGTTCACCTAGTATCCATAGGACAAGCATAGAGCTTAGTTTGGAACTAGATGTGTCGGTCTGGAGAATTTATTACCTATTTATTATTTACTAGCTGTGCCAGCGGTGTCACCCGCGTTTATAGTTAATATTATAAAGACTATTTCCGTCATACATGATTTCTATGTAACTTTAACCATTAAGGTTGCACACGCGACGGAAGCTTAAAAAATGAAGTAACTTCTCCCGTTTTTCCAACATTTCCCTTCACTACTCTGCTCCTATTGATTGTAGCTTGATGAAAAGTATACTATAACCTGCCCAGGAGCATAAAGAATAATTGTACCAAGTTTCGTTAAAATCAGTCGAGTAATTTTTGTTTCTATAAGGAACATACAGACAGACAGACAGACAAAAATTTTACTGATTGCATTTTTGGCATCAGTATCGATCACTAATCACCCCCCGATAGTTATTTTGAAAATATATTTCATGTACAGAATTGACCTCTACAGATTTATTATAAGTATAGATAATGGTTATGAGCCAGTAAGCCGGATCGATTCCAGCGTCGTATTAAACACCTATTAATTATTGTGAATGAAACAGTTGTACGCCTAGTACAACTCTATTTTCTAAGTGCAATTTCAAAGATATTTTTATGTGATATGTTGTAATGATGTCCGTACCTAAAAATCCCACTAAGTAGGTACCTATATATTTAGATGAAAATTTTGTATGCCTATTTTGACGGTTGCGGTTTGGCACACAAATTAGTAAGTACCTAGATACATTATTACCTACACTTATGATACTTTTATTGCTTTTTATTCTGTTTTTGTGCGGTTGTTCCCAACGAGTCACACTGTGACTCCTATGAGAACTTTGTTATCCACAGCCATTACATAAAAACATTATCCAATGACTACAGATATACCGTAATACCGTGCCGTATAATGTTTTGACATAGGTAACTACTTAATTCGGAAAAAATGGATATTAAAACTTACCATCTTCATCTTCAAAATTGTCCCCATCATCAACAACATCACCAATAGTAGCCGTAGGATCAAAAATACTCCTTAAAACAGCTTTGTCTCTTTCGCTCAAATTATCAAAGGTATCCATTATTCTACTGCGACACAATATTGCCTACAAGTAGCACTACTTCCCGGCCCCAAGTTTTAAACTAAACTAATCCTGGAATGTAAGTCTATAAAACTCGTTCTCACGAGAATAAATTATCCGGTATTATAGATGTCTTGGGTTTCAATACTCGTTTCAAGGTTCTTTAATGATTTCGATAAAACGTAACAAATATGTAAATTAAGGTTGCTTGTTTACATTTGAACACAGTTATTATTTATAACTTTGCAGTAATCAAAGCGACAATCTCGATGATCTTATCTCGATATGAGGGTTGCATAATGTTATGAATAGACATGTTAACTAAGGAAATATTTTTACACTTATACAGAAGCTCATTAATGTAGTTTAAATTTAAAAATGAGTTTCAAACATTATCCAGAAGTGAGCTACAGTTAATCGCCTGATGTGTAGCGAAAACGATGGGAAATTTATGGGAGCAGCGAAAAACATCTCATATGTTTCAGAAATGAAAATGTATGTTGAAACCAATTTACATACATTGTCTGATTCTATGGAGCATACGATAGTGACCCTGTCTTATGCGCCAAGAGTTGCGGGTTCGATCCCCACCCAGGACAATCTAAATCTAAAACGTAAACTTACCACAAAAGCGCATGCACAAGCTAAGAATAAAACAGTTCATATTTTTAACAATTTTAATAGTGTTTTCGGTTAAAATATAAATTTAAAAACTAAAAATACCTATTTCTTAATAAATAACCAAGAGAATTATATATTGGCCGGTGTTCATCTAGTTACCTTTTGAGGGCCTTTGAAAGATCCAATAATTTCAAACTTATTACAAGAGGAGAATTGCACTTGCTATTTCATCCAAACTTTAAAAAGCAGCCGCAGAAGCTAATCCCCTTCTTAAGAATAAAATCAATGCCGTTAATTATTAAATCAGTCATCACTCCAAGATATCGTATCACCTTTGGCCTCAGTGTGGTACATACATAGCTATTTAACTAATTAATATACTAGTGTAGGACTTATTAGGTATTATACTACAGTAACAACATTGGCATACACAAATGTATAATTAGCGAAATTAATTTGCTGAATTTAGGCAAGCAATAATACAATTATGGTCTTAATCCTTCTCTTGGCACCCTACGAACTTTTTCGGTAATTTGTAATGCAAAATAACCGTAAAATGTTTATATCGTCAACTAAGTTAAACAAATCTATCAATGCATACCTACGATAAAAATGTCTATTTTGCAGGAGAGCAAGATAACTGTACCTAACATGGTGAATAGCAAGTAGCGAAGCGTCATTTTTTGTGCGAGTGAACGGAAAACAAACTTTTGTTTCAATATCCCGCCTCCGTCTGCAATCAGTTTATAATTTCGACACGAAAATACACAGCATAAAAGTGAGCGTCAATTGAGCTCAATCAAGTCTTTTTATTGAAAGGCTTTAAAAATTCAGATCGCCGTCCTACAAATCGAAACAGGTACAAAGTTTCAAATAATGTATCGTTTTCCGAATTAAAATCAAATTTATTTAATTCAATTTCCATAATTCTAATACCTACATATTTTCTTAGCACTGGGATAATTGTAAATTCCATCAGCATAATTCATTCAGAAGATGTTTCGATTGCTCTAAATAGCATTTCTTAAACCGATCCTGATATCAAAATAACTTTCCGTTATTAAAATCAACTACACTCGGATAAAGTTGCAATACAACTTTTCTAAAACGGGTACGACATAATTATTAAGTGATATAATTACATATGTCAGTAGATTTGCGATAATATCGGATTTCGTGATTAAAGTCTCACAACGATTGCCTACTTGAACAAGGCTATACAGTATACAAGGCTGTGTCCTTGTTACATATTTACGGAATAAAAAAGATCGGTTATATTAAAATTTACACCCAACCTGCAATAAACAAGCCAAGAATAGTATGTACGCTGCTGTGGATTCAGAGTTAAGATTTTAAAATACAGATTATTTAAGTTAACTATATTAAGTTAACTATAAAATCTCATAGCCCTTTGATATTAAGACTTAAACCGTAATTTTTGTTGTATGAAAACTTAAATTGGCCATTTTGACGTATGTTTTTTTATGATTTTTCAGGGCATCAATAATTTCCCCAACTGTCTCCATGTATATTTTGCAATTGCTCTTTTTACACCTTTAAATAACATAGGGTAGGGATGATATTTAAAGTTATTCAAGAATGTTAAGCCCAGAAGTTTAATCCCTGACACGCGTATGATTCGCAACCTTCCGTCACTTCTTGGACCTTAACTTGTGATGTAAAGAATAGCCCGAACTAAATAGTTTAATAACCACATTTTAAATATTCGCAGTGACATCAGCATATCTCTAGTGAAATTGTACTTCAGTTTTACCTTCATAATCAATGAATTAAAACATAGAAACATGACAGGCTCACAGAACAACGCTTTTATTCGCCAATAATAGCAAAACGTATTATTCACTCGTATACATAATCGTTGTTAATGTCGGGTTCAACTTAAAGGTACGCTAAATGCATTACCAGCCCAAGGCTATAATCAATCCTTCTCAGTAGAAACGCCACAATTTAAAAAAAACAAACGAGCACTAGCACAAGCAATAAATACGTTAATTGGCACTAAAATTTGTTCATAACACATGAACCGATATTTACATGCTAGGATAAGTAATAATCGTACAAACTAATTTTGAATGTTCACTAGCGATAAATTCCGTGAATATTGTGTCTTTGTGTCCCTTATAATCCCAATTTAGTTACCAAATAAATTACCTTACAATTACACTTACTATCAAAACGTGGGGTCATTTTGTCAATATGTAAAAATATATATTTATAGTCACAAAGCGAATTCCTGCGTTAGATACCCAATTACCAGTCATAAATATATGTACTCATTACCTTACATTACAACTCTATATTTTAAGGTTTGCAATAAATCATTTTGGAACATTTACAAACAAGATAGTTTACTGTAACCAGCATAAATACTGACAATATTGTTACTCAATTCGAGCATTATGCGATAATAAGGAACTAAACAGTAAAATCACAATAAGCACATATCAAAACCACCCAGAACACAACAAAATAAAATGGCCGTTTTCGCTTTGTTTTGTAATTAATAAGTTGCATGCGTAATTTTTATAGATTGTTCATATTATCTATAATGTTGAAAAGGTGGATAAACATCTTTCGATAAACCTAGCACACGTTGAAATTGCATGTGATCTTACTGTTTAAAAGATTCAAAATTGTTACAATAATATAGAAAAACATTTAAACAAGTTCAACAGCAAATATACGGCTTGTCGTCAATATTTCTCAACCTTGACCGCGATATATCGATCGACCACAGTCGCATTTCACCTCAATAATTCATGACCAACATCCCCTATGTTTTACAAATATTCAACTCACTAGTAATAAATTGGAGGTGTGAACTGTTCCATCTATCTAGTTTATTTAATGAGTCAACATTACAATAAAACATGGAAAAATTTCAGCTAATCGAAATGCGAAAATCCGCACTCATAACATTTCAACACTGAAAAGTATAATAATGTAACGTAATTATTCGTAAAATTGCTATCTAGCTTCGTCCCTCCTGATAACAGGTATCCAAGGAATCAATAATAATTACTATTACGCTATTTTCACTATTATAACATTCTAGATGGGATAAGGCTTGTAATTAGACGATTATTCTATATCACAATCCTCAGAGTTACAATATGTAAACTTACCCTAATAATTATTTATTGGTTTGACACGGTCGGACAGTCACTTACCACACAATGCATGTTTATTTGATATGTTCACAATAGGCTGCATGTATAAAGCTACAACAGTAAATCATATTCGAGATAAATGGTGAAAAGTGCCCAGAAATATGCTGCAGTATTTGTACATATGACAAAATTATTTAATTTTTCTGTAAAATAATAAATTTTACAGAAATGATTTTTTTGTGACCTCTAAAAGGCATGTATGCAATATGTAATATACCATTGCAAGCCTAAAGTGTGTAATAAACTAAGACTAGGAAATATGGCCCGATAAACACAGGTCAACATTGGTCATTGTTGTCCAAGTAACTGCCCGACACTTGCACTCACATCTCAGTCACACATTGGATGCTCAAAGACTATAGTTGTGTTAACAACTTTGAGACCTTTGTGGTGGTTTTGTGTATTTAGTATGAATACCAATTTTTACACTTAATCTGTAGACTTTTACAATTTCAGCAACAGAATGAATGTTAGACTAAACTTCTTACTAACATACACACATGGAGAGATGTTTATAAGTTCAATTTTGTATTCATATTTAGTCTCAATAATGCTTAACTCAACTATAGGCAGAGCATCTAAAACTTAATAAAACAATGTAGCTAAAAATATACAAATAGCAAGTATCTTAACCTAAAAAATATACTATACAATGTAGAAAAACTAGATATAAAAACCTTAATGTTCCGAAATTTATCAATTGTATGCACACAGTTTGATAGGAGTATGAATATCATATTGTGATATTTACAACTTTCAAGTAATTATACATTAATTACTTAGAAAATAATAATGTCAACTGCATAGAAAATTATGCAGATTAATACTAATTATATGCACACAATTAATTTTGTTGAGTGTTCAGTTCATAAGACCTCTTTTTATAATATCTTAGTCTGATGTTTAGTTTTAGAAATTTTATCACATATGTGGTTGTTCCCTGAAATGAGCACTCCTAATTTCCACTGAGTTTTTACAATATAATTTGTAATTTATTCATAAGCATGAGTAGGAAAAGTGATTTCAATGTTTTAGGCTGTAGAAAAACCAACTTATGTAAAATTAATTTACAGAAAATGGTTATTATTGAATATCATAGAATTCAAACCAATACATCATATACATCTTGTCATATGTTTTTTAAAAAAATCTTTTCATTTAAAAGACCTCATTATTATTTAAGGAAAAGAAGTAGCAAATCTGAATACTAATCATTATCAATAAAATATATAAAGGTGTGGCAGCCAAACTTTTCTGTATGCAACTAACAAATTACAAATCATATAGCATTTTAATTTAATACATTACACATACATTAAAAGTCATAAACAACAATAATTTACTTGAATTTCAAACATTTCCGACATGGGAAAGTTGTTTGGATGGAACTTAAGCATTGTGAGTAGAGGCTTACTGCAATAGTTCGGTGGTGCTACCTTCGCCCAAAGCCTTTTGTGCCATCTGGACCTCTCGGTGTGCGTATTACGAGGACTCCTCGCGGAGGTGGCGAAGGGAACACTCCGGCAGGAGTGGATCCTGGCGGTAGCCGTGAGAGCACTTTCCTTTCCTTGCCTTTGGCATTGCTGTCGTTGTGACAGTTCTTTGTTTTTGCACTATTACTATTTTGGTTGTCATTTAGATTGTTTGCTTGAAGCTTGTCTTGCAACCGGCTGAGACTGAAAAGAAATATTGCACTGTTAAGAAATAAGTATTTATACAAATATAAATGAATGCAAAATAAATAGCAGATAAATAATATCCTATTGTGTTATTTACTAGCAATTACTAAAGTAATTAACATTATTATTGGCTTTTTTATAAACAAACATGGCCAAATGTATTTATTAACTACCAAGTGAATGAATAAAACTAAATCAAAGGCCTACAAAAAGATTTCCTAAATGGCAAAAGGCCATATAAATTGAATAGGTACTTGAGTATGGTAATTTTTAGTCAAAATAATGTCAAAATGGCTGTATAAGGGAGTAGTCAATATCTTTAAAATTACCGCAAAAAAAACCAAAGAGCGAGCGATACATTGACGTCTACAATGACAAGTTTTGTTGGTTATGTAAATGTATTGTAATGTGAAGCGGTGTTGCAAATTAATCGTAATTAGTCTCACTTATCGTCAATTACATCCTCAGGGCTCCGCGCCTCCCCAAGTATCCTGAGGCGCGCTTCTTGGTACTCTTTCTGTCTTTGTTCGAGCGTTTTGACAGGGCGCGCTCGGCTCTCGCCGTTCAGCTGCCCACTGCCGGAGGACGACGGCCGCTTCAAAATGCGAATAGCTGGCTCCGGCATCATGCACTGAGATCCTATACACGCGTTATCCTCAACAGTAACCTTGCAACCCTTATGATTTTTCTCAGGCACGCACTCAGGGGACATCAGCTTGATCTTCTGATCCAACTAAAACGTGAAACACTTGATTGTATAACACAGTAGTATTAAGCATTTGCCAGGGAAACGCCAGACGACATATACAAATTTAACTTACACCAATTTCGTCCATATCCTCCCAACTTTCACATACGTCAACTTCATCTTGGGCCGCCATTTTGACTAACTTTTTAAAATGTCAATAATGTTACCAACAAATGAATATTCCCTAATTATAAAATATATTTTTTTTACTTTTATCGGATAAAGCCGGTTTACCGGTATTTACTTCTTTTGTCGATTGGCTGAATTGACATGAACCCAATGATATCAATCAAAGACGTTTACAAATTAAAAAAATATTTGACACAATGTGACATGACATTGGCCTGTCTGTTGTGGTTAAAAGGTTTTGGATCGGAAAAAGTTTCAAGTTTTTCTTATTCTTAATAAGTGACTCATCTTAGTTACAGTGATGTATTTTTACTTCTTAATAAAAATAAATAATATAAGGTTGGTACATATTAATACTTTATTAGATAAATATCTTACAATGTAACTTTGTATAGGTTATGCTTTCATGTGGTATTTACTTATTTTTTTCCATTTTCACAGCTCGTAGGCATGGCTTCCCACCCCTCATTCACGTCACCCCTCTCGGGGATGACGTCTGTCGACCCGGACTCGGTCCAGTTCCTGATGTTCACCGACGCTGACATTAAGAAACTTAGTGTGGTGAAAATAACCAACACAACCTCTTTCGATGCGATGGGTAATCCCACTCAAGGAGGTCTTTACGATTCTGTGCTAGGACCCGTTAGAGATAGGTTTGATTCCTGCGCTACATGCCACAACTCACAACTGCATTGCCCGGGCCATTTCGGTCACATAGAAGTACCTCTTGTTGTAGTAAATCCCTTATTTATTAGAAACATCTACAGCCTCTTTCGTATAAGCTGTTTAAAATGCTTCAAAATACAAATGGATGATAACATGAAGGTTCTCCTCAAACTTCAGTTGCAGCTCATTGATGCTGGCCATGTCACTGCCGCTTTGGATCTGGGAGAAATCAAAGAAGTCTGCAATGAAGACACTCCAGGCAAACCAAACAAGTTGATAAAGAAATACCAAAAGTTATTAAAGAAAACAGACCCTATTAATGAGGTATTTCACAACAAGAATACAGATAAGTTACGCGCAAGAATATTGAATAACTATTTCCGAACAATTAATATAGCTAAGAAATGTGCTTTTTGTAAAAGTAAGTTGATCAAAGTAACTACTTCTGATGGAAAACTGATGTACAATCACAGTGTAGATGGTTCCGCCCATGGAATTAAAATTTTAATGCCAGATGAAATCAAACGCTACTGTTCCAGCATTGCTGAGAATGATGAGGAAATTTTAATTAACTGCATTCCTATGCTGAAAAATTGTAAAGTGAAACCTGTCACTGACATATTTTTTATGGACAATATCCCTGTTCTTCCTCCCTGTGTTAGACCCTGTAACTTCCTTCAAGGGGAGCTGGTTGAGCATCCTCAAACCAATGTGTATAAAAATATCCTTAACTGTGCTTTAAGTGCTAGAGTAATCCTCCAAGTGCTATCTTCTGTAGATGAGCAGAAAACTATTGACAACCTAGACAAAAAACCTCGAGCTGCTTACGAGATGGTTCAAGGCAAATCACCAGCTGAAAAACTGCACATTGTTTGGCAAAACATGCAGAAAGAAGTGAACAATCTTCTTAGCTGTGAAGGGCAAGGAGTAACAAGTCTTGGTCTTAAACAGATCCTTGAGAAGAAAACTGGTGTCATAAGAATGCATATGATGGGGAAGAGAGTAAATTTTGCTGCTCGCTCTGTCATAACTCCTGACCCTAATGTAGATATTGATGAAATTGGTATTCCTGATGCTTTTGCTAAAAAGCTCACTTATCCCGTACCAGTCACTGAGTGGAATGTTGATGAGCTAAGAAAAATGATTATAAACGGGCCTAATGTCCATCCAGGAGCTGAGAAGTTGGAAATTGAAAATGGAAGAATCATTAGAATCCCACCAGACTCTATACAGAAAAGAAAGAGTCTCGCAAAAAGATTGCTCACTCCAGATGAGTACAAATCTTCTGGTCTGAAGGTAGTTCATAGACATTTAGTGAATGGTGACATTATGATACTTAATCGGCAACCTTCTTTGCACAAGCCCAGTATGATGGCACATAGAGCTAGGATTCTGCAAGGTGAAAAAACACTGAGGTTGCATTATGCCAACTGTAAGTCATACAATGCTGACTTTGATGGTGATGAAATGAATGCTCATTTTCCACAAAACGAAATAGCCAGGAGTGAGGCTTATAACATCATGTCTGTGCGAAAACAGTACCTTGTCCCTAAGGATGGTACTCCTTTGAGTGGTTTGATTCAAGATCATGTAATATCTGGAGTAAAAATGTCTCTAAGAGGCGCATTCTTCTCTAAAGCTGATTATCAACAACTAGTTTTCCAAGCTTTATCTAATCATAAAGGACAAATAAAGTTACTTCCACCTACCATTTTGAAACCAGTTGTGCTTTGGTCAGGCAAACAGATTTTGTCTACCATTATTATCAACAGTATCCCAAAAGGCAAACCATATTTGACTTTAACAGGGAAAGCTAAAATTGGATCAAAGGCTTGGCAAAAAGAACAACCAAGACCGTGGAAGGCAGGTGGTACTCCATTTACTGATGCAAATACTATGTCTGAAGCAGAAGTAATTATAAGGAAAGGTGAACTCTTGTGTGGAGTCTTGGATAAGACCCATTACGGTGCCACTCCATATGGCTTAGTACACTGCATGTTTGAATTGTATGGGGGCGACGGTTCAAGTGATTTACTAAGTTCGTTTTCTAAAGTTTTTACATTCTATCTTCAATGGATTGGGTTCACTCTTGGTGTAAAAGATATTCTTGTAGTGGAAGAAGCTAATCAGAAACGCGACGAGTATGTTTGCTTAGTGCGACAGGCAGGGCGAAGCGCCGCGGTCAAGGCAACTGAATTACCTGGCGATGTAGACGAAAATCAACTTAAAGAGACCATTGGCGAAATGTATGCAAAGGATCCCAAATTCAGAGCCAACCTAGATAGACAGTATAAGAATATGCTGGATTCATACACAAACAATATAAACAAAGTCTGCTTATCTGAAGGTTTATTAGAGAAATTCCCATACAACAACTTGCAGCTAATGGTGCAATCTGGTGCCAAAGGTTCAACTGTAAACACAATGCAGATTTCATGTTTGTTAGGTCAAATCGAGTTGGAGGGTAAACGGCCTCCTCTCATGATTTCTGGGCGGTCACTCCCGAGCTTCCCACCTTACGACATATCTCCAAGAGCTGGTGGCTTCATTGACGGCCGGTTCATGACTGGTATTCAGCCACAAGAATTCTTCTTCCATTGTATGGCTGGTCGTGAGGGTCTTATTGATACGGCCGTCAAAACTAGTAGATCTGGTTACTTGCAGAGATGTTTGATAAAGCATCTGGAGAGTTTAAACATTGCCTACGATCATACTGTAAGAGATTCTGATGGCAGCGTTGTTCAGTTTGCTTATGGAGAAGATGGGTTAGATGTACTAAAATGCCAATATCTGAATAAGGACCAATTAGGTTTCTTAGATACCAACTCAAATGCTGTAGTAAGCAAATCTACAATCAGGAAACTTAAAGAAGATACTGATGAAAAAGGTTTAGCTAAAGCACATAAAGCATTAAAGAAGTGGAAAAAAAAGAATGGAAGTCCCTTTGAAAAAGTGAGGCACAGCGGTTTTGCTCGGTTTTCTATGCATGCTAAAAACGATCTCGCTCTTGATGACAGACCAACAGATCGTACTAGAGATCCTTACTATTGGGAACTAGAAAAAATGTGGCGATCTTTGGATGAAGATGAGAAGCGCCAATACAGAAAGAAAAGCTGTCCTGACCCAATACCCAGTAAATACTCCCCCGATTATAAATTCGGTGTGATCAATGAACAGTTGGATGGGATCATTCAGAATTACTTGAAGAACCGCCAAGAGAGTCCCTATTTGAGTAATACAGAAAAAGAAAAGTTCATCGAAGTGATGAATGCTAAGTATCTTGCTTCAATGGCTGCTCCTGGAGAGCCTGTTGGTTTGCTCGCGGCCCAATCCATTGGAGAGCCTTCAACTCAGATGACACTGAACACTTTCCACTTCGCCGGTCGTGGTGACATGAACGTAACGCTCGGTATACCGCGTCTCCGAGAAATCCTCATGACGGCATCTGCTAAACTAAAAACTCCCAACATGGACATACCGCTCCGAGATGATATCCCCGACGTGACGAAGAAGGCAGAGCGACTACGGCAGAAGCTGAACAGGGTTACCGTAGCAGATGTTTTGGAAAAGATTGATGTGCAAAGTGAGATAGTAACAGACCCCGATAGGCAACTGAAGACGACTATGCGCTTTGCATTTTTGCCGCATTCGCAGTACAAGCCACAGTACGCAGTGAAGCCTCATCAGATTATAAAGCATATGCAGAAGAGGTTCTTTGAGGAAATGTTTGCGACTATTAAACGGCAGGCGAAGGCCGCTATCGGTGTGTTATGGTCTGCTGATAAAGAGAAGAGGCAGCGCAGAGCTGGTGGTGGTGACGATGATGAAGAGGGTGACGACGGGCCAGCTCTGGGAGAAGAGAAGGTAGCAAATGATGACGACAGTTCAGATGAAGAAGGGCCTAATGACGATGATGACAATACCGATGTGAGTATAATATTTTTTTATTATTATCAGAAACAATGCATACATGTGATATTATACAAAATAGTACTATTTAAACCTCTAGAGTTTCAGTATAGTACATGTAAGATTTATACATATTATCTTTGTTGTGCCCATAACATTTATCTGTATTTCTTTATTCTGAAGATCTTTTATTCGTGATTTATTTAGGCACACTTATTTCTATGTTTTCTAGTATGTTCCTATCGTATTTTGAATAACGTAATAGCCATTTGCTTTTCCAGCGTATGCCTTTTTCAGCGTATTCCTAAAATTACTAAATTCGAAAGAATCAGTTATGTGAATACAAAATCCACCTTTTGCAATGTTAAATGTACACTTTCTAATCTAATGTTATACATGCGAAAGTGGATGATTATGAAACTAACCTTTCTTATCTAATGTAAATTTTTCATACAAGAAAATGTGTGTTATCTAGGGGGCCAGAACTTTTCTTTTATTAATACAATTACGTTCACCCAATTAGCCAAGCAAATCTACTAAGAAAGCTAATTCAGTAAATTATCATTATCATCCTCCTAGCTTTGTGTCCCATGCTTGGTCGGTAGGATTCATCGAGACTGGTAAAGCTATTACGTAAATATGTTACTATATAAATGTGTTTAATTTTTCCAGGCCAAAATACGTAAGAAGAGGACAGAAGAACAAGAGTACGAGGACCCAGAATCTGGCGAAGAAGATAAATCGGACGACGAAGTAGAAATACTAGACGACCAAGCGAAAGAGACAGATGACGTTGAAGATAAGGAGAAACTGAATGAAGACAGCAGGGTGGCGTCTCAAGTGGTCGACAACTTGCGAAACGCGACCAACTACAGCTTCGACACGAAGCATCACCAGTGGTGCGAGCTGACTGTCCTGTTCCCAATAGATTTCCTAAGAGTAGATTTGTCCCAAGCCCTCCGCGATGCCGCTATGAGATCAGTAATCCACGAAGTCAAGAATATAAAGCGAGCGATCGTCAATAAGGAGAAAGACGTCCTGTACATAAAGACTGAAGGGATCAACATCCTACAGATGTTCAAATACAACCACTTATTGGACATGAATAGACTGTACAGTAATGACATCCACGCCATTGCCAACACTTACGGCATAGAAGCTGCTAACAAAGTAATCATCAAGGAAATTCAAAATGTGTTCAATGTCTACGGGATTACAGTGGATCCTAGACATTTGTCGCTTGTGGCGGATTATATGACATTCAACGGGATATTTGAGCCTATGAGCAGGAAAGGTATGGAATCATCAACTTCGCCGTTGCAGCAAATGTCCTTTGAGTCATCGTTGATATTCTTGAAGGACGCATTGATAAACTCTAAAAAGGACAATATTCGGTCGGCTTCGAGCTGCCTTATGCTGGGCCAGCCTTGCCGCAGTGGCACCGGCGCGTTCAGTTTGCAGCATTACAGCAAAGTCGTAAGTTAGTAAGAAAATCTTTTTGTTGTTAAATGTAAGGATAAATTTCGTTAAAATAAAATATTTTATTTTAAATCTTCTTTTTTTACCATAAATTCAAATTAAGATACCCGTCACTTTAGGTATCTCAACTACAATATTATATATTTAGAGTTTGAATCCACTAAATATATAATAGGACCTATTGTGGTCTTTGTCTAAATTTAAAAAAAAAGAAAGGTGTATGCCAGGATCGTAGCAAATGGAAGTACGTGATCTCTGCCTACCCCCATGGGGAAAAAGGCGTCACATTATGCATATGTATATATGTATGTACAACTGTTGGCGCTAATAAAGATACCAAAATACTTATACATTTTATTCAGGTGTGATCGAAATAAAACTGCAAAGTATATTTCAAAGCACATTTTTGTATTCCTCTAACATTCTATAAAATTAGAGCACATACAAAAACGCAATTTATTTAGTAAGAAATGTAGGTATTGTATTTACACGTTTACCGTTGCGTTCAACGCAATCATTTGGATTGTACTCCTACAAGGCACGTTACACGTTGTCACTGACGATACAGTTTGAAAATTGGAATATTACCAACAAATATCTCAAATGTAATATAAGCTCAAATCTACTCACTAAAAATATAAGCCGTACAAAAATTTGGAAATAAATTTTAACCCACAGTAGCCAGCAGTACAGAGGGAAAAGCCCATTGAATGTGTCAAGACGTTTAGGTACATATTCGGAATTGACCGGTGAAGTTACCATTGTTCACAGCAATAGGCCACCGGTAATCCTTATTATAACAGTCAAAATAATGCCTTAGAGTGCCGACAATAAAGATTATAACGACTTACGATACTACTGCAACCTTACCACAAGACAAAATCTATAAACTTTTAGCTCTTACCACTATTTATTTCCAATTAGTCTACAGCATATTATAATAGCTTAAGAATTAAAACAGAATGATCACATTAGCTCCTGGGCGTGCAGCGTCTGATGACGTCGCATGATTACAACTAATCATAAATAATACAATCTTATTAGAACATACTTATACATACCTTAATTAATGCAACAACATCCGCTTCAAGCGAACAATGAATGGTTTATAAAAGAATTCACAACGCAAGTTTGGCACTAATACTGACATAGACTAATGGACATTGGTGGAAACAATATTCAGCCTGTATCTAGTCACATAATAAAGCGCACGAAACATCTTTCGTAGGTACACTCCAAAGTATACGTTTTAATATACCTAATTCGGCTTTACTGTAATCAATTTTGGACAATATTCCACTAGTCTGATGTTGATTAGTGTTTTACATAGAGGTCAAGATTTGAAGACAAAATTTCGTGGTCTCCGACCAAATGTTTGGCCCTGTAGCAGGCCTTGCCAATTCGTAATTCAGTCAGCAATATGTAAAAAAAATACAAACTGATCAATGTTGACTAAAACGGATAAACAATTATATAGCAAACGCGTAAGCTATAATACACCCTCGCATTAGATATTTGCGACAAAATTTGTAGGTATTTATTCGAGTGGCTGCGTTTGGTGATTTTACAAAATGCTGGTAATGGCACTTTCTTTTTAATTCAGTTTATGCGAGGATACAAACTGCATTAGGTCACTGGCTACGACGGTAACATTACGTTTATTTTATTCACTATTGGACCCGAATTACCTTTTACGCGTCTCACGCTCTCAAGCATTTAAAACTAATTAAAACAATACTTGTATGGTAATTAAATAACTAATTAATAAATATAGTTTGATAACAAGTCGTCAAAAAGTTGACCCCACAATAGTTCCAAATTGTGTTTTTAACACATGATATTATCACAGCCCTGTTGATGTGCGTTTTTCTCAATTAGTTATCGGCAAAAAAGACTTCAAATTATGTAGAGAATTAGAATAAATCAAAAAACACTTCATTATTTTGAGATAGTGAAACTAAAATACCTACCTAATTTTTGCAAGTACAATCCAGTTTTTAAACAATACAATTACTTATAAAGTAATTTAAATATTTCATTAATATCAATTTTTAATTCAAAATGCACTGCGAAATAAGATTTCGAGTTATTAAAACAGCAATCCCACTTACGCAAAACGAACGAACGAACTAAAATGGGGTCCAACCAACGCTGCCATAGAGAAAAGGCGCGAATTGTTATTTTTTGACAGGTTCAACCTCAAACGTTTTTTTTTTAATATCTATGGAGCGTTTGCAACTTTTTAAGGCCTGCTATTGGGCGGTTTCTGCTTGATTCCTGTTCTTGGCAGATTTCCTCTCGTCCTTGATGGCCTTCTTGTCGGCCGCTTTCTTGGCATTGGCTTCGTCATCGGCTGGGTTGTCCCATTCCTGCCGCTGGCCCGAAGCGAACAGGTTGTAGAATGTCGCGCAGAAGATGTACACTCCGCCAGCGATGTAAAACACTATCCTCCACTGTGCTTGCGTTGGCTGTGAATAACATAAAATAAGTCAATATCTGAAATAGCAAGAAGATTTTGTGACCCCAGAAATCTACGGACTCAACCTAACATACAATTCCATATGAGAAATAGGTATATCTATGAAGTACCGAACAATCTTATTATATTAAATAGGTAATAGCTTCATCATCAGGCATACACCAGTATTATCCCCGCAGATTGCTAATGCGCCTGGCCGCCATATTGGTGACGTAATCGAACACTAAGTACTGTTCGCAAAACTGACCAGCGAGTATTGCGGGTGACGTCACGTGGGTGTTAATTAGACAAGGTTCCAGCGCATTAGCAATCTGCGGGGATAATATAATGCTTTGAAAGGAATTGGCACGAGTTTATTAGGACTTTAAAATCATAAATTTACGTAGGTAGGTAGGTAAATGCAATAAGTATATTTTAGGTAAGTACCTACCCGCATATGGTCTATTCCAATAACATTATCACATACGTCATGTCTACTCACCCTTCCTTCAATGATGTATCCAGCGACGATGGGAGCCAAAAGTCCCGTCAAGTTGGCCAGGCAGTTGGTGAACGCCATCAAGATGCCGGCGAAGCGAGGCGATATGTCCAAGTGATTCACCTGTAGAAAAGCGTAGGGATTAAATTAATGATACAGATCTTACGACCTAAATCATAAGTACGTATAATATTATGGGATCGACGATAGTTTACTCTATCTTTCTTTCTTTTATTAGAGAAAGTCGCTTTCATAATAGAATTTGGTCATAAAGAGTATCTAATGAATGAGATGTTTAATGATAGGTACACAATTAAACTTTTTAACACGGCTTCGGTTGCGATAATGTAGTTATGTCTTGGCCGCAAGTACTTTTTCTGAATGGAAATTATGCAATTGTATTTAATATGATGGCCATGAGTAAGAATATAGTTCTCAAACTCAACTCTCATTCGAATATAGGTACAATATTAGGAGTCGATTTAGTCAAATTTAAAGTGCCTTTCCCGCAGACTAAAACTAATTTCGGCAACAGGGCTAACTATGCAATGTTTACCTTGAAACCTGAGTAGATACCACCGTTGAGACCGACACCGATGGCGAGCACGGCGACCGTGGCGGCGGGGTTGCAGCCCGTGTTGGCTGCGATGAACAGGCCGATGGCTGGGCCGTATTCACCTGGGGGCAAATGCAAATGTTATGGTCCATTCTTCGTATCAGGGTCGGCTTAACAAAGTCAACGGTATTCATATACAAAGTTGAAAAAATTATACGTATAATCAAGCCCGCAATCTTCGAAAGGGGTAGGTAGAGTCCAGGGTGTAAACCACTTTTAATCAAAATAAAATTGGCCTAAATGAAAACTTGTGAAAAGTAGTGACAAGTGGGTAGCTCGTCGTCCTTTTACGATATGCTAGGCTACTTTAAAATCTTATACAGGGCCGCTTTTCAATTGGAAGCGGTCTCCGGCTCCATGGAATTTTATTCGTTCTGTCACCCTATTGTTACGGCATCGATTTCAGTAACTCTTTATCATAGTTTCACATTGTAGTTCTCAACTCACCAATACTGTTGATGATCTTCCTGACAGCGGTGTGGTTGAGGCGGCCGCTAGACAGCATCCAATCGGCAACCACCGAGATGAACATTGAGAACAACCACATGCACAGGTAGGGCAGGGCCGACACGAAACCGTTCTGGAAACAAAGATAATTTGTTACTAAATGGCAAATTTGCTGCACTAAATAGCAAATTCATTGTACTAAATGGCAAACAATCAAGACTCTTAAATGGCAAAGTTGCTAGTAGAAATTAACCAGCTGTTGTGAGGAAGCACAAGTAGCTGCTAATGTGGTAATTGAACTGGAATTCATTAAAGTTTATGTATCAGCTAAGGGAGCTCAAAAATTGGCGGACTACTCATAGTTATTAAAAATTTAAAACTTATTAACGGCCAAACTAGCATCACCGTCAAATTAGCGAGTAGGTAAACAAGACGACTTATTGCAGATAATTATTTTTGCCTGTATTATATACCTAGAAAGAAGTATTTATCGAAAGTGAACTGATCAACTATTGCAACGTACCTTAACACATTATAAGTATTATATATTTGTTATCTACATCAAATAATAACGGTAATCATCAGGTACTTGATGATTAACGGTAGAAATAATTTACTTATTTCCGTTGCCAGCTGCCGTATACGTAGAAGTAATCTAACTGTCGGGATGCCGAATTAATTGAACGAAGACCTTAAAAGCAGATCAATAGAGGATTGGTGTCTCCTAAATTATGCCAAATGATCGCGCGTTCCATTTACAGCTGTTTAAGTCTAATAAACAGCCAATCACGGACTAGAGCATCGCTTACGAAAAACATTTTCGAGTCTAATGCATAAGTCAAAACAATAAGGCTCAAATGCGGTGACACGTATTCGCTTAACTGTAGCTGAATGTATTCGAATCTGGATTGATTTAATGAAGCCAATTGACCGCGACTGACCTCCCGACCCTGCTGACAGCTCACGCGACGCATGATTAATGTCCCACGCGGTTCTAGATGTGTCTAGCTCACGTGTAGGCTAAATTTAGAGACGGGGAACGAGACCGAAATGCGTCAGTTTCAGTTATGTAAAGATTTATAAGTGGGAACCGATAACTTTTTGAAGAAAGTAGAATTTTCTTCGCTGGATTTCGAGGAATGGATGCCATGTCCGCTTTCTAAGGAATGCGTTTAGATACGATTTTATTACCTTATTGCTAAGTTATACAAGGTAACGTTTGGCAAACTTTCATGTGTCTACTCTTAGATTCGGCTGTTTTGGCCGGAATGGTAAATCAATAAATTAGTTATGACATGTTCTATTTTAAATCCTATAACCATTATATATTTAAAATAGAAGTATATTTCAGACAGAAATCCACATATCGAAAACTATTCAATCGAAAGTTATCAAGTATTATACAATTAACATTAAACGGATATCTACTAGTAATAGTGGATGTTACTATGCTTCCCTTCTTGTATAGTTATCGGAAATTATAAAATACTTACATCTTTGATGGAGAAGTGGAGTACTTGACGCATGAAGGTCGGCAGTTCAGTCATGAGAGTCTCGTAACCGTAGTTCTGGCCCATGTGTGCCAACATAATCGCCCAGAAAGGCAGCGACATCAGGATCTTGCTCCACGGGATCGGAGGCGACTGTTGAGAGAAAAAAATATAAATCCTCACACATACCGGCTGAAAATAAAACTAGATATTTCCAAAGAGGACAAATAAAAAAAAAACAGTTAAATTTTCATTATGACTGGCCATAAATACCAGATACCTAATCAACATGTCTGAGCACCAAAAGCTTCAAAAATTTTATGGTGTTACTCGGATCATTATTGTCATCGAAAGCCTTATCTCCTGGCCTTGTTCAACTGGTGGTAATAATAATTACATGGCCTACGACAATAAAAAAACTATGCTCCGTGTTTTGTATAGCGCTATCGAAAGTATTGATCAAAGCAATAACCCACAATCTGCCAACATTTGTTTTCGGGCGGCTGGATGTTTTTATCCAGTTTAAAATATAGGTACTACAGACCACCTGCGATTGACACACTTGAACGATTTATTAGGCTATTTTTAGGTCGCCAAGGATCATTGGTCTTTTTATCTTCGTCTATTTATTAGATAAACCTATTGAGAACGTCTGTTTTACTCACGCTTGAACCAGCAGCGCCCCACACCGAGCTGACGATGTACTTCCTCTCCGTCTCCTTGATCCTGGTGCACTGCTCAGGGTCCTCGGATACGAGGAACAGGAAGGCGAGACACCATACGGTGCCGATGAGTCCAAACACGTAGAAGATGGAAGGCCAGCCGCCGGCGAAGCCGTAGGCTGAGAGCAGCCCAGAGAGAGGCATGGAGATGACTGTGCCGAATTGGGCTCCTGCAATGATGAGGGAGAATTAGTGTTGTTATCTTTGTGAGTGGTGGTAGCTCACAGTAGCGGTTCCAGGTGAGGGGAGTTAAGGATAAAGTATCTCTAGCTACCTCTACAAAAATATGTTCATAATTATGCTGATTTCATAGTACTACTAACTGAAGAAGCCACAGCCTAGTAGTTTAGTAGTCTATAGTTTAGTAGATAACTAATCACATTTCACATGCAATGAATTTTCAAATTTCTATGGATTTATACTGCCAGCTGGACAGGCAGTAAGGGAAACTTTATAAATAAAAGCTCAATAGTAGGTATCAATTCAGTCACAAATGCATCCATCTCTACTCTCTAGCATTTGAAAAAAAAAAAAATATATATATATATATATATATATATATACTTATACATTATATACGGTCGCATTGAGAACCTCCTTCTTTTTTTGGAAGTCGGTTGAAAAGCAATGCAATCAAATTCAAAACCAGTTCTTTTCAAAATTTGAAAACGAACTGGTTTAGATTTTACGGACTTTAATCAGAGTAGGTAAATTAACTTAGATAATCCTTACCGGCATATACAGCTGCACCCATTCTACTTCTCTCGTTGGGCGGGATCCATTTGGCCAGCATAGCGTGTGAGCAAGGCACAATTGGTCCCTGTAAAATAACAACACAACATGTAGGAAGAACTTATTTTTTTTTATAAATTTTGGAAAACAAAAAGTAATTTGCGATCTGGATTCACCAAAGTAAAAATATAAAGCAGGTATCAAAGATCATATCAGCCGTCTGGTTCTGGCTAAACATTGTTTTTTTCATTTCGTTATTTTGTGTAGGTAACTAAGCAAATATTGCATTTGCAGCTAATCTTCCTGTTATGGGAAACCAAACACTTAATTAACACGATAGCTATTTATAGCTTATATTTAAATGATGTCATTGTAATTCAACCTTTTGGCAGTTTATTATTTGTTCTTTAGAAGGCACATTAAGTCATCATGGGTGTATCCTACATTAAATTAAGCCTTGACAGTTTAAACACGGAACAGCCCCGAAGGATGGTAACAAAAATTCCAATAACAGTTTTTTTTTTAATTATTAGAAATTTGCAATCAATAGCATAATAAGCGAGTAATTTTTAATTAATATAGCAAACATGGTAATTCAGTCATTACCTCTCCTAGACCCTGGATGAACCGCACCAAGATGAGCCACTCGTAGCCGGCCTCAGCGGCCACCGGCACCAGTAAACCGAACACCGAGTTGATCAGCATACCGACGCCCAAGAACAGACGTGCGCCGTACCTGCAGACAAACAATTGAAGTTAGAGTTTGGAACAGCTGGTCCGAGTTGTGAATCTTTCGAGAGAGCATCTCAAACTGTCGTCGAGTAACTTTTATATCAAGCGTTGTTTGACATGTTGCATCAACGAACTACTTATTTCGCCTGTTAGTTAATTAATGAAGTTAAAGTTAATTATAGAAGATGTGATAGCTGTAGACATACTGTGGTACTTAAATAATAATATGTTGTTGTAAGACAAAAAATACAATTAGGTTAAAAACACTGCCTTGAAACGATCAATCAAGATTTGAAATAAAAGTAAGTATTGTTTCAATAAAACGCACCTCTTGGACAATATCCCAAAGGGAATTTGCGTGATCACGTATCCATAGAAGAACGAAGACAGGATGTATCCTTGTAACGTCGACGACCACACGAATGAACCATCTTGAGAAGAAGCGTCCTGTAAAACGACGACACATTATATTTACTTACCAACTCCGAAAATTAATTTATTCTTTACATAGGTATATTACCAGATCTGGAGGTTATACTAAAACAAAATACTGCTATATTCATCTGCCGTGTCGTTTTATTCTATTCTACTTTGGAAACCTTAGACAGGGCGGACAGAGAAATTATGATTATCTTGGATCAGCATTCCAGGAGCGTCTCCACGACCTTCGACCTCCCACCGCTCTCTTAAGCGTTTAACAATTTTAAAAGCATATCTTCTAATATTGCTCGTAATGCTTTGGCCAAAAACTAAGGCAGTTAAGCTAAATGCTTTATTAGCCCCTTCATAGCAATATAAAAATAAAGTATTCAAAGTTCAGCATATCGTTGATGAGTATATCAGCTGGCGAAACTTAAACCGAGCCAGAACGGACTTTAAGAAGCCGTAAAATGAAAAGCGCATGAGCGCAAGACCTCCTTTGTGTTTAGCTCAAGTTGTAAAAATAAATTGCCCGTAAATTTCATGGGCATGGATAAAAAAATTCGATGAGCATTGATAAAGAGTCAAAATAGTTCCTACTATATTTCGCATACTCAGACATAGTACATTACAACTATACTTTACTAAGTAAGTAGTAAGTACTTTCTGACTAAGTTTGATTGGTTTATTGGGCTAAGTGTGGTTTATCTCCCCTTGGACTCTATCTACCCCTTCAGATTATGATATGCATGTATCGTATGTAGGTATGCAGTTAACTTGGCCTACCCCTTTGAGGATAAGCATGTATGTTTATAGTTTAAGGTTTGCCTTGACTCTGCCTACTCCTTAGGGATTGCGGGCATGATGCGACCATTCCGAAACAGTGCTAGAATCATATAGCTTTATCTGTATTTGACGATTTATAAGCGTTTCTTTGAAATCTATACATATAAGTACTTAAATAAAGAATATTCCGGCTTTGACTTTGTACTCACACTGGTCTTGTTGGCCACATCGCCGCACTCGGTGTCCATAGCCTCTACGCTGACGGGCAGCGCGGTGTGGTTCACCATAGCCACGATGGCGACTGACATGTTGGTCCTCATGACGTACGCGTTCGCCATGCCGAGGAACAGCATAAACGTGACGAAATGCCGGGTGCCCATGCCGCCTGTCAAGAAAAAACAGTATTCAGTACATTTGTGAAAAAAACGCTCATATGGATTACGGATTAGTAAAAAAAGAAAGACTCCGCGCTGTTATACTACAGCGTGAAGCCACGTTTATGCATGTGTGAGTGAGATTCTTATGAATACCATCTGGTATCCATAGAAGCGTTTGAAATAAGTTCAGATAGATATCTGAAATCAGTTATTTGGAGCGCTTCTGTCAATGTGTGACGTAAGTTGTGTGTAAAGTTGGAGTATCTGCAAAGCTTCTATTTCTAGTTAATGGCTCAGTCCATCTTTTTTTACTAGTCCATGATATGAATATGGCCTATGGCTGTTTCATAACTGCCGAGCAACACGTCAACATCGGATAACATTACGTAACAACGATGGAGCATTTGCTTAACAAAATTAAAGTTGACAAACTTGTCTATGCGTAAAGCTCGCGACAAAACTAAAAAGAATTTTCCGAACCCACGATAATACTTGTCTGGTCAAGGCAAATACGATTTTGTCGACCTTAGTCTATTTTCAAAACTGTGTGTTATATTCAACACACGAAAAAGTGATGTAGGTTTAAGATTTATTACGTAAAAGTGATTGTCTATAACTTTACTTCGTCATAAGAAATCAATACACCAAATATTATCACAATATCATCATCACCCACCTTCATTATTCCTTCAATCAAGAACGATCAAATTATTTTATAATACTCGAAGTACCTAAGAATCTAGGTATTGCATAGATAATAGGTAGTAGATACACAATTTTTACATAGATGTACATGACCAGAAATATAATTAGAACTAATTCAAAAGTTATTATTCATTCTTCGCTATCTTCATCCTGTATTTCATTTGAATAGTCAGGCATAATACTAGGAAGCGAAGTAGTATTCCGTCCGGTACCTACTGTTAGATAAATAAATGAATCGAGAATTTTTACGGCGCATCTTTGTATGACAGGCAGCTGGCACAGCTGAGATGAAAGAAGGCCAGGTACAATAAAACTGTATGAATGAGTTTATTAACCAAGCAATATAATAAATTGTATGAATAAACAAGTGCCTATATACTTGAAATCACCACGCGAAGGCAAATCAGTCGTTTACAAATAGGTAATACACTCATGCTTTAGTTTAATTATAGTATCTACTTATCGAAATATGTAGAGATAAGCGGACAAACTGACGTACAAATGAAATCTCTAGTCCTTACTAATATTCTGTATGGGAAAGTAAATAAGTAATTCTGTTTGTCTGTTGCGTTTTCAACCTAAACCGCTCAATCGATTATAATTAAATTTGTCGATTCGCCCAAAGTTTGAAACTTATCAAAGATATACTTAGACAGATGACAGATCCCACGGGAGTCCCATAGACTATGATGCAGACCGAATTTCATGTGGCTCTCTCTTTAATAACTAACTAACTAAACTTCACGCCACTTCCCTAGCGGGGTAGGCAGAGAGAACCGAACGCCATATGGCATATCTTTAATAGCTTGAGATTATCGGGAACAATTCCCAAAGACATGAAATAAAAACCAATCGAAAAATTCAAATGATTATTAAAGATGACCTAATTAATGAATGTGGCTCGAGATTTTAAGCAAATCCAAATTGAATCATCGTTTATAATGTGACTGAGATAACCCGCAATTATCATAAAATTTTATCTGGACCATTTTAGGAAATCCAATGAATCACGCAATATATGATATCATACGAACAAACACACAAAGTGTAACAAAGTGTAACTGTAGATACGACGTTTGGTACAGTCGGCTTGTTCAGACGCAACTTCAATCCACTCAAAGCTAGAACTGTTATCTAAAGTCTATAAAACGAATGAATAACTTTACATATCGTCGTGCGGCAATGAAAACCTCGGAAGTCGCATTTGCTTATTTTTTTTAATTTGTTTTATAAGTCACATCAGGCTTATTGAGCCATGAGATATTTGAATTCTTACGATTATGTACTATTGATGACAATCGTTCTAAAAAAAAACAATAAACAGTACTATTCCGATCCACACATTTTTTCAGGAGGCAGTTTATTCTTTCTTCTGTAAAATGTTGTCAAAAGCATTTAGTTACGAAGTTTTCACCGAAAGACCATATGTCTAAAGCATCACGCCCGCAATCCCTGAGTTTGTAAGACAAAGTCTAAGGAACAGTTTTAACCACTTCTAGGAAAACAATTAGAGTTCATTTAAAAGCAATATTGGGAAAAAGTAGTGACAAGTGAAGTGGCTAGCTCGTCGGGGACACAATCACCAATATACCCAATTCACTTTTGATCTCGCCTTTTACGACATGCTTAGTAAACACGGTTACTAAATTATTTTTAAGTCCCAGACCAACATGGGCCTACATGTTACAAATCACTTGGTTTTATTACGGACGTACATAAAACTCTAAATCCTGTACCAGCGTCAAAGGAAAGTGAAGTTGTTAAATGCGGTCTTATGCAAATAAACAATCTTTTATTTTCGCAATTCATAACCACTCATATTCACGTGCCGAGTGCAGATTTAAAACATATTTGCGTCATTGGTTTTAGGTATTATTAGTACCTAGATGTATCTTCAGTACCTAAATAACTATTCGTCAATGTTAGCTACATATCCGTGCCTAAATATCGTGGCAATCTTCAATTTCACAAACTTGAAATTCTTGAACTAAAATTAAAAAAAAAAAAATCTACCGAAGTAGTTGAAATGCACTGATGGTTTCGTAAAAAAAACTACATTATCTATGACGTCATGAAATGTATACATATTTCGAAATCAGAACCATAGAATGTAGATACAGAACTGGGTCATAGATAAGTGAAAATAAATAAATGTACTCTTAAAAGCCTTAGTAAGCTCCATTATCTGTTATCAATGTCATAATAGCAAATGTTTAAGCGCTTATGTAGATTTGTATATAGGTAGGTACTTAGCTACAAAGTCAGCAATAATTATGCAGCAAGGACATTCAATGCCATTAAATAAAAATACTCAACATATGAAACATCCATGTACATAGTTAGCACAGCTGACTATTATAACGCATATAAATGTTCATAATTTCTAGAAAACTACTAATATTTATACAAATACAAGTTGCGCGTTTCTCTTGAAGACTACGGAAAGAAGTAACTAGCACAAACAACTACTAATATACGATATTCTAACAAATTGGTAATATGAAACATCAACCACTATTACTAATAATAGGCAATCTGTTTACTGTAAAATTTTGATTGTTAATAGCGTAATAGATAATTTAATTAAAACCTAATTTTGCTAAATTGCAAGAACCAAACAACTAAATTCTTCAGTCTGAAATCCCGCCGTTGCACACCATTGCAATCAATCCCCGTTAATGCGCATTCCGGACTAATAGGGCGATTAACAGAAAGACGAATCACCTAATCCACCAACAGCTACGAACAGTAAGCAGAAGCTAGACCAGTGGTTACCAATCAGCGGTCCATGGAATACTGGTAGTCCGCAAAGGCTAGCGTTTTGTCCACGAAAGACGTATAGTTTTTTATTCTTAATAATATGTAAGGAAATTAATTTTAAATTGACACTTAGCTTTCAACTATAAAGTCCAGCAAACAATAATGAAATCGAAATGATCCTCAAGCTACATTTTCATTGTAATCTTTTGTTCAACATTGTTGTTCACATTTTTCTTTACGTGGCGCGAAAACATTTCAACAAGTAATGATTAACTCTACAATGCGCAATGTTTCCAGCAACATATTGACAGCAACTCAGCAACAAGTTGCTTGAACTTTGTTGCACACCAAAGTTTACCACGAACACGAAGCTTTAGTCACAAAAAGGTTGGCAACCTGCGCAAGCCCGAACTTGGCAGGAGCATCTGCCAACACGTCGATTCGAAAGACGAGCGACACGGGCTAATAAATATAATCCTTCGTGTATTTACCATAATTCAGACGTATTTCACACGTGCGCTAACATTAGTCAATACTCATACACAGTACATTTGACATCGATAAATATAAACATCGGATGCGCGCGACAGTTATTTTAGTACTTTCCGTGAATATTTATAGATTACATTCGACTTTATTGGGTCAGGGTTCTGCATTTAATTTGTACTTTATCAATATTATAACTAATATTACAAACGCGAAAACGTTTAAGGATGCATTTATTAGATGTACCTATGCTAATCTTTTACGCAAGTCTGTAAAATGCATAAGACATACTCAGCCTTATCACAATAAGTTAGTATTTGGTTTACACCCAATCTAAGATTGTAGCCTACCAATAGTGAAGTTTTTCAATGGTGATACAAATGAAATAATAGAGACGTAATGAATGTCTCAAATTGTAGACAAGGTTTTAAACCTTGTTTTATTTTGTGTACCTACTTTGACCAAGTAATTGGTTTAGGACATTTTCATTTTAGAATAATGGTCAATACTTAGAAGACTGTAAATTCTTTAATGTTACAATATACGGAGAATCGACTTTACCGACCTTACCGCGTAAGCATGCCAAAAGTGAACAAATTTCTGAAGTCCTAGATTTATACATAGAATTTAGGTACTCTAAGTTTGAACCAAGAAAATGTACATTACTTTCGCTAATTAGTTCACGGCAATGGCTTTAGTAAAAAATAAAGATGTTTCAAATTCTGAGCATCAAAACTTAACGACCGCATTTCGCTATTCACATAATTAACGATACGAATCCGCCGAAAACCGGTTTCAACCGCTTGGAACGGCTTAAAACCTATTACATTCGGTCTAATTCGTAGCGAGGATCTCCAGGGAGATGTTGAGATTGGAAAAAAAATCATCGTCGACCAGAATGTCTGCCAAGTTTTGTGCAATGCTAATATTAGATATGGTGAGGAGTAAGAAACGGGATGGACAGACAGACGCACGGAACGACCGACACGGTTTATGCAACCTTCGCGCTATTGGCCGACGTTGAGAGAGATGTTATCTTCGCCGAAACGAAATATGTATTAATTAAAAACATGAGTTGCTTTGATGAGAACATGATCCAAATATTCCGTGATTAAATTTCTTGCATTGATTACTTGAATAGATATTACGAAAATATAGTTGATATTTATACTTTTGATGTAATCGATTTAAGTTAGTTTTTAGTTTTGTTAGCAAAAATACCCCCCACCCCCAAAAATTTATCCGGTCAAAAAAAAATTTTAACGGTAAGCAGGTTAACCTTAAGGGGTATTTAAAAAAAAAACTAAAAAAGTTATTCTTACCGCATCGCACACATCATATTTGTATGTAGCTTACCAAACCTACAGTTTAAATAAGCTTGTTTACCTTGCAAAAAAAAAATTACAAATCCGCCATATTTCAATTGCAGTTTTTAAAATAAGAATGCATACATACATACATAACATCACGCCCGTAATCCCCGAAGGGGTGGGCAGAGTCAAAGGGGCAGCATGCCCCTTCAACCACATTCAGTCAAAATAAAGCCGGGCTGGGTTAGATTGAAAAAAATGACAATGCGCTAAGTTTAAACTAATGTTTTTCCTTTTACCAGCTATATAGGTTGTTTTCAATTTCTCCACTTCCACGTAGCTACCTATTACCACGAGCCTACGGCGTTGCATTTAGAATGCTTCGGTCATCAGGTGCCACGCGGGTTTCACGTGACGACGCGTGTGTCGTGTTCTGACCCGACCAAGGTGTACTTGTCGCATGCTTAAGGGTAAAATAACCTCATCAAAATTTGTTGTATATATTAAAATTAATATAACGTGTATTTAGGTTCATTTTCGATCAGCAGCATATTTTGAGTTGGGTCATTTTACTATTAAGCTTCGTTGTGTCACATTCGCGCTTTTGTGTGCCCATTGTTGTTATGCGGAAAAGATATTTCTGTTTTGGTACATACATGATTAGGTACAGTGTCGATTTTGAATAATGATACTCAATCGTTATACTGAGTATTATTTTTTTCAATATTTCTTCGAAATAACCTACGGATTCTGTCAGTGAAGGAATATTTAATTATATACTTTATTTCAATTTCAATATATTCCACCTGGACCTCAGCTTATCATCAGATGAGACTACAGTTCAAAGCGTTGTTAATAATTCTCAAGAAATAATTAAAATACAAACAACATACGACTAATTAAGAAAGCAAATGTCAAATTCTGAAGAAATCTAGGATACAAAAATTATTAGGTCCATACAGACTACACCTACGGAATGTTCTACCTATCTAATCCTATGAGTATACCGATCATTCCATTTATTTGCCATTATTATGCTTCATTATCATATCACACATAAAATCGCTCTATGTACAGTCATAGAATCGCTCTATGTAGAGTCATCAGAAGAAAAGTAGGTATTGCATCATTTAAAAAATCACTCTATTTTTAGACGCTCTCTAAACAAGAGTTTGACGTAGATGGAAGACAAACTCTGCGGCAGAGCCAGTAACGATAACGACTCTACCTGCCGTGCGTGACGCGGAGTAGGCGTCTCGTAGTGAGTAATCTCTAACTCGATATTGACTCTATGACGCGCATGTATGAGGCGAGTGGGATGAAGGACGAACAAGGATGGCGACGACCAAAAATGTCTGTGGCAGACATTTAGGTATTTTTTGTTTTAGTTGCAGATCGTTTAAGATGTATCAAATAGATTAATATATTATTTCGGTAAAAAAACTTTCTGAATCTATAAAACACGTGGTTCCTAATTATGTACGCCAAAAAAGAACATATCTTATGATTTTCTCTGTGATAAACTAATGAGGGTTATCAAAAACACAAAAACCGTCAGATGGAACGAGGGAGTCTCGTGGTCTTATCACTGTCACTATTGGCTCCTTGTTGACAGCATGTCAGTTTGGTCTGACAACTAACCAATGGTGACAAGACCGCAAGTCACAGTTACGCCATCTTTTGGATGTTTTAATTCAAAAAACCCTCATTAGTCAACTCTAACTGGCCTATTTGACCTAATAATTTACAGATTAAAGAGGCATTTACCAATTGATAAATGACACATTATGTTCCTAATAAATACTACGCTAAGTCATGGATGGCCGATTTTCAACAAATTGAAAAGCAATCTAATGAGTGTATTAATGAATATCTATTATAAATATCACAACTACCAACCCTATATACAATACGTAGGGAGTATATCGTCTACCCATCGTCTAGCAGCTAATGGTGTAATCGAACGACATTGAGACATATTGCCACAACTATAACCCAGATTAATCTTACTTGCGACATATAAGTACAAAGATTAATTATGCGACTAAATATTATAAAAGAAATAACACACTGAAAAACAACGAAATATTTCGCATTCTTTTTATTTTCGGACGGTCAAACGTTCAAACGTTGAAGGCCTATTCTGATAACTATTACTATCCCAAAGACGTTTGTTACATCGCTAGAGAGAGATGCATTAATTTAGTTAATCGATATTAGATTTCAGAAATTCCGAGGTATCTATCTAGGTACATCTTTGGTTTTCTTTCAAAAGTTCTCGCATGAATACCCTTTAAGCAATCACTGCTATTAATCCAATTTATAATAATAAAATATCCTCTAACAACCGCACTATCAGAGCAAGATAAACCCGCTCGTAAAACCCCTTTGAATAATTAATGATTCCCATTCTCAAATAAACGCCGTTAGTCACAGCCGGCCACAATGCCAAAACGTGAAGATGACTGACGCGCCTTATCTGCTCTCAGCTCAAACGAGCCCATCACGGCGAGAGGTGCGGAATTCGTCCCGCGTAAAACAATGATAAATGTGTTGAATGAAACGCGTAGTTTTCATTGCCATGTAACGTCCATACATTCATTATTCTTCATTAAAAAATAATATTTACTGGCAAGGTTTGTTTAAATCTTAACGAACTTTCACGACGAAACACATGTTTTGGGTGCAATGTAAAATTATTAAGTGTCAAACCGCTATATGATGGAGATAGCGGTCTGAAAATACTTCTAGAATTTCTCTGACCTAAACTTGCAATTAAATTATAAGGTCTTATAAAAATCAGGTCTCGATATCTTAACGGATGATTACGACCGACTGCCCACCGATCCGGTTAAAATAGCCAACCTATTTTCATGCAAATAGAAACCCATTCAACTATCGTAAAGTAACAAAATTTTCTCTTCTCGCCATTTGCCACAGCCGACTGAATGCCAAAACGTGGTCGAGCCCAGACACTACGATCACGAGGCGGTAACCCGAATCACGCTAACATGGAAACATTTGCTTGCCAACTAACGCGGTAATAATTATAAAGGGCTACTTTTTTGCCTTCAGAGTGAAAGACCGTACAATTTTAGAAAATCACTAATTAGTTAAATGATTGAAGCTCCTTTAAATACTTATAATTGAATGGTAATGTTCATCGCTACAAAATAACGACGAAATTCGATTACGAAAAGATCTATTTAAGTTTGATTTTAACGTGTTTGTAATACTGTAGTTTGTATTTAGAAACATTTTTACAAACATATGCCAGTTACAAAAATTTGCGATATACCGTATCAACGAATTGGGAAGATGGAGTCGTGTTATCAACAAGACATGGACGCTATCAAGATTTTATAACCTCGTTTACAAAAAAATTTATTATCAGATTTCCTTTAATATGCCGTAAATTTGCCATCTTTAGTACGTATACAAATACATTTTATATTTCATTAAGTTTGCATAATTACAACAATGCTATAGATATGCATTGTATCCCAAAGTTTCTTTCGAAACTTATGCTATTTTGCCATTCTTTATTTACAACTAGCGACCCACCCCGGCTTCGCACGGTGAACACAAAACAAAATAAAACTAAACATATACGCCTTCCTTTTAAATCGCTTTATCTATTGGTAAAAACCGCATCAACATTCCTTGCGTAGTTTAAAAATCTAAGCGAACAGACAGAAGGGACAACTTTGATTTATACTATGTAAAGATCTACAAGTATACTCGTATTATAAAGACTAGGTATTCATTGTAAAAATAAATCAAAATTAACAAATTTTGTAACGTAATGCAGTCTTATTTTACATGATTAATCACAGAATTTGCTATGAATGGAGTCAATACCGTTTTCAAATTACGTGCTTAACTTTAAACCACATATATACCCATTTCATCATCTATGACGCTGATTATCACGTAAACACGCAAGTAGGTATTCACTTCTCCACGTGTAAAAAAGATTGCTATGTATTTACAGGATTACTACATTTTTTGTTAACAGAAATTGTTGTGCAATGATTCGATTAGGCAATTTATTTACTACCTTAAATACAAAATAAATACTAGTATAACTAGTATACTCTACATACGTACGATAAATTTAAATATACATGTTATAAATATAAATAAATATATAAATATAAATATCCGACGACATCACATTATTTGATCAGACTCCGAGGTAAGTAGCTTAAGCACTTGTGTTACGGATATCAGAAACAACAGTGGTATTACAAACACAAGTACTTATTCATCATACGAATGTTTGTCCTGGGTGGAGATCGAACCCACAACTGTCATCGAACTAGTTATACAATACATAACTACTTAACATTGTCATCTTATTTCTCCGTATTATTTACTTTTCATAGTATTTAAAGTGGCAAATAAATATTGCGTCCTTCCTGCCTGAATTTAGGAATTCGCTTTCAAAAACAACGCAAATACAGGCTGTAGGTAAGCAAAACTGATTTACACTTTTCAGTTAAAAAGCTGCTTTCAAACATAAATTCTAAACCGCTCATCTACTTTCATTCGCAACAAAGGCATGAAATAAAAAGCGGTGGCCATTACACGGATGGGGTACCAAACTGAAAACCTCACACAAATCAAGTGTCAGACGGACAGACAAAAAACAGGACCGTGCGCAGACAGTGTGACTGCGGGAGCACAATATCCATTGTGATGGGTGACCTTGGACTAATGTGAGTGTATAATGGTCGCCGGTAGCAGATTAAAAATTTAAAGAAATGAGGAATTCGAATTTCAGATATACTCAAGTATCGATTATAATTTGATTTAGGTAATTAAGGAGCCTACTGGACAAATTTGGCACAAAACACAGAAATGGCGTTTTTTGATGTCGGAGGCCAAGACCCACTTCGGGTCGCTGAGCCAGCGTATAAGTAAGTATAGAATTTGATAAAATATAAACATAACATACATCACGCCTGGAATCCCTGAAAGGCGTAGGCAGAGTCAAAGGGACAGCAGTCCCCTTTAATCACATTCAGCCAAAAATAAAATTGGGCTAGGTTAGATGGAAAATTGTGAAAAAGTAGAGACAAAAGTTCGCGTTAGCTTGTCGCCTACACAATCACATACCCAAAACCCGATATACCATTAGTCGCCTTTTACGACATGCTAGGCAAGAAACACAGTTGGCAAATTCTTTTATAGCCCCAGACCAACACGGGACTGAATATTTGCCATTATATGCAAAATATATTTTGTAGGTTTCACGTTAACGTAAAACAGCTGTCGTAACATAAGATACTTTATATGTCATTAAGTATTTACACCTCTTTACGCAGCTCATAAAAAAATATGACACTGTGCATCATGATGAACGATTCAGTTCATCCTTTAAGCACGGAACAATGCTACATCAGAACGGCAAATTACATCAGGGTAACCCTGTCATGCATTAGAGTGGAAAACTTAATTGGTTAATGGGTTACATTTCTACGGCATCCTACTTCGAAAATACTGGCTCAATTATTTTTCCTACATGGGTATATCAGGTAGCAAGTCGTTAAAGTTACAATCATACAGGCGTACTTTGAACTGTTATGATGTCACCATTTTAGTTATAAGCCAAAATAGTTTATAGTAAGTTTATTTTTGGCATACATATATGTAGTGTTGCCCAAATTCAGTCTTGGTCTTGCAGTCTTGGTCTTGTTCTTGCGTTTTTGCAAGACCAAGACCAAGAACAAGACCGCGTATTTTTAGCAAGACCAAGACCAAGACTGACCGTGCAAGACTTGAGCAAGAACAAGACTAAGCCTGCAAGACTCTTGCGTCTTGCAGCTAAGACTTAGCGCTATTTCACAGAGTAGTTAGGTGTAACAGTTCAGTGTATAGGTACGCTTAGGAATTCTATGAGACGCAAAAAACTGTATCAAAGAATATGAAAAACTGGACCTATGCGCATTACGACTAATACCATAAACATAGCAAATAAAAAAATATCCATTAAAATCAAACTGAGTGCATGCATAGTTATGTTTTAACCATCGGCACTTTGATAATGCGGCATCAAAGGTTTTGTACTTACTTCTCAAAGAAATTTGCCGCTTTTCGGAAGTACATGGTTATGATACATGCGCCGGCGGCTTCTTTTGAAATCATATACAACAATCGTTGCCGCCGCGCCGAAATCACAACATTTGACACTATTTGATTGCCGCCACAGGGCGTAGGTATACTCATGCAAAATAATTTCGAATTTTAAGAGTACCTACAGGTGTTCCAAAGAATAAATAATTTTCAGAGTGCTAAGAATGAAAATGAATACATTATACTGATCACGCAAGTAGTATTATGATTAGGATAAAATGGTAAGGATAGGTAGTAGATGTCATAATAATTTATTCTAGTAAGTATATATTATAATATTGATTATATGGTTTTAAACTAATTACTTAGGTACTATTATTGTACATTTAGTCATTATATTTCTTAAGTTTTTACAAGAAAAAATAGCGAAAAAGTGTTCAAATATCACCCGTTTGATAAATATTGTAGCCACTTTTAAATATACTTGAAACGTGTAAAAAAATTCTACAAAACTAATAAAATAATATAAAAAGCGTAGGTACTTACCTACTAATAAAATAAAAAGCCTGCGATAAGAGTTTTGTATTGCTTACCAGCCCGAATATCTCTGAGAGAGATGATGAGAGTAAGTATTTACTAGCAGTGCCCACGACTTCGTCCACGAGAAATAGTAACTTTGGAGGTATAGTGACGTTCAGGATTTATTTATTTATTTTAAAACTTCTGTCATCAAACATACAAACAAACTCTTCAGCTTTATAATATTAGTATAGATTAGTATAGATGTACGCCAAAACATTCACTTATGTGTAAAGAATAGTGATTGGCACTAATTCTTTACATATATTTTATTCACGCGTCGCGTCTGTACAAGTAGGTAATAATCTGTGTTTGTACGCTGCACGCGGCATCGTTTGATTTGCGGCGGCATCCTTTTAATAGAGCCGGCACGTGGCGAGGCGGCGCGGTAGAAAGCAAGGAAACGTACTATAAACAAAGGAATTATTTTAATTCCAGTCATTTCCAATTGAGCTGTGCTTCGAGTCTAACTTAATAATTGTTTTTACTAATTCTTGTTGTTTTCTAAAAACGTATCACGTGTACAATTTAATATGAGTGACGAAGATTCAAATTATTCTAGTCCGAGTAACGAGAGTTTGAGTCACAGATCTAAAAGACCCAAAAGCAAATTTGAGGAGTTTTTCGAAATAATTCATGCATCCCAAACTGCCTTGTGTAAATTGTGCCAACATAAAAAGATTGAAATAAAAATGAAAAACAGAAACACTTCAGGCTTAAAGAAACATCTAATATCTTTCCACAAAAAGGAATCACAAATATTTCTTCCTGTTAAACCGAAATTAAGTGGAGATATCACAAGCTTTTTAGTAACCGCTGGAAGAAGTAGACAGGTAAGAATATTTTTTTAACAATGGTCGAAGTTGTCGTCGCTACGGGAATTTTAACTCCGCGTAGCTATTCATGCGACACTTTCAAAAACGCCATTAACTTACGTAAGTATTTTTGAGTTAGTGGTGTTTTCATCTAGGGGTGCGACATATTAAGTATGTAATTATCGTCTTAAATATTTTTTATAAACACCCATATTTTCATTTGTTTTCATAATCGGCCAGTAACAACTAAGTACTTTATTTTGGTAAATTACAGTACAGTGCAACCTTAATATAACAAATGTCAATTTAACGATTTTCTCGATTTAACAACAACAAACCTCCTTCTCCTAAACGCTCAAACCTAGTATTTTTTAAATAATAACACAAGATTTATTGTTTTATTTCAGTCGGAAAACAGCAGTGACAACATCACGACAGCTACAGTTGATTGGGTGGTGAAAAAATATCTTCCCTTCTCATTTTTCGATGACGAAGCTACACAAGTATATTTTCGACGTATTGGCCCTAATATGGTGTTTCCTAAAAGGTCTACACTTAGAAGGAAAGTCAAAGAGCGATTTGAAGAGCTCCAATTGAATCTCAAGGAACGACTTCAACAATTATCATCTAAAATGTCGTTTACCATTGATGGGTGGACGTCAATTGCTGGTAGGAGTTACTACGGGGTTACTATGCATTATATAGACAACGAATGGAAGTATCGATCTGTAGTTCTTGATTTTATACCATCACGCGGTCGACATACTGGGGAAGATATTGCAACGATTTTCCATGAATGTTTATTGGAATATGACATAATTGATAAAATACAAGGTATCACGGTCGACAACGCAACTGCAAATACCAAATTTATGTATGAACTGGGCAAACAGCTGCCGCCACACTTTGATTCAGACAATCAACATTTCCGGTGCTTTGCTCACATTTTAAACCTTGGTGTACAAGATTTATTAAAGACCTTAGCATTACACTGTGAGTCTGACACTAACGCGCAAGATCAGCAGTATGAAGACTATGCAGACGAAACTGAGGATGAGGAAGATGAAGAATATGCACCAAATATTGCTGACTCGCGTACATCTGTAACAAAGTTACGCAGTATTTCCAGTAAAATAAAAAGAAGTGAGATAGTGAAGAAGAAGTTTCAGTCTGCTTGTGAAGCAGCTGGCGTGCCATCAAATCTAAATGCCATTCTTGACTGTCCAACGAGATGGAATTCCACACATGATATGATTGGATTTGGTTTAAAAGTGAGAGCGGGCATTAACATATTGTGCAGTTCTGTCACCGAATTGAATGATTTTCAAATCACAGCTAGTGAATAGCAGGTACTCGAAAAATTACATAAATTTCTAATAAACTTGAAACTTTTAAGTTGGTGGAGACAAATATGTTACATTACCGCTAGTCATTGTATCATTCAATCTCTTGCTAGATAAAATTGAATCCATGGTAAAACAGTTAGATGAGAAACCTAATCGATCTGAAGTGGATGAAAGGCTCATTCTAGCTTTCCAAGCAGCTCGAGACAAAATGCTTAAACATTATAAGAAGAGCAACTGGATTTATTGTACTTCTTTTATTTTAGACCCAAGGCATAAGGCTCAGACTTTTGACCTGACAATGTGGGGGAAGCAACTTAAAACAGAAAGTCTGCGCAAGTTCAATGAACTTTATGAAGAATATAAAAGTCTACACTCACTGAACAAATCTCTGGAATTACCAAGAAAAGAAAATAAAGTATGTGATGAAGATGAACACGTAATAGACTTTGATAAACTCTATGAATGTCCCTCGACGTCATCTGGATCTTGTCTTCAAGGCTTAGTGATAGACGAGTTGGAGGAGTACCTGAGAAAACCAAGAACTGACAGCTCGGAAGACATTTTAGATTGGTGGAGGACGCATGAGACAGAGTATCCGACTTTATCGAAGATGGCCCGTGATTTTAGAGAGATTATTTTCTAAAGCATCATTAGTAATTAGAAAACATAGAAATAGGTTTAGTGATGAGTCAGCCAGATGGTTACTTTGTATTAATTCTTGGTCAAAAGAATTGATATAAAGTAACATAACCTAATGATAAAGCTGTTGTGTACTGTTGTGTTTGATTTGTGTTGAATTTTATTTTTTATTGAAATAAATGATAAATCGTAAAACTCTTTTATTAAATTTCATATAAGTTGAGGGTTCAATCTCTTTCTAGACAGATATTGTTCTTTAAAGTACAGTCAAGTTATTGTAATTAATTTGTTTTTTTACATGTTTTAGCAAATGTAAGCTTAATCATAAATGTTTATTAAGAAACAGTTACTTCCATGGAAAACGACATATAGGTCAGTTGATTTTTCGAATTTCTTATCAAATCTTCAGTTATTTATTAATCTGATTGATCTTTACTATGGCTATGTTAATTCAAGCTCACAATGTTCCAATTCTAATACATTTTTCTAAGATTTAAAGTAAACTTTAATAAATAGCAATAGACTAATAGGTAATTGCAAGACTTGCAAGACTCTTGCTGCAAGACCAAGACCAAGACCAAGACTGGGAGCGCAAGACCAAGACCAAGACCAAGACCAGGTGTATTGGCGCAAGACCAAGACCAAGACTGGCTAAGTCTCGTCTTGTTCTTGCATTTGGGCAACACTACATATATGTATATAAAGGTATTTTATATTTCAGAAATATATTTACCAATATATGACGAATGAATGTGTTACTGTTATTTGTGATTATCACAAATTAATTAAAGCCACAACTAAGGTTCTTCAGGGCGATATCAGACATAAATTTTTAAAAACGTGTTGAAATGTGTCCGATGACGTCATCCTCGTGTTTTACGGGTGAACGCGTAAATTGGCATAGTAAATGAAATTCGTCAGTCCATAAGGCGTCATTTTGAATTTTGGTTGACTTCTTAACTTATCTCATGTAACGCGACTGGTATATTGGGTTTTGAGTTCGTGATTATGTAGGAGACAAACTGGCTACTTGTCACTCCTTTTTCTCAATTATTCCATCTTACCCATCTCAATGATTTTTTTAGCCAAAAGCTGTTCGAAGAGTTAAGGCATCTCCTTGAACTTTGCTTACCCCTTTAAGCGTGATAGTATTTAAGCATGTTAATTAAACTACCAAAATAATAGGCGCTGGTTCTGGTGGTAGTAAAACAAAAGTATAATAAGTCAATCAAAAAAGCATAACCAATAGCTATCAAAAACATAGACAAAAAGGTATAAAAAAGCATAAAAATATATAAAAGCCTAAGTAGTGCAGACTTTCGACTGGCCCGATGGTCGAGTGGTCAGAGACCCTGGCCACGAAACCGAGGGTCGCGGGTTCGAATCCCGCTAGGGGCAAATGTTTCGTGTGATGAACATGGGCATTTGTACTCGAGTCATGGATGTTTATAAACGTATTTAAGTATGTCTATCCGTTCACCTAGTATCCATAGCACAAGCATAAGCTTAGTTTGGGACTAGGGAATTGGTGTGTCAGTCTTGAGAATTTATTATTATTAATATTATTTATTTACTTGCGCAAAGCACAATGCTGACATTGTAGCAATATTTAATACTTATTATTCTTTGTAAAGACGCTCTAGTTTATAAATATGTACTAATACTTATATATGTATAGGTTGGCTTTCTGAGAAATTCTGACCTAGGCACCAACTTATGTTCGGAATGAAGTTCTGTTCATATCTAAGTATTGTCTCAGTCTTAAAGTTGATAAGTTCGTCCCATGTTGGTCTGGGACTTGGCCCATGTTAATCTGGGACAAAAAAAAAGAATGTACCAACTGTGGTTCTTGCCTAGCATGTCGTAAAAGGCGACTAATGGTTTACGGGCTTTTGGGTATGTGATTAAGTAGGCGACGAGCTAGCCACTTGTCACTCCTTTTTCACAGCTTTCCATCTATCCCAGCCCACTGTCCCATGTTGGTCTGGGTTAAAAATAAAATGCCAACTGTGGTTCTTGCCTAGCATGTCGTAAAAGGCGACTAATAGTATATCGGGTTTTGGGTGTGTGATTATGCAGGCGACAGGTTAGCCGCTTGTCACTGCTTTTTCACAATTTTCCATCTAACCCAGCCCGACTTTGTCTTTGTTTTTGGCTGAATGTGGTTGAAGGGGCATGCTACCCCTTTGACTCTGCCTACCCCTTCGGGGATTATAGGCGTGATGTTATGTATGTATGTATGTTAAAGTTGATAAAAACGGTCGCAAATATTTCACTTACGCATTACAGGTGTACCTATTTGTTTTTATGCATGTATAGTATAATAAAATCAAACATATGAAAGTTAATTTCACAATTAATTAGTTTAAAAAAGTCTGTTTAAAACAGATATCCCAATTAACCTAATACTAGCCGATAGAATAAAAAAAATCCTTATAATTTCTTTCATTACATAACTATTTTATTTTTGATAACAATACAATACACATAAGTATGTCAATTAAAAAAGCCAAAGTTTCAAAGTTAGCCACATGAACTGTTTGTAGGTAGTTCATGTATTGCATAATAAAAAAAAGAGTATTGAGAAATACATTGACCGAGAAAACCACGTGTCGACGAGTAAAGACGTATAGGCGCACGCGCAATGCGGATGAGTTTTCCAGCAATCCGTTAAAACTTCATGTCAAAATACAGGTAAGTACAAATGTTTATTATAAACTATTTTTTTTAATAGGTATGTTTTAATAAGAGTATATTGATCCTTACAATGAAAGTAGATATAGTATTACAAATGAAACCTTATCCATATCTACATTTGCAATGTTTTTTATATACTTATTTATGGAAGATGACAAAACGCAGGAAAACCTTTAACCGTTTTTTTTTACTATATTTGAAACAAATGGTATTTCAACTTATCACCATATCCTATAGAATACCGTGACTGAACTCAGTTGCACTAATTTATTAGCAGCTATGTATTTATAAAAGAAAATAATTGTATAACAACTTTACTTCAATACACAAAATTTTAATATACGCAAATCATGAAATTGTAACTAGTTGATTACATAGCGTTAATTTTGGGTAACGGAATAGAAACGTTCCATGACACTAACAATAATTAAGTTGGTAGGTATACTTATTATATTGAAATATTCCCATTAGGACCTATGTCACAGATAAACATAGTCCGTTTAATTAATAATTAATATTCTTTTTCCTTGTACTTACCTATGAATAAGATATTCCTATGTGAGTTAGGAATTCCCCATACGGTGTATAATCGATACGACTCCTTAGTTTCAACACAACAGGGGAAAATGCCCAAGCTAACCACCTACCCAACCTATCTATACAGACGCTTATCTGTCTAATCGTCAATGGACCACCCACGCGTTAGTTTATCGCCACTTTCGACGCCACGCTAATTCGTTTACGATAACCGAAAAAGCTTATTTACGAGTGCACCGCGCGGCCTTGCTGACGTCACGGGAAGAGGACCCGTGACGCGAACTGCGAATGGACTCACCGCCATTTTTGCGAGGCCTCTGGTCTTCCACGCCAGGCTGTTCCCAGATGAGGCAGTGCGCGCCACGCGACCGAGACACCATGATGAATGGGAGAAAATTGAAAAGAGAGGAAAAGAGCAAGAATTCGGGAATCGAAAACCTAAATAATACAAATTAGCCTAAAAACGTAAACTAAGCGCTAAACTACGTGACGTTGGTGCTGCCAACGTGGGGGAGCGGGTGGCTGGAGGACATGGTGAGGGTTGGTTGGAGGGAGGTTGGACTGAGGAGGCCGAACGTTGGCCGACTGGCGAATGCGGCCGGCGCGCCGCGGCTGGGAATATAGAGGTGCGCGGGGGCAGCGCGCGCGGGGCGGGGAGGCGCACGCGCTCCGCCCGTGCAGTGACGTCAGCGGATCAACTTTTTGCTGAACACTGAAAGCACAGTGTAGTTAAAAGGACAGTGAGAAGCTGCATTATTTCATTGCTTGCAGTATTTTTCTAATGTAATGACATGTGAACGCATAGGAATGAATGATAGAATACATAAATACAATATCAACAGAAATCAGACCTAGACAAAATTCCCTTAGATTCCCTATTTTTGTGGACTGTTTTTTATAAGTAGTCACCTTTATCCACAGATTATTAAATGGCTGCGCTCCCGTCCTAATGTTTTTCAACAAAGCGGAATTCCATAGAATAACTATTACTTAAGTCAATGATAAATTAATCAGCTAAGGAACGATTGGCGGCAAGATGAAACTCGCGACAGATAATGAAGACCGATGGTATTAATATTACATCTCAATCCAACCCAGTACTGACAATCAATCAAACTTAACACGGCAAACATCCAATTGTTTCTCAAAACACGAGCATAACCTCAACACAGCACAGATACATTGTGTCTAAACTGATTTTCAAAGTGAACAGCGCGTCGCCTCACTGCAATCCACCGGACTGTAACTGAAAGCAATCCGATGGGGACCAAGTACCGCTATGAATGCTATGATTAACGCCGGCTTTGACAATGCGACTGTAAAGCGAACAATGCGTTTGAAAATGCGCCGCGCGCCGTGTAGGTGCGCAAAAGTGCTGGGCCGGGAGAAATACAACCCCACTTGCATTTTCTGGCCAAGGAATTTTATTACGCTTCGTTTTCCCGAAGGAACAGCAGTGTGGGTCGAATTCCCTTGACCATAAGATTAGTAAGATCCCTTTTCTGGATTGAGAATCCCATCTACTCTCCTGCGTCCCTGATGCTACCACAGTTAAACAGGGATCTTACTTTTATAGGAATCTAATTCTCATTAAATCTGTTGGCATTCCTACCGTATCTTAGAGGGAGTGTCATAGGATAAGTAACCTTGGACTACTTTGTCCTCTCCAACCTACTCTCAATTAACACATTTTGTGACGTTTTTTGTACGATCATATGTGTCTCTATTAACCATATTTAATCGTGACGTGACATGTAACAAAAGGATAAAGTAAATAAAACTACACCTAAACCGTTACATTCACATGTAATATTTTTAGAAATATCAAACAAACGAATAGCATATTTGAAGTGAGGGTGATAAACTTCTGGGGCAAGCCGAATTCTATTCGAGCTAATCCACGTGGCTGACTATTGGCAACTTAAGGTAAATAAATTAATATGTCGAATACAACGATTATATCGTCCGAAAACAGGTAAAAGTCTTTCTACTGCACTCGTAGCCTACACGTGCCAAAGAACTGCCGATGGATTTACTTCGTCAGACCCAAAACTAACCTATATACTTACTTATTCATTTACTATTATTATTTCTAGTTGAATCTAAACTTCGTCAGACTTATTACAATGAATAACTACTGGTTCTACGGCAAAATTTAGTTTAAATATAGTCTAAAAAAAGCCAAACAATCTGAAATAGTGTCATTGCAATTTTAAGTGAAATAATGATAAAAAGGTTTAAAATTGTTATTTAGGTAAAAACTAGGTTAATCTAAATAATACATTAAGTTCAAACATAGCCTACATTTTTGCTAATGAGGCTGGATGCGTCGTAATGCCTATGCTTTGGGACCAAGGCTTGCAAATTCAAGTCATCAGTGACCGACACAATATGTTTTTGCCATTCATTCTTATCAGTAGCGACATTTTTTATTTTTGAAACCTTTGAAATGGCACTCAGTCACTCCAACAGCTTCTCACAGTAACTAAGTCACAATTGGGATCATAAAGTGTTGGCGTTCCTACTGTGGTTGGTGAAGTCTATTATATTATCCGCAATTGGTTTTCGACAGTAAAAAATGACTCAATTCTCTCGACACTATAATACCCTATTACGTCTGTGTACAAGTAAATGGCGTCATTGATTACCCCTTGTTGTGTACAATTAGGTTTTTTATTGAAGACTTTTTTCTCGTAATACCTAAACCTGAGGCCCTTAGCCTCACTGAACGTAGATTACGACATGAACAGGTCAAGGGTTGTTCTTAGATCCAAAAGTAAGGGAAGCCAGGAACATTATTTGAAACATAGCGTTGCCCTTTCCTAGACGTATCATTAATGTCACACCAATCCTAATGAAAGGATGAAGTGTATTTTCAAGTAACGGGAAATTTCAGAAGGTTTTCTATTAATAAGTTTAGTATTCTCATTAGAAGATGACACTGGGCTGGCTAGACCTGAACGAGTGCTAATTCTGTCACAGATGGCGTTTACCGAAAATGTGAGAATCGGGATGTATTTTTCAGAACTCTGTGCGGGAAGATATTGTCTCTGCGTTATTCTGAACCTATAACGCTACAGCATCGATATAATTTCAGCTCTAATGTAAACGTCGAGTATTATAAATCATAATAACATAATTTAGGTAGACACTTCCAAGTCTCAGCTCAATAGACTTATCTAACACGAAATTGGTTACCTAGCTATTTTATCTAGGAAGTCAATAGGATGTCTAAAAATAAAGGCACTTTCGTATTTTTGTAACTTGTGAGTAATGTTTGTTCTATTTATATTGGTACACAGTATGAGTTACTTGCAGATAAAAATAAAGCGCAAATTTTATGAGCATTACCTATTGCTTGCATCAGCATATAGAAAACCTTACTCAACAATACATTGGTATTTATTTGTAAACTATTAAGTATTCCATTTAGCTTACCTACGTTTTATCTGACTAATGTTGACATGGTTAATACTATTACAATCAACAGTTCACTGAAGTATTTTCAACCAAGCATAAATGCCTACATAGAAAGCAAATTTCACCTAGCTATACATGTTTATGTACATGATTGGGCGAGATGTTATTAGGTAAACAATATCATCGATCAAAATGAACGTTCCACACGACATAATATCGGCTATCAACAGTCATCTATAAACAATAACAATATGATTGACTTCAAGATTCAGGACCAAAGCGGTCAAGCGAAACTACTCTTCATATTACCTTCATTGATAACTACTCGATCTAGTATCACTCACATTTTTTCTGACTCCATTCATCACATGTGTACAAAGAGCAAATAAGGTTCAAATGATCAGAATCTAGTTTGGTTCGATGGCCAAAAAACTATAAAGTTCATTGACCGTTGATCGTTTTTTGTTGCTAAATGAGTACATACATGTGATATACCTACCTACCTTTTTACAAGCATAAGGTATGTCTATTCGATATTCGGTACACGATAATCAGTTTGTTCAATCTAAGAAGCATGCTACTTGAAAATGCGAGAAGGCAATAAATTTTCACAAGTATTTTTTGTAGGTACATTACCAAAAACAATTTATATAAGACACCCTACTACATTGGAATACAGCTCAAAATAGATTTTTATGAGTTACAATAAAAAAACCGGCGAATGTTAAACAGTAGTTCTTGGATACACGTGGAATATATAAAATTGTACCAAATTCTAAGTATCCAAAACTAATCTGCACCGGTCATCATATTTGCTACAAGTAACGCCATCTTGCGTAATTTTGTTGAACTAGACAAAACGCCATCTGTACTCAAATATCAAAACTTTACAAGCAGCGCAATAGATCATTAGTTAAGGCTTTTTGAGATGTTATTATAAATCACTGGTAGATGGCGGTGGCTGTATCATTTGATAAATTGAAGTTTTCAGGATACTGAAAAGTATTAATCTCTATCAAGTCCAATAGTTTCTTATTTACATACCCATCGCAAGCAAAAAAACAGAATAATAACGAAGTTATAATAAAACGAAATGCATATTATGGTATTTTACCCTAGAATACCTCATTGCTCAAAATACGACATAGGCATTTAAGTATTTTTGCGTTCCTGCCTTAACTATTTTATAACATTTCTTTATCCTCATTTTTAATGTGGATTCATTCATCGCCATGTATATTACATGAATATGGATTATGCGAACACATTAAACTAGTAGATAGATAGATTTTTACTAAAGGTAGGACCTACTGCTAATAATAATTTATCTACTGCTCAACATAAATTATTAATTATGCCTAATGTAATAAACAAACAAATTTCTACCTACTAATAAAAACGTACTCGGCAAATACAGGTCCAAGTTAAAATTATTTTAATACATACTTAATAATACGCTCAAAAACGTTTATAAATTCTAAAACAACTAAAATGGCAAATAAATACTGAAAACTAGGAAACGGATCGACAATTTCCTTTGCCTCAACGGCCTCAGGCAATTAAAAATACGACCACACATCATATGTAATACGATTTCATTTAAATCTCTTTTAGGCTAATACGTCTCGCTGTCTTATCCAGCAAAGTAAGTCTCTAAAGAGTTCTTAAAGCAGTTACAGACTTAAAAAGAACAAAATTGTAACTAAAGATCGTCTTTTCGAATGAACAAATCGAGTAATTGACGTCCGGAGTTACAAGAGGATTATTGGCTATTGTTTCCCTCGGCAATCGAGTCGCCATCATCAGTCACCATGCGGTTGTTAAAATAAGTTATATTTACTATTTATTGTCTTATATTCGTCATACAGCTACATAGGGTTGCCCGCAGTAAGTAGCTCGTATGCTGTAAATGAGGCGTAACGTTAGAAATTCTGAATGTTGACCACTTTCAGACTTCAATTTGCTATGTATTCCTCGTATTACAATAAAGCTACATTACACTTTGCCTTGATGACATGATTAGCGCATCTGACACAAACAAACTTACAGCAATTCTACTGAGATTACAATTAAACCAGGCAAATCATGATGACCCATGGTGAACCGTGATTTAATTTAAGTAACCTGGTCAGTGCCATCTTTAACTTATTGGAGGCCCTGGGCACATTAGGAAATTGATTGTTGTATTTACCGATAGAACAATTAATTTACTTATGTGCTCAGGTGCAACGTTGCACTAGGGGCCTTCTCGATCGCGGGGCCCTGGGCACGTGCCCAGTGAGCCCAAGTGGGAAAGTGGGCTTGAACCTGGTTACCTGGTTTCAACAAATTCGCTATCTACCGAAGTAGCCAGTAAGACTAACGCTAGTGATGTTATTCCTTACATAGAATTAGAATATTTAATGGAAGCAGTAAAAAAGCTTCTAAACATGAAGCACGGTTCTGAGAGAATAATTAATAAGTCGCAATCACAATATACCTGTCTAAGCCCTCAAGCCTGCAAAACCGAATACACAATCTACACAGTTTCGAAAAGTAAAAAAAGTGATATATCGGAAATCAGTGCAACAAATTACGTGGTAACTAATACTTACTTAGTCTGTCTAATAAAATGAGGCGAGAGATCAATAAAGCCTAATTGTTATAAAAGACCATTCTGAATGAAAAGTCGGGTGTCCAATTGGGTTCAATTGAAACGTTTATGAATCTATGCGGCTAATTCGATTTTGATAGCCAGCTGCAGGCGTTGCTAATGTGAAAACACGTTCATAAAAATCGTTTACTAGCTGTCACAGGTTATGATGACAGATTAATTTACTCACAATGTGTCTTCATCACCGGTTCTCTCATGGGTTTGAAGCAATATGAGAGAGCAAATGAATGAAAGGAAATATCCTTTCGTTCATTACTTCCAGTTCCAGTCTTGTTTGTCACATTTTTTATTCTTCTTATCCTCTGCCCCTCTTACGAAAACTTTCATATTGATTACTGTTTTTATCAGCGTGTCAATGTTATCAAAAAAATTAGATTGAGAGAGTTGTTTACTTTCTATAAATAATTAATTTTGGATATAATGAAGTTCCTAGGTTCCAAGAAAATTCCAAATGTTACCCACTCTCTATTAGGTATTTATCAAATCTTTGTTGTCATATAAAATGCAATGGACGAGAGTCAACACTTCAAGGTTTCACAAAAAACCAAATCTTAAAGACTTTATTAGTGAAGTCTTCAAGTAAAGGCTCATGTTAGCTCAATCATCAAATCACTGTAAGGTATGAAACTATAATTTTGTCCTCCAAAAAAATTGATTTGGTCCTTATGGTACCTAAATATAAGTATAAGCGGTTACTACAAAGGGTGCGTTCCAATCCAACATCAATTTGTAAGCTATCCTACTACTCCATGACTCATCGGTCAAATCATAGCACTCACTTGTATTAAATTATCTGTAACTGTATACGCTCGGTCAATACGGTCGTCCTTCCGACCTGGACGTGCAATTACCAACCTTATCTGTTTGCGAATAGAGGTTTATTGCGACAACAATGGTAGGTGTGGACAGACAAGTGAAGCAAAGCGTTCACATCCGCCGAGAGATGAGTACCGCAGTATAAAGGATGAGGGTAAAGATATAATAAATGCTTCACACAATGCATACTAATCATCTGGCATCAAAGCTAGGTTTTCAGCTGAAAATGAGTCCTATATTATGCCTAAGTGTTCACCAAAAGATCATTTTTCTAAACGTCACTTTAAATCGTGTGATGGATGGCAAAATGGTAGAAACGCATTTGACGGGATTTGCCGAGGGATGGTTCTTTAGAAATATGCCTCAAATCGTAGCAATTACTGCATGTTCCTTCTACGCTAATACGTCACGATATTCGCAGGACATCGAAACCCAAATTAATTTAGATATCTATATTTCTTAGATAAGTACATACACGATTATTTATTATGTTATTTACGTCTTAGACGTGGCGTAGTTTGGTATGGCTTAGATATTTGCAGACAATAGGCAAGGAATTTTTATTTATTGTCATGTCATTATGGTGGTTCACATAAAAAGATGATTTAAACGTTAACGCAAATGACATTTACGTCAAATGGTACGGCGTAAATATCCGCAGGCAATAGGCAAGGGTTTATTATTAAAATGTCATTAATGGCAGTCCACATAGAAAGAACAGTTGAACGTTGACGCGATAGTTTACGTTCATAACCCACACTAGAATTACAGACTCAAAACATCGGTTGTTATTTAATCAAACATCCGATAAATAAACAAACAGACAATACACCGTGGACAATGCACGCTCCAGAGTAGACGGTAGGTAGATAGATGTACGACACAACAGGAGTGCGGTCAAAATGTACGGTGAGCCATTGAAATAGCCCGCACTGCAGTCTCGTACACTGCATATTATCTTTCACTTTCGATAGAATGGAACTTGTTGCGAAACTTGCTTCATTCAGTTAATAACAACACTGCCCTCAATCTTTATTTTTATTGCACCAGAAATAGTCAAGAAATTGTATTCGTAATATAGGTAAGCTAGTTCTTCCGTCCGTTTTTAGAAGACTTGGGTACTCCAAGTCTCCAAGCCTTAAGCTCTGGGCTCTGTAAGCAACAGATGGGTGGGGTGGGGTGGTTCTGCACTATACAGTCCAGAGGTAGTAGGAGACGCATGGGGGGTACATAATCCTTACTATACAGCCCAGACGTAACCGCCCCCCGTCTCCCTCATGCTCCGGAGCGTCTAGTGGAAATGTGGCAAGGTTCAGAATAGTGCTACCGCATTAAGAAAACATGCAAGCATGACGTAAAAGGGGACTAATGGTATAATGGATATTGGGTTATTGTGTTAGAAACGAGATAGCCACTTGTTATTCTTAAAAATTAGACTAACCCAGCTCAACATTATCTTCTAATATATAAAAATCGCGTGTCGCGGTGTTTGTTCCCAAACTCCTCCGAAACGGCTGAACCAATTTTGATAAAATTTTGTGTTCTTATCGGGTACGTGTGAGAATCGGCCAACATCTATTTTTCATACCCCTAAATGTTAAGGGTGGTCCACCCCAAAGCTATAACTTGAGAACGGCTTTACCGATTTCGCTAATCCTTTTTAGTTGTATTTTTTATTGTAAAGTGAAGGTTCTTAAAAAAAAAATAAAAAAAATGGGTATTGAAAATCCGAGAACGGGCCGGGCGTTACGAAGTGCGCCGGGTCAGCTGGTTTTTATCTAAAAGTTTAGAGCTTAATACTTTTTAAACCCTGTCTAGTTTAAGTTCAGTAAAGGATTCGAGCGTAATTATAATGTATAAAGTAACAAGTAAGTAAATTAGGTATCTATTTACATTTCATTACTATGTCGTGTTTCAGCGATCGTAATGCAAGGACGCATTTCTTCGGTTAAGTCACTTACGTAATAACTTACATATGTCGGCACATACATGTTATTAAGATATATATGTATTTTATTATTTATTTCACTACTAACTGTACCTATGTTACATGTAGTGAAGACGTGCTAATTGCATTTGCATTACCATAGAACATGAATATTGGAGTCATTAAAAAATATTATTTTAAGACAGGTAGGTAGTATATGTTAAATTAGCATCTATTGTCGTTACCGAGGTGAACTGATGTCTGTCTGTCACAAAATGATAAGTAAATCTCTATTAAGAGGATTAGTCAAAAAAATATAACAATAAATATCTATAATATGAATATATACAAGAAATATAAAATTTCAAGATCAATCATAATTTCACAACAATTCTTCTAGTAGGTAATAAACTCGATCTTGTGGCGAGGAGTAAAAGTTGGAAATATGCATAAAACCATTTTAGTACATAATTTAAGTAGATAAAATACTGTACTTGCATTTACAAAGAAAGTTATTTCGTTCTACGTTTGTCTCAGCTCCCTTTCTTATAATCACATTTATGCGGCTTCCTGTACTTATGATTTACGCGGCAATTGTAATTATATTCATATTTTATGACTAACATACACACTAAAAACTCCATTTAAATTAAACGTGCTGATATACACAATCCAATCAAGCGAAACTATATTCTGGTAATAAAATTATTTATTGACCTAAGAAAAGATGCATATACATAAACCTATTAACATACTTGGAACATAAAATAACTATGTATATGATAGATTTGTGATCTAAACTGCTTATCGGACCTTGGTTTAAAAAAAATATAACATATCCGTAATGCCCGTATTCCCCGAATAGATAAGCAGAGTCTAGTCCTTCAATCGCTGCTAGCCACAAAAAAAATTGACCAGCGTTGGACGTAAATGTTTAAAAAGTGTGACAAATAAAATACAGAAAACATGTACTTAGGTATATATTGCATGTAATAGTGAACATGCTGTATAAAAACTGTGTCATTCGGCTTAACTGAAATAACGGATAGCAATTGCTGCCATACATTCGTAGGTGCGTATTTTGTATGGGCCTTTTGTTCCCATCAATAATAACCGCCATCAAACTTTGCGGTATCAGACAAACAAAACAGCCTTAATGTACAGTAGTTTGTCCATACATTCCGCAGGCTTGAAGATTGCCCTCGGGCTAAATATAAAAGCATATCTTAATATTTGTAGGTAGGTATATAAATTACGCGTCACGTTGTCCGCGATGGACTCCAAAACTAATAAACCGATTTTAATCAAATTTGCACACCGTGTGTAGTTTGATCCAACTTGAAAGATACGATAGCTTACATCTCAATTTATTTAACCCTATTATGTGTCATTAACTGTTAGGCGGAAGTTCGCCGGGTGAGCTAGTTAGTTAATAGATTAAAGTAAACTGTCACTGAAATATATAAATAATATCTTCCTTTCTGATCAAGTATTGTTAAAAAGTGTAATACGCACCAAGAAATCCTTGTAACACATACCAAAAAAAAAAATACTACATACACAAATGCGTGTAGTACAAATAATAATCATTGTTCTAATATAAGTATAACATCAAAAACATTTAAAAACCGCAATCGTTTACATGTCATCAGAAACACAAGTATGCCTGATGATTAGTGGTTGTTTTCACCAAATTTGATCGAAACCATCCCATCCACCATTGCAACCGAAGTTTAACCTTCGTATTGCCACCCAACCGTCGCATTTAACAATGCCTCTGTCAAAAAAGCTATCTTGTCAGAATTATCCCATCAGCTGTCACGATACACGGTTTTCCTTGTGTCAAACATTCTAGGGCAACGGTACCGTTGCCACATTGTGCTCGCGCGCATGAATGAGTAAGAGGGATTGTCATACGTCTTGTCATTGTCCGACCGAGTCCCATACAGCACTTACGGAGCGATCGACGTATATGGGCGTAATTACGCATCCGTCCGATGACAACTGATGATCAAGGACTTCCAGCAGTTAGGAGGATTACTGATTGCTGATGTGAATGAGCGTGAAGTCTTTTGGTTGAAAATCAGTTTCTTTAGGGATTATATTATTGTAGAAGATGAAGCCTTCCTGGCTGAGAGATAGGGTTTCGCTGAAGCATCATTTAAGGTCCCTTTTTGTATTTATTTTAATTAAATATCTATATAGAGCGGTGGTAGCTCAATGGTAAGGACACGCGCCTCTTAACCGGGAAGTGCGGGTTCAAACCCGGGCATGTACCTCTAGATTTTTTAAATCTATGTACATATTTATACCACTAGCTCGACGGTGAGGGAAAACATCGTGATGAAACCTGCAAATTCAAACTTTGAAAACTTTGAATTTGTAACCATGATCCAATAATCTGGTTCCCCTATCTTAGGGTTACGAAGGTCAGATCGGCAGTCGCTTCAATGTAATTACCAGACTCGCTAAATCCTGGATCATGGTCTAACCGGACCCCGTCTAAGCACGGGACATAACGCTAGGAAGATGATATGTAAAAAAATCATCGCGCTGGTAATTTTAACCACATTCAGCCAAAAAATATCTGAATAATTTAATAAATTAATTTTGAAAACGGTTTAAAATGAATATGAGAATGTGTTCTTCTTCCTAGTTGCTTATTTCCCATGTGCTTAATCCATATATCTGCTGCAATCTCGTAAATTGCATTTTACAATTTCTGTTATTTATGAGTAGCATTTTTGCAGTTCTTACAATAAAAATGTGACAATGACATTTTGTAATGAAGTTGGAATTTGATATAAAACAATGTGAACTTATATTTATAATTTCAAATAAGTATGTATCTATAAATAATGTGACACTTTTAATAGGCTAGATGACAAAACAATTCTGTTTGATTATAAAAAAATATTGTACACGTATTTTTTTATTTATTTGTCAAACAAACATTGACGAAGATACAATGCATTCAAGTTGCGCGTGACGTCACACCTAGGTACAATTTTTACTTACAAGTAACGTCGCAAGCCCCCACTTCAAAACTTTGATGCTCTTTATATTTGCAATTTTTTGTTATCTTGATAAAGCGAAAAATATGTGTCTAGTATTTTTGTATATTCTAACTGACGGACTAAATAGAATTATAGTTTTTTAATGCAGTCATCATCCCTATTGTAACTAGCTGTCCCGCACTTCGTAACGCCCCGTTCTCGGATTTTCTCATATTAATTTCCTCGCATTGTTTCCCTATTTTCTTACCGTACAAACCTTCCCTAGAAGTTAACGAATATTTTATAACCAAAATCAGCCAAATCGGTCCAGCCGTTCTGCAGTTTTAGGGAGACTAACGAACAGCAATTAATTTTTATATATAAGAAAGAAGAAGAAGATAATACAATTCTAAATGTAACTTTACTTAAAACGGCCAGTAAGAATTCATTTCTTAATTCGCAAATATACAAACATAATAACGGCGACTATTCTATTAAATCACTTGCCACAAAAGATATCGTGTTTATCACAGTTGTGATTATAATTAGGGCTTTCGTTGGCCTCAACATAGCTAGTAGTGACGAGGCGAATCGGATGTGCATTCGCGAATATAAACGATTTTTTGTTTTAAAACTTTACGTACCTATCTTATTTATATGTAGAAACGGTGAAATAATAAGCTTTAGCTTTTTAAATAAATAGGTTTAGTGTGTAGTGTAAATAGATAGTGGCGTTACATTCTGTGGGATGCACCAACTTGTGCCAAACCGAAGTACACATTTGGTTACATTAAATTGGTGCTAGAATGCTAATTGATGACGACCTCAGAAGCACTATTTCAAAAGTTAGAGACTCTTAGGTAAACCCGATTACAAGGCACTGTGCAAATTTGCACTATGCTTTTGTTAGGCATCTGAATACAAAAATATATACTTGAATTTTTGGCTTAATCCGAATATTCGTATTCGTGTAAAACTTTAAAGCTGACTTTTCCACATCACTAGTAGTCAGTTACTTATCATTCGATCGCCGCACGCGACGGTCAGAGTAAAATAAGGCAACCTTGAGTTTTATATTTTAGCAGAGAGTTCCTAATAGGTTGGCCGAATCACAGCTGATTGTTGTAAATAAGGAATACCAACATAATAATGATTTCAAAAGGTGACGCTTTTGGAGACGTGAGGGACGTATTAGTGTAAGACGGGTTTATAGTGGCGGTGAAGGGTTTTGAATACAATGGCAAGGGATTAGTGAAAAATAACATAACATAACATCACACCCGTAATCCCCGAAGGGATAGGCAGAGTCAAAAGTGCAGCAGGCCCCTTTAACCACATTCAGCCAAAAACGAAAGTGGGCTTGGTTAGATGCAAAATTGTGGAAAAGTAGTGACAAGTGGCTAGCTCGTCGCCTACACAATCACATACCGAAAACACTATATACCTTTAGCCGCCTTTAATGACATAATAGGCAAGAAACACAGTTGGCACATTCTTTATAAGTTCCAGACCAACTTGAGATAAAAAATGCTATAGAAAATAAGATTAGGTATCTTATTTTCGACTCGGGTGAAATCGCGGGCGAAAGCTAGTATGTATGCATGTATGAAAAAGGGACTTTAACCCGGTATTCTTTTTATGTCTTTCCATTCATTTAATTTCGAAATAAATTGACATTAACATTTACCATTGTGTAAATACCGTTATTCATAAATAGGTACTACATTGTCTATACAATATATTGTAGAGGTGATTCAACCAAATTTCCTTTATATACCGTGTTAAATTAAAAGCGTATTCACATAATGTCCATGAAATTGACAATAATTTTGACATGAGAAACATACAGCGTGTACAATGTTTTATACAAAGCAAAAAATATATACCACTTAAGAAACAATGTTCATATATTACTATATAACATATATTACCTATCAAATAAAGCGCTAAAATATCAAATAATTGTTAGCAACCAACTCTTAACAATGATCATAAAATCTTGAGGATTAAGTCCTGCTTATTTTTGTTTTTATACAATAAATGAAAAATATATAAGCTAGATCATCAAACTTATCTTTACCGGCTTAATATATAAAGCTAATTAGTTTATTTCCTTGTTTGGTTGAACAGGCTAATCTCAGGAACTTCTGCACTAAATTGCAAAATATTTTGTTATTAAATAAATAGTCAATTTATTGAGGAAGGCTATAGGCTATATATCATCAGGGGACACATTAATCATGAACGCGAGTGAAACCGCATGCAAAGTGAAGTGCTGTAGACCGCCTGGCGACAATGCGACGAAAATTATGTCGTTAACATTCAAATCAAGTTTGAGGACAGTATGAGGTTTGATAAACATGCTAGGCTGATCATTGAAAGTTAGTCGGCTTCATCGTACATTTCCCTATATTTAGGTAATGTATACCCATGTTAGTCTGGGACTTTAAAAGACAGGGCCAACCGTGTTCCTTGCCTAGCATGTCGTAAAAGGTGACTAACGGTATATTGGGTTTTGGGTATGTGATTGTGTAGGCGACGAGCTAGCTACTTGTCACTACTTTTTCACATTTTTTCCTTCTAACCCAACCCAGTTTTGTTTTTGGCTGAATGTGGTTAAAAAGGATTGCTATCCCTTTGGGGATTATGGACATGATTTTATATAAAAAAAGTAAACGATGTTACAACTAGGATCATGTTAAAATCTATTCAAATATTAAATATCCAAATATTCAGTATTCCCAAGAACTGATTACATAAGAGGTCAACTAGACAATATAAACATTAAACATCATTTGAAAATCTAATCTTTATTCAACATAAAAATTCAGTCAAATCGAGAACCTCCTCCTTTTTTAAAATCGGTTAAAAAGGGGAAAACAAGACCAAAGTAGGCGCTCATTGCAAAGAATATAAACGGATATTTAATTCAACGAATGTCGTAGGCCTGCAGATGACAAATCCGGCGGTCGCTTCTTCCCCTTACCTACTTAACATTCACCGTGAGGTTGAGGACAACACGTTGTCGCACTAACTAGTATTTCCCAGAAGTTTCCTTCTGGGAAACTTAAGAACATATTATCCTCGTATTTTGGCAATTGCACAAATGTTGCGTGTTTAACAAAATTGTTAGTTACGTTCACTGTTTACCAAAAATGACCTCGACCACAGATTTGTCTTGTGACAAATAATAACGAATTCTGCAAAAATTTTGCGCGTCGGGATCAGTTTATGACATTGTTAATTATATTATTTTTTGCCGAAAATATCCTCGACCGCTGTCTTGTCTTGCGACAAACAGGTCTTTTCTTGTTTTTTTTGTTTGAAGACTCGCCGTGACATAGTAGGTAGGTAGGTACCCACAAACATCCGCTTTCAATATTTAAACATGCATGTATATAACATTAAATTAAAAAAAAATTAAAACCTGCCACCTTTTTTGACTGACGTCACATCACATTCATTTTTTTTTTTTAAATAAAATAAGTATCTCAAAATAAATATTGTTATTAAATCATCTAATCCATACCTAACCCTCAATAATATATGGAATACAATAGATGGAAATATCACACAATTTTCCGTGAAAAACAAGGCAAGTTGTGACGCGCACTCGTGCTTTTCAACTGGTGTGGTGCACAATATGACGTCGTTCCTGCGGTCGTAATGTTGTGTTCCCATTCTTACGTGAAAGCAGAACTAACAAACAGGCTCATATACATTCCTACTATTGAATGTAGATTTTAAGAGAAACTTCCATAAAACAAAAATACGTAACTACCTTTTACTTGCGACTCTGAATCACTCTGTTACATATAGTATATCCGTGTTTTCTGTAATGTGCAATATATGCAGTAATGATGTGGAAGGATGCAGATGTCGCGGAAGGCCCCGAGTCACTTAGGTCCCACTACCAAATTGCTCGTGTGTTAGCAAAGGGTGCGGCATGTATAAAAACAATAACAAATGTCGAACAAGCGGTGTGAAAGGACGGTATCATTAGGCTCTTCGATCTCCCTGCCTACCCTGCCAGAAATGGCGTGAAGTTAGTTAGTTACCAAAATGTCTCAAACTTAGTATCAAATTCTTTATAGGTATGTATCTATTTTTATATGTTTAAATCGGACCCAGTGTTGAATAGCTTTCTGGAATACACTTTTCAACAAATTCATTTGTTGAAAAGTATATACCTACTACACTACATGACTGATCTTTTATACGGCACAGATACTAATCCCATGTTGATCCGGGACAAAAAAAAATAATGTGCCAACTGTGGTTTTTGCCTATCATGTCGTAAAAGGCGACTAATGGTATATCGGGTTTTGGGTGTGTGATTGTGTAGGCGACAGGTTAGCCGCTTGTCACTGCTTTTTCACAATTTTCCATCTAACCCAGCCCGACTTTATTTTTTGGCTAAATGTGGCTGAAGGGGTATGCTGCCCCTTTGACTCTGCCTACCCCTTCGGGGATTATGGGAGTGATGTTATGTATGTATGTACAGATACTAAAATCCACTTATATTATCCACCAGGAAATACACAAAACAAATAGTTTTATCGGCACGGCAGCCTGCCCTATTATGGATTGAGATAAAGAACAGACAAAACACTTGAATTACTAAGTACATATATTGGTTTAATCCATGTCTACTTTCAAGTGCCCTTTTAAGTGCTATACAGCTTTTAAATACAAAACATATTAAATTTAATCACTATACCCTTGTATGACTTAAAAAAAGAGAACGGTAGTAGCTCAATGTTAAGGCCAGGCGTCTCAATCGCTCGAGGTTTTGGTTCAAACCCGGACACGTGCTTCTGTAAAGGTTTGATCTTAACCTCCCAATTGCATGACCATAAACTACCTACTCAATCTTAATGTTATATCAAATCTAAACAACCTTTTTCCTCGTGAATGATACTTAAATCAGATTGAAATGCTTATCCGTTTATTTTTACAAGCAGATACATAAACAAACAACAAGATATGTCATAAGTATGTTAGCGAGACTCGCAATCATAATAACACTACATTAAACAACTTATTTTAACTAAATATAACTATAAACCACACCAATCAATTGACAAGCTTTGATTATAAAATGTCAAAATGAAATGCTTCCAGAGTCTTTATTATGGCAATGAAACACAGTGACGTCACTGTTTACTATACTCATAACTCAAATGATTAATAACTTGGTTTATGAATGATATTTTTAATTGCTGAGACGACATCATTTTGTCTCATTTTTTGTACTAAGGTTCAATGTGTCTTGTAATTATTCATGCATGGTGTCAATAACCCCATTGTCTCAAACGTGATGTTTTGGAAAATTCCACATTTAGAAATTATTCGACGGACGAGACTCAATAGAAGTTTTGAGTTTATTCGATTTTTTTTTATCGCGCATCGTGTTGCTCTATCGAGGTCGTCAAAATGTGCACTGTTCAAAAGAAAGTGTTTTCACCTCACAAACGACTCATGCAAACAACTGAAAATAGTGGGCACGTATAACGAAGCTGGTTATCTCCCAGTGTACGTATTGAATGAAAGCCTAATATTTGTTACTTAGTGAAAGTCAAAGATCGCAACGTAGTACACAAAACGTTACAGTAAGAGTGTAAGAGAGTACTAGTACAGATAGCGCGCGAGTTGAATGCAATCGAGGCCTAAGACGAGACATACCTGAGCTCTGCATTCAACTCGCGCGCTATCTGTAGGTAGTTGGTGTCTGCCATATCATGTATATTGTTATAAGGGAATATGTATAAAATATTATAATGAATGCAATACGCTACGATATTAAAATCGCAATGCCTTTTGAACTCCTTAAAAAAGGTACTGCGACTTTTAACTCATTAAAAAATATTACATTTTGAATGTAGGTATTATTTATCAATAATAGGCTTTGGGCACTACTGTTTGAAACTATCATCATATTATCAACTTTTAGAAGTACGATGCGATACTTGTACGATCTGATTCGCTAGTTGGTAGTTTCTTTTGTACTGTAAGTAATGAAAATAACCTAGCGAATGTCAAAAAAAAACAAATAATTCATGGGCTATACCTAAATAAAATATGTGCAATGAAACTCTCACGCGTAGTATAGTTGATAGCTACCCTGCAGCCAATAGTAAAACGAGTCTAATTAGACTAGACAACTGGTCTACTTTTCATATGTGTACTGTTTTTTAACTTGCTATCAAATGCAGGAAGACTTTAACACACCCATGTGTAATCTTGTCCAAATATTCTATAATATTTGCGGTGACTTAGCGCGTTCAAACACGCGCGCCCATCTGCGCATGCGCATACTGCGGCACGCACGTGTGTTCGACTTATTTGAAGTTCATTATCGTGTTTGCCGTGTTATTGAATTCGTTAAATTAACTTATGTAATAATAGATAAATTCTAGAAGCTTTTATCTGCCTCGTGGCCTCTTGTGTCGGTTTATATGTATAATCGGGTTGCCTTTTGGCACTTTCACGCAAAACAAATAAGTACAAGTTTACATAATATATATACCTTGTAATTATACAAATTTTGAGAGCGGTGGTAGCTCAATGGTAAGGACCCTCGCCTCTTAACTGAGGAGTGCGGGTTCAAACCCGGGCACGTACCTCTGGATTTTTCAAATCTATGTACGTATTTATACCACTAGCTCGACGGTGAAGGAAAACATCGTGATGAAACCTGCAAATTCAAACAACTTTGGATTTGTAACCATGATCCAAAAATTGTCTGGTTCCCCTTTCTTAGGGTTACGAAGGTCAGATCGGCAATCGCTTCACTGTGATTACCAGACTCGCTAAATCCTGGATCATGGTCCAAGCGGACCCCGTCTAAACACGGGACATAACGCTAGGAAGATGATGAATTATACAAATTTTATTACATATATACTTTATGATAATACCAATTTTTTATACTTAATACGAATTGCTTTACCTTTGCAGAAATTGCTTTAGAAATCAAAATAACGAAAATGCCTATTGTTTAAGATACAAAACGATATACACCCGCTATGGCGTACTATCACTTCCGTGATCAAAATCATAACAAATGTAAAAAAAAAAAAAAAAATGGAAATTAGTAAAATTTTTCCATTACGAGTAAATAGAGTGCTGAGTTTTCCATTAACGTGAAATAAAGAGCGTCGATTTATCCACTAATTCACAACTTCTTACGAAAGTTTCCACGAGGACCTCAGTTACTTTCACGCTACCTCAATAAGTCGAAAATACGAAGTCTTTTTATAGCCCTTTGCGTGAAACATTTATGACGTCCAAGGTTTTGAGCCCTGATGTAGAACCATACGTCATAATCACTGATTGCGAACTTCCGTCTTCGAGGACTTACAGTACAATACTAAACACCTAATAAATCTTAGTTGAAATCGCGTGCTACCCGTCTCATATAACTAACTAACTAACTACACGCCACTTCCCTAGCGGGGTAGGCAGAGAGAATCGAACGCCATATGTATTATTAATATCAGTACAATCGTAACAAATCAAGTGGCTTTTCCCACACACGGAAAGTGAAAACGTTGACCTCAACTCCCATGGGTGACGCCAAGTGCCGTGACCGCAAACTGACCACAAGTTCAGGAAAGCAATCACCTCTGGTCGTATACACCTACATCTTATTAACAGCATGACACTTAAATAGCGATTCAAGCTGGAAACGATCTTAATGCTGTTGTCTTATAACTTCAAATTGCAAACCGGTATTGTTTAGATTAGCGTTTCCCAAACTATGGATCAAACCCAGTGGTGGGCGAACGGTTAGTAATGAATCATCCTTTAAAATAAAATAGAAAGAAATGTTCTTTTCTTAAACTCGACTTTTTTATTACATAGGTCACGATTCAGGCAAACACAACGCTAGAAGTTAAACTCACTGCTATGGTTATTTACATCACCATGTTTATCAAACCATTTTATTAATGGGGTGGTTCATTAGGCTTTATACAATCTTTGTTTCTATAATCTCTCTATCCTACTAACATTATAAATGCGAAAGTTTGTATGTATGGATGGATGTTTGTTACTTTTACACGCAAAAACTACTAAATGGATTTCAATGAAACTTTACAATAATATAGCATATACACCCGATACATCGATGAAACATATAGACGATGTTTCATCGATGTACCACGCGAGCGAAGCCGCGCGCTGAAACTATGTAGTATAATTTAAATTCGAAATACAAAGGGCCTATTACGTAGCATATCCTGTTTCGCAATGCTTCTAACAAAAATGTCAATATAATTGTGTATTCATGAAAACTAAAAGTGCTACAGCATATAGATGCTGTAGCACTTTTCATCAGCTATAGATATCAGCTATAGAGCTGATATATTTAAAAAGCCCCTATTAAGAAACAAGAGGTACCCTTATATGACTAAAGAAGCCTCTCGGTAAAACGATAAACAATTACATTTGTTACAAACGTTACATTTTCAACGCGATAACAGTGAATCAGGCATTACTCACTGTAATTATTCACTTGTCCAATCATTCAGTAACACTGTAATGTTACCACCACTGTAGTGTTAACACTACAGTTTTACTGAATTACTTGGGTATTACGTATCTAAACAATTATTTAAATACAATTATATTTTCACAATTATCCATCTAACCCAACCCGTTGTCTCATGTTGATCTTGGGACTTAAAAAACATGTGCCAACTGTTTTTCTTGCCTAGCATGTCGTAAAAGGCGAATAATGGTATATGGTATTGTGGGTAGCCACTTTGTCACTACTTTTTCAAAATTTTCCATTTAACCCAGCCCAGTTTTGTTTTTGGCTGAATATGGATATTAAGGGGGCTGCTGCCGCTTTGACTCTGCCTACCCGTTCGGGGATTATGAGCGTGATGTTATGTTGTGTAATTTAAGTAAAATTCAGACATTGACTAACATAGGTATCAGTCTATTTTTACCAACAGAACAATTAATTTCTTTATGTGACCAGGTGCAACGTTACGCTAGGGGGCCCTCACGATCGCGGGGCCCTGGCCGCGTGCCCAGTGGAAAGACTAGGGGCCTTGTATCAGTGAAGAAGACACTTCTTTTCCTGTATATATTTGTCAAGAACAAAACATACTACCTAATAGGCACATTTAGCTGCATTCGACCTAACAACGTTATGAGCAAACTCGCATCTAAGCTACTGGACACCTAAGTTGTATTAACGTGTGGTCTTTAACTAATTTGAATTTAGAAGTAGGTACCTACCGAATATTTTATAAATTAGACTCAAGGAACACAAGTGAAGAGCCAAATGGGTTTGTAATTAACAAAGAACTGGCCGCTTGTTACTTCTTTTTATATTTTTCCATGTAACCCAACTCAATTTTATTTTATCTAAAAGAGGATAAAGGATCTTTGTCCACCGCTTGGCGTTTCAGAAAAAGGCATCTTGGCACCATCTATATTTAATTTTAAATGCAAATGCCGTAAAATAAACTATCGGATTATGTTGTAAAAACATATTGATTTTCAAATATATTGAGTCTCCGATTTTGAATTTTCAAAAACTACTTAATGTTTAGTTAGATGACTAAATGAACACGTGACGTCATAAACTCACAAGCCCATACTAAATCTAAGGAGTGATTGCGTTTTGACAGCTTTTAAAAAGTATCCCAATTGATATGCCAGTCAACATCCTTAAGATAGCATTTATAGTGTGTACTGGCGACCTAACAACGCACGTACCGTTGCACAATGCCAATTTTCTCTGCGCACCTAATACAAAGTCATGCCAAAACTAATTTTTATGTAATTACCGCAAGTATCACAGACCATAATAGCCGGTTCATTGACCAAAGCCTTTTTGGCGAAGTCAATCAACACAATTGCTTATGTTTGTTACAATCATACTGTTCGCCCAGGAATAACGTGGATGTATATTAGGGTTTTAAAGTTATCTTTCGTCGCTTGCGCATCCAAACGGTAAAATCACATTTCAGCTTATTTTACTTTTACTTTATTTACTAAAATACACAAAGCCAGAAATCGTTCTAAATAAAAATCAACAGATTTAAAATGTACATCACGGACTGAGTGGGACAGTTTTAAACTTTTTCTTATTTATTTTAAGTTTTTTTTTAATTTAATTAATAAGACTTTGATTTTGCTTTCAAATTGGAAGACAAGTCTATACAGGTTAAAAAAAAACTACATATTTCAACAATACTCGATTAATCATGTGCATTTTAAAATTCAGTTAATCCTTACCTTCATAATTGCCATCTATAGGCACTCAAAAGCGCAACCAATTGTGTAAGGCATATTACAAACAAGGTGACTTACCTGGAAAAAAGAAAAAAAAACATTTAATATTAATCGCACTTTCAAAAGGTTGCGCATTCCCGATAACATTGTGTTAAAGCGTGTACAATTATGTGTCACAGATTATTATTTCATAAATATTATAATATTTCATAAATAACAATCTGTGACAAAACGTTAAACATTTTGCAACAATAGTTTATATAAACCTATGAACCAAAATACGAGTACATTAAAAATATTAGTAAAAAAAATAAAAAAAAATAAATGAGAGTAAAATCTCTATCACCCATTTTTAAGTTAAATGAGAAGAAAAATAGCTACTGCAGATATAGAGCCATACGCTCACAGTTGTAATGTAAGGCACGTGACTGCAAAACGAGATAAAGACCGGAGCACACGTGAGGCGATCGTCTAATAACACGCCATAAAACTGTTGAGTTACAATCACTGCCTAGCTACTCTGGTACAACGTAGGGTTCATGCTAATTCGTTTAGTAACGATATTCAGAACGTACACGTGGATAGCTTATGCAGAAATCTCCGCGGAATTTGTGTACATACATACATACGCATAACGTAATCCCTGAAGGAGTAGGCAGGGAAGGAAGAGCAAACCCCTTTAACCATATTTAGCCAAAAATAAAACTGGGCTGGGTATATGGAAAATTGTCAAAAAGTGGCTAGCTCGTCGCCTACACAATCACGAAATGTATGTAACAAAAATAATTCAGATGAATGTATGTGATATTGATTAATAGTACAAATATGACCGTATTTAAAACTCACAACTTAGCAAAATAGTTCGAAGTTTATAATGATAGGTAAAATTAATTTATAATTTTTATGACTTTCTTTTTGTTCTGAAACGCAAAACTAAACATCATATTAGACATAACAGTAGGTACCAACATGTTTTATACCTCATTAAGACATACATCCAGAGAAATAACAAATAAATAAAACACAGCATACCTACTTAGTACTAAAAAAAATAAGCAGTAGGTAATCATTCGACTCACTACCTCGAAGGCTGTTTTAGTAATCTTAAGTTTTTAATAGGTACCAATTCTGTGTGGTTAACAGATTTACCTGTTCATACTTGTTTGCCAGGTAGCTATGACCAGAAATAAGTCCAGGTGGACTTGCGTGTTAGTTCATTATGTGGGAAATAATAAATAATATAATAAACTAACAATTTCGACTAAATTTGGTTGGTTATCAAGTGCCTGAGAAAGAAATAGTACCTACCGGAAACAAACGAGATAATAATTGATCTTTATGACCATAAACGTAAAAGTAGGTAATGCGACTTTTTTAATTGTTTTTATTGTTTTTTCATTTTAATCAGCATGAAATAACGACTTTAATAAAGATAATTTTGTGAGAATTTTTCCTTGTGAAAATTCCGTATGTAGTTAAAAGTATTTTTTCTGAAACCCAAACAAACGAATAAAACATCTGTACTTCCTATGTATCTAAGTCATACAATAAATATATAAAACTGTTCATAATACGTAAGTAGGAATAAGAGGCGTTTTTCTCATCAGTTGCCTTTGCGTGGTATGGCAGTAACCGTCTGAAGTGGGCACTTCCCGGCACCCATTACGTGTAAGTGGTCCATTCTGCGAACAGAGATTCGGACCACGACAATCTGATGACAATTTTAACACTATCTCTATGTATGACTTAATTGATGTCCGACACCATTCACAAACAGAAAAAAAAAACAAACGACATTTTAGGTTGCACACACATATAAATATTTTAAGCATTATGTCATTCGCAATTAATTGGTAAACATTTTATCAATTGCTTTGCATTCATCATATAGTCAACTATGGTAAAACGTGACGTCATAGCTTTTTATTGCCATAAGAATTCAATGAGAGCGTTTTGTCAGCTCATTAAGCTTGCACTGTAGTAACATTCTACGGCTCTTGAATAATGTGAGATGTTTTTGCCAAAATTAAAAATTGAAAACGCCTGAGTCATTTAAAACAATCGATGTGTAATACCAAGGCAAAGAGAGATAAGTGTGTTAATCCAATCAAGTAAAAACTTCAAGATCTTTTTAAAGGTGCAAAAACAAATGTGTCATGCTTCTGTGTTATGATAATGAAGTGTGCTTTATTTTGAACTACACGTTTTTAATCGAATTAAATATTATTATAACGATGCACGGAATTTTCTTTAAAACTACCACTAGTTAAGTAGGTAATTTAAAAATCCCACACACGTTTGTGTCAAACGTTACCTAGTTTTTTCACAAGTCACTAAGGTAGATAATGACTATAATACCTAAACAAAATTTCTGCACGCAAAGACAACACAGACCGCAGTACGAGTAGAATAACCCAGAGTCATTTTATTGTACGTGGTCACGATCCTCGGTTGACCCATATAGTTTGGAACTTTCCGGACCGTAATATCCTTACTGCAACTGCCAATTTAATCAAGGATATAACATAATATGGCCAAGCACAAAAGACGCAAGATGGGGTCATTAAAAAATGTCTTCTTGTCAAAAAAAATAAGGGCTATAGTGCACGAGTTAATGTTGTCACCGTGACTGTTATATCACTCTGATGAAGTTCTAAATTATGTATGGAGATGCGAACATGTTACGACTTAACAACTGTGTGACATATATTCGCTTTGTAGACATGGTGTGACAGTAATAAAACCTTTTTGTCACCATAATAATAAAAATTGTAACCCGTTCTAGCATAATATATTCACGTGAACCAAATGTTCATGTTGCCTCATAGTTGCAAATCGCTTATGAACAAATGCACGAATATTAACACATATAACAACAACAATAACCTTAGCAAATATTTACTAAAGAAAAATCAATTGTCGTCTGCCGACATTGACGATATTAACAAAGACTGCGAAACAAGTAACAACTGTATTTTATTTGCATAGGTTTAAACAGTTTAAAGTAACTTATTTGTTACTAGTAATACGAGTATTATAAAGCTGAAGAGTTTTTTTGTTTGCTTGAACGCGTTAATCTCTGGAACTAATGGTCCGATAAAAAAAAAAAAAACCAGTGTTAGATAGCTCATTTATCACGAAAGGCTATAACATCAACCATAAACGCGGGTCAAACCGCGGGTACAGCTAGTTATACATCATTGTGATTTTAAGTAATATTTATAATCAAAGATAATTTTTTTTTTGTAGATGTGGAAATATCGTGACACTCATCGAAATAATAAGAAACTTTGTAACTGTTTCCTGTTTAACTGATTTTTAAAATTCCCGTTGAAAATTTTGATTGATGTAATTTGCGTTTCTTTTCCTGTTTTCATAACTGTAATTTATTTTAGCGACTGTGCGACTAACTATGTTCCTGTAACGTTCTGAGCTGATTATATCTCCTTATTTAATTTATAACCTCATACGAAAACTACATCAGCCGTTTTTTCACGAAACACAACAACGACTCAGGAGAACCGCTAACAATTGGTAATTACTACCTAAAGTTACTGCATACATTGCTATTTTATATAAATAGGCTTCAAATTCGCTCTGCGATCGCCAACCCGCCTGCCCAGCGTGGCGATTATGGGCAAATCCTCCAAATGGATACAGCACAAAGGCCACGGCCCCCAGTTCCCGGCAGTCTCGCTATTCCTGGTCATGGTGGCGACCACGGTAACGGCGGGGCGGGGGGTGCGAAGAATCTCCGGGCTACGGTAGGCCACCACCACAAACTGACCCTTGCTACGTACAACGGACGCACTCTACGGCTTGACTCGCATCTGGCACAACTTGAGGTGGAACTTGGGAAGATTAGGTGGCACATTCTGGGGCTAAGTGAAGTCCGAAGAGAGGGGGAGGACACCATAACCCTAGAGTCGGGCCACCTGATGTACTTTCGCGAGGGAGACCAACAATCCCAAGGTGGCGTCGGGTTTCTGGTCAATAAGTCTCTCCTTGATAACGTTGTAGAAATTTCCAGTGTGTCTAACAGGGTAGCGTACCTGATCATCAAGCTCACCGAGAGGTACAGCCTCAAGGTGGTGCAAGTGTACGCACCGACCTCGACACACTCAGATGATGAAGTGGAGGCAATGTTCGATGACATATCGAGGGCCCTCCACTTCACTATAAAGACCCAATACACTGTTGTCATGGGAGACTTCAACGCCAAAGTGGGAGTACAGAATCACAATGAATCGGTAGTAGGACCCCATGGATTTGGAGCCAGGAATCATAGGGGGCAGATGCTCGTAAACTTCCTCGAACGAGAGGGGCTGTTCTTAATGAACTCATTCTTCAAAAAGCAGCCCCAAAGGAAATGGACGTGGCGTAGCCCCGACACTATGACCAAAAACGAGATCGACTTCATTCTGGCGGACGGGCGGCACATATTCAGAGATGTCTCTGTGATCAACAGGTTTAACACCGGCAGCGATCACAGACTTGTCCGAGGCACTCTGAATATCGATTTCAAAGCCGAACGTGTCCGTCTGATGAAGTCTAGACTCCGGCCTACTTTGCTCCAAACCATGGCGGGATCTGAAACGTTCCAGTCGAACCTGGAGAACCGTTTTGCTGCCGTGGAAACCACAACTGACGTTAACCAGAACCTTGAGGATGTGGTTCGGGTACTCAGGGAGGAAGGTACGAGATTTTGCAACATGCGGCGTAAAGGTAAGAAGTCAAAACTTTCCGAAGAGACCTTGAGGCTAATGAGGCAACGACGTGAAGACCCACCTACCACTTCGTTGGGCATACGGGCTCTTAACCGGGAGATCAATAAACTTGTGCGACGCGACCTTCGGCGCTCTAATACTCTGGATATCGAAAGAGCTATTGAGCAAAACCGGGGGTCTAAGGTGTTCGTTCAATCTCTCGGGAGAAGTCACCTGACGAAACTGACCACAGCAAGTGGAGAAGTTGTTGCCTCTAAACCGGCGGTCCTTTTGGAGGTAGAAAACTTCTATACCCGACTATATGCATCGCATACATCTCGACCTGTACCCGAAAATGAAGACTCTAGAGCCACATTAACACGCCATTTCACTGAAGACCTGCCGGAAGTCAGCGTTGGCGAAATCAGGATTGCTCTTGGACAGCTTAAAAATGGAAAAGCCCCTGGAGCGGACGGCGTTACAACAGAGCTATTAAAGGCTGGAGGTAAGCCCGTACTGAGGGAACTCCAAAAGCTCTTTAACGCTGTCCTGTTTGAAGGAAGAACTCCGGAAGCGTGGAGTAGGAGTGTGGTCGTCCTGTTCTTCAAAAAAGGGGACAAAACCCTATTGAAGAACTATCGACCCATTTCCCTTCTAAGCCATGTCTATAAGCTGTTTTCAAGAGTGATCACGAACCGTCTTGCGCGAAGATTCGACGAGTTTCAACCGCCGGAACAGGCTGGATTTCGGAGCGGATACGGCACTATAGACCACATCCACACAGTGCGGCAGATTATACAGAAGACCGAAGAGTACAATCAGCCCCTGTGTCTAGCATTCGTGGACTATGAGAAGGCCTTTGACTCGGTTGAAATCTGGTCTGTTTTGGACTCTCTGCAGCGATGCCAAATCGATTGGCGATACATCCAAGTGATGAGATGTCTCTACGAAGCCGCCAATATGTCCGTCCAAGTACAAAATCAGCAAACAAGGCCTATACCATTGCATCGAGGAGTGAGACAAGGGGACGTCATCTCCCCGAAATTGTTCATAAATGCAATGGAGGATATGTTCAAGACGCTGAACTGGACAGGACGTGGCATCAACATAAATGGTGAACACATCTCGCACTTGCGATTTGCAGATGACATCGTCATAATGGCAGAGACGCTGCAGGACATACAACAGATGTTGAATGACCTAGCTGACTCTTCTGTACGCATCGGCCTTCGGATGAACTTGGATAAAACCAAGGTCATGTTCAATGAACATGTTCTACCGGAACCGATTGCGGTTCACCGCACCGTCCTCGAAGTTGTTCAAAAATATGTGTACCTCGGGCACACATTGCAGTTGGGTCGAAACAACTTAGAGGACGAGGTGAATAGAAGGGTTCAGTTGGGTTGGGCAGCGTTTGGAAAACTACGTCGAGTCTTCTCATCGTCCATCCCACAGTGCCTAAAGACGAAAGTCTTCAATCAGTGCGTCCTACCTGTTATGACATACGGAACCGAGACCTGGACACTGACGGCACGACTGGTTCACAGATTTAAAGTCACTCAGCGGGCTATGGAAAGAGCTATGCTCGGCGTTTCTCTCAGGGATCGAATCCGCAATGAGGTGATCCGGCAGAGAACCAAAGTTATCGACATAGCTCACAGGATTAGCAAGCTGAAGTGGCAGTGGGCTGGCCATATCAGCCGCAGAGCCGACAACCGTTGGGGTAAACGAGTTCTGGAGTGGAGACCGCGCCTCGGAAAACGTAGTGTAGGACGCCCTCAGGCCAGGTGGAGTGACGATTTGCGCAAGACGGCTGGCAGGAGCTGGATAAGAGTAGCCGAAAATAGATCAGAGTGGCGAACATTTGGAGAGGCCTATGTCCAGCAGTGGACTGCAACAGGCTGATGATGAGGCTTCAAATTAGAATACCGAATAAACCAAGTAGGTAAACTAAAAACAAAACAAAACAATTGACTATCACAACTATTTTAGTACCATCAAACAACAGACCAAGAGCTACCAGGTTAAGATGGAGTGTATAACTAGAATCAAATAGAGTTAGCAACATGTTAACAACATGTTAGTTGTGACATTTAACATCGATACGGAGACGGATCTTATATTTATATAGATAATGCGAAGCGGAATCTCACAAACCTAAACAATTGACAGCAGCTTGTATATGAGTAAGCTTAAGATTATGGTAAGGTCGTTCAACCGAGACTGACAACATCAGGCATTGTCAAAGAGTGCAGTGACGCCCTCTATTGGCCATCAGAAGCCTTCAAAGGACTACGTAGAGATTATCTGGAGAAATTGAAGGATGTTGTAGGAACTCAGATAAGCGGTGGATTAATTGCACTTATCCCACATTTGTAGTTTAAGATCACTACACCATTGCACTACATCATTCATTTTAATCTTATAGGGAGCCCATATCAGACATTTAGTTGACGCTAGAATTTTAAAGATGAAATAAGTTTAAAAACCTAATGGCTACATCGATGACGAATGTATATACGTTATTTTGCTAAGAAACGGTTGATGTAACGAAGAATATTACTTTTCAAAGAAAAATATTCACAAATGTTTATCGCTATAAATTAGCAACACCTGATTACTAAGTAGGTACCTAAGGTATACCTTGTTTATTTCCAATGCTTAAATAACACTATTTCATGGTCCTTGCTATTTCTATGTAAATTTCTTAAGTCATTGTTTAGAAATACATACAGTAACACTAATACGCTAATGAGGTAAAAAAATAACCACAGCTATTGTATGACACCAACCTAAGAAGGAATCATCCTCCTAAAGTTATATCCCGTGATTAGTCGGGGTCCACGTAAATAATGATCCTGGGATTAGCGAGTTGGGTTATTACATTAAGTGATGACAGCCTTAACAATTCTAGGATAGAGGAACCAGACAAATTTGATGAATATAGTTTTACATATACAGGTTCCTTACGAAGTTTTCTCTCACCACCGTTCATTGAATTAAAAAAATCAGAAGTATGTGCCCAGGATTGCACCAACCCCCTCGAATGTCTGTTGCTAGGCTCGTATTCTTAGCATTAAGCCACCACGCTTAAGTACGTAAGATAGAATAACTTATTTATACTTAATATATAACGTTCATAAGCCGCCAGTAACTAACTAACTATTTATTTGCTTTAAAGGAAATAAAATGCTATATTTATTTAATTGCCCATTGTTTTGAATGTATTATTTAAGTAATTGCTTACTGCTGGTATAATCATAATTCTTTCTAGAACTAGGCAGCACAGCCGCCTTGCAACTGATATTTTATTGCGTAAGTTAAGCTACACTTGCCACGGCGAGGGTCGGATGGGGACGGTCCTTCGCTCTTCGAAAAACATACTGTTGATGATACTAGATATTTTTACATGTTTGCTGTCCTAAAAATGACAGAATCCTGAATGCTCCAAAACTTACACTGGGTCGTCACTTATTGGTGGTTGTTGATGCAGGAATTTTTATTTCATACTGTGCGCATGTACTTAGCAGACTTGTTAACTGGTCCGGATATCACAAAACTTGGGTGTTTATACCTATTCCACTTGACTACCTATTACATTTAGTCAAGAAACCATAATCCTTGATTTATATTTATTTTGCTAAAACTCGGATACATTAAAAATATTACAATGTACAAAGTAAGCGAATATAAAATATCAGAATTCGCGCACCAGACAATTTAAAAGAAACAAATTCCTTTTTTTTTTCAAATTCAAATAATATATTTGCGAAACATGGGTTTACAATGATGGTCTAAGTAGGTATATATTATGTACAACCACATTCGGCCTTTCGACATGCAAATTACAATTTTCATAGGTCATGTAAATTACTTTCGGCATACAAATAACAGTTTACATACATTACATAGGTCGAAATCAAATTCACACAAATTAAAGATGTCAAAAATTTATAATTTTCGTATGTCATAGTTTAAAAATTGTCAGAAAAAAATCATTTAAAGAATAGTATCCCTTTTGTAATAAAAACATATTTAATTTACTGTTGTTCTGTATCTGTTCTTCAACGAAAACCTACAGATTAGCGTTCAGATTATCGCCTCAAAAAATTAGCTAGTATTCATCTGACTCTATGCCTAAAACCAAGTCGGAACAAAACAGAGCTGGCTAATTACGTCCATAACAAATGGGCAACCTTGTCCGACACGCCCGGTACGATGGCAGAGAAAAAACAATCAAAGAAATGGCCGAACCTTCACCGGCCAATGGTTACGAGATGTTACAAACAAACAGCGCTCCGGACTCATTAATGGACTGACGCGAATTTGTATTGTTTTGATGTTTTATCTACATAGAGGTTACTCCGTCACGTCACAACTACTCGACCGATCAGCATGACATTGTTTTATACACTTTTTTAGGGAAACTGAAATGGATGTTGGTGAAATTTCATGCAAAGAAAGGTCTGTTCCAGACGGTTGGGAAAGTCTACATTATCACTACATGTTATAAAACAAAGTCTTTCACCGCAATCTGCCTGTTTGCGATAAACTTAATAACTACTGCACGGATTTTCAGGCGGTTTTCACCAATACATAGAGTGATTTATAAGAAAGGTTTAGGTATACATACATACATACATACATACATACATACGTTTAGGTATATATACATACCCCGGGCGCAGATATAAATTAGACGGAATAAGATAGTAGGCGATATTATAAATTAAAAAGTCCCATTCCGCACTGATTTTATGTTTTATTTTACATTATAACATACCTACCTAAAAGTATCTGAAAAGACTATAGATAAGTATAATTTTTAAAACGAAAACGACAGGTTGCCTGTTGCTAATTCGGATAATTTTATCTTTTATTATATGTATTTTTATCTTTTAATATTAATATAAATTTCGTAGCTTATTTAATTTTTTGTTATGAATTCTCATCGAGTGGACTATTTCAATGATTCTTTTTGCACTTCGTCATGGAATAATTGGTTAGTTCTGGGGTAGAAGCGTTAGTAAATAAAGTAGTCACAGCGTATTGGAAATATTACGTAAATCCATTTAAAATCACAAAATCTACCTAACAAATATATTCACAAGATCATAACTTTAACCTCCTCTTGTTATCTAAACATAGACGAGGCAACTCATGTATACATATATGGGGGATTAGCAGTTGCGGCATTGGATCCCCTATCCCCCCTGATCTTTTAAAAACATTGCTATGCTAAAGTCATATCTTCTAAGTATATCGTGACCATAATCCTACATATGAAAACGCTACTTCTCTTCTTGTATCTTCAACTACAACTACCTCAAATATGTTTACCGTTAAACTGTTAAACAAACAACCCATTTACGAATGTACAACATAATAATCCCATAAGTTACTAAGTACGTATCTATACGTAACTAAGCTTTTCTTCTTGCCTGTAGGTACCTACAATGTTTGTAGGTCATAAAAAAGGTCATAAAAAACCGTAGAGCTTGTATGAAAACGATCATGAATGTTGAAGAGCAAGTGAGGTGTGTAAGGATCGTGCCATATGGCGTTCGGCTCTCTCTGCCTACCCCGCTAGGGAAGTGGCGTGAAGTTAAGTAAGTTAGTTTTAGTTATGTAGGTACAATCTTTCTTTAATTGCTTAAGCTACCCCTATGTCTAAAATCTAAAGTAATAATAAACCATAAAGCAATTCTGGACCCTAAAAAATACCTTATCATCACGGCTACGCTATATAAGTGCGGCTAAATACTAGGAAGTTGAAAACATTGTGAAACGCGACGACTCGCGTGTATTGACTTGACAAGCCTATCTTTGCTAAAAGGATTACCGCCGTAAACCCTGTCGAGTATTAGATACAATAAACAATACGCACCTGCCTATTGGCACAAGTATCTGAAGGCATGTCCGATAAACTACATTAGGTATTCACGACGACACCTACCTACTACGTAGGTAAAAATTTTGTGATTGTTATTATATTTTGTATGATTGGTAATGTGACATTTGCAAGGACTGATATGCTATAACGATATTTTAGTAATATAGTGTAGTTATCTTTATAATGTAGGTAATACTTAGGTATGAAGCATATTTTTTATATTTCTAATTATAGCATGCAGAAAAAAGTTAAATGTAATTTTTAATATGACATTATAATATGAGAAGAGAATGGACTTCAAATGTTAGGTACAAAGAAAAGCTTAAAATCGTTGATGACCTGCTCATTACGAATGTATTATTTAGAACAGATTGTAAAAAATAAATTCAGCGACCGATAGCATGACAAAAAAGGTCATTCACTCCTTGTTGTTATTCATATTTTACTTTCATCTTGTAAAAACAATAGAACTTTAGGTTTTATTATATTTTTTATGTCCGAGGTGCTAGCACAAAACGGTAATACTTATTTCGCTTGTTTTAATAGATATAATTCAGAGATTTGGTATAATAGAAACACATAGTGCGAAGCAGTAAACAAGCCATCTTGTTATACTAACTGACGCATACTACTTGCTACTTGTATAAACTTTTCATTACGGTTATCATAATTTTCAAGCAAATACGAAACTTTTCTTATAAACCCTTATTGCATTAAAGGTATTCTCCGGTTCAGCCTTCCTCAGCTGGCAAATCCATGTTAATTGTCATCTCACGCACGGCTCGGCTTTAAGATACACGACATGGTTTTGCAATCTATAACTATATTTAATTCAATACTTTATAATAAGAAGGGTAAACAGTTATCAAAATAATATACTTACTTAAAGGTTTTTTTATCACTCGTCATCCAATAGAGTTTGAAATCACATCATCATCTTCATCTTCTTAGCGTTATGTCCATTGCTTAGACGGGGTCCGCTTAGACCATGATCCAATATTTAGCCAATCTGGTAATTACATTGAAACGACTGCCGATCTGACCTTCGTAACCTTAAGATAGGGAACCAAACAATTTTTGGATCATGCTTACAAATCCAAAGTTGTTTGATTTTGCTGGTTTCATCACGAGGTTTTCCCTCAACGCCGAGCCAGTGTTATAAATACGTACATAGATTTGAAAAAGTGGCGTGAAGTTTAGTTAGTTAGATTTGAAAAATTCAGAGGTACATGCTCGGGTTTGAACCTGCACCCCTTCGGTTATGAGCCACGTGTCCTTACCATTGAGCTACCACCGCTCTTAAAGGAAGAAAAGTTTAAATTCCCATAATCCACGTTATATTATGGCAGTACATTTGAGTTTTTAACGATAACATCCCTTTAACTACATAACAAAAATCCCATATATTTAGGCTCGTTGGAATTGAACATGAGGTAGGCTAATAGTAACGCTAGGCACTTAAGTAAAAGTGATCTTTATCGATGATTGAGGGATAGTGTCATTTTGTAACCAAGGTAGATTTCACCCACTGATACATATTTCTAACATTTTTAACATAGTAAAATTTTTCTTCATTCTTATCTAACCGGTACCATTTCGTCCCCTTCAATGTCTTAAGCAATGCAGGTAATAACGCAGTTATGTTACGGTAATGTCACTCCGAGGCCGCAAAACGTGTCTGGACGCACGTTTCGAGTTATCAAGGTGGGTTAGTTAGATGCTCTTGCGCAAGGGCGAAGGAAAAAGAAGAATGTGTCACTTTCCATGTGTCACCTGCCACAGAATAACTAATAATGAGTGTGTCAACTGTTGTGCTGCTTGACGCGCACGCTCAGACGCAGAGTGCAGCGCTGCGCATACGCAGCGGCAAAAAATAAAAAAGCAGATTAGTAAAATGATTAATAAGTGCTTTGAAATTTTCATGTTGGCCAATGTTGGTCTGGGACTTAAACACAATGTGCCAAAAATGTTCCTTGTCTAGCATGTCGTAAAAGGTTAATGGTATATCAGGATTTGGGTGTGTAATTTTGTAGGCGACTAGCTGGCCACTTGTCACTACTTTTTCACAATTTTCCACCTAACCCAACCCAGATTTATTATTTGGCTGAACGTGTTTATGGGGGCTAGTTGCCCCTTTGACTCTGCCTACCCTTTCGGAGATTACGAACCTGATGATATATATATGTAGAAAATTTTAAAAAATTAACATTCTTCGGGCTGACAGGAGGATACTAAGAGGTACACTAGTACCTCTTAGTATCCTCCTGTCAGCCTTGTCTTGCCTTGTCTTCCCTACACTAGTAGGGAATACACTAATATTTGTATTAGTCTTGCCGGAACCTCGGGGAAATATTGGCGTCGTACGGTCAAGACCTTCAACATGATCTGACTAGGGAGTTTAAATAGAACTCTTACCATCTTATCGATATTATGATTTCCATGTAACTAAAAAGAAATGATATGGAAACAGAAAATATGCAAACAAGTGATTCATATCACTCAACATGCGTGTCGGTCACGCATTACCCTGGGTTGTTGCTACCAATATGTTTTAGAATCATTCCGCTTGCGTTGAACTAAGGATCAATACAAGTTCTCTATAGAGTTCAATAATAAATAGGAAACGTATAGGAATCATTCTTTGGATAAATAAATTGTTCATAACTGATTAAAAATAGTATACTAATATCGTGACCTAGGCCAACACGTTTAATTATGTATGTATAATTGTATATACATTCATTACAACACAGAAATGAACATAATTTAAATTATCCATGGCTGTGTAAAATGGAAATGGAAACATATGCCTAATTCACGGAATTTCCATAAAGGACAATAAGCAAGACGTCATTAACAAAACTTGTTTTGTTCTAATAAAAAGAAGGAATAAATTACCTCGACACTTGCTCCTAAAGTAGCTCAATAATATTTAACTACGGTTGAAGAGACATTTTGATAATCATAAGGAAGCTGATAAAGGCTTTGTAAGAACAGACGTTTTATATCAGAGTGTGAAATCTTGAGCTTACTTTGAGTGCACTAAGACGACAAGATAAGGACATAAAGGAACCATTAATCATCAAGCAATGAACCTAGATCTACTACTTCCTGTCAAACGTGCTCTACTAGTGATTACTGATCCTGAATATGAACCTTCGGGACACAATTTAAAAATTTGGGTTCCATCTTATTTAGGAGTGAGAGCTTCCTGATCCCCCGCCAGTCCGGTAGGTAGTAAAGGCCGCCTTCGGACAACAACCGATAGTCGCCTCGAAAAAAAAAAAATCCTATACATACCAACATCCATCACAACCGTAATCCCTGAAAGGGTAGACAGATTCTAAAGAGCGACAGGTGCCTTAAACCACATTCAGCCAAAAATAAAATTGACCAGGGTTAGCCGATAAAATGTGAAAATGTTTTCAAAATCTCATCATCATAATATAATGTTTATATCAAAAGTGCATCTATAGGAAGCAGTCTGTTACGCAGAGTTCGCGCTACAATATAACAAAGCGCTAAGTTAGTAAATATATGCGGTACCTGCATGTAGTAAGAAAATAAGCCGTGGAGATCGACATTTTTTTATTACTGATATGCAGACAGACCCATATTGAGACGGAATTAAAAACTAGTAAAAAAATATGTAAGGTAAGTAATTGTTCTGTGCTATATACAGCAGAGTGCGAGCTTAAAAGATTACCGCCACCAGTATATAGTTCTGTAACACCTCTGATCTCTGCTCATTCCCAATATGAGGCCAATGCATTCATCCGAATTTTCCTTATCTATAGTGGTTAACTTAACCATTAAGTAGATCACACAGCAAATATTTATGTATTTAGGACTTTTCGCGATACTTAACCTCGCTAGTTACGACTGAAACAACACAACACGTGGCAAATGAATCGGCGATTACTAACGCAGAACAAACAAATTACTCCAAATGTTTGCTGGGACGATGTTGATGATTAATAAACACGGCATGGCTGGCATACAAGTGTCTACGTTTCCCGGTAAGTACTTGAACTGTTTTTAATGATGTTATGACAAGTTGCGATGACCAACATTTTTACAGACCAATCATATGATGAGGTAATGTTTTTTGAGGTGATCGTCTATTGAATACGTAAAGCAAACATACAATCCACTTAAGAAAAATGTCATTTGCATTCAAGACACGAAAATTATAAAACCACACTCTTGCAAGCTAGTTTGGTAATCTTCACAATATCATGGGTAGGTAAGTGTTATATTCTATATACCTATTTATATACCTACCATATAAGAAAAAAACATGAAAATGTATGTGGAAAAGATTTCCACATACGTACTACGTATTAGCTTAGTCACCAATGATGATACAATCCTGAACAAAAGGCAAAATAGAGGGTTTTTACCACTTCCTTTGTTGGCTATAAAAAAAATTAAACGCGAATTGTTGTTACTTATTATAAGCGTAAAATATTAACGCTATCTACGTATGGATATGGTCTAGTACTGTCTAGATGAAGTTTGCCAAATTGTCTGCAGTAGTTCCATTTCAAACAAAGCACCACTGCTGGCATGCTTGATAAAAGTGATGGAAGCATTTACATTGTAACGAGTCAACAATAGGATGTCGCCGGGTTACAGCCCTGCAACTTTGTAAGCCATAGTGTACTTGGGTAGAATATGACAGCAATTAAAGTAAATTACATTGCAGATATTCTATAGTGCGGCACTGAGTTTTCTCTGCCTACCCCGCATAGAGAATTTGCGTGAAGTTAGGTAGTCTTTGAATTTTTTCCACATTTACAGTCCAAAAAGGAGTTTAGGTATAATTAAAAAAAAAGATGCAATCAGCCGGAAATAAAATACAGTTTGTCAAGAGAACTGTATAAAACACATATTTGAACAGTGATTCATTAGGTAATGCTTCTAATGAACACTTCTTGAATACCAAATTCGTGTTGTGTCTTTTGAGAACTCAAGTCCTGATTTCCCTCATCGCTTTCTGGCGTCTGTATAAAAAAACATTTAACTTTATAATTTCCTCAGATATGTGCCGCCCAAACCTTGTAGATAATAAATATTAACTACTGAGTAAACTTTTACCCAAAAACATTAGGTACGATTTGCATTTTAAAAATCGATTTCAGCCGTCGTTATTTTATTGGACAGAGCGATAAATAAATATCATCTGATTGCTTTGCAACGATATTGAACGATGATGGATGACATGCATTATAAACATTTCTCTTTTGCAGCACTATTCAGTAGTTTTACCGCCTACAACATGCCTGACCTTATAAATTTCATAACTATTACATCCCCAATCCTCAATGGAGTCGGTAGAGTCCAAGAAATAGTAAGTTTCTTTAACCACTTTTATTTAAATAAAATTGTATTGGTTTAGGTGGAAAATAGTAAAAGTTGGTACTAAAAAGTGGCTAGCCTAATCGATGACGATAACGAAGTTATAAGTTTACAATAATGTTGATATATATACTGTTGGTGTACCTTTCTAAATAAATAAATGACAAACCCTATAATTATTATGCAGAATAAATGTAAGGAGCGGTATGTATAGCGAAGTTACCAAACTTTATGCCACAGGTTTCACGGGCCCAAGTTTGCTTAAAGAAATCAGTTCTGGAGCCTGATGCACCACCGCAAAAACGGAGAGCGCATTTGAGGTAGCCATACATTATACTGTTCACGGAAACCTTTCGTGTGCAACTAAACCGATATCTATAGGATTTTAAGTACCATTATACCATTACTCTTATCATGCGATAATATACTAAGTCACTTCTCCTTTTCAAAGAAAAAATTGTGGGTACGACATTTTTATCATATCAACAATTTTCTAAAATAAAATTATCAGTGATAGAATGATTTTTGTAATCAATGATGACTTAAAGGATGTTGCAATGATAGTAAACTCTTCACTCAATGAATACTACACGATCCTATTATTATTATTACTATTATTACCCAATGAGTGTAAACTATGTATTACTAAGTTCCATCCTAAATACAGAGTACTTACTTACATACTTGGTACAGGTTTTAAATCAAGGGAGATCATATAATCAAGGTCTAGTCAATACAAAGCCCTTGCTTACGGTGCAAAGTCACAAACAATAATCACAAAGGCTTATTGGCCATCCCAACCAAAAGAAAAACCATCTTTTCCACGAAAAAAAAACAGAATTTTAAAATTAAAATTCTGTTTTGGATAAAAAGGTATGTTAGATTTATGAACGCAATAAATACTTTAATTTTGACTTTGTTTTTAGGAGCAGAGCTATTGAATATGGAATGACATTTTTAACTCCCAGTCCTGATTTCCCGCAAGCTGCGCGTGAGCACAGTAGCGCAATTACATCGGTTATTACTATTATTACCGCGTCGATCAGACTGCACGTGTGCCCCACCAGGAACCTGTTTGTCTCCCAAATTTATTGCTTAAGGGCACAACGATGTTCAAGTCTTGCCAACAAAATTTTTTTCTTGGTAGGTTTTTACCATCGACCAAGAAATGCGAATATTACAAGCCGTTGCCAAAACCAGCTCTAAATTGACTTGGAATTAAAATACAACCTCCTGCTTTTTTAAGTTGGCTGAAATAAAATTAAGATATGATTTTTGTAATAGCAATGAAAAATAGTTGTATTAGCAATGCAAATGCCGCCTAAATTTTGTTTGTCCTATATTTCCTTAGAGGCTTTAATTAATACATCTGTAGAAGAAAAGTATATTTATAAAAAATATTATTTACAATTTCATGTTCTAACGCTGATCTTACTGCATAGCTGCAAAACATTTTTTTTTTGTATATAAAAAGACAATGACTAAAATAAATCTAAGAAATGTTTCTATTTGCAAAAAAAAAAAGATCATAGTATGTCGTACCATAGCCAGAGCCATATTCAGCCAAAAATAAAAACTGGGCTGGAGTAGTCACAATTGACCAACTTGTCGCCTAAGCAATCACATATCCAAAACCCGATATACCATCAGCCGCCTTTACGACATGCTAGCAACTATGTAGTTGGCGCATTCTTTTTAAGTCACAGACCAATATAGGACAAATATATTATATTTTACATATGATATAATGTAGGTTTTCCATCTAACCCAGCCCAGTTTTGTTTCTGGCTGAATGTGGTTAAAGGGGCCTACTGCTTCTTTGACTCTGCCTACCCCTTCGGGGATTATGGGCGTGATGTTATGTATGTATAATATGTAAAAGTAACCAATCGATATTTTTTCAAAATCAATCTGTTTCCTTTTATCTCAACGTCTTTGGACGTTTTCGCGATATGATTATAAGTAAGTACTTTAATGTGAACGGAGTGCCATCCACTTCATGAAATAAAATGAAATTCTGTTTTATTATGCAATTGATGGAATCAGATCACTGCTAAAATTTCACCGCCGCTTAACATATCACATTTCGATAGACTAATAAACTGAACTTACCTACGTCATCAACATTCGTATAATATTGACATTTATTCGTTGAAATATTTGCATGAAGTCTCCAACGTCATTGGTATCGATTTTTAAACGAGTTTCTGCTAAGTTTTCATATTATTGATTACTAAGTGAATGCGTTAAGCTGGTGCCAGGTTTTTATAAGTAGAGTATGTTAAACCTATAGTATTTCTAAACAAATTTCTATGAAAGGATTGATTTTGACACCTCATAAAAAGTAAGTAGGTACGCATTACTGGTGGTCTCATCTACCCTGTTTAATGACTAATCCGAATCATCATTCGATTGTACATAAATCAAAATACTACCAGTCCATAAATAAAACTACTATAAAACTACCTGCGCAGTAAAAATATACAAAATAATAGTCTAAATATAAATCGAGAACACGATTTCTGGTTATTTTCCTATCATATCGTCATAACGACGCACCCAACCGACTACATTCAAAATAATCGTAATGGTTCATGAGATATACTCAACGAAAATTTACGTTTTTTTGTAAATAACTACAAAACGTTTACGACCAAGTTATTTCGGTGATATAAAACCTGCCTACCAACAACATAAATAGAACACGTTCTCTTTTGGTACATTCGCCTTGTTTTGGTAAACAAATCTTTTGTAGCAATCACGACAGAAGAAAATAAAAACAAGGAAGCAGCCATTCTAATTCTAATGGATAAATTTAAAACATTATTAGCCTCAAAATTATCGAGTTTTATAATTATTGGATTCAATTTTTTTTAGTGACTAAGCTAAGCTTTTATTACATGAATGCCAATGTCTTAATATATATTTATAATAGAAGTATTTCGTTTTAAACTAGACTAGATTCTATCTTTAGAATCTATTACTATCTTAACAGTCAATGTGACGTCAACATTTTGACAGTTGCGGCAGGTCTGAGGTCACTGACCGAATTTCGTCCGTTAGAGCCTGCGGCGGCGTTAGATGAAGGATAAAAAAACGTATGAATTGCCCAATAACAAGCGACCCAAAACCCAAATGAAAAAACGAAACACAATAAATAAAAATAGTATTGTCAGTTACAGGTCTGTGTAGCAATTAGCCTTCTTTCTCATCACGATACATGTACCTACCATTATGAAGCGGTAAGTCTGATGACATTGCCACGGACACGCAACCCTCGCGTTCTGCCGAATCATTCATCTAGTCTAGATTTAGACTTTTAGGCAGAGTAGCCGTTTTATTCATATGTTGAGTAAATGTTTTCACAATTAAGGTAACGTATAGCCCTATATCTAATTACAAAACTGCTCTACCGTACCGGCTCGTGTAATTGACGTTTAGGTACATCGCAAAAGTCAAGCTACACTGTGGTCTAGATTGCTGTCCAAAATTAAAATCGATGTATTATTAAGCTTGCATAGTGCTTTAGCATGCATACAATTAATAAAAATTTCTTACTCGGGCCTTATTGAACAACGAAGTTAGAAAATACTTAATGAAACTTGTTGTACGAGACCTTCTTAGCAGTTTTATACCATCTGACCTTGAACTTAAACGCTTGAAGAAAAGAAACGTCGGATTAATTTATCATGATGTCATTGTCAGACTCAAGCCCTAATGATTCCTATAGTACTTTAATCCAAAGTTACAAGACTCAGTCATTTAAAATCAATATTAAGGAAGGGTTACTGTTATTAAGTGATGAAGACAATTCTATTCACGTAGGAACTTCAAGAATTTTTAATATATCGGTTTTAATCCTAAAATTAATACCCAAGAATATAGATAACACTCAATTTGAAAAGGTAACGTAAATGCAAATCGAAATCTACAATACATGTGTACTATTTAAAAAAAATATATGCTACATACGTACCTACAGGTTTAATTAAATTGAGTTTTCATAAAACGCAGTTTTAAAAGATTTGACAGGACGTAATATTTTAGAAGGTCAGGTGTATAAATAAAGTATTTATTTATGGAATTTATGATTATTAATTAAAGATATCCATACATAAATGTAAATACTAATTTGATACACAAGTTTTGACAATAATTAAATAATAAATAATATATTAATAGAACTCCACCAGTGTAATATATGAAGGAAAACATAAATTGTACATTTTATGGTTAGGTACGTTTTGCCGTAATCAAAATTAGTTATAGCCGTTATTATGTAAGTCAAGTTGATATGATTTGGCAAAGATCAATCTCCTGATGGCAGTATAAACCACTAGGTATACCTAGGCACAAGAAAGTAATCATATAACTATTTGAATATAAAGTTACCTAACCTTCACGAATCGCAGCGGATCTTATTATCCTGTTAAAGATCTAGATTTTTTTTTATTGTTAGTAGTTAGAGTGAGCTGTAAAATCGAATGATGAATATAATTATTACACAACCTTCGTACTTGTTTACAACCATTTAATTTGTCTTATTATCTTCTTTCTCAACACCTTTCTCTAATTGGTAATGACATTATAAAGAGTTGTGGTGTTCAACATTATCTTAGCTGACTTAGTATAGGACATAATACTTTATGTTCAAAGTAGTGGAGGTCAAGAATCAAAAACCTTATTTAGTTTACATATACGAGTTTTTACAATTATTAACATCTTGCTTTTATTAAGGACCGAATTAAGAATAAGATATCTTGAAATCAATTTTCAAACGTCATAACGTTCTATTTCTGTACGAAAAAAAACTTAGTTGCATATATTACGACCCAGTTTTACAGCTCTGGTCTAGATGATGATTAAGATAAAAATAATAATAAAATACGAATTAACAACAACACCTTGAGACCGTTTGCGTCATAAAAATATAAACCTTTATTATCAGACCGGTAGTTTATTTCTTACTCTTGAAGGAAATGTTGTTGTATGTAGTAAAATGGGATTAGTCAACACGGAAGCAGCCCTGAGGATGCGATGTGCTCCGAGTACCGAATACTCTTGACTCACCAGGAAGGTACAGAAAGGCCTTAGCATCCGTCTGGCGAATAATAACGTGTGCCAATAATGTGTAGAACTTTCTGTGTTTATAACATAGTATAGGAACGGTATGTTGAATGCATCTTTCTAAAATTTACTTGTTGATCTCCAATTAAAATATATTTTATGGACACTCCTTTTTCATTTACACGACACTGGCCTGAATATGGGAACTTAATGGGATTTTAATTTCAAAGCATTAATTTGCAGTTATTATAAAGTTTACAAAGTCGTACATTCTTATGTGAAATTAAAATTAAAACATCTAGGTATTGTTCAAACCCTAACTCCATAGAAATAGGTATTGAAGGTATATCTTTAAACATACCTATTGACAATTGCAATGGTTGGTTTAGTTACGGCAATCAAACGTCCATTTATCGCGTCCAAGTCCACAGTAATTGTAGCCGCAATTAGTGTTACCAGGTGTTCCGATTTACGTGAGACGTCCCGATTCTCAGAGGTCAGGTGAAGTGACTCGATTCCTCTGATCGGGACGCCAAATGTATCGAGTTTTTACTTACCTACTTATAATAGTCTAGTATTTTGTACGAAAATACAGCAAAAATTAATTGCCTTTTGTATATTTAAAAAAATCACTACTGTCCTGATTAGAAAGCCGAATTTCTGATTATTTTTACCATTCGTCCTGAATTTGAATCCACTAAAGCTGGCAACACTGGCCACAACTAACAGTTGACCAACGGACCAGTAATCAGTAATTCAGTACTTGCTTGAACTGTTTGTTTACTGATACCTACAGTGCAAACAGAGCGAAGGAACACGGTGCTCTTTTCATTCGCGATGCAAACTCTTTGTTCGGTTTTTCTTTGTATACACGTACCATTCCATTCACTTCTTCGCCTACGTATTTGTTTATGGCCAATTCGAATTTCATATCGCATTGTCTTTGTTGTTTAATTAAAAAGTTGCATTGTACTTTTTACGATTCTTAAGATTAATAAAGTAATCTGGCTGTAGAAGCGGTCTGCCGCGCCTTGGGGTTAAGAGATGTGGGCAGGACCGTGTTAAGCTGTGCTTGATCCCTTGAACACAAAAGACCTTAGGGCCCTTTTGGAAAGTAAGGAAAACTATTTATATAACATTTTTCTACTATGGATTTCTGCTGGGCAAAATCTTCTACCATACCTTGCACCTAGGCCTATTTAACTAGCATTTACATTAAAATGATATAAGAAGTCGTTGTATATAAACATTTAAAACAAAATGGTTCTTTAAATACGATCATAACTTTAAAAAAATAATGACAACTGTAGATATAGATATATATTTAGGGAAATTTATTTACATAAATAGGCGTAAGGCATATACATTACAGTATTACATAGATCACAACTACAATCAATCTCCTCACCACGCTTGACGACAGACCATGTGTCATCGCCAAAACGAACTATCTACATGTAATCTATTGGATAAATCAGCCATCATGCTAAGCCGTGGTCGGCAAGAAGTACTTGTCACTAATCTAACTAAGAAATCAGCTAACGATCAGCTGTCGCGAGCATATTTACACAGGACGAGCACTGTATCGACAATCTGAAGTCTGAAGTGGTTGCCTTCACTTGTCAGATAAGTCCTCGCTTCACTGTTCTGGCATTAAAAAATCTCTAGCTTAATATACAACACCTCTCATCTCGGGGGATTAAATAAGGCAAAATATGGTATTAAGAACAATTATTATTTTTTTCAATAGTTATAAAGACATTACAATATTTTTATCCTCAATTTTAAAAGACATGCTTTGACGCTTGTGACTACAAATCAGATTACCTCAGACAAGAAAATGTTATTAGTAGCCTTGAACAGCTAGTTACACTCACCCTCTTTATACTTTAACAAATACTAGAAAACCAATTATGGTGAAAGTGAATCCTGACTATCCTTTATACCACCGGGCCATTGACATAATTTTTCATCAAACACATTTTATGGTATAATATTATATTCATTAACATTCCTTTAATTCTTTGTTTACATTGTTAAAAGGAAACCAATAAGTCATTAAAATCTTTCAGAACCTATTTAAAAAACCAAATCCTTCGCCATTTATGCGTAAGTAATAGATTCAAAAAAAAAGATCTAGTTCCAAAATAGTAAAAATTTTAAAAAGACGTGCCTCCAATAATTCACACCTCTTCACACAAAATTAAGCAAATCATGCACAAACTGTAATGTGTGAAAAATGTAATGCGTTCAGTATATTAAAGAGCTGCTTATATTTAAATATGTCGTAAATTACTTATATTTACATAAGAGTCACGCAAGATAAGTATTTTTACGCGTTAAGTATTTATTAGCATTAGTTTACTATGCTATGCAGATCTAAACGCGGGTGAAGCGTGGTGGTTGTCATAACGATATTGTACACATCTCTACATATCTAAATTGTTGATGACAATCTCAAATGTGCGATTGACTAAGAAAACAGCTTTTACAGAAAGTCTGAGAGGCTAACGTATGGGCGGAAAATTGTTCCGGGACAAAAGTAGCATTGAGTCCTTTCTTTCAGTCCAAATTTGGGTGTAAAAATTTATCAATATGAGTTAAAGCGTAACAAAGGCAAAGTAGACAAAGTGACTTTCGCATTTACTGATAATATTAGCAACTCTGCACTGAAAGCCTTGATATAACACAATACTGAACAGATAAAAACTCAAAACGTATTAATTAATGTTGTTAACAAATTGTAGTCAATTTGTTAACAACATTAATTTATTTTTAAGGTGCTTTCCAACGTGAAACAAAGTACATTCAAAGTATCATCACTAACAATAGAACCTATTATTTAAAATTTCCATAATTTTGATCAGTCGATATTCACGTCTCTGCTGTAATTGTGATTACAGACAAGGCTACAAATATTACAATCGTAGACCAAACGTACATAGATAATGTAAGCATGATAATCTACGTTTAAATATTGTAACACATCGATGTTAGTGTTAGCACATTCGATATTTTAAAGGCTGATTTCACCATTCGATTAGATTAAGCTGAACAGCTTAGACTCGTCTCGTTCTAATTCTTGGACGCATTCTTCCATCAAGAACATAACAATCACTTCAATGTGCCGCGTACCAAATTTCTAGATTCTTATGGCATTGTATTTAAAGATCATATTAGTATTGAAATCATAAATAAAAAGCAATGGCTAGCAAATCCAATCACTTGAGATTATATAACACCTTTGCGTTTGCGCAATAAATATTTATGGGGAGTTTAACGAGAGCAACGATCTGATAAAGAATATGGCGAAGTAGCACATAACAATTGGATAATAATATTTGACGAGAAATCGGTTAACTGAAACTAAGTCCAAAATAACGTACTGACAATGTTTATTGTTTATTATTCAATAAAACATATAAACCAATTTGAAAAATAGATATTTCTAGTCATCCTATAAAGAAAGATATTAATTAACTGCAAATAGCCATTCTTCAAATCTACAACTAATTCCAATAATTAGTTTAAAATTATCATGAAAATAACGATTATGACCCATTTAGCAGCTAGATCCTAACGTTATGCAGGTCACATACATTATAATTAAGTTATTCTATGTCAACAAACTGAGCCAATTTCATCTGACCTACTTCGCAAATCCTATGCTGACACTAACATTATTATAACTGTACTTACAAACAATAGTCATAAAAATATTACTAAAGTAGATTTGATATCGTTCAGCAAAAAACAACGTAAACCAAGGTTAATTGCCCAAGAAAAGAATATTTACATACTATTTGCATAAGGATAATGCTAAAACATTGTCACATCCTGCAATTTATTTGACGATAAATAGTTTGACGGATATTAGCTTGGAAAATTTCAATGGCGAGGTTACAATAATAAATTAGCTAATATTTCAAGGCTTTTATAAACGTTCTTCGAATCATTACAACACATAAACAGGAATTTAGACCTCAGACTTGAGAAATCAATCGCATTTAAAGACAACTAGAAGTACCTCTTAAGTACAAGATTTGAATTTAAGATAACATCTTATTACAATGCAACAAATGTTCACTCGAGATTAGCTTACAGAAGCAATATTTACAAACAAATAACCTACAGTTGCTTCATTAGAATTAATTACAAGAAGAAACACCATTCTTCTTAAATCTCAAATCAATGACTAGCAAGAAATAATTGTATGCTAAAACGGACGTGTTACTATGCGATAGTAAAGATAATTCTATTGTGTGGGATTATTATGAGTCAATTATTATTCCTCATTCCATTATTAAATGTGCATCTTCAAGCGATCCTGCGTCTGCACGCTTCTATCTGATCCCATTTGACTATGATGTCAAGGGCTTCTGTAGACCTGCACAATTCTACGTAGAATTTGCATTCCCTCGTGATTTTCCTCACGATTGCGGTTTTCATGTTTATTATGTCTTGTTGCATCGACGTCGCAACCGATCTGTTTTATTTATCTACGTTAATATATCAAGTCAATTTAGTTTTCATTTATAATTTTTCGCAAAATTTATTGCAATCTGTTGCATTGTCGAGTAAGAATAATATTTAATAATTGATTATTGGACAAACGGATAGCAGTAATTTAACCATTAACTGCGTCTTTTAAATTGAACTGGTAAACTACCTATATAACAGCTGATGTAATGTAAGCATTGAATCAAAGTATTAAATTCAAACTTCCTTTACTATACATGGTCATTTCAGCATTTTGTGCACACTAATCTACTCCATAGATTTGGTTCAGCAAATTGCACAGATTGACTTTCTCAAATGTTAAAACTAGATTTCTAACTGCATTTTTAATTGAAGTTCTCCATTCTCATCCGGGTCAGTACACCTGCACATTTTATTATACCAATTTATTCAATTTAAATGTCTGATCGTGTTCCTTAAGTATCCTCTGTTAACCTTATTGACTTACTTGTAGACACTATTCAAATAAGGTCTTTTTCTGAATAGGTACGCATTATTTCTGTCGACAACCAGAGAATCGTCAGTTTCATTTATTGAAAAGGGAACGTAAGTCACAATCAATGCTATTTCTCTCAGGCACGCCACGCATATCCGCCTATGACGATAAGCTTATTCTTGGGAGCATCGTTTTGGACAGAGACATTTTGGCGCTTGCCCTGTGCTAAATCCTTTAAATCTCTTTTGGACCTGTAGGGCATAATATTGCAAATAAACGTGCCTATTTTCACACTGCCTTTTATTCTTAGTCAATAATACTAATGAATTCATCTATTTACGTACGCATACACAATTTTCAACCTATTTACTTGTTGTTCTCAGATTACTGTACAGTGAATCAAAAACGACAATTTCTTTTACCAACTTTTACATAGTCCCGAGCTATCTGCAAACGTATTATCCAACAACGAAAGCCTGCATATTTAATTGTTAAAATATCTATTAGACCACATTAAAGGATATTGCAGGCATTAGATTTTAATTGCCGACCTCGCCTATCTGGCATCAAGGAAACGTTTCCACAACGCTTTTCGCAACCGCCTTCAAGGGAAATGCAATAATGCGACAACGTGCTGCATTTAACTATCATTGCCTACGAGACTACGCCGTTTAATAGAAGTGCAATATAGATAATGGCGGTAATGGCTGGCGGTATAGTCGTGAGCAAAAGTTCGTGTCCCGATGGTCTCGCCATCACTTGAAATTATTTAGTTTTGATCTCAGATTTCTTCCTGCGGAATCTCTATGTCAACTTACCAAGTCAAGTTGGTCACGAGATATTTTTATATATTTATTTATTGACGAAAGTTACTTAGAAACAATAAATTGTTTATTAATATGTTATTTCATTAGTCACTACAATGCGCTTATACAAAAAAATACGACAGTAGTTCGCATATTAAAGCACATTTTCAGAAAAAAAGACATCCTCATAAATTGTTACAAAGATGACTATGACGATATAAATGACGAAAGATGAATAAATGACGTCCGTTTTGATTGATGTGATCATTTCGCTTTGCCGTAACTGTCCAAAATACTTGACACAATGGATAAAAAACATCATAATATGAACGTGTTCTCGCCTCACGAGCCATCAGACAAAAACTGCATTATGAGTGGCTTACTCACGAATCTGCACAATATGCATTACTGTCAATTTCGACATTACTATATTTCCCAAAAGCATCTTATTTAGTCCTGTCGACGGCCGTACATAATCACAACTTCATGCCTTCAAGAGATAAACAGCTCATTAGTGCAAATCATGATTGGTAGAAATGACCTAATGCTGCGCTTCAGAGTAGTCTCATTAAACAGAGTTTTTTCAGATTCCACGTTTAACTTACCTACGCATAGTTAAATAAAGGTCATTTGCGATTCTAAATTACGTATGTTTCAACTTAACAACTTACCGGAAGGATTAAGATAAATATAGCTTTATATAATAACAAACATGGTAACTTTACCACGTTGCAATTTACTGCTTAATTATTCGTATTTGTGTTGTTTCTTCATTGCGTTGTCAACATTTATACACTATTGGTACATTTCGGGATAAAGACCCGAATAAGATAACATTTAATTCACCAATGCGCTATAGACTAAATCACCCTATACGTTTATTCGGGCCTTACTTACAAAAGTTAGAAACTATACGAATTGTATTGACTGCACTGAATTATAAATAGCAATTAACCTTTGGAACAGCATTAACAAGTGATCTTTGGCTAATACATTGGTTTTGTCAGCCTATGTATTATTTAAATCAAATGTTCATTAATATAATTCCCACAATAAGTTTTGTCCAACATGAACGGCATTCACATGTTCAAGGCTAACTTTTCTCGTTTTTAGACGTTCCACGTTTCTTCAAAATAAAACAGCCTGCATCAATTACCGCGATAGTAGGTACGACCAATTTGTATCCTTGTCTAGCCTATAAAATTATATCTTTTAGTTATACCTACTACAATACGAAAAATCATTACACAGATTCGCTTTCATCAATCGATCCAATCAGTTACGTATTGACCAGTTTTCATTCAAGAATCAATTAAGTCAGCTTAAAAATACAATCAAAATAGAGTGATTGGACGACGTGCGAGACGTGCGCGACATACCCACTCGCTTTCTACGTCTAAACAGATCCTTGACATGCATTTTCCACGTAGCTATTGAAAAATAATCGAATATCACACACAAGAGATCGTTTCGCAAGCCGTTATCGAGTCGATTGTTGAACGACACATCGAATAACGCGTAATTGAGGTTTCGTAACTGGAGCGCGCACGTGGGGAAGCTACTCGACCTTGGTAGGGTTTTTATAAACTATTAAGTCAACAACTATCATGTAATATACCTGCCGATTGTTATGACGAAAATTGTTATTGATTACTTTGTTTCGTTAAACAATTTGTGTTCTAGAATCACTATTGTACCTACTATGCGTGACTGAACTAAACGTTGCAACATTTATTGCCTATTGTATCGGCTCTAATATGCAACTTTGCATATGCCATCTTATTCGATGTTTTTATTCGATATGCTTAATTCTTCTCCCTTAGGCCTGACTAATGCAAATCAAATATAACACCCATTTTACAAAGACAAGAACTAAACAACCGAATTGTCGTGCGTGATACGACAATTTTACGGACATTTAGACGAATTGCAAATACATAGAAATACGTGAACGTGAATGGCATAGATTGCTTTTGAAATTATTCCTTAGTGACGACTTTGAACTGAGCTCCTTTGCATATCCGTTGAGAATTGAACACATCCACGGAAAATTTCCTGCGTATAATGTTTTCTTTGAGTATTGTTGAACAAACAATAATGTTTTGCTTTGCTTCAAGCCCATCGGGCACACGATGACGTTCAGTAAAAATGTAGCCGATCGTGCCTGTATATTTTCACTATGCGTACGCATGCAGTAAGGACTAATCAATTCCGTATTTCTAATAACAATTGCCACTCAACGAACAAAGAAAAGCTGCGAAAATAGCTTTTCTTTGCATCTATGTTACAATACAAACAAACTGTTGATTAATAAAATAGTGGTCATTGATATTCTCGTACCTACATAATTTCCAATGACGTTTTCACCTGAAGTACTTTAAGTGGAACAAAAAGATTGTGCTGTTGAAGCGATCTGATGCTTCGGACTTCTTTCGACCTAACGTCCAATGTTCCGAACTGCAAGTTCAGGTAGGTATTGTATTATTATTTTTTTCAGATTCTCGACAAATTCATTTCAATGAGAAAAAAATCATCGAATCAAAATATGTACCTACTATGTAATAATTCCGAGTATTTTTCCACGTGATTCAAAACAGCTGTTTACACAATTATTTTCATGCGTGTACTTATGTGAACTACAAAGCACAGAGGAGGCGTTGGCATGAATTGTATTGTAAGTACACACACATTCGCAGACCGCCTACTCTCATTAGTACCTAGTGTTCGTGGTACGTGAAATAAAACATCCAATCGTTCAGATTAAATCATAGATTCTCTGTACTACAGTTAGTTAGTTTATCAAATACAATTCTTTATTTTGATTTTAATCCCAAAAAAAAAAACGAACCATAACTTTTACCCGTGCATTATGGTATATCACTCGCAGTTAACATTTTAATTTTAACTAAATCGAAGATGGCCAATATCGTTTCAAAATATGGTAATCATTTGCATGACAGCGATTTCCCAGCAATTAACTTGATTCGTAGCTGGTGTAATGTGTAATATTACATGCTAAAATATCGTTAAAACATTAACGATCACGATTTAAAGACAGATAAACATCAGTACTTTCGAAGCAATGAAGAATATAAGACACCTTAACCTAAACATCCATACCGATAAACTCACAAGAAAACTGAAAATGTGATATCCATTAAACAACACAACTTAATGTTATCTACATATTTATGTAATATTGAGTATAAAGTCTTTGTGTCTAGAACCTACCTTCAGAATCTGGCGACAAAATCAATCTATAAATGCTTTCGTAATGTAAAATCTGTATGAAATTATATTTCATCTTCTATTTCTATTTCTTATAACAGACTTTCTGTAATTTTATGAATATTTTATAAAATTGCTTCCAAAAGACGCTTCAACAATAGTACATACCATATGTAGGTATTAAATTGTTAATTATTGTGGTTGTGACGACGTGACAGGGTAGATTAATGAATAATAGTTTATAGCGGCGGGAACTTTTAAAACTTTACTAGTGTTTCTTTTAGGTGTTCATTTGCTACGATTTTTTTTATGCAAATTGGTCATTGTCCGTTGAGCAAATTATTTTTAGAGTCTAACCAGTAAAACTAGTTTAGCTAGAAGAATCCAGATACTGTATCAATGTTCAAAACAAGATTGCCCAGATTTTATAATACCTACAAAGTATGTACCTTGGGGTCTATAACCGACATTCAAATACATCTTAGTACAGTCAAATGTACCCACTAGTAGCTACTACTGAAATTAATTGATAACCATAGACAATAATAATTATAGCTACGATAACGATGTAAACCATAAACAAAAAAATAATAATTCACACTAGCTCCAAAATAAGTAACCAAGCCTGTGATATGGATACTAGATAAGGGATCGGCAGATTTATTTACATATGTTTTAAACATCCACGACTTGAGTACATCACACAATCATGATCATGTTCATCACACGAGCATTCGCACCTAGAGTATTCGAACCCGCAAACTTCTTTAGCTATGTATGTTAAGGTGTCTAACCACTCAATGAGCGGCATATAACAATAAGATTTTCGTGATTCTTACAGAACAATAACACTGAAAGCAAAAGCAAACGTTTGTTTTATCAACGCAATAATTGTATCTCCTTAAAAATTTAGCTGTCATAAAAATAAGTGGATAATTTATCTTTGAATCTCAACACGCGTACGACAATAGTGCCATAAACATAATCAGAATCCATGAAATATAATAGCGGCAAAATATTTATTAATAACACATAGACGCCATGATGATGTAATAAATTATACGGCAAATATATTTCGAAGAATATACCTACTTGAGTTGAAAATTTGCGTGGGGACCCACGCAATTCAACATCTATACTTATAATAAATCTGTAGAGAGGTCAATTCTGTACATGAAATATATTTTCAAAATAACTATCAGGGGGTAATTAGTGATCGATACTGATGCCAAAAATGCAATCAGTAAAATTTTTGTCTGTCTGCCTGTCTGTCTGTATGTTCCTTATACTCGTAGAAACAAAAACTACTCGACGGATTTTAACGAAACTTGGTACAATTATTCTTCATACTCCTGGGCAGGTTATAGTATATTTTTCATCACGCTACAATCAATAGGAGCAGAGTAGTGAAGGGAAATGTTGGGAAAACGGGAGAAGTTACTCCATTTTTTAAGCTTCCGTCGCGTGTGCAGCCTTAATGGTTAAAGTTACATAGAAATCATGTATGACGGAAATAGTCTTTATAATATTAACCATAATAGCGGGTGACACCGCTGGCACAGCTAATATAATAATATAGCAACAACTCGATCAAACAAAAACTGTAGGTACCTAAGTAGTTACCTTATATAGGTAGTTCAATAAAAAATCGTACTTACCTACATGTAAAAGCTGTTGATCTTGAGCATACGTCACCTGTTGTTATTCAGTGCTTTACTTTCGACCGTAAAATTACATAAGCTGGCCGATGAAGTTGTAAAAAAAGTAAACCACAAACTCTTTGGTAAAATTTAAGGACTCGTCGAAATTTTGGACCTGGCTTCCATGTTTTGACACGCAACACATACTAAGTAGCGTCGTTTCTTTGAAATACTTATATGCAAACCTCGGTGCCGTATTGGCAACAACAATTGAAATTCAATCGCTGAAGTTCAGCAAACTTTACTTATGTATAAAACAAAATGGATTTATATATATATAACCTAATGTAAAAGTAGAAAGTACTAATTCTGCTCTGATTGCTCCACTAGATCCTTATTCCATCAGTACATTTTCAAAATTGCAATGGCAAAAAGAAGTTACTGATTGACTGATTTATAAACCTAGACACAGTGTTTGACGGCATGTAAAAATAGACGTCTGAATATCGGCCTATCTTATCCAAGTCCTCTGTGATATGGTTACCTATTTATTCAAAATAAAACATGACTGCAATATCAAGCACTCTGAAGTTTTGGATTGAGGTGAATTGCTTTTGACATTAATAATGCAAAAAGCTTTCAAATCTTTTTATCACACCAAAATGAATGAATATACAAACTATGGACTAATTATGATTAAAACATAATGAATCAAATTACAATGCTTAAACTAAAACTAAAAAAAATGGACTGACTTGTAGGCTAAGTATTTTTAAAGAAGGAAGATAGGACATAGGTGCTCTTAAAATGATTTGCACAACCTGTCAAATTATTATCTACGCAGTTTATTTTGCAGTCAACTCTAACTATATCTACCCACTTTTGATAGTATTTGCTTCAGATATCATAAAGATAACAATAACTTTATTATTTTTAATGGCATTGCTATATTGTGGCACGTGTTCTATTCCACGTGTAAATACATTTTAGTAATGCAAATGTTTTTATCCTTTCAATATGTTTGAAGAAAATTACAACTTTCAAATAAATGTTGATATCATAACATACCTATCAACTTAAAAAAATTGTCAATAGTCTACGAATATCTGCATAATACTCAAACAAAATTTGAGATGCGACAAGTAGATATTTCATGAAACTGAATTTATATAAACATTATTTTATACAAACATTATTTTAGTCATTCAGTCAGTAAATATGTCGGTTTATTACTCACTGGCGTTCTGTTAAGATTAAAAAACGAGACTATCATCAAATTAAGCAAATACCCGGATTATTTTAGTTTCCACCAGCCTGACACCAATTTATATGTTCAACCCAATTCCACAATGCAACAACTTCTCTCTACCTATCTCACTTTGCTAGTAAGCAAATGCTTATAGTTTCATATAATTTACAGACCGAGTGGTTATGTATAAAGTCAGACGATTGCTTGACGATGTCGATATTTAATTTGCAGATTTTATCAAACAACACTACAAATACACATTTTTAATTGCGGCTCATTGCTTTTGATATTAGTGACGATTCACAATTTAGTGGCAGATTACAAAGTCACTAGATTGTTTATAAACGAACGGTTCGGAACGTAAAATAGGTAAATTTGAGTTACCCTCTTTTTACAGGGTAGCAAAACGGAGTGCATCCTAGTCAACCGATTAACCATTTCAAAGCAACTAAAATCAAATGTACAAATATTATAATATTATTTAAATGGTTTTATGATTTGTACATTAAATAAATAAAGTGTTCTTACAAACACCATAACTATTAAATTACTCGTGTATGGTGTCATAATCCCTATTATGTGGTGAAAGCTGTATTTATTGCGTTTCAGATCTATCAAATTCAAATTGTGATGCAGACAGGTTGTAACTAAGCTATATATGCGCCGGTCGTAGATAAAGCATTGCGAATAATACACATTATTATAATATTTTTTAGAAATGAATACACATACATAACATCACGCCCGTAATCCCCGAAGGGGTAGGCAGAGTCAAAGGGGCAGCAGGCCCCTTTGACTACATTTAGCTAAAAATAAAAATATTAAGTAAGTATTACTTTTTTCCAAGATATAGTCTAAGGATTTATTAATAGACACACTTGAAGTAATAGCTTATTCCCATAAGATTTGAGTAAGATTAGCTTTTAGTAATAATAATATAATAGATAGGTATGTATAGGCAACATATTATAGAAAGGTACGCAAAATTACGTTGAGCAATAGGTATGTTGACAAATCCAAATATTAAAGAAATGTGACCAGAGTTTCTTGTTTTAATAGGTATCCTTATAGCTCATTAAATAGCGTTAGGTACCTTATCTACGTATAATATGGTTTTTCTTTATATGTATGAAATTATAAAAATGTACATATTAAAATATTGCGAATAGAGTATTATTTTATTCACAAATTGAAGAGATCCAAGAAAGCGTTTCTATTTGTTTACGTAAAAACGATTAATTGTGAAAGGTTTCGCTTCACGAGAAACCTTACAGCCATAAAATCAGAAGAAATAAAATAGCCCTTATCGTAAAAAGTCATTAAAACAAGAAAGTGGTTAATGTGGCTGTACTCGTAAAAAGAAAGGTTTTACTTCAATGAGATTGTATGACTATTAAAACTATTAATAAGGTGGGTATAAATACCGCAGGTAATATTGTTGCCCATTATTCGCAACAGAGTAAAATTTAACCGTTATATAATTTAGTAGATAATATTTGACCTAATGCACTATCATACTTGGTATTTGATAGTTATTCTTTTAAATCTTACATTTTCCATCTACATTTAATAAACATTTAAGAACTTCCAACCAAAACTCCATTATCATCGCTTTAAACAACTTCAGATATCACAAAGATTTAACAATAGGTGAGAGGTAATAAGATGCTAATGTACACAGGCATCTATAGCGTGTCAATGAAGGCCTGTTTAATTACCTACACTAATTGTTTATATAAATATTCATTATTCTTTGCGGAGAAAACAAAAATACTCACGTGGTGTGTCCGATACATCCTCATCCATAATGGCCAGCTTGCTGGGCCGTTTGTCATCGTCAGGCTTGAGACCCATTTTCACTGCAACAGTTCGGGGTATTTAAAAAAAAAAATGTCAACAAGCGCGCGCTTTTTAGGAACTGGGATAAATCACAATTTTTTTCTTTGTCACTAGAGTTGTTTATTTTTGGCCTATATTTTTGATTGGTGTGAGGAACATTAGATGTTTTTTTTTCAGGTACGCGAGTGCGCGCGTCAACTCGTCATGCCAGGCGACAGGTGAGGCATGTGTTTCGCCCGCGAAGGTTGTGCCGACTGTCACGGTACAATGCGCCAGCCTTGTTTTAAAGCACGCGACTCGGCGGCAGACCGCACGCTCGCCATAGGTACGGCCCTACTACGAATTATCGCTTGCAACGAGCGCATTATCGTTATTAGCGCATTCTTGCATTGGGCTGCGCAAGACGCAATCCTGTGCATATGAAAATGAAATTAGTTCAACTTTCATTATCTCGATTGTGGTAATATACCTAACCGCGATAACAATTCAAATATGTTTGCGTCGATTTTATTATTAAGATCCATTAGTAAGGTCTATGGTTAGCGTATTTTCTTGCACGTTCGTGATAAGTGAAATTGACAAGCGCAACTCGTTGATTTGGCCGACTCAATGATAAAGTGGACACAAGCAAATTGATGACAACAATTAAACTAATTCTTTTATAACGACTGAGTCCATTTGTAAAATAGAAGCACATGTCAAGAACGTGTTTATTATATACGCATATAATTAAGAGATTCAAAGAGGTTGCCTGATTATTTTATTATCAAATAGTACCGGCTACATCATTGTGTTAAGCCGCTTAAAACCTTCAACTCCATCTATTTAGAAAAAAAAATAAACCGAAAAGTTTTGATATTTATTAACAATCATAATACAATATTCAACCGGCTTATTAATCTGAGAATCTGTGGGGTAGATGAACGAAAACCACCCTTATGTTGTTTTGAATACATTTCTTTTATTGCTACATGACATGACCCTTTGGAGGTTCTGACCAAATTTAAATTCAGGCTTTGAGAAATCCGTATTTTTAAGGGACACTTTATTTGTGTTTATTTTTGTAATTCCAAAAATAAACACTATTATACCTACGGACATTTAAAAGAAACTACACATACTATATCGATCGGGCCGTTCTCAAGTGATATACCTATCTACTGAACAATTAACTGCATTTTATTTGTATTGAAAACTCGTAGATTTCTATAAAGGTATTTTCTGTTTTTAATCATACTTACTAATATTATAAAGAGGAAAGATTTGATTGTTTGTTTGATTGATTTGAATAATTCTTTCACTAATGGAAAGCTACTTTATCAGCGAGTAACATAGCATAGTAATGTAGCCTATGTTACTCGCTGATTTTTTATCCCCGTATTAACCCCGTATTAAATACGTAAAAACATAAAATTAATAATACCTTTATTTTGGGGCGTGCATCGAATGAACGATCTCGCGTGAACAACGCACTTGGGTTGCGATAACTTAAACTTAAGTTCAAGAACCTGTCATGATGTCGAGAGGACTGCCTATGGACAATTTTTACCGTTCCAAACATAAAATTTTACTGAAACCTGTACATACCGCGAGAATCTGCTTTTAAGAGACCTTAATCCTTTTATTTTCACACACGTCATCAGGTCGAAGACCTAACTTAAGACATATATTTGAATGGATATTGCCTCACATTTGCGTTTATTTGTAATCTGAACAAAAGTTTTCCCAGTGCCTTATAGGTATTTGTCTGGCTCATATTTTCTTACTCGCTGCTTTGTTCTTTTAACTTCTTTTATATTTAGACCAACATACTTTATTCTATAAAAATGCACACCAAACATCTGATTTCAAAGTAGACCATGGACCAATTCTAAAAGCATCGAAATTAAATGAAAAAAAGAATTACCAAAATCGGACTACTCTGTAAATAATTATGCGTGGTCATACCTACATAAAAAAATATACCTATACGGGTCGAATTGATAACCTTTTCCGTTTTTTTTGTCGGTTGAAAATGTCTCAACGTCAACCGGTTCAAAAAGTACTTAGATTCTACCGAGAAAAAAAATAAAAATGTCAGAAATTAAATAGTAAGTAAAAAAGAAAGAAACCCTTTAAAGATAGGAAACTTCTAAATTTAAAATCTTTTGATCGAATCAATTGACCTTGGTCCTAGGACGCGTACACATAACTACTACGAATATAACTAACAGCTATATCAGTTGAAGATCACGCAATGCGATCACGGACAGTATCTGATAACATCTTTTATCGGCAATTGTGAGGTGAGACACTCCTCTCGCTAGTATCAAGTCCGATACGAAATATACCTGTCAATCAATTGATTTATCAAACAGTTTTTTGTCGTATTCATATGGTGGAAATGGTGATGTTGCGGGCGTGATCGCGGTATGGCACAGCGTATATACTTATAGAATTTATAGGCTAGTTGCTAGCTTTTTCACTTCATATACGGCGAATGTATGGAGCTAGACAATTAATTTGTAAGTATGAATGGTACTTTAGCTTGTATTTGCGCCTCTACGCGCATTAAATTCGGTCGTTTTCAGATACACTAGTTAATTTGACATTAAGATCGTTACGTTTAAACCTGAATAAAGTGTATGTAGAGGACCTTTCAGTCTTAGAAAATTGATAGACAATAGACAATTATGTATCTAACAGGCGATAGCAAAACATAACTAACTCGACAACGTTACGAACGACGATAAAAATTAAATTAGTAGAAAGAATTATATTTTTAGAACTCGTTATAACGTTTGTTGGGAATATTTAAATATGTAATATAAATGGCTAAGGACACAGAGTCTCGGCCTGCGTCATATGCTTTTTAAAAATATTTTTCACACCACCGAGGCTTTGTTTACGTCAGCATACTTAATTAACGGACGGCATCATGTAATAGACTTGAATTTATTGTTCTAAGCATCAGGTTTTGTTGACAAATTGGGACTTCTTTAACCACGATCTTTTCCTTGTTTTTCTACTTTAAATCTCTTACTATCTGCTCTGCGTAATCCTCCACCTTCCTCCAACACCTTGACCACCATGCTCACACTACATAAGGAGTCGATTTGTAAATATTAGAATTAAGTGCACATCTTCCCAATAATGTTTGCCATCCCTAATCTATACAGTTTAGAGGGTGGAAGTGCTCAATCTGCATAACAATCGATGATTGTCCGAAGTACTTAAATCCGGGATATCTCCCTCGTAGTCAGAGACGGGCAAGTAGTAGTCAAAGGAAGTTCTAAGGATTCGTACATTCAAATCTAGGTATATGTCTATAACACCTATGTTCTAACTTCCAAACAAAGAAAATACACATGTCCTATGGGCTAGGCAACAAATAAACGTGTACCCGAGACTTAAATATAAATGACCATCATACTAACATTTTTCTTATGCGAGATTCGAACCCGTTTCTTTTGGTTTCGTGGCCGGGATGTCTAACCACTATACCAAGAGGCCCGTCATACTATATTTTAGTTAAGCATAAAGAAAACTTCTCAAAATCACATGTCAGTGAAAGTATGACCTACCTACATAAGATATGGTAGCCTAGCTCTAAAGAATCGTTCGATGACATTTAGCATCTAACCGCAAACGGAACCTAAGCACTTCACACACACCCACACTAAATCCACAATATACATTTGCCAATCGGCTATTACTTACTACTTTTACTAAAACAGAACCGCAGACATTACCACGAAATTAACGAAAACCACCTTTAATCAATGCCTTGAATAAAAATTTAATCAATTATTTTGATTGCTAAACATAAAGATGTTTAAGTATTGTTATACACAACTTAAAGTGACAAACAAGCATACAGCCTGCCTGTCGGTAAGCAGTTGCCGTAACTTAGGGGTCGGTAACCCGCGGTTCCATACCTAAAAATAACTTAATTTGTCACCAAAACTTTATGAATTCCTTTTGAAATGCGAATGTTGAAATTAAAAACGTTTTTCACTCTTACTGATAAAAGCGTGATGTAGGTACCTAAAACAGCTCCTTAACGCATGTATTATTTAAAAATAGTTTTCACCTTCTACGTAAACGAAGTCGTGGGTTAAAGTTAGCGTTAGCCCAAAGTAACTATTCCACGCGGACGAAGTCGCGGCCAGAAGCTAGTTAGATAATAAATACTTCATAAAGAAGTATAAAAGCTACTTGGCAGAACTTAATACAGCTAAGTAGTGTAATAACAAGATATCAGGGATTTACCCAAAGACACGATAACATCTTTTAAAAACTGTGAACCTGTTCTCGACTCACATAATTTTTTTATTCGACGATATAGTCGCTGGTTTTTGATATTTTTAAACATGTAGGTACAAGGAGTAGATCTGAATGAGCGGCAGTGTGTCTGATCAAGTAAGTAACAAGAAAAAACCGGGGGCTTGATGAATGGGATTGGACCCTTTGTTTTTTTTTTTACTTTGGGAACTCCCATGAGCCGTCACCCTCTGAACGGGGATCTAGAGGGTGGTGTGTCGGACTTGAACCGACTAAACCCCAAGGTGGCCTCCCGCGGCGCAGTTCCGGTGGACCATTCCCCATGGAACTATACAGCAACTCCTTCGTTGTGCGCATGCCGCGCTGTGCGGCTCATCTCGCGCGGAGGTTAGGTTAGGGGCCGGATGCACAGCACCAAGCACACGCGGGACATGCTAGGCCACCCAGCATGTCTCAACTACTCCGCCCAGGAATTTCATCAGGAAATGCACACCCCTGCATGAACTTTTTACCCACACCAATTAATTTTCAATTAAGCAAATTTTTATACTTTTTCATAAATTCTGTGGGGGTTGTCAAAAACAGATTTGACTGACAACACTAAATACTGCTTATACCACACACAGGACAAGCAAAAACATTATTGTTACATTCGTGTTTTAGTTTTACGTAAGTTAAGCGTCTTCCTTATTTTTAAATAATAACTAACTAGCTTGACGTATGTTGTATGGAAAACCTATTTAGCCTGCACATTTAGATCTACATATTTAGAACCATTATCATCATCTATCTGGACTGGCTCGATGGCGCATTCGGTAGTGACCCTGCCCCATGCGCCAAGAGTTGTGGGTTCGATCCCCACCCAGGACAAACATTCGTGCGATGAATACTTGTGTTTGTTCTGTGTCTGGGTATTAATATCCAATAATTAAGTATATATTTGTAATACCACTGTTGATTCTGATATCCGTAACACAAGTGCTTAAGCTACTTACCTCGGAGTCAGATCAATATGTGATATAGTTTGATATCTGTCCTAATAATAAAGATTCACGTTTCACGTTGGACGAAAACCCCTTCATTATAATATATAATCATCAGACACAACACAACTAAACTGCGGAATCAACTAAGCGGTTTGAAATGATCTGTTGGACAAGCTAATTTCTTTCAAACTTGAACCAAGGTTCCATAAGGAAACTCCACAATCTTATAAATGCAAATATCAGGTACTTTACCGAGTTAAATAGACAAAATGATTTTTTTCCTCGTTAGGAACAAGATGAACAATAAATTAAGTAAACAGGCATTTTTAACAGAATAAATTAAATGTTTGGATTAAATTGCAGTAATAACTAAAGCCATTATTTAATTTTCCTTCTGTGAATAAGTTTTAATTTCAGTATTTTATAAGTTCCACCAGAAGCGAATACTATAAATAATGATTGTCACATAAATTAAAATGTAATTTGAATAGCTATCTGAGACAGTGGTGGCAACAATTATTTTATTTAGCAAATGATATCTAATGATGTACTTACATAAAGATAATGGGGTAGAGAGTAGTGCCATTGGGCGATATTAACTTTATGGTAATTCGGGTATAAGCCCTGCACCCTAAAAATCTCTATCCAGTCTAAGGTTTGGATAGGCGAACCTATGTATATAATAGGCAATCGCTTCAATGTATATTTACCAGACTCGCTGAATCCTGGCTTCAATTACGTCTGAGGAGACATAACGCTAGGAAGGTTATGATTAAGAAATAAATTATAATTAAAAATTCAGTCGAATTGAGAACCTCCTCCTTTTTTTTTTGAAGTCGGTTAATTAATTATGATTAAATAAATAAATTATTTGTAGGTGATACACACATATCATATCATCACGCCCTTAATCCCCGGAGGGGTAAGCAGAGGTGTCGGTAATGTATTCAAGAATTTCATTTATATGTAGTTTTATAATTTATATTTTGCTATTTAAATTTAAGATATTAATAATTGTTCGCAAAACTTGCACACCTGTGTAAGTTGATAAACGTATTTACTTTCTTACTCATGCGATGGTGAATTTCGAAATATTCAAATAAATAAATAAACGGCTGCCATCTGTTTTAATTAGTCCTTTTATAACCTAGGTTAATGAGAGTTTTCAATGTACGAGACTTAGGAAACTATTAATTTTACCTGGATAATTATTATCTCATGTTATTTCTTAGGGTTAAACATTTTAATGTAAGTACTAAATTTCACCACAATCGGTGAAGTTGAAAGACGCGTGTTACAGACATAGATACAGATTTATATTCACATTTATAATAATATGAAGGAGTAAGGAGTACCTAAGGATTATATAAATTAGGATATTAGGATAGGAAGCAAAAACACCGTAAATAGATTGAGATAAAATAATCATCCTCCTCTCGGCCTATTCCCAGATCTGCTTTGATATTCTCTGAAAATAATAACAATGTGAAATCAATATACTTACACAAAAATCTTAAAGAATTTGTACCATACCTTTCACATTAAGTATATTGTGTTAAGTAAACAAACTTGGACATATAGCTACGTTGATTAATGATTCAAGTATTCTTGATACCATTGTATCGATAATAATGACTGATACAGAACTTAATACAGACATTGAATTACGGTAGTACGAAGCAAGCTTCAGCAGCCCTAAAAATGACTTTCGATGTCCTTGACACAGATTTAACCTTTGACATAATTAATGACCGTTAAATGACGAATAATTAATATTCCATCAATATCGTCCGTGACGCATACCTACCACGTGTTTAGTTTCACGACAATATACACAAGGTAATGGCACATAGAAATTGAATAGTGAAATAAGATATTTTCATTACATAATTATATTATTTACTTTCATATTGTTGCGTACCAAATTATTTTGATCACATTATCTGTATTAAATTACGTCTTGCCTTTTTCCCATAGGAAAAAATTACATCCTTTCTTTTGTTACGATCCAGGCTCAAACCCATCGCTTCATCCATATTTAAATGATGGGGTCTTTAATTTATATAGATACACAATAACTTTCCGTCAGGTTAAAATTATCAAGCACAATTTCGGTACATACCTATTCTTTTTAGGTTATTAATGTAAAATATGTGATATAGTTTAAATACAAAAGGGACACCATCTTCCCGCCATATAAAACTGCAATATGTCGCAAAACGAGACTGACAGCAAATGTGCAATAAAACCACATAATTCTTAAATCGCCTATACCTACCTACTATTAAGGCATTCACGAGAAACCTACAACTCTTAACTTTAAGCTTAGTCGCTTTGCAACAAGATATGACATTATTCCAAAAAAATACTGGCTACATTTATAAATAAAAAAATAAATACTCCGGCGACTTCCACTTCCCAGTTCATACAAAACTGTCGGATTCCTCATACATTCTCGCTACACCGCAACGGCGTCTGATTTCGTATGCAAAACGTGTTGAGTCCACGACGTGTGACGAACTGCCAAATTTGGGACACGCCACACTTACCAGACAGGTTCGCCTTTGTGTCTCGCGTCGGATCCTTTTCACGTGCTCATATTAACTCCTATGACGACAGACCACCGTAGAGGACAAAGAGTAAGTACTACCTACATTACGAATCTCTAGTGAGAGTAACACTCAAATGTTTCAGCCTATTGTTAAGCAAACTACCATTTATCATTCTGACGGACAATTGCAAACTAAACTGAATTTAGAGAAACTAAGCCCTTTGGGACGCATTGGTCGATACTCGCCTTCTAATAGTAATATTACTTATAAATAAATACGAATTAAGCCAACATCTTGCAGACAAAAAAAACATTATCAGTAGTGATGACATTTGGTGCTCGAAAAGTTTGAACGCGAACGAAAGATATTTTAAAGCCAAGGGTAAGAGCTAGTACTTAATAAATGTTTTCACACCTGTACAAAAGTACCAAAACCGTCCAATCGATATATTTGAGCAAGAAAACCTTCTACAGTGTTAAATCTTTGATGACATTGTTACACTGGTCTTCTGTTGATAAATCTTTTGAACCAAGTTCATTACCTATTAGAATAGAATAAGATAAAAAAATATTTTTAACTTTAAAAAAGCACTTATAAAACGTCATCGTCAAGATAAAAATATATAAAGGTAAAATATACATTTTTATTTAAGTAAAACGATTAAATGCCGTTATCAAATATCGTATTCAAACTTACTTTGTACTAATAATATTCATGGATTGAAAATTGAATAATAAAGTGATCCAAATTGCAGTATTGGAAGAAAACTTTGGTGGATGAGTTGTACTTTGCCTTCCGCATGACAAAAGAACCTCCCCCATTATTTGTATGAACGGATGAAACATCAACAATGTAAGGGTAATTTAGCATATTTGCAACCCTCATGGTTGTAGGAAAATACAAAATGTATACGAAGTATTTACTATACAAGAATATTTCGTATATAGATAAGGTATCTACATTACGAAACCGATCATCACGAAATTTACGACAAGTATTGATTTTAAGTTAAGAAATAACATGTGTGTTTTCAAGACCTCAATCCGAATGTGGGTGACCTGAAATTCAGAACACAAATATTTAATGAGCATTGGCGTGAACGAGACCCATGTTATACCTACGTGAGAGAAAAAAATACGCAAGTTTTTTACGGGATAGCGTAGGCAATTTGATGTTTATGGATAGCAAACAATATAGACTTAACTTCTCGGTTTACTGTTTTACATTGTTTTTTACATATTATTGATATACAATCAACATGAGGAAAACTACTAGTTCCGGTTAGTAAATACCTATTCCATTCCCTTTTTTACTAATACTTTAACACTTGGGAGAAAACGTAAATCCATCTTGATGAACCGGGGCGCGTCTCTTATATGGCAATAAATTAAGCAAGAATCTATGCATACTTTTGCTGACGATACTCAGTACTCAAGTGGAGTTCTAAAGTGGTTCTATGTTTAATAATCACCGACATATCGCACCAACGTGAGAAGCCAGATTAAGTCGTTGTAAAGGCCTAAAGTGCCGTAAAGATATCTTAATCCTCGCCATTGTAAGACTTGCTGTTTAACGTACTTTCTAGTGCATTTCTCGTCATATCTAACTATAGGTATATGAGACAACAGCATAGTTTATGATGGTATTACTATAATCTGTTTTACCATGAGACGTGGTAGCTAAGGGCATAAAACATGACTGTCACATGTTAGGGGATGGTCTTGATTTAAACGAATTTAACGTAATTTTTTTGTGTGTACAGGTATTTCATTTATTTGTGCAATTAAGATTATATAAAAATACAAGTGTTACATCTAGTCTTAGACTTTTAATTGTAAAATTAGGGTAAAAAAATCATATTTGCTACGGTTTAATTATATAGGTGGCCGTTATGAAAGAATCCATGTATGTATTACGGGTTACCATATTATGGAAGGCATAGAAACGAAATATAAACCGATGCTACACTACCAATTCAGGACATCAGAACACCATATTTTAAGGGTCAACCCTTTTAAGGTTCAGTTCATTGAAATCGAATGAATGAAAATAAAGTGCTGTTCGTTGTTAAGAGTGTTAAGAGTTGGTAATCACTTAGGACGGTTGGAAAGATTCGGTAAAAAAAGAATTTCGCTTAAATTTTAAATTGTAAGTGCTGTTAACCAAAACCAAAAGGGATGGTTGTGATTTAGCACTCTATGAATGTATAATATCATCTATATGTACCTATCATTGTCCCATGTTGGTCTGGGACTTACCTAATATGAATGTGCCAACGGTGTTCCTTGCCTAGCATGTCGTAAAATTAAGGCGACTAATGGTTTATTAAGTTTTAGGCATGTGATTTGTACCACACTGGTCACTACTTTTTTACAATTTTCCATATAACCCAGTCCAGTTTTATTTTTGCCCGAATGTGGTAAAGGATTTGCTGCCCCTTTGACTCCGATTACCACTTGAGGTTAACGGGCATAATGAAATATAAAAAAAAGTATGTAAGGTGTATTTTTATTGACGAATTAGCTTTCCAATGGTGAAAGAAGTTTTGGTATCGTCACAGTAGTTTTTGAGTTTATTCATTACAAACATACACACACACAAAAATACACTAATACAAATCTTTCCTCTCTATAATATTAGTATAGATTAGAATAGATAAGAACGCTAATTGACCACTGGAGTTTTTATTTTCCACGGAATGGTAACACAAAATTTGGTCAGGACAACATCCAACGGGTCAGCTAGTGGGCAATAAGTGCACAACAACTCACGTGTAATATCGCTCTCTACATCTTCCACCGAGGTGCCTTGAAGCTGCCGGTTGAGGTCCTCACCGCTCTCATACATTTATCTATCCGCTCGAAGCAATTGCGGCTTAATCTCATTTGTATTATAATCCACATTGTAATTGTGATCGCTAAGACTATGAGACCATGATTGTTTGACGTAATAATGACATTTTACTTTTACACTTCTGTCCATAAATTGGTGACAAAATAACAATAGAGGTTCGATTCATTTATGTTTGTTTAGATTGTAGATCATTATAATACACTTGGTACATAACCATATGGCTTTATGTTAATGACGCACAGATTATTAGGATGTTATGAATGCATCATTATTAACGCCACGCGAAAATTTCGTAATGTAGGTATTAGGTATAACCACAAATTCTAAATTAATAACTTACTATTCTAAACACTAAATTAATAGATATTAAGAGATTATTTAATTAAATCTGTTCTTTGAGATTTGATTAAAGCTTAATAATCTAATATACCTAGGTATAGGAATGTTTAGTGAAAATTTGTGTTCCTAAAACTACACTTTCTAAAGGTAAAAATAAACTGATTAAGTAAGTGACAAGTGGCTAGCTCGTCGCCTACACAATCACATACCCTAAAACCATATATATACCTTTAGTCGCCTTTTACGACATGCTAGGCAAGAAACACAGTGGGGACATTATTTTTGAGTCCCAGACCAACATGGAACAATGGGCTGGGTTAGATGGAAAATTATGAAAAAGTAGTGACAATTGGCTAGCTCGTCGCCTACACAATCACATACCCAAAACCCCATACCATTAGTAGCCTTTTACGACATGCTAGGCAAGAAACACTGACAAGTGGCTAGCTCGTCGCCTACACAATCATATACCCAAAATCCCATACCATTAGTAGCCTTTTACGACATGCTAGGCAAGAAACACAGTTGGCACAATTTTTTTAAGACCAACATGGGACAAAACAATGTTAATGAATTTGACTAACTAACTAGATTGGCGCAGCGACCCGAAGTGAGTCTTGGCCTCCGATAACAAGAGCCTCCATCCTCTTCATGATTTAATCATTGTTAAATATTTAATCATTGCAAAAGACGTGCAGTTAAAAACGCAATGCACTTGTTATACAAAAATGTCTTATATTGATATCGACTTGTGTACATATCATAATTGTCGTAATCTTTAAACTAATGTCATCATTTCTTTTTTTAAATCATTACTATAAAGTTGTGTATTTATTTGTGTGTTAATAATTCAAGAAGGATGTTTTGTTTGCGATGTCTCACTGCAGTTGTCTCCCAAAACAAATTGTTTTACATTCACGAGCAGTGAGGAGACCAAGTGTAAACATGCATGTCACTTTTTGTTTTATTTCGCACAGTTTGTTTTACACAGACGCTTTTTATACAAAGGTAACTGAATGCCAGACAATAGGTACACATCACTCAAATCTTAAACTAGAGCATTCCTCCAAATTTTACTGAGATACCTGTGAATACCGTATAATCACCACACCAAAAATCTGACGAGCAATCACGATCTAAGTGACCTTTGAACTGAAAGTAACATATCAACACCAGAACAGACAATCTGATTTAGCCTTAAATATAAAGATAACAAACATAGTATAAAGCATCAAAAATATGATGATAAATTCAAAATATGACACTGATGAGATGAGATATTTTCTATCCATATGTCACGAGATGAAGACAGATGTAATGGGTTGTACATTCGACCAAAGTCAATAATAAATAAGTATGCATATTTAACGATAGAATGCCACAATAACTTGTGCGGTATAAAGGCATCTCACTCAACGACTTCAAAACAATTAATAAAAACCAATAATAAACGACTATTTATATACCTACACATATACATACCGGCATAGAACACATCGTTCCATCCATGTGCTACGATCCAAGTTTACTCGCATCTTTCGCTTCTTTTGCTTTTTTAGTCTTTTCATTCATGCTCTTCGGATAAGGGTTATCTTTACCTGGCATTTGAATGGGTGGAAACTGAGGCTTTATTTTTTTAAAGCAAAAAGTGTTTGAAGAATCTTCTCCTTGGACTCTGCCTACCCCTTCGAAGATTCGAAGCGCGCATGATAAAAGCGTGTCTCGTCGAAATTGAGACAAACCTAAAAAATACGGATATTTTCAAAAGATTTATCTCGGGATACAACACCAAAACGCGTTCCGTGTGCAGCTGTACCACTCAAACAGAATTATTTCAAAATAAGATAAAACAAGCGATAAGACTAATCTGCTGAAATACCACGAAGACGATGACGTAGCGCGTTCTCGACCAATGAGCGGCGTGGGGTGCCTTCACGCCCCCGGCTCATGGGTGACATGCGGGGGCTCGTGGGCTGTATTGCCAGCTCACAGAATTACTTTATTTCATATCACATTTGATCATGAAGGAGCTGAAGCAAAATGTATGCCTATACCTATACCAGCAGACTTTAGACTAACTTATTTTGATCAAATATCTTAAGCCTTGAGCACCATTTTTCACAAAATCAGCCGTAACATCATCATCACGGCTAAATCCCTAATAAATAAAGAATCCAATAAATAATCTCAAAGAAACTCAGCTAGTTCTGTATCACAAAAACAGATATGAGATTAGTGTGAATATATGGACCTCATAACGTACCTAAGTATGTTCTGTTGCAACCATGATCCAAAAATAATCTGGTTCCCTTATCTTACGGTTACGAAGGCCAGATCGGCAATAGCTTCAATGTAATTACTAAACACGCTTAATCATCGATGATTGCCTAAGCGGACTCCGTCTAAGGACGGGACATAACGCTAGAAAGATGATGATAATAATGTACTATGTTCTGTGCCACAAGAAAACTAACCAAAAAAACTGTTAGATACTGAACGTCAACGCAACTTCGCTGGTAGAAGTTATAGTAGCCATAACTATTACCACTACAAGTACTTAAGGAAGTAATTAGGTACTACAGATATAATTATATCCCCTTAAACCGAACTAAAAGCGTTAGAGCATTAAATTATTTTTTTATAAAATACACTGGCCACACTACAGGCAGCCGGTTCACGCTGCCTCCACAGGCTTGTCAGAGATCCGTCTGATATCGTGATCTTATAATACCAACTCAAACATCACTAATGCCCGTTTAGTGTCTGCTCCTAAAGGCTACAACTGCTTTTACAAGCGATAAGCGATAATGTCTGTGTAAATGCGACGCTTCTTTGTAACGACTATTTCTATTTCTATTTCTATTAAATTAAATTGCCTACCTGTAAGCTCGATGAAGCAGTGTGGTAATGTACTTGTTAGCAATTGGTTATGCAAACGCAGGCGTTCTAAATACAAACGCTTTGGTTAGTAGCGAATAATCCTTAGGAAAACTAGGCATAAGTATGCCTATAGTATGTACTTACTTAATGTGACATTACGAAGGACTCTCGACATCGACAGTGGTTCCCGAGGAAAGTTTAGGTGTATAATTTGTTAAAGTTTTATGTAAAATAGTTGAAATATGACAATAATTCTTAAAGGTCGGAAAAATCAAGCCGCCTAAAAACTTTCATCGAAAACGCTGATTAATCCGATGGAAATAAAACAAAACCATGTATAGTGCGATTGTTTTTCTTTTTCATTTATAACTAACTAACTAAACTTCACACCACTTCCCTAGCGGGGTAGGCAGAGAGAACCGAACGCCATATGGCACGATCCTTACACACCTCACACGCCTCTTCAACATTTATAATCCTTTTCATACAAGCTCTACGGTTTTTATGACGCCTAACATCACCTTCTGTTAATACACGACCAATCTGGTCGTGGTAGGTGAGCCTGGGCCTTCCGTGGCTCCTACATCCTTCCACTTTCGCATTGTATATCTGTTTAGTCAATCTTTCGTCATCCATTCTTTCCACATGTCCGAACCACCGGAGCATGCCTCTTACCTTGACTCCGACGCTGTCCTTCAGACCGACTCTCTTTCTTACATCATCGTTCCGAACGCAGTCCGTGAGCGATACACCGCAGATTTTCCGCAGCGCACGCATCTCGACCGCGTTTATTCTACTTTCATGCTCTTTCTGCCATACCCAACTCTCGCTTCCCTAGGTTAACGAAGGAATCAGCACCGCATTGTGTATAGCGAGCTGGGCCTTCTGGCTGGCTGGTTCTCTGGCTTCTTCTTTACTGCCTAGAAGTTTTCCTAACGCTCCATTCACCCTATTCCCTGCATTCACTCTTCTTTCTATATCAGCGGAGTACCTTCCATCTCTACTTAGCAGATCCTAGATAGATCTACAAAAAAGTCCGCATATGTCTATCTTTTAAGGATAACTTACTAATTATGCCCATTCTAACTTTTAAAATATAATGTGTTTTTTTCAGCACCTATTTAGACGGATACAGTATCAACCCTTATCAAATTAAATACGTGAGTCACTTTAAGCATTTCATACAAATTAAAATAGCTCGTTATTGCAAAATTTAAAAGTACGCGCGAAAAAATAAATTCGAGCGGTCGCGCACCAGCAACGCCATCATGACGCGACGACCGATGCGATGTACGGGACTCGCTTGATGCAGGCACACCGCCCACGCCCCGCGCGCCCTATTTTTGTATGTTTGTACCGAATAACCGAAAAAACTTAAAAACTACTATTAGTATAATGCTCTCTCATATTAGTTTATACACCCGTGCGAAGCCGGGAAGGGCCGCTTTTATTATTATTCTAGATTTTAGAGCAAGGCGTAGCCTGGTCTTACCTGTTCCTACGTAGGTAAGTACCCTTATTCACCCCAATCGCTCATAGCCTGAAACATATTTAAATCGGTTATTCCAAAAATAATAACTTAAACAAAACACGAGTATTCACGCCACTTCCATTTACTTTTATTACTTTACTTTTACCTACTTACTTATCATCAGGGGCGGAGCTACACAAAGGCAAGGCAGAGCGGTGCCCGGGGAAGCCTAAAACTTGATTAGCAGACTTCTGTTTCATTTGAAAAAAAAAATTAATTGCAACCCCTATGACCAAAAGGCCTGGACCAGGGCCCTTTGTCACCTAGCTACGCCACTGCGGCCGTGGGTTTCAAGTTTACCTGGGTCACGATTAGCAATGGCTAATCGTAGTCTATACCCAAATATGGTCAGCTGGAACGAAACACTGCACCCATGCCGTTGTAAACTGTCGTGTGTAATAATAGAGGAAGTAAGTAAGTAACAGAAAAAAAAAATGAGTCGAATTAAAGAACCTCCTCCTTTTTTTTTTAGTCGGTTAAAAATTAAGTGGAAGGCCCGCGGCTTTTGAAGCCCCCGTTCAAATCGAAGTAGACTTTATTGGACAATTAAGACATTACCTATGTATGGAGGGTCTTATCCATTATATGTTTAATATTTTACCGTTACTAGATAAATTTACTTTTAGGGTCATAACCGTCTCAACGCAACGGAATAAAAGTAAGAAAATCGTAAAATGCGTAATAAATAGCACATTCTTGTGTTAATAAGTCCTCTAGAGCTTTCACCATACAACTAAAAAAAAAACATAATATACGGTCGAATTGAGAATCTCCTCCTTTTTTTGAAGTCGGTTGAAAAACTATTTAAAGTGAATATCAATGATGGCTTTAATTACATGTTACAGACAAACAATTACTTATTTTTTTTGTCAAAAAAAAAAGTTTTTGTTAAGGCACCAATCTTTGTCATAATTCAGCATCTATTTGTTATGTCAATATTTCCTAACGCCTGCTGCACTACATACCATGAGTCCCAAGTATTAAATCATCATCATCATCATCTTGCCCTTCTCCCAGATCATCTGGGGTCGGCGCAGCATGTCTTCCTTTTCCATACGTCCTGGTCAGCAGTCATCAAGCTATCCACTCCCATTTCTCTCATATCATCTTTTACACAATCCCCAAGTATTTAATGTAATGAATAAATACTGACAACGCCTGGTACTAAAAAAAGGCAACAAAGCAAGTTGCCTATGTTCCTAATGTTGATGAAAATGAAATGTTAGGCGCTTTGGTTAATTGAGTTCTAAAGTACATAAAAAATACAACAATTATTCAATACCTAGTTTATAGATGACTGTTGGTGAACAGCGGAACTTTAATAAAATAAAAATTGTTGATAAACGATAAACCGTATTCGATCAATATCGTTGGAATGTGTTTGTCTATGGTTTATATTTCGCATCACTTGTCGTAGCTTTCATTAATAATCTGTGGTAGCTATGTACTCTTGTAGCGTGTCGCTTTGCGAGTGATTTGACAGTTGTATATCGCCGCCATTTTGCGTTGCTTTAACGATTTGCGTCGCTGCATATTGCAATATATTTGTTATTAGTTTATTAATTATTATTGTCTTAAATTAATATTGACTGATTTCAAAAATTTTATTTATATTTTCGTGTTAGATTTGTGTTAGTTTTTTGTGTACAGCGCATCACAATGGGCCGTAAGAAGAAGAAGGCATCGAAACCTTGGTGCTGGTATCCTTTTCCAATGAAGCTAACTGGATTACAAATTTAGCGTGACCTTCGAAATTAGGTCACTCGTTAAAATATTCGTGTACCATTATCTTTTATACTTTTAGAAACATTCGATTTCCTTAGCGCTCTTCTCAGGTATTGCAACAGGGAATTTGACGACGAGAAGATCTTGATCCAACATCAGAAAGCGAAGCATTTCAAATGTCACATATGCCACAAGAAGTTGTACACAGGCCCCGGCTTGTCAATACACTGCATGCAGGTACGTCATGCGACCGCATCCCGCAGCCCTCACTTGGCACGCGCCCCGCCCGCCCACGGCCAGCATGCGCTCCTCTTTTAACTTGTGTAGTTATATCTTTAGACGTTTTGGCGCGTCTTATTCTGCTCCCATAATAGTACTACGTAAATATCCGTCAAATTGCTAATAATTACATTTATTCTTTTATTTGTGCAAACTTATTGTATTTTGTTTCTCATCTTTGCAGGTTCACAAAGAAGCCATAGACAAAGTACCAAATTCATTACCAAATAGGTCAAATATAGAAATAGAAATCTATGGTATGGAAGGTATTCCGCCTGAAGATATAAGAGAACATGAGAAGCAGAAATCAGGTATAACTAAAGGCTTTTTATGGTTCATCAATAGGTTTTTGGAACAAACTGTATGTACAAAACCATATTTAAATGTTAACCGCTAGCTATAGTACTCTAGGCGTATTGGATGTTAGCAACTGTGTTGGTTATGGGATGTTTATTTATACAAAATACTGAATACTGCACCTGTTTATCCCTGTAGTGTAATTAAGACAATATCGGAAAGATTGTTGGCTGTTCAATAGTTTTAAAACAACAACTAAATATTTTTAGTAAGTGGAATTTCTCTATATATCTTTTGTCCAGGTGGTGGTGGCGGCAAGGGCTCCGACAGTGATGACGACGAACCTGCAGCCAAGAAAAAAGTTTCTCCTGCATTAGTAAGTATCAATACCCATCATAAATCTTAATAATTATTGAACTAAGCAGATACTTTATTTTCTTTTTTATAAGTTATAATCTACTTAATCAATTTAATTTGACTGGAAATTCTACTATGATTAAAAATAAATATTTCAGAACATGGTTGCCAAAGTAAGAGTTTTTAATTAAGATTTAAATTAGTAATTGGATGATATCTTGTTGTATTTGTAAATATTTGCCCTTAAATTATATTGATAATATTGATTTATTTTGTAAAACAAAATATTTACAACTGAGAAGCGACTCATACACAATATAAACAGATTTGCTTTCTTATAGTTTATTATACAAATCCAAAACCCTTCATCAACTTCATTGCTTGACAGAATTATGCTTAATTAATCACCAAATTATTAATTAAACTTTACACTTCCCAGTTAGGCCCAGGCCCTTCACAAGTGACACCAGGCATCTTGCCCACCCCCATGGGCCCGGTGCCGCCTGGGATGTACCCAAGTCATATGGCCATGGGAGCTATGATGCCCCCATTCATGCAGGCAACTAGGTAAGAACATAATTACAAAAAGACAACTTATGCACACATTAGCAGCCCATCCCAGCTATGCATGGGTTGACATTTTTATCCCTATTTTTTCTAGAAATAAATATGGCCTATGTTACTCAGGGTTTCCTCTTAATAAAATGATTGTACTTCTATAAAGAAGGAAAGTATTTCCATGTGTGCTTGAGTATAACACTAGTTTACAAAATTACACTTTTTTTTGGCAACAAAAAAAAGTGTAATTTTGTAAACTAGTGTAATTTATTCAAGCTTCGTTTTAACAAGTTGAAGATAAAACTGCTTTACAATTATTGAGTCATCTAGTAACATTGCAACATAATATATACAACTGTTAAGTAAACACTAATTGTTTTGCAACCAAACAACTATTACTATGTAAATAATCTGTTTAATCTTCCTTTGAATGTTATCAACATAGATCTAGATATATTCTCATAGGCAACCAGCTAGCCACTTGTCACTACTTTTTCACAATTTTCCATCTAACCCAGCCCTGTTTTATTTTTTGGCTGAATGTGGTAAAGCTGCCCCATTGACTCACCCTGTCCCTTTGTGGATTTTGGCTTCATTATATACATGTAGTCAATTTATTTTAACTATGATTGCACTTGTTTGCAGAATGATGATGCCTGGTATGAGGCCACTCTTCCCAGCGGCTAGTATACCCACGTCAACGCCTAGCAAACCGACGTTCCCTGCGTATAGGTAAGTACATTATCTTCTATATATTAATAATTTTCCCTTATAAATTAGGGTCATAAATAAGCATAAGTGCTTGATAGTTCATTCTAAATGAGTTATATATGTAAAGAGAGCCTCCTATCACCTATGTAAATTAATGTTTAAAAAATGCTATAGGCAATGGTTGATATAGTATGTATTATATAGTTAACAGCTTCAGCCGAAAGATTAGAATGGCATTGAATGGCAGGAAAAAGAATATAATAAAATACTGAATGAGTATTATGTATTTAATTTGTGTCATTTGAAAAATTTTTGATACCAACTTCATCGATTTCGTGATTATACCTACCTTTCCCTCGCGTTCACGGTATCAATGTTTTAAATCTTCGTAAATGTTGGTGTTTAATTTTTATCTTCTTCAATAAATCCTCAAATAATAAATTCGCACTCTACTCCAGTTAGTTCAAGCGACTCTATCTATCGTCACGTCGAATTCCCAGTGGGATAACCGGAGAGATCCGTGCGCCACATTACGCCAGCCTCTTTCGCTCCCCCGACGCTCATAATCGTTCGCTACAAATACTGTTCGTCCGCAGCAACGCAACGATCAGCGCGCCGCCGACGACGTCGACGGCGAGCGGCGACGCGAAGGAGAACGGCGAGGTGAAGCCGCCCGCCGCCAACGCGTGCCCGCTGGTGACCGCCACCGGCGCCGGCTCCAAGATCGTGCACCCGCCCGAGGACGTGTCGCTGGAGGAGATCCGCGCGCGCGCGCCGCGCTACCGGCCGCGCGCGCGCGCCGCCCCCGCGCACGCGCACGCGCACGCCGCGCACGCGCACGCCGCGCACGCGCCCGCCGCGCACGCGCCCGCGCACCACGCGCCGCACGCGCCCGCGCCCGGCACCAGCCAGGCCGAGGTGGGACTCTTTTTATTTTACCGTTTACTGCTCCGCGACCGTGCCGCATGGCCGCGACTCCGACGGGGCAACACTGACTGCAAAAGTTCACAAGATTATTTTTATTCATACGAAACCACTTTTTTTGTTAAACTCATTATTCTTAAAAACCTAATTTATATCATATTATAAAAATAAAAAAATTACTTCACATACAAAATGATGATCAGCTGATTGGCTTGATTTGGATGAAGAGTAAAAAAAAATTTTTGTTCATTTTATAAAATCATTTAAATTAGTTTTTTAAAATAATGAGTTGAATAAGTAAATAAATGGTTTCGTATATACTAAAAATCTTAAATATTAATTTGGGAACTTAAAAAATTACCATGCAAAACTGTCCAATAGGTATTGGTGAAATTAAATTCACTGAGATAACTAAGTTTACTTACTTCTGCCCCACCCATGTTGCATTTTAATTTGTTATTATTAAATGACGAATAATGTTAATTTGTATCACAGAGCAACACGGCATCCATGATTGAATATATACATTTTCCCTAAAATTATCAACTTACTTAATCTCTTCTGTCTACATTTTATAGATGGATCACCACCCATTTTAACAATCTAAGTTGCCAGGGCTCTCAAGGGATAGAACAGTCTGCACTAACGCGAACGAAGCCGAAGGAAAAGCTAAATTCTTTATAAAATTCTGTATGCTTTACATTGGTGGTGGACAGCCCCGCTTTGTGATATTACTGTGCTATTTATTGAATTTATGTATGTGTTCCCCCAAATAATGGATATTGTGACAAATTTAATATACTTGGTGGGTTTTTATTTTGGTTTCACAACATTACTTGATCAAAATTTAACCATGTCTGGAAGAAATGTGAACCGTGTTTACGATTTTGACGTTAACCGTCCAACCATCTCGAAAATATTTTTGCTTTCGCAATGACGAATTATCTCGACCATTTTCGAATATGACGATCTGACCTGATCAAAACCGTTTTTACTATTAAGTTGTTAAATTAATTTTAAAGTAACCACATCTATTGTAATAGTACAATATTTTAAAACCTAGATGTAACAAACAATATATGTTTGTTCTACACATGTCGGTGAAAATAGACGAGTAATTAGTTCATCTATGCTAAAAGATTTGAAAGTACTTGATTTGTGAAACCAGAAAAAAACATAACTAGTAACTTGCGTCTTTGAGAATTAATAACTAAATATTATTTTGGATACTATTATCTGTCGAAGGTTTGTGGGTACTTGAACGGAGATAGCATCTAGTCTCAATAGGCACTATCAATCGCTTTTATCTATTGGTCGATATAACAGCATGTATCAATAAACGTTACTATCTTTGAAGACCACAATGGCATTCATAGAGTAATACTCGTATATGTTATAAGTAAGATCATGCATTATAGTACATGCTGCAAATAAAGCTAGCATCTTTAAATTCTCTGTATTTGCGATTGAAATCCTATACATATTACCCAAAACCAAAACCATTCTTTTTTTTGAGAATTGGTTTTCGACATCATATTTTTTTTTAAATTTTCAAGGTCACAGTATAGTTTAATGTTTTATTGTTTTTAGATAAATCCACAAAACATCTCTAGCCCTCTAAGAAATGTGGATGCCATTGGTTGTTTGATAATTATATTTATATCACTAAGCTATTATATGCCAAAAGTGTTGTGAATCATTTGGTTGAATATTAGCAAAAACTAATTTCTTAAATTCTGCTTTTTATGTATGCTTAAAATAATGGTGTCCGCATTGCTTCTTTTTTATGTAAAAGGTTTTGTAACGCCCGCGCATTTCGACAAAGTAAAGTTATGGGTTCAAAGAATACTAACAGACGATTTCTGAAATAGCTTTACATAACAAAAAAGTACTGAAACCAGAAATCAGCTGTAAGGAACATATAACAATGTTTGTAGAATTTGTTATTTGTACATTGAAATGCGCAGACTGCCAAAGCCTCGCTCTATGTCCTGTTGCGCCGGCGTGCACGCCTACAGATCTAGCCCGCATTCGTAACATCCTTACTACAGTACCGTGCGGTAGTGCCATATATTATATTATTATAGTATATGCTCGCAGCAAAACCCCGGTTTATATTTGTATAATGTAGGTAATGTAATGTTTATGAAGAGATGATGGCAAGCGAGACCAGATCCCTGAGTACCAACGAGTTCGTTAAAAGTCGACTACAATTTTTTTTTTTATTTGACAATTTTTAACCAACACGAAGGCCTGTCGTTGTCTAAATTCTCGTAGTATCATCCATCCACAGAATGAGGGTTTTTTGGAAAAAAAAAAACAACCGGCAGGTGCCATAACTTGCCTAGGTTGTCAAGGATGGGTCTGCTCCGGTCCTCAAAAATTCTCATACATCTATGATAAGGATAATAATATTGGTAAATATTTTTTTTTTGAAAATGCGTCCTTTGATATACCATCAAATTGATCCAAATCGATTTCACCATTTTCGAATAATCAGTAATTAGAACTTTTTTTGAAGTCTGATCTGAGCTCATCCACAGTCCGTCGCACAATATATCGCGGCGCACAGGGGTCGCACGAGGCGGGCTAGATCGGCACGCGTCGCGGACGCAGGCGGCGCGGGTGGGGGCAGATGCGACGGTACTAATGCATTAACAGGTGTACAACATGCAGGTGGCGGCGCACATGTCGGCGGCGGTGGCGGCGGCGGCGCGGCAGCAGGCCCTGCGGCGGCCGCTGCTGCCGCCCGTGGTGCAGCTGCACCAGCCGCTGCGCGTGGGCGTGCCCGTGTCCACCTGCGTGACCAGCATGCCCGCCATGCCCTCCATGCCCTCCATGCCCTCCATGCCCGTCATGGGCATGCTGCCCGTCATGCCGCAGTTCAACCTCATGCGCCCGCTGCAGCCCGGTCAGTACCCGCCCGCGCGCGCCGCGCCCTGCTACACGCCCTACCGCTAGGCGCGACCCCGCTCGGCTGGGGGTATTTCGACCCCGCGTTCCGCATCACTTTAAGGTTTGAATTTCGCGTTTAAGGTTTGAATTTTACGTAAGAACTCGGAAATTCATGAATTCATTGAATAACTGGTCCCATGTAAAGATTTTTATAATTCTAGTTATTTGGCCATTTTATTCTTCAATTTATTTTAGTATCGGGTAGTTATGTAGAAAAAAAAATTAATTTGAATACGTAACTGTGCAAACCTGCTCTTTCGCGTCCTCCATTCCACAACAGCATTCATTATCTTGTAAAATTTTCAACCTACAAAATATACAAGTCTTAAGGGAGGTTTGGAATTAGATTAATTTAGAGCGATGGTAGCTCAATGGTAAGGACACGCGCCTCTTAAGCGAGAAATGCGGGTTCAAACCCGGATTTTTCAAATCTATGTAAGTATTTATACCACTAGCTCGACGGTGAGGGAAAACATCGTGATGAAACCTGCAAATTCAAACAACTTTGGATTTGTAACCATGATCCAAAAATTGTCTGGTTCCCGTATCCTTAGGGTTACGAAAGTCAGATCGGCAGTCGCTTCAATGTAATTATCAGACTCGCTAAATCCTTGATCATGGTCTAGGCGGACCCCGTCTAAGCACGGGTCATAACGCTAGGAAGATGATGAAGGGAGGTTTGGAAAACATGAACTTTTTAGGATATAAAGACCCTATTCCACCGCCAAACAAACCTATATTTTTACATAAAAAAATTTAGAATTACGGTTTAGTTTAGTTAAGAGTACGGTTTTGACGCAGAATTGTTAATTGTACTAGCGAAATAATTGGTCACTTTCGCACATTTCGCACTATCGTTAGTCGTCACTTGCAAATGGTCAATTTCGTAAAACATCACTCACAATTGGTGTTTCACTCAACACAATCAAACACTGTAAATGACGTTTAGCAAAGAAGCAACTATTTGCGTAAGTGACCATTTTGTCAGAATGACAATACGAATGAATGAATTAATAAAACAGAGTTTCTAATGGTCAAATAACTCCTATTTATTTAAAATATATTTTTCCACTCCAAAAAACGATTTGCGAAATACCTACAGCTGAGCATTTTAAGATCATTACAATCAGCCGACGTTTGAATTTTTTCGATGATTCCTGGGAGAGTTCCTGTCACCTGTCACAGCAGGCCTGCTTAACAACTGCGGTTTATTCATACTAAAAACGACGTGGATTCAGTATGAATCTAGCAGGGTTTTGACGCATTGAACTTGATATTAGCAGAATGTCATCGTGAAAAATGTGGTCACTTTCGCAAAATGTCACTTTTGCAGAATATCATTCACAATATTGTTACTGTAAGATATGTACAGAGAATACCTTACTTTTAATGTACATACCTTAATTAAAATAAAGGAAATACCAACAACCAAATAGGATAATAATAAAAAACCCAAATATTTCTACATTATGAACACAAAAAATATACTGGAAAAAAATTGTGGAGGACATTCTGCGAAAGTGATCAATTTTTTTACGGTGACATTTTGCGAATATGACGCTCTGCGTCAAAACCTTTAGCAGTTGTTATGCAGGCCTGTTATAACAGGTGACAGTAACCCCCCTGAACGATTGAATCGATGTTTATTATTCCGTGTTGTTTATCAAAGCATAATCAAACATCGCATCAGTCAAAATAATAATATTTAGTATGAATAAGTAAATAATACTGTTAAATTGGTATTTTTCTCCCCATTTTACAATGATTTTGTGTCAGCACAACACAATTTTGTGTCAGTTTTGAAATACTTTTAGTGAACTGATAGAAGCCATTTTAGGATGATATAATCAAGTTGACCTCATTACTTTCCACTTAGTCTAATAATTGTATTTTTGATGTCAATATGGTCCAAGTCTATGAGACTAATCGTTAAATTTTTGTATGAAGAAGCCAAAGATGAATCTACGCAATGTTACATGTTGAAATGAATACAAGACTGCCGTAAGACACAGAAATAACACGATGGACGATTATAATTACGCGTTCATATTTTTATAACAGCGTCAGTATTTAACGATAAATGACAGTATTCGATTGCATTTATTAAATTAAGAATAGCCTACAGATAGGGCATACCTAATAGTTGTAGTATTATTATAATGGTACTAAGTTACTATTACTTTTGAGAACCTTTGCTCAGTACTGATGACATTTACACTATTTTGTGTGTTACTTAGATGATATTATACTTGTCGCATTTATCTTCGTGGAAAATTAATGTTTTGAATAAAGTTAATTAGATCAGAGTATTTGTCTGTTTTCCACGTAATCTCCAAACCAATCTCGATAGAAGAATAGATTAAGCGATGTACACTGTATTGTCTATACATAAGATATGATGGATTATGTTTTAAGAGCGCGGACGGGCTCTCTGCTTATTTGGCTAACGCGAAGGCGGGCAAGCGAGTGCCCGCCCGCCGTCAGTGCGCCGGCCGCCGCCGCGTGCGCAGTGCCAGTGCCGGCTGCGCGACAGCGTACCTTATCTCTGTCTCTCTCAGTATATAAACACTTAACAGCTTGTCCGATACTCACACCCCCCTAACACCCACTAACACGCCGGGTCTCTCGCCGCCCCTTACGATTCGACTGTCGTAGGCAAACACTTTCAAGAGTAAAACATTGTGATTTTGATGTGCCATCCGCACGATCGGAGGATCGGATTGAAAATAAGCGGTAATTTTATTCACATTCCTTAATGGATTTGCTTATTGTAGTAGCTCTTATCTTATTACTGTCTCGATTTTCTCGTAGTGTCATATAAAATGTGACTTTTTGTCGGTTTTACGGGTGGGTACACTAATATTATATTTACGTACAGTAGTTTTGTCGCTTTACAATGTGCATGAAACGAACGAGTTAATAGTCGTTGGCTGAATTGGATTCTACGAGCAACCATCTCGGATCACACTGAACATGCATGACTGCGGATACGATACATCGCCGAGTATTTTGGAAGTGTGATTTTTCATGTGAATTATTTATCCTACCTACCTGTGTTCCTTCGCTTCTATGCACCTCACCGGTCGCACGCGCATCGCGGCCCGGGGGGGCGACAGGCGACTGCTCGCAGTCACACTCGCGTGTTGGACCGCGGTCCCCTGTCGCCGGCGGCGCGCGCCGGGCCGCGCTAACGGCGCTCTCTGTGCAGGGATGCTGCTGCCGGGCGGCATGGGCGGCATGGGCGGCATGGGCGGCATGGGCGGCGTGGGCGGCATGGGCGGCATGATGCCCATGAGCATGTTCCCGGGCGGCGTGCCGGGCCTGCCCGTCATGCAGCCGCGCTACCGGTAGCCGCGCCGCAGGTACGTCGCGCGGTACGTGGGCTCTGGCGAGACGCGGCGCAGGTAAGCGGCCGGTGGCGGCCGGTAGGCGGGGACAGGTGACGCGAGTCGCCCGCAGGCGCGAGGTTGGGCCGGCAGTTCCCTGCGGGCCGTCCGCAGGCGACTTGGCTGTCACAACTGGCGTTGTTGGATTGGCGGCCCCCTGTCCCTTAGCGATCACTCATTCTACACTCCTACCTATCACCGAGCTCTCACATAGACTGTCGGCAGCAGATTTTCAGTAGCGAAACTCCGTTCTTAAATTTCTGGTGTTAAGTGCGTAAGGATCATAGTGAAAAGTTAATGTTTATCTGCCTTGAAATTTTTCTTAAGCGTTTCCACGTGAAGTTGTGACGTTTGCCTATTCTTGTAGAATTTTGACTACTTTACCGATTAAATGCTCTGAACATAAAAGTTTGCTTTTGATTTCTTCCCTTTAACTCTGGTGATAACATCTCACGAAAATATGGATTAGGATATCTTAACCTGGAGTTAATAGACTAAAAAATCCAGTAGCAAAAGTACCTCCACTGTGTAGCGTCATACGCCTTTGATTATTTCCTTAAAATCCTTAAAAATGTGAATATTATGAAAACAGTCTGTTACTTTAAAAAGGTTAAGAAACCCTGATATACTTAATTTAACACGAATCTTTTGTAATGCTTCGATGGCAAATATCCTAATGTCATTTACATAATGTCTTGAAGATCTACTTCTATTTGCCTTGTTGAATGAGAACATGTCATCAATTAACCAGGATTCGAAATATGTATCGTAACCACTCATCTGGGTGCTAAGCCAAATGCGCGCCAGGGATTCCATATCGAACTTCGCTAACGCTCGTATCGCGCCACAGACTTATTCGGGTGGACAAATCAGGAACTAACTTCCGCACTATGAGTTCTTAGTAGTAAACAAGTTTGTGGCGCGATACGAGCGGTAGCAAAGTTCGTTATGAAATCGCTGGTGCGCATTTGGCTAAGCACCCAGTTGTAACAAATGGCGCCCACCGGAACTGAAGTTACACTCATAGTCTCTCACATATTCAGCTCAGGGGTAGCGAACAATGACACATCGCATCTTATTATACAGATGCAGGCTTTTCATTGAATCTCCATTTGTAATATTATTTTACGATTTTAAGTACTATTGAACAAGTTCAAGATTATATCACGATATAAACACTTTATTTAAAGCATTGATAAAAGGATATATCGATATATATCCTTTGTTGGTACTTTATAGCTCCCATGTTTTTTTTTAAATGGTTCGCTGCCCCTGGTATTATTATTAAATATCTTTCAATAGAGGTAAGTGATGATGTAATGCAGTTTTCAAATAAAATTGTTATTAATAAAGCCGTATATTGAATTACAATAATAAAAGGTCTTGTCTGTACACATAACACGTTTATAATACATACAAATACAATTACCACTAGACTGTTAGAAGTTATAATACCGAACCCTTACAATAATTACATACACTGATTAATGAATACAATACAACAGGCTTACAAATAAAAAATGTATTTAACTAGTATCACCATAATTAATTGTATAAATAACCCAATTAAATATTTTGGTAGAAAATTCACAACAGATTAATTTCAAAGTAAAAAACGCTGCTATTAAATTAATTTGACAACAAATTTCAACATTACACTTAAAACTATTTATGGCAACTTTCAAAAACGTAACATTAATGCACTCTTCATAATAATAATAATAATTTCAAAATTGTTTAAGTTTCTCCTGGGATTGGCAATGATTATAGATTAATCTTTATTAGATTTCTAAAGCTAAGCTATAACACATTACCCTACTTGGTCTGAATATAATAAGGTATACTTGTTACAAATCGCTGTTAAATTTTAATAATAATTTCAGTAAGAAAACTACAAAATTTGAGCTTCCAAGATCACAATAAATACGATGTAGAATAAAGTTCAATAATTGCATGATTCGTTACAACTGATCACGATTTCGAAGACTACACGTCGACTAAACAAGTTGTTCCCACCTGGTAACACTAGTCAACTCTGTTGATGGGTGAGAAATGAAATTTCGTCCGTCAATACATTTTATTTAGCAATGGTTAAATTATATTTTTGAGCATCGGTAATAAAAAAAAAAACTTTTAAATTAAATTGACTTTTTCAAAATGCAATTCCTACAATTTGTCTCCGGATATAGGTGAGTCCGACATGGAAATAAATTTTTCGATTTCACAGTGTTCTCGAACGAAACTTTTAATTTCCTACTCGGCAACAGTGTTGACGTCGAAGTGTTACCGAGCGGGATAAACTGAACTAAACTAGTAAACGTTCTTTCACGATATGTACCTGTTCGAATTGCAATAGACGAAGCTACAAAAATAATCACAACCGTTCATCTAAGGCACTCTACTCATAGTGCCACGTGATGCACGATTGCATCGATCGCCCGATATCCATCAGATACAGTGTCGGATCAACACGGCGCTAGGCACGTAGAAAATGCTTACGTAAGGATTACTGAAAGGGTTTTGACGTAGACTGTCACTTTGAAAATCTTCTTATCGCGAAAAAATTGGTTACTTTCGTAGTTTGTAAATTTTGCTAATCTTCACTTTCACAGATTGTCATTAGCAACTCTGTTTAAACATTGTAAATGATTTTTTGCGAAAATTACTTGACTATGCAAAAAATGTGACAATTTGGGAAAATGCCATTCGGTGAAAGTGACCGATTTTATGCGATGGCCCTTTACAAGTGAGAAGCCGTTGCATTTGCTACCTCCTAAAAGGCTAATCCTACACAGATCGGGTATCTATAGACGTTCGCAAATGTACAGATAGCGCGCGAGTTGAATGCAGTCGAAGACTGAGACGAGACATACCTGAGCTCTGCATTCAACTCGCGCGCTATCTGTAGAGTATCGTTCTCAAATCCACTCGATATTGATCGCATCACGTCACACCAAGAGTAAAGTCACTAATTGTGAAACATTGGCACGTTTGTTTCTACATTACATTTTAATTATTGGTGTCACTTGACTTAGCAACCGATAAATACAATACAATAAGAATACTGAATACATCAAAAAGTTAACGCCCACTCGAAAATGTTCCAAAAAATGTACACCAATGAGGGTTACCTTTATGGTTAAAATATCCATCATATGACTGACAAACTGTAACGTTAAGTCTATCCATTTGTGCCAAAACCTAGCATTTCAGTAGGGCTATTTAATAAATATTTTATTTTAGAATCCCTCATTGTCTAGTTATCAAAGTAGCTAGAGTTAAGACTACCGGGCACGACACCCACGTTCAACAATGAACCTATCGAAAACCTGAGGCCTTTCGCTAATTTGATACTGCACCACTGCTAGAAATAGATATCAATATTTTATTTACTCAATTGGGTTCTAGTCTTAAAAAAATCGATAATTTACTTGTATGTTGTTAATAGAACTCGATTACGATGCTTTGCGGAAGCCTATATGCAGCGGCAGACGTCTTAGTTATTTTACATACTATCTCAGTTCATTCGTAGACAATGTGGGGTCATCCATAAACCTATGTCGCGAGAATACGATAAATTTGTACCAAAAATTATCACTATGAGTTGGGACAAACGCTGAAGGAAGGAATGAATTCAAAATATTTTGCGGCGTTATGGATGACCACAAGACAGTGATGAAACCCCAATACGGGCGTCTCCCTATCGATCGCTTTACACAAAAGAACCTTTAGAATAGAGGAATACGTAAATACTATCCTAACCGGTCGGGCGACGGCGTGATGTTCCGGAAGACGTCGAGCGAGGGCGAGGAGGAGCGCACGAGGTCCGGGCACGGCGTGTTGGTGCGCGTCATGCTCTCGAAGCGCTCGCGCATGGCGGCCACGTGCCCCGCCATCACGCACTCCCTGCGCCCGTCCCGCTCGCGCCCCTCCGGCGACTCGTCGTCCGCCGCCGCCCGCTCCGGCGCCTCCGTGTCCGACAGCAGCGACACCTCCGACGACGCCGTGTAGTACATCTCGCTGGCCGGCTCGCACTGCGCCGCCGGCTCCGCGTCCGACGCGACCGTCTCCGCCGGCAGCGACATCAGCGAGTCGCTCCAGCGCTCCTGCGCCTCGATCGGCCGGATCGATATCTCCGAGGGACTCGCCGCCTCGAGGCACTCCAAAATCTCCGTAGCGAGGTCCGGCACCGTCTCCTCCGGAGAGGCGCCCCGCGCGCCTCGAGGGTCTGGGAACGCGTACTCGGCTGCGACCGGCCGCCGGTCTGGCTCCGGCTCCGGCTCCGGCACCAGATCCAGCTCCGGCTCCGGCTCGGGCTCGTCGTCGCAGACGTCGTCGTACTGCGACGTCTTCATGGTGTCGCAGAGGCGATTGATGGCGTCGACGACGTCGCGCAGGTCGCTGACGTCGGCGGCGGGCATGGTGAGCTCGTCGATGGGCAGCAGGACGAGCGGGTCGCGCGGCGCGGCGGGCTGCGCGATGGCGCTGGCCGGCCCCAGCAGCGCGTGCGCCACGGACAGCAGCGCGTGCGCGGGGTGCGCGTCGGGCGCCAGGTGCGCCGTGTGCGCCGGGTGCGCGGCGCGCGCGGCGGGGGCGGGCGCGGGCGGCGCCGCCCCCCGCGCTCGCTAGCAGGCGCTCGACGTGCCCGACCAGCCCTCCAGCGGCACCTTCAGCGGCGGCGGCGGCGCCTGCGCCTTGCTCGCTAACCACCCCGACCGACAAATTAGATTAATCAAATCTGCGACCAGTCGTTTCGTATTAGTTTGTTCCATCGCAGCGGGTTTACTATTGTTCAACGATACGTCCTTGCATTAAACGATTTTGACGCACAAAGTTATATTCGCAAAATATCATCGTAAAAATTTCGTCACTTCCACAAAAAGTCATTTTCGCAGGATATCACTTTTGCAAAAGGTCACTTTCGCAGAATGTCATACAATTTTTTTTCCTCTGTAGCTATTCTTTGTAAGTTAAAATAAATTAAATTATGCGTGTGACCTGCGAATTTGACAAAATTTTTCGCGATGACATTTTGCGAATACGTTCTACATCAAAACCCAATAAACTTCAGTACATACGTTTTACAGTAGCACCGGCTCCGATGAAACGGCCTTATACAAAATATGTTGCGAAAATTTCACTGACGTGCATGATTTCTTTGACACTTGAATTTTTAACACTTCGAAGGAGCGAGAAAACAAAATTCATGCTACTTACAGTACTTAAAATTTTCACAAACAGAAAAAATGCTTTTAGTACATACGCATTATATTATTTTAGTGTATATACAGATGGTTTCAGAAGTAATTTTAAAACCTTTCACCTATATGATTCATACTATTAATACAGTTGTTGTACTATAAGATTACAATGTTTCCTAGCAAATGTTTTAGCGCCCGGTCGTTTGTAGGAATAATGCGGATAATATGATCCGAACGAAGTCAGTGTTCCATGCTCGCGATACCTCAACCATGCACCGTGCGTTATGCCATGCGTGACGATATCTAAATAATGATCATGCATTATAAACTATACTAATCTTGTCCATAATGTGATGCAGTATAAAGTCAAAATCTAAGAAATACCATGCACAAAATATAATAAAAAAATTAACTTACCAGAGATAAATACATGCGTATGTGTTTGTATCGTTCACAATACTGCAAGTCGCTATAATAAGTATATAAAATTATATGCTTTATTCATAAATGAACTAAACCACTTAAAATATATGAATCTGAGGTTCTCCCATATACTTTATCATCTTTTTCTCAAATTACTTTTTTTTACAAATGGAACATTAATTTCGCAACAAACACGAAACGATACACATTAAGCGACAACACTACACTTAGTTAGGTGGAACAATGAAATTACGACCAACTATTATTAATCTTTTATTATTCAAAAAATAATATAAATATTAAGCATCGTAGACATCACTATCACAATACCGGTTGCTTCAATATAAAAGCGTAAAGAGCATTTCACTAACTTCCTTAACTCCCAAAATAACAATAATATGGGTTATTATTTCTTTCCTGTTTTATAGAGGTCACTTATATCCAGTTAAGTATTTTAGTGAAAGGCTATATTCAACTAAATAATAAGGTGAAACAATGTGAATATTATAAGCCGTCACAGATACGATAAAGTACATAGTTTGCAGTAAATGGCACCTCGCTATATTTATAAAGATCACAACAACAGTTTCCATCTACATACCATTTTTTAAACATCGTTTAACATTCCTACATCGTGCAATGCTTGGCGAATATTGCACGTATCATTTTTTTTGTCTAATTTAATCTTTAATGAACAAGTAGATTAGCTATTATCTACATGTTCATTAGAAATATTATGTATTACCAGACAAACTGGTATGACATATAATAATTGTTTTAAAAAACATAATCTTACTAAATCTCCTAAATACTTAACCTTGAGAAATATCAAAAATCTCTAATATTGGATAAGTGGTAAAAATATCGGCCTTCAATAAGAAAGAAACCTATTTCTTATTAAAATACGCATATGATAAACATAAAAAAAATGATACGCGTGATGATCACCAATATGGAGGAACGACTAACTACTAAATATAATTAAATAATGACTCAACATAAAACTATGTTCTATTATACTATAGATATGTCGAAAATATTATCAACGTTAAACATTAAATATACATCGAATATACGACTATAAATATACTTTCACATACATAGTAAATGAACTTATTAATTTGGTTTAAATGACTGTAAGTAATGCCAATGTACCCCAACGTGAATTTTGCTTGCCAAACAAAAACAAAATGTGGTTTAGTGACATAACCTCCAATGAAAATGTACGATTTGTGGTTATTATCACTGTGCAATGAAAACAGACCAATCAGCATGGCTCGTGGGGCAAGTGATGATTAAGATAAACATGGATAACTGAAAACATTGATAAACCTGTTTTAGATACAACAGTAGACAGTTAGCATTTTTGGAATGACCAATTTTAAATGCAATCGCTCAGTTTTACACTCCCATAATGACCTGCTGTACTTGATTTAACAAAATGTACTAAAATAACTGATACAGAAACATAGAATTAAAGTTGAATAATAAATGTAAAAGGTATAGTTTAAAAGAAAAGTATAATAATAGTGCTAAGTGTCTGAATTATTCTTAGACGATAAATATGTAGTAAGATCACTTTTAAGTATCTATTAAAGTCATTTCACATGCAATCATGCAGCGGAATATTTTAACAAAACAACACTTGAATAACAATTTTATATAGAAATATTTCCATATAAGGAATTTTGGTATTTATAATAATATTTTAATATGACTTACGACTTACGTCTACAAAATAAACTAAAATTATTATGTCAACATCTTAGTACGACTTACCTGCCTATGCTAATAAAATTATATTCTAGCTAATACAAATGTTACATATGACTATACATACAGAAGCATGTCTGTGTGCGTTTTGCTCTCTTGTTTTACGCAATAATAATCACTATGTCTAAAGTTACTAGCCAGTAAATCAAACTCGTATATCAGTCAAAATAATTAATACTCTGCTTAGCAAACGTATCGAAATAATAATAGAAATACTTAAGTATTTCAAAGGTCGGTTCGTCTACTGCGTTTCAAAAACTTATCGAATACACACTAGTTCCTATTCCTATCTTGAGGAATTGTACTGTTCATTAATTTGTCCCACACGCCCTACATTCTACAGGCACATAATAACACTAACATGTCTAGATTGTTGACTCGTTAAACTGCCCAAATCTATAATACTTCTACTACTATCTTCAAGACTATAGAAACTACAAAATCAGTAAAATATAGTAAAGCAAACGTACTTTCACGTACAGAATGAAATTTACACAACAGTACATTCCGATTAACTTTCCACATTAATAAAATAAATGCAAACAAATTTCCCATAGAATTTGTAAAGAAAATCAGGCGATTATCCACTTAAAGAACTGTAGAAAAAAACATTTGATTGTTTACATTTACAACTACATAGAAAGCTAAAAATGCATGCCTTGCAATTTTTATAAGAATTAAAATTTGATACACTTAGTTTACACGTAAACGTCAACAGGTATAAACAAATTTATAAAACTTTTTTTTCAACAACAACATCGTACTGATAAAATCACCTATTCTAATAAGGCACGCGTTTACCGACCCTCAAGTTTCTTTCACTCCGACAAGCGAATATGAATATACCAATGATACACGCTTTAACAATGAATAAAAATTATCTGCTTAGATGGGGTAATGTAAGCGTTGATGCACGACTGTTTCTGTTTAAATAAAAAGTAAATATCAACCAACATATGTTTCTGAATATATAATATCAAATCGACACGTGGACAATCAATATGAACCTTGTGGCTAGAACAAATAATATACGTAACGATCATCGCAACCCCAAAGCAAAGCATTACATTAACATTTGAAAATTCATACTATTTATTGGCACACGTGTATCAAGGTTTAAAATAATTGTAATGTAAAACAGAGAACTTAAACAGATACCTAGTAGATTTCTCAGCAAGACGGAGTAAAAGTGCAAGTATTAGTGATTGATCCCAACGTTTTTACGATACATTAAAAAATAATAGAAAGTTTACTGTAGTCGTAAATGTCCTAAACCGGTTCGCTGTGACTCCTGCAGCCTGTTTCGTTGTCTATGGGTTGGCAGATATTTGCAAAAATTTTTAACTCCCCTATGGACTCATTTGCCATTTGCGTTTGATCTCTTTAAGACACAAGTTAAAAGGCTACCGTACATAGGTACGGTAGCCTTTTCTGATTTCAATTATAGAGTGATGTCAATAAATTTCTTAAACAAACAATGTACAATTTTTCCCGGTGTTTATCGACAACGTTTCTCCATTTAATGCTAATAATATTTTTAAAAGCTTATATCAAACACTACACCCACAACTTGGACTAGCAAAATTTGTGACGTCACAATTTGCTTAGGCATTTTATTCTAGAAAGCAACTATATTTTAACATTAAAGTGTATGCGCTGCAAATGATAAAAACAGGATGTCTAATAATCAACTCACTAGACGTCTTATCTCTATCCCCCGCGTACATCCACAAGCGTTGCAAATTTCTACCGCAATGGAAAGCAAATGGCCAAATCCAAAGACAATTACATCTGACAGCTGTCACCCGTCGTCAACGACACAGGCCGCGCGTAGCGTATGCGTCGTACCGCGGTCCTGCAGCGAGAAGCGGCCGCCCGGGGGGGTGGTGGGAGGCGTCACGCGTACTTACCGGCGACGGTGGCGCTGCTGTAGCCCTTGGCGATGCGCAGGAAGGGGTCGGGCAGCGGGAACTTGTGCGGCTTGTGCCACAGCTCGGCGAAGCGCGCGTCCAGGTCGCCGCGCGACGCGCCGCGCACCGGCGGCGCCGGCGCCGGGCCCTCCTCGCCCGAGCCGCCGTTGCTGCTCTGTATGCTCTGTGGGAGACGGGGGCAGCCCAAGTGATGGTCCAAACATCAGGTATTTTAAGACTGGTTTCCCGAAAGCTGGTATGGTATCTCCGATATTTGAACGTGTTCGCGAGCATTAGTGAATGGTTCACGTCACACAGAAAGTGCAATGTCGACACGTGATTGTTTTTGTTAGTCTGTTTCGCTTGACCGCAAGTGACGACCGTAGGTAAGTACTAGTTTACACACATTGGTGGAACGTTAACTGTATATGTTGTTTGAAGCAAGCGTGTAGGATTAAGCACTGTTCGCGTGCGTAAAAATTCTACTTTATAAAAGACTACGCGCTCAGTTTGGTATCAGTATAATCCTCGATCGAACAAAACATTGATGGTCCCTTTATTGAATTTCTATCAATCCAGTTTGGCGATCAATCTTGATAATCCGGAGCAGACGGAGAGACGGAACTGGTAAGAGGTAAGCACTCACGTTCTGGCGATGGTGGTGCGGCGGCGGCGGCGGCGGCGCGGCGAGCGAGGCGTGCCGCGCGGGCGGCGGCGGCGGCGCGCCGGGCGGCGGCGGCGGGCACACGCCGGGCGGACGCAGCCCGCGCGGCGCGCGCAGCGTGCCTGACAACAATAAACAAACGGTTTAAGGCCGGCATAAGGGGCGTATGTATACCCATACTAATAATAATGCCAAGGTAACTATTATACGTTATGAGAAACATAAAAATATAAATTTATAGGTTTTTTCGTTATTTTAATGATAATAATATTAGGTAACTCGTATATTTTTTCCAGGTGCCTACCCCATCGAATTATATAAGTTAGTAATACTAATGACATCCAAAAAAAATTGAAATTAATTTTGAAATCAACCATTACCAATATTAGCATTACACGTAAGATATACCCGTACAAGATACATTACTATGAAGTGGGAAATATGCGCATAACAAAACATTTCTTGCAAACCTGGTTGTCGTCACCTCCATAACATTACTATGATACCATCATGCTATTAACAACAAGGATATAAACTTAAATAACCGTTCACATCCATGATTTAAAACATCACTACTAAAACATTCGAATCGTTGACCGCCGGGGCACCAGAGGACGGGCTAACCTCTACGAAACAGGATTAAAACAAAAAAGGGCGAGTGACTCACCGAAGTGCGAGGCCGGGTTCTTGGTGCCGATGGGCGGGTGCTGCGGCGTGGGCGGCAGGTTCAGCGGCCGGCCCGTGCCGCCTTGCGGCGACGGCGGCGACACCGGCGGGGATCTGGCGATTTAAAGTATTATATATTTTAGGACAGAATAGTTGCATCAGTCCCAAGTTCAACAATGCGCAGCGCCACGCATTTGCGTTACTCAATTCTACAAAATATTGGCGCATGGCTCACTGAACAAAGACTAACGTGTTTCGAGATTTATCGCCTTTATTACCACTATCTGTGTTATGACGACTATGACATAATTATAGTACAATATACTGTCGCAGACTTAAAAAAAAATCACAATGTGGTTTGATGTCATTGAAATCTGCAGTTCTGTTAGCTTAATAAGCAACCTGTGCCCCTTTAACAAAAACCCAAGTAATGTTTTCATTGAACACATCAAAAACAAGATAAACTAAAAGGAAACTAAAAGTCATAATGCCTCACCTGGGCACCCTCATGCTCTGCGTCCTAGCAGCGCCCTTCCCATTGATGATGAGCTTCTTGGGCGGCGGCGACGGCCTCGTGTCGGGCGGCGCGGGCGGCTTGGGCGCCAAGTTCGGCTTGCCGTGCGACACGCGCGGCCGCTCCGACAGGTCCGACGTCGACAGCGACGCCGCCGGTGTTGGGGTCGATGACGCTGACGTCAGAGATGTCATGCTGCCGCCTGACACACACAATGACAAATGAGTATTAATGTCCAATGTTAGACTAGGACTTAAAAATAATCCTTGCCTTAGCATGTCGTAAAAGGCGACTGAAGGTGTACGGGGTTGTGGGTATGTAATTGTTTACAGGACGATCTAGCCACTTGTCACTACTTATTTTTAATTTTCCATCTAAGTCAATTTTAAATTATTTTTCGGCTAAATGAGGTTAAAGGAACTCTATTACTCCATTGGACTTTTCCTACACATTCGGGGATTGTGGGCGTGATGATACGTATATATAATAACTTTGACCAGCTCATGGATACATACACACATCTGCAATCCCCAAAGGTGAAGGCAGTCAAAGGAGAAGTAGCCTCCTTATAAATACGGGTTGATGATAAAATCGTGAAAAAAAAGTAGTAGTTATTGTAGGTAACTAACATTATTTTTAAGTATAAGACTTACGTAAAATATAATGTCACCATTATATTGTTAGGGTTGAATCAACGCTAAACTTTTTTTCCGGAATCGGGTTAAACGACAAATTAACCGTAAAGAGGTTAATGCTTTTTTCATTACACCAGCCCCAGTCTAAAATAACCGATGTATCTGAGCAAATGTGGGCTAATATTGTTAACTTTAATAGGTATGTATGTGTCCACTGCGCTGCGCCATGCACTTAGGCCAATTTGTTCATTACGCCCAATGTGTCAAGACAATTCTTCAAAATGTGTCGATATACGAAGCTGATAACGATGTATATACACAGGGCACTAAGGATTGCCATTCTGGATCCGGCAATCCAACTTAGTCCAGCATAATTTTAGCAGTGCTGGATCTAGCGACATGTGGTAGTTTTATCCCGCTGCATTGTAATTCCTCAATCCAGCCGGGTCCTGCACAATTTAATCTCTGCTGGAAAATTCCGTTGGATTGCAATCAAATGTGCACTCACCGAGCGCGCCCTGCCCAGCGTTGTGCAGCGAGCTCTTGTTGCGCTGCAGCGTGGTGGCGACGTGCGCCGGCAGCGTCTGCTCCACCTGCTGCAGGTTGTTGATGCGCTCCGATATCGAGCCGGTCGTCAGCACCGAGTCTGATGAGCTCTGGAACAATGATGAAGTAACGTTAATAGCGATCCGTGTATTCTATCACTCATATAACTTGAAGGAATTTAAATTTGAACGTATCTTTCTGTAACCAACCAGCTGGGTATCTTGCTTAGCATGTCGTTAACGGTGACAAACAGTGTATTTTGTGTGATTGGTGTACGCGACGAGACACTGGTACTTTTGTCACTTTGTCATTGTGAATAATTAATGATACGGTTTAATTTTTTTTTTTTCATCCAACTCAATTAAATTTTGTTTCGCTAAATGTGGTTAAGAAAACCTATTTATTTGGTGCATAAAACTTAACCTAAAACAAATATTAAGGACAACAAACATTATGGACAATATCGTGTACTTATAAGAAATGGCGTTCGGTTCTCTCTGCCTACTCCGCTAGGGAAGTGGCGTGAGTTTAGTTAGTTAGTTTGTTATAACAAAATTTTATAGCAAAATCTTTGCCTACCATTTCAGAAATTGCAGGTTTAATATGTGTGTGACCCTTTCTACGACGCCTAGGAAACGACCAATTGCCTTCCTTCCTCTCTCTAGCAAGGCAAAAGATGTTCTGAGTTTGGCTCCGCATTCTTTATCATTATAATACTGTTTTGCCAAAAACAAAGGATCAGTGTCCTTTACTTGCCTGTGAACATAAACATGCTACGCCTCGAGTCAACAAGTATAAAAAATCTCTTGACATCATCAACACGGTGTCCTACAAACGCTATAAAAATAAAACTATATTGTACCAATAACTTCTCAAATCGTACCTGAATATGTGGTGTACAATGTAAAGTACATTTGCGTCAATTAATAAAGACAAATATACCTAACTCCGCGTATATCTATTTCGCACAAATTTTACATAATTGTTATTTACAACGTCTATTCTCAATAAAGGAAAACCCAGTATGTATTTATATACATATGTATATTGGTTAAACACACTTATTATAAAAACTAAAGCAAATAATTAGAAACTGAAGACCAGCATAACAAGGAAACTCACAAACCGATGTACCTATCTAAACACTACTAGAAAATCGTCTGAATTTTTTCAGGTTTGTACCTCGTTTTTGAACACTCACCACTGCCGGGGCAAACAGAGTGGTGTATGGCCCCAGGTGCCACTGATTCGGAGACACCCTCTCCGGTCAAACATGGTAAGTGATCGGGGTATACCCAATAAATCCCGCGGATCGCCCGATCAAAAGTGTCATGGAAACAAACTCAACTTCCACGACATCTCCGGCGACCGGCCCGCTCTACACCACTAGTTCCCCCCAAGGATCTGAAGGGGACACAGCTCTGGCTAGGGGTACCGAGTCGTTACCCCTGTGACCCTAAACTTGAAATAAGCGAGACGTAATATGTCCAATTGTCCAATTGTCCAGTTGTACATGTCAAAGTATGCATGTATGCAGGAGCCTAATAAACAATCGATCATCACACATAACTTTTACGGAATAAAATATGTTTATTGGGTCATTGAAACACATTAAAATACTACTATTACATAATAAAATTCATTAAAACTCGTTTAAAGAGAAACTAGTCAGATTCGTAGGCTTATATTTACATTCTTATTGTTTTAGAATAATCGATTTCTGGTATGAATTTAACCTAGGTAAGTTTAGACAATTTACTTAGTAGGTATTCTTAATCTCATACATATAATGAAGTGATTTTTTCACAAATATTCCAGCTCCGTTTTATTTTTGGCTGAATGTAGTAAAAGGGGTCTGCTGTCCCTTTGACTCTGCCTACCCCTTCGGAGATTGCAGGCGTGATATTATGTATGTATGTATGAAATGATTTTAATCGCTAACTCAAGAAGGCGTATTAACCCTAAAATACGTCGTACCATCATAGTAAATGTAAAAGCAAAACAAACAAACAATCACTACGATATCATCGGCGTATGAGTCAATAGGAGTGCCCAGTTAAATAACACAAATAAGTCTACGCAAACCTTATTACAATGAAACAGAGTGCGGTTTCCTATGATTCACGTATTCTAATACATTGTTAGCGATGTCGGTAACGTTAATGTTGAATCATAGTCTTGGATGATTCGTGTGACTAATAAAGGTGACCACAAATCGGAAGGTAAGAAGCCCTTGGGCAAGCTAGCCGCATACTTTTAGCCTATAACCACGAATAACAATAGAAAGAAAGCAGTGATCTGGTCATCATGACGTTAATAGCATTATTGGCCACATAATGAGTTATGACCGTGTATAGATAGAAAAAAAATATAGAATGGATCCTCGTAGAACGTATGGAAAACGTAGCCCATAATACAAATTAACCTAGCGTTATGTCCCGATGTTCCTAAAATGTCTGACCATGATTCTAAATGAAACTTTAAAAAAAAACAATCTTGAACCTATTCGACTTAGACCTCTGTATTTGACACTAGGTTAGGATCAAGGTTACAAAAGCAGAATTGCCAGAAAGTGGATTCCTTGTTGGTCGGGGACTAAAAAAGAATGTGCTAACTGTGTCTCTTGCCTTGCATGTCGTAAAAGACGACTAATGGTAAATCGGGTTTTGGGTATGTGATTGTGTAGGCGACAAGCTAGCCACTTGTCACAATTTTATTTTCAATTTTCTATGTATGTGGTTTCCTTAGGAAATTTTCACCGCAGGTATAACATTCTGAATTGCTACAAAACCAATTAACAACTGGCGCAAAACCGCATTTTCCTGCTATAATTGCGTGGACAGGACTAAAGCTCATATTTTATATCGGGGGTTCCCAACCTTTTAGTGACTGAGGACCACTTTAATTTCATTATTGTTATCGGGGACTACTAGATCGAAAATGAACTGTGTTAATTTTAAAATAACCGTTTTTTTTTATTTAAATCTAAAAAAAAAAAAAATAGGTCTTCCGCGGACCAAATGATAAGTCTTGCGGACTAGCTGTGATCCGCAAACCACTGGTAAAGAATCACTGTTCTATATTATACTTTCTTCCTACTATGATCACCATTGTCTAGTTCCCCTAACTAAGAGTTATGAAGGTCAGATCAGCAGTCGCTTCATTGTAAATACCAGACTCGCTATATATAACATTACGCCCGTAATTCCCGAAGGGGTAGGCAGAGACAAAGGGGCAGCCAGCCCTTATAACCGCATTCACTCGCTATATTCTGGATAATGGTCTAAGCGGATTATGCCGACTAAGCACAGGACACAGCGGTAGGAAAAAGAGACTTTCTGCATCAACTTATTTTCGTCTCCTTTTGCCAAAAGGAAGTCACTTCAATAAGAGACAATAGCTGTCCATTTAGTCCACCTATAGGTATAATTAATTTAATAATTAATCCTGCGAATATAATAATAACAAATATATCAACAGGAAATTTCAATTAGGTATTGTTATCATAAGTTTTGTAGGTAAGGAAATACAATTATGAGTGTCTCTTTATTAGTCAGAATAATATTATTAAGCGACACATACAACTAATATTTCGTAGGTGGACTAATAATTAAATAATTAATTATTAATCATCAAGTAGATTTTCCAGCTAATTCACGGTAGGATCATCGCACAGTTTAAATTTTCACACGTAAATGTTTTACTAAAAATAATATAAAATAACTAGCTGACCCGGCGCACTTCGTAACGCCCCTTTCTCGGATTTTCAATACCCATTTTTTTTTAATTTACCGCGCACCGTTTATATGATTCTCTGGAGACAGCAAAAGCAAGCAAAATTCCTTAACAAATTTCCAAAAGTCGTAAAACAAAAGTTGTTCGGAATGAAGAGCAGAAAGTGAAAGTGCAAGTTTTCGGATATATCCCGCTTACACTCGGCAAAGGCTGTCACGCCTGCTGGCCTCGATTCCCCCCGGGGTGACGTAATTGAAGACGACCCCGTAACACACCTCCCCACAGACTAACCAATCCAGCAAATGGGCCAAAAGCAGACAGGTACTTTATTATTGAAGGAAATAATTACTACTACTATCAGGCATACCGCTTGTATGGCAGGAGATATTTTTATGTTTTTTTTATTTAGGTTTACCAGTGTCTGTGTACACTAAATTCTTACAATAGATATCTTACGTTATTTTAAATACTAATAAGCGTAACAACCGTTTCAGATAAAGATTCTATAGGCGCGAAGGCAACATTTATAACAAATTAATTAAACATAGTCAGTCCAGGATTTTTTAGCCAACCCAATTTTTATATATCATATATATATATTTTATAAAATATGTTTCATTCTATTATCAGCTCGGTGAAGAACGACTTAGGTTCGGATCTCCTACTATGTAGGCTGAAAATCAGAGGTTGAATACTCTTCAATTAAGAAAACGTTAACTACAATTGAACGCTTCTTAATTGAAGACAATAAATCTGTCTAGTGTTGAAAAGAAATAAATTGTACGTCGATAACACTCGCAAGAAAAGTCACCGGCTGAATCTAGCACGCACGCACTATAAATTTTAAAACTCCTCAATTATCAGAGCCGGCAACTAGGAACAGGCGACAAGGCAAACAAGATTTCCACATGATGTCATATCTCAAAGTTTTTAATCTAGCCATAATAATCGTTACATAAAACGATAAAAGCAAGGCCATTAACGGCGAACTCGGCTTGTGATACAATCAATATTCATCAATATCATAGACAACTATAGCCCACGACTTTGTCTATGAATACATGTGACACATAAACTTTTTCCCGTCATAGGCATGATAAATTAAAGATTCCTTAACGATTTCGCAAGAAAAAGGTACATTATAGGATCACAGATAACGTATATCTGTTAAATCAAAACCCTTTTTTATTTACTATAACAACTTTGCTATTTAGATCCCAATTTGTAAAATAATTCCATTAATCATTCAGAGTCAATATTATATTAGCAAATAAGATTATATTTATATACGCCGCAGGTACTCTACGATCTAAGACAATAGGTGTAGTATTAATACATGGATGACATTTTTAACAAGTCAGGGGGGGGGGGGGGGGGTAACCTTTATGTATTAACTAGGTGACCTATCGTTACCCTTCCCCGATAAAACAGCGATATTATTATAGATATTATAGTTACTGCCTCGATGGCGTATTTGGTAGTGACTCTGCCCTATGCGACAATATTTGACATACTTTTAATGAACAGTCAAAACGTAATGCCTCCATTATGGCATTAGCCCGACATGGTGTCACGGCATGCCACATTCAACTGACTATTATATATTTAAAAATTTCAAATTAATAATTCTAAAACAACCAATTAATAGACGGCTTAAATCAGGTGTTATTGTAAATAAACGATGTTATACAATTGATGATAATAGAGATTGACATCATATATATTTAATTCTGAAATAACAATTCCGTACAAGAAAGTATCGTATGTTATAAAACCTTATTGATTTTGAATTATATTGAGTCTACGAATTTAATTTTACAAAAACCGCTTAATATTTAGTCAGATGACTGGATAAACTAGTGACGTCATAAACCGACAAGCCCATAGAAATTAAATGATGTGATTGCGTTTTGATAGCTTTTAAAAAGTATCCAAATTGACTTTCCAGTCATCATCCCTATTGTCTTAAATTTACCCAAATGGATAGAAAGTATACGGGCACCACACAACGATTCTATAAAGTATTCGTGTTTTGAGTGGTATTCCATGGTATCTGAAATGAACTGACATAATGTTAGATAAATTTATGGAACGACCTCATTTACGAAGGGTGCGGTAATGGAGCAACCGTTAACTTGGAAGTAAGACTTCAGAATTCGATCCTTATGATGCCGATTGGTTCCGTCCATATCATAGGTATGTAATTTTATTTGCTATTAATTTTTCTAATTAAGATGACTGTTACATACGTAATGAAAGATATTTTGATGCAAAAATTACAGGAAAAATATCATTGTTATGCAAGCGGCCACTTGAAGTTCTCGTCTCTTATTTATTTGAAGCGAAATCTGGAATGCGCTCTAATATGCTAGAAACGCCGCTAAAAAAATATTTCTAGAAGACGCCACCCTTGTATATGGCAATGAAGCCGTGTCTACAGATCTTAATGGAACAGGGACAACAAATATCAGATACCATTAGCGATTCTCACAATCAGAGATACGGAGTCCCACATGACGTCCTCCTGCCATCAACTCAGGCAAAACGTGTCAAGGCGCCATTAGCGCAGAAACCGACCCTATCCTTTATAAACGAGAAACACTTATCTAACACTTCGTCAGTATGTGTCATATCAAACGATAAGTACCTATATCCTTTTGAGTGATTCACAACCAAGTATATGTCAATATTTATTTTTTATTCATCTCATTTTCCGGAACAAAGAATAATGTAAATGACGAAGGTTTTATTTTATCTCATTTTCCGGAACAAGGAATAATGCACATGACGAAGGCATCACATTGTGCATACAATGTTACAGCCTGGCCAGCCTTCGAGTTTCCCTTTACCTTCTGAGGCTCCTGGCTATTGCTTCATGAATATTAAAGCCGTTATGAGCGGTTTCACCACCACCTACATCTAAGTCTTTTAGCATTACTCAATATTACAAACAATTAATATCCGCTGCACCATTGTCTTTGTAACTATTAAAACGACCGGCCGCCATATGAAGGGTTGTCCCTTATCTTTATTCTAGCTGAATAATCAAAAGTCATAATATTCTTTATTTATATAGGTTTCAAGGAAACGCTTATAAATCACCACATACCACCAGTTCGGAATGTTGTATCTAACGAGAAGAAACCGGCAAGAAACTCGGTCGTTACTCTTTTCAACACAATTTATACAAAGGTATATGAGTCATCCGAAAGTGAGTTTGTTTGTTTCCTATTGTCTTGTCCATTCAACCAATATTATAAAATAGTACAATATACATTGTCAAGACTTCGGAAAAGAGGATATTCCCCTAAACAAGTACCGTTTCTAAGGGATATTAAACTCTACATTAGCGTGAGAGAAACCGTAGTAAAAACCTAGTTTTTACCTAAAACTTGGGTCTTAATAACATCTTCAAAGATTAAGCAGTTAAGTTAAATACAAATACACCTATCAATTTATTAAACAAATTTTATTTACAGATTAGGTATGTATATACAAAAAAATGTCTCATTGGTTTAATAATTAATCATTTATTAAATAAAATACCTACATATTACATGATAAGATAGAATGACACCAATATTGTTTTAAGATAAGTTTTTAATATTCGTCACATTCTATGATTTATTTATAAGCAAATCAATGCATCTATTTGCATTAGATGCGCCTATTTCATATTTGAAGGTGAAGTACGGAATTATTAAGAACTAGATGAAAACCCGGCTTCGCTCGGGTAAAATGTGATAATACACATGTAGGTAGATATTTCTGTAGTTATCGGTTCTCAAGGAATATTATAGGCAAAGCAAGGCATTGTTATCGATACTTTTGCTTATGCCCAACTATCGATAGTCTATCGATAGGACTATCGAGCGGCAACACTACTTATCATCCTTTCGTGCATCGATTCATCATTATTCATTTATTATTAAGGGCATCGTTCATTGTGTTTAATAAATATAGTAGATTAAAACTGCAAAAGTTTTTACGAAAATAATTTTAATTTTAAATCAACTTTCAAAATAAACTAACTAAATTAACAAAACAAATAGCTTTTATGGTTTATTTTCTGTAAACCTCTCTGTTTTAAGCACTCAGGCTTTTTCTTAACTTTGGTAGGTAGGTTTGGTTTATTACTTGGCTTACTATTATTTAAAAAAAAAGATCTTTTCTCTCTGTTATACAAACTGGCTAAATCAATAATGATGTTGAGAAACCAAGTAAAACTATTGCAATTTTTTAATGAGTACTCATCCGAGAAGTTGGCAAAGGTACTTACTTATTATGAAAATCATAAATATTCTCTATTTTCACAGGTTAATTTTCATAAAATGTTTCTATATACAACATTTTTTCACATTCATTTTATGAAATACTTACGATTTTCGGCATAATATCCATTTAGCTATTATGATATATATTTAGTGATTTACTTTGTATATCCATCATCTTCCTAGCGTTATGTCCCGTTCTTAGACGGGGTCCGCTTAGACCATGATCCAGGATTTAGCGAGTCTGGTAATTACATTGAAGCGACTGCCGATCTGACCTTCGTAACCCTAAGATAGGGGAACCAGACAATTTTTGGATCATGGTTACAAATTCAAAGTGGTTTGAATTTGCAGGTTTCATCACGATGTTTTCCCTCACGGTCGAGCTAGTGGTATAAATATGTACATAGATTTGAAAAATCTAGAGGTACATGCCCGGGTTTGAACCCGCACTCCTCGGTTAAGAGGCGCGTGTCCTTACCATTGAGCTACCACCGCTCCTTACTTGTATATCCATACAAAGTAAATCACTATGCAAAACTAAATGGATACTGAAACATGTAGAATAACATTCGAAAAGAACTTCAACTTAAAAAATTTTAGGGTTAAAGACAGTATTATTTATTTAATGTTATGGCAATTGGCCAATCTCAGGTTTTAAGAAAAAACACTTAACCAGAGTACCTACGTTAATAGCTAAAACGGAACGTATGTACTCAAAATGTCATCCGGTGTGAGTGACGTTTATGAATATGGCGACTGCGATTTGTCTGTCAGCACCATTAGAATTTAACAAAATACTCGACAAACCGAATTTTGCGGATATATGTTGCCGACTCGAAATTTTTATTTTTTTATGTTTTATTATTCAAGTAAGGTTTCGATCGAGTCTACCGTACCCCTGCACGAAATTATTAATATAGATTTATAGCAAAATGATGCTAGCAAATAAGATCAAGTTCGGAGTCCGATTACAAAGCTCTCGCTGTGATCAGAATGCGGAGGGTAACCAAAACAAAATCATCCCTAATATAATTCCAATTGCAACTTAAAGTCCCTTCCATACCTGGTTGGCGCATGAAGCTAGTGATCACAGGTACTTTCACAAGATTGCAGTCTTAACGACTGTCGCATCAAGCCTGAATGGCGACTTACTATCTCCCGCTAAACTAACTCTAATAGGGCTTGACCACACAATCATGAAATAGAAAATACAAATGTGTTGGATGTTCGGTCGAACAGTTGTAGTAGGTTACATAGTCATGTACATGCATAGTCGTATTCGGCTGCTTCCACAAATCTGCCATATTAATAACTAGCTCGATGACGCATTAGGTAGTGACCCTGCCCTATGCGCCAAGAGTTGTGGGTTCGATTCCCATCCAGGACAAACATTCGTGTGATGAATACTTGTGTTTGTTCTGTGTCTGGGTGTTAATATCCAATATTTAAGTAAATATTTGTAATACCACTGTTGATTCTGATATCCGTAACACAAATGCTTAAGCTACTTACCTCGGAGTCAGATCAATGTATGTGATGTAGTCGGCTATTTATTTATTTATTACCGAATATGTTTAAATATTCGAGAAATTCCAAGTACTACCTACACTCTTGTTCATCTACTGGTAAATGATGTAGGAGGACTGGACTGTTGTTATGTAGCAATCTATTCATTTTTGTATTCAAAAATATTTGCCTGGAAAATTAATCATTCGCTATACAGTAAGTGGTAATGGTAAGAGGGAGCCTGCACAGCAGTATGAAAGCTCTCGCAAAAATTGCCAAACATTTCGTTTGAATCGTTTACATTTCGGACCGAATATCCGTATTCAAGTAAAACAACATCGACACATCTCTAGAAAGTCTCACAACGTTTGACCACCAACGAACTGTGACATAATCGCCAACCCTAAGTTCAAGTAAAACAAGTGTCTCCGAGATGAGTCACAGAATCATTGACATTCAAAGCAAGACGCCGCGTGACTAATCTTATTAGCGATTTCGAACTTCAATTTACAATGGAAACCGCAAACGGCTTGCCGCTATGACGAGTCGAGACACGACGACGCGTAATGGATCCCCTGCGATGCAGAGAGCGTACTATCAGATCATCGCTGATCACGATTTAGGGGCCATCATAATAAGTATTGTCACGCCAAGCACTAGACCAAGGTGTATTGTCTGTGACAGGGATGGCGGAATCATTTATAAAAATGTTTAGTTTGACTGGCCCGTTGGTTAGTGGTCACAGACCCTGGCCACGAAACGAAGGGTCGCGGGTTCAAATCCCGCTAGGGGAAAACGTTTCGTGTGATGAATATGGACATTTTTACTCGAGTCATGGATGTTTATAAACGTATTTGAGTACATATGCCTATCCGTTCGCTTAGTATCCATAGTACAAGCATATGCTTAGTTTGGAACTAGGGAGTTGGTGTGTCAGTCTGAACAAGAAGATCTGCAAAATCGACAAAAAAAATTCTGTATATACAAACTTATTTATTTATTTATTATTTACGGCTGACCGGGACGTATGGAAAAGGAAGACATGCTGCGCCGACCCCAGATGAACTGGGAGAAGGGCAAGAGGATGATGATTTATTTATTTATTATTTATTATGCCACCCAATTGCACAGCCCTTATTCAACCCATGGATCAAAATGTAATACAGAACATTAACATTAATTACAAGAAAAAACTCCTGTTGCATTCTGGACATTTCTGGCCAAGAAGTAGGCGATTTTGATCCTGAAGACGACTTACCATTAAGCATTTTTCGTAACAGAGGCTTCTCAGAATCATAGATTAATAATTTCTAGGTAAACAATGACAATATTGATTGTCAAGAGCCCTTGACTGATGAAGTATGCGAAACTCAATTAATAAATAGTAACATTTTATGAAATAAGCACAAATACAAGCTTATACAAATAAATAAATATTAAACTGGTTCGAGATTCAATAAGACCCTCATATCATGGTCGTTTCAATTTATTATATTTAAGTGCCTTTAGTTTGCTCGTACAAACTAGGGCCTTTTAGTACAATATGCTGCTAAGAGATGTAGACATAAAATCGATCAAAAAAGCCGTTTTCGGGCGACGACATTGAATGTCCAGCTACTTGCAATGCCGACAACTTGTTTCGGATCCGATCCATTGAACCTGTTACAACGGGTAAATACGCCCAATGTATCTATAAAAACAACAAAACTCTGTTGTTTTATTGTTTAAACTTAATCAATAATCGACAATTACTTGAATACACTTCAATACACTTCAAGAGAGAAAAGCATAAGTGCTTGTTAACTGAATATTAACAAGCACTTATGCTTTTCTTTTTTATTATTAACTGAATACATGGATCATGAGATATGCAGGTACATGTCATTCAATAGCAATTAATTCCATAGCTATTTACGATACTTATGGCTACTTTGGTGTTATTTGTGGTATTTGATTTTTTTTCAATTTAATTGATTAACTTGTGCTCTCATATTTAATAATTAATAAACCGATGCAATGCAAGTACAAATAATTTTATAACGACAGTTCGATAATTCCTATACCAATACCTTCAGTGCATATGCATTATACAAATCAAACTTATCTAAGAGACAATTAAAGGGCACGTATATGATTTGCTGCTAAAAGTTTTATAATATAACCAGAAATTTTGCTATTAAGAGTTAATTAATAAAAAATATTCGTCATGTCCCATATCACCACTAGCCATAATGATGGATGATTATGTTCTCTTAGACGTGATCCCCAAAATTAATGTAAATTTATCCGTAAACTAAATCATTATTATGGTGACGAGACTATATGTCACAGTTTCGGTATATATAGTAAATATTATATTCAGAAAACCCTCACTACAATTCATACATATTTGTATATTTAAATGGAGAGACCAAAGAAGTCAGAGATATAACTCAATAACTCGTTAAAAACTTACGTACTTTTACAATGTACACTAAACAAGAGAAAATGAAAATCCAACAGGACAACAACACCGAATCCATTTCACTAGCATTAACCTTAAGATGTATCTTGGAACGTTTCTACGTAGCCCGTTTATCGTGGCTATCATTTATCTGCGCGATACTAGACCGATGATATAGATACCGCAACGTGCCAAGGTGAAGCAAAAAGAATGCCCATTGCGAAATATTTTCGTATATTCACCGCAATATAGGCAGATGTTAATCTTAGCACCTAAAAATAGTGACCATTTAAAACGAACTAAACTTAAACATGTTCACCAGATATCCCGGCTATAAGCGAATGGGGGAGCTTTTATAGTGATATTTTAACTAACTAACTAGCTAAACTTTACGCCACTTTCCTAGCGGGATAGGCAGATAGAACCGAACGCCATATGGCACGATATTTTAGACCCAGCCTTTATCAGAATGAATATTCGAATCAAATTATCTATGATACTTTCTTAGTTTTTTTTAGTTGATACTTTGACTATTGCTATGAAGCGGGTTCCCTCGGATATTCGCAACCCTTAAACAAATTAAGTCATAGTTGTACTTTACTATCTGAATAATGCTTAAACAGCAATATTATTTCTAGTATTCGGTGCTCGGATCGAATCGAGAATATGTGAAATATATATGAAGCCATTTATATTCACTGAGCTAGGAGCTATATCATAGACCTAAAATAGAATAGCTCCCCTAAGCTAGGACGGACACAATCAGGATTTGTAGGACAACTCCACTCAGGTACATACTAGAAATATGTAGTATATAGTATACACTATGAGATATCATATCTAGAGGATTACCAGGTTTTTTACGACGATCCTCTACGAAAACGAAAAACATAAGGTCCCAATTCCAAGTATTATTCTATTGCATTTGGCCTTTCATAATGGTATTCTATCGCCTAGGGTCTCAGATTACTCCATAAACAGGACCCTGAATAGGGATTTCCGACTTAGACGGTTACCTCCACTTGACAAAGAGACCACGTCGTCAAACCTGCAATTTCGCCCTTTCAAACAATCGCAATGATAACGTTAACATAATTCGAGGTTCCGAACTCCGGCGTCACTGGCCGCCGCCTGGTAATTTCATTGTGTGCGAGGCGCGACGCGTTCATATACTATAATACGCGGTATCACACCGTGAAATGGGGTCAAATGCTCGCGTCCTGTAAACTCATCACGGCTGACGACCGCCGCGTGCCAAAAACATCGGGGTGCCAAAGTGCGATGCCATCTGCTAAAACTATTCACTGAAGCACCCAATGCAAGTATGAATGTGTCATCATCTTCGTAGAGTTATGTCCCGTGCATAGACGGGGTCCGCTTAGACCATGATCCAGGATTTAAAGAGTCTGGTAATTGCATTGAAGCGACTGCCGATCTGACCTTCGTAACCCTAAGATAGGGGAACCAGACAATTTTTGGATCATGGTTACAAATCCAAAGTTTTTTGAATTTGCAGGTTTCATCACGATGTTTTCCTTTACCGTCGAGCTAGTGGTATAAAGACTTGAAAAATCCAGAGTTACGTGCCCGGGTTTGAACCCGCACTTTTCGGTTAAGAGGCGCGTGTCCTTACCATTGAGCTACCACCGCTAAGCTAAACTAAGTGCAAGTATAAATGTATATACAAGATTATTAGTTCAGCGGAACAGGAAACAGGTTAGTTAGACATTCGCATCAATGTGATAACCAGAATCCAGATTAACTAAATACATGAGCGTGATCTAAGTGGACCCCAACTTAGACGGGACATAACGCTAGGAATAATTAGATGATACTAAAACTAGAATTTATGGAACCTAAACGTGTCATGAACGATATCTGTCACAGAATTGTATAATTAGAGTATCTTACATAGCCCTTAAAGTTGAAGAAACGCTGTAGTAAAAAAACTATTACCTACAAATTCAAATAGAATCTACATTTTTCCAATAGGGATGTTGACTGGCTAGTCAATTGACATACTTTTTAAGAGCTGTCAAAACCAAATCACTTCATAGATTTTGTATGGGCTTGTCAACGTGTGACGTCACTAGTTTGTATAGTCAACTGACTTAATATTAAGCAGTTTTTGTAAAATTAAAAATCTTAGACTCAATATGATTGAAAATCAATAAGGCTTAACAGCATACTACGATACTTTTTTTTTCAGAATTGATATTTTAAAATTTAATATAAATGGTGTCAACATCCCAATTCTTAGAACATAGTTGAGTAAACAACGTATAAAATACTTCCTGTTTCTTGAGAACACTTGTATAGAGGGGCGTTGACCAATAATAAATAAGACACATGGTACCTACTATTATGTAAATATACATTCCACGGCTTAGGTAGTAGTTAAACTATTGTCTGCACAGCTTCATTAAACATACATTGTCAATATAACACCAGATACGAATGCGTCAAATAAATGATAAAATAAAAAAAATTATTAAAACAATTACAAAATAACTGCAATACGTATTATGACGAATAAAATGAATAAGCTTATATAACTGCGCGCGATTTTGTAATATCAATCCCTACTAATATTATAAACGGGAAATTTTGTAAGTATGGATGGATGTTTGTCTTTCACGCAAAAACTACTAAATTGATTTTAATGAAACTTTACAGTAATATTGCTTTTACACCCGAATAAGATATAGGCTATGATTTATCGATGTACCACGCGAGCAAGGCCGCGGGCAGAAGCTAGTAAATACATAATAGGAAATACCATGATATATAAATTTACATTTGGCGAGAAAGCAATACGTTACAATCTCGAAAATACCCTGAGTTTTCTGTTATGTTAGATGCATTAGGTATACACCTCCATAAGGGATGAGAATATCCCTACTTATATTATAAATGCGAAAGTAACTCTGTCTGTCTGTCTGTTTGTTTGACACTTTCCCGCTTAAACCTCTCAACCGATTTTGATGAAATTTGGCACAGACAATCTTTAGACCCTGAGAAAGAACATAGGCTACTTTTTATTGCGAAAAAAAAAAGCACCATATAACCGATTTCCACGCGGGCAAGCCGCGGGCGGAAGCTAGTAAAAAAATAATTTTTTCGTAGTCGGAGAAAGAACTTAGACAGAAAGAAGAATTAAAATTCACCTAGTACCTATACCATAACCATGATAGAAAGTTGCAAATAAAATCTAGACAGGGCAATGTCTCGCTGAATCGGTAGTATCTTATAGTGTATTCTACACTATTATTAAAGAGAGGAAAGATGTGTATGTATGTAACGAATAAACTCAAAAACTACTGGACCGATTTCAAAAATTTTTTCACCATTACAATGCTACATTATCCCTGACTAACATAGGCTATAGAATATTTTGAAAAAATAAATAGGTTAGGTGAGAAAATAAATGACCACCCGTGCGAAGCCGGGGCGGACCGCTAGTAAATATTATAAATGCGAAAGAGGGTTTATTTGGTTTTTACGCTTTCTCGCCTAGATAGATGTGACTGGAGATTGCTATAGGCCAAACTTTTTCTCTCGAAAATCAAACTTGAAGGAGGAAAATGAGGGGGGTGTAGGCCCCGCGTCACCAACAACAGTCTTTGTAGACGACCGAATTTCATTTGGGCATATCATATATCCAATAATAGCATAACTGTGAAAATATGTATGAATGTTAGTAATTCTTTGTGTAAAAACTACTGAACCGCTTCAAATACACTAGTTTGGCCTCGTCCTGAATTAACACCTTTTCGGTATAATGACTGACACTGTTCCTTCGGGAACTGTCAGCTCCGTCGCGTCAGGAAATATGAAACTTTGCCACGATGATCCGTTTGTAACTCAATCACGCATAAACGACTGAACGGATTTGGCATACGAATCGCCAGCTGGCATGGACCTCAACAATGTCGCAAGTTGCGATCATTCGGTCGCATGTAGTGTCGAAAATTCAAATATTCATCACTATAGTAATTACCCACCATTCATTTTGGCAAAAGATTGTCCACTTCAATTCAATTAGGAGAAATCGTAAAAAAATAAACTCGACTAAAACTGACTGAAACTGATCTAGCACAATTTTAGATCAGAAAAAACAAATGCAGCTGGATTGCAATCCCTAGAAGAGACCCATAGTAGAGTGTTGCTGACGTCACGTGGCAGTAACAGGACGCTGACGTTTGAAAGTGAATCACAGAGGGAAATTAATAACTAAAAATAATATAAGTATAACAATATTACAATTGGACATAAGTCATACAGCTTCCATCCAGAATACGTAAAGCAAGCCGCAGATAGTGCAAAGAATAACTATGACGGAGAGGGAAAATACGAGGAAAACATATTTATAATGCGTAAGCGCATTTACTATTACTGTTTATCCTGTACACTGTGGATGTGCGGATCTAATGCAAATACGTCGCATCCGCAATAAAGTTCGGAATACAGACGACATCGGCGACGCTTTCAACATGCCTGCGCGTGCGCACTCGAAAATGACATACGACACAATGTAGACGCACCTTTAATTGGATTGAAATGCGATTACCAGTAGCAAGCTTAGCTGGTTGGATTAAATCTGATTACAATGAATACTAATTGATAATAAAACAAAAACAAAAGTAACTATGTCTGTCTGTATGAAAAGCAATCGGAGCCATTGACAATATAGCTAAACATAACGACATAACGCTAGAAATATGAAGATATATCACATACAGCGGAGTAGGAATTGTATTATTCTTATCGAGACTTATTTAGATATCAGAATTATATCGTTTTAGAAAATTATAAAAACAAAATAATATTATACGTTATCGTATCGTAATCGAGTACTTCAGATGAACAGAGAACAACATTTATCAAATAATTGGATATTTTATAAAAGAAAAACAATACGCGAGAGTAAAGAAATCTAAACTAGATTATGACTGAAATGTCCCGTAAGATAAAGTAGATAACGTCGTTGTAAAAAAAAAACAGAAATTACTAATCTCTTATCAATGTAATCCTTCCTTATCTGTGGCCATCATAATTATATAGACACATAGTATACCTGCGTATAACACAACTTTGAATTACATATCCACGTGATTCATATGAACCTCGAAACCTAAACATAGAAAGAAATACTATTTTATGCTGTTTTCACGTCATTAGGTGCTGCAAAGATCGAAATCTAGAGATAGATACTAACTGGAAAAGATAAAATCGTCAAAGATAATTTACACATACGTTTTGTGTACGAAGTCAGCATTATCCTCGCAAAACAAAAATACTTAAACTCAAAAACGGAACAAAACTGTTCTTTAAAAATCAATCTCGAACTCACCCTGACAATCCTCCGAAATTCGAACAACTCCTCTTCATCCATTGCGCAGAATAAACAAAGAAATGGCTACGAACCTCGAATCAATTTATTAACGAATAGCTTGCAGTTCTCGCTTCAAAACCGCAGATTAGATAACCTGATAAGCCGACTTCGTTGTGGATAATGAATAATCCGAAATTATCTACAAAATACTGTGAGCTAAACCTATAGACTACAACTGATTTTATTAAGAAATACAAAATCGTATTATAGAAGAATTTGAACAAACTTGGTTTTACTAAACCGATGTAATAGTTAATGCCAATTGTTTACTACTTTATAGCCAACTGAGTTTACTACACCGATGAACCGGACAAACCCTGTTTACTATACATTGGTATAGTAAACAAGAATACAATGTATAGTAACCAACTTTTACTCAGTACAGTAGGACTAATATAGTCAATCTTAATTACTAGACTAGACACTGAACAGAGCACCATAACATCCCTAATAAACAGGACATTGTTAACTTTATCTCACTCAGAACCTTACCAGATTAACCACTGTAACCAATAACAAGCAAAACATATAACATCGACTAAAAGCATGGATCCTAATATTACCAGACAAACTTTTTGGCATCGCTGTATGTAAGGGATGTGTAGATTTTAAAACGCCACAACAAAAAAGCAGCATTATCAAATATTTAGATACTCCTGCATAACACACACATCATTTAAGGCTATTAGGTACATGTTTAGAATATTATTTCGAAAAACAAAAAGCTTTCACGATATCAATTTTAATACAGATAAAAAGTAATAAGTAGCAGATATCAGGCCCTTCCTGCATCAATCATAGATTCCATTTGGCCAAACAAGGCTATTGCGGTAAATGACATGACAACATTGCTTAGCAAGTCTATGGTAACGCTAATAAAAATGGATTACTGATACCACATACACGAAACTGTAGTGGTTACAATCGAATTTGCAGTTGCAATGATAGTGATTGTTACCATTAAAAAAAAATGCAAAATAATAGAAAAAAAAATTAAATATTTCAAATCCAAATAGGCTAATTAGAGATATAGTGGTGCTATGCGACCACAAAATTATGATGTACCGCCTTTTTCTGCTTTTAGCGAAAGTAACTTACAACGAAGACTTGGTATATACAGACACATGATAGTGTATAATCGCGTGTTATTTATTCATATTCATTTTGTATGGTTGGTACAACCATTCATATAAGTATTTGAGTATTGTCAACAAACCTAGATTGGATCCTAAAATACCAAAAACGGCATGCAAGTCATGAAGCCAATTTATTTCAATGAAGCCAATAATCTACAAAATTAGCAGTCGGTACACCTAGGGAATCTAGCAATTAAACAAAATCGATACTACCAAATGCTGACCTAATTAGTGCGTAATGTTTGAATGTGTGCGAGGATTTGCAGGTATTAAAAACTAATAATGGTACCAATACCATTACTAGTAAATAAAATAAAGTAAAATCTAAATATCTAAATATTTGATAATGCTGGTTTTTTGTTGCTGCGTTTTAAAATCTACATATCCCTTACATACAGCGATACCAAAAAGTTTGTCTGGTAATATTAGGATCCATGCTTTTAGTCGATGTTATATGTTTTGCTTGTTATTGGTTACAGTGGTTAAACCGGTAAGGTTCTAAGTGAGATTAAGTTAACAATGTCTCTCCAAAGAGACACTTTGGATTGCCACAGATCCGTACAGGACGTACTTAGTCAAGGTTGTTATTTTCAGTTAATTATTTTTAGGATTTCAATTTGAATTGCATTCTGGATCAATGAATGGGAAAATGATCACTATAGACCTTTCATTGAAACACTTTCACCGTCCATATTATTAAAATCAGGCGAGTAGTATTTTCGAAAACATTTTCTAAGAAACATGAGTCACCTGGCACTGTCAACTTAAACGAGCAGATGGAAAAAAAAAGAGAATCTTCTAACATTCTAACGTATTCCATCCATATGAACCTTCACGTGAATACAAACTATTATCGCAACTTTTAAATTGAGTAGGCATAAGTATAACGAAATATTGACGTAAGCGATCGAATACCAACCAAGCACTCGAGCCCAAATTGATCAGTTTATCGCGTTTCCTGCAAAAATAAACCGCTGTTATTACCGACACCCACCAAATTGGTGGTCTCATCAAGTCGCCTCCTTTCACAACTTAGCCCGGTAACTTGTGCATCAGCATTATGTCGAAATCTCGGATTCGTTGCACCCGACGCGAGTTTATTTTTAAGTAATCTCGTACAAACGCATCGCAAGGTTAAGCGTTACCAAATGGGTCCGATATCCACCCACGGCGAGCCACACCGACAGCACGTGTGCTAGCTTCCCGCGATGGATATATTTACCTTTTTAGTCGAGTGCGTGGGTGGGACTAACTTTTATTTACGTAGAAATGGTATGATGTCAACTAGGTTTTTAACACCACTAACAGGGTTGCCAGAGCCCACATAAAAGCCATATATGGAACAAAGACCGAACACAATTTTATTGAGAATGGAAAATATCTATCCTAAAAACCGATCCATTTAAAAATCAGCTAGTGATGGATTATCTATTTCAGATGATGCAAGATGCCTTGGAAGGCACTATGCTGTTTAGTAGCGTATTGCGCTAAAGTTTAACGCCATCAAATACTCACGTAATAGCTCGTATTTGACAGAATAAAGCCTGTCAACCCTACTAATCTTGAAGACCTATACAATGTCAAGGTTTAAATCACTAAGTCTATAGATACATAAATTCTGATCCGTGACAAATTATTTATATAATATATAATCTGTCATAAATTATTTACATAAATAATTTGAATTTAACGTAAACTTATCATACGGATTTCATACCACAAGAAACCAATTTACTGGATTTCTCGCGATGTTTTCTTTCACCTCCGCCGAGCGACTGGGCAGAAAAACCGCCAAGTCTAATTGCATGGTAATCGAACGAAATAATTTAACGACAGCAACGGGAATTTGCAATCGTGTAGCGCAATGCATCGCGCACATTAGTTAACTTAATAAAGCAAACTGATTGGCAAGACTGTAAAACGAGGATATAATTACTTGCGTCATCAACTCCGTCCATACATACACATCGGTCAGAGCAATGTTTGTGCGCGGGTGCCCTTAACCTATGAGTAAGAACACTATTGACACAATACGAGTCAAATCCGCATTACCTTGAAGATACTATTATGTTTCAAATTTAATGATAAATAGTTGATTGTTTAAGCAATTAATTGGACAACTGGCCTGGCCTGTTAGTCGACTGGTCAAAAACTGGCCACGAAACCAAGGGTCGCGGGTTTGAATCCCGCTAGGGGCAAATGTTTCGTGTGATAAACATGGACATTTGTACTCAAGTCATCGATGTTTATAAACATATTAAAGTAAGTCTATCCATTCACCTAGTATCCATAGTACAAACATAAGCTTAGTTTGGAATTAGGGAAGTGTTGTCAGTCTGTAGAATTTATTTATTTAATTAATATATTAAATCGGAAAGGTCAATTTTAACCTAACTGCAGTTATTTTGTGACAAAACCGATAAGTATGGCAAAACTACTTCTGGACAAATATCCTGCAGATTTAACTTAAACAGAAAGGCTATAAAAGGCCATTCGGAACACTACTATCAAATTGTGTAATTTCTGTTTTTCTTGATCTAGATAATAGAGCAGAAAAAATCTGCATTTTGACATATTTAAAGCTAGAACTTACCAATGGCATTGCTGGTTTCTGAACGGGTGGCTGCGGAGGGGGTCCTCTGACCCTTATATCGCTGGGCTGCCGCCTGACCATCGGGCGCGCAGGCGGCGGTTCTCTCGGATGGTCCCTTGGGGACTCTCTATGGTGCTCCCTAACAGGGGGTTCCCTGGGGGACTCCCTATGATATTCTCTAGGCGGCTCTCTCACTGGCTCGCCTCGTTCCCGGCCAGCTAAAGCTTCAGAGAGTGCAGCTGTTAAAGCGCCCACGCTGCCTGCTGGCGCAGGGGGTGGTGTTGGTCTGGTCTTCTCTGGAGAAGACTTGGGAGGCTGTTGAGGCGGTGGGAATCTAGGAGCATCCATCTTCACTTGCCCGTTCTGGGTGGATCCTAAAAATTAAGACATTTTGTCAGTAAAGCAATGATAAATCATATCCTATGTGTTATTCTGATTAATGAACTATATCTTCATAAAGTTTAATTAAAATCTATTCAATAGTTCTTGTGTGAAAAAGTGACAAAGATCCACGCAATCATCCATCCATCCATCGAACATTTGCGATTATAATATTAGTAAGATATGTTGATTTTACTAATATCATTATATAAGTAAAATGCTTGAAAATATTTAGGAGCTCCAACAACATTTTGCATATATTAATTTTTTATAGTATAGTTTTTTTTATACAAATACTTAATACCTATTCATATAATAAGCAATTACGTAGACATAGACATTTTACGTAAAAATAATTACTTAGTTAGTTTCTACATAAGACATTTTACGCAAAATTGTATTTTAATTAATTGTATGGAATAATAATACCAAATAACATATAAAGTATTTACTGATAGGGCAGATAAGTATGTACACTATCTATCTAATCTCAAACTAGGGCTTCCTAGTACTAGTTAAGTGCCAGACAATATTATACTAGTAGTATAATAAATACATTGAAACCCATCAAGAAAATAATTCTTCCCACACACACCACACCATGCATTTTTCCATAATCTATTAAACATACATACATAACGTCACACCCATAATCCCCGAAGAGGTAGGCAGAGAATCTATTATAATGTTTTGAAAATTGGAGAGCTAATTTTTTTTTACTTCGCTATATCAAATTTGTGTGAAAATGCATTTGAGAACCAAGGTAACAAATTATAAAGAAGTAGACAAATCTTATTACTCATTTGATACATGTATTATTTACGATTCAATAATGTTTATTATCTGCTGACTATTATCATTACCTAACTGATAACAACAGTTTATAACAGGTAGCCTTTTTATTTAAATGTTTTAACAGAAAGGGATAAACTAAGTTTGACTGTCACACATTATCATGTTAAAGCATTTTAATTTAATACTAAGTAGTGATGCAACTAAGACAAAAATAGACTAAACTAAGAATAAGGTTAAAATATTTTACAATCATCATTAAGTATTTTTTAGGAATTCTTTCTTTAAAACATGGTTACCTGCAATTATGGACTGTTTTGAAAAAAGAAAAAGAATGTCTTGAGTTCATAAAATCCATGTAAAGTAAGTAAATTAGTATTCCATATAGTGGTGACAATAACTAAAATCAGTTAGGTAACGGAAACATTATATGGTAAACTAACTAAAATAAGTTTTATAGAGTTATCCTAGTAACTAACATACTAGTAACGTTATCCTAGTACTAACTTATTGGTTGCTTACAGAAAATTTTTGCAACATACAGATAATAACACTCCTTTCAGTTATATTACCTGCAAACTTCCCAGTTGGCCTCAGCTTGGGCATGCCCCCAGCAAACAGGCCACCAAGCCCAGGGGGCCCCCCGCCATTCTGCATTGGCGGCGGCCCACTCCTCACTCCACCATTTCCAACCTGTGGTGCACTGCTCTTCGATTCCACATTCGTCTTCGTCCCAGGTATGTATGGTCCACTTTTATCCACAGTAACAGTCTTCTTCAATTTCGTACCCTGTCTTATAGAACTCAACAAGGCACCTCGGTTATCTGACGAACCCCCTTTCGATCCACCACCGAATATAGGTGGCGGAGGAGGCCCCGGCGGCGGCGGAGGGCCTGGCGGTGGCGGAGGCTTCGGAGCCATTTCTGATATCACTACTAGTCGCACTCAAATTGCCATCAGTCACAAATAACACAATAATAATTTTCGTGGTAACGTTAACGAGTCTTCTGAGCAAGTGGCTAACTACACAAGCGACCCTTCGCAGCTAGCATTCGCGTTCACACTGACACGTGATGACAACACACACTAGTCGATACGTCACTCTAATCCATGCTAATTTACATAAAATACTGAGGAACCTTGCCCTAAAAGATTAATCATTGTAGGAAATACGTAGGCACTAGAATTGTTTTTATTGAAGTCAACTCATAACTCTATTTGTATTGTAGTATCTTGACTTTATTAAATTGTGACTTTTTATTATTCAACTTTTCATCAAGTGAAGAGAAAATCCAGCTTGTTTGCTAAACTTTCATACGAAATACTCAACAAAAGCAAACGCGAATGAGCCCAATCGACGAAACTCGTCAAAATTTTACAAATATGGCTGACCATCAGCTGTCAGAGAATCACAGATAAGAAAAAGGGTGTTGCCATGCTATACTATACATGCATATCATTTAATGGCAGTTTTGAATTTCTCGATAGACTCACATGAGTGGATACACTAGCAGGAAAGTAACGTGAAGCTAAGTTTTTTAATAATCTTCCAATCTTGTTTGATACATGCATTTCATTATCATTAATCCCCGAAAGGGCAGGCAGAGTTAAAGACACATTTATCCACTTTGAGTAGTGACGATTAAAAGTAATAATAAAATATACATAGGGTTTGGTATGGATAAACCAAACACCATCTTTTCCGTTGATACAACATAAATAAAATAATAATTTAGTACTGCAAAGATAAATATAATTTAAAAGTAACTCGTTGTAGGTAATAGAATTCTACACAAACGTAACTTGACAACTGAAAATATTTCTTCGTAACATAAAATGAAAATAATTCTTCTTTCAATAAAGGTAAGAATAAAGCAATACATAATTAAAAAGCAAACCCTTTAGGTGAGGTTTAGAGAACATTTAGTCAACTGATAATATGTCATCTTGATGCATAGAAGTATATTTCATCAAATTTGAGTCATAACTAGCTTCACTTCCTCCTTGAGCAAGTAATGCTGCCTCCATTGCAGCTCTTTCAGCTGCAGCTCGCTCTTCAGCAATTTTCATTTCTCTTTCAATATTCAACTCTTCTTTTTCAGTAGCTCTTTTGTCTCTTAACTCCAAGTTTTCCCTGTACTTTATTAATTTTATCGAAAGATATTTAATTGGATCGGCAGGTTGGTGTAAAATCACATCAGCAATACATTCACGCAATGCTGGTCCAACAGTTTGCTTCAAATAATTGAAGTCCTCAGTAACATGAGCATCGTCTGGGCACGGTTCAAAAAGGTCTAAATGACTACGAATACGAACTAGGTTTCCTAAACCATCGTTTTCGTATTCACTAACCGTATCAGCTTCCCGATAAACATGTTTTCCTTCTTCGTTGATATAATAACGCCCAAAGTTATCATAATAAAATGTTATGCCATCTCTTTCTTCCTTTAATTTTAGTAGGATTCCAGTAGAGTCCATCATGTATTCACTAGCTGTTGCATGAGCTTTATAAACTCGTTGTCTTGTTTTATTATCCAAAAAATAACGTCCGCATTCGTCATAAAAGTAGATATGCTCAGCATCGTCAGATAAAGGAACAAGTTCGTTCATCTCATTCGGTTGATAGAGTAATTCATCGTCCGGAATTTTGTAAATCTTCCTACTGTGTTCATCTATGTAGAAAGTGCCAAGTTCATCAGTGAACTCCTCCTTCATCTCAGCTGCACTTAAAATGGATATGATAGATTTATGACTCCGTTCACCGAAAAGTGCTAAATCCCATAAAAAACATAGCTCTGTTACAAGGCGTTCACGTTCTTCTAGTGGTAATAAATGGTTAAAAATTCGTAGTTGATAGAAATCTTCGCATACGCAAATATCTTCGTCGGCTATATCCTCCATTTGCACTTCAGTTAAATGATGAAAACTCTTCAAAGTAAGCTTAAGGTTTTCAAGAGAAGTAAGCCGTTGCTCCAAAAATTCTTTCTTATGCTGCAATGCCATAACGGCAGCGGATAACGGTTCATGTTCAAGTCTTTGTATTCGGTCTTCTAATACGCTTATTTTTTGCACAACCTTACTAATTTCTAATTTATGCGCAGCTGTGCCACGAATTAATGAAGTAATTTCTTTGCCTTTTTTCTTTAACTGATCTATTAATAATTGTGCCGCCTCACTTTCCGAATTTTGCATCTCGTCAACAATCTGCTGTAGAGTTTTTGTTAGATCTGTGGCAAGGTGTGGGACGTTAACATTTAAATTTTTACACATATTTAATGCCAGTTCATCATAAATTTTGTCCAACCATTGAAGAAGTTCATCCAATGCATCTATTACGTGTATTTTAAATTCATCGTCACCGACATAGTTACGAAAACATCTTAATTTTTCCAGTAAGCAATGAGTTACTTCTTTATGCATATCTTCGACTATTTCCATATCAGATATTAAGTTAGATTGTTCAGCGTTTGATAGACCTGTGCGATATTTTTCCATGTATCTTTGATAATATTTTAAACGATATGTCATAGCATCAATAGTGTAGCTGACAGATTGATACAATTCCTCTCTAGGAAGTTCATTGACGAGTTTTCTAAAATTTTCCAATTCGTTGACGGCATGGAGCCATTGTAAATGAAATTCAGCAACAACATCCATCATTTCATCTTTAGTACCAGTCTGAATTATTGAACGCATAGTACACATTGTGTTAAAAATATTGTCAGAGTAATCTTTTTTTGTAACAAATATAACAGGAGTTTCATAAAAATGTTTGAGAGCTTTACTCATTTCGAACAAATAAGCTACGTCTTTTTCTTTGTCCATTATTTATTTGTATGGTTAAATATCTATCATAAAAAGCAGACAGCTTACTCTTATAATCTGCGATTAGGTACAGCAAATTCGTATTCTTTTTTATTATTATTAGCTCATTCATTCACACTTTTGATTTATTTGGAATTGTTTGTCTGGGTTCATCCATCTATCGGGTTCCTTAATGTTGGCAGATGACAAATCATCGCTATTACAACATTTTTAAAATGGCAAACAATGAGGTTTAATTATTATATAAATAAGAGTGTTTATTAGTAATCATAGTTCCGTGAATTCAGAATAATGGTTGAAGTATGACCATTAGACTGACTGTAATAATTGTAAAAAAAATGTATGTAGGTAGGTACATGTATTTATTTATTTGTACAAAATCTACAGCTCTTAATTATTAATTTTACATAGCACAAAATATTTTTTGATATATACGTCATAAATCCTACTACAGCTTAGTAGGTTGATTAATTTTCTACTATTATTTAGTAGTAGTATTCTCCATAAAATGGCAACTTTGTCCGCGTCTACGATTTGTTTCTGAAGAGGTCGTCGATGACTTTGCGATTATACAAAATTACAAAGGAAAAGTGTAGCTGTTATAGTGTGGATTTACTGTTTACGTCTCCTTTTTTTTAGTGTAAGCATATAAATATAACACAACATGGCCGGCGCAATGTTATTCGAGAGATCACGCGTTTCGTCGACGAACAGAGACGAAGACGTCCGCATGACCGACAAAATGGTTAGCACTGGCGAGGTGCCCGAGGATGACGAAGAAAACATAAGGGCCAAGGAGCAGGGCATCCTGAACCTCGGCGAGAAGTACAAGAAGGAGGGCAAGGCTAAGGAGCTCGCCGAACTCATAAAAGCAACCAGGCCATTCCTCAGCCTTATTAGTAAAGCGAAAGCAGCGAAATTGGTCCGTTCACTGGTTGATTTCTTCCTCGACTTGGAGGCTGGCATCGGCATAGAAGTTCAATTGTGTAAAGAGTGTATAGAATGGGCGAAGGAGGAGCGCCGCACGTTCCTGCGACAGTCCCTGGAGGCGAGACTGATCGCTCTGTATTTCGACACTGGTATGTACACAGAGGCCCTAGAACTGGCCACAGCTTTGCTGAAGGAGCTCAAGAAGTTAGATGATAAGAACTTACTAGTTGAAGTACTTCTGTTAGAAAGCAAAACTTATCATGCACTTAGTAACTTGCCTAAAGCGCGGGCCTCGTTAACTTCAGCTAGAACCACAGCAAATGCTATTTATTGCCCACCCAAAATGCAGGCGGCGCTCGACCTCCAATCTGGCATACTCCACGCAGCCGACGAGCGCGATTTTAAAACAGCTTACTCATATTTCTATGAAGCTTTTGAAGGATACGATGGTGCAGACAGTCCTAAAGCACTCACTGCCCTAAAGTACATGTTGCTCTCCAAAATTATGCTGAACCAAGCTGAAGAAGTGGGTACGATTTGTGGCAGCAAGGCTGCACTCAAGTACGCAGGGAAAGAACTGGAAGCGATGCGGGCTGTCGCGACAGCTTCCCATAAAAGATCACTTGCCGACTTCCAAGCTGCCTTAAAAACCTACAAGAGGGAGCTAGAGGAAGATGCAGTTGTACGGGCCCACCTTGGAGCTTTATACGACACCATGTTGGAGCAGAATTTATGTCGCATTGTAGAGCCATACATGCGTGTGCAAGTTGACCACGTTGCCCGTTGTATCCGTCTGCCTGTCGTTCAAGTAGAGAAGAAGCTCTCCCAGATGATTTTGGACAAGAAATTAAATGGCATCCTGGATCAAGGAGAAGGCGTCTTAATTGTGTTTGATGAATCCCCTCTGGAGAAGACTTATGAGACTGTCCTCGAGACCATCCATCACATGAGCAAGGTTGTTGATACACTGTACCAGAAAGCTAAGAAACTCTCATAGACCCTGGTGTAAATTTGTTGTAGCATTAAAATATATGTATATCAAAGTAACCGTAAATTTTCAGTTCAAATAATTGTAAATGAAACTATTTTTTGAATGAATGCAAAATTTCATTATTTGTACCAACCACAATGTTCTAAGCTGAATAGTGACATCGTAAAATATTATGACAAAAAAATTGTAAAATCTGTTTTAGAAATTGGGGAATTGCTGTGACATTGTTGCAGATATCTTAGGCGGTGAGCCGTTCACCTAAAAAAACTACATCTGTTAAGAATGAAAGGTCTTGAAATAATTACTAATTCTTCATTTTTATTTTACATAACTTTTTTTAACATAAGCTAGTGAAAAATTATAATATTCTGTTTTATTGAGAAAAATAAAAGGTGTTCTCCAAAATTGTTGTTATTGCTTCACCTTACTCCCACGCAGTGTGTTTGATTCAGCAAGTCATGTAATTTTAACTGTTGGCAAACACCTTGTGTGATTCATGCATACTGCGGCTACTTGTGAGGTCGACCCGAATGCCCTCGCTGTCAGATAAATAGGTCCGCGGGTTCGAACCCCAAACAACTACAGTTACATTGTTTGTATGTTTCTTACAATCATGTCTATTCCCGCGCTGCTTGTGTACATTTTTATATTAGTTAGAAACAGTATGTATTTTTTTCGTTAGAAAGATAAATGCATTTTCTGTACATACCATAACAATATTTAATATAAATTGAGATGTGAAGTATTTAGGCACATATTGATCTGATACAATTTCTAATATACCTTTTTTATTTTAAATTAGTTCGTTTTTCTTATCCTATTTTGTCGAACTTATTTGTTTTGAGATTTAAGCTGAGAACAAGATCCTGTTGCTTTTAGTGGAAGGAAAAAGGATATGAACACTTATCCAAGTATCTAGTACTCTAGGTGAAACTGACTCGTACATAGTACCTAACTACCTAGAAACTATGGCCTCGCGACTTCATTCATCATGTAAGTCCAAATATAGATGCAGTTTACATTGAATTGACTGTAAAAGGTAATCCCATGTGAGATACATATAAATGCCGCTATCGTTACATTGATTTATCATGTAAGGCTTCCATGATAGATCAATGTAAGTGAGTTAGAAATTAGAAGCCGCAACATTTTTTGCGCCAGAAAAGTAACTCGACGCAAGTCACTGAATAAAATTGCACCATGACGCTCGAAAATGGTTATGGAAGTCGGAGGCATCTCTAGCCATCCCATGTGGCGCCCGTGTGCAAACATTACCCTAGCGCCCCCCTAGTAAGCGTGCGGTAAAGAGGAAAAGAAAATGCCCCACTAAATCGATTTAGTGGGGCAGATTCCACTGCAAATTTTAAGGACTTCCTCTTTGCCCCACTAGTGGGGCGGCTCCGTGGGGCAGAGTGGAACAATTCAAAATGCAATGGGTACAAAGTACAATTATTAGCACATCAATTGACCACAAACTCTCAAATTTCCCCAATTAAAAATAACTATTGTATGAAGATTAAATTTAACGAAGAGATTTGTTACTTTTCGATAACACGATGCGCGCGCCTCATGGGGCTCCGTAGCGAGCGGCGCTCGGCGCCCTCTAGGACCGCTGCGCCCGTGTGCAACGCACACCCTGCATCATAGGGAAAGACGCCTCTGGGAACAGTTGAGTCAGCCGTGGGGTGCTAATCGCAGTGCGCCGAGCAGCGAGTTAACACATGCAGAGCGTACTGAATCAAGTTGCTCATGCGCATGCAGTATTACACTTGTATCTACACATATTGAGTTAAGTTTTTTTAGTGTAAGGAGAATTAGCATAGCAATAATTGCTGCTAATTGTGTTAATAGAATGTAGGTACTTAAATGTCAAAACAAATCTTATATAAAAAACCATTTATTCCGACTAAATTACAAAAGTGGCACCATTTCGACAAATACAATAAAATCATCACGAAACATTTTTTAATATATTCTAACTATAATTAAGAAGGCACTTATTTCGAGAAACATTGTATTTGTACACTATATCACAGAATCTGTTGAGTGGAGGGTACCGTTAGATGACGTCATCATGGTCACGTGAGACGTAAAGTCAATGGCCATTTTCTAATGCGACTTTATTCGAGCTGACTATGTACCTTCCATGAAGGACTAATATGCAATATGAATAGTAAGTGTTATTGTGCTAGGTGAGTACAGAGGCGTAGCTAGTTCTACGTGGATCCTGTATCGTGTTGTGGATTTTTTTTTCGAATTCTTGCTTACACACCTGATTAGGGTCCACAGTATAGATTGATATGGCGGTAGATACGCCACTGTAGAAGTAACTAAAATATTGTTTGATACTTGATTACGCTCATTAATATGAGTTCATATAATTAATATGCTTAAATACCTATCAGTATGTTTGGAAAATTTAATGAATGCTGATCTTAATTATTATACGAAGTTTTAAATTAATATTTTGATGGCTCAAAAAGGTAAGAATAATTTTCAAAAACTCAACAATATTGCGTAGATTAATTAAAAATAATAAATCAACTGACATACTACTTCCATAATGGAAGTGGATAGCTTGATGACGGCTGACCGGGACGTATGGAAGAAGAAGACATGCTGCGCCGACCCCAGATGAACTGGGAGAAGGGCAAGAGGATGATGATGATACTACTTCCATAGATTTTGTATAGTTATCGTCGTTGGGACGCCACGTCCTATCACCTAATTAACTAACTATTTAATAATAATTGAAAAACAATTAAATATCACATTGAACTAATAGATGATATCTAATGATTCATTAATTAATGTTTTAAACGAATGAGTATTTTAACAAGATGATCATGTTACATCGCTGTTAAATGAGCATAAGACATCTGCAAGATCAACATAGCTATTTGAGGGGCCCCACATCTCTTTTGTCTGGACAAAGATATATATGTACCTAATTACAATAGGGATGAAGACTACATTAAATAACTATAATTCTATTTAGTCTGTCAGTTAGATTACACAAAAATACTAGAAACATATTTTTCGCTCTAACAAATTTACAAAAAATCACAAATATAAAGAGCATCAAATTTTTGGAGTGGGGGCTTGCGACGTCTTATTAACGTACCTATTTAGTAAAAAAAAATCGAATGTGACGTCACGCGCAACTTGAATGCATTATATCTTAGTCAATATTTGTTTGACAAATAAATAAAAAAAAACGTGTAAAATATTTTTTTTATAATCTAACTGGCAGAAAAAAAAACAGATTTTTTTAGTCATCTTGCCTATTTCCACATGTACGGTGGGTGGACGATATTCACCGAATAGCGGGACGAACGTGGACCACATTCGCGCAGGACCGTTGTACATGGCGTAAGACGGAGGAGACTTATACCCTGCAGAGGGATCAAAGAAGCTAAAAAAGAAGAAGAAGAATTACAATTTTGGTGATTGAGCAGTGGACCTAACGCTGCCGGCCTAATACACCACTGGTGATTCTCTGGCGTCTATAGGCTACTGCTGAAATAATTATTGGCTAGTAGTGGCTAACCTAACCAGGTATAAGGCAGGGCAGTGCCCCAGGGTTCTGGAGTCCTAAAACCTGATAAGCAAACCGCTGTTTCGTTTGACTCTGCCTACGGACCAAAAGCTGCGTACGCCCATAGGCCATACTTTTTACGAAGCCCTTTGCCATCTAACTACGCCAGTGCCTCCAGATTTCCACCTTCAGCAGTACAAAAACGTCTTTACTGGAATTCCGATATCAATCAGCATTATTCCTCCTATTAAACTCCTCTGTGTCCCGGGGCACGGACCACCGCGGGTTCCAGAACCCCTCAGGGGTCTTGGGGCGCGCGGGGTTGTTCTTGCCGCGGTGCTTGGAACACTCGTCCATCTTCTTGGCCAGCATGTCGGGGTCGTCCTCGTACAGCTCTGCATAGAACTATGTTGAGAAAATTGTTAATTCAAAATTTATTATTGATGACATTATACCAATTTTGTTTAAGCCAAATAAGAGCTTATTTCTACTAACTTGGAGTCTGCCTACCCCCGGGGGGGATTGCGGGCGTGTTGTGGATTGTCCCATGTTGGCCTGGGACTTAAAGATAATATGCCAACTGTGTTTCTTGTCTAGCATGTCGTAAAAGGCGACTAATGGTATATGGGGTTTTGGGTATGTGATTGTCTAGCCACTTGTTACTACCTTTTCACAATTTGCCATCTAACCCAGCCCAGTTTTGTTTCTGGCTGAATGTGGTTAAAGGGGCCTGCTGTCTCTGACTCTGCCTACCCCTTCGGGGATAATGGGCGTAATGTTATGTATGTATGTATGAAGAAAAAAATACATTCTTACGTTTTTGCACTCGTCGCAGTTCCACCCGGGAAGTTTCCGCTTCTCTGCTTTAGTCCTGGGCAGTTGCTCTTTGTACAAAGGCTCGGCTGGTGGTGGTGGTCTCTTACAAGATAGTTGTCTGAAATAAACACTCCAAGTCAAAAAAATAGCGGATTACTAATGTATGAATAACTAGCTACTGCCCGCGTGGTACATCGATGAAACATAGCTTATGTGTTATTCTAATGTATAAGCTATATCTACTATTATAATATGTTACTAACCTAGCATGTTGTTAAAGCCGATTAATGATGTAATAAGTATTGGGTCTGTGATTATATAGGCGAAGAGCCAGCCACTTGTTACTTTTTCACAATTTTCCATCTAACCCATCTCAATAATTTTTTTTATTTGGCTGATTGCGGTTCTTGGACTCTGTCTACCCCTTCAGGGATTGCAGGCATGATATAATAAATTCTCCAGACTAGCACACAAATACCCTAATTCCAAATTAAACTTAAAGGCTTGTGCTATAGATACTAGGTGAACGGATAGACATACCTAAACACGCTTTATAAACAACCATGACTCGAGTACAAATGTCCATGTTCATCACACGAAACATTTGCCCCTAGCTGGATTCGAACCCGTGACCCTTGGTATCGTGGCCAGAGTCTCTGACCACTCGACCACCGGGCCTGACATATGTATGAATGTAAACATAATAACTAACTAACAAAATTTCACTTCAACCTTCAACCTTAGCAGGGTAGAGAAGTGGTGTATAATAACGGTGTGATGAATTTACTTGGTACCTTTTAACCCTGTCTTCGGTAGGCGACACTCTGACCTGAGGCAGCAATGACACGCTGGAGTCGGCGTCGTCGCACGGTAAGTTGGTTATGTTTTTATTTTCCGCAAGAGGTACTTTACTGGGGCTGCAACAAATAACATTAAGATATTGCAATTATTTTAAAAGTGCCGCGCTTTGCTCATGTTCTCACGCCTTCTGTTTGTTAGCCAACGCAGTGTGTTGCCCTTATTCGTATTTGTAACTTGTAGTTGTTGCAACTTGCAGTTGTTGTAACTTGCAGTTCTTGTAACTTGCAGTTGCATACTTGTAGGTACATGGTGCGCGAGCTAGCTGGTATAGATATTGATACCTGGTCGGTTTCGGCTCTTCGACGATATCCTGCTTTTGTTCCAACATGTCGACATGCTGCAATATCGACAAGCTGGACGGGATGTCACAGTGCGTTACGTCGTCGTCCAACAGCTTCAATTTTATTGGCGAGTGCTCGTTTAATGGATGCGCGAATCTACAAGAACATCATACTATGTCATTAGTACCGTACAATACGGTATGATTCTACTCGCTATTGCAAAACGCAATGGCTAATCCTCGTTGAGATTGGATTGGTTGAGAGGACATATTTTAGAATCTTAACTAAACTAAACTAAACCTAAAACTTATGTAGGTAGACCTCAAGACAGTAAGAATCTACCACTAGTTCGAAATGTCGATTCTACCGAGAAGAAACACGGTACTCGATATTTAAGCGAAGTAGACTGGACCATTTGTCCCATGTTGGTCTGGGACTTGGCCCATGTTGATCTGGGACAAAAAAAAAGAATGTGCCAACTGTGGTTCTTGCCTAGCATGTCGTAAGAGGCGACTAATGGTTTACGGGCTTTTGGGTATGTGACTGAGTAGGCGACGAGCTAGCCACTTGTCACTCCTTTTTCACAGCTTTCCATCCAACCCAGCCCACTGTCCCATGTTGGTCTGGGACTTAAAAAGAATGTGCCAACTCTGGTTCTTGCCTAGCATGTCGTAAAAGGCGACTAATGATATATCGGGTTTTGGGTGTGTGATTGTGTAGGCGACAGGTTAGCCGCTTGTCACTGCTTTTTCACAATTGTCCATCTGACCCAGCCCGGCTTTATTTTTGGCTGAATGTGGTTGAAGGGGCTTGCTGCCCCTTCGACTCTGCCTACCCCTTCGGGGATCGTGGGCGTGATGTTATGTTATGTGTGTGTGTGTTAGACTGGACCAAGGAATCACGTTGTCCCATACAACTTTGTCTCCCTTTTTCACCCCCTTAGGGAAATACTTTGTTATCGGATGCAAAGAACACACCCTCCAAGTTTCAGGTTTCTACGATCAGTATTTCAGTTTAGGCTGTGCGTTGATCCATCAGACAGTTATTCAAGATAAAATGTATGTATAGATATAGGCATATAATAGATTACCTGCCAGGGTTCAGAAGATTAATAGAGTCCTCGGTTTTGTTGTTGATGTTATTCAGAACATCTCTGGTAGGAGTATTTTCTAAATTACATCGCGCTATAGGTTTGTGTATTTCTGACTTGCTTTTGAGACATACTGGTGAATTCTTGAATTTAATAGGGCTGATAACCGACGAAGTTTTGTAGCTGAAAAAGTATTTTTAGATGTTTGTAATGACTGTTGTAATAAGAAACTTTCAAGAGATTGCTAAAGTAAATCTGTCTGGTTGGTACGAAGTATATCTTCAAAGAAGGGTACTAGGTGTTTCTAGAGCTATTTTCTTGTTTGTCGGTTAGCTAAAGTTTGATTAAAGAAGTCTGGTCTAGCAGTTACCATAAAGTTAGCTAATTAAAAAAATTTGGTTGAAAACACGGACGAGAAAAAAAGATCTCTATCTAGACTTTGTGCCTTTCCGATGCTCCACATGACATTTCACTTACACCACACTTATACACGACACGACACTAATGTCGTCGTCGTTGTCTAGTAAGAGGGGTGGAGTCCTTCTTTTTTTCTTGTCCGTGGTTGGAAATAATAATTTAACATTAATAGCAATTCAATGGGTATAACTAACTAAACTAAACTTCACGCCACTACCCTAGTGGGGTAGGCAGAGAGAACCGAACGTTTATTTATTTTGTCTAACTATAACAATGAAGCATCAATAAGCAAACATGCAATATTTTACAGAAGAAAAATTATACCTTAAGAAAGACGAGGGAAAAACTATGTATCTAATCAATATATTGATGATATTACAAGAATGTTTGCTACTTACATAGACATAAAATGATTTGGTCCACTTGTAGGCGATGGCAAAATAGTGTCGTCATTATCTGTCGACTCTTTTTTTACTAGTGGCTGTAATTATATAAAAAAAATTTAAAAATAAGTTAAAACAAATTCCGAAACACAGAAACAAGTATTATGTCTATCTTAAGTACCTAATTTATCGTTAGGTATTTATTACTCACTAGCTGTGCCAGCGGTGTCACCCGCGTTTATGGTTAATATTATAAAGACTATTTCCGTCATACATGATTTCTATGTAACTTTAACCATTAAGGCTGCACACGCGACGGAAGCTTAAAAAATGGAGTAACTTCTCCCGTTTTCCCAACATTTCTCTTCACTACTCTGCTCCTATTGATTGTAGCGTGATGAAAAGTATACTATAACCTGCCCAGGAGTATGAAGAATAATTGTACCAAGTTTCGTTAAAATCCGTCGAGTAGTTTTTGTTTCTATAAGGAGCATACAGACAGACAGACAGACAGACAAAAATTTTACTGATTGCATTTTTGGCATCAGTATCGATCACTAATCACCCCCTGATAGTTAGTTTGAAAATATATTTCATGTGCAGAATTGACCTCTCTACAGATTTATTATAAGTATAGATTACACATCGCTTGATGAGGCGAAGTAATTATGTCAGATTTCTCCCCAAAAGAAGGAGATTGAAAGAACCAATAACAACCTAGGATTTTCTTAAATATATGTAACTAGGTAGATATAGCTTCAGAACATAGCTGATTGACACACTGCCATGTTATTGCAAACACAGCAGCATGTTGGCTAAGTTCTCACTCTATTTGTTCTCACCTGCACCATCCCATCTCCTTGAGAATTCCTGGTCACATTCATAAGTTCCGGGGAGCTGGTCAGGTCGACTACATTGCTTGGTTTTAACTTGATCAGGTTTAGCCGACCCTGCCGCAGCCTACCTTTGCCCCTGTTTGCTGTCGGACTTGGATAAGTAAGCTTAATAGCTTTATTTTCTGGTGTGGGCCTTTGAAAAGTCAATTGTTTTATATTAACATCTTCATTATGTAATAGCCTTGTAGATCAACTATTGTATTTTTTATCTATATTACATAACATAATAAAAAATTATATTATTCTTATTCTTATGTCCCATGTTGGTTGGGGACTAAAAAAGAATGAGCCAACTGTGTCTCTTGCCTAGCATGTCGTAAAAGGCGACTAATGGTATATGGGGTTTTGGGTATGTGATTGTGTAGGTGAAAAGCTAGTCACTTGACACTACTTTTTCACAATTTTCCATCTAACCCAGTCCAGCCCAGTTTTTGGCTGAATGTGGTTAAAGGGACCTGCTACCCCTCTGACTCTACCTACCTTTTCGGGGATTATGGGTGTGATGTTATGTATGCATGTTATTGGGGGGAGGCAAAACATATCCAATAAGATTAAATAAAATAAATATTCAAATACAAAATATATTACTATTTATAATTTTTACAGCTTTACCAACTTACCAACTCTCTGGGCATTTCTTTTTATCCCGATCTGTTGAACTAGCCGCTGAAATGGTACGGAGCTTCCTGGACTGTATTATAGGACTTGTACGTCCAGTAGGAGTGCCCTCAATCTCAGACACTGACTCATCCCTGATAGACAAATCTGTATTCGAATTTAGCACCTCATTTTTTGGAGAAAATGGTTCTTTCTTGGGGGTAAACAAATCTTTCTTTGGGGTAAAAATATCCTTCTTTGGAGTAAATATACCTTTTTTTGGAGTCAATACTTCCTTCTTTATGTTACTATTTTTATCTTTAATATCTAATGGTTCTAATTTAGGTATTTTAACAATTTTATCTCCACAAAGTATTTCAAAGACATCATTAAGGATATTAAAGTTTTTGGTTTCATATAACTTTGTAAGTGTTGAAGCTGAAAATGGAAATTAATGTTTGATTATTATTACTTACTGTAACTCTTGATTGTAAATCATTAATATTCAATTGGATGGATACAATGCTAGCAACATAATTATAATGTCAATTTTTTATTGCTATTGGCAGATTTACTTACCAACGGACTGTATTATATTATTCTTACACTCAATATCTTTCTTTAATTCTTCAGAACTGCTGCAACATTTACTGAAATAAGGTTTTTTTGTGTATGTTGTTTACATTTATTCCTGACTCTCTTACATTATAATTAAATCACTTAATTAATTCCGTATGTTTATTACGCCTAATGAATACCATTATGGACACTGGGAGTAGCTTAAATTATCTTACTTTATATCATAATCATAAAAGTTTGTATGGGTGGATGTAAGGCTACCCTCTGACCGTTTGTTTGTTACTCTTTCACGCAATGGACATAATTTTATGAATAGTACATTTAATTAGGATTCAAACCTTTCACATTTCCCCTTTTGTGTCATAAACTGGTTTTTGTATTTCTCTGTTTCAATACACAACTGTTCGAATTGCTTCATAAGATCTGAAAAACAATATTTAATGATAGAGGAAATAATTGGTGGACTTTTAAGTGCACAGTTTTTAGTAATAGTTATTAAAATTATTTACACGTTAAAGTGCTTGAGAAGTAACTTATTATTAAATAATAGCAAACATTTACAGAAATAAATAACTTAAACTTAACTTACCCTGACAGTAACCAATACTTTGGTGTAAAGTCGATTCCAATGCTGTTATTTTGGTGTTTGATGACAACATTGTACAATATGAAACTAATTCACTTGAACAACTCATATTTTATTCATATCATTTAGCATCAATAAATTATGAACAATGTTTTTAGTTTTATTCTCAGTCAATTACCTATTTCCCGCTCATCTCGAATGAGATCAGCTGCTGGATGTCATTATTTCTATTTTTTTTATCTATTTTATTACAGCTTTGGACGAAGTAATTTGATCATTAAAGCTAGTCGTAAGAAAATACGGTTTTTACCGATAAAAAAGTTTTTGTCGTAAAAAGTATAAAGTCACCTATGGCTAGTCTATGGCTCAGTTTTCATCTGGTCTGTGGCATTCTTTTCCTAATTAGTCTGTGGTTCTTGCCCCGATTAGGGGCAAAGGAAAAAAGATTTGTCGATCAATCAAATTTCATCAACTTATTGATGATTTTTTATTTTCATATCCAATTGGTGTGTTATTTTCTTAGCTTTATTCAAATATTTGTATGTTTAATTGCAACTGTAATCCTTGACTTGTATATTAAGTTCTAGAACTTCAAAGTCTCGTAATCAGCCAATGGCGGTCTGAAGGATTTGCCTTTGCTTTATTTACATTTTGACCATCACATTGTCGAGTTTTGTTTTGGCGGTATTTTAGTGAAAATCGAAAACATTTACAGTAAAAATTTACTGAAATAAAATTGTAGTAACTCCTTATTATTCTAGGTAATACTTATAACCTTGTTATTTATTGGCTAAATAGAAATTAGCTCATTCGCTATGGAAACCATGGAAGATGCTGAAGATGATATGAAAATAGTTGTAGTAGTGGCCGATGGTGATGAGATTGTTTGGCAAAACGAAGATGAAGAAATTTGTGCCCCCATGAAAATTAAACAGGAACCAATGGATGAACAGGAAATACTGGACATTATAGCCGCTGCTGAAAGGCACGGTGAACCTGTCGATATTGAATATGAGTTAGAACAGAAGTATTTTGATAAAAACGACTTTACTGATGCTACTTTTGAACAAGCGATAATAAATATCAAAAAAGAAAATATGCAAGGCGACGAATACTATGAACCAGAGGTACTTGAGGATGAGACAGAGGAAAATGATGATAATTATGTACCAAGTGAAAATGAAGAGGATTCTGATGAGTATAGACAGGATTCTGACAGTGAAAAAAGTTTTAAACAAAGTAAACCTCAGAACAGACATGCAATGGTACCGGCTGCTCAGAGAAAGTCATTTATCGATGATTTAAGGCAGCAGTATCCAGAGCTGAATGAAAGTGAGAAAGCGCTTATCAAAACTGTGGCTGAGATCATGAGAAATATTAAGCCGCCACCTCCACCACAGGATTATTTCCTAATGAATGGCATTATGTATGAGTAAGTACTTTATGGTATTGAAGTTCAAACAAGCAACTTTATTTGTCTTTTTAATTTATTTTGTGATATTTACTCTGTATTGCCATTAGTGTTTTTGCAACTTTTATAAAAAAATCTGTTTTGTGTGACTTTACATTTTGTCAATTTAAATTCTAGATAATACATAATTTTTTGTAATTCATTAAAATAAATATGTTATATCGTTGATTTAAATAAAATGTAAAAAAAAAATCTGACATTAAATAAGTGCTAGCATTAAGTAATTTTAACTATTTTCAGGTGCAGTATCTGTGGAGCAGTATCAAACTGCATCCCGGCAGCGAGCCGTCATTACCAGGAGAAGCACGGTCCCACATACCTTGTCTGCTTTGCCTGCGGTGTTGATTTCAGAAGGTTGATATTAGCTTAGTAATGTTACTATGTATGTTTAAATCTTACTTAAATGTGGTTGAAGGAGCTTGCTGCCCCTTCGACTCTGCCTACCCCTACGGGGATTATGGGTGTGACGTTCAAGTATGTATGTATAGTATAATGATTTTTTTTTTCTCTTTTGATGGTTTGCCGTATAGTAATCTGTTGATCAACAATAAGCTACTTTGTTGACTGATATGTTATCTGATTTTAATAACTAACTAACTAAACTTCACGCCACTTCCCTAGCGGGGTAGGCAGAGAGAACCGAACGCCATATGGCACGATCCTTACACACCTCACTCGCCTCTTCAACATTCATAATCCTTTTCATACAAGCTCTACGATTTTTATGACTCCTAACATCACCTTCTTTTAAAACACGACCAATCTGGTTGTGGTAGGTGAGCCTGGGCCTTCCGCGGCTCCTACATCCGTCCACATTCGCATGGTATATCTGTTTAGTCAATATTTCGTCATCCATTCTTTCCACATGTCCGAACCACCGGAGCATGCCTCTTCTTACCTTGACTCCGACGCTGTCCTTCAGACCAACTCTCTTTCTTCTTCTTTCTTTCTTCTCTTTCTTCTTTCTGATTTTAATAAATACATTTTAAAAATGTCTCATTCCATTGTGACAAATCTGTCCAGTAGAGAGGGCACACTGTGTCTTTTTAGTCTCCTGTGTTGCAGTCCTTCAGGCTATGTTGAGTTATATCATGTTTGACAGTGGCTTTTTTCAAATTTTGATATATGTATTTGTTACTAATGCAATGCAGGATGTTCGAAATGGTACTTAGCATTTTTTTTTTGGAACCTCCAGTATTTCGATGTTGCTGTTGCTGGTTACTCCCCAGAGCTGTATCGTTATCGTTATCTACACGTCTATATAGGTTTTAGGATGGTTTTGTAGACTGTAAGATTGTTTTCGGGACTTAATTAAGAGTTCCTATTAACAAATACATATTTTGCAGATTGGTATCTAATTGATTTCGCTTAGTCCACAGATGTTTATGTCATGTTTTAATCATGAGGATAGCTTAAATCATATAATAATATAAATGATAAAAGACTAGTTGTGCTATCTAACACTAAAAGATTTTTTAGTAGTTCCTGAGATTAGTGCCTTTAAGCAAACAAACTCTTCAGCCTAATAATATTAGAAAGTATAGAAAAAAGGAAGCTTTAATCATAGCGACGGTCATTCTTAATTTTTTGCACTCAATAATTCATAAAATTTACAGCTAACGTTTACAAACATAATTTGTATAATGTAATATTAATTTAAAATTCATCGTAGTCATCAGAATTGATAAGATTTTTTAATTTGTATGAATAACTCAATTTAGTTCGAATATCGATAAAAACTGTTTCTAAATTTTATATAATAGATGAAATGAAACGAGAGTACGTAATGAATTAGTTTAATTCCATAGGTGTGCCTGTCGTTTGTTGCAGTAAGACGAACCTGTACAAGCACGAGAAGCGCTGCGTGGCGCCGGACGCAGTGGTGACGCTGAAGGCGCGCGCGCTGTGCCTGGGCCGCAAGGGGCGCAGCCGGCCCTACCTGCCCGACCTGCGCACCGTGCCGCAGCTCAAGCCCAACAACACCCGCAAGTCAGTACTGACGTGGTCGTCACCTCCCGGTTACACGGCCGTCAGTATCACATTATATTACATACGATCACACTGTTTTACTAGTGGTCGTAAAAAAAAAATAACTCTGCACTCCTTCTCCTTATAACTTTAACTAGGCCAAAACGCATACTCCTCCATCTGTGTAATTTTAAAAAAGGGGCATAAAGGTTTTGCTTAATCTATTAACCTTTACACGGCCAATCACTTCTATTGAAGTTCGAGAATTTTTGAACGGCATACCGTTAACGCCATTATTTCTATAGAAGTTCTACCATAATAAAATACACTTACGATACATAAAACATTATTTTGTAATTTTGTTAGGTTACTAAAGCCCTGTTTTCTATTTCCCTACGCAAAACAGGTTGGTTTGTATTTTTAAATTGATAAAAAGAAAACGCCAATAATTTCTGACTTTCCCGAACGCCAATGGCTTCATTGGCTCGTTGGCCAGTGGCGATAGTTGTACTCATTACAACCCTCTATATTTACTTTGTTTTTTTTATCCATTTGTGCATAAATTATATGATTGAATACAAATTCTGTTTAGTAAATAACGTATTACATAATAAATTGTAAAAATGTAATTACGTATCAAATCACTTTATATTAATTTACTAGAATTATAAAGATTTTCGATATCGCAACACCCATCTCTACGTAATGGTAAGATGTCCAGTTTACGTTGTTGTATTATAGAGTTCCTATGGCCACCTTTTAGTTTCGTCATCAGATCAGCTCTATGTTATCATAATATTGGATTGTCACGCCATATTACATATGCATGCAAAATTTCAGCGCAATCGGAAATCGAGAATTGAATCAATACACTATTTGACCCTCACAAACATACAAACAAGTGCAAGTTAAATAAAGGCTTGTAAAATAAAACACTTTCAATGCTTTCAATGATCAGATATGTTAGAAGTCGATGATGAAATATCAGGCGTAAAGCTACTGAGCTGTAGGTACACATTCACGTGCTATGCAAGGTAAAAATCAGCTCCCCTTACTACCACACTGCGCATTACCAAGCCAAAGCGCGAGTTTGGTTTTCGTTAGTTTACCGGTCGCTCACGTCCACCTTTAGTTCAGTTCATTACAAGTCCTCCTGTTTCCTTGCAGTGCTAACTGCTGTAGTTATACAAACTACAATTATTTTTAATCATACAAAGATACATTTTTATCAGGACGGTAAATTATCCCATTAGTGATAACCTTTTGATTAAATTATTTAGGTAGGTACTTGCTCTCCATTTCGAAAAACGCTTTTGTATCACTTGGAGTTACATTTAACACTGAACGCAAAACGTTGATTGAAGTTAAATAGGTATGGATTAACAACTCTTTATAAAAAAGTCAGACAACATTTATTTAAAATAAATTTATCGTCAATGTACTACACTATGAAATAAATAGTGAAGTGCCTATTACTAAACATCTATAAAGAATATAAGCACATCTTTTTATCACTAGAGATGATGTATACTCATTTATCTTACTAAAAAAATTCATAAAATTTAACAAATTACCAATTTACTGTATCAATGTTTATTTATTGTATCATGTTTTTCATCGATATGACGTTACCCCCTTCTTGCTTCGTACTATAATATAATCTGTTATACATTTATACGTCGGCGTATAACGTGACATCGCGTTCAGTATAGTTGGGCTGCTAAAAGGTTAAAATATAGATAAATATACGAACAACAATAGACATGCTAAGTTCCAAGATGTATTCTTTTCACTTCGTTTCATGAGCACCGATGAACGTTATCTGGTTTATTGCAGGTTCCCCTGCTCGCAGTGCTCGGCGTCGTTCACCAGCAAGGTGAACCTGGTGTCGCACGAGCACATGCACCGCGGAGAGCGGCCGTTCTGGTGCGACAAGTGCCCCCGCGGGTACACTTCGCTTTCTGCACTCACGGTGAGACTCAATAATTATGTACCATAGACATTAAGTCTTATGTTTCAACCGAAAATAATGTTCGAACCCGGTCGCAAACCATAAACACTTTTTTCATCTTACTTAACATTATAAATGTCGAAAGTTTGTTTGGATGGATGGATGAATGGATGTGTGGATGTTTGTTTGTCTTTCACGCAAAAAGTACTGCATGAATTTTAATGAAACTTTACAAACTTTACTTTAGTATAGCTTATACATTAGAATAACACATAAGCTATGTTTCATCGATGTACAGCGCGACCAAAGCCGCGGGCAGAAGCTAGTTCATCAACCGACTTCAAAAAAGGAGGAGGTTCTTAATGTACTAGTCCCATGTTGGTCTGGGACTTTAAAAGAACACGCCAATTATGTGGCCTAGCATGTCATAAAAGGCGACTAAAGGTATATCAGGTTTTGGGTATGTGATTGTTTAGGCTACGAGCTAGTCACTTGTCATTACTTTTTGTCAATTTTCCATTTAACCCAGCCCAGTTTTGTTTTGATTGCGTTTAAAGGGCTTGCTGCTCTTTTGATTCAGCCTATACCTTCGGGGATTGTGGGCGTGATCTTATGTATGTAATATACTAGTATTGGCCGTTCTTATTTAAGTCAAAAACAGCTTATCTCATTAGTCCTACATCAGACAACATACCTTCATTCTTTTGAAAAACGGTTAATTTTACTTTACTTTAAAATAGTACATAGTTAAGACCTTTCGTAATCCAAATTCAAATTGAACACAAATGTTGAGAAATTTTTTCTTCTCGTCAGTAGATGGCGTTGTATTTTTTTTTTTTGAGCTATGAGGGTTTTCAAAAACACAAAAACCGCCAGATGGCACGAGGGAGTCTCGTGGTCTTATCACTGTCACTATTGGCTCCTTGTTGACAGCATGTCTGTTTGGTCTGACAACTAACCAATGAGGAGGGTGACAAGACCGCAAGTCACAGTTACGCCATCTTTTGGATTTTTTAATTCAAAAAACCCTAATTAAAAGCCCTAATCTAGCAAATATAAGATCTAAATTTAGATATAAGCAGTCAACGTGTAGTCTTCCGTATTTATGTAGGACGCCACGCCCTCTTAGCGCTTCTACTTAATTATTAGTTTGGCTCATGTACTGACGTGTGTTACAGCGGCACAAACAGAAGCATTCGGACCAGGTGTTCATCTGTGACCTGTGCATGCGCACGTTCAAGGTGAAGGCCGCGCTTGCAGTACACATGAACACGCACAACCGTGAGTTTACTTAATTGTATATATAAAAGTTAAGGGTTACTGACTGATCTCTGGTTTATCACGTGCGTCGAAAGGCACGTTTTGCCGTCGGTCATGAACTGTCTCCGGTCGGTTCGGATTGCTGTCTCACCGAATTCTGAGAGTGAAAGAACAGAGAATGCATCTGGATTTGCGCAGATACTTGTGCACTATAATGTCTCTTGCTAAGTCGGTTAATCATCGTTGAGATTAGTCGCTCTGACCGAAATCGATTAGGACATTATTATTATTACTAGTGGTCGTCCACTGGTCAAAATAAATTTGTATTTTTTTTTAAATATTAACTTTCTTCACTCTTTTTCTTTATAGAAACCTTCACGGTGCCAAATCGCATACTTCTCCGTCCGTGTAATTTACGTGAAAAGGGGTACAAAGTTTTTCCTTAATGTATTAATAGAAAGATTGTGTCGTCCCCAGCCGTGCCTAAGTTCGGGTGCGTGCACGGCGCGTGCGAGCGGCGCTTCGCCACCAAGAACGCGCTCAACCTGCACGTGCGCCGCCAGCACCTGCGCCTGCCCATGCCCTGCGCCTGCCAGATCTGCCCGCGCAGGTGACGACACACGACACACGACACACTGCGCCTCATGCATCACAGACAACACCCGTTTCCACTTACACACACACACATAACACTCGTTTTCACACACACACACACACAACACTCCTTTTCACACTCACACACATAACACTCGTTTTCACACACACACACAACACTCCTTTTCACACACACACACAACACTCCTTTTCACACACACACATAACACTCGTTTTCACACACACATAACACTCCTTTTCACACACACACACACACACAACACTCCTTTTCACACACACACACACAACACTCCTTTTCACACTCACACACATAACACTCGTTTTCACACACACACACAACACTCCTTTCCACACACACACACACAACACTCCTTTTCACACTCACACAAATAACACTCGTTTTCACACACACACATAACACTCGTTTTCACACACACACACATAACACTCGTTTTCACACACACACATAACACTCCTTTTCACACTCACACACATAACACTCGTTTTCACACACACACACAACACTCCTTTTTACACACACACACACAACACTCCTTTTCACACACACACACATAACACTCGTTTTCACACACACACACACAACACTCCTTTTCACACTCACACACATAACACTCGTTTTCACACACACACACACAACACTCCTTTTCACACACACACACACACAACACTCGTTTTCACACATACACATAACACTCGTTTTCACACACACACATAACACTCGTTTTCACACACCCACACATAACACTCGTTTTCACACATACACATAACACTCGTTTTCACACACACACACACATAACACTCGTTTTCACACACACACATAACACTCGTTTTCACACACACACATAACACTCGTTTTCACACACACACATAACACTCGTTTTCACACACACACATAACACTCGTTTTCACACACACACATAACACTCGTTTTCACACACACACATAACACTCGTTTTCACACACACACACACATAACACTCGTTTTCACACACACACATAACACTCGTTTTCACACACACACATAACACTCGTTTTCACACACACACATAACACTCGTTTTCACACACACACATAACACTCGTTTTCACACACACACATAACACTCGTTTTCACACACACACATAACACTCGTTTTCACACACACACACACATAACACTCGTTTTCACACACACACATAACACTCGTTTTCACACACACACATAACACTCGTTTTCACACACACACACAACACTCGTTTTCACACACACACATAACACTCGTTTTCACACACACACATAACACTCGTTTTCACACACACACATAACACTCGTTTTCACACACACACACACAACACTTCTTTTCACACACACACACATAACACTCGTTTTCACACACACACACATAACACTCGTTTTCACACACACACAACACTCGTTTTCACACACACATAACACTCGTTTTCACACACACACATAACACTCGTTTTCACACACACACACAACACTCGTTTTCACACACACACACACAACACTCCTTTTCACACACACACACACAACACTCGTTTTCACACATACACATAACACTCGTTTTCACACACACACATAACACTCGTTTTCACACACACACATAACACTCGTTTTCACACACACACATAACACTCGTTTTCACACACACACATAACACTCGTTTTCACACACACACATAACACTCGTTTTCACACACACATAACACTCGTTTTCACACACACACATAACACTCGTTTTCACACACACACACAACACTCCTTTTCACACACACACACACACACACACAACACTCGTTTTCACACACACACATAACACTCGTTTTCACACACACACATAACACTCGTTTTCACACACACACATAACACTCCTTTTCACACACACACATAACACTCGTTTTCACACACACACATAACACTCGTTTTCACACATACACATAACACTCGTTTTCACACACACACACACAACACTCCTTTTCACACACACACACATAACACTCGTTTTCACACACACACATAACACTCGTTTTCACACACACACAACACTCGTTTTCACACACACATAACACTCGTTTTCACACACACACACATAACACTCGTTTTCACACACACACATAACACTCGTTTTCACACACACACACACACAACACTCCTTTTCACACACACACACATAACACTCGTTTTCACACACACACATAACACTCGTTTTCACACACACACATAACAATCGTTTTCACACACACACACATAACACTCGTTTTCACACACACACATAACAATCGTTTTCACACACACACATAACACTCGCTTTCACACACACACATAACATTTCACACACACACATAACACTCGTTTTCACACACACATAACACTCGTTTTCACACACACACATAACACTCGTTTTCACACACACACATAACACTCGTTTTCACACACACACACACACACAACACTCCTTTTCACACACACACACATAACACTCGTTTTCACACACACACATAACACTCGTTTTCACACACACACATAACAATCGTTTTCACACACACACACATAACACTCGTTTTCACACACACACATAACACTCGTTTTCACACACACACATAACACTCGTTTTCACACACACACACACAACTCTCCTTTTCACACACACACACATAACACTCGTTTTCACACACACACATAACACTCGTTTTCACACACACACATAACAATCGTTTTCACACACACACACATAACACTCGTTTTCACACACACACACATAACAATCGTTTTCACACACACACACATAACACTCGTTTTCACACACATACATAACACTCGTTTTCACACACACACATAACACCGTTTCCACACACCCACAACACCATAAGCGACTTTCGATGTGACCTTCGCAACGTTTAGATATGGGAACAAGACAATTTAGATCATGGTCTACATAAAACCTTTTCGCCAGACAGAAATCCATCACAAGATACGATCAGCTCTTGGTTAATTCCGATTTGCACAGGACGTCCTTGTTTCAGAGGCCGGTAAAAAAAAGAATCGGAACGTAAATTCGGAACGTTATGATATGGTGTTCAAGGTGCTTAATTTGTTACATTAGACCTGCCTTAACAATTGCTTATTGAGTAATTCTTATTTCAGATATCCTCGAATGTCCTTGCTTCGAGATCACATGAAGAAGAAACATGGTTTGGCGTTGATGACTCGCAAGGTAAGTAAACATTCTTTTGAAACTTTATAGGGACAACTTAAATAAACATTTAACAAATACGGTTAGGTTGGACAAGTCCATTTTTATTTTCTAGTCCCAGTTTTCTGGAGCATTCCAAAAAAGAAACTTTGTGATGTCTTTGTACACTTGTTATTTTATTGCGTAATGCTTTTCACATTGAAATAAAGACTATTTTTACCACCTGTCTATAATAGGTAAGATGTTTAAAAAATTCTGTTTAGTCCGTCAGTTAGATTATAAAAAAATATTGAACACGTTTTTTTTCATTTATTTGTCAAACAAACATTGACGAAGATACAATGCATTCAAGTTGCGCTTGACGTCACACTTTTGTATAAGTTTTACTAAATAGTGACGTCACAAGCCTCCACTTCAAAACTTTGATGCTCTTTCTCTTTGTGATTTTTTGTTAATTTGATAAAGCGAAAAATATGTGTCTACTGTTTTTGTACAATCTAAATGACGGACTAAATAGAAATATAGTTTTTTAATGCGGTCATCATCCCTATTCCAGATGTTCTTCAAGGCACTACCGACCTTAACCCAGGAGCAATTACAACAAGCCAAAGTGATACTGAAGAGCGATGGGCCCCTCATCAACCTGTCCGCCGACCTGGACCGCATGGAGCCGGCGCAGGGGGACCTCAAGTGGGCCGAGGGGTACACCTCCTCATGACCAGTCTCTAACTCGGTACTAAGTAAGCTAAGTAGCGACGAGGCCCTCGTCATGACCTGTCTCTAACTTAGTGCTAAGTACGCTGAGTAGCAAGGGGCTGCTCGTCTGTCGACCTTGATGGAGCAACCCATGATGTCAAGTGGGCTGAAGGGTATACCTCGTCATGACTTGTCTCTGTCGCCATACCATGTACTCGGGAGAGCCGGCCGCGGCTCCTCAAGTCATAATTTTTGGGCATTAAGAATACCGATAGTTATTGTCATTAGTGTCGATGTTAAAGCCAAAAATAATCGATAATATTATATACGATCGATATTTTCCTATCAATAATTGATTGAGATTTAGAACTAACTTAAAAAATATATATATATAATAAATAGCAGGTATCGATATTGCAATGCTATCGGTAAACAGAAGTACTATCGACAGTTCATTGGTTTGCAGTGACCGAAACTATCGATATCGATAGTATTGCTGTTTACCGATAGCATATATATTTAATAGCATTTGAAGCAAAATATGTTTAATGTTTATGGGCATCTCTTTGATAAGGTAATTGCTTCCCTATTTCTGATAATGTAATTGTGTTACTATGTTTCATTATTAGTCATTCCGCAATTGCTCACAATGATTACCCAATAGGGAATATTCATGAAACATATTTTAGTAATTTTACGCATTCATCCCGAAGGGGTAGGCAGTGTCAAAGGTAGCATGCCCCTTCAACCTCATTCAGCCAAATATAAAGCCAGGCTGGGTTAGATGGAAAATTGTGAAAGAGCAGTGACAAGCGGCTAACCTGTCACCTACACAATCACACACCCAAAATCCGATATACCATTAGTCGCCTTTTACGACATGCTAGGCAAGAACCACAGTTGGCATATTCTTTTTAAGTCCCAGACCAACATGGGACTGTAGGCTGGGTTGGATGGAAAGCTGTGAAAAAGGAGTGACAAGTGGCTAGCTCGTCGCCTACTCAGTCACATACCCAAAATCCCGTAAACCATTAGTCGCCTTTTACGACATGCCAGGCAGGAGCTACAGTTGGCACATTCTTTTTTTTGTCCCAGATCATCATGGGCCAAGTCCCAGACCAACATGGGACAAAAATATATAAAAATAAAATACCAAGTGTGAAAACAGAACCAAGATTTATGGCGAAAGGCCATCAACAGTTTTAAACTAATATAATAATATGCATCTCTCTCACGAAAACGGTTTTTTTCTATGGTCATTATATGGTGCCCGTCGAATTTCACGCCACATGCCACATCAGATCTCCCTGTTTAACCGACCCATAGAATGTAGTCAATAATCAAGTTACAAAAAGAAATCCAAATTTGATTACCTGTTTTATAGTAGATTTGACAAAATAATAAAAAAAGGTCATGCATATTCCCTATTATATTCTAAGCAATATTGTCACTGAATGAACACAATCATATAGCAGATTTGTATTTTTCTATTGATTAAATTAAACTAAATTAAATTAAATTAAACTTTTAGGTAATATGTATATAGTATGATTTTTAATGATACTCGTGCGAACCCACGCGTGTTGCTAGTAAATAAACTGCAATTGAAGTATTTTGTGCAATGTTTATGCTACCATTATAATGGTTAGGGTCTGCGTAAAGAGACCCCTTGGGCGGGGCCCACGCGAACTTAGTTGCTCGTATGTACGGCCAACAGCAGGTCTAGTTACCCACTTGAAGTTCAGTATTATGAAATGAAATGGAATGATCTTTATTTATATAGGCTTACAAAAAGCACTTATAAATCGTCAGAACAAAATAAATATAAATATAAACCGGGTCAACCAGCAGATTTTACCGAGAAGAAACCGGCAAGAAACTCGATAGTTACCCTTAGCACTTATGCCCCCGACATAAGGGCGGTACAAAGTCCGAAGTGGACAGTCTGATGTGCTGTTGTCTGTACATAGAGGCTGCACTTTGGGTGTCCTGCTACCAAAGTCAATTTCATCGGTTTAGGTCTTTACTTGATGAGTTTTCGATTTCAATGCTATTGCATAGGGGCCTCCTTCGAGCGGGGGCCCATGGCGTTTTGTCTGTCTTGCCTACAGGTACGCAACAGACCTACATGATGGTATTGATAGTGTATAAGTATCCTTGTGTGTGCTTGAGGCGGAAGACTAGAAGTACCTGAGTAAGTCAAGATCCGAGGCCCCTTCGACCGTTCTATATGGCCCCATTACACGCTTAGCCCACCGTGGCTACACACCTGTAAGGGCTCTTCATATACTTAGATACGATGCTGCACAGTAGCAAGCGATTGGCATAGCTGCATAGCAGTGTCAAATTTGTTTTCAGACGTAATAGGACGTAATGATATTATTATGATTAAATGAAGCCGTATTAGGGCTTCCTATTAATAGAAGTTAATTTACATATCTGCTGATTACTGAATGCGTATGAAGTTAATTAAAATATAATTTGTCCGTTTTAATTATTTTGAATTAATTTGGGAAGTCTGGCCAGGATATGTTGAATAAATCAATATTCGATGTATAAGGGTGCTTATACATCGAATATTAATTTATTACCAACTGCAGTATATTGCTTTACGCATTGATACATTCCTCCTTATTTATACAGCAAATAGGAAATGGGTATGAACTTGTTCTCACTCACTTCGCACAGGTTTATTCCATCTAGTGTTGCCGCTCAATAGACAAATATCGATTGTCTATCGATAGCCTATCGATAGTTGAAGAAAATCGATAGTATCGATAGTATATCGATACTGCAATACTATTGGTAAACAGAAATACTATCGATAGTTAATTGGTTGCCAGCGATCGAAACTATCGATAGTATTGCTGTTTACTGATAGTATTGCACTAACAGACACATCGATTCTATCGATCGTATAGATGATTTTAGCGGTCAACTATCTATTGCAAAACTATCGATAGGCATGTTTAGACAGTCGTCACGTCACTCGTTGTTCGTTCAGTTATATTCAATCACGTCTTTTAACGTGATTGAATATATATAAGACTATATTTTACAGTATTTGTTGCGGGAAGTTGCTGTTCTGTCGTTTACCTGTAAGTGCCCTTATTGTTTTTTTCTTTGCAATGCAAATAAAATTGTCAGTCGATGGTAGGCATATTGTTTTTTTTTATCATAAGTTTGGATGGGCTACAGATTATAAGGTACTACACAATAATAGGGAAGTAAGGATAGAATTACTTTGCTATTATTGTGCTTTTCCCTTGCATTGGCATTTGAGGCTTTATACGTTAATTTCCTTGATGTTTTTTTAAAGATGATTATAATTAACGTAATGTATGTGTAAGTAGTTTTTGTAAAGAGTGAGTATATTTATGGCGTGTACTTGAAATGAATTATATGTTGAAACATAATTTTATTTAGGGTTTAATGACAATTGTTGAATAAAGTACCACAGTTTTAATACGAAAAAGTGTTTTATTACGCACTTATTATTTCAACCAAATGTTTACGAAATATTCATCTATAGCATAATGCATACACAATCGTTAGAAGACACCACGAATTTAATAATGCTTCGTTACATACTAGGAAAATACAAAAATATTAAGCGGTTTCTTGGTAAACATCTACCGGGATATCTTATTTTTAAAATATGCGAAATGTACACGTACATGAAATGCACCTTTTATAAATACGATGTCCTCTATGCATCTTGGTCATTAGTTAACACTCCAAGACCTGAGTTCCTGATATTTCTAATAGATTGCCCTTTCTTTGAATATGCTTCGGTAATGCAATGACGATGAGGGTTTTTGAAAATAGAATATCCACCAGATGGCGCGACTGAGGCGCGGTTTTGTCTTTTTTACGTGACATTTTAAAACGTCCAATGAATATATCAATTCGTTCCACAAACGAACCAATGGTTACGGCGATAAGACGTCATGTCACCGCAATTGTTGGTTGATTTATTTGATCAATGAATGTTGATATCAGTTACGCCATCTGGTGCATATTTATGAAAACCCACATTTTAGGATGTTACAATGAGAGATTCAACACACGAAAGCAGAAGTAGTGTTGAGTTTAATGTTTGTAGAAGGTCATTCATTACCAATACCAGACACAACAGAAAACCTTTTAAAGGCAAATATTGTATTAAAGTTTTTATAAATCGAGATTGCCACTTTCAGGACATTCTTCTTTAATAAGTAATGTTCAGTTATCACAATGTATTTGTTGACTAGTTTCCTTCATTTTTATTTCCGAACAATCTGACAAATGTACATTTAAATGGTTATAATGCATTTCTGTTGAAGTCTAGGTAAGGTAAAAAGCAGAATGGAATGTAGTTTAAGAAGATGGCGAGTGAACAATCCTGTAGAAATATCAGGGGGTATACTCATGTAGTATTAAGTGTATGGGTGCAAGTTGAAGAGCTATAGAAAGCGTTCCTCACTATCTCGACAGCCACATCAAACATCCACAAAACTACTTAACTCTTATCTTCACTCCACGAATACTGTTCATAGTTTTATCTTAACAATGGTCCAAAAATATCTAATAGCATCCCTAAACGATCAAGTAGAAAAATACTTTAATTATGCCTCACAGAAATCTAGCTTTTTTATAAATTTTCTCATACTATCGAGTTTTTTTTTTCAATTATTTTAGTGTCATGTCGAACGGCTTCAAAGATCAAGATAAATCGTAGGTCTAAGAGTGTTAAATCTAAACTACTGTGACAATCTCAATAAGTTTCGATTATAATGTTGCATAATGTTCAAGATGAAAATCCAATGGGCTCTTATTCTGCACTCGCTCGATAAGCGTGTACCGTAATTTTGCGAACGACTTGATAACATTTCGAAGCGTTCGTTTTAAACTGCAGTGTTGTCGCGAGTAGAGAATAAGACCCTTCGTCGATATGGATATAAACAATTTTATTCTCAAAATCGTATGAGAATAAAATGACTTGGCCTTATACAGTACTGTTAAAGTTCGTTAATGATAGATTGTAGATTTTTTCTATGCAGAGTAAATAAGAGTGCATTGTGGATTGAGCACAAATATTTCGTATCGTATCGTAACGGCAATTTATCATCAAACAATGTACACACTCGCCGTTGCGATATGAATTAGACTTTTTTTACTTTATACGCTGGTTTTAAATCTTCAGGGCAATTATAAATAAACAATTGTTTATATCCACGCTCGCTCATCGTATAATCTAAAAATCACATGATCACTCACATAAACTGTACTCACACATTATAATATCGTTTAAAATGGGGTTGTTTGTGGATTGTCGCCGATATTTTCACTGAACATTGTGCATCAGAACTTAAGTTTACCCTATGATAACAGTTAATACGATTACAATAAACAGACAAGTGAACTTGCGATGCGTTTATCGATCAACCCTATCATCTTACGCTGATTTATTAGCCATACCTAACGACGTTTCTGTTCCGCTTTGTTATTTAACATTTTGCTGTAATATCGACTCCTGAGTGGAGAATGGTTTTTGCACCGTATTCATCATTCAGTATCTAATGTAGTGTTGCTGTGCTCTGTGAAAAATATCGAGCACTTTGTCGGCCACCAACAAACTCATTGATATCGATGCAAAAATCAGACCCCATTTTCTTCGCATTGAAACTCGTTCATATCAAATTATTAATTTTAGAGCCATTACAATATTGGGTGTTACAATTAATAATTTAACATTTAGTGGTCATCGCACATCGTCGATGACGTTACAAATACGTCTTTTACAGCCGGACACGATGACGTAACCAGTTCATTCGGCAGTAAAGTTTAATTCCAAAAGTCTTTGTTAAAATAAAGAGTAAATGTTTTGGTTTTATTTAAAAGAATATGTGCATTTAATACCCGTCTGACTTCCACATGACTGCTATAAAGAAATCGATGATTCATGAATGAGTGAATGAATGAATGAATGAACGCACGGGTACATGTTAACGTAACTCAAGAATTTAGATTGAAGTAAAAATAATAAAAACACCGTTTAACTTTTTAAATTTCATACATTTTACAAATTAAATAGCTTTCTAGAAACTTCCGTCGAATGAACCAGTCAATTCACCGTAGACCGGAGAATAACAGAAAAATACAATAGACGAACGTCTTAACACTAAACAAATCCGAGTCTAATGTAGCATTCTAATTTCATTAGTTATTGTAAAAATAAACATTTTAAACATCAAACGAGCGTCACTTACACTGAATTTGTATTATTATTAGTTAATGTATATTAAAAACGTAGGTTTACACTAATGGCAGTTATCAACGCTCTTGATACATGTATGCGACGGCTGAAGTTCTTGCGTACAGTAGAATTAAAAAGTACTTCGTTAATTAATCCATTAACATTATTATAAAGTGGAACAACCGACTTATAGTTGTAACAAATACAGAGTTCTGCTGTAGGTGTACAAATACTTTATTCGATGGTAATTGCTAAAACATATCATTTTGATGTGTAGGTTACATAATGGTATATCGATAGAGGACTTTATAAACGATGTTCTCACACATTTTAATTTCACTTGAGATATACATCCCCTATTAAAGTGGGATCCAGTATTAAGATCCGTTTTCAGATACAATATCTGACTGTGAATTTATTTCTAGATTGTACGCAAGTCAATTTGCATCTCATTTGTTTGTCGTAGGCCCCTGTGTACTGAAAAATATTAATTAGATTTCGCGCAAGGGAATTCAAACCATAAATTGACACACTCATAAGGTCCAAACTGGTATGCGTGCAATCATATTTTAAAAACAAATTAAAAAACCTCAGAATACCTACTTCATCAGTTTCAGAATACTGTGGTAACTGTATGTTATGTTATAACTCTGTATTTGGTACAAATAATAGCAGGTTGAGTCACGTAGCGTAGTCGGTTTGTACGTTCCCACGCGAGACACGACTCGCGAAGAAACCATTCTCAGGCTCGATATAATATTAGTGTACTTTAGAATAAACGTTAAGGGGAGATGGGGCACTCCTCAACCTTACCACAGATTATTAAAAAAATATTCAGCCGCTAAAATAACAATTTATTCAAATCATTCATTATCTAAAGTATATCATTTCAATAGCTGTTGGAATACAAATCTATATGGGATTGTTATTTGACAGTTCTAAAAAAAGTGGGCGGGTCATTAATAATTTGTTGGTCTTAACCATTCTATTTATGTTTATGAATACTAATGATTAACGATGGTTTAGGTCTAATAGTGCCACACCTACCCTTGCATTTACGTCTACGATGTGTACATATCGGTTCGATCCATTGTATATTAATTCATATATACTCAAAGCTCATGCAATTTCTTATGAAAATACGTTACGATTACAAATGAAGTACCATGCAGTTAACATATACGATACGGGTAAATGACGTACTAATTATTACATTTTAATGGAAACAATAAATGAATAATAAAACTGTCCACGTCTCTCTCTCCATCTTTTACAAAAAATGTCCTCAGATTCTCTATTACCTACGCGTGTGTTTAAAAAATATAATAATAAACTAAAATCATAAACCAATCTAGTCAACTGTTTGAAAGTTAAAAAAAATTAAAAGAGGAACAGCCCATTCGACCAATTAAAATTAAAAATAATAAAATCACTAATTCAGGCGCAAAGTAAATAAAATGGAAATGATCCCTCCAGTACACATCCACTTTTCGACTAGTTTCCTCATAAAATAAAAAAAGCAAATTGTACAGCTGAAATCATTAGGAACATACATCTGATACCTCTGAGCAACTTCTTGAAAAAATCGTTCAAGAAATTCAAAATTCTATACTAACATACTTATCACAGGTTAAAGGGGACAAGAGAAAGTATTAGTGTTCTCTTAATACAGTACAATGCATAGTACATAATTTAAAAACTAAGACAACTTACGATGTACTGACGACCGTCGCGACGCCGTGCCGGCGGAAATCAAACGTTACAAATTATAATTAGTATAAATTCTAAACCCATAGCCCTCGTACGAGGGCGGTTGAGATCGAAAACTTATGTATAACGATAACATTACGTTGACTGGCGGTGCGCAAGCTGAAGCCGACTACGGTACGAGAAGAGCAATGGGAGCCGGCGCATCCGGTGCCTTAGCGCTGGCGATCGGCGGTTTTAACACGATACATCACGTTTTACAATTTCAACTCTCAGTAGGATCGTTTTTAGAGCATGTTTCTTAGCAATTTAATGATATTTCAGTGCAATACTGAATCTACAAGCGTTGTCATATATTTGGAATGCAACGTGAGCTTTGATAAATCGCCAATTGCCGACGCTAAAAGTACCGAGTGCGCGTCAGCTCTAAGGCGACGCGTCACGCGCCCGCGCAGGTATGCGCCAGACCTGTTGATCAAGATACACCTCAACGTCAACGAGAGGTACCAACAGCCTCTTTCGATTCACCAAACTCCTCGCCACATCCGATAATGCACACAGTACTTATTCCGACTCTAAAGACATTAAAGAATCTTGATCAATGCTCTCTAACTTATTTATACCTTTACAGTCATAGCGGCTTTCTGAACGCGTTCACGTATGAAGCGGTGATCTTCAGCATTCCAATAATAATATTAGTATGATAAAAATAGTCTCGTCTCAAAACCGAAACTCACCGTTTCACACGTTCGTGACGAAATCCGGTCGAACGTTTGCCTTTCTCAGCCAAAACCTTCGCCTGAATGTGGACCTTAATCTGGTTGGCTGAGAAAGGCAAAGTGCCGTGTTCATTAGACCTTACATAGGCGAGCTTCACGGTTCAACTCGCCTGACACTTCATCACGAGGGCTCCACTAGTCGACGGGAGCCCATTCTCCTCTAGAATGAGTATCGCATAGCCCCTTTATTTAAGCCGAGAAGGAACACTCATGGTGCATAACTGTCCATTCGCCTATCCCGCGCAGGGACTAATTGACGCATCGGAGAGTATCGCAGTTGCGGTGGCTTTCCCACGGCCAGTCTATCACACAACAGCACAGTATTGTCCACGGGGGAGGCCATGAGGGGCGCCGGCGGCCGCCGGCCCGCCGACGCGCCTAGTCCCACCCGTTCTCTTTCACCATATGCGCTAGTTCGATTATGAACTTGCCCTCCTTGTATTTCTGGCTCGACTCAAACGCGTGCTCCTGAAAATAAAAAAAAAGCAATCAACATTATGACAAAAGAAGATAAACCCAGAAAACGCGCAGCTCATACATTTATGACGTTCATCAGACCTAATGATGTTATGAGTCATTAGCACTTACCTAACTAATTTAAAAAGGAAATGCTTTTTAATCTAGTCTACATTATCTTTCTCGTTGTAATCGATGAGGTCGTTTAAATCGTCACTTACGTTCAGACCTTCCGTAATATTATCAAATGACCCCTAATCTACCTACTGAGTTCACAGCAGTTAAGTTTTCATCATCAAACAAGACTCGCACAAAGTTTCATCATATTTTATTGCCTCAATTTAAACTTCGCTATAAGCGCAAGAGGTAAATTGAATATCGACTCGGATGCAATACTTGTAATTTGCACGACTAGATCCAACGGTTGAAAGCCGGACGAACTTCCATATATATTCCCAGGGGCTTGTTTAAAAAGAAGGACTCCGCGCCACTAACTAGACGTTGAAGCTCCACAGGTGCTCCAACTTGACACGCAACTTATGTCAGACATTGACTTAAGCGCTACAAATGTCAGATTTCCGATATCTGGTATCCGCAAGAATGTCACTTGCACATGCATAAACGTTCACTTCACGCGCTGTAGCATTTAAAGTCTTAGTATAAGTAGGCTACATAATAAATGATTGGTCTAACAAATCGGGCACTAAATGATTAACCCTATCTATGATGGATTCGATGCATCCACTTATATCAGTAGTTTCTACATTTTATTGTCCTAATACCCCGCTGCCTATGAGTAGAATTAATGAGATTTTAACAACGCCACTAGGAATATATTTACAGACTTATCACATATATATTTCTACTAAGGAATCATTGTTTTAATCCTACTTTCGGAATCACTAGTTATCCCATATCTTGGCGGATTAGCAATAGCGAAACCTACGATATAGCTAGAACACCGCTCATTCGTCCTAAAAGAATAAAACTTTTTGTTGATTGCGTAGACTAAAATTAATAAACAAATTGCTGGTCTCATTAGCGTCGTTTTTTACAAAGAGTCAAACCGCGAGGTCGCGGGGTGATGCGGCCGAACGATCGATAACTCGTGGCGCGATTAGTCCGCTATCAGCCCGCTTGCAATTAGCAGTTTGCATTAACAACGTATTAATTAAACATACCTAACCTACATTTATGTAATAGCCACTAAGAACGCGGTGGAGTTTGTGAAATCGATGTTCGATTGTCAAGCAGAGACGTTAGTATACGGATAATTGCATGGAATTAAAATGACGTATTCTTCGGAACATCAGAAAGGATGGTTGCTCTCGTGAGATGAAATGTAAGCACTCTTTCTAAAGCGTAAGAATGGATCACAAAATTCGATTTTTTTTGGATCTTAGTCTGAGGGACTAATTAACTAACTATTTATCTAAATGAAATATGATAATGAATGTTAATTTGACTACAACGCAAATCCTTATGCTTCTCGAGTTTACTATTAAAGTTTGTTATGTTGCCCTGATCGACACAATGTATTTATTTAATTTAATTCAATTTAATTGGTTTGAACTTCGGGGCCATCCATGTACGTCACACGTAAAGGGGGCCTACAAACTGTGACATGGTGTGACAAGGGGTGAGACAGTCTCGTGACATCACATTTTAAAATCCAATATATAATATTAATTTGCAAATTTGTCAAGAAAATTGCAAAACATGTGATGTCACACGAGGGAGTCTCACAAATGTGACCAGCTGTGACAAGGACGGGGGTGGGCTCAAAAAATCATGAAATTCGTGTGGCGTACTTTATGGATGACCCCTTCTGTGTATTATCACAAATAATATTAGTTCTAATGAGAAAAAAATCTTTAAACCCAATGATGCGATTTCTAAAGGCTTCTCCTTTTAGTACAGATAGCGCGCGAGTTGTATGCAGAGCTAAGGTATGTCTCGTCTCAGGCCCCGACTGCATTCAACTCGCGCGCTATCTGTAAGTTAAAACATGAAACCTGGTCAAAGTCGTTAAAAGTGTTAAGGTCGTCGCACTCACGTATTTCCAACCCAGCATGGTCTTGCAGCACTCGCAGTAGATGTCGGCTACCGCGTGCAGGCCCGTCAGCAACACGCGTTCCTCCGCCGGCCCGCACCCCACGTTCACACTGCAAACAGATAATAAGGATTATGTTCACCGTTAATAAAGATGAAGAGCAATCAAGCAAGGGAAATAAAGACCACACCACAGAAGAACATCGTTCTATACCTTCCCTTTGAAGAGGATTACAAACGATAATACAAACGAGATACTATTCCATCAAAATATGATCATCAAAAGTCTACACTACAAAGCCCACGTCTCACGTTTACACTGCAAACGGATGATAACGGTTATCACTATCAAAATCAAGATGAAGACTACAATACAGAGATCATCGACTGATATTTTTGTTTTAGGAAGAATAAGAAACGAGTATGAATTAAATGGAAATACGATCATAAAAAAAACGATTAAAAATACCTACCAATCACTCAAGCATTTTGAAGCTGTATATTTTCCTAATCATTCGAGTTTACGGAAGCATTGTTGTAAGTAATTTTAGATTTAAAAGTTGTTTGATAACAAAATAGGGATGTTGACTGGCAAGTCAATGAAATACTTTTAAAAGCTGTCAAAACGGAATCACTTCATTGATTTTGTATGGGCCTGTCAACATATGACGTCACTAGATCATATAGTCAACTGAATAAATATTAAGCAGTTTTTGTGAAATTTAAAATCGTGCACTCAATAAGTATAATTGAAAATCAATAAGGTTTTACAACATACTACGATACTTATACGGAATTGATATTACAAAAGTAAATATAAATGGTGTCAAAATCCCAATTACTGCCGTTTTTTTTTTGCTTGAATACAGGGTAATACATGTGTTCACATTCATAACAAAAAAAAATATTCTTCATGTTTTCTCATACACATCAAGTCTGATAAATTTGATGGACGTACTAAGTTTAAGTATTTATTTCTTTCTTTCTTTAAAAGCTTATACTACTGTAAGTATTCCTATGTCTGTGTCTTTTTGTATTTCATTCGCACCTTCAAGTTTTCAAGTATTATATTGCAAAGGTCAGCGCTAAGATTGCCTTACGGGTTACCCTAAACCAGGGTTTCTCAAACTTATGGCTCCACGTACCCCTTTTAAAGTCTCCAGAGGACGGCGAACCCCTAGACTCAACCCCCCCCCCAGAGTAGGTTCAGATCAGACAGTACGTTCAGTAGCGCGCCCGCCGACAAGCGTGTCGCACGGGTCAGTCGTTCATTCTCCATTACGTAAATCTTCCCCTATGATCTAATGGCGAACCCTTAGGGGTTCCCCTTTGAGAAACGCTGCCCTAAACGACTTTCAGGGCTCGGTAATAGCCTAGAACTAGATGTTCATTAATAGGTGCCTAGTTTTAGCACATATTAATAATTTTATTGGTGTATAAAATTTTGAGGATTTACGTTTCTTGGAAATAGCATATTAAGTGGATACTTAAATTGTCTGTAGTATTTTAAAATTGGTGATACAAACTAGAAACTCAGGGATATTGATATTTGGTTGGGTTCCAGTGATGTTTTAAATATTTTTATTCTTGACAGTTTGAAAATAGTAATTCATTTAATTTATTTATGTGCCAAATTTCTTAAAAATTTACAAGTTCCATGGTAATATGGCGTGAAAAGGAAAAGGCAGGTCAATAAAAGCTGTAATGAAATATCTACGAGTACTGTGCACTGGACAAGTAGGTAGATAATGCATTCATATTAAATATTTATGATTGTCATTCAGGCGTCTTTAGGGTTGGTACAAAAAGCTTACAAAAGTATATAGCTTTCTTACTAGTACGCTTCATAAGAATTAGAGAGACAAATGTACGATTATTAAGTATGTAGTAGTAGTAGAGCGGTGGTCGCTCAATGGTAAGGACACGCGCCTCTTAACCGAGTAGTGCTGGTTCAAACCCCGGCACATATCTCAGGATTTTTCAAATCTATGTACGTTTATATCACTAGCTCGACGGTGAGGGAAAACCTCGTGATGATTGAAACCTGAAACTTCAAACAACTTTGGATTTGTAACCATGATCCAAAAATTGCCCTATATTAGAGTTACGAAGGTTAGATCGGCAGTCGCTTTAATGTAATTCTCGCCTAAACCGGACTTGCTAAATCCTGAATCATGGTCTAAGCGGATCCCGTCTAAGCACTGGACATAACGCTAGGAAAATGATGATGTCTAGGATGTTTTTCTTGGACAGCCAAAAGAACCACACAAATTATACAGCGGTTTGTATGTATTTAGTTTAACTGTGTTTATACAGCAAGCAGAACACTCTTCTTTCGTATTTAGATACGGACCCTTTTAAATGGGATTATGAGAAAGTAAAGCGTCATCAATTAGGAGGCTGAAAGCCTTAATGATATTTTCTAATTGGCTCGGCAAACATTAAATCGTAAACCATAAATTGAGGAAATAATTGGAGTGCTCGTCTACAATATTGCGGTGAGGTAAATATTTACAAAGTAGTTATATACTTTGCCTTGTTGGTAGGTACTCGTTCGGTATTCTTTCACCGTCTTTTTGAATGTTATCTAAAGGACATATTCTTTAAGAATTTTATTTTCGGAACAAGATTTGCATTGACGGAAATGTGTCTTAAAAGAAAAAGGTCACCTTGAATTTAGTTCGGATGGGCATATTTGTTAGCGTGCTATTAAATTAAACAATTTGAGAGTACCTATGTCATAGTGATGGGAGTGGAAGTTAATTAATCAAGGGCTCTCAGACAACATATGATGAATTAAGGGCCATCTCGATAATTATAATCTATAGGTAGTATCTAGACTGTATGATGTATGTAAAGCTCAAAGGCTTTGGCAAATCCTTCTTAGAATCTTTACGACTGCTATGAATCCAAGAAATTCAGAAATAATTTACACATGAAAACCTCATCTTTGCTTGGAAAATGCAAGCTGGGAATTTTTTAATTAGTAAGAATATTATTCTTAAATAACTGCATTTTTTAAATTTTCGAAAGGGGATACAGGGAAAATCCAATATCTATTTAACCGTACCTCTAACTAAAACCATTGATAAATGTGTCCTTGCAGCTGATAGCCCTGACAATGCAAAGTGCTGTCGACATTCAGGTACTTATGTAGGTATTATGCTAAAATACTCACACTGAATTGAAGAGATATGCGCGCCCCTGGCTGCCTTGAAACGACTGGAAAACAACAAAATTGCATTACAAACACTGAGGCAATGTTTTTACAAAACAATCCACGAATCATGCGGGGTTCACATAAAGTTGAGGGGAATTTACATAGTTTGAAGATACGATACCGGTGTTTTTCATAGCAATGTTAGCGTCTTTTATTCTAAACTCGACAAACTGAACTTACAATTCAACTGTGTCTTGAAGAATCCAGAGACAAATAATTTTCAAACACGGGCTAGTAAAAAAGAAGGAGTCCGCGCTGTCATAACGCAGTATGTGTGAGTGAAATTTTTAAAGCGCGTTTGGAGCGCTTGTTTCAATGTGTGATGTATGTTGCGTGTCAAATTGGAGCTCCGCCAATACCTAAACGTCTTTTTAGTGATGTGGAGTCCTTCTTTTTTTACTAGTTCTTGTTCGAAACAAAATTTCTTCAACATTTTGCATAATTCAGTTATTAATTTTGAATTTTAAATTATTGTTACGATATTACAGTTGTCCAGTAGTCCATAAAAGCAATTATTTATATTGATTGGTGTCTATCCTATTTTAGCTTGGTCTTTTTAAACACAGCAAATAGTCGCGCAATTTGGAATTAGTTCTTATCTTATGATAATATCGATTTGGACAAATTAACAACGTAATCACAAAGCAATGTTTCTATGATTTCCAAAAAAAAATCTGATGCCTTTAAATCATGATACGTATGGATAAAATAATGTAATCGTTACGTAATTAAATCACTTTAATTTTTAAATCAATTACTTATATTATCGTTATATAACTGTAAATATTGAGACACTATGGAAAGAATATGAAATATTCATTTAATACTAAATTTACTTAACATAATATGAATCTCTCTGCCTACCCCGCTGGGGAAGTAGCGTGAAGTTTAGTTAGTTAGTTATAAATGAATCAAACGATTACAATAGACCGATTGGATGACGATCTATAAATGTGTCTTTAAGTGGGAATCGTCAAGAATCGGAACAATGTAGATAAAATATTAATATTTTATGTCAACAAGCACTTACGAGTGAGTTATTTCCCTCTAATGGTAGTTCTTATTTAATATTCCATTTAAGAATAATACTGGAGTCATTTACAAAATTGCATTCGTAATGTAAAAAGGAAATTATGCAGACACTAATTCGTCTTCATTTAAAAACCACTAAACACAAGAGTGTTGGCAAATACAATGTCTGTTTGTTTAAAACACTTAAAATAATGTAATGATGAATTTGACTATTAGACTAATGTTTGTTTAAGGCAGAGAAAATATTGGTTGGGTCGATGTTCTATGAAGGATATACAGGGTCATTTGTAAAACATCAACCTCACAGGAGTAGATTATTGACATTATAAACAATAATATTTGTTCTACGATTTTTCATACAATCAGTTGTTTGGTCATTTAATCATTTAGTTTAGTATTTTTGTCGATTAAGGAAAAGTCGTAGAACAAACGTTGTTGTTTATAAAGTCAGAAATCAAGTTCTATATAATCATAAAGTTAGCCTGAATCAATAGGAAATGTGAATAAATAATTCAATAACGTAGTTTTGCAAGAGTAAGTTTATTCTAAAATCATTTTTATATACTCTTAATAATACTATTAAGAGTATATACAAATGATTTTAGAATGTGTTATACAACAATAATGTAGTAAGCTAATATTTTCCCGCAACTACGTTTGGGTCTCGAACAACAGGAACTTATTATGTTTACGAGATAAAATACAGCGTACAGTTAAAACCTTTTCGTTATTACCTAATCTTTAAGGTGAAAAATTAAGGAAAAGTAACAGTTTGTCTTTTTTTTAATAGTGTGAGACAACAAGTAAACAATAAAGCTTTTAATAATAACTGAGCAGTTATTGAATTCTAACTAATGTGCTAACTAATATACTAAATGACGTTAAACAGGTTTTTTCACAATTTTCCATCTAATCACTTAGTTATTTTTGGCTGAATATGGTTAAAGAGGCTTGCTGCCCCTTTGGCTCTGCCTACCCCTTCGGGGATTATGGGCGTAATGTTATGTACTAATTGAAACTGTTACTTGCAACGGTATTAGAAATAAACTCCACAAGACAAACACTAAACAAAGTTACTCGAAAGTCAGAAACGCGAATTTATGAGTTTCAGCAGGTTGTTTCGCCCCAGTTCTCCATGAAAGAATTAGCTATTGACAAACTGCGGAAATGTAACTTTGGCCCGCTGCTCGAGTACTGGGCACGTTAAGAAAAGTTTCAGTTGACTTTTTGTCTATGTCAAACCACAATTGCTCATAACCGGAGTTTTTGGACCTAGGGATCTTGATATTATTGTTGGCAGTACTTGTTTAATATATTGTCTCAACTCAACATTTATTTTTCTGAGACAATAAATTAATAATTTCAAAAAGAGGTTAGTCTGTTTTAATTTATGAAAATTGTTTATGATCGTTTATAGAAAGATGTTCTATGTTTTTTTGGGACTTAAAATAAATCTGTTTACTGCGTGGCATATCGTACGTCACATTGTCATTGTGTATTAGGTATTGTGATTATGTAGGCAACGAGCTAGCCGCTTGTCACTATCACTTTTCATAATTTTTAATAATTTTCCATAATTTTCCAACTAATCTATGTTTGGTTATAACTTTATCTTTCGAACTTTGCCTACCCCTTCGGGGATTGCGGGCGTGATGATATGTATAATAATAAATCTGTATGTATGTACGTATGCATGTATGTATGGAAAGATGCTGGTTGGTAAGGCGGTACTCACCTTAGATATAAGCTCGTCATGGCTAGCCAGGTGCGCGCGGCAGTGTATGCAGCTGTATGTGCGGTGCGCCGGAGGCAGGTAAGCCTGGAACGTCTTGACCGGGGTGCGCGCGGCCGCGGCGCCGCCCTCGCCTGCCACCCGCCCACGGTTAGTCACTCCGTCCCGCATGAGTGCCTGCTAGCTGCCAAAGTGCCAAGACCGTCAGCCACCGCGACCAGGCTGACGGGCACGCCCTAAGTGCACTATTTAGACTGCGATGGGGATTTAGGTGGTCCGAAACCTTGCCGCGGTGGAGATGTTAACAAAGCTAGGTTCCATATGTGGTACTTTCAAAGTCAATGGCGGTTCGGAAAGTACTCCTTATCACGGTAGATACGTTAATAAAAGTTGCATTGCACCATATGTAGCTCTTACAAAGTTGAAGGTGGTTCATCAGTATACCTTGTCGCGGTGGATACGTTAATAAAACTATTGCATTGTACCACATGTGGTATTTTCCAAGTGTATAGAATAGGTACATAAGATTAAACTATAAACCTATTAGGGAGAACCAAATTATTTGGTATGGTCCACTATAAAACCGTAAAAGTTTATATACTTAATGCAAAATTGAAAGGAAAATCTAAATTGATCCAATTATACGGTCAACAAATTTTAACAACCCATAATTTGGGAATGTCTAATGACTATATAGTTGCAGTTCGAATTTTAGTCAAATTTGGACTGTTGGCTGGACACTTCAGGGTTCAAGCTCAAAGTTGTGATATCCCACTGTAGGAGAAAATTGTTAATTTACTCTCGGAATAAAATCAAAGTGTACATTGATTTGAAGTAGTGGCATTTTATGACAAAGATGATTAAAAGGTTACGTAGAAAAGTGCAGCAGATACGTGCTTATGTTACTGAATAAGTATCAGAATATATAAGACTTGCTGCATTAACAAGACTGAAGCAACAATACCTATATAAGTGACTGATATTAAAGAAATTTTAAAGAGACCTTGGAATTACCATCTATCCCATTGACCTTAGTAATTTCGTAAAATATGAGTAAAATTAAGATTGAAAGTGCTACTGTGCTGTAACTTTAAAAGTAAAAATAAAAGTTTAGCGTGTATCAAATCTTGTGCATCGTAATGTTATTCAAACTCTGATGTAATTTGTCTTCTTATATTTAGGAATTGGCCTTCAAGCAAAATTTATATAGGAATACATATGGTATTAAAGTTTTATTCTATTTGTTTTTTTAGAACCGAAGTATATCACTAGATAGTCATTTATTTTGAAATCCGTTATTAGCTATCGATATCAGTAGCCTGACTATATATTGATTCATGTAAAGTACATTAAATGCCATCAAGGACGTTCTATATGATATTAATAGTACTTAAATGTATCCGTTACCGCCTACGTGAACCAGGAAACAACATAAACTATAGTTGGACTGGAAATACAAATGGATGTTTGACTAGCTCATGTTACATCATTAAATATTCAAACTATGGGATATTATATCAATTAGTTCGAGTCTAAGGGTTTTTAAATTAAATTAATTTTACACGGTACTCGTGATATTTATGTAACAACTCTTCCCGGTAATTCTCTCATGAAACTTGATAAAACGAATATGTTAAATGGGTATTACCTACTTATTTAAGTGGTATGAATTATCCCTCAAAATAAATCTCTTATTTAAATAAAGGCTTTTAATACTAGAATAATATTGAACTAAAAATATTTAAACAATCATTCGTTCTTCATATCTATTTTTTCTTTGGTGTTTCTACTGGACCCCGCTATTGTCCAGTTCAGTATAAATATTACAGATAAAGAAATCAAAAATATGTAATCTATCACGTTCGGATACAATATCATTTTGTAATCATTAGCTCGTTTTGCATTTATATCTCATGATGGGGTGGATTTTTAAAGATTGTCAGAACAAGCTAATGATGTCAAAAGTTGAGGAACGAATAAATGTTCATCTACTGATTTTTTTTAATATCCAGGATAATCGCTATCGCAGTCTGTGGAATAGTGCACGTAGGGCGCAACAGTAACAGCACTCATGCGGTATTAATATATTAGATATCATTAATTTATTTCATTACAACGCCCATAACGGCTCTCATAACAGACCTACCTATCGCATCTGTAACAATAACAACATAGCAAACATTATTACCACTCGTTTCTTTGAGAAAATCAATTTCACATTTACGATTCGCTCAGCTAACAATTGTGTAACCAGCAATAAGGGACGGGGTTAATATTTAATCACATTTTGTTATTTTAGGTTTTCTTACGTGTTTTACTTGTATTACGGAAATAAATACATCGAATGTGAAAATATTAATAATCAAAAAGAGCACATTTTTCTTTAAAAATACCCAATTTCATGACTTTGCATTTTGTTCGTTATTTTGAAAACAGTAAATTGTTTTATAGGTTCATGACATTTACTTTGAAGCTGAAACCCACAAATCTTTAAAAAAATCATGAGTCGACCTGATTTCCTGGATAATCGTGTTTGCAGCGGATTTCTCCAGAAACTTATATTTTATTATTATTTTGGGACTTCCTCGAAATATTGTTTTGGATTTAAAATCTGGAGCGATGCATTACTGAGAGAACTGGTAAATATTGTCTTAACGTCAAAGTCCAGATTGTGAATCACTCCATGAATGATTGTGTTCTTAATATTTACCTACTTACTTATAGTGCACCTGGTTACGAAAAAGTATATGATGTATTAATTTATAAATAAACAACAAAGCCATGTGTTTAATTAGATTTAAATTCAAAAAATTATGAAAGTTAGTAGGTACATAATACTCATATGTCATTCGTTAAAACTCGAAAATAATATTTTAAGATATTTTACAGATTTTTCTCATCCCATCGAATAATGACGTGTAATAAGCATTTCCTATGATTTCTACATGTTATGCTTTTAATGACGCACCGAAGATATAGGTTAAACCAGGTCTACAATCTGGCATAAACGGCTGCATGTCGTATCATTGGTATTTTACATAGTTGGGTAAGTATCTATTGGCTTTGATAGGCTATATAGTGTAAATAAAAAGAATACCATTTACGCAAACTGGCCGGTAGGTTTCCCGTTAATCATAACATGTAGAAGTCATCAGAGTAAGCACATGGCTAATTTTAATTGCCATCTTCTGCGCGTGTAAAATACGCGATGTGCGTGCATAGGGCCCTACGAGCGTTTTGAAAAACGCCAGTATGGAGGTATACTAGCGTTCTTCAAGCGACAGCGTCAGCGTCTACATGACGTTGATATCATGCCTGTTTAGCGCAGTGCACAGTACGAAGCCTGCCAAACGTTGAGTTTGGGCAGTGCTGGTATAAGTTTAGTGCGCCACATGCGTTTTGTCAACAAGTAATAAGTTTATATATACGTAGTACGTGTTAACAAAAACGCGTCGGTTATTCTTATGTACAGCAGCCTTAACGCTTGCGCTGCACCGATGCTTAGCATGCGTCGACGTCTTGTGGGCGCTGACGAGAATCGCTCAAATTCATTAGTGTGGGAGGGTCACTTAGACCGACGCAACAATCAAGTGTGTGTCAGACCTGCCTGACGCGAGCAGCACGCGCCTGCTGCCCACATGAGCCGCGCAGACCGCCGGTCACCTGCCGCGCCCACCCTCGCCCCGCACCGCCCGCGCTCGCGCGATACCCGCCACCCTCTGTTGACAAACAACACAACAGTCAAAAGCAGTTCCAGACCAATAACAACAACAGTCGAAGAAAATTTTAAAGTCCAGAATCAAAATGAATGGGAACGTTTTAAAATTTAAACGGCTACTGATTCAAGGATGAAAAATGATGACTCTATTTGGCCAGTAGACCTTCTGTATCTATGGTTGGCATTGTGACCCTTAGATTTTTTCTTAGCTTTCCATAATTTCAATTCTGACAGTTTACGTGTTTTGTACACACAAGATTTCCCAAACATTTAAATCGCTTTGAGAGCAGAGCTCCATAGGACTAAATTCCTGTAATTTAGGTTACTCTCTGAAAATATTTCGGTTAAAGGCCTCTATGCAGTGCACATTATGTGCTAATTCACTGTTTCGAGAATCAATTCCGCGTAGCGGAATAGAGAAATGCGAGAACATAATTTAGCTAAAACGGCTAGCTAGTAACACCTGCAATAATACAAAGCAGATACTATTCCAAGAAACGCACCAATAATTTGGTGTGAAAACGAGTTCATCAAGCGAGTAATTGCAAGCAAATTGATCTACTTACTTTGACGGCTATTCCATAATGATTAAGAAATAGAAATGCCGACGTCGAGGAATTATACACACGTACAAGCCATCGTAATAATTGGCATGTTCTAATGACATGAGTGCATGTAAGTAGGTAATGTAAGTAATGTTTACATATAGTCGGAAAATGTAATGAATAGTATGAGAAGCAGGAACACATGTTTCTAAGAAATTTAGTTATTTCAAAGAGGAACAAGATTTTTAAGTTGTTTCCGTGGCGAAAATAACATATTTAAAATATACACTATTTTTGTAAGTGTCTCTAAATAATTATTGATATATTTATGCTTTTCCGTCTTCCTTATATTGACTTTACTTACAGGATCAGTTTGAGTTCGTTGAAGTTACTAGTCACATTGATGATGTAGATTGATATGACTTAACTTAATGACTAACCAATATAATATTAAAGTAACGCTAAATATTCTCACCATTAATTCATTCGAAATTAGGATTTCCTTTATAGACCCTAAAAATGCTGCTGCAAATAACCAAAATGATAGTTGTCGCAAATTTTACTGCGACGCAAAAGTAAACTGTCTGCCTGCACAACATGAATTTTCTTTAGAAAACACAATAAATATCGCAGATGGAATAGCTTCGAGTAGATTGATCATGCAGTGAAGACCATGCCTGAGTGGCGGCTATCCATCAATCCCTCTCCTCAATGGCTCACCGGACGTAGCGTGACGGTCTCCGTCTTCAGCGGGCGATAAATTGTTTCCAGCAAATGATACTGCCGTAAGAGGTACTTGAAGAATGTCTACGAACTTCAGGGCAGCGGAGCGGCAAGGCCGACGCTCACTTAGAGTGGTGCGTTGACCACGACTCCCGGTATTGATGTACTGGATATTTCGCGAGCCATTGACGGAGTAATGGTCTATCTGGTAAGCAGTTACTTTTTGAGTTACAATACGACTGCTTTTTGGGACATCTTGCATGTTTTACATCGAATCTCTTTATCATTAAAACGATTAAACAAAATCTTGCAGACTGTAACTTTAATTGAATGAATTCTACGGCATATAGTTATTGATGTTCAACATGTTTTAACAAATGTCAATGTTCATTACAAGTAGACTTAACGTAACATTGGTTAAAAATATAATCGTTAAAATGTTAGTTGCTGTTGAAACATGTTACACGGTAACTTTATGTTAACGAATGTTGTCAACTAACTCTTTGTTACGTGTTCAGAAAAAGTAGCTGTGGTGCGGGTTCTACAAAATAGGATGTACAATCGAAGGCTACAGAGAAGCAAATTTTATAAAACTAGATTAAATAATGAAAACATCTGTTTAAATACAATATTTACGGTGAGTGACCGATGCTGAATCACCTGGCAGGCAACAATTACAATTCTCGTTGTGATTTTGCCGTTGAGAATTTGAAGTTTTATTTGCAGTTAGTATTTTTCTATGAAAAATTATTTATTGCCAAAGAAAACATTTTTTTGATCTAGAGATATTAGTTAACCTAAAATAACAGTTGAGATAATAACAGTAGGTAGCTATTACCTTGTCAGTACGTTTTAATATTATGAGAGTATTATAGCGCGGTTTATTTGAATATTTATACTGTATTCAGCAAATGTATTTTCTTCGTCAGTCTAACTGAATATTTTAACGATTGCCTACAATAATAGAAAGGTATATACTGCATATCTATACAGTACCAACTGTTAGTAATGCTAGGCTAATATAAACGCATCCTGCCATAATTGCATACTTAGTATTGCGAATCAGAGACAGGCTTTTATTTAATAACTAGCTGTTATCCGCGACATCGTCCACGTGGATTTTGACACGTTGCTTTTGCGAAGAACTATAATAGGGATGTTGACACCATTTAAATTTAATTTTGTAATATCAATTCCGTATAAGAAAGTATCGTATTATGTTGTAAAACTTTATTGATTCTGAATTATATTGAGTCTACGATGTTAATGTTACAAAAACTGCTTAATATTTAGTCTGTTGACTATACGAACTAGTGACGTCGTTAACTGACAAGCCCATACAAAATCTATGAAGTGATTGCGTTTTGACAGCTTTTAGAAAGGAGCTCAAAAGATTTTTTTTTTTGTAATAATAAGTATTTCATAATGGAGCTTTGTTATTTTGACATTACAGAAAACTTTTATTTGCTTGTTTAAATAAAAACACTAATGCACAATATTTTATGTAATTGCTTTTTTGCTGTGGAAAATGACAATTAATTATGAAAATTGCTATGAACAGTAGTGGGGGAGGGGGGGTAAGCTATTACTTTGCCACTCCTGGAAGGGGTGACTGGGCCGGCTACTTCGCTATTAAATGACGTCATTTATTCACTGGCTTGGAAAATGTCATTGCGAGGCATTTACTTTGACTGTCAAACAGAAAGCGTCGATTTGGAGCAGTTGCCCTCAACCTTTTTGTTACTGGGGACCGTTTTGATTTCATTATTCTCTAACGCCCACGAGAAAAAATCAAATATAAATTATAATATATTATTTATAAAATTGACGAAAAATTATAAGTCTTTTGCGGACCAAAGCTCTTGCCATTTTGGTCCGCGGATCACTTGTCCAGAAATCATCACAGTGCAAACTCGCAAATATAATCATTATGATTGCAACACCAATATTGAGGCCTAGTAAAACCATACACGAGTGTCTGAGATCACGGCTTAATAAATCGTTATCTCGCCGCGTTGTTCGTATGTTCACAAACAATACCCGTCAATCTTGATGACACACAGGCAGACTGTCAATCACGGTTCACGAGCAATGGCGATGCGCGCTGAATATCTATACGGATAATGATTTTCTGAATATGTATGCGCAGATAACATTCGATTTTCAAAACGGATGTAGGTGTTCATTTTTAATTGGTTTTTTATTATAGTAAAAACCAACTTATTTTTAATTACTTATTTAGTAACTACCTAACTACACTTCTCGCCGTCCCGCTTACTTCTTTAGTGTTGACACACAATTGTATGTTAATTTAAAAAATATGTCACATCACAGTGCTGAAAACTTTTTTTTTTAATTGAGCTATCAGCAAATACATTACTAACAAACGTGAATATGCGAAATGAGTATTTTTTTTAATTGTAATTGAAAATGTAAATGTAGTTTTTATAACATTTCTCATGTCTCGCACACTTGCTATTATATGCTAGCTATGAGAATAAGTGTAAACTATTAACCCAGTTGTGTCTCAACACATTTTATGGGTTTTAAGAAATCTACTTCGAGAGAGTGCGAGATTGTTGCAGCAAAAATAACCTCTCAGTTAAAAAGCAAGGTGAAGAATAACAGCTGTATAGAACAAAAATGAAGTTAAATTAAGTGTGACCTCTGTGTTGCGTGTATAAATTAAAAAGGTACAGGGTAAAATGTTACTTAAAGATTTATTAGAAGAATCTAATATAAACATATGTATACGACTTACCTATTTAAGTAGAAACTTAAATAGGTAAGTCGTATACATATGTGCATTTTGATATGCAATGTTTAAGAAATCACAGTTTAATCATGTGTTTAAATCAGTGGTTCCCAACCCGTGGTCTGCGAAACCACCGGTGGGCCACAAGACTTATCATTTGGTCCGCGGAAGACCTAAAATTGTATTAGATTTAAATTAAAACAAGGTTATTTTACAATGAATACAGTTCGTTTTCGACCTAGAGGTCCCTGATAATAGTAATGAAAGCAAAGTGGTCCTCAGTTACTTAAAGGTTGGGAACTCCAGGTTTAAATGTATTGCAAAAGGATCCACAATAGATATGCGCTCAATTTCTCTGAATTTAACTGTATTTCCCATTCCATTTATATAACGTGATGATAAAACCTACAAATGGAGAGAGCAAAAGTAGTGTTTCCCAGAATTTAATTATATTAATACAATAAAGTAATGGGTTTTTAGTTCTGAACGGGACGATTGCTATTCCGAAAAATGTATCTACGATGTGCGATTCCATTTTACGGGAAAATGGATTAGCCTTTCACAAACTAGGGCCTGGAAAATTTACCTGAATTTTGGACGGGATGTTATAATAATATTTATGTCGTGATGTCTTTCTTTCTTTTTTGTGCAACTAAATTGTGAAATCCGGGCTATTTATTTTAATTAAAAGCTATTTATTAAAAATTGTGCACGTAGTGAATCTATAGTATGTCCTTTCTCCTTTTGTCTAATATTTATTCGTTGTCGTTTCTCTATACTAATGTTTACTTTCCCGTGACGCTCGAGTGATGAAGGATCAATAAAAGAATGTGTATTTTATTTTTTATTTTTTTTATTTTGGTCTAACATTACTGTAGCTTCATAGTAAGTCCGCATCTGCTATCATCCTTGAGATTAAGGCATTAAAGAATAAACTAAAGAATGGTTTCCAACACTTTTTTTAAATGATAGAAATGACATCTTTCTATTTACAGCCTTGACAGTTGGCGGTAGCTGTACTCTAAAATTTATTTTGCTATATCTGTTTGTTTAACAAGTCATAACCGAATTGTTTCGAAATACATTTTGACACTATTCAGTACTTATAACAGTGCTTACACTTTCGAAGCAGGTGTGCTTTCATAACATCAGCCTGTGATGTTTTTTATTTATATGAAAGGCTCTCGCTATGATCAACAAGTACCTGCGATTGTTTCTTAATACTTCAAGTGGACCGTACCACTTATGTTATATGTTGTAATATGCTAATTACTTCGCATTTGTGTTGTAATTATATTTAGTGGTACTCTTATTGATTTTTACTAGACCTTTTGGAACAAGTCCTAACTAGTAGTACCAATGCATTTGTAAATATTTTTTTATATTGCGTTAGAAAAGCGACCTGTTATGTGTATTTGTACTTAGCGATTAGCCGTAATTATGCTACCAAATTCTTCCTCTAGATATTTTTTTTTCTGAAAGTAAATTTCCACAGATAGAATTTCGACTGAAGCGATAGCTCTTGTCATAATATTACGATTGACTCTTTTGACTTTTGAAATGTCAATCCGCTCTGAAAACAAAATACCTTATGTCATTGTAGATTGGGCAATATTTTTTTCGGATTTGTAAAAAAAGTTTTCAAACATTTTTCTTTATCGGTTTTTTAAAACTTCGACAAGGAACTTAACATAGGGTTTTGTAATGCGGAAGTACAAGAGCTATACATATCTCTGTATTTATTATTCAGTACTAGCTATATTCATTTATCAGAATATTTAGCAAAATATTGAATCCATCGTTTGATCTACTGGTAGAATTAATTGGAATCTGTATTTCTAAAGCACGCACACGCGGTTCAACAATTTTAGGGAATTTGATCCGATATGTGCATAAAAACTAGTTGACATGGTTTTATATTCATAGAGATAGTGGTTGGAGCAAAAAAAAGTAAATTTTGAATATATTGGAAAAATAATATGAAGCTAGGAGAGTTGTATCAAACTGTGTGTAGGTATTCGTTGTGAGCGTCAGAATGGCTAATCGTAATTTCTACTTTAATATAGCGTCCACAAATTTCTGACTCTTAAGCCATTATCTATACATCTATACAAATATTATAAAGAGGAAAGGTTTGATTTTTTGTTTGTTTGTTTGTTTGTATGAATTGAATAGGCTCCGAAACTACTTGGCAGATTTCAAAAATTCTTTCACCATTGTAAAGCTACATTATCCGGAAGTAACATAGGCTATATGTTATCCCGATATTCCCACGGGAACGGGAACTACGCGGGTGAAACCGCGGGGCGCTGCTAGTTAAGATATAAACAAATAGGATCATACGATATCCATTGCATTGGAGTATTTGAATGTGTAGGCATCATATTTCCTTCACATCCACTTTAGTACTTAGTTCCAATACGTCGTTAGATTTTGAAAAATGGATTGGATGTGGCGAATTTTATATGTGCTCTGGCGCCGTTCTAATTAACAAAGCCGTCACAGATCTCTTAAAAGAAGAAAAAAGAAAGAGAAAATGTCTGACAGACGTAAGTATATATATAGTTTTCTAATCGAACCTTTTAGGGTTAAGTTTATCTTCGATTTCAAGTTATAGTCAAAACTACTGGTAATATTCTCTCTGGTAAACATTAATGCTGGCTGTATTTCAATTCAATCAAGCAGCCGATGCGTAATATCAGCGTTTATTAATTTTGTACGGGGTTTGAGCACGCGTTGGCTACGATTGGCGGCGGTCACGATTTTGTTTCGGTAAAGCACGGTTTATTTTGTATTTGAATTTACATTTTATCATAAAGGATTTGTTGGTTTTAGTCAACGCTAGAGATTAAGAAAAACGCCATCGGTAAAGACTAAAAATTTACATCTGGAGGGCGAATCCTTGACAAGGGATTTACTAGGATTTGTTTTTTTTAGAAATCTTAGAAAATTTTAAACATCAAAAGCAATATATATGTATTGATGTGATAAGATTATTGCATATATTACTTTATACTACACAATACACATTATTATAATAAGTATGTATTGATTGAATAGTACATAAAAAAGGTGAAATGCAGATGAGATAACTCGTATTTATGTGGTGCACTTACCTGAATCTAAATTTATCACCTAATAATGTAATTAATATAGATAGAGCGAGTCTATGTCAGTGATTGTGAAAGCCATGCATATGAAATAAACTAACAACCAACCAACTCACAATGGGAGCGAGATTATTGAATCTTCATCTGAAGAATAATTCATCGAAGAAATAATATTCACCTCGCTGGAACCCACGGAAAACCTCGTGATAAAACCTGCAAATTCAAACAGCTTTGGTTTTGTAACCATGATCCGAAAATTGTCTAGTTCCTCTATCTTAGGGTTACAAAGGTCAGATCGGCAGTCGCTTCAATGTAATTATCAGACTCGCTAAATCCTGGATTATGGTCTAAGCGGACTTTGTCTAAGCACGGGACATAATGCTACGAAGATGATGGTTAATTATATGTCACTAGGTTTCTCTATTATCTTGTAAACTCTTGCAATGATTTTCTGATAAGTTTACTTCAACATTTTGAACATGAGCTCTTTATGCTTTGCATGTTAAGTTCTATTTAAAGAGCCGCCATTTCCTTTGCAGAGCGCAAAGGAAATTATAGTTCCTGGCTGAAAGACTAAATAAAAAAAAAACATGAAAACAAATTAAGACATACAAAATAATTTTTGTCAGGCTATAAAATATTAATGAATCGCAAAGAGATTGTCACAGTATACAAAGACAAAAGACGGTTACAAATTTACAAGACACAGGTCACCAAATTGACACCTTAAGGATTTAAATGGTTTTATATTCGAGTCGTATGCGAACAATAATTTGTGAGTTTTAGCAAAGATTATAAAAATGTCTGAATCCTAAGCACGAAAACCATAAACAAGTCAGAGTTATAGAATTTTTTTATACCAAAACACCTATAGATAAACATCATGTTCGATCTAGATCAACATATTTCAAGAATGGAGTAGGTAGTGCAAAATGATTCGGCAGCTTTGTGTACTCTCGATTCTTTTGCGCCGGTCCGGAAAATTTGATTTCCACCATACTCGTAACTTTACGTCACGGTTGGAGCCTAAAATAACCTTGATGGAGACGGAAAGTTGGCCTCTTGTATTCCATTGTTAATAACCGGCCTTTTAGTAATTTTTATTATGAGGTTTTGCGGTACGGACTTTATCCAATCTGCAATTTATTTCCAACTGTGATTAAAATTTTGAAGCTCACTCGGCAATCACAATTAGGACCATGTTTTCATTCGTTCCTCTCAAATTCTGTTTGTATGCATCGGTCTAATTCAAACAATCATTAATTAAAGCTATGAATATTAAATTGAACATCAGCCATAATGTGGTGTACGCAATATTGACCCATATACCTAGTTAGCGATGTTTAAGCAGTATGAGGCCATTGACATTTCAAACCTGGTTTATTAAATTGGAAACAACAAATAATTTTACAAAGGACATGTATGGACAAACATGTACTTTGTAAAATTATTTGTTGTAATATTATTGGCGTGTGCTCATATAAACTGTATAAATAAATTAGTCGCAAAACTATTGATTAGTGTGGAGCTCAATGGTAAGGACACGCGCCTCTTAACCGAGGAGTGCGGGTTCAAACCCGGGCATGTACCTCTAGATTTTTAAAAAATCTATGTACATATTTATACCACTAACTCGACGGTGAGGGAAAACATCGTGATGAAACCTGCAAATTCAAACAACTTTGAATTTGTAACCATGATCCAAAAATTGTCTGGTTCCCCTATCTTAGGGTTACGAGGGTCAGATCGGCAGTCGCTTCAATGTAATTACCAGACTCGCTAAATCCTGGATCATGGTCTAAGCGGACCCCGTCTAAGCACGGGACATAACGCTAGGAAGATGATGAACTATTGATTAGTGTGCTAGCTTTTGCACATCCGTTTGTTTTAATGTAGATTTCTAAATAGGAGCGGTTATTGTATTCGACCGTCTAAAATTCAGTCGAATTGAGAATCTCCTCCTTTTTTTTGAAGTCGGTTAACAAGTTATTTTTCTTGAGTAATAATAATAAATATCCACAACATTACATTCATTGATCTGACTCCGAGCTAAATAGGTCAAGCACTTGTCTTACGGATATCAGAAACAACAGTGGTATTACAAATATATACTTAAATATTAGATATTAACACCCTGACACAAGTATTCATCACAGGAATGTTTGTCCTTGGTAGGTATCGAACCCACAATTCTTGGCGCATAGGGCAGGTACACTACCAAATGCGTCATCGAGTCAGTCAAAGTGCGCCATTGAGCCAGTCAAAATGTGCAATCAAATGGTTGTTGTTGTTGAGAACACTCAAGAGACATGGAAAATTTAACACTTACACAGGAGATTCCTGTGGTATTTATAATTTCTTTGAGTCTTTCTCTTTCTCAGGATTAAATCGTAAGGCGTGCCAAACTTCATAGCAATCGGCTTAGTAGTTCAAGCGTGATGGCGTGAGGGCGTGACATATAGGCAAACCAACTCTCTCTGCCTTTCGCATCACTACATAATATAAAACAAAGTCCGCCGCCGCGTCTGTCTGTCTGTATGTTCGCGATAAATTGAAAAAACTACTGCACGGATTTTCATTCTATTCTACACACATTACACACACATTTCTATTTTAGAGGAAGGTTTAAGTATATAATTTGTTAAGTTTGTTTGTTAAGTTTGCATTGGCTAACTTCTACGTGAGCGGTGCCGCGGGGCAAAGCTAGTTTAATAAATAATAGTAAAGATTCAAATTTCTTCAATCAAATGCCAATTATAATACCGTGCGTGACACATACAAGGCTATACCTTACAGTTAGTTGGTTTCTTAGCGCTAAATCTGTGGCTTCTAAATATCGCGCTGGCAATTTATTTGGCCAGTTCCAAGTTTCAAGCTATTATTGGTAACATTATCCACTTAAATCCAGTTTGTTGTGAAATCGCATCATTGCACGTGCTCAAGACTTCAGCTGCGTTCGTAGCAGGCACAGTGAAGGGAGTATAACAGTGACGTTTTGTGATGAATAGCTTACGTTTCTAAATACAATGAGTGACTAATATGCATACCTGCTTATATGAAGTCTGGCTCCAGCATTTATGAGTGTAGCATAAGATTATTGAGAGTTTAAAAGCATTCTTTAGAAAAATACTTTACACATTACAGTTACGAATATATTTTTCCCTTTTGTTTGGTGGTCGACATTTATACAGCATTCGCAAAAAAAACTTCTGCCACTATTTCTTTCGACCAATTTGAAATGAAATAACTAACCAAAAGCGCTTTAAATTTTTTTTTAGAATATGCATCCCTCTAATGTAGCCAATTATATTATGTACCTATATCTTTTTGTACAGTCTTAGGCAACCCTGACAATAAATAGACGGTTTATCGGCACACAATCTACTGTGGCGTAGTTGACACAAGCCTTGGAAGCTTACAAACATTGGGTTAAATTGGCTGGCTATATACCGCGCGTACAGGCCTTTCGAAAGGGAATTCATGTATATTGGCCGTTTGTTCTATGTCGATTGTTTTCGTTTGACCTCATTGCGCGATCTGGCCGGGAAAGATGCTGCCGATATGTGGTCTCACTATACCTAGCTTTGTACAGATAATCCTCAATCTATTGTATTTTTTCTACGGGATGTGCTGGAATATAATTGTTGTATCTTTTTGAAAGTTTTTCATGTTATGGCTTTATTTTCTAATGAAAAAGAAATATTGAAAGAATCATATTGAATCTATCTATCCAAGTTTTCTAGGGGATACGATTCAATATGATTCTTGTTAATCTATTCGCAAGTTTTTATATTATTACTACCTTTTTCTGTGCTATATTTACTATGCCAGTGAAAAAAAGCGTTTCTATCTACCCTCGGGAACGATTTTTTTTTTTGGTTTGAAGGCCTGAAACCATTCGTATCAAAGGAATAACAATATTCTCTCACTCAATCTAAACCGAACAATAAATGTTTTCCCTTTATAAAATTGTTAAGTTATGGTTAGTTGGTATTTACTCACAACAAATAGTATTTGCGATCAAAATATTTACCATCGATGCCAAAATATCCGAAATTAATTGCAAACAACAACAATGTTAACAAATTTAAAATAAACCATAATTCCTTCAAACTAATAAGTTTTTAGTAAACATTTTGTTTTTTTTTAAATACTTCGTAATACGTCAGCTGAGGTAAAAACCCTTTAGAATCTTTTTAAAGTGCAGATATCGCTGCGACGGTGTATGAAATAGGAGAAGAGATTGTAAAGGATTAACAAATACAGGATATTTTCAGTCAGCAAAATGATTGACATTTTATATATTAATGACAATGAAACTGACTGGCAGGGTATTTCGGATGTCTACTCTATTTAAATAAACAATGGGTACCTACTTATCTTCGACATTGTATTTTTTATTTCTTAATCCTTTTTTTTTTATAATCGTATGTCTAAATGAAGTCAAGAAAGTTAAATTTGTGGGATTTTATTGGACATTAAAGAGGAGTAACCACCATAAATCGTTCTATTTAAACTGACAAAGTCTGGGAAATAAATAAATAACTTCCCAAGTTAACGGCAAACTTGTGAATGGCCGAAATTTGTACTAAGTTTTTTTACTTCATTCATCATAGCATCCTGCTTAACATTTTTTCTGGTAACCGAGATGATAATCTTTTCTACGTATGATTTGGGTTTGTTATGATGATCTTTTCAATTTGTAACAGGTTTATTCCTAGAACTGCCCGCACTGTTTTTGCGGGTTATTGTACATTTGCCACAAAGTTAATTCGCCACAATGTAAAACATTCCATACATTGAAAGTTAATTTTTCACAAGTACCCACACGGTATTATTAATTCGCCACAATTCTAAAGACGAGTGCGGTACATTTACTACACAAAAATTAAATTATGACGAATTTACACATGCATTTTTTTGTGACGAATTAACTTTGTGGAAAATGTACAATAACCGTTTTTTGATATGTAGAATAATATTTGGGTATTACATAAAATCTATGTGAGTCATAGGTCTGGATCTATGCCTTATTTAGTTTTTTTACCTATATCATTTTCATAATTTATAGGATATATCTAAAAATGTATGCTACAATAATATTTGATGTTTGACCGCCTATTATCATCAAGTCAAGTGCCAAAATATTTCTCTACTTTTTGCGGTAACTTGGTCCGTTTTTACAGTAGTTCTTCGTAAGGTGTCACTTTCGCTAGTCATCGGTTAAAACAATCGCATCGTGTCGTAATTATTAACAGGTCAATGCTGCATATTGTTCGCTTGGGCCGTTGCAAGATCCCTGTGCGACTATTTGAGAGCACAATGCATTATTGTGCATTATAATGACTCTTGGGAAATTCTTGTCGCTCGTCGTTGCGACATCTCTGAGCGATATAGCGACGCTTCGCGGAATACGCCGGTGAACAGCTAGCTATATTCACCGTGAGTTATTTGAGTGTAATCAGTGTCCAATATTCAAGTTTCTTTGGTGAAATTCACAAAAGATGATTTGTGAGGCAGTAATTGCTGAACGTGGAAGGCATGAGTTTAAATCCTAAGTTAGAGATTTTCTTACTTAGCTTTGAGTTTATAAGACAATACTGTGCACTATTAGTTAAGATAAGTTCTAGTTTATGACGTGATGGTTTTTATAGACATTGATTTATCTTTATTAGTTGATTTTTTAAGGTAAATATCTTTAATATTTGATACTTTTTGCTATCATATTTAGTATGGTTTTCTCACGTTTGATTCAGTGTGTTGCTGATAGTTTCTGATTTCCTAAATAAAGCGATTATCATAATATATGATATGGTGCAAGCATGGTCATTAGACTCTTATCATAATGATAACTTAATTGTACAGAGTCAGCCATGTGTGACATAACAGGCAATTAATTTCGCATAAGTTAACAATTACTTACTTGATTAGTTAATCACTCATTTAACACATGAAAGGCCGACTAGTCTAGACAGAAACCATTCAGAATCTAAACCTAAACCTAGCTTAGCCTAAATCGCTGCGAACATTTTACGTAAACTCGCTATGATAAATCTTATTAAAATGTAATGTTATTTCAAAATGTGAGCCCAACAAAAACTATGTATTTAAATAGTTGTAGTGACTAGTGGTACAGCGATACAGTTTCGGGTATGGCTGAAAAACAAGTTTGACGTTAGTTACGATCTCAGCTAAAAACAAACTAAAAGTTTTTGTGTGTTTTGGGATGAGTTAGGTTTAACTAGATTCTATATATCATCATCACAAAAAGCATATAATAATTTGTTATCATATGATCGTTATATAGTTCATTGTTCGTAAAATAATTTTATCTAGAGTTTTCAATTTACAATTTATTCAAAAGGTAAGGAGTGTCAAAAGTTCGACATAACAGCTGAAACGAAATATTTATTTAACAAGATTTTTTTTATATAACATGAATTATGCATTATGATATAATTTCGGCTTCGGCACTTTCAGCCTATACTAAAACAGAGCAAACCAGTTTCGGTTACGGTCAAAAAGATCTATTTACGGCCGGCCACTATGAATGTAATCTAGCCGCGTTTTTATAAAGTTCGAAGCGGCAGGTACGTTTGTTTTTTGCGAAGGGTGTTGTCCTCGCACCGGCGCGTGCGCCACTGAGCACTGGTTGAATATATTGTCTCAAGGACGCAGTTCAAGTGTTTACATGCGGCGATTTTTTTGCAATCATTCGTATACAATACACGTGTAGGTTGTAGTGTTTTAAAAATTTATTAGAGCTATTGTTGATGACGATTTTGTCAATTTGATATGCTGAGCCGGAAGACTCTCTAAAAGGAGATTTTATATTCTAGGATATTTTTTAATATAAAATGACCTTATTATCCCTTTCTTTAATGGAAACAAATATCATGTATAGAAAATATAATCTTATTATCGTTAAATAGTGTAACAACAAATAGCTAGACGTGAAAGTGTACAAAATAATCAAATCCAATTTCGTATGTGTAATGGGAGTGGATAGCTTGATGACGGCTGACCGGGACGTATGGAAGAAGAAGACATGCTGCGCCGACCCCAGATGAACTGGGAGAAGGGCAAGAGAATGATGATGTATAATATTAGTAAGGTTAATGGTATATTAAATGTATGTTTATTTCTTTCTTGAAGGTATGTTGCTTGCTAGATATTAAATTTAATACATCTATAATTCGGAACTGAACACGACCTTATGGCATATTAACCACAGAAAAATCCCAGCGTGTAAAGGCTCCTTCGTCTCTCGGCGTCTTTCTCAGTAAAGCGATTGTCTGTTAAATATCAGTAGTCTGCTCGCGTACAACGTACGACGTAAACTTTGACTAAATAATGACATAATTTTACTACATTATTAACATTAATGGGCCTAATGGTTTGGTCTAATGGTTAGGAATCCTAACCACCGCATAATAGCCTATCTATGAGGCTGATTACAATAATACACACCCAACTAACATACCGACCCCTTACCACGGAATCAACGGCTGTGGGTTCGAATCCCGCTAGGAGCAAATGTTTTTGCGATAAATATAGCCATTGTCACTGCTTTTTCACAATTTTCCATCTAACCCAGCCCAGCTTTATTTTCGGCTGAACGTGTTTGAAGGGGTATGCTGCCCCTTTGACTCTGTCTACCCCTTCGGGGATCATGGGCGTGATGTTATGTTTGTTTGTTTTGTTTTATAGCCATTTCTACTCGAGTGCATTATATGGATATTTATAAAAGTATGCCTCTCTGCGGTCTAGTATTTAAATAACAGTTTGAGTCTATTATTTAGTTTAGTATGCTAGTGTAACTACTTTATAAAAATATACATACTGTTAGTCCCATGTTGGTCTGGGACTTGAAAAGAATATGCCAACTGTGTTCCCTGTCTAGCACGTAGTAAAAGGCGACTAATGGTATATCGGGTTCCGGGTGTGTGATTATGAAGGCGACGAGCTAGCCACTGGTTAGAAATTCACAGTTTTCCATCTAATCTAGCTTAGTTTTATTTTATAGTTCAATGTGATGTGCGTGATTAAATGTATTTATATTATATCAATCAAATAATTTGTGGTAAACTTATCACTTTAGTGACTAAGGTAAGTATCCTTATAAACAAACAATTTCAGTTCAAATCAAATTCATAACTCCATTAGGGGTATTGCACAATATCTCACTTTATTGAACTAGTCAACTCTAACCGTAACATGATTGAAACTTTGAGTTCGAGATTGCCAAAGATTAAATTTGAAATTAAGATAAATTATAACGACTTAGTTAGACTAATTACAATGTAATTCAGTTTGGTTATTTAATCTGCGTCGTAATATCAAAAGCATATAATAATATAAAGGGTCGTATCGTGTTATTGACATAAATAGCTTTTAAGCAGAATAAATAATTAATTAATTAATTAATCTGTCATTTAGATCAGTTTAAGATTTCCAACTAAAACCAATGGAAGTATGGTTTTCAGACTGTAGGCGACTAAGGTTATTAAAAGATGATATTCCACAAATGAATAGAACAGCTGTTTGGTAGGAAAAAACATATGTTTGGTAGTAAAAGTTATTTATACTGACTGGCTCGATGGCGCATTCGATAGTGACCCTGCCCCATGCGCCAAGAGTTGTGGGTTCGATCCCCACCCAGGAGAAATATTCGTATGATGAATACTTGTGTTTGTTCTGTGTCTGGGTGTTAATATCCAATATTTAAGTATCTATTTGTTGATGTTGTTGTTTCTGATATCCGTAACATAAGTGCTTAAGCTACTTACCTTGGAGTCAGATCAATGTATGTGATGTAGTCTGATATCTGATATACTAATGAGCCCTTTCAGTTCACAATCCTTTTGGTGGCTACCGTTTTATCTAATAATCTAATTAGGACGGAACGTGGATAGGGTTGTAAGGGTAAGGTAAACATTGTACAAATATACAAGGTTATTATCTACTTATTTATTTTTAACTCATTATTTTAGGGAAATAATTTAAAGGATTTTAGAAAATGAGCAATATTTTTTTTCTTTCTATTATTTTGTACTTACACAACATAACATCACGCCCATAATCCCCGAAGGGGTAGGCAGAGTCAAAGGGGTAGCAGGCCCCTTTAACCACATTCAGCCAAAAAACAAAACTGGGCTGGTTTAGATGGACAATTGTGAAAAAGTAGTGACAAGTGGGTACCTTGTCGCCTACACAATTTCATACCCAAAACCCGATATACCATTAGTCAGTCGCCTTTTATGACATGCTAGGCAAGAAACAGTTGGCACATTCTTTTTGAGTCCCAGACCAACATGGGACTTAATAAGAATGTGCCAACTGAAGGCTATTATTCAGTATAGAAAGTAAATATATTAATTTTCTAAAATTCTTTAAATGGTTATCTTAAAATTACGAGTTGAATAAGCGGGTAAGATGTTTCGCATAAACTAGAAATAACATTGTTTATATTAATAGACCGATGTATCGATGTTTCCGAACCGACACCGAGAACATCGATGTTTTAATTGTTAAATATGCCAAATCACTACTATTCAGATCGTAACAGTAAAATACAATTTGATGCTGATAGAAATACATAGTCATATAAAAATGAGACAGATTATTTAGAACATAATTGGCAATTAATTCTAAAATTGGATGTGGACTTATTATAAATTGAAAACAACCGATATAAAACATAATTTGAACCAATCAACCAACATAATATTCTTAAATATCTATATTTTTCTTAATAAAAAAATCATAACTTATTAAAACAGACCCTTGTCTAAGGTCTCATTAAAAATAGAAGTTTATTTTTTCATGTTGGTCTGCGATTAAAAAAAATAATTTGCCAATTGTTTTTTCGAGTTTAGCTTTTATAAAAAGTTGATATATCATTTGTATCTTTAGGGATGCGATGACACAAAGCCAACAAATTATCGACATTGCTATGTCGATTTTGTGTTGCCATGTGTCCCGATTTGCATGAGACGTCTCGATATTTGAAGGGCTAGTGACACGTCCCAATTTGCCCTCTATCAACTGTCCCGATTTCTCACTTACTTCCCTGACCTTAATTTGTATTTTCTACAGTAATTTTGTCAGGAATAATAAATTCCCTGTCTTTTTAAAGCCATTGCTGCTGTCCTGATTTACAAGGCAGCACACTGATTTTTATACCACCCGTACCGAAATTTCAACCTCTGGACAACACTAGGTCGAAATTTCGAAGTTACACGTAACATTAATGCTAATTAATGCACACCCCATAAAGCCTTTAAAATATGCAATGGCACGAAAACAAATTAATTAAAGAGTCACCACGACTCGTAAATAAGCCGAAGGGATGGAAAGTGAACGTAACGAAGACAAACGCCGACGTACCTAACGCGAGCAGGTATTAACGTTTGTATGTTCACTCGTGAATATAAATAACATATTACACAACACTATACGACATTACGGATCTTAATTACACACTGTGAATCGGCAAACACCTAAAGACAACGGTTTACGGAATTAATAATAAAAATCCGACTAAGTACATCGCATACCTACATTGATCTAATTCCGAGGTAAGTAGCTTAAGCACTTGTGTTACCGATATCAGAATCAACAGTGGTATTACAAATATATTCTTAAATATTCAATATTAACACCCAGACACAGAACAGACATAAGTATTCATCACACGAATGTTTGCCTTGGGTGGGGATAGAACCCTCAACTCTTGGCGCATGGGACAGGGTCACTACCGAATGCGCCAGCATCGACCCAGTCGACGTTAATCAAAATTACGGATATTCAGGATACACAATGTTCACACGAAAATGTAATACGAAAGTAATCTTAATGTTTATATTAACCTTTTTCGTGGAAATACCGAAAAAATCACTTGGCACTCTTCATCGACTGAGTGGTGGTATGTATGCAATAATATGTAGTAATATAAGATTGTAAAATATTGCTAGCGTCACGGGATTTCCCTAGCGAGGAGGTAGAGAGAACCGAACGTCATACGGCACGGTCCTTACACCTCACTCGCTAGTTAAAATGATGCTTCCCAAAAAGTATGATTTCAAGAAGCGTTTCGATGATTTGGGCGCTACTAAGATTAAAAGACAAACTTACAATTTATCTCTGGGTCTCCGTCAATCCGGAAAATAACGTAATGATTGCGATAAGTACCTGCAACAAAGTAATATATTATTAGAAAATACATATATGATCAAGAACCGCAAGTACATAATATAGTCAAGTCATAGATAGATATGACGGGCTTTATGGCGCATTAGGTAGTGACCCTGCCCCATGCGCCAAGAGTTGTAGGTTCGATCCCCACCCAGGACAAACATTCGTGTGATGAATACTTGTGTTTGTTCTGTGTCTGGGTGTTAATATATATTATTTAAGTATATATTTGTAATACCACTGTTTATTTTGATATCCGTAACACAAGTGCTTTAGCTACTTAGCTCGGAATCAGATCAATTTACAATGTGATGTCGTCGGATATTTATTTATTTATATAATTTTTTTAATTACACAAACGCATTGTATCACATTGTACATGGTCCTATAGCTGAGTTTGTAGTGTATTGAAATTCAAAAGTCGGTAGCTTATTGCTTTTCTGGAAATTAGAATCAGTAAAGGGATAATATACACCCATATCCTTTGGTCTGAGTCAGGTCTAGTGTTGCCTCTATAAGCATTTAGCAACTATTTGTCCAATGCATCGATTTAACTCGGGCCCCTTGCGTCTGATGTGAAGTCTGAGCCATTGCACTAACGGGGTGATATTAGGTCAAAGTGTCGAATAAAATGCAGACAGAATGCAGGCTGATAATTACGATGTAGCCAATAAGTCGGTCATGTCGTAAATCGAGTGCTCTTTGACCGATAGCGAGAAGTCGCGACTGATAGTTGCGATGACATTTAGAGACAGACAGATAAATAATATTAAAGCGTCTGATTGTAATGTTAAAATGACAGCTTATTACTAATGTATGTCAAAATACATATATAAAGCATTTTTTTAAATTTTAATCTGTTACGGCTGATCAGCAAAATTTTACCGATTTTGAGGGAACTTTCTTTGGCAGATAGAGGGAATGCCCTCTATCTGCCAGAAAGAGAAAGTTCCCTCATGCCTAAGTTCCTTGTAATGACAAGGAACTTAGGCATGTTTAGAATTTTGAAAAAATATATTTCGTTAAATACATATATGTTATTCCATGTTGTTGTGGAAGTCACATTTTCGACGCTCCTTGGACTCTATATACCCCTTCGGGGTTGCAAACGTGAAGTTATAATCATACTCCGCAAAAAGGAAATCACTTTTGGCCAAATTCGAAACAGCTAGATATATAAGGTTTATTATTGTACATACAGTACATATGCACTTGCTTCACACACACAAGCATTATCATAATGATAGTGTGGACGTGAGTAATTAAACATGTACGATTATTATTCTTAAAGCAGAAAGATATATTTTTAAATTCTACGTACTCAATCAGTTCTATTTTTAGCTGAATGTGATTTAGCAATAAGCTCCATTTCTCCTTGGACTCTGCCTACCCCGTTGGGGATAACAGGCGTGTGGTATGTACGTATAAGTAGGTACTGTAAAATATACAAGGCAATGTGGTTAAGGGAGTGATGGCATGTATATATGTACAGCTAGGTACACAATCGATAAATACTACATACATACATACACAGCACCACGCCCGTCATCCCCGAAGGGGTGGGCAGAATCAAAGGGGTAGATAGCGCCCTGAACCACATTCAGCCAAAGAGTGTCGTTTAAAATACGTAAATGCTGGCAAATGTACTTGACATTTGCCAGCCCTACAAATATGTGTCGTCCTAGTGGTCAGCAGCACCGCTAACTGACAATGGTCAGCAGCACCGCTAACTGACAACGCTTTTTATTATTTGTTGTGCTAATGAACTTTGATGATAGGCTTGCGGTGCGGGTAATCTAATCGCAGTCATCTGTGACGTCAGCTCAAATTGCCTTGTTCTATTTTGTGCGGTGTAAAAATACATCATGATAATCTAACGAGCATTGTGCACGGACCTCAGCAGTACCTATATTTGTGTATTCTCCAGTGTACTTTTAGTTGGTATTTGTATTTGCAATTGTGCTGTGTATATATGGTACATATTTGATGGCATGTTTAGTAATTTTAAATGAAATGATGCAATCTTGAAAGGATAACGACTTGATTTCCATGATATAAGAACTGACTTTTATATATAAGATAAAAATAATTAAAATCCATTATTAAATTGTTAAGAAAAAAGTCAATCAAGTTTTCAGTGAAACATACTGAACCGGTGACAGAATTTTAACTGAATATTTATTACATAACATGGTTGGTCGAAATTTTGAAACAAAAACCTTCCGTAACTTATAGATTTTTGACAAGGATAGATTTTTGACAAGTTCGATAGGCTCCCTATCGAACAGTTCTAGATAATCAAATTTGAATAAATGACAACCAATCACTGATATACCGTTGTATTTATACAAAACAAAATTAGTGCAATATACGTAGTTTTCCACAGACTTTATAAACATACCAATCAAGTTATTATCAAGTATAAAGTTCCCAACAATTCCATTGGGTACGTATGATTGCTCTGGCGCAGTGTTTCTCAAACTGTTTCATAGAGCTACCCCCATTTTGCAGAAAAATTATTTGCAACCTAATCTGGGCTTCCGTTCTTCGTGGCGATACCTGACTGGTAAGGACCAAAGATGAAAGGGCTGTTCGTTTGAACCCGGCCATCCAACCGGCTAGTTTGGCGGTGAAGGAAAGTTGCATGTTCAAATAAATGTTGGTTTCTCTATATAAAAATTTCAAAGGTTAAACTGCAGTCGTAATATAATATCCAGTACCTTTAAATTAAGGATCCTGGTCCAAAGCCCTACAAAAATTTGGACATAATCTTATGACGAAGACGATTATGAGATGCCTATGGATAGCGTTCATACTAATCTTTAATTTGGGATCTAAAATTGCGAACCTACTTGCAACCCCTCGGTTTGCGACCCCCACACTGCTCACAATTTCGATTTGTCAACTCGCCAAGCAACAGCCGTTATTATTTCTAGCAATTGCGTGACCAAAGTCAGGGTTTAATTTTGGTTCCTCTGAGCGTTGCGTGGCCACCGATCCGACGATACGGATAAAAGTATGTTTATAGCAATAAGAAAAGTTTGCAGCCATTTAAGGTTTCATGGCGTAATAATTAATTTGTTTATTGTTATAAACACGGACTAGTAAAAAAAAAAGGACTCCGCGCTGTCGTGACAGCGCGAAGCCACCCTAACATATGTGACTGAGATTTTTTTAACGCATTTGGAGCGCTTATGTCAATGTGTGATGTAAGTTGTGTGTCAAGTTGGAGCTCCGCAGATGCCTACAACGTCTAGTTAGTGGCACGGAGTCCTTTTTTACTAGTCCGTGGTAATAAATTACAAAATTAAATGTAGGTAAAAGAAAATCTTAGATAACATCACTTTTTTAACGCAAGCAGGCATCAAAATATGTCGTCACGTTTATCTTTTACCTAGTTTAGCTTATCACAGTTCCAATTAAAGTTTATTGTTCTTTAATTCCTATCTATCTCATTTGAATACGGTATTCATTACACTACACCACAATGTAGGAAATTTAACAGTAAAGCCTGTCTTTCTCGAAGATATTATTAGGAGAAAATTTTAATTTTATTCTATAAATAAATATTGAAAAGATACTTTACAGTGTCGTGTCGTAGAATTAAATCTTTTCGTTACTAATAACACCAAATTTAGTATTAAATACTTTTATTCTAAACTGGATTCAAACAATGTAGTTTCACCAAGAGGCATTCTAGTTATAGAGATAGTAGTTTACAAATGCAGTAATCCGTTCGACACGAAGTGCTGATGCAACAAACGTGCTCCGAATAGGCAATGTTTGGGCATGCTAATACCTCTCTATCTTACTAAATGAAAGCCACATACTAATATTTTTAGCTGCTAACCAGCGTAAACAGATTAATCTTCACACTAAACAACATGAGGTGTTTGTTTGCATGTCGCGCGTGTCGTTTCAAGGTGAGTGCGAAGTTGTCTTACTGTTATACGTTTCAATTGTATCCACATGAGAAGGAGATATAGCAAATATACGGTATTAAGAAATAAACATCGTTTCGGTCTATTTATCTTGCTAATTGATTTAGCCTGAATATTCCGCCCATCTACTAAACACCTCGCGAAATGCATGGAACCCGCACTTATGTATATGGGACTAAATAAAGAATCAAGGTTGTTTCTGATCATCCCGATGTCTGCTATAATTATGGGCGACCGAAATAGCCGTTTGCCATTCGGAGCATCTGTTTTATTTAGCAGAGGGATTCTGAGAGGCTTCTTTGTCTAGATATATTAACGAAGCATCCGTTACAAGTAAGAAGTGACTAGTTTACATTGTATCAACTAAGACAGAATCATTTTGGTTCTAGTAGACGCTGACCAGAAAATGTATTTCCCAAACTAATACTTGTGGAAAATGGGTTAAGTATAATAATGTTAAGCATAACCTAAATTAAAACTTTTATGAATCGTCTTGAAGGTCAAGAAAGTTGGGTCAACTGAAAGCTACAGTCTCTTATTCTTTGGCTAAACAAGGAGGTCTCTGGTGTTGTTTACAAATTAGACAAAGCCAATATTGTGGGCAGTAATGAAACAATCCTGGAAAATGTAAATGAGAACTCGCTAGCCTATTCTCAAAAAAAATTATTATCCATATTTAAAGTCGGTATTCGTAACTGATATAAGTAAAGCTGTTCCATCAAAATTATCTAAGGATTGAACCATTCGTAAAACTATCTACATGTACAATATTATTACTATGTTTTTTTTACATATAATAGTTCTCAAATATGGATACACCAAATCATTGTATAGTTTCTGTAAAAACAGTGGGATTTCCCAATTTTCAAGCAATGTAAATATCATATGACGGTCACTGACACATTCTTCAATCGATTAGAACGTCAAACAATAATATTTACTTCAAGATAACCGAACGCGAAAGATAAAGATACTAAATACAGAAGATAGCGTGTTGAGGTGCTTAATATTAACAGTTCACACACCGCCAAAATATTTACACGACAAATAAAACTCACGCACGATGCGACGTGCAGACAGAATTAATTTGGTAGTTGGCATCTCGGATGCCGTCACAAGACTTTGGACATGCGTGTAGCTCATTTGGAATTTGTAGGTGGATAAATAGTACACAAATATGTTATTAATGATATCAAGAACTCGGTTCAAACAGGGAAAAGGCTAATGTCAAAGGTGATTATGGGAAAAGTGATAATAAAATACTAACCTAATAAAAGAGAACGTTATCATTCACAGCGTGAACAAAAATCTGTGTTAAATCTGCGATAGCTGATCATGACAAAACCGAATCGAATAAACTTAGAAGATATACCTAATCTTATGGTTAAACATTATAAACTATCGGATAACAAATTTCTTTAAATAAATCTGCATAAGTTACTTCTAATAGATAGATAGATAGATGGATAATTCTAGGAATTCCTCATGCAACGGGTTCAACCTTTCAACTTCACAGAAATTAAGCAATTAGCAATTCCCAAAACATGCCTAAAGCTATCCTCACTACAAAGTGCAAAACGTCTAGAAGAACTTATATACGTAATAACTGGTGAAAGATAGTTATGGGATAAATACAATTATAGAAACACAAGAGAGTGCTAATGAGCATGAGCAACGGAAATGAGCTCGCCCTTGTTCTTGAAACAAACAAAATGAATCTCAAAATAGATAGGTACTGTATTGAACATTCCTTTTTGATATGTCAGGGGCTTGATCGATAGCTTAATGAGTGTGTAGCTGTTTACGTCCGCAAGCACCGGATATATATAGCTATACAATATAGTAAGCAGTCCATTAATAATTTCACACAAAGAGTCCAATCTACGCCCGACTGCGGCCGACTACACGTTAAAAATACCACTAAAAAAGGAACAAGTCTCCCAGTAACTATATAGTTCAGTTGGAACAGGTAAAGTAATGCTAATGAACTTCTGCAGAACTTTAATGGAGGGAATTATTTAAATACAGACTTTCTCGGCAGATATTTCGGACGATGCACTAATACGAATGATTTCAGACTCAGTTTTTTCATCATCAAATTTATCAGTTTTAAGTTCGAAATTGCATGTTGATATTTGATTTTTGTGACGTGATCTTGATCTATTTTATCTTGATCTATTGATCTATTTTATCTTTCGTCGGAAGGAAATGTCGGTAGAATATGGTGTAATACTTTTCAGTAGCTAAAAATGATAAGATAGAAATGGGAAACGTTAAACGCCAATTTATGGAGATGATTCCAATATCGATTATCATCACAAAGCGAAAGCGAATATAAACAAATCGATACACGATCGCGTATGCGCCGCAATTGCGTCATATAAACAAGTCACGACAACAACTGATAAAGACACAATAGCCCTTGCTCTTATGCAACCAGATAACAGTGGCTGCGCATTAACTCTCATCAAACGATTGCCGCACATGTCCAATTTGACTTAGAGTTGAAAATCCTTTGAGACGCACAGAATATACTTTCATAGTAGAGCACGCTGCCTCACAGCTGTGTACACCATTTACATAATCTGACCAAAGCAAAACCGGCTGTAATGACAGCGCTATCAATGGATAATCAATCTAATGCGGTCGCGTTAGAGTTTAATTCGTTGTGCAGTTTTTTGTTTGGAGTACGCACGTTGCACACGCGAGCTAAGAAGACGCGTAGAGGTGACTTCCGCGGTGACAGTCTACCGAGCCCAAGTTAGCTTCGCACTAGACGAGATTGGCGCATTTAAAGATTGGCTACACACGTGAAGCGTGGACAATCGACGCAATTACGGGGAGTTGGCGCTGCTTATTACCAGTTTCGAGTCACGGTAGTTTTTGTCGTTTCTGCTTCTACGTATTTTTGTGAGATTTTTTTCGGATCGGCAGAATCGATTTTTCTAGAAAAAAAGCGAAGCTGACGAAATAGGTGGCAATTTAGCTGCTGGCGAATTAAAGTCTACGAGTAATACTTAAGACAGTCGACTGTTTTTCTTTTGTTTATAAAAAAAAAGGACAAAACGCAAAAGTAACAATTTATTTGATAGACATAAAGCATTTTTTTAGTAGTGTCATGGAATAAAAGCTTCTAAAAATAGCATATACACAATCATAAAAAGATTTGGCTTTGCTAACTTCACACAAGGTACTGTTGAAAGAAAAATAAAGAATTATCACCTTATATGATGTGTTGTGTAATGTTTTCTGAGAAATATAAACGTATCTATCTTATATAAAGACCAGTGACTACTGAAAGTAAACTTGCATAGAACAGGTACTTTCACGTAGGTCGGTGGCTTTTAACCTTTAAAGTACCCTACGAATGCTACATTTCAACTTTGACTTGTAACGATGTATTGAAAAGAACAGTTTAAAGTTTAGCTGTGAAATTATTCGTCCCATTTTGGAGTTATTTTAGTATGAGAGATAAAATCTCTGGTGTACTGGTGAAAATACAGGAATTTATAGTAAAAACCTTGAAAGGAATTATTGTTATAAACTTTTCTTACGTACAAAGAACATACTTATATGAAAAAAAATATTTTTTCCATTAAATAATTACATATAATGATGTCTACATGCAACAATGTAATGACATAGTTTAAAAACGTAAGATTACATGTAATCATGACATGGATAAATGACAGGAAAAATCTGGTGAATGAACGATTTAAAACTCTAAATTTAAAATGGGTGCCATATATTAAGTATTCCGATGGTTTTTTCAAATATATTGAACATTTGCATAGAGTAACGAATGTTAATGATTCACAGCTAGTGGCAGTTATTTGTGGAACAGTTCTATCCTGACTTATAATGACAGCCATGTTGTTAATGAGGTTGGTGGTAAGCGGTAATAAAGGCTCATTTAGGTGCTTAGTTGAAACGTAGAAACTGGTACACTCATCCCAATTAATAAATAGACGGTCACGTAAAATGCTTTTATTAGCAGAATGAAAATATGTTCACCAGTCGGACAGAAATACGGTGCCTCTAAATATTCATCAGTTACGATTGCTTTAAAATATATGTTTCTTTGAAAATATATAGAAGTAATAGTGGAGTCAGTTTAGTACATACTAACGTCACACATCAGAATTTCTATACAATATCTATGGTCGAAGCACTCTGTTTTCACAGTTTAAAAAGAACGTCGACTGATTGGAGGTGGCGTCTACCTAATTAAGTATATTCCTTTATGCAGAGAACGATTGAGTCTGTTATGCTTAAATGTAAGTACTTTAAATTAGGAAACTTATTTTCAAATGTAGCGAACCATTGGAGTATTAACTAAATAAACGAAATACTTTGCACCTTTCACATGGTTTTAACCCGTAATACCACTGTAAATGCCAGACTGCGTGGGCAGGCTCGCTGGACCAAATACATTTGATTTACTACCGACTTGCAACGGACAAGGGATTGAAAGATTTAAGGAATTATGGAAACAGCAGGTAAGTTGCACAAGCTATCATGGTAACAGTGAAAACTGGAGAGTTGAGATTCCAGTAGTGTTTTAGACCTATGAATAGAAAATGTAAACGTTTCCATTGCCTCATTAAGTGTTAAATTAAACACGTGTTACGTTGTATACACAACTCTGTACAATCCTAACAAATTAAGTGTAAATTTAAATTAAAAAAAATATAGCATCAAGGATTATGAATGTTGAAGAGGCGAGTAAGGTGTGCAAGGATCGTGCCACATGGCGTTCGGTTTTCTCTGCCTACCCCTGTTAGTTAGTTATAGCATCAACAAGGTTAATTAAATAGGTAATTAGGTTGTTGAAATAGAACCGCAACCATAATCTTAAAATACATCTGTGACCACAGTCGGGTAACATCAAACATCAAGTGATATGTCAACTTTTTACGAAAAATATTAAATTTAGAGGAGATTTTAGCTTAAAATGAAATGGAAAATAGTCTAAATTAACATTCCAGAAATTATCTTGAATTAATTTCCCAAATTCAAATTTATCAATACATCGAAACTAAGAATGTAAGAACGCCAACTTACATTAAGCGCACGGTTTGTAAACAGACTTGTCTAATACCCCGAGCTGATTAAAGTCGATTTTCAGTCAATTTGATCCTAATGGAGCGTGATATGGACCGGCGGAGCAGAATATACCTTACGTGTTGAAATACCGCAAATTTCGCAGTGTTCGTGAAGTAAAGCAAGAGTACTCTTACTTTTAATTCGGTTAATTACTTTCAACGCGAACTGTTGAACCTTACAGTTACACGTGTATAAAATAATAATAATAATCTTGATTTACTCTCTCTCACAAATACTTACAACAAAATATATTTAAGTAACAAGTTTAATTATATCAAACGTCTGAGTGAGACTGGCGACTGTACTATGGAGTACCTGTATGACAGATTGCCAGTCTCTCCTCACCGGGCCAAGGAAAAATTTCAGGACATGTACATTTTATAAATTCAATATTTTGAGTACTAAGTACGAGTGAGAACGGGTGCGTGCAAATAGATTTGTGTGTATGCGTGTGTGAGCGTGTGTGTGAGCTTGTGTGCGTGTGTGTGTGTGTGTATTTAGCTAAGCCAAAAGCGAATGGAGAAGGAATAGCTTCTGTTCATCTTTGTAAATACGTATGCACTAATTCGATTTTATCACAGGTAGTAAGTAGTTATGTAGTTGTTAATTTCAAATTATTTTTTTTATCAAACGTAATGCAGGTCAAACTATTATTTACGAATATAACTATCGAAAACCTGATTAGGTTTTTTTAATACTTGATAATAATTGTTATTTTGATAACTGTATCCGCGAGTTTGTTTAGGATCGTACATGGAATATACATAATACAAATATACAGCGAGACATAATATGGAATTATTGTCATATCTGCCAGTATATTTTGTGGAAACATGAAGAAACAAATAGTTAAATAGTTTATTTAATTTTTTATTTTCAATACATAATACTAAGCCAATTGACCATGTCTTAGTGTTCTAAGACACCAACATAATAACACTTACTTTTTTTTTTTTTCTTTCATTCTTACAAATAGTTCTACATGAATACATTTAAGTTACAATTTGATACAATCAAAATTATTAATTTTAAGTGGAACACTTTTAATTGAACACCTTTAATTACTAGGTCGCGTAATTTGATTATAACATCGTAGAGTGATTGCGAAATATACGTATCAAATATAACAAGATTGTATACTTAAGCCAATAATAATTGCCTCTACGAATAAAACTTGTTCAAGTATTCGTTTAACATTATAAAAACTTTTATTAATTACTGTGTGTAGTCCGCGACCTCGCCTGAGTGGATATTTAACAAGAAATATATTTTTAGCACGAAACGTTATTATTTAGAAAAATGAAAGAAGTCTAAATTATTGTTATAATACCAACTATTTTCCAGTGAGAGGTCCGTCAAAAGCGGCTTAGCCATTTCGGAAATTATCCAGAACAAATAGAGAGACTCGCAAAAGGTTTTTTGTGTCATTAGTACCTATTATACTTTCACATTTTGACATTACTAACAACCACTTAAATTTTATTTATCTGTATAAATAGAGTTCTTTTTTTTTTTAAATTTACGCTTTTACTCTTTGGAACAACCTTCAATCAACCTTCTTTATCTAAAACATTTCGTTGTCAGGACGAACTATAGAGACTCCTATGGTATACTATTAAAATTTTTACAGCTTTATGAATTTAAAATATCGAAATTAAATTGAATAATTTCCATTGATAAAGGCATGTGGCAAGAAATCTTTTTTGTTCTTGAGAGGGAAATTTCGTCAAAGCGAAGAAATCCATGGATTTTTTACACACACATTGGTTTCGCCAAATTCCCGAAAAAGACATGAGAAATGTATAACAAAATTGTTCAAGAAACAATGCTATCTAAAATTAAGAAATTTAAAAGAAATGCATTTACAAATAGGATAAATTAAGAAATTATCGATAAATTACGACAAAAAATGTTTTGTAGCAATTTATACGTACTCTTTTTAATTAGCCCCAAATCAGAGTCCGAAGCTATGACCCGATCAAACTGTAACAGAATTGACCTGCACAGTGAAAAGTGTGGCATTAACCCGGAATGCCTTCTGCTGCCAATTTCCACGGAGGCTGTGCAAAACTTTGTTAGCCGAGTGAGTTCGGGCGAATTCTGCAAATTCCCCCCGAAACAAAACCTAATTTCATTCGCCGTCACGAAAATTGATAATATTATTATTTGAAGCTTGACGCTTATAACATTTACAAGTGATAGCATGATCGAAATCAAGAAGGTGTCTGATACATGATCGGCATTTGACAGGTCAATTTCTGTTTTTTTCGACATATATATTGGATTAGAATGGATTTTTTTTTTAATTTAATAGTAACATTTCCACGATGAAAATGAAATACAAAAAAAATATAACATGAATTAACTAAAAAGAGGTTTATAAGCAAGTGCAATGTTTGAGACAATAGTAGACTTATTGGAATCTAAGCCGGCTAGGTGAGGCTAAAATCTAAGCTTCACAGTTTAAGTGGAAGCATCCACTTAAACTGTGAAGCTTAGATTTTAGTTAGCAAACTACGGACAGGCGGGCACAGTTGAAGCGACCACAGGAGCTATTGACTGTGCCCGCACTCTTGTCGTATCGTGTAGTGGACATCCCAAACAGCTTAAATGATAATATAGAAAAAAAAATCTCATGCCCACTTCTAAGTCGTTCCCATAACGTCTCGACACCCTTTTCACTATTCCCAGTCAGTTCGCACCAAGATTCGTTCCCAGAGCCTCCTGCGGCGGCCGACAGATTGGCATCTTCTGATTGATTGATTGCTGAGGAACATGCGAGTAATTTCCACTAACTCGAAGCCAGCAACGTAATTATTTAAGTCGTGCCAAGAATTCAATGTCTCGCTGTGACTATACCCTACCTAACTGATCAGCTGAGGCGTGAAGACTATTTGGGTATGGAATGCTATTGGCGGATTTACTTTGCTGTCAGTTAGCTATTTAGATTTTACTGAGTTTACAATGCCCCCCTTCACCCCACTACAAAAAAAAATTTGCTGTGTGGATCTAACGATATTGAGTATACAAATTGAGTATTTCTATAAAACATAAGAAAATAAATTGATGTTAAATCTTCCTTATTAGGCTCCCGTCTATTCAGCTCATTGGTAAACCGGCCACTGATGCATATTGTACGAGTACATAATATACTTGACTGGCTGTCTTTTATCTTCTAGATTTTGTCTTCAGGCTGAACGACTCTAAAAGTAGTACTCAGTTGTTTTGAACAAGACGTTGCTAAGCAGAAAGACGCAAACAAATAGTTACTTTTGAGTATTAAACTTGTGACGACGACTTTAAATATTCCATCGAAAATCGAATGCATTATGCAACATCTATTTTGGTCCTAAGCTAGCACATTATCTATGTACTAAGAACATACAACATAATGATATCTGTATTGGAGAACATTGCCTCAAACATTCAGACAAGAGATTGCAATGATTCATCAATCCAGCCTGGCCCAGCACAATTTTAGCTGTGCTGAATCCAGCGACATGAGCTGAGTCAATGCCGCTGATTTCAATCCCTACTTGATATTGGAATATTGGAATGAATAATGGAATCCAGCTGGGTCTAGCAAAATTTTAGCTAGATTGCAATCTCCAATTGAGACGCAAGATAAAATTCCTTAAATGAGTGACTTACAATTGTCTGCGCTTTAACTAAAGACTAGAACTAAGGTAAATGTCATCAAAATATTGTGATCTAATGTATTCTGCTAAGTTATAATTTATGCAAAGAAAATTTTTAAATGTACATCTATGGAAGACCCTGTAGAATAAAAAGATAACAGCGTGCGTTTTGTATCTTACCCACATTACACAAAGGGTTCCGACATTGAATAAAAAAGATAAGAATCGATATTGCTTTCTCTACGTGACTACTAAAGTCATTATGTTTGTATGTACTAGGCGCGGTCAATTATACTGATAGCTGCTCAAATAAGTATGGGTAGACAGACACACGCATTACATGTTGTTTATATAGACATGATACGTTATCAAAGGCTCGCTCGATGACAATCTATTTGCATTTTGTTTGTTTAGTACAAAGTAAAATTATATAGCATTTTTACGGTTAATAGAACTGGAAAACAATACTGCCACTTCAATTGAAAAGTAGCCCTATTTTCATACAATTAAGTAGAAGGACTGGTTGGAAAAAGAAAAAGGATCTTGAAGGATATATAAAAGTAGATGAATGGAGGAATTCAATAATACTTTTGAAGATTTTTTTAGGCATAGCACAGTGAGACGTCTAGATAATTAAAGCAAAACTTGGGTGGGATCTAACTTGTACAAAACACTTAGTAACATCCGAAAGAAATAGTTCGGGATACTACATTAGATCGTGGTTCGTCGTTTATCAATTTCAAAACCGTTACCGCTATTTTAAAATTAAACAGAGAAGACGCCCCATCGTTGAATGCTCTGGACAGTTCAACGATAAGCCGATTTCTTGTAAATTGTTTTTCTCGTTTTCATGAATTGTTTAAACTAGTGAGCACGCCCAGCTCTTTTCCCTACCACCTTGTCCGTATACTAGACATACACAGATACAAGTTTAATCAAACGGGTAACGCAACATAATCTTAACGGTGTACGCTAAAGTTTATTTAAGCAATAAAGAGCGTGTTAATGTCAAATATATCGTTGGGGAGTCGCGAGCGCACCGCCATCATAACATTTTCGTTTATTATTAGCGGTTTGGGAAAATAATTCCTTTCACTTTCGTAATATACTTAAACTCCATTGGGGTCGATTGTAGGTTATTTAAGATATTGAAGAAAAAATTGAATTACTTTTAGGTACTGGAAAATGTTTTGTCGGGAGTCGTCCTGTATAAAGTAGAACGATCATAACTCCTCAATCATTTATTATGCAGCATGAATAAAAACGCTTTGGTGTATCTCCACCTTTCCTTGTTCTGTCATTTTCTAAATAGTCTGTCTAACTCGATCCTGGATGTTTAACCACAGAATAACATGTAGTAGTTTAACGTTACTATCGTTGGCGCCCAAATTAATTGGCATTAGGAAAGAGAAAAGATTGGAAGGGTACAATGATGTCCTAAATGCTTAAGTTTCGGTGACATTCTAGATAGATGGTGGTTTGGGCAATAATTTATAATAGGTCGCATTGATTTAGGAAGATTTAAGGATAATATCATCTTAGCTGTAAATTTTGACACCTTTAACATTATGGAACTGCCAACGATGCTTTTCTAAGATCACAATTTAATTCTATCCTATAGCTGTAGATTTTGACACCTTTGGCATTATGGAACTACCAACGATACTTTTCTAAGGTCACAATTTAATTTTAAAGAGAAACTGTTAAGTAATAATTGATCGACTTGCTCGCGAAGGTCAGGTAAATTGGCGCCCGAGGTAAATGAGCCGTGTTGGTCTTCCGGGCCATTGGCCGCCGTCATTAGCCGGCCGATTGTGTCTTGTGTCAAATCCAAACGGGTTTTGATAAGGTTTCCATATGTCTGCCATATGACGGCCGGTTTCAGTGACAACGCTGACGAAACACGGTGGAAACATTCTTTACTAGTCATTGCCTACCGCTTTGCTCGCGTGTTTATAGATATCTCAAAGGAATTGTTGCAGGTACCATATTGATTTACATTATTTACATACCTGAGATATTTTTTAAACTGATCAAGATTCAACCTATCCGTTTATATGACAGGTATCTAAATCTATCTAAAGGAGGATGTTAGTTAATGTAAAACGTAGAGAATAAAGAATACTTTATACCATTTCTGATTTACAAGATAATGCTCTAAAAATAACTAAATACCATGTTCGTAAGAAAAATCTTAATTGAAGTACCGCTGTCCCCGAAAGACGGGGACAGCGCGTACGGGGACAACGGGAACAAAGGGAAAAATCAGCATAAAAAGGGCGAAACCTGATTAATAATTAATTGTATAGGGGGCCTGCTGTCGTTATGACTCTGCCTAGCCCTTCGGGATTATGGGCGTCATGTTATATATGTATGTATGTATGCATGTATGTATGTATGTATGTATGTATGTATGTATGTATGTATGTATGTTAGCTTTGCGTCTGTATTGTTACGAATGAATAGATGTAATAGCATCGAACTGCCTCCGATAAGGTTTCGTAAGACAGCTGTTTACCACCGCTATGACGACGATTTGAATGGCATTAGATGGACATGCCTTTTGGAATATAATCATATTTGAATAGGTATTTATTCCACGAGCTTTAGCGGGGTCAAACTAAGATGTGTGACTATAATTCAATTTGTGCAGTTCGCCTTAATAAGGTTTATGGTTGTAATATGGCCGTTACTTTATCTAGATACAGTAAATCAAAAGTATTATGCGGACCCTAATTAAGAATGACACATTAAGTCAAATATATCATAAACACATACTTAATCTTTATCTTATTACCTAAAATAACTAACTAACTAACTAAACTTCACGCCACTTCCCTAGCGGGGTAGGCAGAGAGAACTGAACGTCATATGGCACGATCCTTACACACCTCACTCGGCTCTTCAACATTCATGATCCTTTTCTTACAAGCTCTACGGTTTTTATGACTCCTAACATCACCTGCTGTTAATACCCGACCAATCTGGTCGTGTATTCGCACCTAAAATAATATAAAAATTATCAAAAAAAATCTACTTCGTAAGTGTTCTATAATTTAAAAGTTATGGTTTCAAATATACTGATATAATTGTATGTATAGAAGTAGTACGATACTCCAAAAATGGAATACCAATACAAATATTGTACATTCTAATAAAAACAATATATGTAGGGCCTAAAGAAACATAAAGGCAACTACAATCACAAGGTTTGGTCTGCTATGAACCGCAGATATCAATGTACGGTAAGCAACTAATGGCAACCAGTCCACTGGGACCTGACAAACAAAACAATTAGAAATAGATCGCGAAGGATGGACTTATTGAGACCAATCCACTACCGGACATGGTGTACCTTATCGAGACTGGAAGGTAAGGAGTGCAAACTCTTTGTGACAAAATATACTTGATAGAAACATTAAATGACAGTAGATAAAAAGTAATTCATTTTCATCTTTCTGGTGTCGATGAGACAGTGCTTATTTCATAGCGAGTCTACAGATATACATACTATTTAAAGTAGATAACAAATGTCACATTTGGATTAAGATATAAACAAGAAAAGATAATCTTCCGCGTGTTATTAAATCACACAAATATCAAATCACTTTGCTTAGTCTCATGGCAGATTTATAAGTTAGGTACTTACATTTATCAAGTTAATAGTAGTTGAGTTTTCACGGAGCCAATAACAATATTTAAAAAAAGTACATTGTTTGAACGATGCCAAAAATATTTCACTCATCTAAAACTGCCAACATCAATAATCAAAGAGGAGCGCAGTCCCTAGCACAAGCATACTGGTATTTTATTTTCAGAAACCATTATTAAAATTTTACCTGGATACTCTTTTATTTAGACCCCATATGAGTTTGTAATCCTAACTTCTACACTCCATTGCGTAGCCATAATACTCTATCGATGCCTCTATTGACGAGTCAACCCTCAGACCGATAATAACATCTATTGTCATCTGCGTAGAGTACATATCTCGTTGCGTGGCCCGAGCAGATGGTTGGAACAGCTGTGTGGGTGTACAAACACAATTATATGACCGTGAACCTGAAACGTTCTGTATAACGTGACAGCTGACTTGAACCGGCTGATTTTCTTCGGAGCGTCCGAATCTTCGCTGTTGATATTATCTGTTTGTTTACAAGGTAAAATGTTTCGGACATTTTTGTTTGTCACTGTAATCTCTGTTTCGTAAGATTTATAGTAAAGTATATTTATTAACTTCGGTCTTGTTATTCATTCTAGACATGACAGAGCCTACAAAATAGTAAATGAGCTGAGATTTTTTTTTTATTTGAAAAGTAGCGTAAAAATCTAGCGACCCGTTCTGACTTTGCACGGTGTACGGTTTGCACAAATCAATATGACATTATGAAAAAAAACCTTAATCTAGAATCACTTAACTTTGCTGAAAACCGTTTTAACATCCCATTTGTACTGTAAAACCTAAGCGAACAGACATTTTGTTTTATAATAATAATATGTAAAGAAGTTCTGTTTTAATAGTTTCCTCATGTCTAATAAGACAAAGAAAACTGTTTGTAGTTTAGGAGGAACAAGCAGAGGTACATTGTAACAGCTAGCAATCACGCGTGCGATGTAAGTGTGCAAGCATATTTGCATATATGCATTTACATAATTATAACCAACGCGGTACGTACTTAAACGTTATTAGTCAAAGCAAATTAACTATAATCGATTTTATTTGTATAGGTTGAGCTACATAACATATCATAAGATAAAATCACGCCCACAATCACCGAAGGGGTAAGCAGAGTCAAAGTGGCAGCAGGCCCCATATAAGCCAAAAATAAAACTGGGCTGTATTTGATGGAAAATTGTGTAAAAGTAGTGCCAAGTGGCTTAGCTTGACGCCTACACAATCACATACCCAAAACCCGATATACCATTAGTCGCCTTTTAGACAAGAACCACAGTTGGCACATTCTTTTTAAGTCCCAGACCAACATGGGACAATGAGCTGTTTGATTTAAAGTATATCTTTGTAGCTATATAGATTATTTTTGGATTTATGAGGATGTACTAAGAATATCGCGGATTTATCTGCACTATGGTCGTCACGTTAAGTTATTGCTCTCAGCTGTTATTGATCGCATTGGACAGCCACATTTAGGAAACAGTAATATCCTGTACTTACGCGATAGGTGGGACCGAGGAATGACCGTCACGACCGTCGCGGTCCAACTTTCCATATAAATACATACTTATAATATTAGGTCAAACATGTTATACAAAAAATTATATTGAACTACTTACATAATGTATAATTTTTTTCACAAAAATAAATACCTGGTGATCTTATCTTTGATTTTTTGATTAATGGCACAGAAAGTTTAATATGATTATGTGGAATCGAAAGAAATATAAAAAAATGTAATAACTTGTAACTCGATACCAAATTAGCATCTTTTCATAACATAAATAAGTAGTCATTAGCCTTATTCGTTGTTACGTGGAAAATTTGCCAAATTGCCAAAAATCTACCAAAACAAATTCAATTACCATTCATATACGATGGATGACACACCCATTGTCCGTGATGTTAAGAAAAAACATGACCACTTGACACGCCTTCAGTATTTTCTGTATTTTGTCATTTGTGTTTATATAAAACAACCTTCAAATATATAAACAGTTAACTTGTTTTTCATGCAGTTGATACAAGTCGTGTATTCCCATGCTAGGTTTTGCCAACATTTCAGACACATAACCCAGCCGGGTTTTATTTTTTGGCTAATCGTGGTTAAAAGGCAGCAACCTTGACTCTGTCTACCCCTTCGGGGATTACGGGCGTGATTTTATGTATGTATCATACACGTATGCTCGGATGTTACTATGTAATGTATAGATATTTGTAACTAACTCAATTGCGCTTTATTTAAAGCTTGAACGGAATTAGCTGATATTTGGCACACGTATAGATCGGTCAAATGTTTATACTATTTTCGTGAGATATATTTATGAAAATGTTCTTGAAAGCAAATTTAAGGACGTATTTGCACTGGACTGCTACTGCGGTAAGGGGATAAACATCTTAAATACACATGCAAAACATTACCTACCTACTACAACCAGAATAGGTGTGATACTGATTTTTACTATTATGGTTTTGATTTACTCAAGAACCATATTGTAAATGTAGATGATATAGATTACTAAGGTGGTCGGCAGTAGCCAAAAATTGAGCACATTACCGATAGAATACAATAGTAACAAAATATTTGAATAAGTAAGTAATTAATTCCTCCAAAGCTTGCTCATGATTTTAATCTTTCGCCTAACATTTATCAATGTAACTTGTAACCACATTGCAACTCAGTTGAAATGTCAATCTGTATGTACTATGTAATACTACTATCCAATGCATATCCCGTTTAGTCCCGTTATTATGATATAAGTTATGTTATCGACGTTGGCAACACTCGTACGGTGCGAGTGATCCGCGCCCGACGGCTTGGCAACGCCAAACTGGTTGGACCGGTCGCGCCGTTTCTAGGTCTGTGGTCGCTAGGTCTTCCGGGTGCGGTCTGGCGAATGGACCACGAGTACATGTCAACTTAACTAAATGAAAAACAAAACACTACCACTATTATACTATAATGCAATGATCATTTGAACAATGCATATGGGCCATCCACTTTGGTTTTTTTGAGCAATATATTTCACGATAACATAAGGCTGTTGCTATTTGTACTTTTTGACTGGCTCGATGGCGCATTCATTTAAATTGTTTTTTCCTGATTCTGTTTTCTGTACAAGTGGATAAGTTACTTTCTTTTAAATCACATTAGTGTAAGCGGTCATGTCTAATGGTTAATATTATACTAAACCTCTCTGGAAAGCTTTATTTAACTTTAAAATGTGATTGCTATTAATATGTATGACTTAAGCACGTGCTTGATGGGATTTCCCGTGGGTGACATATTAAGATCCATTCAACTTAATTTTTTTATACTATTTATAGCACAAATTTACTTAAAGATAAAGTAAAGAAAGACAGGTCGAGGAAATCTGTGCTTTTAGATAATTATGAATGTGTAACCGTGATGCAATTTGTTAGCCACAATGTTAAATGAATACTAAAAATCAAATAGCATTCCTTTCATTGTAATAAGACTCACGGAATCCAGGATTAATGTAAAAACAGATTCAGGATAGTAACAGCTTCTATGCTTACATGGACTGCCTTCATTGTGGTATTTACCTGGAATAATAACAAAGGTCAGTTAGTTAATGGTTTTTCAAGCGAGCAACAAATAATAGTGTCAATATTTGAACACGAACACACATACTTCACGCTTTGAGATCTACGCAGAAGGGTTTTGGTAACACTTTCAATATAATAATGTTAATTTAATATTTGATAACATACACGTGCTAAATGACAAACAAGAATTGAGTTTACTTATTTCAGCTGTAGGTCTTGTACATAAAAAAAAACTTGATCTTGTGTGATTTAGGGATGGGAGATAATGATATACAGATCATCTATTGTATCATATCAATCAACTGCAAAATTGTAAGAGGTGATGTTCAAAGAATAAACATGTGTCTTAAATATGAGGGATTTAAGTTGAAAACTCGAAGACGTTTTTTAAAACCTATTTACATGTTGGTTCTTTAGCACGTTTGGAAATCTTGTTAATAGTGACCAAATCAAATTGTATCTGTATATTTTATACCTACAGATATTTTAAATGCAAAAGTTTGTAAGCATCCATCATGTCTGAACTGTCTCCATAAGGAAGTACAAACGTTATGTTTATGGTATATTTTTGGCTAATTTATAAAATTCGCCAAAGCGATCCCGGGTAGATACGAGGAGCCAGTAAAAAAAAATGCGGAGAGCGGAGCGGAGCAATCACGGATATCGGTGCAAGTAGCAGTGCTAATGAACCCGCGACGGATATAGCTTGCGTATTTGCGCTGCGCGGTCGCCGCTGCGCGAAAATACCCACCGTTCCTGTTACTCCCGAAAAAACCGGTCGGGTGCGAACCGGACTCGGTTACAACGGGTTCCGTACTGTAGTACAGTCTTCTATATTATAAATGTGAATGTGAGTTTGTTACGCTTCGTTAAGTTGTCAGGGAAAACAAAATAACATAGCATACTTTTCATCAAGAAGACATCCTGTTCCCTAGGCATAAATAAATTTACATTAAGGAAGGAAAACGAAAAGCGAAGGTGCGGGATATTTTTTAAATATTGGAGTTAAAGAGCGTATTCCTAGCAGTCTTAGGTTGAGCAAGATGTTATTTTAAAAATATTACATATTAATTAGCTTGCTTCTGGCCATAGCAAACATGCTCATTTTCACTATGTGAAAATTAAATTGTCTTCCTATTATAGTTTAAAAGACGCAGCCCTGTAATCGTCCAAAAAACGGAGCTTTAGTAAAAGAGTCCCGTGGGACTTGGGTGCGGAACCCTAAAAGCATATTAGCATAAAATACAAAACACGCGTTGAGCGCAAGTGCTTCGTACCGTTGCACGACAACCGCTTGAGCGTCTCTCAAGCTGCACTCAAAGTAACGTATAAGAGCCACTGAAAATGCTATTTTCCCGTCAACTTCTAGGAAAATGCTCCTTACATGATTCGCTGAGAAAACAGGCATTTTCCACATATCTTTGTTATGCTGCCAAGACTTACACTGCAGCATGTATATCTTTACCAATATTATTATGTATATGCCAAAGTAAACGTATTGTAATCTTTGGCACCGCAAATGTTTGAACTCTACGACAGGATATGGGTTTGAATTTCTGAAACGCTTTTTTGTTTTATTACAAAAATTCCACGGCAAGTCTATAGATACATTTTAAATATTTAGAAGCTTTTTATTTTGTGTCAGTTATTTGTTTTCTTTTAATAATTAAATTATATTTATTTCAGATAACTATAGGATCCATAGGTTAGTAACAAAAAGCTTAGATCTACTGTTAGTAAAATTTAAGTTTTTAATTATTGTAATGGATTTGCTTCGGGTTTATTAGGGCCGTGATCTAGTGCCGCCTCAGCCTACTGTCCGACCTTCCCGCCAACACCCTTAGAATACTGTTGGGACTGCCAAGTATTCTGTTTTGGTTTGATATAATTTTATTCCTGATCAAGGCATGAAAACGGTCTACGTGAGCATCGGCGAACATGCCAAATGCACTGCAGAATTTCGGCACTCCCACTAGCACGTGGAAATATTATTATAAAGGACGGGCAAAGCGTTGTAGGTCTTTTTATAATAACTAATATTATTGTTGAAACGTCGGAAAAATGTCAAAGATTAGATAAATAAAAAATTATACCTATATATGTACGGTAAACTATAACAAGATTGCCATAAGTGAATTCTGCATATGACCTTTTGTACCTGATATTAAATTTTATTTAATTTTATTATGTTATCATGGCAGTATATCTTCCCATTAATCAAAATCCGTAATCAGATTAGATTCGTATGAAAATAATGGGAACAATTTTTATCGCTTCCATTGTTGATCTCTCCCAAGCTAATCTTTAAACAGTACCTTCCACCATAATTAAACATGATTAAGCATTCGTTTCATGGGACAATGACTTGAGTAAGTAAATTACGAATCACCCGTCCCACACAAATTACAGTACAATAAACTAACTTTTTACGAGTATCACCATGGTAGCCATTATATAATTGTATTTTAAAGTTATTGAACTTGAAATTAGGAGTTCATTAAGATTCAGGGAAAAAATCTTACGCAGGCGAGCGAGACGTGGCCAGCGTACAGACTTGCTCATAAAAACATTAGTGCTGTTAACTGTTTCCACACCTAAAGAAGCATATGCGCGTCATAGATGTTTGCTTCAAGAACCTATGTATAAAATGACATGTATTGACAGGCCCGTTGGTCGAGTGGTCGTAGACCCCGGCCACGAAAGCAAGGTCGCGGGTTCGAATCCCGCTAGGGACAAATATTCCGTGTGATGAACATTGACATTTGGTGTGGAGTTTGGAACTAGGAATCGGTTTGTCAGTCTGGAGATTTTTTAAATATTATTAATATAAAAAAATATCAGATAACATCACATACATCGATCTAATTCGATTCCAAAGTCGCTAAGTATGTTATGGAAAATGGAAATCAAAATCAACTACATTGCCACAATAAAATACAATAAGCCTAATGTATTGTAGAAAGTGTCAAATAATTTGCATGACATATAATACTATACTACTATACAAATTACATATACTATACTATACTATACTACTATACAAACGCTCGAAAAACATTAGTCTTCTTCTACTCAGTTGGGTAGAAACGTTGAACGGGCCTAACTCGCATGTAACTTGAAAAATGATACATATTGATTTCCCAAGTATTTGCAATGTAGTAACACCTAGTTAGTATTGATGCCTAAATCATAAAACGACCAATTTTACTGCCGGCTTTATTTCCAAAAGCAAGTGTTAGCCTAATTAATAACGAATAATAGTTATTAATCAATTTCACTGTACACACTTAAACTAGTGTTATAAAGTAATTAGACCGTAAAATCTATACCTAATTAGCAAAGTGTGCGGGCGAGTTTTATTGGACTATAGGTTTTCAAGGCTCTCATTGGTTATGCTGATATTAGGCCTCAAACGCGATCTTATAAATTATGAATAAAGGTACTTATCTCCACCACATAAGATGTGCGTTGTAGAATGCACATCAGTTTGGAAATATATATTGGTTTGGTATACAAAGAACTTCATATATTCACTAGCTGTGCCAGCGGTTTCACCCGCGTTTATGGTTAATGTTATATGAGTCTTTAGTCGATGCGCCTCACGAGCTTTTCGTTCCACGGGATGAATCTGTTATATAGCCTATAGCCTTCCACGATAAATAGGCTATCTAACCCTGAAATATTTTTTTAACTTGGACCAATAGTTCCTTCGATTAGCGCGTTCAAGCTAACAACTCTTCAGCTTTATAATATTAGTATAAATATGTGGGCGATAAACTAGCTACATGAAAATATATCTTCTTAAAATATGTATGTAATAAGTACATACATATTTTAAGAAGTATTATGTAGTAATTGTAGCTTAATATGTAGTATTTAATTTAGCTTCAATGTAGGTATTACCACACTTGCTGAATACTAGATCATGATCTACTTAAGTAAACCACAACTAAGAATGGGTAACACCTTACACACTGCAGCTTAGTAAAAAAAGGAGATTTATTTCAGCAATAATGTCATCATCATTCTCCTAGCGTTATGTCCCGTGCTTAGACGGGGTCCGCTTAGACCATGATCCAGGATTTAGAGAGTCTGGTAATTACATTGAAGCGACTGCCGATCTGACCTTCGTAACCCTAAGATAGGGGAACCAGACAATTTTTGGATCATGGTTACAAATCCAAAGTTGTTTGAATTTGCAGGTTTCATCACGATGTTTTCCTTCACCGTCGAGCTAGTGGTATAAATACGTACATAGATTGGAAAAATCCAGAGGTACGTGCCCGGGTTTGAACCCGCACTCCTCGGTTAAAAAGCGCGTATCCTTACCATTGAGCTACCACCGCTCCCATTCATTAATACATTAATAAACTACTAATACATTAAAATATTCCCGTTAATACATTATTTCAGCAATAGTGTATTAACCATAATATATACCTACGAAGGTATAGTGCATTAAAATTCCAAGTGCATAGGTAATTAAGTTTGTTTACAGTTAAAGCGCTGATCATAACATTGCTTGCTCATCGGTTATGAAGAACACCGTTATCGATTAGTGTGTGAAATGAAAAAGGTAATAGCAAACCACTCACATGTTTCATTTCACTTAATTACCCCTGAGGGTTCTGAGGAGACACATGAATTACACTGATAAAGTTGCGTAGAACGAAAAAAAAAACATTGTTATTTTTTAATAGGTAGTGCTTTAATGCTCTGGGTTTTACTTTTTAAGCTAAATTGGTAAGTAAATAACAAAAGAAAAAAAAATTGTTGTGATTAATTAAAAAATTTGAGTGGTAAAACAACTAAAATGTGGCACATAACATATATTTGTATATCTAGTGTGTATACAAGATCTACATAGATGGCCTTTTATGATGTCACGATGAAACTGGATTACTTACTGTATATCTGGTATAGCTGTGATACAATAGATACGCTATAATAAAAAAAATCTATACTTATAATAAATCTGTAGAAAGGTCAATTCTGTACATGAAATATATTTTCAAAATAACTATCAGGGGGTGATTAGTGATCGATACTGATGCCAAAAATGCAATCAGTAAAATTTTTGTCTGTCTGTCTATCTGTATGTATGTTCCTTATAGAAACAAAAACTACTCGACGGATTTTAACGAAACTTGGTACAATTATTCTTCATAGTCCTGGGCAGGTTATAGTATACTTTTCATCACGCTACAATCAATAGGAGCAGAGAGTGAAGGGAAATGTTGGGAAAACGGGAGAAGTTACTCCATTTTTTAAGCTTCCGTCGCGTGTGCAACCTTAATGGTTAAAGTTACATAGAAATCATGTATGACGGAAATAGTTTTTATAATATTAATCATAAACGCGGGTGACACCGCTGGCACAGCTAGTATTAAATAAATATGTTCCTAATATTGATGTCAATATTATTTTAGTAGAATTTTAGAGTTCGTAGAATAAGAGTTCACCGAAACTAAATACCTACATAATTAAAATATTGTTTGTTACTGCATTAAAAAGTTGGGCTTGCATCATTTTCTGAGTCACATTCACTTATACTTAAAGTTTAAGCATATTCAGTGTAGTTTTGAGAAACAGAAAGGTTTATAAAAATAAATTAAGAAAACATCTAGAATTTCCTTCAAATTTGGTAGGGAATTTTAAAAATACTTCTTCGCAACTACCTGGAAGTGTTTTCCTAGAACAAAGTTTTGTAAATTCTAGATTTTTGCAGTCCGTTGTTTTCAGTTCGGAAGGTTTCATCTTATAAATTCCACGTCGTAGTTAACAAAATTTTTGTTTTTTCGTATTTTTGGAATCTCGTACATCAAAAAGGTTTTTTTATATAAACAACAAGCAGCGCCCTGTGGCTTCACCCGCCCAATAAAACAGGGAATTTGACAAGAAATAGACTAGTATTCAGTAGAGTATCCATTATGAGTAGTGTTATGAGTCTTATGAGACAGGACATTATATCCACTGTATTTTGTTTTCAGTCAAAATACGATTATGAACTGACCTTTATTCATACAGAGTTATGTTTTTTTTGACTCGCCTTCCATATGTCCAGTTATTTAAATAAATCAATAAATAGATAGTAATAGTTTTATTTTTGGGTGAATGTGGTTGAAGAGGCTTGCTGCCCCTTTGACTCTGCCTAACCCATTCGGGGATTATGGGCGTGATGTTATGTATGTATGTATCAATCAATAGATTAACTATAATGTCCGATACAGTGTATATTTATCGAAGTTTATAATCAAGACATTTATTTTACATATCAACATTTATCTATTCCCTGTAGTATGGAAAATATTTATTAATCAAATTGCGGCCATTTAATATACCTAATTGTTTATTTTTATTACGCTTATTACCAAACGTCCACAAACCGTACTAGTTAGTATAAACGACTTGTTTTCCTTAACAAACCGTTCGAAATACGCAGCAAAGAAATAGGATGATTAACAATTTATGGAGTGAGTGGATAATATAGGAAATCATTAGGCCGCTGTCCTTAGAACAATTAAAGGCACATACTTAGGGGTGAATGTATCTAAATTAGATATGGTCATCGATCGAATTGACGGGTCAATGAAATATGTCGTGCTTGCCGACGCGAAACGACGATTCACACTAATTACCATAGATTAAGATAACACGCAAGATAGCTGGAGATAACTTTGTTTTGAAATAACAATCCAAAGCATTCTAGAATGTAAAGCGTTTATCATAAACATAAACAAAGTGACGTAGAACGTTGATAGCCTGATAGTCTACGTAGTGTGAAGTTATCTCAAAATAACCGATATCTAAAAAGGAAGCTGCCGTGGCGTACTTTTTACGGCGCATAAAACCGCGGGACCGGACTAAATTGCGAAACGCAGACTTTATAACATGCAGATGAGTTAATGTCATAGTAGTAAACCTTTGATGTTTACAAAATTGAGCTGGAAATGTTAGTGTTTCATCATCACAAAAGCCGTAAGCCCGCGCTGCAATATAACCCCGTCCCTTGGGCTCTAAGCGCGGGGCCTCGACATAACTCGGGCACTGGCCCCGAAATCTCAAAGTCAATGATCGCCCTCCGCAATAATGCGGATGAATCACAGGATTTATGTTTTGTACATGACGCTTAAAATAAACAGGAATTTTGCGTTATGGCCAATTGGGTTAGTGAAGTGCCGCGCAGTTCTCCAGCGGTATTAAAAAACAAATTGCCGATTTCACCGATAACAATTTATTGAACCAACATTAGCATGCATACACACGCATTCATGACGGTAATATTAAAAGACAAATGTTATAAGTAGTAATTCATAATTTTTGTCACGCAAAAACGTAAAAACACGATCGTAACATCATACGAACTTAAATGGTCCCTCAGTGACTCAGTCTAATTCAACCAGCTCTGAAGATTTGGTACGCGATAGTAGGACCATGAACTAAAATATACCCAATACGTTTTTTGCCAACGTTTTTGTGCCGAATATAATTCACTGTCATGGTCATGCCCTCTTGTCTGTAGAACAGGATTTATTTGGCGTAGACTTTTTATTATTATTAATGCCCAAATTAGAATCACCGCCTGGCGAGTATAACTTCGATGTTTCATAATTTCGTATGAAGAGTAAAAATAAACTCGGTTAGGGCATCCCCCGCAAAGTAAGATCAAATCGTTGTACTTTCACAGCAGTTCATAGTGAACAGTGATTCCAGTGGGTCTGGGAATGGAAGACAGTAAAATAAATTAGTCTGCAGAAATATTCTGGCAGCTAGTAGTGCTGGTTGAATTTCTAGAAACTGTGGATAGCACGAAATCCGTATATACTAGTAAGTTGCGAATCTTGGGAGCCAATTGAATGTTGCAACGATATTGCCGCCTGAGGTTCAATTGTAAAGCAAGGTCCCGTAAAATCCCAGAAAGACTTCTTCAGCTTAAATCGATTTGGAAGGTTCGAGAATAAACCTTCGGTTGATGTTTTAGCAAATGTTGTAATGTATTGCATTGATTTTGTGACTGGGACTTAAAAATATGTGCCAACTGGGTTCCATACCTAGCATATTATAAAAAGCGACTATTGGTGATTTGGCTGTTGGGTTTCTGATTATATAGGCAATAGCTAGCCATTAGAACTAGCGCACATTTTTATTCTTGACTCATTTTGGTTTAATGAGTTTTACGCTCCTTTGAACTTGCCTACCCCTTCGAGAATTGCAGGCGTAATTGTATGTAGATAAGTTGTCGTTATTCAATCACTCAACTGAAAGCTATATGTAGTACTGTGAAGAGGCGAAATGTAGGAATAGCCACTTCCCTATGTAGCCAAGTACGATATCGAACCATTGAAAAGCACCATCGAGCGAAATCGTTCCATTTTATGGCCCAAGTTTGAGGAGATGACACACCGGCGCCGCCTGATCTCTCTCCAATCGAAACTGTCGGCGAACAGACGGCGTTCAGACATGATAATGTGCAGACTACAGACGTTGCCCGGAATGGGCGTGTACTTACCTACAGGCAACATACAGGAAGATGGAAACGGAATTTCGGGGTTTAAGTTAAACACCGCATAATTCAAAATAATATTAGCAAAGAGTGAAAAACAGATTTTGTTTTGTAATATTAAGTATACTTACTGTTTTTTCTTTTATTTTAGAACATATTTAACATTTTATTGCTGTTAATATTTTAGACATATTATGTTTGTAATAAAGTTTATTATCTAGCTATATCCAAAGGGATATAGCTAGATAATAAACTTTATTACCGTAAACTAAAGAGTTTACGGCTTAAGAATGAGTTGCACAACTTATAACGTTTTCTTTTGTTTTTAGTGGTGTTAAAAATAATTTTGGTATGGTTTTAAGAATTAAGAATTTGAAAGTTTCAAACTGTTATTATTTAATGTATTAAATTGTTGAAATTAAATAATATTTTGTTAAGGGTTTTACTAAGGTTCTTAAATTTTAAAACTATATTATAAACTATATTTTGTAATATGCAATATTTTTAAATGATCAGCATCAAACTCATTACGACATTGTTAGTTTTTTCTCATAATTAGAGATTATATTGAAAAACATTTTACATGATTGCTATTTAATTGTATCTATTGCTATCTTAATTCATAAAGACAAACGTACTTTTCTTTCTATTTTACCAAAGAACTAACTGTCTTCAAATTTACTTAAGCACTTATCTTCGAAAGTATCCTTAAATTCAGATTGTTTGTCTCGCTTCGATAATCCGATTGCGGATGCAGAGCTAATCAAAATCCCTTCTGCAGACTACAGTTTCTGTCTGGAAGTGCAGCCATTCAACTGCAAACTGCAGACTGCAAGAGCAGTTCACTTTACGCATGTCTAGACGGGTTTCTGCAGCAGCCCCTAGCTGGTAGCAATATTAAACGCCTCGTCTGGACTCCGGTCTAGACTGTGTAATGGATGCAACGGAACGGAATATTGACACGACACGCTCACGATTATATACAGCGACAGACATTATATTTTGTTTTCTCTTTGTTTCACTGAACAGCTCGGTGAATCACGCTTCGTACGAGTTTGAATCACGACTAAATTCTAGAAAGGCTCAAACGTTAAATTTACTGACAAATATGGAACATATGGAGAATTTTACCTGGTTCATATAAACTTTCCAAGGTCGGCTTCTATGAAGAACAGTGTAAACATCTGCATTTTTAACATTAGCATATTTTTTAACTTTTGATTCAGTTATATGTTAATAAATCATGTTTTTAGCAGTAGTCAGTAAGCATTATCAAGCAAGAAGGTAAGTTTACGATTTTTCGAATAACTCACTAATAGTGTTATTACATTTTTCAGCTACTAAATTATTATTAGTCCTTAATGCGCAATTCAGCATGTATGGTGATAATGAAGAGTCGCGCCCGCTTTGTTTACGTTCTCGAAATTAGCTGAATCGTTATAACTGGATACGCGTGGAAGGGCAACCATCACGCGAGTCACAGATTGAGCGGCCTTTGGCGTTTTATTTCGGTTACTGCGTCGCAGTATGATAGAAAGTAAGCACGTAGTCTCGCTGACAAAGGGTTCCGAGACATCGCCACGCAAATATTTTCCTTAAACTCGTTGGAACCGCGCCAACATTATCCGAGTTGGAATACCTTCGAATTACTTCTTTAGATGGTATGGGATCGCTATGGCTTACAACGTAAACACAAACTGCTCTACCTTTACGTTATTAATTGTTAGCACAAGCGTTAAGCGTTTAAATTTCGCGATGAACGCAATATCATTTTGATGGCCCACAATTTGTGTAAACATTTCTGCTGATATTGTGGAGCTTCAAGTACATATCATTATACAATATAGATATAAGTAAACAAGGAAATAATGCTCCCAAAATAAATAACACCAAAAATATTAAAGTAACGTTACACTACTTAACGTTGCAATCATGAACATATCAGCTTAAGATAACATTAATAAAGAGCATAATTTGTTTGTTGAACCCGTAGAGAAATTATAATTGGATTTTTTAAGTTGTTTATTGTGTTGAGACTTGAGAACAATGGGACTTACAGTACAAGAAGTATAAAAAGTTTAACTGCGAAGTCAAGAATGAGTGCCAGCCATAAATACTACTACGATAACATAGTCAAACGGTGTTAAGGTGCGTGTCGGGTAGATTTATTGCGGCCATTAATAAGTCCCGTTAGTCGTGTTAATAACTTCACATTGTCTGCTGCTAAATTGATAAGCTGCATCAAATATTGAAAGTAAGAATGCATCGGCTTTTCGCGTCGCTTGGATTAAAGCCAAATAAATAAAGCGGAACTTTCGCTGCCCTCAATCAGCTGACCTCCACAGACAAAGATTTAAACAGCCTGTGAGATTTCTTGAAAAGGACACCTCTAAAACTGGTTTGTACACTTTTCTGTTTTGCTATAAACTTCTATAAAGACTTACTTGATGTTCGTGTCTGTTTACTCTTACTTGTCTCTGGAGAAAATGTTTCAAAAGCTTTAGCTGGTAACCAATAAGTTGTATTTGTCCGTGATATTCTGGAGGGTTAGGATTTTTATTTTGAGATAATTTTAAGGTTAAAATGTTAAGAAAAAACATTATTTTTAATTAACATGTTTTTATGTAGGACTTCTATTTTCGATTAATGAATGGTGAAAAAACCTAGTGTCATACGAGTTCGACATTCTAAATTACCTGCTCAGAAGCGTAGGTCGTCGTTGACTTACTTTTTCACTTCACTTTTGTAAGTAGTTTTTACGTCGTAAAAGAAAGGAGCAGTGAATGAAGAATACGAACAAAAGGACTTTTTAGGCTACATGTTGTAACGCGATGAATAGAGACATTATTGTTTAGTGTCATTTAGAGAGTATTTTATTACAGTGTTACTTTGTCTGCTACATTCAAGAAAAAAGGTGACAAGACGTTGTGGCAAAGAATAAGAACTAGGTATTGCAATATAAATACGACGTACCCAGAAATATCACCGGAAATAAAAACAAAGAAATATCAGAATTACAAGTAGGTCGCTGATATAAACATATTACGTTTATGACAAAACATTGATATACTTACTGATAAAAATACAGTCGATTGCTAGAGGTCATAAAACATCGCCGATAAATAATGAAATGGGTCATTAGGAGAATTCGTAGACGAAACTTGCTTCATTCCGGGCCTACGAATAACAGAACTCGCAATAAATAGCTATTTATAGAAGCATTCATAATTGGGTGACATTTTAAGGTCGTTATCTGCCGCCCAAATTTCTTTACGACTTTGTCAGAAGATTTATGAGGTTCGCTGCTTATGTTTAGTGGTTCGTTGATATAACTGTACATCCACGGAGTCCAGTTTGTTACACATGACCGCAAAAAGTTGAATCATCGCGAGACGACGTCGCGACGTGGGCACCATGTGAGTCGGGATCAATAACTAGATGTGCCTTACTGTGCACCGCGGGTATCATGCATTACTCGTCCCGTTACTCGAAAGACAAGTTGCCGAGCTACCAGACAGCCATAAGAGGTACCGCTACGCGCCTCCTACGGCAACCAGCCAAATTATAACTGTATCTATCCGCAACAGAAGGCTGGAAATGCGACAATGTTTGTATTCCCAACTTATGCAGCGAGCGTCTCATTAGCGGTGAAATCGTGCGGTGACACTGCTTAATGACCATGCTGTCTTGAACTTTCCACTTGTCCCACTTTTGGTTTTGTTTTGCAACACAAAGTATCAAAGTATCTGCGATGCTTGTAGTCTAATAAATCACTCATATGGCGTGTGTACAATTATCGAATGGAGCAAGTCTATCTCACGGATCAAAATAGAACGATCGAATGCATTTATCGCATCAATTTATCATTGCACACAGTGTTGTCCGTGCGATGTCTAAGCCGAAAGACTCCATTTAGTTGCGACATCATATATCCAATTCGTGTTATAGTCGAAGTGCGTTCAATGTCACAGAAGAAAACCTTTGAAAAAAAACATACCTTCTGGCACAGTGGCGATCGAGTAATTTTAGACGCCGAAAAAATCTTCGCTGACCAAACACCGGACTGGGCACTGGGTGAAACTCGCAACAAAACAGCACTGAACTCCAAACTGTTGCGCAGAAGGGGAAAAATATTTGTAGTAACTGCACTAAATTTAGCCGACGTACGCGATAATACGAAAAGATCGAGATGTTGACGCTCAACGAAACGAGCGGCGCGCGCCACGTCCACTCGCGAGCAGCGACGCTTGTTGAATGCAAAGTTGAATGTTGAGTTCGCTTGTCAACAAACAAAGAGCAGTCGGTCGCGGGCCGTTTGCGCAGGCGCAACGACGCCGCACGCACACACGCCCGTGCGAGTGAATGAACACGTAAACATTCGAGTATATTAGTAGATTTCGCTATAATCGCAGTGAAATAACAACAGGCGAATACTACGCAGTTTAGCGCTATAATAGCTTCATCAACAAGGTGATGCGTAACGTTCACTCACCTTCACTAAGAAGGGAAATTAGACTAGTATTTTCTTGAGGATGTTGATTCTACTTTCCGAATCTCGCGTACAATCTTCTGACGATAAATTATAATAACTCTAATGTAAACAGAAAGGCATCTACCACCACTTTTAATAATGAAAAGTATAAACAATGAGAAATATACTGTAATCAAACATTTAATATTACGCGATTTAGAATTTGAACAGCAAAATAATTACAAGGATTAGAGCCTTTTGAGGTGATTTAGCAAACAGAAGCCTAAAATTATGTGTTTATGTTAGGGTCGTTATAAAACCCAGACGAGTTGCGAAGACTCCACGTGTCAATGACACATGCTATACACACCAACGAAAATATTTAATCAGAGCCGCAGACATTTGTAGACAGAACGTTTTATCGTGCCCTACGAATTTTCAGTGTTTTATGATATTTTTATAGGGCAAGATACAAAAAAAGAAAACTTATGTGAATATATAAAAATGCAATTCAATGTTAAGTAGGTCTTGTCATGTCTTGCGTCGCTAAGTTGTCAATTTACACGATTTGCCTCGTTTGACTAGCGAATATTCTAGTTTTTTTGGGATGAAATAAAAGTAGTCTTATTTGCTATCTGCGTAACATTTGTGCCGAAGAATTTGTATCGAAATTTTATCACGCCTAAAATCCCGAGAACTCGAAATGGTTCTGCGATTTAATTTTAGTTATACACATCTTGTTGGGTTAATTTGATATCTACATTTTGACTTGATATGTACAGATAAATAAATATCGGACTACATCACATACAATGATCTGACACCGAGGTAAGTAGCTTAAGAACTTGTGTTACGGATATCAGAAACAACAGTGGTATTACAAATATATACGTACTTAAATATTGGATATTAACACCCAGACACAGAACAAACACAAGTAGGTTTTCACCACACGAATGTTTGTCCTGGATGAGGATCGAACCCACAACTCTTAGCGCATGAGGCAAGGCTACTACCAAATGCACCTTCGAGCCAGTTAAATATATCAAAATGTTCAATTGAGAAAACCATTGAAAACTTACGATGGAAATATGAAACGTTATGTTGATTTTTATTCTTAACATCTATTGCGATGATGTCTTTGTTCGACAAAGAAAGGATGTTTCGAAACAAGTCCTTTGTTACAACGAACTCGATGGCTATACAAGTAATGCCTAGTTTCCCTGTAGACATGACTGTATTGTTTGTAATTATAATAAAATAATAGTCAGCGTAGTGCCTTTTCTCGGTAAACCGTGTGTTAATCTTGCGAGAATAATTTACGTCATTTGTTGTTGCTTTATTTTTATTTCAATGTAAAAAGATATGCTTTATTGCACAAACATTTACAGTAATATATTTTATATATCCGCACATATTGCATGTATGCAGCAGCGCGATAGAGTGTACTCATTCGGACAAATGAGTGGAGTTCGGAAAAACTGGAGTTTGATATTGTTCTATTGAGGTTAGGAATTAAATTGGAGGTAACTAAAATATGATTTACATAATTATGCAGAACCACATCTGCAAATGTATTTATATACAGTGGTTTATTTTTGTATGGTTGGGTACTTATGCACATTTTTCTAAGAATCCTCAAAAGCGGTTAACGACCTTAACCAAAAATCGTAAAAATATATACGAATTTCAAAATATTTTATAAAAAAGAATGAGTTCTACAATACTCGCAAGACTTGTATTATTTATAAATGTACATTATAAAGAAGTAGGCACAGTCAAATGTAAGTATGGCAATATATATGTTTTGCCTTGAATCCATCCAACATACATAGATACAGAAGATATCTATTGGTTTAAAGGAATACTAAAGGATTAATGTAGATTTATATAAAAAGTAATTGCTCCATGGAGTATGACAAGAGAGAGTGGCAGTAAAGAACACAATCAAATTGTAAAGCATAAAGTTCACACACAACAGAGGTTTAGTTTACACTATTCTAACAATATCATGTCCGTAATTCCAGAAGGGATAGGCAGAGTCAAAGGAACAGCAAGCCCCTTTAACCACACTCGGCTAAAAATTAAACTGAGCTGGGTTAGTTGGAAAATTGTGAAAAAGTAGTAACAAGTGGCTAGCTCTTCGCCAATACAATCTCATACCCAAAACCCGAACCATTAGTCGCCTTTTACGATATGCTAGGCCAAGATTACAGTTGGCACATTCTTTTTAAGTCCCAGATCAAGATGGGACGATGAATCCATCCAATTACGATAAATATCTGCAATTGACCCAATTATAACATATACTTACTGATAATTTAAATTCAATTTACATATCATTTATCATAGTATACACAATATATATGATAATCACAGTTGTGCGCAGTAATTTAATATAGCAAATGTAAATATGATGCACCATTGCCGGCGTTTTTTCCTTTCTCACTACATATTATGTTACATAGCAAACAACCAATCATCTAGGTATAATATGTTTATGTTGAATCAAGAATGAAAATTGCAAAGATAAACGAATAAATGGCGTGTCAGAGTAAAATAAAATGTTATATAAACTAAGCATGTTACAAAGCATGCAGAACCAATATTTAGACAATGTCATATTATATACGCATTTACATGATATATTTGCTAGCTCTAAACTTATAGTCACGCTTTTTTTATTATTATTAAATGGAGATAATGTCCTCAAGATATTGATAGCCACTGCCACAATTTAAGAAGAAAAACAAAACATTTAAAATTAGAATTTTTACCTACCAATTTTTACCATCCAATACCATGGTATTGGATGATCGGTTAAAGGAAGTAAATTAAGAAGAAGGTTTATTTTACGTCTGAATTACTCAGCCGATCATCGTTAAATACCTACTGAGTCTACACGTTGTCTATTTTGTCAAAACACTGTTGTCAAGTTATAGAAAAATCTACACCAACGTCAGCATAGCCGCACCAAAACCCAGCAGTGTATATTCAGTGCGTGCCTATTGTTCAAAATAAACACTCCAAGTCAACCTGGCCACGCTCTACTTGTAGCCGAACCTATCGGCCTTTGGGAGTACATCGCCCTGTATAAGGGTTGCCACGTGGTTGATGGCTAGGACTAGCCGTTACTTAGGAAAATTTGACGACGGCGCCGAAAGATTGGACTTTTGGGACTAAACATTGGATACAATACGAGATGTGTTTGTAAGGTGAAAACATCAAACATACCTACGACTAATTAAACATGACAAAAGCTTTGAGCTACGATTTATCTAAGATTTGAAATCTTAATAGGATCTAAAGAAGAACATTCATATTGGCTTTTTTATTTTAGTAATTAATCACGAAATTAGTAGTTTTATTTTAGCTTGGAAAAATCTTATGACTGTAAAGTAATAAGGTGAAATACTTACTTAAATAACATCAAATGCATTGATCAAGAAATATAAACAAAAACGAAAATTAAAATTTTAAAGGATCACTTAGGCATAGCGTTATCGGTATTCCTACTATTTGATTATTTACAAATAATTAATTCATTTGTACAAAAAGGGATTAGATCCAGAAAATAATAACCAAAAAAAATAGTTTTAATTAGTAGACGTTAAACAAAAAGAAAACGAGGAAGAAATGAAACCGTTGATCTGGTAACATCAAAAAAGTAGACAGACCAATTATGGCACCGAACAGCCATACTAAGAGAATCCTGCATAAAGCTGGAGAAGGCCTTTGTGTGGCAAAGACATGCCGATAGTGGTTAACTCAAGTGGAATAATTGAATCATCGTAGGTTGATTTTTAATAAGTTAGCAATAATGACAGAAAAACAACTACAACTTTTGTTTCGTCACGAACAAAATATACGATATTCTGTGATATGCTAAGGTATATAAGTGATTTTTTTAAGCCTATATAAATAAAGATCATTTCATTTCATTTCAAATATATCGGACAAAATTTTGTAATTTCCGAGGTAAGTAGCTTAAGCACTTGTTTTACGGATATCAGAATCAACAGTGGTATTACAAATATATGCTTAAATATTGAATATTAACACCAAGACACAGAACAAATACAAGTATTCATCACACGAATGTTTGACATGGGTCGGGATCGAACCCACAACTCCCGGCGCATGGGGCAGGGTCACTACCGAATGCGCTATCAAGCCTTCGAGATTCGAGAACTTCCCAAGCCCTGCGAGATGCTGGTTTAAACCTGGATGCGTAACGACGGTGAATGAATTGATTTCCCCTAAAAATATTTTTATGATTTTAATTTGCTTTTTAATACACATCTTAGAATACTAGTGACCCTACTATGTAGCTGCTAAGCCATACATTGACAATCGATTCAACACGAATGTATGCTCATAGGTGCGGAGATTGCAGCGGTCCGCACAGCTAGCACAGTTTAAGGTATGATTTAAAATAACAAAGGAACGGCACACTATGGTGAATATTATCATGATTATTAGAATACTGATTTTTTAGAAAGGTCTTGCATCTAAACTAGTGATCCTACTAAGAGCTAAGTCGCATATTGACAATCGATTAAACACGAATGGAACATACATCCGTGTTGAAGTTGTAGGTGCGGTGACTGCAGTGGCCGTCACATCCAGCTTACTAAACGGTGTGGTGTGAAATAATAAAGGAACGGCCCACTACGGTCATTTGTAGCAGCCAGTGCGAATAAACTTGGGGGAAATATCACCTGGCAAGCCGCGGGAGCGATATACGAGACACGCTGGAATCGACGTCACTGAAATTCCTTTAAACTGCAATTTACGATACTGGATAGTATCCTCTGTACAAGTTTACAGCATTTATAAAAGCTGAGAAATGTATGTAGTTTTTGTTGTGCTACTGTATTTAATAAGCGATTTAACTCCAGTGTATTCGTGCGACATGTCAGAAAGATAAGTAGGGCTTTATATTTATAAATTTAATATCTCATGGCATTATTTATCCAAGGTTTTTTCTTAAAAAGAGACATCCACAAGTAATATCACAGTAGACTAGACTGGTAACATTCCGAGTTAAGAAAAACTTCAAAATTTCGTTAGCAACCCAGCAATAGAAAAAAGTAGTAAAGCGCTCAAACCGGATAGTACCTATACATAGGCGAAGGGTCCAAGACAAAGGAAATAAATAGGACTGTTGCATAATACATAGATCTATATACGTGCGGAAGAAGTCAATAATTACCGCTATCCAACCCGCATGGTACAGTTTGTGTGGGTAGATAAGAAAAAATTGGTGTAGCGGTTGCCGTTAAGGCGGAAAACATTTCGGTGCCCATTTATCGTACGAATAACTTTTCCATATCGGCATAGACCGTTATCTTAGTCAGTGTAACCACAACAAAACAAAACACATTCGGTGATGAAACTGGGCCGCAGTTGTTTGACTTAGTAAGCTTATTAACTATCTTGGCTACTTCTGGGTACAATTTCTATTCATCGAATGACTTTACGAGGCTTTGATCAATCCGCTGTTCCTTGTTAGGCTCACAATGTGTCGATCAGATAAATGAATGTTGCTGAAATGGACCGCGGTTACTAACAACATTCATTGCTTTAAAAGTAATGATTTTTCAGGTGTAGGTTTGGCTCAAAGGAAGTTTTGAAAGCGTACACTAAAATCAGCACACAGAAAAAAAATATTTTGACACTGAAGAACTGTGCTTCGCATGAGTGGAATTTTATATTTTTGTATTTTCATTGTAAATACCTTCATACATATTATTTCCAAGTTACTTGTGCGGTCCGAAAATGTTATTGTTGAACATCTAGTTTCAGTTCTGTGAAGCAAAATATCTAGACTGCAAATTTCTGTATTTGTATATTTGGTAGTTGGTCTGTGTCTGTTTCCATCAAAACTAGTGATCCAATTTTCAGCTGATACGAAATCTGTCAACAGAACATGAGAAAACTCTCAATGACAAATTGTATTCTATAAGGACGGAACTGTGTTTGAAAAATGTGTTTGTGGGCTTTTATCATTCTGCGCATTTTTTTTTCAAATCAAATCGGTTTATTTGTAATACATAGGCGGCATTTATAAGTTGTACTTATTAATACAATAGTCTCACTACGTATAGGTCTTTGATTAGAAATAAAATCGTATACATACATACATAACATTCGACTGGCCCGTTGGCCGAGTGGTCAGAGACCCTGGCCACGAAACCAAGGGTCGCGGGTTCGGATCCCGCTAGGGGCAAATATTTCGTGTGATGAACATGGATATTTGTACTCGAGTCATGGATGTTTATAAACGTATTTAAGTATGTCTATCCGTTCACCTAGTATCCATAGCACAAGCTTATAAGCTTAGTTTAGGACTAGGGAATTGGTGTGCCAGTCTGAAGAATTTATTTATTTATTTATTATTATTTATTATCACATCACACCCATAATCCCCGAAGGGGTAGGCAGAGTGAAAAAGCAGTGACAAGCGGTTAGCCTGTCGCCTACACAATCACACATCCAAAACCCGATAAACCATTAGTCGCCTTTTACGACATGCTAGGCAAGAACCACAGTTGGCATATTCTTTTTAAGTCCCAGACCAACATAGGTCAGTGGGCTGGGTTGGATGGAAAGCTGTGAAAAAGGAGTGACAAGTGGCTAGCTCATCGCCAACTCAGACACAAACCCAAAAGCCCGTAAACCATTAGTCGCCTTTTACGACATGCTAGGCAAGAACTACAGTTGGCACATTATTTTTTATTTGTCCCAAATCAACATGGGCCAAGTCCCATACCAACATGGGACAAAATCGTATCGTATATAGACGACATTACTCGTAGACGTACAGAACAGATGATAAAGCGACAAATTGTTAGTCATGTCGAATAAGTACATATCATTGCAATTATTACTAGAAAAGCTTCAGTAGCTGAAAACCAAAAAATGGAGTTTTATATAGAATTTGTTAAGGTACGTTTATCCCTACATCCGGCAAGTGTCTGATTCCCGGATGACGTCAATTGATTTTGCTATTGTGTCTGCTGTGTGCCAGGTGAAGGCATTTTCAATCAAAAGCAATTTACAAATATTCTTGTAACCTTGGCCTATTTCTGTTATGAACATATAAGTTTCACAACTCGGAATAAACATATTTTTCCATCGGAAAAAATATGTTTATTGTTAGTATATAATAACAATACCTACAATTTTTTGTTCAAGAAATTTCAAGAACTCAGGTTTCTGAATAGGGTTAAATAAATTTACTACAAGTACCTATTAGTTATCTTATGTAATTCGTTACCAAAACCTTTACAAGCATAAAGTTACGGGCCATATAACAATTTCAGCTTCCTGACTTTGCAATCTAATATCAAGTGTATCAGCCAGTTCAAACAACCCATTCTACTATTCCTACCACATTTGCTGTTGCTGGAACTTTATAGATAAGTTAACACACATAAGTTTTATGCGGGGAAATCAATGGCGACCTTAGCAATGAGCAATACTGTAACAGCTGTTTTATCGGCCCAGGGCGCTCGTTTGTGCACGGTCCCATGTCACGACTTACACGGCGCCAATCGATTTGTGTGCGATGACGTTTGGTCATGGGTGTTGGAATTGACGTTTGCGGTTCAAGGCTCCGATATTATATTGCTGCTTGAATGTATAAACGTGTCCCATGTTGGTCTGGGGATTAAAAAGAATGAGCCAACTGTGTTCCTTGCCTAGCATGTGGTTAAAAGGGGATGTGTATTGCGTAGGCGACGAGCTAGCCACTTGTCACTACTTTTTCACAATTTTCCATCTAACCCAGCCCAGTTTTATTTTTTGGCTCAATTTGGTTGAGAGGGCTGCCCCTTTGACTGTGACAGCCTTCGGGGATTACGGGCGTTGTGATATGCATGTATGTATGTATTAATCCCTTTGCCGCATGGTGTGTTGTATAAACGTTTGGTTCTGTTTTAGGTGATATATGACATCTGTGTATTGATAAAATTCAAATTTCTTACACTATTTTGGTAAGAATAGCGTCTCCTTGTTTATTCGACACTAGCATAAAAAAATCCCAGACACGATAGAAGCAATGAAACAATATTTAATACTAATTGGGATACAATAATTTCATATTCAGCTGTCAAGGTGATTAAAGGCGAAAAAATACTTCATGAAATGAAGTACAGATTTAGTATACATGCATTAATAAAAGTCAGAGCCTATGATAAAGAAAAAGTTTTGACTTGAGAACTTCTTTCATTATTAGTTTAAAGCTAGTAAGAATTTTCCTGCTACAGAAATAAATATAGCTTCTACATAGTAACTCCTTAAGAATTTCCGGACTGTCATTATTTAGGCAAATTGTTTGCAAAGAACAATGACCGATGACTAAAATGTCTTCGAGACCAACTAGGGCGTTCTGTTAACTATGTACACGAGTTTCCATAAATTAGCATAATGTGTCATAAGAATTTCGGTTTACTTAGGAAGTACCTATCCTAATATTGTTCATACTATGCGAAAATGGAAAATATGATTTAAATTATTCTGGTCGAAGTTTAATGCATGCAATTTGACGTTTTCATACAATTAACTATTGCATAATGATACAATATTAGTTCTAAGCGGTAATATGAATAATAAATATGTGAATATCATCGTCTTCCTAGCGTTATGTCCTGTGCTTAGACGGGGTCCGCTTAGACCATGATCCAAGATTTTGCGAGTCTGGTAATTACATTGAAGCGACTGCCGATCTGAACCTCGTAACCCTAAGATAGGGGAACCAGACAATTTTTGGATCATGGTTACAAATCCAAAGTTGTTTGAATTTGCAGGTTTCATCACAATGTTTTCTTTCACCATCGAGCTAGTGGTATAAATACGTACATAGACTTGAAAAATCCAGAGGTACGTGCCTGGGTTTAAAACGGCACTCCTCGGTTAAGAGGCGCGTGTCCTTACCATTGGGCTACCACCGCTATATTAAATATGTGAATATATTTGAATAATATCCGAAATCGGATAACCCAATACACAATTTTCTTTTTATAAATAAATAAATACATTCTTCAGACTGACACACCAATTCCCTAATTCCAAACTAAGCTTATGCTTGTGCTATATAAGGTGAACGGATAGACATACTTAAATACGTCCATAACTCGAGTACAATTGTCATGTTCATCACACAAAACATTTGCCCCCAGCGGGATTCGAACCCGCGATCCTTGATTTCGTGGCAAGGGTCTCTAACCACTCGATCAGCGGGCCAGTCAAATTATGAATTGGAAATCACGAAATTTTTTTCAAATTACGAGTTTACAGTATTTTCGAAATTATGATTGGAAACGTAAACACGGGTTAGTTACTCACGCGTTTTATCAATGAGGGCAGAAAGTGGCTTATCTGTCACCTCATTTCTATTCTAGTATCGCTACAAATAGAAATTCAAGCGAAACGCCCTGATGGTAAATAAATAGTGCTTTCATTCCATTCAAAAACTTTTGCAATACGCTGCAAACGAGATCTTATATCTAAATTGACGCAAAAACTTTGTCAGCGGTAAACGAAAAAAAGAAGAAGATATTACACTTTTTCGCGAAACAATAAATCCTAGTCGCAGTGTAACAGTGGAAGCTATCAAGAGAAACAAGATGAACCGCACGGAAGCGTTCACGGTACGCCAAACGCAATTTGGGCATGGCTGTCCACTGTCCATGGGACAGCTGAATGGGACCGGACTGCGATGGCACTGTGGCTTATGGAAGGCAAGCTTACAAATGCCTATAGGCTACGGCTTCGAAACTTTTTCTTCTTCCACTGTGACACGTATGTCGAAAGTTTGTTAACAATGTACTCGCTCGTACTAACCGAATTCCGGAAAATTTTATTTGAACGTCTTGAAGCTCCTAGAATTATATTCAGTTCCTAGTTGGTGTCGAATTCCACATAATTATGGTTTTGCGAGTCTGCTTATCACGTTGAAGCGACTGTCACTAATTTTACTTTTTGCAGCACTAGCTCATTAGGGAGTAACCCTCATCAGTGAGCTAGTGCTGAAAATATCCATATACGTAGAGTTCCAAAACCCAAAAGTCAAACAGCCGTGTGCTTGATTTAAAAATTCCAAAGGCATTCTAGAGAAATCTGATGAGACAGACTATCAGTCTAAGTTGAGGCTCTAAGAAAAACCTCCAAAATCAACTGGTGTTTGTTACCTCGCCGCCCTCTGCTCTGAGGGAAATTAACTGTGAACAGAGCAAATAATCTAATGCGGAGTGATGTCGGCGGCGAAAACAACGTGTTTTCGTTAGGGCGTCGCTTTCCCTTTTGATTTCGGGCTGAGAAATCAAAGTGATCGCAATGAGCGTCTAGGCCAGGCCAATAAGGCCAGGCTTGAATGTATAACGCGAGGCTGTGTGTGCAGTGTGATACTTTGTGAGTTATGGTAGTTGAATGGCAGGAACGCGTCTCAGTTGCGAGGAGTATTGGTTCAAATATGGGCGTGCTTTTGAATACTTCCGACATCTGTTGCGCTTTCTGACGTCACGGCATAAGTAATTGTAACATTAACAGTTTCCTATAATGATCCAAATTTCAATCTGAGACAACACAATGAAAGCTGGTTGGTAAAGTACAATTAATTTATTATTTCACTTTTGATGTTTTTTGTGAATAAAGAACCCTTTTAGTAACCGGCGAAACCTAATATAAGAATACAAAATGATTAAGCAAAAACAATGTCCACGAAAATAACAATACGAGAACAGTAAGCCGTAAAAGCGAACTCGACTTGAGTACCAGAAGCGTAATTTCATTTTCCCTCTGATTACTTCATAAAAGATATTCCATTACAGCAGACGAGAAAGGGAAGAGAAATGCAGGAGCCCGGAGCTACGTATTGCGATTCCGGACAGTACTTAAATAGTAGGTGCGATAAGAATTCCACTACAACGGGAGAAAGTGGAAGAATTTTTATACGAAATCGATAGAATTTCAATCGCCCCGGGTCCGTGAGAGTGAACGGAGTGTACAGTTGTGTTGTGTCAGTGCGGGAGGGTACGACAAATTCGGCGGTAAATGCTTTCTGTTGTCACAAAACAAGTCGTAGTCGAATATATAAGTTTTGTTTTTCTGGCGTAAAATAATATTTTTTTTATTCATACCGTATATAAGGTACTAATACAATAATTTGACATATTATATACTATGTTTTTATTATGCTATCATTACATGAGTTACCTGAATAAAGCACATATATAGGCTCTGGTATTTATTTTAGTTATTGGATGACATTCAGTATGTAATTAAAAATAATCGGCAGTTCAGTTTTGATTAGCCATCAGTTGACATTTTGTCAGTGAAAAATCATTAGCGTCTCTCGGAGTTTTCCATCCAAGTTATACATTCGATGCATAAGGGATTTCTTAAAACTCTGTATCTAAAATACTGTGCTATCCGTACTTGTGCGCAGAAAAGTGAGTATGAAATTATGTAAAACAAATTCAGATGAATATGTTACTGGTTATATTAGATTATAGGTATGGAATATTTAAAATAAATAAATAAATTCTCCAGACTGATACACCAATTCCCTAGTTCCAAACTAAGCTTGTATGCTTGTGTTATGGATACTAGGTGAACAAATAGACATACTTAAATACGTTTGTAAACATCCATGACTCGATTACAAATGTTCATGTTAATCACAAGAAACATTTGCCCCTAGCGGGATTCGAACCCGGGACCCTCGGTTTCGTGGCCAGGGTCTCTGACCACTCGACTAACGGGCCAGTCATAAAAACTAAGTATTTTTAAGTCTTGTTTTGTTGATTTATAATTGCTACTATCGCATAGATCATTGAATATTCCGGTATTGATAAGATTAAGTGCCCACTACCTAGTTTCGCTAGATACTTGTAAGTTTTGATTGTATGCGACTCACATTTATTTTATTGATGAGCGGTGGTAGCCCAATTAGCAAGACATACGTCTTATATTCGTAGGAGAGCTGTTAGTTCAAATATGAGTACACACATCTGCATTTATAATTCTAAATACATTCGACTGGATCTTCCACGACACCTTATCATCATAGTGATCACCTCGTAAAAAGACTATAAAAAATACTGTCCCTTTTTTAGTTCCATTTTGGTCTGGGACTCAAAAAGAATGTGCCAACTGTGTTTCTTGCAGCATGTCGTAAAAGGCGACTAATGGTATATCGGGTTTTGGGTGTCTGATTGTGTAGGCGACGAGATAGCCATTTGTCACTGCTTTTTCACAGTTTTAAATATGACCCAACCCAGTTGTGTTTTTGGCTGAATGTAGTTAGGGGGCTTGCTGCCCCTTTCACTCTGCCTACCACTTCAAGGATTGTGGACGTGATGTTATGAGGTTATGTATGTAAAAATACTGTTTAACCAAATCGTCCGCTAATCGAGGGCTAACATCGTAACACATAAGTACGTCTGAAAGATAATCTCGTTAAAAGTTTAGAGGCCCGCCGTAATCAACAGTGCCTTGACCCGCGGTTTTATCCGCCGCATCGGCCGTGGGGCCGGCACGCGAGCGCCACGGACTTGCGGACACCGTCGCCAACTACCGACACCGGTACTACCGTACAAAGGTCATGGTGTAGTAAAGGAGAAGACCTAGTCAAACGTCATTTAAAGATGACGTTTTAAATCATGTCGAGAAGTGAAGAAGAAAGTGTAACCTGAGCTGTTTGAGGAGTATGATGAAATCCAGTCTCTGACGTGCAGACTTGAGTTTTTAAAATTATAACATACTAGCTTCTGCCCGTGGCTTCGCTCGCGTGTTGCATCGATGAAACATAGCCTATATGTTATTCGGGTGTATGAGCTGTATTATTCTAAAGTTTTATTAAAATGCATTCAGTAGTTTTTGCGTGAAAGAGTAACAAACATCCATCTATACATACAAACTTTCGCATTTATAATAAAATTCTAAAATGCAATAGCAACAGAGACTAAATGAGCAATGATAAAATCGTATAAAGTTCGCACTAACTCCCATTAATTTAAACGAATAACCGCCTGCAATATAAAGTTACAGCAAATTTTGTAACGAGGTATTAGATCGTACAAAGTTGTAAATTACACAATGGAAATTAAAAGTATGCGTGACTTTGTGCTAAAGCAAAGATGCAGTGAAAGAGTTCAGCTTCAGTGCCAAAAGTTACGTGACACGAATCCACTGTTGCCAACAACTATCATACCGGAACTGAACCCGCGTTAAAAAATAATAGTAAAAAAAAATGCGCGGTCACCTATATAATATGTATTTAGTTACATAAGTATCGTCAACGTAATCCACGAAGGAGTGGGCAGAGTCAAAGGGATCAAAGTCAAAGATCTGAGTCAAAGGGAGAGGAGGGTAGATAACCACATTCAGCCAAAAAAATGGACTGGGTTAGAATGGGAAACTGTGAAAAAGTAGTGACAAGTGGCTAGCTTGTCGCCTACACAATCATACAAACCGATATCCCATTAGCTTCTTATGACACGCTAGGTAAGGAACACTTGGCTTTTTAAGTCCCATAGTTGGACTGTTTGCTTAGGTTTCGGTTGGACATTAGATACTTTCCATGTTGTCAATTTGTCTGTAACAAATTATTGACGTATTGCGGAACTTTATTATCCATGTTACCAGTCAACCTGTAGGGGTCCTTGATAGGACCCCCACGATCCATATTGCGCCTCTGGCTAGCCTGCCATATGCACATCAGTCACAGCGGCTGTTATAACCAGCACTTGACCCGCTTCAGTTTGAATTTGCATTCGCATTGTTGAGCGCCAAACGGTGCGCCCGCGTGTGGGTATAGCGCAGTCTCTCAAAGTGGGCGATGACCACCCTATGTTACTGGGGGCCTTAAAAAACTAATAAAGGTCATAAATATAGTGTAAGATTTGTTAATAGTAATACTGTACGTTTCCAAATCCGGCACTGGAGCTGACTAATAGTTTCTTAACTTAAAAGCCTCAGATAAAGTATTAAAAAAAGGGCGGCAATTCATATTAGACGGTGACGGAGAACTTAGAAGGCATTGAAGAGGTTTAAATTACTTAAAAAACACATCTGCGTTAAAAAAACCTATAGATAAATCACAATCTGTAAGTTCACAAATAAAAATAATAAAATCAACTATTACACCACAGATTCATTAGCAATTCTGTTAGCTTTAAAAAACAAAATGTAGGTATAGTTTAATCTAGATTCATATGTCTATAACCTACTAACTGATAGAGATTGAACATTGAGAACCTATGACATAGAAAAACTTTTTTAAATTTCTCACGATCCGTTTTGTAGAGCGAACTATGAATAGGGGTAATGGAACGTTGTAACTTGTATGCATATTCCATTCAACGTACTAGTTACACTTTTATGGTATTACCTACTTACGTAAGTGCAGTTTTTATGCACAACTATGTAGATTATATCCATATACGAATAAAAAACTCATAGATACATAACCATCTTAAAGGTTAATTTTCACATTTATTAGGGAAATAATACAAACATTTTCTAACGGATATATGAGATATATCATTTTATATGTATTTCTAAAATAATTTTACCACAAATAGTTTTTACACAGCAAATTTAAATAAGCATTCCAAATGTATTCAAATCACGCTTAAGTAAGGCAAGCAGGTAATACGGAAGACCTAATGACCTGATATTTATTATTTAAACACAGATTATCAATGTGGCGATACCTTGGAATTATAAGTATAATTTCATAATACCAAGAATATAAGGTAACATGCATAGTTAGTATGGCAAGTGTAGTCTAATTATCATAAATATAGTCTTCAACCAGAATACGTCTTCTTATGAACATAGGCCTCTCACAGACTTCCATTTCATCTCTACCGATTTTTTGCGTCTCTATAACAATACCCAATACACCATTAATCGCCTATAACATAATTCTGGACAAGAAACACAGTTGGGACATTATTTCTTAGTCCCAGATCAGCATAGGACTTGTATATACATACATAATATAGATAGATAGGCAGTGTTAAGGCATCTAACCTCTTTAACTACATTCAGCCAAAAAATAGAACTGAGATAGGTTAAAGTCGCCTTATACGACGTGCTAGGCAAGAAACACAGTTGGCACGTTTTTACAAGTCCCAGATCAACAAGGGACTACAGACATAGGACTTGTATTTATACCAAATGCGATTTACGTTTCATTTGACCTTTGAGATCTAGATAACAGCTTAATGCCTGATAAAACATTTAAAACGCTTGACCTTTGGTAATTAGGTGTTACATAATAAACTAGTTTGAAGACTGGTGATACAGGTTGTTTAAAACATAATTAACATCATTATGTCCAATGCACATTTAAGGCAATAGACGGCATTTTTTAGGAACAGCTGGATGATGTTCATATGGAAGTTACCTCCCTTTAAAGCGGGACGACTGAAAAGTATTTACGTGTGAAAGAGACGGTAGATGAACGGTATGTAAGGCATTTATATGGGTACATTAATTTGGTTAATGTAAAAAAATAGAAGTATTAGAACATTTTACAATGAAGTACTTTGTCCCCAAGCCCATTATATAAACGAAAAGCTTTCATTAGTCAATGTATTTTTTTTTATAATGTAATTCTACCACCAGTTTGGAGTTATATACACCATGCAGATACCAGTAAGTATTTTACCATTTAGAACAATTATCTTTGCATACCCGGCTAGGGAAGTAGCGTGAAGTTTAGTTAGCTAGTTAGTATCCTTTAATAAGGAGATCATTTATTGTTCGCGTACATTAGTTTATGTATAATTATCCTATACATATCATTAAACACAAACTACTTAAAAATAGCATTTAAAAAAAGCTATTAGTTCCAATAAGGCCGTTGGTCGAGTGGTCAGAGACCTTGGCCATGAAACCGAGAGTCACGGGTTCAAATCCCGCTAGGGGCAATTGTTTCGTGTAATGAACATGGACATTTGTAGGTACTCGAGTCATGGATGTTTATAAACATATTTAAGTATGGCTATTCGTTCACCTAGTGTCTATAGGACAAGCTTATAAGCTTAGTATGGAACTAGGGAATTGGTATGTAAGTCTGGAGTATAGAATTTCTGGAGAATTAAATAATTAAAAAATATATATACATATATAATCAGCGTTTCAACAGATGACTTTGAATTGGCATCATCTCATTATACATTTTCTGCGTTGACGGAATCAAATAAACCTAGACGTTTAGGTGGACCTTAGTCCTAGCACACGCTTAGCTCGGTGCAAGTACTTACATTTTTAGTAGATACAGATATGTTCGTACATCTAGAATTCTATACTAACTGTATAAAGAGGAAACATCTGTATATTTGTAACGAATAAACTAAAAAACTACTGAACCAATTTAAAAAATTCTTACACCATTAGAATGCTACATTATTCCTATGTAACATAGGCTGTATTTATTACTAGAAAAATGGGATAAAAAAAAAAAAATCACCCCCGCTAAGCCAGGATAAGCGGCTAATATATACATATTATGAGTAGTAGGGTGTTGAAAGCGCAACCAGGGAAAAAGTAGCAAGCTCATATTCCGTGTAGAATGCGCGTTTATTTATTGTTATTATTTAGGTACAATTTCTTGCACCCTCCCTCCACTCCATATAGAATACGGCTGCGTGGGTTTTTGAATAAGCACTTAGTGCCTTTGAAATATTTACCCTTTCGTATTATAAATCATAAAAGCGTATAATAGCACCGTATTTTTCACGTAATACGACTAGCTTAGTGAGGCTGAAAAAAGTTAACCAGCGTGCGTTTACCTTTAACATTTAGATAAGTTAAAAGCATTACTTATCGTTTATGTTATTTATGTTATGTGTAAGGCTCGTCGCCACTCGTCACTGTTTTTTCATAATTTTCCATCTGACCCAGCCCAGTTTTGTTATTGGCTCAAAGTGGTTAAAAGGGGCCAGCTGTCCCTTTGACTCTGCCTACCCCTTCGGGGATTATGGGCGTGATGTAATGTATGTATGTATGAACTTATCGTTTACCAAGCGTTATGTCCCTTTTCTAGTCAAAGTCCACTTCGATCATTATACTGTAATTAGCGAGTCCGGTTATTATGTTAAAGCGACGGCACTTTGACCATAATAACACTTGGGAAACAGTGCCATTTGGATCTCTATATATTCATAGTTATTTGAATGTCGACCTTTTTCTTTACCACCGAGCAAATCCAGGTGGCATTTATGTACCCAGGATAGATCCCGCACCTCTTGCATTTGAGCATATTACCATTGAGCTACCACTACTATTAACGTTGTTGCTTGCACTTTATCCGCTTTAGAGTATTGCAAGCAAACACATTTTTACTCAGACTCATGTCTTGCCCAGTCTTGTGTCTATAATTTTTCTTGGTATGTTCTTCGAAGCGAGACTTCGCAATATAAGCACAGCTACTTAGCGGTTGTATAACTGAGAATGCGGAAAGCACATTTTTTTGTATAATGGCAACTTAACCTTTTCAACGATGTTCGCTTCTGCCAATGTATGCAACATATAGGTTGTTGACGGTATGTTGATGGCTTCATCATCACAACGCGGGACATTTATGTTTCATTGTTGTTTTTTGATTCCCTGGAGACTAACATTTGCGTAGTAACAGCTACAAGACTTATGTAGGAGTCAAAAGCTAGTATTTCAATACTTTTATACCTAAATTCCGTTATAATTTATCTGAGTTTTACAGACCCATGTTAGTCTGGGACTTAAAAAGAATGCGCCAACTGTGTTCCTTGCCTACCATGTCGTAAAAGGTGACTAATGGTATATCGGGTTTTGGGTATGTGATTGTGTAGGCGACAGCTAGCCACTTGTCACTACTTTTTACAATTTTTAATCTAACCCAGACCTGTTTTAGTTTATTTTTGGCTGAATGTGGTTAAAGGGGCTTGCTGTCTCTGTGAAGCTAGCCCTTAGGGGATTACAGGCGTGATGTTATGTATGTATGAGTTTTACATATATAACGTTAAAAGTTAGTCGGAGTACTACTACCTACATAATCACAAGTAATCTGTACTGGATGAATCATCACGAGAAATATGATAGCCAGGTCCTTTACCTATCGTACGTAATAGCTGTTTATCGTACGTAAAATTGTTAAAATCCATGTTTGACCCTTAGGGTTAAGCCTAACTATTGCGGAGGTCACATAAAACACTTCCGTTAACATTCATTGACGTAGAAAAAGCCTACCTTTATAAGGTCATCATCATCCTAGCGTTATATCCCGTGCTTAGGCGTGGTCCACTGAGAGCATGATCCAGGATTTAGCGAATATGACAATTACGTCAATGCGATTGCCGATCTTACCTTCGTAACCCGATAGGGGAACCAAACAATATTTGGACCATGGTTACACATCCTTACTTGTTGGAATGTGCAGTTTTTATTACGATGTTTTGCCTCAACGCCGAGTAGTGATGCCGAACTATCGATAGTTTCGCTATCGATAGTTGACCTCTAAAATCAGTTAGAATATCGATAGGACTATCGATACTATCGATTAGTTTATTATTAGATCGATAGTTTGGTGATATCTAGCCATAATACTATCGATACCATCGATAGTATTGCAAGTCATCAATAGTATTACCCCAATTTGGGCTATCGATACTATTGATATGACGTCAACTATCGATAGACTATCGATAGTCGACTATCGATCGGCATCACTACCGCCGAGCTAGTGGTATAAATGTACATAGATTTAAAAAATCCAGAGGTACGCGTTCGGGTTTGAGCCAACACCCCTTGAAGAAGAGGCGCGTGTCATTACTATTGCGCTACCACTTCATTACTCTTATAAGGTGCCCTAACTATAATAGTACTCTTTAATATACAACCATGATCTTAAAGCAGGGGTGCGTTATCATTTCAATCAAACTTCATCACATAAGGAACCTCATACAAGTTCCGCGAGACATCTTAACTTGAACGAATCTACGCGAATGACGAGGAGGTGACACTATCGTCTTGTTATGAGTTGACATATATTTTAGCACGCGTCTGTGCTTACACGTGTGGAGTACAATATACGTAGGTTGTTCAAGTTCATTTATGTGTTAATTGTTTAATTTGGACTACGATATTTTGACATAAATTAACATATAAACTTGAGGGCACGTAGGATTGACGATCTATATGTGTGTGATCAAAATAATGTGGGAGTGTTTAATGTCATATTTATTGACATGGAATAATGATAAGTAAAATTGAATACACGTCACGACATTCTCTCAATAACAATTTGAATCTGATTTAAACAAAGTTAACTTCCTTTCAGATTTCAGATTTTTGAATAATAATAAATATAGGTAAGTATACTTACCTATATTTATTATTATTTATTATAGTATATTTTTCTAAGTAGGTAAAAAAAAAGTGTTTCCTTTATTTCCACCATTTTTTATGTAATAACGAGTTCCAATTAGTATAGTTAAAATTGAGTCCTAAACAAACCAAGAGAGACCTAAAATAATTGGCCCACGTCCTTCAGATAGAGTACAGAAAAGAGGGCCAACAATTTATGTAGTAAATTAAAAAATGTAGTACTTACTTAGTTAAAATGAGCTGAACCCTCGATTTAGGTACTAAAAAATACAAAAGCCCTATATTCTTTAAAAAATAAGTTATTCTTAAATCTACAGGTTGTAGATTAGAGTCAGGCCGTGTCTATTGGTTTCATTATTATGCCAGCTCGACCGGTATGATCACAGAAAACTGTCCAAAATATCATTTCTGAAGGTGCTTCGTTTAGTTCGATGACTGCGAAAAGCGAACTTAGAATTCGGAATGGGGGATCTAAGGTGTTTGACACAACCCAAGCACAGAGTAATAATATACTACGTACAACAGAAGGTCACTGCCCATACTTGAAAAGTTACTGCTATAACTCGCGCGAGAACAGCGACAGTGGTGAGTAATTGGAACTACAGCAAAGTTTAGTCTGTTTGTCAGGAATAATAAAAGTCTGAAGAAAATATTTTATATTCATGTTTTTCACGTAAATTTAATAAATTATCTAAGAAATGACGTAAATAAGTTATTTTATGAAAAAAACATTTTTTTAAAGTAAAATAATAACGTTTTTATTCGGTTTTATCTCTCAATCAGTCTAAATGATGCCTGTAGCGACACCTGTCTGTGCCAAGTCTATACGAAATCTAAAATGTATGTGACTGACAGACATGACCTAAGTAAGACCCAATAGGATCGCTTCATTTAACTCGCGCTGAACGAGACAAAGAACACGCAGCAATTCTACTGGTTCTTAACAGAAACATTTCTCCCTTCGTCTCCTCTGTAGTGGAAACACAGCCTTATCACTTATGACGCCCGCGCAGTGAATCTTCAACAAAACTCTCAAAAAAAAATTGTTTCCCTCAACTCAAACTCAAAATATTTACGTAGGCCTCAAGAAAGCACTTGTAAATCGTCAAATAATAGATACAAAAAAGAACAATTTGAAACTACCACCGGTTCGGAATGTCGCATCTACCGAGAAGAAACCAGCAAAAAAACTCGGTAGTTACTCTTTTCAATGCCAGATTGAATAAAAAAATTAAAATTTACAGATTAAATTAATATTTATACCAAGTCATACAGTTAATGTTCGTTGAAGATTCAGCCGAGTATTATTACAAGCTTTTTGCCGAGTATTATTCTAACCTTTGGTCGAAACGATTTTTTGTTGAACGATTGCAATAACGCATCACGTATAACGTTATCTGTAACATGCGAGTGTCGCCACTCGTATTGCATCGCCCATATGCTACGGTGATCGCTTGATGCAGGCCGTTTGTTTATTTGCCACCATTGTGAAATAAAAAGCCTGATGGCTGTAACAACGCATTAAAAATTCTGAATTAATTCCTTATTTGGTTATGCAAGCAAATGTTTTTCTATAGAAAAACCCATTTCTTGTCTTTTATTTCTCCGAAATAACAATAATACCGTCAGACAGATATCGCATTCTCTGTATCTGGAATTGATCAGCAAAACTTATTAACTAACTATTAACCAATTAGGTGAAATCATAAACAGTGTATGTATCACAGTCACTATTGAAATATCTAGCAAGCTAAGCACTTGTATTTCAACAGTAGTTATTAACTAAAGCAAAATGTTTACTGTTAAGACAATTGTGTAACCTCGGGGATGGGGAACAGCCGGCTGGTTGCAAATAATGACTAGTCTCGCGCACTTATTGCTAAGCCACAGTAGTTCATAATATAATTATTTACTATGAGCACCAGGAATGTTATGATTCAAATTACCCGTCTGTGTGTTCAATCGATAGTAATCAAACAATACATCATTTAATCAGCATGCAGACTGATTAATAAACAATATTGATGTTGATTAGACGTATGTGACGAGATCAACGATTTTGTAGTAAATGGGTACAATTTGGGCCTTAAAGAATGTATCACTATTAAACCCGATAAACTGTTGTATGCCACAATTAAAAATATAGACACAAATTAGTAAAGTATCAATTTAAAGTTAAATTTAAGTTCTCCAGACTGACACCAATTCCTTAGTTCCAAACTAAGCTTATGCTATGGAGACTAGGCGAACGGGTAGACATACTTAAATACGTTTATAAACATCCATGACTCGAGTACAAATGTCTATGTTCATCACACGAAACATTTGCCCCTAGCGGGATTCGAACCCGCGACCCTTGGTTTCGTAGCCAGGGTCTCTGACCACTTGACCAACGGGCCAGTCATTAATAAATAATAAATATCCGACGACATCACATACATTGATCTGATTCCGAGGTAAGTAGCTTAAGCACTTGTGTTACGGATATCAGAATCAACAGTGGTATTACAAATATATACTTAAAAATTGGCTATTAACACCCAGACACAGAACAAACACAAGTATTCATCATACGAATGTTTGTCCTTGGTGGGGATCGAACCCACAACTCTTGGCGCATGGGGCAGGGTCACTACCGAATGCGCCATTGGGCCAGTCAAATTATCAACAAACTTGACGTATGTACCTTTTTCATGGGTGTCATAAAAAATGTGTAATGGTAACGTCACAGTCATGGTACAGATTGAGTGAAGGGGTATTTTTGTGGCAATATTTGTGGTGGTGGCAGGTGGCTCCCGCTTTTGATATGCAATTGGTATTTAACATCATTAATTTATCATACTAAATACTATAGTTATTATTTTCTAAGTGTCATAAGTTATTTCTTGTAGCACCAGCTATCTATCAGTGAAACCCCTGTCAATATAAGCCTGGCCGTTTTAGAGATTAGTTGGAATAAAAAGCTAGACAGACGGACAGACAGCCAAATAAAAGCTTTAAAATGTTTGTTTGTTATAAGTATTGTATATCACATAAAATTTTGTGTTTTTTTAGCTACATTCAAAATTTTATTAGTCCTTCATTATATAAACGGTTGCTAGAAAGTGTTCAGACCTTTCCAACTATGTACTATTGAGGTTGGAGCAAGCTCTCGTCTTTCGTGACACAATCACATTCCACCGTAGACCGTTTACGTGTACAACAAGGCTTCTCAAACTTCCACAATTTTTTCGTTTGTTATTTTTTACTAACAAGAACCTATAATACCTATGCAGGGCTGTTTTTAACATTTTGGAGGCCCTCGTCACTTCATGTTCTATTAGTAAATATAACAATTAATTTCGTAATGTGCCCAGGTGCAGGTACACAAGGGGGCCCTCTTGATTGTGGGGCCATGGGCACGTGCCCAGTGGGAAAGATGGGCCTGCCTGTGAGTTAAGAGAGTTTCAGCTAAAAAGAGCTAAAGTGGTAACCACTATTTTGTGAATTAGGAGAATTATTCTACCTCCCGCTGAAATCTGGGGTATTGGGGTATTAATACAAGATATTTCAATCTCCCAGAATCTTCAGTGCAGGGAGATCCTGTTACGTCCAAAATTTTAATAAATAGTGATGCAGGTCTGATTAAAAACATGGAGTGTAATTTCCACATCTTTTTACATTATGTTTGTACTATTCACGGATGATTATGGCGGGGTTTTATTGGATGATAAAGCTCTACTTAACCACATCCTCCCCATTCAAGAATTGAGTATGTTTGGAAGATTTTGCCAAAAAATTAACATAGCCAAGATTCGACATTCAAGTGGATCACTTTCCCCAGTTCTGCTGTGCACTTTGAGAAACCTTGGCAACTCGACAACGAGCTAGAAAAATCAATATCTCGACCGTCACGCGAGTACCGTGTCCGATCGAAACTCTGATATGGAACCATTAGTGTCCGTCAAAGTGTTCGGACGGACGTCCAGCTATCTGATGGTACGTGTATTTTTGTGTCCTTAAGGACGCGGCTAACGTCAATTAATGAGGTAGCGAGTTTACGAGTACGCTTCATCTATTTATAATTTGGAGCCTTTCACCTTTCAGTGGTTATGATCAATTGGAATTTGTGGAAAGGTTACGTATGGGCAAGCTGCTAACGATATAGTTATGTTATATGTTAGTTATGGTTACCTACTTGCGTTCCTAGGAAGATACTTAAATGTTTGAGAATTTATAAATTCTATACAACATCGAACCAGTTTCACTTTGTTGTATTGGTTCTGGCCTGCATAAACTTTGTTAATTTTGAGTTCACCAGTAAAATACCTGAAAATACCCAGAAAAACTGATTCGATTCGATCTAAATATAGGTATGTTATAGGGTCACTTTTCTTTCTAGAACACCCCAACCCCAAGTTAGAAAAGTTTTGTTTCCTAATTTGACTCGATCAGGATTCAACTCTGTGAATATTGCGGCATCAAGGTCACGGACGTGATTCCAGAAATAGCAAATATGTTTACAAATCAGATACGATTGCCATTCATCGTACAAAGCTGTTTGACAGCGGAATAAGACAATATTTTGTGACCTGAAAAACGTGTTAGCTTTTTTTGGACATAAAAAAGTTCATTGCCTGTATATAAAGTTGATATAATATATTCAATTGGACAGATGGTTGTCATCCCAGTAGCCAGTAGCGCGTGGCTTGTCGCCGACTTCAATTTATTTCGTCTGCCCCATGAATCCCAGACTCATTGTAGCTAGCTCTGAAAGTTTGCTATACATTATCTGTGACAAGTATTATATGCAATAACGTTCAAAGGAAAGGTCGTTTGTGATGTCACATCTCATGATTTGTCGACTACACAAAATTGATTTACTATGCGTTGTTAAATTTGATCAAAGACAAGTAAAATTTTGGAGATAGTTACTCATCAAGTTTAATCGTAAGACTGATTTTTTTACAAATATGTGACTTGCTTATTATTCTCACAATTGGGATGTTGACTGGCTAGTCAATTGAGATACTTTTTAACAGCTGTCAAAACGAAATTACTTCATAGATTTTGTATGGGCTTGTCAACGTGTGACGTCACTAGTTTGTATAGTCAACTGACTTAATATTAAGCAGTTGTAAAATTAAAAATCTTAGACTCAATATGATACAAAATCAATAAGGCTTAACAGCATACTACGATACTTTCTTTTTCAGAATTGATATTTCAAAATTAAATATAAATGGTGTCAACATCCCAATTTTTCTTTAACTCTAACTCCTACTGGTCTCCGTATGCATTGTATCCCTTTAAGTATTGTAATTTTTTTTATAATCATGTCGAAATGTTTTACTTTAACTAAAATTCTGAAACATCTCTAAATTATCACTTTACTTTTGTTGATAACGTTTTGCAACACTTTGTTTTACTTAACCCGCGCAAAACCGTCTTTATGCTCACAGAATCAATTTATCGTTCCTTTGTTATCTGTGGGTCTAAAAAGGATCCCTTTTTAAATTCCGCGGTCTAATCCCCGTTTGGCGTAACAACGGAACAACAAACTTTCTGGTGATTATGGTGTACAAAAACATTTTCAATTTTATTTTACAAAGAACACTTTAGTAAGTAGATAGGTACAACAATATTTCACTGGCTACGGCATCCTCAAAGTAAACTTGGAAACAAAGTTGGTTCCAGCTAAATTGTTATATTGACTTTACAGAAATAACAACCGCCCTTACCTTCAAACAAGCTGATTGATTGTATTATACAGGGGTCGGTTCTGGAATGCTAATTTACTGAATAATAATAAATAATAAATGTTAAGTATATGTAAGCTCTTACTATCTTACTACACTAATAATATAAAGGCGAAAGTTTGTAATAAGTACTTTGTTGAAATGGTGATGGATTATACTTGATTATAGGCTTCATTTTATCCAGAGAAAAAACCCGCAGGCAACAGTTAGTAGATCATGAACATTAAGAATGAATAAACTCTTAAATGTCGTTTAATTTTGTCAGTTTTTATATACTAACAGATAATAATAAAAACCTTCCACTTATATAAAAAAAAGTCTTCATAAGTTCTTAATAAGTTATAGTGTTTGCCTGAATATTATTTAGATTATTATATAAGGCTAGTACAAACTCAGAAAATTCATAGTGTTTAAATTCGTATCAAAAATACTACTAGGTAGGTAGTTTCAAATAATACGCACCTTCTAAAAGCAGAGGCTGTACAAGTCCCTTCTCTTATTCACACTCTTCTGCACAGATAAATAAATTTATAAGCAAATAATTAAAGACTAAAAAGTTCATAAAACTATACAAACTTTTAAACGCGGCCTATCGAGTTTCAAGAATATTAACAGAAATATATATTTATAATCTGTGATGCGGTTTCCCAATGTTTGCGTGCGGGAAAACTTTTCCTTTCTTGCGTGAGGCGCGGGCGCGGCGTGTGGCGACCGGGCGAGCGCGTTGTACGGAGCGACGTGCGACCGGCGACGAATCGAGAAAAACTATGCATTCGGTGCACTTCGGTGCAGACGGCTGGAGGTGATGTATACACATACATTGCAAGTATGTATACATCGCACAAAGTCCTGTGTAGATATAGGTTTGGTCTGCAGACAAATTGGGAGGCAGCTTGAGAAACACGCGCAACAGGATTCGCTGAAAATCAATAATTTTCGTTTTCAGACGTTCAGTAAGATAGATGTCACCCATTAATGTTATTTATTGATAAGATTCGCATTCGCATTCAATAATTTTTCGTATCAGAAGTTCAGTAAAATAGGTTTATGGGCATGGTGCTCTGGGACACGAAAATAATGTTCTAACTGTGTTTTATGCTTAGCATGTCGTGGAAGGCATTATTATCTATACCTATTGTGATTGTGTACGCAACGAGCTAGCCACTTGTCAGTAATTTGTTAGAATTTTCCATCTAACTCAATTAATTTTGTTTATGCCTAAATTTGGTTTAAGTATTCATTGTTTATCGCTCCCTGGACTCTGCCTACCCCTTTGGGGATTGCGGGGCGTGTATTATGTGCGTGGAAATAACGTAACTAATTAATATTTAGCGAGATTACTATTTACAGCTGATGATGGAAGATATCTGAGTATGTACATCAATGGAATAAAATCGACAGACCAAGTCAGTTTGCAGAATTTATTTACTATTATTTATCGAAAATGCCACCAATGAGAACATAACAACAAACACTGCTATCCTAACCAAATAATATTTGGTCTAAGTGATATCTTTGATGCTATATCAGAGTAACTTGATCTAGTAATAGGTACTGCTGTCTGACACGATATTGGCTAGATCCTCCAGAGAAATCCTTGCAAGACTGCTCTGTTCACGATCAAAGCGTAAAAGCGGAATGGCTGCCTGGGCACTTGGATTCGAAATGCCATAAAAACAGCAAATTGAAAATTAGATGTCTCGGGCAGAATCGTCTAGCTACTGAGTCGCCGACGAAAGTAGATGTCTTAAGGCTTGCAACTTAGTCTACATGTTTATACTAACTCTCAAGTTCTTTGTTAAGATATCAATGAACTTAAAATATAGTACAATAGCCGATGGGTGATCATCATTAATTGATCAGATTATAGTAGATTTTAGTTCACGCTTAATTGTAGGACGAAATAAGCAAAGGAAGATCTTACATTTAAGATAGTATAATCAGACTTCATCACATACATTAATCTGACTCAGAGGTAGCTTAAGCACTTGTATTACAGATATTAGAAACAACAGTGGTATTACAAATATATACTTAAATATTAGATATTAACACTCAGACACAGAACAAATACAAGTACTCATCACACGAATGTTTGTCCTTGGTGGGGATCGAAGTCACAACTCTTGGCGCATGGGGCAGGGTAACTACCCAATGCGCCATAGAGCCAGTCAAACATTTAGATACTTAGATAGGATTAGATTGTGCTTTTTAGTAAAATTCGTAAGTAGGTCTACAAAATACTTTAGTTCTTGTACTTTGCGTAAGGTAGTAGGTATTATATTTTAGCGTATACATAAATATAGTATTATATTTATGTATACGCTAAAATCTTGCATATTCTTTGTTCAGAATGTCAGTGAACCTGAAATAAATATTGCCCCTGAGACCGTTAAGCGATCAGACATCAATTTATTAGTTTATGCGCTAAATTGTAGGGTCAGACGAATATTGGGTACAAGATCATTTTTAATGAAGTATCTTGAATTATATGTTTGAGTTACACTTTTCGGTAGGAATGGATATTTTAATTGATGTTAATGTGTACGTCTCTGGTTTAGATATCTTCAATGATTTTGATTTCCATAATCATCATAATTTTATCGTATCTAATAAAAATTTAATTAGATTACTGTTCTTTGCTGAGGAAAGGGTGGCCTAGAGAAAGTATATTTTATTTTCGAAAACCATTCTAGATATCGACTTAAAAAATCGTTAAATTTATAAAAAAAACATCTGTTCAACCTTACACCTTTGTTTATATTACGGTCATTTGACACCGGTCCCTATCATATCAAACATCGGCTAGCGGCCGCCGCCGATCTGAGGACATCCGCCGCAGGTACCTGCATTTCCGCGAAGTCCGCTCAGGAGCCGTTGTTCTGTCCGTCTGGTCTGGTAGGACGGCGGTCATCGGCCGAGCGTTGACATCGCCGGCTCTTTGTCTTCGCCGATCGACGGCGCCGCCCCGCCCGTCGTATATGGTGCAAGTTGCATTTGCGATACGGTTGCAATACCGATCAATCGGCATACACTTTGAGTTGTCGAAACGTAAACGCAATGCTTAAAATGTTTTCAACATATAACTAACTAAAAAAACTTCACGCCACTTCCCTAGCGTTACATTTACGAATTATACATAATTAACAATTAGGTATAATGGGTTCTCTTTTAGTTAGTTTTAGCATTCATCTTTCCAGTTTTTTATAGTAAGTGTTTATTTGGGCTGTCTTTAATGATTTTGATTTCCATATTCAGCATCATCTTATCGTATCTAATTAAAATTTCCCGGAAATGATTAAAATAGGGGAGTAATATAATTATTATATACATCTATACTTTACTTATAATAAATCTGTAGAGAGGTCAATTCTGTACATTAAATATATTTTCAAAATAACTATCAGGGGGTGATTAGTGATCGATACTGATGCCAAAAATGCAATCAGTAAAATTTGTGTCTGTCTGTATGTTCCTTATAGAAACAAAAACTACTCGACGGATTTTAACGAAACTTGGTACAATTATTCTTCATACTCCTGGGCAGGTTATAGTATACTTTTCATCACGCTTCAATCAATAGGAGCAGAGTAGTGAAGGAAAATGTTGGGAAAACGGGAGAAGTTACTCCATTTTTTAAGCTTCCGTCGCGTGTGCAGCCTTAATGGTTAAAGTTACATAGAAATCATGTATGACGGAAATAGTCTTTATAATATTAACCATAAACGCGGGTGACACCGCTGGCACAGCTAGTATAAAATAAAAGTATAAAATTAGGGTAATAGTAAACTGTGACGTCGATCTATGTATAATGTATTGTATTTCATTGAAACCAACAATCAATTAATTTACTTATGTTTTAAGGGTGAGCTGTAAAACTAAATTGTTGTGTCATCACAGTTACAAACGACTTACCTAAATAGATTAAAAACTTAAAATACGAGTAGTCAAATTACATGGGACCCAGACAAACCAGGGAGATTTTACAAAAATATATTATTTTTGCTTTTAAAAACTTGTCTTGACCGGCGACGGCCTTTTGAGCATATCATTTAGTTTGGTCTCAAATTTATTAAAAGTTCTGTTCCAGTCCTGGGTGAAAAAATGTATACAGCTGTTGCCTAGAGTAACTTACTTTGTTTTGCTACGTAAATTATTGCGAAAAACTATAGTTTTGGGCCCGAATGAGCACATATGCAATATTTCGCGTGCCAACTTATTACAATAAAGAAGTATTGTTTAAAAAAATCTTGTGATAACAACAATATTTATGCCGGTAGATTCTTGTAGCTTTAAGTATAACCTATGTAATATGTAAAGCTGAAGATTTATAAGTGTTTTCTTAAAGCCTATATAAATAAATATTGAATTTTGAATTTATTCATTAGGACAGGCCTAAATAACCTACCTAAGCTGTGAACGAGTATGGGTTGGATGATGAGGATGCTGAATATCTCAGTTGAGACCCTATGGGTGACGTAGACTGAAGGACAAATATCAGTCCAGCTATATGTTCATCGAAAATTTATTAAATGTTAGCTACCATACAGAAATTATAAAGAAGGCTCGCCCTTTAATAAATTAAAATGAGTGTTTGATTTAAATTTCAAATATAATTAAGTAAACAAACTTTCAATATTTCAAATTTGGCGCCTACATAAATGTACATACTATAATACTATGATTTACTCGCGGTGAGAACGTTTATATCTTCGCTCATGCATAGGCTTATATACTTTATTATTTTCCATAATTGAATGTTATTTTCGACAAATACCTTATAGGGAATTGCAAGCGTGGTAGTATGTATACATGTGAATGTAAGTAAGGATCAGTATCTAAGCGCAGAATGGGTTTAAATTTTGCCATCGCATGCGCAGGTGATCCACGTACTATCGACCCCTGCCCTAATGTCGCCATTCACATGATTCATTGATACACGTCCTAACGGCACTCGCATCAGGGTCCGCTGGCATCAGCACAGTTCGACTAATGACGGGTCATTACTTCCGACTGACACACTTTTTTGTCCCACTGACTTTATAAGAGACACCTGAAATTATGGAGTGTGTAATGTCGCAAATTGCTGTTGTTGTTGTACCAATTTTTTTGCGGATTTTAGGAGTAAATTGGACACAACTTCATTGTACCGTAAGTCATAATATGTGAATCATAGAATGCTCGTAGTTTAGTAGTAGACACCTATTTTACAAATGGGAGTTCTGGCGAAATAAACGGTGCGCTAAAGTCTTCCTTTTTTACACCAAGAAGGTGGCAAACGTGTGGTTCAGACCTGCTGGTAAACATCTGCAGTCTATAGGTGCTTGCAATACAAGAGGTGTCACTCGGATATTGCCGAACCTTGGAAGGTTCCGTTAAGGTATCACCCCGCTGATGACGGGTGAGGGCGCGACAAACTCCTTGAATCCCCCAGCCATGCAAATTCTCAGAGTTAGGGCCTTCGGCTCTCTTGATCGTCAAACGGAATGCAACAGCTTGATAAACCTTACTTTACATCAGTTTTCTGTGTTAGGGTGGTCAAACTCAACACCTGGTCGAGCCGAACCAGTTATGCTAAAACCAAATTTAATTCTTTTAAAATTACACGGAACATAATGTAAATATTGCGCTAAGTTAGAAACCTGCAGAAATCAATAAAATGTTTTTACAATTTATAATAGTACTTCAATGTTTAAAAGCGAACAGTTATTAGCATTCTGACGTTGTATCATTAAACTGACTTGCGGATAGATTGAACGCCTTCTCATTACCCTCTATCTAGGTTTTAGACGTAGGTACACGCCTACACATGTTCAATAATTCCATTTAAACGATTTCAATATATACTAGACACAAAATAGTGACTACTTATTCCACTTGATTATAATCTCATCGGCGTGGAAATCTTTCAATCCTCATTAACAATATCAACATTTATTTTAGTCTGCGGTTGACAAGAGTTTCTCCATTTAGGTGTAAATTCTTTGAAATTCCGGAGAAGAACTACCAATAGAGTTTTGCAGTCGATCTTCTAGCATTAAGGTAAGTTATTCACGTAGCCACTGTTCACAAATGCGTAAAACTTTTAATAATAATTTCTAGCATGTTTCTCTTCAAAACATAAATCTAAGCTGATGTCATCTTTATTGTATTTTCCATAAAGACTTACCAAATATTATTATGCCCATTTGTTCAATTTATAATTTGAATATTATCTTATATGCGTAGAGTGTTAAATTGGAGATATTGGAGGAAGGTAGAGGATGAGCCCCACATCCAATGTTTCGCACATTTAAGGCCCACGCGAAAAGCCCCTTTAAGAACAAGTTATCTTAAGCCCTTCGTTTCTAGCAAGAAATAGACGGGCTGATGAGATATCGCCCACGTTTAGATTACTCCAGACTAGACCACTAAGTATAAGGTCACCTAAGGTACCGTTAAAGTGTAGGTATACGAGCCTACAAAATCTACCTAATACAAACTAAAACTAGACTTTTGAACGGACTAACCTTGATACCTTTACTGAGTATTGGCCTACAAGTATGATATGTGTAAAACTTCGCCCTGACACCAATATTAAATAGCGAAATAACCAATGCCTTGGAAATAGGGTTTGATTGTGTGAATATCGACTGGTTATCGATATTGCGAACCGTTGCTTTGAACTTTTTAAGGTTGTAACGTTATGTCATGAATATCTGCCGGATTTTGACCTACAAATACAATAAATTTATTGGAAAATAATGTCCATTTGACGCCTGGTATCTTCGATGGACAATGACAATACAAAAAGTAGTTTCAGGTTTCTGGGTGTTAATATCCAATATTTAAGTATATATTTGTAGTACCACTGTTGATTCTGATATCCGTAACACAAATGCTTAAGCTACTTACCTCGGAGTCAGATCAGTGTATGTGATGTAGTCGGATATTTATTTAAAAAAAAAGGTATGGAATAACTAAAAAAAATTATTAAAATATATTTTTTATTATGGACTCTCAAGTGAATACGATTAAATCCATCCATGGACTTAGAACTGCTTTGAGGAGTGCTTATAGTTACGCAAACTGGATGTTTCATTGCCTTTCCTCTGAATTTCAAGCACGTCCCAAGTTTCTTGTTTCTATGTAGTTCGGTACTACAAGGTAAGTGTGGATTTTTGGTCCGGCTCGAATCGGATCTCTAAATATGCGCATAGGCATTCATATTGCGCGGTTATTGCGCACTATTTACTGTTTCCCTAGCTATGCGTGAACGTCTCTAAGTATCAGGTAGATTCAGATTTAGGTAGATTTTTTACCTTCGAGTCAAGTATTGCACGATAGATAATATATCAATAAATATTGGCTTCTACATTAAACTTCGAAATCTAAACCGTTTGAACAACTCGTTATCGATACTGCAAACAAATCGATATATCCGACCCTACTTATAAATACGACCTGCTGTTTGTACAGTTGTAATTTGAGACATAGCACTTGGTCAAACTTATGATTAAGGGAAAAATGTTATGATAGCGCCAACAACTGACTTTGCTAGATTACCGAAGTTTAATAAAGCACTCTAAAATGATTATACATCGTTTTATAATGCGATAGCAAGACATATATAGTGTTAGGAGATTTTACATAAGGTACCTATAGCATACATAAGCAAAAAAGGTAAACCAACTCAAAGTTCTATGATTTAAAAAAATAAAAACAGGCGCTAGTCGGCTATTGCCCCGGCGGCAATGGGCACGGATGCCGTAATAGCACTAAGGAGCCGTTAGCCGTTATGAATGATGACAATCGGATGAGTTTGACGAGGTCAATGGGATGAGATCGTTTGATTTTATCTTATTTACATGTTCCCTCTTCGGATTTCCAACCTACATTCAGCGGTTTTGAATTGATGATTGTTATTCGTGATTGTTTACAGTAGTAATTGTACCGTGGTACTGATGAAGGCATGCGCCTCAAATACGTGAGATGTTGATTCAGACACGGGAAGAACCTCTGGATTTTTCAAGTTTAAGAACCCCGGATCATCTGTCTGTTTTGGACCAGCTTCTGGTCCATAACCAGACTACCTATGTGAAAAGATTTGAAAGATATCATTTTCCAGCAGTGGGACACTAACGGTTTGTAAAAAACAAAGACAAAAAAACGTATTCTACTCAGTTCGGTGGTGAGAGTAAACATCGGAAGTAAATCTGCGTAGCTATTTAATATGTACGCGCCCCGCGGTTTCACCCACGTAGGTCCCGTTCCCGGGATAAAATATAGCCTATGTAAGTTGCTGATAAAGTGGCTTTTCATTGGTGAAAGAATTATTTAAACCGGTCAAGTAGTTTCGGATCCTATTCGATACAAACAAACAAACAATCAACTCTTTCCTCCATATAAGTAATATTAGTATAACTATATGAACAACAAATAATTTAATGTATGGTTCCCATAATACTATAAAAGTTTTAGGTGAGTTCAAAAGAGAACTTCGGCTAAGCATGGAATATATAACTATTGAAATATGATTACTTATGTCTATTATTTAATTATTTATATAAATAAATATAAATGTCACAGATCCGAGTGAGGTGTGTTAGGACCATGCCATTGGTTCTTTCTGCCTACCCTGCTGGGGAATTGCCGTGAAGTTAGTTTAGTTTATACAAAATAAGAGAACTTAACATCAGTGGAAACAAAAAGAGTGACCACATTACTCCTTAAGAACCAAAACACGTATGTATAGCCTCCGTTGGACCTGTTAAGGCACTCTACGCAATTGTGCAAAAATACTGCTGCGAACGAGGATTTATTTCAGTTGCTTCATGTGGTCCGAGAGCTGGCAACAATTTTTGGGTAAGTATTTGAGGCAAGCTGAAAACTTGTGACATGCCTCTCTTATTATGCCCCAACAAAAAACTGTAGACCTGCCTGGTGAGTAGCGGGGCCTTATATATAAAGAATTAAAAAAAATAAGCCAGACGATTTAGCCGGGTTTAAACATTGCCAGACTCGTGCTAATAGACTACAGGCCCATCCAAAAAATGGATGGGTCATATGAACCACCAGGTGACGTATATAGGACGATATAAGAGCATAAAATAATAAGATTCAGCACTATGCCGTCACTTGTAAGCTGTCTAACTGAGTGCAACGGTGAGAATTCAAAAGTGCAGGTAGAGTGAGTACATTTTGGTCATATATTTTTCCATGAAAAATAATAAGAAAGCGCGCAGTGCCGTAATAAAATGGTGCGCCACAAAGTCGGTAGATTTTTTGATTTTCTGACAATTTCCAGAGTAAATTTGGTCCCCCTCTCTTTCCGTGGTCTGGGGGGTGATTTGAAACAACATATAATTAATTTATTTTGAAAGTATTTTATGCACAGATAATATTTTTTTACATGCCGTACATTTTCGTTGGTCCAAAGGTTTGTAGGGGAAAAAAAACTCAAGGAAAAATCCATAGAACAAAATGTAAGAAAAATCCATATAACGAATTGTAAGGTGAAATTCATGACGATATTTTTTTATACGGCATTTAGATAGTTTATTTGTACTTAATGCAATAATTTATAAAAAGGTAATGCCGTACAAATCTGAAAGTTCATATTGCTAAAAAAGTAATAAAAATATTAAATAAATATAATTTACATTTTTTATAACAAAAAAATTGAATTCTAAAATAATCTATTTTGACCAGCCAGGTCTGCAGTTTCGTGTTGGGGTATAATAGGAGAGGCATGGGATAAGTTTTCAGCTTTCCTCAAATACCTTCCCGAAAACTGGTGCCAGCTCTCGTACTAACAAGACATTATACCGGGATCGTACAGCGAAAAGCAACTGCGTTTATAACCAAACGGATCGTTCTCAAAACAACTAAATTGTCTTTATAAATAGACTTCATAAGAGTGCAATGGTAATTCCTTCATTGGGTTAAGTATAAAAATATTTAACATGTTACCACAAAGTCTCATTGACTAACCTATACATAAGTTTAAATTACATATAAAAATTATTTGATTAAAAAGGCCTACTACAAGGTAGATGACTATTTAAATGATAAGAATAGCTGGTTGGCCTCATAATAGGCTGTTCACCTGCACTAATAGATTTAACTTGTATAAATTTTTAAACTATTATTAGTTATAAGACTTGGCATGTAAAAAGAGTAACTATCAAGTTTCTTGCCGGTTTATTCTCGGTAGAAGCTATCTTTTGAACCGGTTGATATTGAATTTGTTTTGACGATTTATAAGTGCTTTGTTGAAGCCTATATAAATAAAGATAATTTCATTAACGAAGATACATTAAGGCGCTTTAACTAAAATTAACCGCCGCGTTAGGCGTCAGGTACGCGCGTTAATTTTCATTTGATTGCTAATTAAGACATATGTACTCGAGCGTGCCGCCAAAATTTGAAACAGTTTGTCCCACGTTGGCCTGGGACTCAAAAAGAATTGCCTAGCTTGTTGTAAAATTGTCTATTGGGTATCGGATTCGTGATTCTGTAGCTTTTCACAATTTGTACCTAATCGAACTTTAATTTTATTTTTGGCTAAATGTAGTTTAATAATATGGTTATTGTTTTTTAGCCTCTGTTTACCCATGAGAGGATTGCAAGTGTGGTGGTATGTTAATTTTTAGAATGAATAATCTCTAGTCTCTAGTCTGCAAAGCTTTGATACAATTTCATAAAATATGCACATTTACGTAGTGACTATCTTAATTTTACTGTATGATATTTAAGAAATGGTAGTGATAATACATTGCTCTCAAAGAAGCCATTGCAATATTTCTATTATGTTTATGAATTTCTATTAAAATGGCTTCTTTCTCAATATTTCGCGATTCTTTTTCTATTCACATTGATGGACTTTGATCTCAAAAATTATCGAATAATATGCTTATTATTAACAATCAACCATTTCGTGGAATATTGTCTATGTTAACATTCACTAGAAATATTTATAATTTATTTTACTAAAAGTTTTATATCAAGATAAGTTTTTTGAAAAGAATACTTCAAAAAGATTAATAAGATCGGTATTGATTGATTCGCAATAACAGGATCACAGAACGAATTTCTTTTTCTATCTTTTATTATTAGGCATAATAAAAGATAGAGAAAGAAATTTGTTATGTTCCTTGAAATCGAATATTTCCAATCAAAATGTTTATATGTATACAAAACCTGAATAAAACACTATTTATATCACAGAGGCAAGGCAGCATCGTTGTCATCACACATGCATTACAAGGAAATGTGTCAATTTCCATATTGTAAAAGTATATGCCATTTACTTTCGAATCAGACCAATGCTTGCTGATATAGACGAGTATAAGAAAATATGAATATATGTATTTTTTTATATATAAATATTTTTTATTTTAAACACTACACTTTCAGGCATGCAGTCCTGAATAATTAAAGCGAACCATCAGTTCAAAACATAAGCATGCATACTATTGCATACATACAACATTATTTTTTATGCGAGTCTAATCAAAAATCCTAACTAAAGGAACAAGATCTCCACAAATCACACATTATCATATCGACGTATTGTAATTGAACGAATAAAACAATGTTGTACATGAAACAAAGGCAACCTTGAACGTCCCACTTATGTTTGCAGATTTGTATCTAATCAAATGATTCATTCAACGGCAGATAAGTGAGTATCGGAGGCGAGGACCTTGCGCCCTTGAGTCTGAGAGTGCGAGGTATAAGATGATGGCTTTATTTGTCTGCTAAATGAACCGAGAAAATGGTTAGTAAAATGTTATGAGCTTGAGAAAACAACAACATTGATGGGCCGTTTGGTCTAGTTAAGTTCTATCGTAGCCAAGAACTCTCTGAATTCCAGGAAATCTATTAGTTAGAGCCTTTAGAGTACCTATATGAAATCTGTGTCCAGTGTTAAAATTCGCAGCGCAAGGACAAATAATCATGTGATGAACACGGTCTTTGTAGTCGAGTCATCGTTGTTTGTAAACGTTATATATGTATATCCATTTTTAACCGACTTCAAAAAAAGGAGGAGGTTCTCAAATCGACTGAATATTTTTTTTGTAGTACCCACGGCATACAACATATATTAGTATATACATATATTTATATTGTAGATATAATATTGCTCAACCAATTCTGTAGTTACAAATTACTTAGTTTACTAGTATAAATAATATACATTTATTAATATGTTGTGTGGCGCCATGTGGATAGATAAGTTAGCTATTATAAAAGTGAAATATGTTTAATCATTTCCTAGTAACTACAGCATAAGCACAGATAAGTATATACCTACCTATACTTGTGCTATGGACATTGGCCATACCAGTATACCAATCTCTAAACACTGCTTAGTCTACTAGTCATAACAATATAATAATATGTTGTGTGGCGCAATGTGGATAAATTAGTTAGGTAGTAGTATATATGAGTATTTATGTGTATATATATATGAAAAAAAGGTATTTTAAAATTAATACATTTCATTTTCGACCTAATGGTCCCTGACTGCCTCGTCGGTCTAGTGGCATAGCATGCACCGCAAAAATTTGTAGCTGCGTATTTCAATATTGAAATTACTCAGTAACACAGCCCGGAATCAAGAAGTTGGCGGTTTAATTACCCCCGTGCCTCGAAAGCACGTTAAGCCGTTGGTCATTCGCCTGACCGCTCTCCGGTCATGTCGAATTACCGTCTCACCGGACTATGAGAGTGAAGGAATAGAGAGTGCACCTGTGTTTGGGCACACACTTGTGCACTATAATATCTCCTGCGCAGTTGGCTAATCCTCGTTGTGATAGCCACCGTGACCAATATCGGTTAGGAGGACATTATAATGGTCCCTGATAACAATAATGATAACAAAGTGGTCCTCAGTCACTAAAACGTTGGAAACTCCCGATATAAATGGATGAATACAAATACGAAATTATTTTATATTTCACAAGACATAGTAGTTCATTTAGGGGGTTAAGTATAAAATTATTTAACAAACTACCAGGCAATATAATTGAACTGCCTATGCATAGATTTAAATTACACATTAAAGATCATCTTATGAGAAATGCTCATTATAATATAGAAGATTTTTTAAGTGACAAATATTTGTAATTGCTATTATATATATTTACTTTTTTTGATTTGTATAGCACAGTAGCTTAAGAATATGATAATTATTATTGATACTTATTGTAAATTTGGCGATGAAAAGAGTAACTATCGAGTTTCTTGCCGGTTCTTCTCGGTAGAAGCTACTTTCCGAATCCGGTGGTAAATTTTTATTTTCATTTGTATGTACTGACGATTTATAAGTGCTTATTTGAGCCTACGTAAATAAAGATAATTTCATTTCATTTCACATGTATACAAATGCCAAGAATACTTTAGGTGGACTAAGGCGTTCAAAATATAGATTTCCCTTGTGGTAGTCAAAATAGCAATAACATGTAAGTGTACAATACTAAATGAAGCATGGCACAATGATGATAATGTACATAGATAAAGTACATTGAAGACATTGAGCTATTATTACTACGTATAGAGAAGCTATGTCAAATAAAAATATTATCGCGAAGCATGGACTGAGCGTGTTTCAGCATTTGCAGCGCTATAACTAACAATTGTCGTATAATTAAGCTATTAAAACACGCAGCGTTAGATCGCTCATAGAGTACATTTTTCTCGCGACCAAAACGTCGTAAACGCCGTAAATTTCATGGCGCTTACGCGTGAACGTAAGCGAGTGACTAAACGAGTTGTTGCCGATCGGCAACAACGCACGGCGCAAAAAACTTGTCGCTGCGTCGGTTCCATACGCTAGTAATAATAGTTCAATGATTGAAGATTAGTAAGTCACAAGGTGAGGTATGCAAGAAGTTAATAATAAACATGAGACACAGTGGAGCATAGGTACTTATTCTCTTTCCTAACCGGTATTTGCATTTCAATGCAATCCGAACGCTAAAGAAGGTTTTGCAAAACGACAATATGTATTTTAATATTACACAAACAGCGAGCCTCCAACTAGTACCTATATTTCTTTCACATACGTACATATATTGTCACGCCCGTAATCCCCGAAGGGGTAGGCGGAGTCAAAATGGCAGCTGTTGTATTTTATTCTAAAATGAGTGGTGGTAGCTTAGTGGTAAGGACACGCGCCTCATAACCGTGGGGTGCGGGTTCAAACCCGTGCACGTTCCTTTTTGATTTTTTCAATCTATGTACGTATTTATACCACTTGCTCGGCGGTGAGGGAAAACATCGTGATGAAACCTGCAAATTCAAACAACTTTGGATTTGTAACTATGATTTAAAAAAAAATCCCTGGTTCCCCTATCCTAGGGTTACGAAGGTGAGATCGACAGTTGCTTCAATGTAATTACTAGACTTGCTTAACCCTGGATCATGGTCTAAGCGGACCCCGTTTGAAGCACGGGACATAACGCTAGGAAGATGATGATTTTATTCTAAAATCCTTCAGCTCTTAAGCTTGTACCATTCACCAATCTTCGTTTCTACTAACGCGCTATGTTCACTGGCTATTCATTGACTCAAACGCAATTTCCAGTTGGACAGATGTGAGAGAATCCAGCGTTATTGAGGGTGTATTCATAGACACAAGACGAACCTCTCTTCCCCCTAGTCACCAACCAGGCGTCTATGTAGAATTTGTCAGTTATTTATTCAACTCCCTACTGATTCACAAAGTTCCAGCAATAACTATAAACTACACAATCCAACGCCATTTAATACGAAATTTGGAAATAAAATATTATCATCTCAAAGAACTACAAATAAATATCTTGAATTGACTTTCCCTTCAAAAGTTCAACAAGGCTGGCGACCTTTTCGCCACAATCTCGACTGAAGTTGCTCGTTGAAGCACAAACTATTTCATTACAATAACCTCTCATCAATAGTTTACGTTTTTGCATAGACTTAATAGTTCAACATAGTAAAACAAAAAATTTATTACATTATACAAATACTCATTTTAAGAATCGTCTTCTAACTTTATTTCGTCGCAAGAAAAGCATTACGATACGACACTCACCTAATCCTTGAATGTTCATAGCGTAAACTAACCCACAAAAATACAATGTACATAGCTAAGACAAATAAAACAAAGCAACATTTGGGTAGCTCAAGACAAATCCAACCGCTAACGGTAAGCTGCAGGATAAAGTATAAATACAACAGGATTTCACCACAGACAACGTTGATTTATTATAATGGCGGCCCACGGAGTCCGCTGTTTGCAATATTCATGGTTTACGCGAGAAAAATTAAGAATTAGGTAACTGTACGCCCAATTTATACTCGTGGTAGGGTAATGACGTACGTTGGAATTGTTTATTCGATGATGTATTGAGATATAACCAGCAAATATAAGCTCTTTCCTTAATCCTATTTTCAAATTTTTGTGCAGTTTTTGTGCCTTCACATAAGAATTCAAAACTGCTACGCTACACATTTTTGGAGTGTCTTGTCAATTGACAGAATTTAATAGTAATCCAGAGATCCGTGCCGGGTTTGAACCCGCACTCCTCGGTTAAGAGGCGCGTGTCCTTACCATTGAGCTACCACCGCTCAACCGGATATACACTTATGGTCAAATATTATCCCGACTAGAGACGGTAGGACCAGCATTCTCTTCGCTATTTTATAAAAAAGTCCCTTAAGATATTAAATTTACGTGCGATATAGAATTAAAAGTTCTTATTTTTCATTATAAACGAAACTTATTACGTCCGATTAAGACAAACTTTGTTATAAAGCAATTATATTCAGTCATCCAAGGACATCGCAGAAGGATTTAGGAGGCTGTTCCCACAAGAAACCTAACCTAATTGTGCTTTTCTTTTTCGTGTTCATTGGATTTCTACAAATAAGGACGAAGTCACGAACAGAATGTATTTGTTACTGAGATTACCAAGAAAAGTCTTGTACTTAATTCTATTTTGGGAAGAATCCTTTTAGTCAAGCAAATGGTAAATTAACGTTTTTCTTTGGTCTTGTAAAATTGCTATGAAAATTTAATGCTTTTTTAATATTCTCTTTACTTAGTTTTCTTGACAAATATTATTTTAAATTTAAAGTAGTACCATAAATTGATTTTCGTGAATCTTCCATTGATCTTCAATTAAGAGGGGGTGACTAGAACATTCATTCGGAAACTGTAGATTGGAGAAAGAACCTACTTGGATCTTATTACATACTTATAGTGAAAGTTTCCCAATGGTTAGCTTTTTTTTTTAATTGGGGAAACTCCCACGAGCCGTCACCCTCTGATTGGGGAAACAGAGGGCGGTGTATCGGACGCAAACCGACTAAAACCCCAATATGGCGTCCCGATGCGCAGTTCCGGCGGAGCCGGTATCCCCACTGCCGGGACTATACGGCAGCTCCTCCGGAGGTGCGCGTGCCGCTCTGCGCGGCTCACCTCGTGCGGTTGGTGTTGATGATGTCCACCCGACGGTCGTTAGGCATCGGTTGCACAACACCGAGCACGCTCGCATCGTCGAGACGTGCTAGACCACCCAGCATGTCTCAACTCTCCCCGCCCAGGAATCAGACGCCGATAGTCCCCGCGACCGGCGTCGTGGTCGCTGTGCCCTCTGCTATCCTCATGGTTAGCTGCCACAACTACCATCTAGTGCAGCAACAACATCCACAGTTTAGTTTAAAAAATACTAGCATGAACTTCGTTTTGAAGCAGCACTATATTTACATGATACATGACTAGGAATTGCAATCCAGCGGCGTTTTTTTTTCTGGATCCAGTAGAGCTAAATTAATGCTGGACCCCCCTAGATTGCTTGATCAAGCATTCCAATCTCTATTAAGGATTGAAATCCAGCAGCATTGAACCAGCACATATCGCTGGATTCAGCACAGCTAGATCTAACATTGCAATGCCTATACATGACGTGTTGTCCATAGCCACAGAACTACCGCTCCAATATAGCCGTACTATTCGCGTCTTTTCCAAATACAAAAAAAGGTTACTAGATAGCGATGCATCAATATTGATCGCTTTACTCAATACGACCGTCAAAGTACACGCAGACCCCATCAATCACCGATGGTAATAGTGAGCCAACCCATTGAAAGCATAGCGTGAATTAAAACTGCCTCTTCATATGTCATTATCAATGTTATCTTGAAATACAAACGTCGGTTAATGGTTTCCGAATTGATGACGAAACAAAACGTTCAGCTCTTAGCAAGAGAAACAAATGAAACGAGAATGGATTAATTTAATACGTATTCATGTGTGAGGGATTAAAAATTATCCTGATAATTAATACCTTGGTAGATGGGATTAAAGATATATAACGGGTTCGTGAGAGTCATTTAATTTAAATATGAAAATTGTGTGAAAGTGAACGACTTGATTGAGAATTGTAGTTTCATTATTTAACAGAAAGGTTTTATTCTGTTTCAGGTGATGCTTTACTAGGAACTGTAAGATATAAAGCTTGTCTATCTAGTCTACACTAAAACATGGGAACCACTGAAATCCTTATCTGCTAGTCTACTAGTATTTAAAATGAGAAACTTTATACGAACATGTCCTTCTTTCGGGTTCCAACGCAGCAACGAATAAACCATTTTAATAGTAAAAGTTCAATATTTGGAAAAATATAAAATACTACTGTTTACTTTGGAAAAATAGCTTAGGAAATCTGGAAATCTAGTTTTGTGCTAGTGGGAATAATTGATTTATCATTTTAATTATAATGTCCGTATCGAAATCTGAACTAGATTAATTCGGTTAGCAGACTGCAAGCGAGCTGATGCGTCACCAACGCGCCAATTATCTTGTTACGAGATGCAGCATGCTGATGGATGCACTTATGCAGCCGGCTGTTGAACCGCAGCTGTAGGCGTCGCGCTATTAGCAATTGTAGCTGTTAAATATGTAGTTACCGATGGTTTGGGTGGTCCGACTATTGTGATAAATGTGAAAGTTGGAATGGCATTTGTTACAATGATTTGATTGAAATTAATGTCGTCCACATAAAATACAAACTCATATATTTTCAGTCGGTGGTCTAGGTCTAACTAATCATTCAAAACCACTAGTGTAGGTATGTTAAGCACTCTTGATTAATTTAGAGTCTGACTGAACTATTATTAAGGCTACAAGATGCTACAAATATTCTAATCTGAACTCATTAAGATACTTGTGATTGTGTGAATAGGTATGTATGTACTCGAGAGGTATAACATTCGATGTCTATAAATTATTACTGTACGATAGTGAGTGTATCTAATAATCACATTCGAATTATTTTATATTATGAAAGATAAGAAGATTCCATTTCTCACAACATTTGATTAAGATAAAAGTCAATGGATATTAAGATATCTTAGTTATCAAAAATTTATTCAAAATACGCAGAACATCTCGTGTGAGGTTATCATTCGTGGCCCTTCATTAATACCGATAGGACGTGCAATTCAAACAGGTACAGAGATGTAATGAGTCTGATAGACAGGAACCCAAGTCGGAACACAAACATCCCACTTGTTGAATTCCTTTGTTGTCTGGATGGGACACGTAGCGCCGCCGCGTCTGTGCGGCGAAGTCGTTAAACTAAAACCGTTTAATAAAGTTACCTCCGTAGGGTCTGGCATGTCCGGGTGCTGTCACCAAGATAATGAGTTTCTCTCACGTTTATTTTTTATTCGCGTTTGTTTCCTCCTTTTTGGTGTCCATTAGGAACGGCCTTTCAGACAGTCCGGTTGTCAAACGAAATTACTGCCGCGTACCTTTATCAAAAATGTGTTCTTACTGTGGCCCGGTGTTTTTCTTTGATGACGGTATCAGTGTTGGCTGAATAGACTGGATTCAAGGATAGATCGCAGAGTGTTCTTATTCCAAGGTCGTTGCATTTGTTACATGCCAATTCAAAAAGGTTCTTATTAAAACATAAGTATTTAAATGCACTCATTATTTGGTCAAGTGTTTTATTGTAGATTCCTCCAAGCTTTCGAATAAATTTGATTAATCAATCTCATGTTGGTTTGGGACTCAAAAAGAATGTGCCAACTTTGGTTCTTGCCTAGCACGTCGTAGAAGGCGACTAATGGTTTATCGGGTTTTGGGTGTGTGATTGTGTAGGCAACAAGCTAGCCACTTGTCTTTTTTCCATCTACCCCAGCATAGTTTTATTTTTTGGCTGGTTAAGGGATTTCCTACCCCTTCGGGTAGGAACGCCGGGCGGGATAATATGTATGTATTTATTAATCAATCTACATGCTCTGTCAATAGACTTTAGGCCAATATACTTAGTAACTTATTTATACTTTGAGGTGGTTACTTGTGTTGTTATTATATATAGGAAGACTACCACTACCCTAAGGAATAATTAAGCTTATAGCTACATTGGCATTAGCGGCGTATATCAGTGGATGACATGTGAGGGTTGTTTTGAGAAACAATTTTAGTTAAGTTACTCGAAGCTATGTGGACTTTGTATAATCTGAATCTGAAACTATCCTAAATTACTGAACAATCAACATATTCCAAGAAGGGTCCGCTATGATGTAGGCGACTCTTAAACAAACTATTGCTGAAAATACTGTATCGTTACCAATATTACAAATAGGAGCGTAACTCTGTTTTTTGTATGTTACCTGTTAGGTTTTCCAAGTCTTAACCAAGGACATACACAAGAAAAGCTACTTTAATTTCAGAAAAAATATAGACCCTCCGCAACGGATGATAGTCTCTGTAACAGACTGGATTCAGCACGGGCTGTGGTTGCAGGCAACACCTAGACTTGTGTAGTGAGTATACAAATGTTGTTTCTACCAAGTTTGGTACGTTAAAAATATGTCAATGGAGTATAATAAGCCGAAATACGACAATCCGCATCATCCTCATGTTCTTCCTGGCGTCATATTCCGTTTCTAGTTGGGTACCCCTTAGACCATGATGAATGTGCAGATTTACTTTATGTGTACATATCTTTCTTTATAGCTGAGAGAGTGGTAGAAACCCAAACTTCGGTTTGAAATATCTAGAAGTACATACAGTCCAGGTCTGAACCATTCAGCTACCCCAACTAAGGATTCGCTTGCAGTTACATAAAACAAAAACGCATCTGCATTAAACTAACTCCTTTAAAACCGTTCTGCGAGTCTCGTAAAGTTGTCTACTCAACTTTATTTTAAACTCATTAGTATTAGATGCTTCGCTTCGCTATGCTAACAATATTCAACGCGACGGACGCTGCCAGCGCGCAGACAACAAAGAGCTAGCACTTGCGTTTTCCCGATGGCTAGACAGTCTAGGGAGTCTAGGGAGTCTGAGATGCTATTTACTATGTACCCGGTTGTATATGGACTTACCTTTGCAGCTAATACTTACTAATATTATAAACGCGAAAGTTTGTCTGGATGGATGGATGTGTGGATGTTTGTTACTCTTTCACGCAAAAAGTACTGCATGGATTTTAATGAAACTTTACAATAGTATAGCTTATACATTAGAATAACACATAAGCTATGTTTCATTGATGTCTCACGCGAGCAACGCCGCGGGCAGAAGCTTGCAGGTAATAGTACGCTTGAATTTATGGTCTTTTGATGTGGAAATAATGGTGCCCGTGTATTGAAATTGGTCCTTTTTCTATTTGCCATACTGTTCTGATTTTATAGGGGATGGAAGAGTGTACTTTTAATTTTCCGCATTTGACCACCTTGTGTACGTGTGGGCTAAGTTCTAAAAGATCTGCACTTTTTGTCTGGATCATCTTTTGAAAACTAACACCAAATGGTATTAATCTATGTCTCAAAATAAACATAGACTTAGAAATTGTTACTTAAATTCGCTTCTTAAATCAGAGTTTCATTAATTTTCTTCATCTATTTTTTTTTTAATTCTGTGCGCCTTATTGTGTAATTAAGCCCAAGCATGAATTACAAGCTTTACAATTAATTAATTTATTTATTTATTCATTCATTTATTCATATCATCACGCCCGTAATCTATGAAGGAGTAGGCAGAGGCAAATTTCAAATACGTGTTGTATTATTACATCATTCCATTCACCAAACCTAGATTGCCACTATCCAATAATATAAGACTAAACTTCATTCAGACAAGATTTAAATAAAAACGAATGATCTAGCTGAGGCCTTTGTGCCAAGAAAACACAAAGGTGGATACGCGGAAACATCAACTCCGTAAACCCATTCCAAACGAGGTGGATGAACGGAATGTTAATAGTATTTTTTCCCATTTTCTCCTTTTTTTTTTTGAGGGTAAATAAGCTAAGCAAGCAATTGGACTTTATGTCGACGGAATAAGGTTCAAAATGGGGGAAGATACCATTGTCTTGCTGCAAAGCAATATGAGATGTAGGTCACTATCATTGTGGTAATATTATATTCAATTAGGAATTTATATTGAGCCTCTACTTTCTCTAATGGTATCTATGTATTTTCTTCTTCTAGATTTCGCAAATCTGTTTGTTGCATTGAAGAGACCAACTAATGTTCGTAATTCTCGTACTAGGAAACAAATAAATTTTACTACGGTTACTTACCCATCATATTAAATTATGTACCTTTATGAAGGCTTTCTCGCGTTGTTTTCGTTAGTCGCTAAAATCTATAGTTATACCATTGAAAATATGGAAATTTGCTCTAATTTCCCATAAGACACCTCTCGACCTTTATTCATTAAGACACCATGGCCTATTTAAATAGGCAAATTAAACCTAGGTAATCCTTTAATTTTACTCTAAAAAATTTCATTAGAAAATCACACCCAGGCTCCGGCTATATTTTTACACTGAAAATATCCAAACTCATCTCGCTTTATCATTTAAACTAACAGTCTTTACACACAGTTGGCAGCCCTCGGCCAAGGAGCAGACTACGATAAGTCTTGTTTCTCCAGTTTCACGGAATTTATTCTGTCTGGGAGCTGCGGTAACAAATGCGTCTAGCCGCTGGTCCGCCCCGGAAGGGGCGAGTGCTTATCGGTTTGGTTTAATCGCACTTCCGTCGCATTACTATGTCGATGAAGATATAATAATGAATTTATAGAAAAAGCATATAGTTTGAAGGAGAATTTTTTTCGGTGTTTTTTCTTTATCAAAACTTTTTGACCTCATTAAAAATTTTAAAGCGTATGTTTTGGATATCGCAAGTAAACCCGCATCAATGAGTTAGGAGGAAATGTAGTTTTAATTTTGCCGCAAAAAAGACACAAGAAGTTATTTTAATTAATAATAAGAAACATATTACATTCGATTCGTAACATACGTTCAACAAGCTACCTACATTTCTACCTGCTAAAATCAATTCGGTCAAAGTCCTAAAAAATCTTAATTTTACACTTTACTTGTGTATTCGTTTCGGCGTCATTATATTTTGGTGTTTATAAAATGAGGAACGATTATTTCATTACTTATAATAAGCTTAATTTGAAATAAGTAACATGCCTGCGCGTTATACATATTTGTCCATGCATTTTTCAAAAGTTCATCTAACAGACTGGTATTAACTAAGTCTAAATACATCTATACGTATTATTCCATCACTGCAGTTTTACTAATGAAGTTCAGTGATTACCTATTCCAATTTATGACTAAATCTCTCGTATTTATTTACCGACAACATACAATAGGTCTCATATATAATATCTCATATATAATAGGTACATACATACATACATACATAACATCACGCCCAAAATAGGTAATAGGTACATATCTACAAACAACACCACTACCTTTTGTCTTGTCTGTTCTGTGCTTACCTGGAACAAAATAACATTCTTATTAATAAATGGATTAACATTCCGAATAGATGGGTGCAATTTCAGTTTCCATGAAGTTACAAGGCTTTCAGCGTTTAAAGAGCCCATTCTTAGAAACTGCACGACAAGGCCACGTCATGTCAGAATGTAACGTTTTAATACCGGCTTTCCAATTGAACTACCTACATAAATAACTATTAGGCAAAGTTATGTAATCTGTGGCTAAACTTGGACCTCATTAATATGAAACTAAAAAATATTTCATTTTGTGTAACAATTTGCTTATTGCGAAGGGTGTAAATATTTTTTTATTCGATTCAATTCGATATAATAATTACAACTGTAATAAAATTTTATAAAATAACTTATAGCTCCTTGGACTCTGCCTACCCCTTCGGGGAATGCAAGCGTGTTGGTATGGTATGAATGTATGTACCCATGTGTGTTAATAAAATCATTTGTGAGTCCTGTTATTTTTGGTAGCAATAAAATTTAGTGTATACCTATTTGTCTTGTTATGAAATGATTAATTTTGCAATCATATGTACGCAAATAATTACATGTTTTTCCGAAAATATCTGGAGATTTGATCATTATAATGAAATGAGAACTACATTATAATGAAAATAATTCATTATAATGTAGTTTTTTGTGAAAACGCTAAAGCCGTGTAATAATGTTTTATTATCACACGGTTTTATTAAGAGTTTAGTTAAGATCTGGATAAAACGAGTGATACCGGAATCATCTTTTTACTGACTAGGAACTTCAGAAAGAAGAGAGGACTTAACCAATGTTGTTATTATGTAGTATAAACATCGCTCAGCTTGCTCTTAGTCATGGTCTAAGAGCAAGCTGAGCAGACCCCAGGAAGACCATAACTAGACAGATGATGAATCAATGTTACTAATAAGGTCTAAAAAAATTTTTGCTACAAGTCTCAGCCGGGTAACCGCAAGAATTATTACTACAGAGGCAATTTGTCGAATCGCAGTATGGTCTGGATCGCGTGCGGCAACTTCAGTACAGAAATAAACGGAGTGAACGCACGTAAATCGCGATTTTTACTCGCAAGGCCGGGTGCTAAAAGGACTATTTTGTTTGTCACGTTTTAATAGGCCCCATTACTTTACACTGGTGCACGAGAGCGCGCAAACTGACAATGAGGGTTTTTTTAAATTAAAACATCCAATAGGTGGCGTAACTGTGATTTGCGGTCTTGCCACCCTCCACATTGGTTAGTTGTCAGAACAAACTGACATACGTGTCACATTATAAAGGGTGCTGTCAACAAAGAGCCAATAGTGACAGTGATAAGACCGCGAGACTCCAATGCAATAGGCAAATTTTTTAAAACCCTCATTGGCATGTCCAAATAACAAGAAAGCACCAGTTTTGAGTAATCTTTAATGAGGATATAGGTAGTCATTTAACACACAATCATATGTATGTACATATACATATTATCACGCCCGCAATCCCCGAAGGGGGTCAATGGGGTCAGTCCAAGGAGCAATGAGAGCATTCAAGTACGTTATATTCTCACTTTAAGCAATCGGTCAGGACTTAAATAATAAAACTAAGCAGGTACGCAGTAACTGAATGTAGACTCACATTTTTAATCTCATTACCATAAACAAGAGAGCTAAGCTAGGCACTTAACAAGAGCCTGAACAAACTACACCTTAGAAAAACTTATTTATTTTTATTTTTACCTTATTAATTTAAACATGCGGTTAATGAAGTTTTCTTTCAGCCCTTAAAGAATATTAGAAAATGGTTGATAAGTGTTTCAAACTAAAACTTTTTCGAACCAACGACAAATTGTTAATAAAGATAATAAAGATTGTTTATAAATAAGCTATCCTTATAACCATGATCCAATATCTCTGGTTCCACGTCCTTGGGGTTAATAAATTAAGATGACAAATTCAATCGCTAAATAGCTAGCCTTAGTAAATCTCTCATATAATTACAAGCGGTCCCCGGCATGAAACGGGACACAATAATACAATTTAACATTTGTATGCGACAAAAGTTTGCAAAAAATATATAAGTGACAAACTTTTGTCACGTAAAAAGGTCATCTTTTAACACGTTATTTAAGTAAATAACAGCTACAATAGAGGCGCGCTACTTATTCAATGTCGTAATATTTGTAATTCAGGAAAGCCGAGCGACCGTTCCGCTGCAAACAATGATGTTCCCCTGACCTTATCAACCCAGCGTGCTATTGTCTTCCGTCCACCCGACACTTCAACATAAATACCTATTAAGTGTAATGTGCAATGTCGCAATAGCGAAACGGATCGAAATCGATGCTGTTAACTACAATTGGCCATTTGGTGATACCGGCATCTTTAATTAAATAAATAAATAGCAGACTACCTACATTGATCTGACTCCGAAGTAAGCACTTGTGTTACGGATATCAGAACGAACAGTGGTATTACAAATATATACTTAAATATTATATATTACCACCCAGACACAGAACAAACATAAGTATTTATGCGCCAAGAGTTGTGGGGATCGAACCCACAACTCTTGGCGCATGGGGCAGGGTCACAACATTAATCAATTGTTTCAAAAGAAAATTACTTCCTACTGCGAAGGTTGAGTTAGCTTACGTGAGTACGGAATTAAGTAGTAAAAAATTAAGTAACAGGTTCTTAATAACAGAATGTTTAACATAGTCTATCTCTATTTTGGCAGCAAAGCCCTTATTATAACGTAGCAACATCACAGACATTATACTTTTTAATATAGGTCGCAACATCAGGAATACATTCAAATTACTTGTATAAAAGCATGGATGCTTATGCTTTTATTCGTATAGGTACATACATACATACATACATAACTTTACGCCCGTAATCCCTAAAGGGTTAGGCAGAGTCAATTATTCGTATGATCTGATTATAGAACAGGATGATTTATATATAATAACACACTATGGACTATAAAACTACTAACTATAGTTAGTAGTTTTATAGCCTCAGAAAATACGCTCAATTATTCCTAAACCTATATTGGAGAATACCGCTTACCCAAAGATTGGGAAGAACAAAGATCAACGTATCAATACACAAGCAAACGCCAATAACTCACCGCGGCGTGAATTACGAATTAATATCCCACACCTCTGTGTTATGCCGTTCAATAAACTGTGAAGATTTTATCGCTTCCTCCCACAATTTCGCACAAACATTAACAGATTGAAAATTCACAAAGCGTCAGAGTGCCGGAGTAAGTGTGATCCGTGCTGTATTTACTTTCCCATTGATGTGTTTCCAAGTATTCGGAGTGGATATTACGAGGACTAGAAATGAATTCATGACAGATTTTTACGTTTTATTTCATGCGGTGACTGGGCATTCGGGCTATTACTGGAACTTCGTCTGAAGTAGACTCTCGAGGTTCATTATTGTTCATTATCGAAGACTAGTAATTTTACTAGTCTTCGTATGCAACACCAGGGGTAAAAGTGATATTTTTATTTAGGTTAATGTTAATTATTAATTATTATATTACTTATCGATACCAAAATTTTCCATCTATCCCAGCCCATTGTCCCATCTTGGGCTGGGACTTAAAAAGAAAGTTAGCATGTCGTAAAAGACGACTAATGGTTGACAGGTTTTGTTGTGTAGGTGACAAGCTAGCCACTTGTCACTACTTTTTCACAATTTTCCATCTAACCCAGTCCCGTTTTATGTTCGGCTGAATGTGGTTAAAGTGGCCTGCTGCCCCTTTGACTTTGCCTACCCCTTCGGGGATTATGGGCGTGATGTTATGTATGTATATATGTAAAATTATGTGCGTTAATTTTAGCAATTCACCTTTGTATAAAAGGGTCGAATTTACCAATCGCCCATCACATTTTGCAATGAGCAGACACCGACTGAGAGTGAGACTTCATACTCAAATGTGAATAGGAAGATGATGTCGCGTCGGTCCCACGCCTACGCTCAAGTTTTTCGCGTACTCTCGCTAACCGCTCGTTACCATTTACCTGCCTACCTACTTACGTTTACGAGGGTCAGTGACTTTGACAAAACTCCAATCAAATTACGGATGATCTAGTAAGCTATTTTACCGCGCTTACGCCGAGCGGATAAAGTCTTTTCCTCTTGCTTTCGGCGTTTATCAGTTTATCTATCGTATGGACTTATTAAATTTTGCTGAATATAGTACCTATATCAATTGATTTTTTATGATAATACCTAATAGCAAAGCATAGATTATGACTGACTTCAAAACAAAAAGTCCAGAGTTCATGTTTTCACATTCAGGCATAGGTTCCCAATCTTTTTGGATTACCACCCCTTTGTAAGAAAAAAAACCTGCCCTTTACATAATAAACCAACTATTATATATATTTTTTTACTACATCAAAAACATTGATCTGACTCCGAGGTAAGTAGCTTAAGCACTTGTGTTACGGATATCAAAATCAACAGTGGTATTACAAATATATACTTAAATATTGGATATTAACACCCAGACACAGAACAAACACAAGTATTCATTACATAAATGTTTGTCCTGGGTGGGGATCGAACCCACAACTCTTGGCGCATGGGGCAGGGTCACTGCCGAATGAGCGATCGAGCCAGTCAATATTAATAATTACAAATTTGTAAATTTCTTATAAGTAAAAGGCAAAAGGGTGGCATTATGACAGTACTGTCATAATGCAACCCTTTTGCCTTTTGGACCCGCTATCGCCTCCTCAAAAAATCTCCAGCGCCCACTAGGGGGCGGTACCGCCCTCATTGGGAACCTAAGCATTAAAGCATTCTTTGTTAGATGATTATAACTAACAAACCCTTATTGAATGCCCAATAAGAAACTCAGTTTTAATAGCAGACTACTATAACACACTAGATAAATAACTAGAAGCCAAACTAAATTTGATTAAACAAAACAAAGCATTGGGCACCGGCACCTTTGATCCGCCCACGCCGCATCGATCAAGCGTACCTAAGGTCGACGCTCGGATGCAAGTGCATTGAAATTCAGCGCATATAAAACGCTCCGAGTGATGCTTGATAAATAAGTGCAGACGACCGCTCCAGACAATAAAGGAACGAGTTAGGGGTGTCGCGGAATGGGGTAGTTTACACAGCTATTTGTTGGAAATGACTGGCTCGACGGGGAAAATTAAATAGCTTAGTGGATTTTTTTTTAGATTAAGTAAATAAATTGGTTTAGCCGATTTTCCGAATACAGAGTATCTGTGTAGTATTTTGAAGTAATACAAACAACCTGAAATACAGTTTGACTAAATTGCATCTCAAAAAACATTCTTTGTTAAATAGCTATTTTTAAGGTAGGGGACGTTCGTTCAGAATGCCATCGATTTTTCAAAGTCTACGATCGCATTTGTATCAGTAGCTATAATTTAAAATCCTAAGGTACGTGCTCGGATTTGCATCAATAAGACCAGCACCTGAGGTGGGCATTAGACCGTTCATCTTGTTATTTTGATAACAGGTCCTAACTTCGCCTGGCTTGCTGCACATTAGTAATAAAGAAATAGCGCATATACGTGCCTTTAAAATACTAGATATATAATATACACATATGAACCAAGAGACACTGTACAAATTTAAAATGGTTCGCACTGCTATTGCTATATTTCCGATGGTAAATATTATTCTTTATGCAAGATGACTGCTTACATGCATTGGTGAGATAAAATATGACTGTCTTATAATTATTAGGGACGATTTTAATGGGTTATCAGCTCTTTTAGCTTAAAACTAAAAGTAAAAACAGGATAAGGTTTTATTACTTCATCTGTTGATCTGTTAATTTATATTTGACAAAGAGAAATTGCCATAAAAAACAGGCCCATTTCCCAGTCCCGCGCAGCCCTATCCCGGAAGTGTCGTTGCTCAACGCGTAAAAAAACAAGCGGCTGTCTGCACGAAATTGGTTGATGTTTTTGTTACATTGACTAATGCTGTTTGAGCCGTTTCCTTCGCCCGTCCGCAACGAGGGATTTAGTAATGCTCCTCGCTTCCACGATCAGCGGTTGCCACACGCCGGTAATCAGATGTGGTAACCGAATTAGGTTATGTAAATGCGCATGTAGTACCATCTCGATGGTTGGCGATCCACCACCGTGCGTTTCTTACGGAACTTTTTACCATGCACGACAGTTCTGTGGAACAACTCCCAGCAGCGGTATTCCGAGCTGATACGATTTGGGGACCTTCAATAAAAAGCCTACACATTTCTTAAAGGCCGGCAACGCACTTGCGATTCCCCTGATATTGCAAGTGTGCAAGAGCTAAGGTGATCACTTATCATCAGGTGGCCCTTATGCTCGTTTGCCTCCTCTTACCTATACTTGTATAAAAAAAAAAATATTACTTACACTTATTAATCTATTCTCTCTGCCTGCCCCACTAGGTATGAAGTAAGTTTATATAGTTTATTTTTATTCTATTCTAAGTGATGAAATTGGGTACACCAAATGGAATTAACCCTGAGAAAGACGTAAGGTACTCTTAATCCCTGAAAATTTAGATGGGGTCTATACATTTTGGAGACGTACTATAAAGTCTGTTACAGATCTAATTACACGCAGGCGGGGGCAAACAAGCAAAAGCTAAATAGATCACATTTTAATTAAGCCTTTCTTTTAATTTAGTTTTCAAGAGGTTTAACAAACAGTATGTAGTATTTGTTATATATGATGATATATAACAAATACTACATACTGTTTGTATGTCCAGCAGTAAACAAGTCTAGGCTGATGAGCCTAGCCTTGTCCACTGGTGGACATAGCCCGTTCCTAATTAACGTCACAGTATGCGGTCTTTGGCTGTGCTCATAGCTCGAATACGTGATCTAGGTCTGCCGTCATGTGTCGTATGTTAAGGAAACAAAAATATGTAATAAATAATTACCTACATAATTTTACGAATGAAACTCAAGATAAATTGAGGTAACTTAGGTACTTGCTACGGAGGGATTTTATTATTGCTACGCAAGAACGCTATAAACGCAATAATTATAGAATATTGCTAGAAGGCGTTAATAAGTCAGAAACAAGAGCGGCAATTTATCAAGTTTATGTCTTAGAAACAAGAAAGCACTGTAGAGCTACTTCACAAGCCAATAAGTACTTCTTATCCTGAACGAGCATAACTAATGGCTTTTTGAGAGACCTATATCTGTTTCTAGGTAAGTTTCGGGACTAGAGCAAATATTGGATAAAGGTTTATCGACTTTGTTTCTGTAGACTTCGGACAAAACCCTTTATTCCATTACTTACTGGAGCATTGAACTTCGTCTAACAATAACATCTTCTAGCATTTTGTCCCGTTTTTACTCCCGGGTTTACTTCTACCGTGATCATAGATTGAATATATCTAGTTATTTATTACATTGAGGCAGCTGGGATCTAATCTTTATAAACATTATCATATATTTTAATAATACAGATGGTCCGGGCAAAGAAGATTATGTATATGAATTATGTAAATTAGTTATCTGAATAAGCTTGTGTTAAAAACATACTTGTACTACACATTCACAGATTTTTAAAAATCCAGAGGTACGTGCCTGAACCAGAATCTTTTGCATGTGATCTCCTTATTCACTGCGCATCCGTCGCTTACAATAATATCTTACATAAATTAAATCTACAAAAAAATATAGTTTGCGCGCTGTCTAGAATTCCTGGTATCTTTTAGCAAATGGATCCAGCTTACTTACTCACGAACCCGACCGATTTATTTGGCTGATAATAATTTAGTAGCGGACCGCGAGAAATGCAAGCCACATTTGCCGTTGCTACTTCAGAAATGTTTTGAAATTTCATTAAACCTTGAAGGGTTCTGGGAACTCTCTCTTTGATGCCTTTGCGGCTTTATGATACTTGGGAGTTTAAACTTTCAGCGTTTATAAATTTCCATACAATAATATTTGATTACATTTGTTCTTTTCCGTGTGATGTGATCTTTGGCGGTGAGGCATTGAGCGCACGTTGCATACATACATATTACATTCTTACTTTTGTAAACAAACTTTTCACAAAATTTAGCAGAATCCTTTTAAAGAACCTTTGATCGCAACATCTATGTATAACACATATATAGGTTGTATGTGTCAATCCTAAATGATATTACAAATTCGAAATCGAATTGGTTACGCTTTCACGTCTATAAATTTTCACGGCTATTAGTTTCAGTAGCATCATGTCTATGACATTTATTCAACTGAAATATTATTTACGTAAATTGTTTTTAATTTTGGAATGCTTTCTGAAAATCATTAAGATTTAAAGATGTTTTATAATAACAAAAATAAGCTATGCTCACACGAAAATATTATATTCAGACCAAAAATGCATGTGAAATGATGCATGTATAAGAAAACAACGATTACATAATAGCGTCATTGTATCTAAAAGTATATAGATAATGTACACCATAAAGCTTCCCAAATATGTCTAACGAAATGTCGGCTCTATTCGAGTCGGCGTCATTACCACAAATGTAATGTACAAGTGAAATTACGTGAACGTAATTTGAATTACATTCGTAAGACCATGCAACGCGATGAGAGCAGTGGCTAATCTTATCTCGTCTCAGGGCTGCGGTCTCGGTCTAAATGGACCCGGGCGTTCACCTCAACGGAGGATTTCATTTAAAAGTTCATCTCCATTAGAGTGGAACCGTTTGACCCTAATGAGAATTTGAAGGGCAGCTGAGCTCGGAAGTATACGGGTAACTTAGCAAAAATCTTTGCGCGGTCAGGCGCAGCTGGCTACGCCGGCTTCTTGAGCTAACTCAGAATTGACTTAAAATTATATTTAGTCCCTTAATTGGAGCACTGAAAAAATTGTAAGTATACGTATTTTTTCTTCTTTGTCCCATGTTGGTCTGTGACTTGGCCCATTTTGGTCTGGGACTTAAAAATAATATGCCAACTGTGGCTCTTACCTAGCATGTCATAAAAGGCGACTAATGGTGTATCGGGTTTTAGGTGTGTGATTTGTAGGCGACAGGTTAGCCGCTTGTCACTGCTTTTTCACAATTTTCCATCTAACCCAGCCCGGCTTAATTTTTGGCTGAATGTGGTTGAAGGGACTTGCTGCCCCTTCGACTCTGCCTACCTCTTCGGGGATTATGGGCGTAATGTTATGTTATGTTGTTATTTTTTCTTTTGTCCAATAAATAAAATTATTAAACGCTACAAATTTCGCGTTTAGCGACGTCTGTGTTCCCCATTCCAGGACTTTGGTGCGCGATATCCTTATTCTTGTGTAGGCATTTAAAGCAAAAATTACGTGTTTAACAGTTTTTGATAATCTCACTAATTAAAACTTCACGCTACTTCCCTAGCGGGGTAGGCAGAGAGAACCGAACGCCAATTTTGATAAGCTAACTGACGGAAAAATGTTTTTTATTTAGGATACTTTCGAATGAGCTGTGCTGAGAGCTAGGCTGACTCTTATAATACTCCCGGTCCCGGCAGTTGACATAAAGTCCGACATAGTGAACTATGTTTTGTAAAGTAATGTATGGAGGTAAGTAATTTCCATCTTACAGAAGATATAGATAAATATCATTGATATTGGTCTTCATTAACTATTAGGTTTCCTTTTACTAAACTGTTTCATATATTTTTTGCTATTTAACTTTTTTATTGTAAGCTACTAAGTCAAAAGGTATAATTTGCATTTTAATTTCTTAGTTGGTTATTGTTATGCGCCATTAACTGACCTTGCAGATTATTAATTAAGTTTTAATTAAGTTGATTGAATATAATTAGGCAGGTAAGTATAAGCTTGATGTACTTATATAATTCTGCATAATAATTCATTTAGAATATCTATTCTACCTCTATTCTTAAGAATATATATTCGGTAGAATGGATATTCGAAATGAATGATTCAATAAAGTCATTCATTTCAGAACGATGAAAATTTAGCGTCGCCAACTTTATACATTTTTCGAAGTCACATTTAGATATTTTGTAAGTGATAGCTTACCTATGCCTAAGGCATACATACATAAATACATAACATCACGCCCGTAATCCCCGAAGGGATCAAATTCGAACCACATTTAGCCAAAAATAAAACTGGGCTGGGTTAGATGGAAAATTGTAAAAAAGTAGTGACAAATGGTTAGTTCATCGCCTACACAATCACATACCCAAAAACCCGATATACTATCAGTCGCCTTTTACGACATGCTAGACAAGGAAAACAGATGGCATATTCTTTCTTAAGTCCTAGACCAGCTATACTCAATGTGTGTTCCGCGGAACCCTGGGGTTCCGTGAAGCCTTTCTGGGGGGTCCACGAAAATTGGTACTGATCATAATTGTTAAAATAAAGGGGTACTATATTTAAGTCTCCTGGGGGGAAATCCGTTTAAAATCAATTATTACACCCCCCCCCCCTCCCCCTCGCGCTGCCGCACGCGCTGTTCTAGGGTTCCGTCAAATACTCCGCTTCCTAAAAGGGTTCCATAGCATAAAAAGTTTGAGAAGCACTGTCCTAGACCAACATGGGATTACTTTCGTAGATATAATTAAAAAAAACTCCTAGCTAAAAACATGGAAACAAGTTCGCAAAGAAACATCCTAACGTATATTTTTCAATCACATTTGTATGTCGTTGTACGTTGAAATATGACTGGCAAAAGGGATCGCATATTTTGAACCCATCCCGTCATCAATACACTTGCGAGTCCCCACAGACGCGCAGAAACCTACTGAGGAAAATGAAATATTAATCGATATTGCTCTGAAGCCAGTGTGGAGTTATGTATGGCTCCCGAGGCCTGGCTATATGCACACGACGGCTATGATGGATGGTAATGGTGTTGTTACAAGGCGTATCGCTAAGCAGTTGCATTCCGTTTAGCTATGTCTACAATTCACATACATACACGTATACAATGAGAAACCAGAAAAAAAGCGAAATGGTTGAAATGAAAAAGAATTTAATTAAGAATAAGTTTTTATATAAGGTTTTAATGTTAAGGTGGATGTGTGGAGTGACGCGAATGGACAAGATAAAAAATAAATATATTAGAGGAAGTATGAAAGTGGCACCAGTGATAGATAAGATGAGAGGAAACCGTTTATCTTGGTATGGGCATGTGATGAGAAGAGAGGAAGGACATGTGACAAAGAGAGTGATGAGTATGAATATTAGTGGATGTAGAGGAAGAGGAAGGCCAAATAAGAGATGGATGGATTGTGTGAAAGATGATATGAGTAAAATGAAAGTGGATAGCTTGATGACGGCTGACCGGGTCGTATGGAAGAAGAAGACATGCTGCGCCGACCCCAGATGAACTGGGAGAAGGGCAAGAGGATGATGATGATAAGGTTTTAATGGAGCGCATGTTATCTTTTCCTGGGCAGAACATACGATGAAAAAATTTACAGCTCTGTTCTTTTCATTTTGATCGGTAATAAAAATAGTTATTTCCATAAGTAAAAATTAATTGCACGTATGTAAAAACACCTTTTTAAGAGACCGTAGTTTTGAATTCATAGACCCGAGTCAATTTGGAAAAACTAGTTTCCTAAATGAACTGATCGAGAACATTTTACAGCATTGGTCGATTCTTACTCAACTGAGTATCTTACTCATAAGAAACAATATACAGCATAATACTGACATTGAGGGCCTTTATATCACGACAGACAATTATCGAAGCCATAACAATACGCAACAGAACATTGTATATATATACAATATATACCAAAGAATGAATATATTATCTGCAGATAACTATATATTCCATCGCAATCATTATTTGTAATCGTTCGTATCTATAAAGGAATTAGTTTCCTTTGTCTTTGTCGAGACGTGTAAAGCTTTGTGATCCAATTCTTTGTGTAGTTTCAATTGGTTTAATTACCAGACAAGAATCGACATAAATTTTATTTTATTTTCTAGAATAGACCTTTACAGTACCATATATTTTTTAATTTGTTTAGACTACTTACCTTTCAATGTTAAATATTTTTATCCTTTGACAATTTTTCCAGCAATCTGGTCAGTACTATTTATAGCTAAGCAGAGTTGTTATTCTATTGTTGTTAATCGATTAATAAATTAAAGGCTTTAACTGCTAGATATGCTTTTAATATTTTAATCACAAATATTCTGCCAAACACATATTCGTCACGGTAAAACACTTATCAACACAAGTTCACAAACGGATTCTTTTTTTGAACAATAATCAAAAACAAAACATTACATAACATAACATCACACCCATAATCAGCGAACAATAATCAACTCATTATTATCGTACTAACCAAGAAGTCAGCAATAAGAACTTGTTTCGCCGTAGCCAAGCTCAGCGAGAGCCTTTTGTGGTGTAGTTAGATAAAAGAGTGCAATAAACAATAGAGCAGACACGCTTCCGACCGCGAAAGAGGGGCAAAAAGCGGCGACCTATATTCTGCGACTGGCACGGCGCACGCGACCTCCTGGCCCCGGTTCACCTGCATCTTACGAAACCAAACCTCTATTGATCTATACTTTCCTAGTTTCGACACCGCCTGAAACAACAGCACTACCTGTCATTATATTTTAATAAATAAGAGGTGCAGCCCTATTTTCGCGCCATTTCTCTCCTGCTTTGTCTGCGGTTGCGATTGGCGCCACTATAAAATAAAAATAAATATTTGTACAACCGAATTGTTGCGGTCTTAATTACCCAAGCAGTACTCAACACAAAAACGTATTTCTAACTGGCACATCCAAGGATTAAACACGTTAATACAATTTATCTGTTCATTCTGCACAAAACACTTGCACATCGCATACTCGTAAATCAAAGTGGTTTATTTTGGTTCCCATTGGCGCGCGGCGAAGCAATAACCTGTGACCTAGTTAAAGCTGGAACATGACCCGAGTTGACCTCTCGGCCTAGGTCGGGCCGCCCGCATCTGATACTCTCCCGCCATCGGCAGATCCGTCAGCTTCTCAAACCTCTTCGCATTTATGTAATCCTGGTACTTTATCCGCGCAGGACGAATCCAATAACACTGTCGGGGACAGTATAAATCACACAATATTACACCGTATTATATAGTATAATATTTGAAATACAAATGCTGTTTCAAAACCGCAGAACGCTCCTATTACAAATCCTGCAAGTGGCGTTAGTAATGGGAACTGTTACATATAACTGTGTCCCAGTTTACGAAGAAGCATGTCAGCACTGCATAATAAAGCGATTCCAGTGAGACTTAATATTCCTCGGGAAGCCTGAGGGGTAAACAGTGAACTGCGGTGATTGGTCAATAAGCTGCAATCGTGGTAATTGATAATGGCCGGTAAATCTTGGTTCATTACAGTCATGAGCAGTGATCGGGCCAGGACGTTGTAGTTGCGGGAGGATCTAGACTGCACGCTCCGGATTGCTTTGGTTAAATCTGAGTTTGAAACGTCTACAAAGCAATTTGAGATTTGGTCCTTTCCTCTTGAAGACATGAGACGGGTCTTTGATATCACAACGCAACGTAGAATGCAGTATAAACTAACATGTAATTGTAATTGTTATCCATTGGTAACATATCGACACATTACCAGCTAAATTTCATATACAGCAATTTCTTTTAAGGTACATATAGCTTTTAAATAAGCGGCTATTGATATTTTTTTCATTTATTTCAGTTTATTTTTTTTTGCTGCAGCTGCCTAATGTCACAGAGATGTTAATAATGTTATGTATGAAAATATGGTCGATACTAAAACATAAATAACAGATGTAGTAAAGTAGGCTGATGGACAACATATAGAATCAATTAACCGTTATGTAGAAGACATAGGCAAAGTAATAAACGAGCAAAGCGGCTGCGTTAGTCATCAAAATTAATGATCAATGACTAACCAACAACGACAACAACTTATAAGACAAAGAACGCCCAACTCGAGCCATAAATCATTCCGAACACGGTCAGTGGCAGAACACTAAGTAACTTACAAACTTCGGGCCAACTTTCAGTTTGGCTATCTCTTACAAGTTGTTGACTCGATCGTCGATCGCGCACATTGCAATGCTGAAGCGACGTCTTCCTACGTGCAGTTTGCGTCACACATACTTGCTATAAATAGCGGAGAGCGATGCCACAGGAACAAGAAAGACTAATGCCAACAAGGTGCATTTATTACTGATGCATCACTTGAATATTCGCTTCTTGATTACTGAAATTCGTGTGATGTGCAATCATGACATTACAAAATTATATGCCACTTCACTTTGGAAGTAACATATTGTTCCGAAAAAGTTATGAATGATGTTACAAAATTGCTTCAATGAAAACAAGTCCCATCCCAAACGATATTTGAAGTGGAAAAAATATTTCTGAAATTCTAAATAAATTTCTAGTTTTTCTTTTCCAGTAAAAGTTCTACAGTTGATGATTCTTAAAATGTACTTCCTAATTTATTCATTTAAGAATATTTATGGAAATATTGCGAATCGAATGAATATCTTCCATATTTTCACCATCGTTGTTTAATCCCACTCCACTTTATTCACTTCATGTTTGCGTTCACAAACTTTCAAACTCGACCCATTTATCATTGTGGATTTTATACATGAAAAATATGAGCTGCCACTTTTATAAGGCAAACTAAATTTTAATTTCGTTTACGATCAAATTACATTTTTATAAAATTTTAATATGTGTTACATCGTGTAGATTTTTTTACGCAATAAGATCTTTAATGTTGATTAAAATGTGGCTTTTTATATAACTCTTATACACATTATGTTACATATTACGCATATGACACATCTTTGAATTCGGAGAAAAGTAAGTAAATGAAAATTTCCACTCATAATACAGTACGTATGAATTTAATTTATTCTTCTTATATTTATTTATTTTCTACCTATTCTGTCAGGTGTATAATCTTTGTAGTTAAAATTAAGTAGGGTTAGATGGAAGATAATGAAAACGTAGTGACAAATAGTTCATTGTTTTTATAATCGCAAACCCGGTATCTAACATAATTGGTCGCCTTTTAGGACATGCTAATTAAGTAAATCAGTTACACACATAACATCACGTCCATAATCCCCAAAGGGGTAGGCAGAGTCAAAAGTCATTCAGCCAAAAATAAAACTGGCTGAGTTAGATGGAAAATTGTGAAAAAATAGTGACAAGTGGCTAACTTGTAGTCTACACAATCACATACTCAAAACCCGATACACAATTAGTTGCCTTTTACGACATGCTAGGCAAGAATCACAGTTGGCACATTATTTTTAAGTTCCAGACCAACATGGGACAAGCGGTTGGGTTAGATGGAAAATTGTGAAAAAGTAGTGACAAGTGGCTAGCTCGTCGCCGACACAATCTCATATCTCGTATATGACCAACACAGTTGGTGTTTTTTAAGTCCCTACCAACATACAAACTCTGCATATTACTATCATCCCCTTAATACACGGGCTTGTTACCACTCCGAGTGTTGCAAGCTATGATTTACTATTGTGCCGGCGTTTGTTTATCAGATTCTATTACTGGCGTATTGCGCAATAATGTTTGTTTGGTCTGGTCCGTGTGCTTTTTCGCGTATTATATAGTTTACTTCATAAAAAGTTGCTATGATATATTGGGGAATTTTACCGTGGGCCTTTTGTTGTTTTTACAAGGAAAGATAAGATCTTTCCCAAATGTGACTGGCCTAATAGAATTATTTATACCACTGATTTGCTGTGGATTATTGTAAAAACTGTTGATTACTAATAAATAAGTAAAGGTATCAGCGAAAAATAAGAAGGAAGTGGTTAATGTCCCGATTTTGTATTACTCATCATTATACTTCAGCGCAAGAACATGTTGATGTGCATTTCAAAATTGAACCAGAGTGAATGCGTGATAAATAAAAACATGTACAGTCAATAAATGTTTTGAAATAACTCACAGTAGGTATCTATATTAATATTTTAAAGCTGAAGAGTTTGTTTTTTTTGCTTGAACGCGCTAATCTCAGGAACTAAGTACTGGTCCTATTTGAAAAATTCCTTGGTTATATAATTTTAACCAAAAACGCGGGGAAAACCGCGGGCACAGCTAGTGTTTTATCTCTATACATATACTGTAGACAACGCCTGTGCCTGTGTATTTTTTTTTTACACCGATTCTTTATATGAAAATATAGCCGTCCTTCGGTTTTTGTTAAAACTAAAAATAACCATGTATAATGGCTACAATCTTTATAAATACCTATATCAAAACAGATAAATTTCCAGACATTGATATGTGTAGATAATCCTTTAAAGGTATACTAGCCAGATATCACATTCATATAAACGATTTGATCGGTTGTAAATTTTCTCGGAACAAACCTATTGAAGTGAATATAAAATACGTAATTTTCATATACCACACTGTGTTGTTTTTAACATGCTATATGTTATTTGTATCTATACATCATCATCTTCCTAGCGTTATGTCCCGTGCTTAGACGGGGTCCGCTTAGACCATGATCCGGGATTTAGCGAGTCTGGTAATTACATTGAAGCGACTGCCGATCTGACCTTCGTAACCCTAAGATAGGGGAACCAGACAATTTTTGGATCATGGTTACAAATTCAAAGTTGTTTGAATTTGCAGGTTTCATCACGATGTTTTCCCTCACCGTCGAGCTAGTGGTATAAATATGTACATAGATTTTTTAAAATCTAGAGGTACATGCCCGGGTTTGAACCCGCACTCCTCGGTTAAGAGGCGCGTGTCATTACCATTGAGCTACCACCGCTCCTTATTTGTATCTATACATGTGAAGAAAAAATATACGATATCATGTAAAACTAAGAAATAACTTTAATTTAAAAAAAAGGCACAAACTCATAACAAACATATGTACATAACCCTACCTAATGACTAAGCGAATACGCCATTTTCACCAAATCGCCATCCTTTGTACTTGCACTGTTATTTATATTTGATAGAAATAATATGGCAACATTGATGCGATTGTTTGAATTCGACTCGAATTCGATTCGGAATGTAACTCCGGATTTCAATCCCTAGTTATAACATATGACACGCAACAAGATTTACATATCTGGTATATACTTACTTACAATAACAGTTACCTTACACGAGGCACACATATGGCCTGCATGTCTAAGCAGCTAGACAGAGGAACTGTCACAATCACGCTGTTTACACAAACTATTTGTGGAGCACCACTTCTGTGGCGTTACATTTATTGACCGACATCTATTTAACTTTAGTTACGTAAGCCAACAATGGAGCTTGTGTGTAAACATTTACACGTGTTTTATTATCATAACTGTGTTATCGCGATATACTCGTTATAGTAAACAGAACATCCAGGCTTGTATGGACACCGTCAGAAAATTAAACATTGCAACTGCTCTGTATGTTTACTCTTGTGCAAGTCTCGTTAGCGGCGATATTTTTTACGTTGCAAATTATATTTTTTTTCCTAGTAAAAGGACTTCCAACATACATGAAATTATTAATTAATTTATAGATGTGCGCGGATAAATTCAACAGTTTTCCTAACATTTTTGGTTTGGTTCTTAGTTTGCCCAATCGAATTATCAATAAATTATATAAATGTTAAGCTGTAAAGCTCACTTATAATATACGGCTTCCGAAACCTTAGTTTATTAATTCTCTAAAGCTTTGCCACGTGCTAATCATTGCTGTCGGGTTCCCCATTAATCTCGTTTGGGAGAGACAAGAAAATTTAAACCCAAAATGTTAATTAATTTCAATCAATTATTAAATGTCATTGTTAAAAATTATAAGAACATAAGTAAAAAAATTGCATATGCATGCATATTATATAAACTTGTGTTTATTATTTTTAAAAGCTTTAACTTATTTCACTATAAGTGTGTAAACTATTGATTTGTAAACTATGTTGCTATTTCAAATCATTTAAATGTTTGTACAAATAAAATGCTGTTGTAGTACCTACTATAAGCACTTTTTGACCATCAGACGAATCCACCATTCATCATCTTCTTAGCGTTATCTCCGTGCTTAGAGCGGGGTCCGCTTAGACCATGATCCAGATCCATAATTACATTGAAGCGACTGCCGATCTGACCTACGTAACCCTAAAATAGGGGAACCAGACAATTTTTGGATCATGGTTACAAATCCAAAGTTGTTTGAATTGTAGGATTCATCACGATGTTTTCCCTCACTGTCGAGCTAGTGGTATAAATACGTACATAGATTTAAAAAATTCAGAGGTACATGCCCGAGTTTGAACCCGCACTCTTCGGTTAAGAGGCGCATGTCCTCACCATTGAGCTACCACCGCTCCCAGACGAATCACCATTAAAGGTCTTATAACAGGACGATATCAGAAACTTTCAGGATAATTGGCGCGAGTACCCTATCCTTACATTAGTCACATAACAATGAATTTCACGTTACTAGGATCTAGATTACTAGACGAGAAAATTACTCTGATGGAGTTTTGATTCGACATTAAGATGGAACGATAAAGCCTATTGCTGCTGAAAGCTCTTTTCACAAAGGTCACATTTATTAAGGAACTACTTCTGAATAGGAAAATAAAAAGTTGTTCACACTATTACTTTCAAGATTAGAAGATCTCTACCTTATTTATTAAAAATATATTTTGGTTAAGGTTTTTGAAAAGCTAAGTTAAAATCACCCGGATAGAATGTTTAAGATATGATTAATTAAGTATACATATTTGCTTGTCTCGCTTAGATAATAACTTGCACTATAAATAGTTATATTAAATTATTACTCATTTATGAATAGTAACACGACAAAGTATCTACTGCGCTTAGTATATTGAAATTTATACCATCCACCATTTGTAAAACAATAACAGACCAATTGACAATCTTCCATCATTTAATTTTATATTAGAAAAAAATAATAAGTAAGTAATAAGTTTTTAGTGACAAGTGGCTTGCTCGTCGCCTACATAATTACATACCCAAAACCCCATATACCATTAGTGGCCTTTTACGACATGCTAGGCAAAAAACACAGTTGGCACATTCTTTTTAAGTCCCAGAAAAACATGGGACATGTTATTGAACTTCTATTGTAAAAAAAAAGGTTTAGGAACACTACGGCATACCATGTGACTCCTAATATAAACCAAAAAGGCAACGTTATTTCTAGACCTGTCCCACTAAACCTTTTTAATTGTCGTCTCCGTCTCAAAACGGCACATGATATTTCTGGTGGGACAACGGGCGACCCCCGTCAGTCCCGCGAGTTAATTAAATATTTATCTCGGGAAATGTCGCCAATTTTGTTCGGATGAAATGAAAACTTGTTCGCGGTAAAATCGTTTCATTTCTAAAAATAATAATGTTTTATTTAATTCTTTTGTGCTCTCTTAGACGTTTCTTCAAAAGCCAAGAATCATTATTATTCGAAATGAAAACAATAACTTCGTTGGTGAGTTTTGTTAAAGAATTTTGTATCTTATTGTCAATTTAGACTTTTATTGATATTTAACATTAGGATGCTTTTGTGTAAGGAAGAAATATACAAATACTTTCATGGAACACTGTCTCATTGCTACGCATAGTCCACAGCTCAAGGATTGAATAAATATCAGTATTTTAGTGGTCACTACCATGTGCTTATTTCTTTATACACAATAAACAGTTTTGCCCGTGGCTTCACAGAACAGAAAAAACGTGTTCCGTGCATGGCCCTATAAACCACCGAATATAATTAACTAATGTTCCTACAAACGTAAGAAACTCTAAAATCGGTTAAGCAGTTTTGGGATTATCCATTAAATCTTTTCTGTTTATCTAGATGGAGACATTTTGTTGAATGGATTATAGCCGCCTTTTTCCTACCTAGCTAGGTAGGTACCAGAGAGGACTAAATTTAGATTAGAAATGCCAAGTTATCGTTGAGCAACGCAGCTCGAGTATACTCGTAACTGGGTTCTATTTGTTTAGCGGTATCTGCCGATAAACAGTCGAAACTGCGCCGTTTGATACGCTATGTGGGACACCTAATCTGCGCAGGCGCGTGCGCTTCCCATTGCAACATTGCCGTTTTAGAACCCTCGGAGATTGTGATAGCCGAACGATGCGGAGTGAAAGACGAGATACATAATTGGGAAATTAACCATCTCAACTTGCTTAAGATAGAAATCATTAGAGAAATTGAATCGAAACCAACCAAATTAACAACAGTAATGAAGAATAAACATATAAAACTATAGGTATTTGATGAAATTATTAAACTTATGGTGAACCGAATAAAAAGTACCTACTGTATAATTTACAATGAAATTTACATATTTGTTCAGGAGTAAATGTTACTTCTAAACGAGTATTGTGATAAACCATAATTATGACAAGGAATACAAGGAATATCTTGTAATAACATTTTAATAAAACTTCAGTTTTTGGTCTATTCAGTATATGGTCAAAATATAAAAGCTATTTGGTCTTAAGAGACTGTGATAGGTTCTGAGGCTATGATACTAAAATATAATAGATCCCTGAGAAAGCCACATTGTCAAGGGATAACGATAAATTTACTGTTAACAATATCATCACATGAAAAGTTTCTAGATAAGGAGTTACTCCTCGGAAAGAATATAAAATTTCGTTAAAAACGAGCCCTGTTCAGATAAAAAAAAATGTGTTTTAAGGATAAAGTGAAGTAATTTTACAAAATTATGCATTGATATCAAGAAATTACTTTTCATAGAAAGGGAAAAAGCCAAAAGAAAAGAAAAAATATTAAAGAGTAACAATTCTAAAGTTCCGTTCTTCATAATTCCTGATTGTAATGAAATAGAAATAGAAATATCTTTATTCATGTAGGCTCCACAAAAGCACTTATGAATAGTCACAATAATATAAAATAAATATTCTACCGCCAGGTTCAGAACGTTGATTCTACCGAGAAGAACCGGCAAGAAACTCGGTAGTTACTCTTTTAAGTCGCCATGTATACAATAACAATGCTACTTTATATCTACTTCGACAAGTTTATATAATTCAAATATAATTAATGTAATACATTACAATAGTAGAGTAGACCATGCAAGAATTAGAGCGCAGACTGCAGATTCCTGTCATTGAAAAAGTCTTCAATTCTATAATAGCCCTTCATGAGAAATATGAGATAGAGATCATAAAATGAGAATAGTTAGCAATGTGTATACGAGATATTTTTATGTGTATGTTGAAGACAATATTCTTAAGCAAAAGATAAGGAATAAAGCAAGGAATAAGACAAGAAATAACAAGAATTCTCAAAATAGCAATGAATAATATTATAAGAGAATATGTAATACTAGCTGTGCCAGCGATGTCACCCGCGTTTATGGTTAATATTATAAAGACTATTTCCGTCATACATGATTTCTATGTAACTTTAACCATTAAGGCTGCACACGCGACGGAAGCTTAAAAAATGGAGTAACTTCTCCCGTTTACCCAACATTTCCCTTCACTACTCTGCTCCTATTGATTGTCATCATCATCTTCCTAGCGTTATGTCCCGTGCTTAGACGGGGTCCGCTTAGACCATGATCCAGGATTTAGCGAGTCTGGTAATTACATTGAAGCGACTGCCGATCTGACCTTCGTAACCCTAAGATAGGGGAACCAGACAATTTTTGGATCATGGTTACAAATTCAAAGTTGTTTGAATTTGCAGGTTTCATCACGATGTTTTCCCTCACCGTCGAGCTAGTGGTATAAATATGTACATAGATTTGAAAAATCTAGAGGTACATGCCCGGGTTTGAACCCGCACTCCTCGGTTAAGAGGCGCGTGTCCTTACCATTGAGCTACCACCGCTCACTGCTCCTATTGATTGTAGCGTGATGAAAAGTATACTATAACCTGCCCAAGAGTATAAAGAATAATTGTACCAAGTTTCGTTAAAATCTGTCGAGAAGTTTTTGTTTCTATAAGGAACATACAGACAGACAGACAAAAATTTTACTGATTGCATTTTTGGCATCAGTATCGATCACTAATCACTCCCTGATAGTTATTTTGAAAATATATTTTATGTACAGAATTGACCTCTCTACAGATTTATTATAAGTATAGATTATATTTTCTGGACAATTCGTGTGATATTAATGTGAATATGAATTAACACTTTAACGGAAGACAGGTATGTAATAAAACACTTCAACGAGTGTAAACAAAATACAAAGCTGTTCCCAGTTAAGAAGATTGTCTATACCAACCATTTTACAGCATCACGTTCATTAAATTGTGTCGGAAATATTTAAAGAAACTTTTTCCTTGTAACAGCAGGTTGTTAAAACTTGGAGTTTTATTGGAGTTGTACCTGTCGGCTGCGGTAAGTTCCAAAGCGCTTGAAATGTATTTTGAGGTCTGGTTATGAAATAAATTATTTCTTAAGATTATTCAACATCTATGTAACTACGATGGTATAGAGTGCAGTTAATTGTATCATTAATTAAATCCATGAATTACTAATCATCATCATCATAAGCTATATTCGTCCACTGCTGGACGTAGGTCTTACTAATGTTAGACGCAAAAATGGAACTACGCATTAGCTCCTTTCTATTTATTTATACTATGATTAGATCTTACACGCCTTATAATAACTTACAGACGACGTACGGAACTGAATTATAAAGAAGGTGCTTACTAGATCAAAACGTAAACCAAGTAAGTAGTACTAGATAACACATTTTCTGGAACAGAATGTTCTGATGATAATTCCTGACTTATATTATTTTCAAACGTTACATGCCATGCATAGCTGGTGGCTGGTGGCTTATAATTCTCATTCCAGAATTAAAATTTGCTCCAATGAAATGCACATAGAATCATAGTTGCAGTCTTCTAAACAATAGATACGAAAAACAATAAAACCATTTTGTTGTGTAAAAAAGAGTGCGGAATCCGATATAGTTTTTTCCACAAATACCTTTGTAAATGGTGTTAAAAATTCCGATAGGCCTTTTTCGTATAATTTCTCTGTTGGAAGATAAAATACACCGTTTTAAATATTGAATAAAAAATTAAAGGTGTGGAATTTTTCAGAATATTTAGTTTGTTGTCAAGAGTCTTGCAAATCTACAATGATACTACTACGATTCTATACATAAATACATACATATATTTCATTACGCCTGTCATCGCCGAAGGGGTAGGGAGAGTCCAAGGAGCAAGGACTTATACTTAAACAACATTTGGCCAAAAATTGTGATGGGTTTGATCGACATACCCAATACCTAACACACCGTTAATCGCCTTTTACGAAATGCTAAGCGAGGAACACAGTTCGTACATATTTTTTTCAAATCCCAAAAGTACTAGAAAAGTACTCATATATACTAACTAGACGTACAATATACTCTGCAGAAGTACATAGTCGATGTAATCTCGACGCTGCAGTTACAACTAAATTAGATCTGGCCCATTCCGGATCTAGACATGTAAATGATTGGTTGTTCAGCCCAGGACCAGATGCATGAATAGTGCTCATTTTGCTAGCAACGCATGTTGCTATGGTAATGGTCGATGGTCCATATACTGGCAAATTGGCGTCAATTGTCATCATATGATATTGGTTAAGTGATTTCTTGCATTTGCGTCATTGCAATTTATCGTTTGAATTATACTATAGGGCGGCAAAGATAAAAAGTTATTCTGTTTAACATTATACTAAATGGAATTTTAAGAAACCATAACAGCCAAAAAAGATGGAATTTTAAGGGCGTTTTTGTATAACGTTGTTATGGTTTCTAATGCTGTCATAAAAATGATATATGTGTAAATAAGTAATTTTATTCTTCAATTCAAAAAATATATAACCGGTAAAAAATTAGCTACTTAACAAAATGTATTTAAGAAAAAAAACAGATTTAGTTTTTTATTTAGTTACGACATAAAATATTCAGGTTTTCTTTCTGTCATCACTTGTGCCATCCTTTATTCAAGACGATATTTAAAGTGCAGGTAAAGTTTTGAGAAAATTAATTTTCATCTCAGTGGAACAATGGAGAACGAAACTGGATGGACAAGTTTATGAATTTTAAAGCTATCCCTTGCAATCTGAAAGTAACCACTTAAAATATCTAGTGTTTGTGTAGAAGTTTTTATCTGGCATTCTAACTTGAGTATTTTTGTTGTGTGAAACAACAAAAATACTCAAGTTTTATTTATGTAACTGTTAGACATTCCTAAAGCTTCTTAATGCGCAAATGTATTCATGTCTTAGTATAAATCTGCATATTCTATAGAAGGGTTGCGTCATCTGTTCAAAGTAACTAAACAGTTTCAAATATCTTTTTGAAATTTTCAGACTGAATTCATCTTTCTAGCGCTCCATCTTCCTTTCAATTCCTTGCCGGCGTCCGCTTAAACAATGATCCCATATTTACTGGGTCAGGTTAGTATACTGAAATACATCTGGTTTCTATAAAATATTTATTGGAGTAATTAGAATGCACAGGTTTTTTTAAACGCGATGTTTTCCCTCATCGCTTGAGTTGTGGTATATACGCGTACCTACGAAGTTTTTGAAAAATCTGCAGATGCGTCTGCGCCTGGTTTGGACCATCACCCCTCGCTAAATAGGCGCATGTCCTTAGTCCTTACTATTATCTGTCGACACTTTAAAAAAATAAATATATATTTTTTTATATACCACTTAGGTGGCAGGCAAGCCTATGGACGTGTGCAACTCCAAGGGCGTCACACTCGCGCTGCCGTCTCTGTAAGAACCTTACAGAATAGAATAATACTTGATTACTTTTACACACTTTGAAAAATAAAACATTTTAGTCGTTACATACAGATAAATTATTGAACAACATACTTTACGTCGATAACGTAACATACTCTTAAAAGACGCCTTAGGGATTCCTTCACTTAGTGATGGATGAACTGGATGCCATTTTAATAAATTTTGTCCTGTAAGTACATTTTTATTGTTATTCGGTAACAATCTTGCTGGGAGTTTATGCAACAGCAACGAACCCCATGTTTTGTAATGCACCTATTGTTCGTTGCAAAATGTTATGTCTGCAGTCCGTGCCCTTCAGTAATCGGCGATGGTTCGAAAGTATTTTGACGCAACCGCAGTCGCAACGAGCTCTTTGTTGAGGTTATAACGGTGATAAAGTTGCATATGAATTATTAAGATCAATGTATAGCCTAAATGCTTTCAGATCTGGTCCAAACTTTTTCTTATATGAGCTGAGATATAAGGCGTCCTGAGAAAAAAATCATCCTTTATATAGATGTGAATTCTGAATTGAGATAATAAAAATCAGGTTATTACCTATAAAAATAACTGCCACGGCTGCAATGGCAGAATGCATGCATTATATATGCATAGATTACAATAGAAATGCGATTTCGTACTGGACATGTAGTCCAATACAAAGTCACATTTGGGGTTGCATTTGTAAGAGGACGCACGCTAAGCCTAACAAAGTGTAACATTTCAATGGACTACTACAATATTAAATTTCCAATAAACTAATTATAATATTGTAATAGTAATTTGAAATATAAAATAGCAGCTGCATATTGAGCCGTCGTCATCCTGCCGGCATTCTAAGACTTAGTCAGCGCTATTGGCTCTTCGCTGTAATGCTGACTAACAAAAGAGGTTAAGCTTCAGGGTAGCCAACAACGGGATATTGGATTTAAAAGTGTCATAATTTGTAGCTGATGCCAGCGGCGCAATGCCAAACTTCTTCTCAATTTTATTATTGGCTAAAAATAATTTTTAAATAGGTTTAAGGAGTTTATTGCTCCTTGGACTCTGGCTACTCCTTTGGGGATTGCAGGCGTCAATGCGGCAAATGCCCAAATTATTTTTGTTGTCATTGTTTGTACCAGGACAATGTTCGTACGAAAGAAAATGGTCAAAATTACAGGAAGGATCGAAAATTAGAATAATAATTTTATATGCTAAAAATAAATTTGTCTTTTTAATACATTAACAGATCACAAACTGTCGAGCGAAGAGAATAGTGAAATATAAAAGGAACGTTCCATTATCACTTTTTACTTCCAAACTTTTCTACAGGTAATGGGTTGGTATTTCTACCAATTCTGTATAAAATAGCATTAAAGGCAGTCGCTTTTAAGCTTTCGGTACTTTTTGAAATCATTATTGCATTATTATCGGACTCATTTCACTTTCACGTGCAATCGTCGTTGGATTTCTAAAGTCCAGGCACTTTCGCCGCCGTTAAAACCCGGATGGGTAATCAGCGTTAAGATATCGTTCATACTCACGTATTTTATTACGAATATTAGATCATTAGATGTGGAACCTTTCTAACATATCTATTTACGTAATTTTATTATATGTATTTCAAAGTTGAAGACAGACCGTTTTTAAATGTGAAAGGTTGTATTTTATTAGGGTCACAACATTTTATGACGCCAATGGTAGATTGTTTAATAAAATAAACTATATATACTTTTAATTAGAACTAGAATAGTTAATAGTAATAAAACTTGTTTAATAAATAAACAATTTTGTGATGTCAACATTGTTATTTAATAAACAGTGAGCATATAAACTACCTGGAGTGGTAATACGCTACAGGCGTTACCTATACGTTATCGAATTAAGGCAGTAATGATTTGTCACAGACTATATATCAGCTGTTGACCAATGGAGATCAAATTAAAATTGTTTTTTGTTTTGCTTTAAGTTTGTGTAATGTACTTAGCAAACATTGGAGCGACGCATAATAACCAAACTACGACGAAGTACTATAATTAAATGCTCTAAATAATGACACTAAGATCGGTTGATGACCAATGACACTGAGATCCAGTAAGATCACTAATACTGAAAGTTGGCAACAATCTTCTAGTGACAAATTCAGCATTTCCGTCCACTCAGTTTGTCGGTATTTCCAATTCAACTAAGCGACTGAAACAAAAATAATTGAAAGAAATGTATTTCTATGAAATGAGCAGTTTTATCCTCTTCTAATCGCAACAACGTAAAAATTTTACGGAGGAAAAAGATTTAATGTTAAAAATAACTGAAAAGAAAATGACAGACAGAATTATGACAATAATCTCACTAATATGTAAAAGGTCAACGTTTGTCTGGACAGTCGTGGATTCAAATAAAATAGGCCTCAAATTGGCCTTGACCTAGACTGCTATATAAGCTAAGCTAACCCGAAATAATAGGCTGTACCCAAAGGACTTACGTTAATCTTTATTTAGTAGTCGGAATTCTATATAAACAAAGCCAAGGGCGTCAGACAATAACTAAATAGCTGATAATCAATTAGTCCATTCGGTAATAATATAGCGTAAATGTTGAAGAGGCGAGTGAGGTGTGTAAGGATCGTGCCATATGGCGTTCGGTTCTCTCTGCCTACCCCGCTAGAGAAGTGGCGTGAAGTTTAGTTAGTTAGTTAGTAAATGTTACATTTTTATGTGACAGTGATCTGTCAGTGTACCTTTGCAAAATAAATAAGCGAGTTGACGAAAAAAGATGATTTAGTTCATTGGTTAAACAATTGGTAAACGTATTTTTATTTTATTCAATAAACAAAAAATAGGAAGATATTCATCTTAAGTAAAATTAACGTGTTAAAATTCACGTGACGTCACGGAACCCATTCCAGAACTTTTAGTTTGCATGAAATGAGAATGTTTATCTATGAAAGTATTTCATCGGGACAGTTAATATATAATATATATGTCAATCGATTGATGTAACTACTAACTGACCTCTACAGAAGTCAAGCAAAACTAGCAGCAATCAAATCAGGATGGGTGATAGCTGAGTTAATTCAAATTGCGCCGCGGTGCGAATGGTTAAGGTTTAGTTCCAGGGCTTTTTCGCACATTCGCAGTATTCTAAATAATTGACGCGTGGCCTGATTACCTTCTTCAAATGTTTTGACAAGAGGGCTACATTTTTCAATGCGTTTCGGCACGGTCGACCATTGACCTCATGAGAATCGATACTGAAAGTTCCGTTGTCAGTCAAAACTCGCAAACACGAGAATTAAACAATAGCAAAATTGGGGCGTAGTTTTCCTAATGATTTGAGTAGGCAGGACTCAAAAAACTAGTCAAATACAGAAGTGAAATATTTGATCCATTGACGATAATGCAATCTGACGCGTTCGTTGACCAGCAATAGACGACTTTAAGCCGATGTTATTGATGCAAGCATTATTAAGAGACAACTACATGTTAATCATACTAATTCTTCGGAATTTAAAAAGGGCTTTCACTCTATTTATTCAGGAATCCCAACAATAACAAAAGAAGACATATCAATACAAATTCTTATTTGACAAACCAAAACGAATACAGCACCAACACAACACGAAAACCGCTTTGAATCAACAAAAATTTGCATCGAACAAACTCGACACAGTGAAACCATCGTTGGATACAAACAAAACCTTTTTTAACTCCGAAACTGTATAAAAATATCCAAGTTGAAATTGTATCTACGTTCACCGTGCAGTGTCAACGCCCCACACAGGCTGCAAAAAGGAAAAAGATAGCCAAGTTTAATTGGAAACCGCACACTGGGGGTTCTGCAGCTATTTTATTTGAGTCCTAGACTGAAGAATGATCAATTTGTCAAGATTCCTATATGTCCACGAGAAATATCTAGATTCAAACGTGTGTGTGTGTGTAAAAAATTGTATGTGCAAACCAACAAGTAGTGAAGTCCAAGGCTTTAGATATAATAATTTCCTTTTTTTTATGACAAGGTTCTGGTTTCTAATAATAGATATCTAAGTCTAAAATATCTAAAAAAAATGCGAGTGAAATCATTCGGCTGCGGCTAAAATTAATGTTCGTCAACGAACTCGTCCTTTAAAATGTTAATATAACTAAAAATATTACTGATTGATAATTTCATGAATAAATTATGAGAAGATATTTTTTTTAATGCGGATTCCTACAATAAGGACTAAGCGGCATTTCCGCTGATATGAACCTAGTATTTTCGCTACCCCTAAATCTGCATCTGAATGGACGAAAAAGGCATACACAATGTAGAGACGAAACAGTGAAGTCAACAGTGGTTTTGTTTATTGTCATTCGAATAATTTGTAAAGGTAGTAAATAAGCTATCGTGGCTAAATGCTTATGGTAGGCGGTCGATATGTTACAAAAGTGCGTAGCCTACCTTCGTAAACCCTCTTTGAAGAATAATATGCTGTAATTCATAGGAAAAAAGGATCTCTGATGGAACATAATACGTGTAAGAGATAATTTTCCAAACCATAGATTGTAACTCAATTTAAATTGACTTGTGGGAAAGCTATTGATTTTATATTAGCAATTTTTCCTTTTAAGATGAACGTGTCCTTTTATCTTGTTTTTGGTATTGTTCTTTATGTTAACAACAAGGGCAGAGTTTCACTGGTGTCAATTACATTGTGTCAAAAGCGTTACCAGTTTAATCGCGCGTACCGGTCCTGCGCGATACCGGTATCTAATGTTTTGCACTCCACTGTACGAATTACTTCACAGTGAAAAAGTTTAACTTTTGTATGAAGGCATTTTGTTTAAATATGTATTCCCATTTTTTTAACAGATAAGAAAAGGATATACGTGGATACGGATATGCGTGACTTTTATGAACACATGTGCAAATTGCCTACTCCCTAAAATATTAAATAGTGTAGTCAATCAATAAAAAAATATATAATATACCTACACTACACTTCATTGGATTTAGATATTTTTATCCCGTAATTAGACTTTAATGATATGCACACTAACTAACTAACTAAATTTCACGCCACTTCCCTAGCAGGATAGGCAGAGAGAATCGAAAGCCATATGACACGCTCCTTAAGCACCTCACTCGCCTCTTCGACATTTATGTCTATAACTCTTTAACATGTGACAACCACGGACTAGAAAAGGACTATGGAGTCCTTCTTCCTCTCAGGCTTCACGCTGTAGTATGACAGCGGGGGCTCTCATACTACAGCGTGAAGCCATGTTTATGCATGTGAGATTCTTATGGATACCAGATATCGGAAATCTGTCATTTGGAGCGCTTATATCAATGTGTGACCTAAGTTGCGTGTCTAGTTAGAGCACCAGCGGAGCTTCAATGTTATTATAATTCTAGTTAGGGGCGCGGAGTCCGTCTTTTTTACTAGTCCGTGGTGACAACATTTTAAATTGTTCGGCTATTCTATAAACTAGGTAAGCGAGAACTAGTTGTTTTGCAATAAGGCTGTTGTTATGTCTTGAATATTTTATTAATAAGGAAAGGGATATAATGGTTTTATTATTGAATGGACTCCAACATAGACGTGATAACCTACCTACTAATAAAAATTGAGTGAATGTATCAGGCTGAATGACAGGCGTTCCATAGAGTTAAGCTATGCATAATTGATCAAAGGTGCCCTTCTGTGTTCCATTCGACAGTAAATACGTACAGTCTGCTTCGAAATTTGTGAAATGAACAAAAATATACAAATAAATGTGCAGCTTGTGACACATGATCCTGTATTCCTATAAAATAGACATCATTTCTTCCATTGGTTGTTTGAACCGAGTAGTCGGTAAGCGTCCAAATAATCTTAGTCCTTTTAATTTTTGTGCCTTATTGGTTCGGGTCTGAAAAATAATATTAGCAACAGTTTTCCTTGCCTAGCTTATTAAAGGCGACTAATGATGTAGCGGGTGTAGGGTTTGTGATTGTGTAGGCGACGAATTAGCCGCTTATGATTTTTTTTTCACAATTTTCATCTTATGTAAACCAATTTTATTTGTGCATAAAGTGGTTAAAATGCCTTGTTGCTTTTTTGACTCTGTCTTCGTTTTCAGGGATTGCGGGCGTGATGTTTTATGTACCTCTATATATACATATAAATAAATATTAATATCCGACAACATCACATACATTGATCTGACTCCGTGGTAAGTAGCTAAAGCACTTGTGTTACGGATATCAGAAACAACAGTGGTATTATAAATATATACTTAAATATTGGATATTAACACCCAGACACAGAATAAACACAAGTATTCATCATACGAATATTTGTCCTGGGTGGGAATCGAACTTACAACTCTTGGCGCATGGGGCAGGGTCACTACCGAATATGCCATCGAGCTTGTCAAAAATATACCTCTATAGAGATATAGGTGTCTAGCTAGACTTTTAAAAAAATATTTTTAGTCTAACCCACTAGGTTTTCTCTGGCCCGCCTTTACGATTCCAACTGTACGTATTTGGCGGACAAACGGCGCTGAATAAAATATCCCTAGCTGCCTAGGCGCAGTAGTTAAGTTAAGCCCCCTCGTTTACTGCAAATCGATAGCAAACAGGGGCGCTGGTGAAATTTAAATGAGCCCACTTCCATGTGATTGCATTAATGTTGCTGTGAGCTCTTGGGCTACCGTCGAGTATCATTTGAATGCAGTATCAACGAGTCGTAACAAAAGTACTTACTTATATGTAGGTACATAACTCTGCAAGATGGGTCACGGTTATGTTAATAGAACCCCTGACTTTACTAGTTATATCTATGTATGTTTATATCACATATGAAATTAATTACCTCGAATTGAAGGCGCATCGTGTCCCATTGGGAAATGAACTAATATTGCAATTTAATCCTAGCCTGGATTGGTAAAGTAAAACCGATGCCGGACAGAATACTGGTTAAGCCTTAATTGGTTGTAACGAAACAATATATTTGGCATGTCTCTACCAAAAGTCAAAATGTATCAGAAAATAAAACGACACATTTACTTGAAAAAATCACTGTCCTTGTCTTATCCAATTATTTATTAATGACATCGTAAAGCTATCGCTATTTTACTGGTATGATGACGTCGGCTGCACTATAGTAGACCTTGGTTCATATTAGAAAGACAAAACGAACGTTAATGCGGTTAAGTTTGCTATACACCGGCGTCCAAGGGCGCGCACTAGTGCAGCGAAATTGCCTCGCGACAATATCTCTGCAATACTCTGCGCCATAACAGTAAACATATGTTATGGCTCTGTGACATAAATCTTTAAGTTTCAAACTGTCTTGTTTGACCCGCGGAAAGAAGGAAAGAGGTATGTGCAAAATATTGCCATTGCGGAATTGTACTGACACAGTTCCCTGCGCTATATTCCTTGGACGCTTCGAGTCTGGGGCACGGCTCACTGAGCAAGACAGAGCGAATTCAGAAGAAATGCTGCGCTCAGTAACGAGTTAGTAACAGATAACTGGAAGTTAGTAACCAATCACTGATCTGGCTTTATTTTGTAGCGCAATAGAGCGATTGAGAGTTCCACCTATGTTGCTAAGTTTCTTAAGTTTAAGAGCAACAGAGACATAATATTTTTTTTTTTATTAATAACGGATTATAATACTTAGGGAGCTGGACGGCTGTACGGAGATAACTTGCACCCAGCGAAACATGATTGTTAGTTTTAGTGAGTCGGTGGGACATTGCCAGTTCGAGCCCATACATGCTATAATTCACTGGCAGGTCTGTCAAGCACAAACTTGGCATAGCATGTATGGGCTGCTATATACAAATATATATAGAGCGTACCATCACAAAATACGAAGCAGAGATTGGTATAACACTCGCTCATCGAGTGAAGTACAAAACATCAACACAAATTATGAGAAATTACCATATGTATGAATTTTCCTTCAATTATTTGTACTAATGAAGAAACGAAATTAAATTGGTGTCCTGAGACTAATTTACCTTTTTTACTCCTGTGGAGACACCAGGGCATCACCCTACAACGGTGCCTAGAAAAATCCTATACAGACAATTACGACCACTAATTACGCTGTTACGAAACTGTTAACTGTTGCCCAATTAAAATAAGCCGTAGATCATTAACCTCTTTTCTTATACAATGTAGCTCGAGTGTAATATCTTTATAAGTGTCATTACAGGAGGTAGGTAGGCAACAGGAGTAGTTGACTATCGTTCTTATGGCGACCAAATTAAAGGTGAATACGATAAAGCTACTTTTATTACTGAGTTACATTATTTTTTATGGCTTTGACCAAGACAGTAACTATATTTTTTACAAAGAACATCAGATTTGTCGACAGACAAATATTTCATATATGGCTTAACTAGTCGCCTACCGTAAGTTTGCAAATGACAGTTGTATTTTTCAAATTAAAAGTACTGATCCCGAGGAATTGAGCAATCTACATATTTAAAAAAATGGTGGCCATCAATTCATAGTTGAACATGAACTGAAATCTATCTGTGCGTTAATTTAAAGATAAGTCACGTGATATTATAACCTCAGTGGTACTTAAATGACGTTTCAGGCCAACTACGGGCTTTTGCATACCGGTAAGACACTTCCACGGTGGCTTGCTCCCGAATCTCGTAGCTAACACGTAAACTTTAGAGATAACATGTTCCACACTTGAAACTTAGCGTTTTGGAAACGGAATCCGAGTTTGTCTATATTCTTAAAGATTAAACTACATTGATGCTTAATTTACTGCATTCATTTAGTTTTGCGTTTTATAATGTAAATTAATCTAAGTAGGAGTCCCATGTTGGTCTGAGACTTAAAAATAATTTACTAACTGTGACCCAACCTGCCTGTAAAGGCTTGTCAAAGACTTTATTAGGGATGACGACTGAATTAAAAAGCTATCATTCTATTTGGTCCGTCCGTTAGATTATACAAAAATAAATACAAGACACATAATTTTTATCAAATTAACAAAAAAATTACAAAAATAAAGAGCATCAAACTTTTGGAGTGGGGGGTTTGTGACGTCACTTTTAAGTAAAATTTGTCTTTAGCTGTGACGTCACGCGCAACTTGAAAGCAATGTATCTTCTTGTTTGACTAATAAATTTAAAATTACGTGTTCAATATTTTTAATAAGCTATCTTTGGCTTAAACCATTCCCTATCTAACCCAGCTCAAATTTTTTTTTTAATAAAAATGGTTGAAGGAACATACTGCTCTTTGAACCTTGCCTACTTCTTCGGGGGCGATTTTAAAGTAATCTAAGAATAAAAACCCAGACATTTCTCGACTTTTTGGTGAATGTTTATCTTGAGCCATTTTAGTCCCAGTGCCGTCAACTACTGATTGAACATTGAACCAGTTACCAAGTCCTAATTAAGTCCTCCGTCGCAGCTTTTGTTTATCTTAACGATTAAGATCTTGTTGAATTTGATCGTACGCTTTACGCGTTTTCTGAAGCAAGTTCGAGTCGATTATTCTAAACTCTGACATTCACTAAAATCTAGACAACAGCGAAAGTTTGTTGACTTTAGTATTAGAAGCCACGCTATATATTCTAGATGTCAGAAATGTAGATGTAAAACACTTTTAAGGGGCTGTACCCGAATCTCGGGTCTAACGAGTAAACTTTCGAGATAACGCGTGTTCTACCCAAGTAACACACAAGCATGATAACAGTACTAATGCGACTCATAACACAGTTAATAGTTACGTAAAATTTGTGTTACAGTTAAGGAAATAGCTAAATTCTGACTAACGTTGTATTACGGCTATTATAATTTTTTAAGCTTAGTAAAATTTGTATAATTTCGGCTTCTTTCTTAAGGCTTAGTAATAACTTTTATTCTCAATATTACACAAACGTTTCTAAGCTTACAGAGTTTCACATAGCTTTAATTTGCATAACAGTAAGCTAAAAGATAACAAGCTGAATAAACGTAATGTACAATACTATTATACAAACATTATTAAGCTTATTGCTGTTAAAAATGCTATATTCTGTATAAAGTACCCTCAGCAACTAGATGCTGAATAATAGTGTTAAAATTCGGTTTTAAAATGCTTGTATCTGAATAACAGCTTTAATATTATTTTGAAATCTTATAAGGTTCTTTATTTTGCGAATTATTCAGCTGCTGATAAAAAGTATTTTCTGGGTTCTAATTAAGCTTATATTGGTATAAAAGAAATGTAGACATAGTTTATAACTCTATTACACATACTTCTATTCTTATACCGAAACTAGCAGTTTTAAAGTTAGTTAAACAGTATTTACACAGAAGAATGCTGAATATTGCTTTATTTGTAGATATTTATTAAACGTTAGTTGTTGTAAGTTGGGCGTAGGCAGCATAGTGTTTAGTAAACTAGCTGTGGAAGAAAGCGGTCAAGCTAACCTTAACAGTCAAGTGCGATCGTACATAGAAGAGTGTTCCGTACCCGCAATTTCATATACAGACTGTGTGGGTGACGATGATTACACATCTAGTGGAGATGAATCAGATGAGAATATTAACGAATTCAAAAATACGCGCGGTCCGAATCATTTTATTCTAGCGTTTTGTATTTGTAGTACATTCAATGCGGTAGTATAAATCTACCTTTTGTTGTGTCCGAGGTTTTGAATTTGTATAGTATACTCAAATTTTGTGTCATTATGATATTATTAATACGTATCTTTAAATAAAAAAAACTATTGTATACCTATCTATATTGTAATCTGAATGTCGAAAACAGCTCCAAGAATTTTCATAAAATTTAGCATGTAGGGGGTTTCGGGGGCAATTAATCTATCTAGCTAGGTTTAATTTTGTTTTAGGTTTCCGTTTATCTATACTTATAATAAATCTGTAGAGAGGTCAATTCTGTACATGAAATATATTTTCAAAATAACTATCAGGGGGTGATTAGTGATCGATACTGATGCCAAAAATGCAATCAGTAAAATTTTTGTCTGTCTGTCTGTATGTCTGTATGTTCTTTTTAGAAACAAAGACTACTCGACGAATTTTAACGAAACTTGGTACAATTATTCTTCATACTCCTGGGCAGATAGTATACTTTTCATCACGCTACAATCAATAGGAGCAGAGTAGTGACGGGAAATGTTGGGAAAACGGGAGAAGTTACTCCATTTTTAAGCTTCCGTCGCGTGTGCAGCCTTGATGGTTAAAGTTACATAGAAATCATGTATGACGGAAATAGTCTATATAATATTAACCATAAACGCGGGTGACACCGCTGGCACAGCTAATGTAGGTATAATATCCTATAATAATATCATATAATAGTTTTCAGACAATGAAAAACTGCTACATTATCATTAGAATAGATGGGGAACCAAAAGAGACCTCGTTTCTTTTCCCTTTTTAGCATTTTAATAAGGTATGCAGTACATACGAGTAGTTAACTCAAACTAGACATAGGTACGTAAGTTGAAAAAAAAAAAACATGATTACCACAGCTTTTTTTCTAAATAAAACAAAATAAAAAAAATATTTTACATCCTTTTTATGTTAGATTGGTATACCTAAATAGCTTTAATTCATTTGCTTAATTATTTTTTTTTTATTTAAGTAAAATGATTGCATTATATAATAGTTAAATAATAAAGTTCGATCGATCACCTAATCATTTTTCCACGAAATTCTAGTTTTTGATTGTTCTGTTTTGAACCCTAATAAGCTGTTTAATAAAACATGTGAACAAATACTCAACTGTTATTCAGAAATTATTCCGCCATACCGCGCTTTGCCAAATAAAGGCTTAATATGTGACGAGTCAAAACTATTATTCAGCAGCAGCTCGGTAAAACAGCTCCGTGAGCAGCTAATAATCAGATTTATAGGAATCGCCATTATAACCTCAAAAAAAAAATGTTTTTGGAATTGTTTTTGCTATCAAATGCTGTGTTTTATTAATTCAGATACAAATTCGAGTATTATACATAAACTAATTATTACTTTTAAAACACTAAAATAAGGAATTACGCTAAATGTTTTTTTTTGCCTTATTTCTGTCTTGTACATTAACTTATTTCTATCATTAAACTTCGATATTGAAGCGGCGCGTAAAACCAATAGTTACAGGACATACGTTATTGACGACAAAATTACTTGCGCAATATTATTTCACTTGTATAATAGCTAAAACTCGTATTTTTAAAAATTACTTAACAATTCCAAGTATTCATTCCGTCCACATTAATATCTTAATAAATATTAATGATGTCAACAATTTCTTGAAGGAAACACACATTTTGTTTGAAATAGTGTGGTACAAATGTGCTTATAGCTGAGTAGTTTTTGAATATCACAGCCACAAATATTTATCTGAATAAACATGATAAAACATCTGTGTATAAGTAACGACTGCCGTTTTTCAGACGTTATTAAGCTATGTGGACAATTACATTGCTACTACTCAGATTTTATATTGCTATTATTCAAATTAAAGCATTTAAAAGTGTGCCCAATTTGCTTGAATAAGAGCTGAGTACACGTTTACTCAGACATTAATCAACAGCTTTTTAAGCTTATCGCTCCCGGGTTTGCTGTTACTAAGACCTTATACTGCTATCTGTGTTACTTGGGTACCCAGTACGGTTCGAGCAGGCCTCGAGTTTGTCTATGCTCGCTAAGATTAAGCGTGCTGCCGACTTCGCTGCATTTATTCATAAAGTTTAAACTGTAATGATACAAGTATTTACGTCGCTCTGAAATTTGTATTCGTTGAATTTTTGTTTATAATTGTTCTTGTATCCACATACAAGAACATTTGTCATTTCTTATAATAAGTATTAGGTAAACATGGGCACATAAGAATATTATGTATAATGTAATATTATATTATCCAATATGGATATGTAGAGATTGTATAAAACTATCCCGTTCTTATAAAGCCTACAAATGATGAAAAGAAATGTGATCGCATAGACAACTCCTAATATCATACGAAAATACAAAATCTATTTTACCTTGTGTGTTTTAATAGGTAGGTACATGTAAAGTATCATCATGAGTTTTTAATATTATTGTCGTATTTTGATTTGGACGAGGACATTAGTGTTAACTGCAAGCCATTCTTTAATCAATTCAGTAAGCAATACGTAATCTAAAGGTTGTTTTGTAGAGCAATTAGACTTATAATTATCTAATGCATCCATTGTCCCAAAGGATAAGACCTCGAACTAAATTGAGAGAGAAGATAAAATTAGATATTGGCAGTTATTTCTATTCCCACTATCCCCTAAGTGGCAGTTCCGATGCGCCCACTCCCGTCACAATGGCTCCCCGATTGACTTTCTCCGGCGCATCTCGTGACGTCACGACCTAGTTCCGACAGACGAAGCCCGTATTTGGGTTACTGGGGTTGCTTGGCAACTAGGCGAGACTAGTTTCTGCCCGCAAGTTCGCCTGTGTGCGACCGAATCACAGCGAACTCGTCTCGCTTGCCAAATTATATTTGCATTGCCTAGCGCCTTTATAGTCACTGTGGCTGTTAACACGAAAGTTGTGTGTTAGTATTATGCTAATTTAGCCAATTTAATCAATGAGCCTTCACAGAAAATTAATATAAGTTGTTATGTGAAGAAGGAAACTTAGAATATTGGACATTAGGATTAAACACGGAGTTTGTCCTGTTGATCTAAAACCTAAATCATATGAAATGTTGCTAAAACACTTTTGAGGTTCTTCTTCGATCACACAGTTCTTAGATCCACAACAGCCCAGAAACGTTGTCTAGTGGAGACGAAAAGGTTAAATTTTTATCATAGATAAGTTCAGTCGTTTGTTAGAACGAGTATAAATACATAACTTGTAATCCATATAAATTATAACGTAATGTGGCTTAGGAAAATATATTAATTCGCCGGCACTAACCACATATTAACAAAACGGGTTTGTTTTAAATAAGGAGCATGGCCGTATTATTTGGGCCACGTGTTTGTCAAATAGGGCGACTGCTAATTGTGAAACAAAATAATGTCATTCAATAACGTAGTACTTCTAACCTATTTTCTGGGTAGAATTTTAGCACTTTTTGTATGGGGATTTACGAGGATAACGTATTATATGAATTTTATCAAGAGATACAACAATACAATTCCCAGAGATACAATTCCCTATAGAATACTATATAGTAAGCTCGTCTATAATAAGAGCTACGCTGAGGAAGTCGTACTCGTACAATAGTGATGGATGGCGGTCCTAGAGCTATTTTATTTATGTATGTTATCTATTTCTTATTCCTATATCCTTATCTATGAAAGGGTCGGCTTTAGCCAGTATCAACTTGATATTATCAACTACTCACAGGAAATCAATACTGTTATATGTTTCGCTCGTTAATCACGGTCTGAAAATGATTTTTTTGATAAAATAATTGATAAAAATATTATTAAGTTTGATAATTTCATATAATAAAAATAAATATATATATCATTAAAAAAATATTTATATTAAAAATAAATGAGATTCTCGGCTGTCCAACCCCCCTGCAAAGGCGACAAAGCACTTTTAATACTGATGTTGCAAATATCCATTGGTTACGTCGATAGAAGTCACCGTCCACGACCACCGTCACCTTTGATTATATTTAAAAAAATATATGATCTATTGCCACTTGGTACATACCAAGTGGCAATAGATCAAATATGCAGGACTTTTACATAAAAGCCCTGCATATTTTGAAAGATATCATGGAATAGCGATGCGTACCTACTTGTTGGCATATTCACCTGGTCATAGAACAGGCCTATAATTGTAACTACGTTGTTATCTTCTATTAAATTCAATTCTAATCTCCCGTTATGGGGTATCATATAAGTTATGATAATGACTTTAGATAAGCAAGTGTTAGGTAAGCATTAAACAGCGATAAAGAAGGATCGTAAAAAGTATAACCTCAATCACGTCGTAAAGGTGCTTGTCTATCGATGTTTTATATGTAGGATTCATCTAGGATAGTGAAGGAAGAAATTGCACGAATTGGCTGCACAAACCTGAATAATCAACAGATTGAAAGACATAGCACCCGTGTCCCGTTGTTTTCATACCTATTTTGGATATAGATCATTTTGGCCACTCCTTCATATTCTAATTGCAAGAAAAAACTAGTGTCAAAAGTATTTGGGTACTAAGTAGGCCGAATATGATAGCTTGCAAAAGTATTGATTGATAATAGTGACGATATATTTTTTTATCTTAGTTTATATGTTCGCGAGATACCCAATAAAAAATCGAACCTTTCTTGTAATAAGATTAAGGAGTATACTGTTATTTAGTATACTGTAATTAGCGTTACAATTTGTGGCCTACCGCACTCTCGAATCCCTTAATGTCCTCATTGATGATATCGGTCACGGCGGCCAATCTCAACGAGGATTTAGCCATCTGCGCGGGAGATATTATAGTGCACAAGTGTGTGCGCAAACACAGGTGCACTCTCGATTCCTTTACTCTCATAGTCCGGTGAGACGGCAATTCGACATGATCGGTGAGAGGTCAGGCGCAGGACCAACGGCTTAACGTGCTTTCCACGAGGTAATTAAACCGCCAACTTCGTGACTCCGGACTGTACTGAGTAATTTCATTATTAAATAATCAACCACAATTTTTTGGCCCAACCCGACCTTTGAACCCGAGACCTCTTGGTCCTTTAACGGCGCATGCTACCACTAGATCAACGAGGCATTAAATATACATATGTACAACCTGGGTCTTTTACAAGAAGAAAGTGACTAGGCAATGCAGATAAATTATTGCAGGCGTTGTCTCGTACTACTTATTACTGATTACCATAATTATCTTTCTACTCGTGTTAAGGTATTTTCCAGGTTAATCAGTGCCAAACAAATAAAGCTTTGTATTGTAATTGATGTATGTTTAGAAATATGCCAATAAAATTTAAATTACTTTATAGTTCGCATAATCTTGTAAAAGACTAATCGTCTTACCACAAAAAATTTAAACATCGTTTAACTGTAAACATTTTACCACAATTTTTCTTAAATTTCTGTTAAACAGCCGCTAGACAGATGCTTAAGTTTTTTGTGGTAAGACGGTCTGTTTATATATCAAATACCTATCGTTGTAATAAATGATTTTGAATTTGTGTCAGTAGATACAGAAATTTTCTTTTTAGGTATTGTAGCCAATCCTTTGCGGTAATACGAAAATAGTGTTTATTACTACCAACTTAACCATCAAGGTCGTTGATAGCATCATTTATTCCACCTCATTTTGAGTTAGCCCAGACGCAATCGTTCCTTCGCCACAGGACTAAATTGAATCGTAAAATGAATTTTAAAGCCACTAACCGAGTAATTTCTTACGATCCCTCCCACGTCTGAAAATTAATCACAGAGTAGTTTTTATTTTCAACTTTTTGGACGTTTACCAAGATGTGAAGGAGTTAAAATAAGTTTTGCTGCATACGGTAATTAAGTTTTCATAACTAAAGTGTTGCAAGTGAAGCAAGCGAGATTAGTTCTGTCTCGCCATTCGTACCTAATTAAATGATGTAGAGGATGCACAGCAGCATAGGGTGGGCGATTGTCACTTGCAGGGTAAGCTAACTTTTGCAGTCCAAGAAGTTCCTAGGCGTAGCTATATTTTCCACATAATCTGGTAGGGAGGGATCCACACATAACGGAATTATAAATTTTTCAATAAAAAGCCGGTTGTAATCGAAACATTGTTGCATCTCCCCAATGGCGTAGCGCGCCTTGGCGGGGCCACGTATACTTTTTTTGGGGGGCCCTTATGAAGGGTAAAGATTTCTCACAAAAGAAAAAAATAATGTTTGCATAAAATTAGTAAAAATATTTATTCATCATAATTATCGTCACTTTTTTTAAAATGTTTGACAATTCAAATTCAAATTAAATATACACTCTCCTTGCCTTTTTTCGGCAAACTGATTCATTAATTTTGAAGTTTTTATTATTTTTTGCTTACGCACTCCGGGGGCCCCCGTCGCCCGGGGGCCCCGTATAATTGATACGGCAGATACAGCGGTAGCTACGCCCCTGCATCTCCCTTAACTACGGCTACACCTATGCCATAGACTCCCCCTGCTCCTATTTCAAAGCTGTAGGTACATTCATGACGAGGATTAATAGATAGTATACTCTTGCACTATTAAACTGTATCCTGATCAGCCGTAGACACCAGCGCTCAATTAACGCTGCAAAATGCAAACAGTATTTGAATTTGGGTACGGTTTGCTATTTAGATGCTATCTCCAATCAAATGTGCAGAGTTTTGAGTATTCAAATTGAGCGTGCATTCTATTAAGTCCTACGATTTTCTAGTTTTAGGCAGAAATACATGCACGACACATTATAGGTAGATAGGCTTTAAATTATTACGGCAACTTTAGACAAACGTAGGTACAGTAAGACAAATGACGTAATATTGCTGCTGATGCTAAATGTGGCACAGATAATTACCTAGAGATGGCAGTGACGAGAGGATAGCAGTGGCTAGAGGGTGGCTTTTAAGGTAAACAACCCTAAAGAAGAGAGATACACCTATACCTAAGGAAAGTCTAAATGTCGTCCCTACTGGACAACAATAGCACTTCAGGTCTCCCACGTGACCATTACCCTCATTCTGGTAACGGAGGACAAATATAACCATATGGTGTAAGCGTGTGTAAGTTTAAACCCTTACCGGCGACAGTGACACCTTTATGAGGGCACAATGCGCTGAGACACGAACGGAAAGAGCTATTGTAGCTTTGTAGAGGGTCGTTGCACCGCGCCAATGGCAGGTGGACTAACAATAGAGATGCAAGTAACCCGAGACGGAGCTTGCTTTCTACAGGGCGCCAGGGCTGTAGGGAGGGCTGGAGAAATGGGCTCCAGGGTCCACACGTGTACAGTAAATACCCTATATATAAATAGATTAGATATAAAATAAAGACGAGTGAAACGGCGACATATTTAAAGCGGTGGTAGCTCAATGGTAAGGACACGCGCCTCTTAACCGAGGAGTGCGGGTTCAAACTCGGGCACGTCTGGATTTTTCAAATCTATGTACGTATTTATACCACTAGGTCGACGGTGAGAGAAAACATCGTGATATAACCTGCAAATCAAATAACTTTGGATTTGTAACCATGATCCAAATATTGATTGGTTTCCCTATGTAAGTTACGAAGGTCAGATCGGCAGTCGCTTCAATGTAATTACCAGACTCGCTAAATTTTGGATCATGGTCTAAGCGGACCCCGTCTAAGCATGGGACATAACGCTAGGAAGACGATGATGAAACGGCTACATATTGAGAAAAAGAAAATGGTTAAGTTATTTTTGCTCGCTTATCAAAATTACGTTCAACAAGTTATTTGAAAGTCTCCATATATTAAAATAGGTATCAATTATGTTAATAATATGGAACTTATTCTTCGTTTGTTTAGGATTATTATAAAAGCAACTCTTTGTTATGGTTACCAAAATAAACGTTGTTAGAAGTAGGTAATTACCAGCATGAATGTAAGATTTCCAAAGTTAGTAACTTCATTGTTCTTATAAATAAAACACACCTTAAACAAATTAACATTAGTAACAAATTCTTTCGAATAAACATTTCTATTAAACGTTTTACAGAGGACATTATATATTTAAGGCTAGCTGACCCTTGTCTCATTAGGTTGGTATCTAGTTTCCAGATAGTTAAGGATGACCCAAAAGTATCAAATAGACAAAAACATCTGAACTAACAAAGTGTATTTGCACAATAGGCTAGATGACTAAAAAATTCTGCTTAGTCCGTCAGTTAGATTATAAAAAAATATTGAACACGTATTTTTTAATTTATTTGTCAAACAAACATTGACGAAGATACAATGCTTTCAAGTTGCGCGTGACGTCACACTTTCGTACAATTTCTACTAAATAGTGACGTCGCAAGCCCCCACTCCAAAACTTTGATGCTCTTTATCTTTGTGATTTTTTGTTAATTTGATAAAGCGAAAAATATGTGTCTAGTATTTTTGTATAATCTAACTGACGGACTAAATAGAATCATAGTTTTTTAATGCAGTCATCATCCCTATTGAGTTAGGGCTCTTTGGGTTAAGAGACGAAAAGCTCATAATTAGTTATTCCGTGCCCATATTCTACCTAATTACGTCCCTGGCTCAGACCGCCGAGGGAAGTCGCGGTCACGAGGCAAGCGAGAAACCGCAAATCATTGGACGCTCTGAAAACGTTTACCTTTCCACATTTTAATTCCTATGGAGTAATTTACACGAGGGAGATCAAGAGAGAGAGAGAGCGAAGACGAAGAATTATTTCAAGAGAGACAGTTATGCACTTATGTCAAAGAACTTTTTCGTCATTTGTTAATTCTGACTAATGAAATAAAAAGTTCTATCATATAATGACTCGTGTTGACGTGTTTAATGTCCTAATTTTCAATCAGAAAAGATTAGTTTTTACGGCTCTGTATCCCGTTGTCTCGGTGCAAAGATTTGGAACGCAGAAATACCCTATTTTGAAAAGGTTTTACGGCTCCAACAATGTGCTTGATACCCGATACATTCGTTACCGATTTCGTGCCAAATGCCAAGTCACAATCACGACTCACGATGTCACGGATATCGGTTGCTAAAGACAAACGAGTTACGCGCAAGAATTCAGTTTACATTTCAGAGGGAACGTTACAACAGAGATAATTCTGAAGAGAACCAGTAGTTACTCCTGTTACTATTTGTTTTTATTTATACTTGCTTAGTTTTATTAGATACTTGCTGTTGCCTGTGTGACTTTGTCCGTGTGGAATTTAACAAAAAAAAAAACTTTTTTTTTGCGAGGGCCTTACTTCTTTTACTAAAATAGAAGCAGCCAAAGTAACTACTTTTACGTGAGCTAGTGAACGACAGTTCCGTTATAATCAGTTATCCGTTTTTTTTTAATAATCTCACAGATAACTTGTCTATGAACAAGCAGATTGTCAGAGGAAAGACTAAAACTGTATTTTTTTTTGGTATACGATTGTGTATGCTTTCTTATACATCTTATATTGTTTTGTGCCCACCGCGCGAAGACGGGTCATGGCACTAGTGTATAAATAAAGTGAAATTTCTAAGAACAGATTTCCAATAAACCCACAGTGGCCTCGATATGTCTGCTTTCCTTGTTTCCCAGATTTCCATTTTCCCGTTCAAAACGTAAAACTAAGCTTTCTGCAACAACATATTGCAGGAGCTTATATCAGCTGACGCGTTTGTACTTTGTCTGAATTCGAAGAAATATTAGCCAGAGAAGATATTACCAAGAACTATAATAAAGTCCAGTGTGTATAGATAATGGTGAGAGCTTGCAATAGGAATGATGACTGCATTGCAAAACTAAAATTATATTTAGTCCGCCAGTTCGATTATACAAAAATAGTAAACACATATTTTTTGCTTTATCAAATTAACAAGAGCGTCAAAGTTTTGGAGTGGTGCCCACCTATGAAGTAAAAATTGTACGAAAGCGTGACGTCACGCGAAACTTGAATGCATTGTATTAGCCAATGTTTGTTTGAGATAAATAAAAAAATATTGTCGTGTCGTGATCAATATTTTGTTTATAATCTAACTGACTGACTTACCTAAACAGATTTTTTTTGTCATCTTGCGTAATGCAAACAATATTGATTCTATTTGATCAGCTGTTGCCGGACCGTGGAATATGGTCTGTTACACATCATTACAAATAATTTTCAGGATAAAATAATATTATTTTTGGCTGAATTTGGTTAAGGAGCCTGCTGCCCCCTCGACTCTGCCTACCCCTTCGGGGATTATGGGCATGATGTTATTGTATGTATGAATGTATGTAAGTATGAATGAAAAGTAGCCAGTATCCTTTCTTGGGGTTCGGAGTTTTTGCGTGTCGAACTTAATGCTTAGTAATAGATTACTTAAGTGGTTTAAACGTGAAAGCAGACAGACGAACTTACTTTTGCATTTATAATGTTAGTCTAAGGAATACATAACAGTAATACTTACTTGTCAATAAAATGATGTTACATGTTATTGTGAATTATAAATGCATTGGAACGTATTATAGACCTTCTGAGAACAAATACGACTCTTTAATTAATTTGACCCATTTTTTCAAACACATCATTTCTGAATATGGTCTTAATAAAGCAAATATGTTAACAAGAGCATTTTGGCAACAAGTTCAAAGAAATACAACGATATATTTAGACGGAAATCCAACTTGGCTTAATCAAATACGGGCTCGCTGAGTAAGTGCCGTTTCGTTTGGTTTTATAAAACGAAGCCAAGTTGGCCAAGGATTCCTTGTCATCGTCAGGTTCGAATAATACTCAAACTCCTCGCTCCAGTGCACTGAGAATGCAAACGAAACTTAAATAACGCTGCGTCCTGCGAGCATAAAGTCCGACATTACAGTCAAGGGATACAAGTTCGACATTATTATTTTTTAAACAATTCCTGTGTCATATGCTTTATGTGTAAATTGTTATATTCGACCTTAGCAAGTTTCATTTTATTATGTATGAAATGAGTTTATTATAATAGAAGTAATTGTGTATTCTAAAAGCGTATATATGTAGCCTTCTTATTTGATTGTGTCAATACCTGGTACTGACATTTGAATCTGAATACAATATAGAATAAATTCTGGTAGTTTATTGTATTATTATTATATAGTCCCGTGTTGGTCTGGGACTAAAAATAATTTGCCAACTGTGTTTCTTGCCTAGCGTGTCGTAAAAGGCGACTAATGGTATATGGGATTTTGGGTATGTGATTGTGTAGGCGGCGAGCTAGCCACTTGTCACTTCTTTTTCACAATTTTCCATCTAACCCAGCCCAGTTTTATTTTTACCTGAATGTGGTTAAAGGGGCCTGCTGCCGCTTTGACTCTGCCTTCGGGGATTATGGGCGTGATGTTATGTTATGTTTTATGACTTATAAAGGAATAATATACGAACTAATATACATAGAAATCACGTCCGCAATGGGTTTAGAGTTCAAGAAGCGATAAAGCTTCTTAAACCGCATTCAGCCAAAAATAAAAGAGTTGGGTTAGATGGCGGGTCGTTACATTCTCCAAAATATGGTTGTTGAAAAGAGTAACTACCGAGTTTCTTGCCGGATTCTTCTCGGTAGATGCAACATTTCGAACCCGTGTATTTCTTTATCTGTATTTACAATTAAGAAATGTTTATTTGAAACCTATATAAATAAAGAATATTTTGACTTCGACTGCCAATGTAACTACCAATCAAAACCCAATTCCCTTAGACGTCTTTTACGATATGATAATTAGGATCGCAGTTGGTAGATAATAGATATATTTATAAGTTTCAGACCAAAATGGGATTAATTTAATATAAGTAGTTGTTAGATTTACATATTATAGAAATAGTGTTCAGATTATTTTTTAACAGTTACCCAATGCAGGGTAGGTACCTATCTTCTTTCTTTTGATCACAGTTCTCTCTCTTTTGACGTAACTTTCAATCCATTAGTAACTTTAAAAGTACCTCTTCCAGGACACTCCGGAACTCAGGGAAGTTTCTGACCAGTAAAATAAATACAAAGGCTACACGTGCTGAAAAGTAAGCCATTAAATGAAAAAAAAAAGTTTTATTTTACTTTATCAAAAAGCGCTTTCGTACGTACAAAGCGTCAACACTATAATGTTTTTTAATAAAAATACTTACTTTTACATAATTATATAAGTAGGGACATTTTGAAAATTATTCTCTCTTTTCCTTGCTGAATTTGGAAAATTTGTTATGGAATGGCTATCTTATAATACCTATCTTAGGTACAAACTTATTATTATTTGGTCTCGATAAATTTGACATTAAAATTGCATCTCATAATTCTATTTATTTTATTCCTTTTATTTTTTAGATTTATAAAAATAACTAAATGTAGGTTGTAAATATCTACAATACAATTTGTAATCTAACAGTAGCATGATTTATCAAAAAAATACCAAAGTACAAACTATGAACAACAAAACTGCACACTTCAATGAGAAAAAGATTAAAAGTATAAAAACGTCGTTATGGGCCGATTACTTTTCCAGCTGTATCGTTTCAAAACTGCGCTGAACTAGAAGCAAGCAAGCTTCCTTTGATATTTCTCAAAGTAGCCATATGAATAGGTCCATTCTCGTCGACTTAGCAAAGTCCCTTTTATCTCCAGCCGGCGGAGTTCACAAACACAACTATTGCAGCTAACTGGGTTACGACTGAATGAATGCTAATCTGGTATTACTGGGCTGTAGGGAAGTGCACTGGCATAATGGCTTCACCTACATAGGCATGAAGGGCCGGCTGTTATGCGTTTATGGAAGCCGGATATGTGCGCCGTGGCATCTATAGATACCTAGTATGCCTACGCGCATGGCATAACAAATTTGTACTAAGAAAAAATGTGTAAAGGCTCCCTTTGTGGGCTATTCCAGTAGATTCTTTATCAATACTTATATTATAAAGCTGAAGAATTTGTTTGTTTGCTTGAACGTGCTAACCTCAGGAACTACAAGTCCGATTTAAAAAAATATTTCAGTCTAAGATATCCCATAGTATATGTCCCATATCATAGCGCATTTATCGAGAAATATAGACTATATTAAACACAACAACCTTAAACAAAAAACGCGGATGAAACCGCGGGCACAGCTAGCTTATACAGGATAAACCCGTAATCTTCGTGATGGCATTTGAGTGCCTCTTCAGTGATTATTCGGTGGTCTGCTAATTGGTCTACGTTTTACGTGCAGTTTTTATGAACCACCATTCCGGATGGTGACCATATCGAAGTAAATGGAGATATATTATATATATAATATCTTTCTCCATTTACTTCGAAGTATCACGTTTACCTACTGCCCAGTTCGAAATCTGCAACGAGGTGGTAATTCCATGGAAGACATGACAATTCCAGTAAGTATTTCCAGTAGATACATATAAGCCACGTGACTTTCTTACATAACCTGTTATTATCCTTTGTCCTCAATGTTGCAAAGTATTTTGGATAAATGCCGGCTTTGAAGACAGGAACTTGGAGCATGAAACCCAAGATCGATCATTTTCAATTAAAATTTTAGTTTCAACTTCAATAACATTAGAGAACTTCAAAATGTTGAGAATCACAATTATCCTAAAAGCCGTACTAAAGTTAATGATAAAGGATTAGAGTTAAAAGTTTGTTTTGGTTTATGTAGAAAGTTGGTTAATTAATTTAACAAAAGACTACGCTAATGTGGTTGTGTGTATTGAGTTTTGAGAATCGATACGAAATAACCTCAGATCAACGTAATGAGATTAACAAACTGGTTTTGTTTGAGGGGTCACATTGATCGAGAAATAGTATCTTTATGCAACACAACTAGATGTCTCTTCTGACTTTCTTCCTTTTAGACTTATTTCGATGTATCAAAAAAAAAAAAAACCAGGCAGGCGTGCTATGAAAAGAACCCTTGATCATTATCACCCATTAAGTTGAAGTTTTAGCAAAATGTTTGTTAAAACTTTACTCAAGCGATCTAATTCATCGACATCACGTCTATCAACTGTCTGCTTGTGATCGAAGAAGGTGGGATATAAAAGGGTTTTAGTACCTACCTCATACCTATACATATATGAAGGTAGATATGTTGCCTTTGTTAGATCAGTAGGTATCATCATCACTATTAAGTTCACGCTTATTATATCATAATGATAGTAAAACGACTCCATAATTTCTTAGTATTCAAACGGTTAACGACTAACTACTAAGGTTGGGTATGTACCTACCAATTCATTAAGAATATTTAGGAATGTAGAACAAAATGAGCAATAAATCTGAGCTTTTCCGATCCGCTTGTTGTTAAAATACAATATCATTATAGAAAGACACGCGTCTGACTTTTGAAACCCGCTTTAAAAGAAGCTTGATTTATTTTAAGTCGTCTGCAATAAAATAGTTTTTGCCGCAATCAATTAACTAGGCACGGGGTCGGCGGCACACGACAAAATTATTGTTGTGAGATCGGGCCCACAGGGCTGCAGACATAAAGCGAACAAAACCGGTGAGACTTAATGCAAGGCGCGCGCCGCCTGTCCTCGCCCGCCGCCCCTCGAACAGCTGACTGGCTGCACAACAAAGAGCATAAACCCAACCCACACAGACGCACTGACAACAATCACGATTATTATTTTTAAACGTGCACACACATTTATTGACCACGTAGGATGCTTGTATTGTTCTATTCTAATAAAGTATAAGTAAACGTTGCTATTCCTATATCAATGATTCATCCAATAAGCTTATGTAGGTAGGTACTATTTTCGTAAATGATAATCCGATTTATCCGATGGAAATTCTAGTAGAACAATGAAATGCATTGATAGCGAGTGGAGTACTTATGTAATTGATGCATTTTCTGCACGATGCTCGAGGTAAACAGAGGTGACCATGAATATTACTAGAACATGAAAGGTGAATACGACCTAACAAAGGGCATCATCTACCACTTGCCTTTCTGTTCATCCAATACACGTAGGCCCTCGAGTCGTGGCACTCCGGGAAATAAAAAGTCTCTCCACGTTGCGTCTGGGTTTATTTATTTTGATGTTTTATCACGGATTCATTGTCAGGACGCGGCCGTCACTTGTGTCGTAGTTTCTCACTGAACCGTTGCTATGGTGCTGTGAACGATCACACTGCGGCCACGAGTCCTTAACGATTACGGCAGTAAATCGTTACGTGACGACGTATTTGTTTACAGGGGTTTACGATTTGTGTTATTTACATCACTTTTGGTGGCCTGCGAACGTGATAATCGTTGCATTGCCTGCGCACTTTATTTGCTGCGCTTCTGCGTCAACATTCAACAAAACAGTTTGGGTCGGGGCCAGTCGCGGCGGCTCGGACGTTTTGCCTTCTCTCTCTCGTCTTCGCTAAACACACTTAGGCATCTCGCTCCCTCATTTGACACTTGGTCTAGGGTTGCAGGTTTATACCTACCGGTGTTATCTGCCGTAGTTTTTTGTATTGTTTTTAATCCTTTGTTCGATTCTAGGTCAAAACAGGACCTGAAACCATAACTTTCTCGCGCGATGATTTTTAATGAAGCGCCTATTACGTTCAACTAGCAATTGCTATTTGATAATTTTGACATAATTCAGTTCTTATAGGAGTTCAGTTGTCAGCTACTGCTGTGCGACCTTACGGAAAGTTAGTAGGTGGGCACAAAGTTACTTGTTATTAGTTTAAGCTACCAAGTCAAATTACGTTTCTCTACTTTAAGTAATCTAGAAGAAGTTACGTCAGTAAGGCGCACAATGGTTCCTAATAACGATTACTAGTGGAAGATTGTTTAATTATGTGGTTTTAAACCACTTTGTAAGATTAGGATCATTATCTGGTTAAATTCCCCTTATGTTAGCTGACACATAGATTCCATGTAATTATGACTTAGAATTAAATTTTTTTGTATCTTTTCAGAATGGCTTAACTTTATAAAGCTGAGTAGGTATGTAGGTATAAAAAATAATAATTACTGAACTCGTTAAACTTTTTGCCTTAGTAGAAATACCTAATATCGCATTTTTTTATAAAATTATAGTTATTTCGCAATAAGTTTATTAGGTGTCAATAAAATATTTTTTTTTATTTGGAAAGTTGTAAGAATTACTAAGTAGCATGTTGCTTAATTTAGCATGAAGCAACATGTTACCTAGCAGTAAACACAAACTGTTATGGTAGAAATTCTGAAGCCGAATAAAAGCTACTTAAATACAAAGAAACGCGCAAATTTCAAATATTTTATTCTCGCTTCAATATACAAATTGGTTTGTTCGCATTTCATATCGACATGTCTGAGCAGATCGAAAAATAAAACGGTGGTACAATATCCAAATGACTGCGATATAAATAGAAGTAGATTCGGTATTGAGCGCAAAAAAGACAAAACTATTTAGATCATTCTATTGTTTCTAATTTATATTTAGTCAAAACCGCCACGTTGCAGACACCCATATCGCGACTAGCTGATGACTGAGTATCTTACTTCGAATGTGCGGCTAATTCATTCAAAACGTTTGAAACAATATGAAAACACAGCTTATTGCTTATTTTTAGACCGGTAGATGTAGATGGTGGCTTATTTGCGCTGTATCTAAGACTTAGTAGGGGCCTATTTAGGTCGGGTATATATTTAAGGCCAAACCACGCAAAGTGTGCTGTTCACACAGGCGCCGGATAACACCCAGATGCAATCGGATATAAGCGCTACCGATAAGTTTAAAACTACGTGTCTAGATGTACAGAATGGCAGATAGTACTAGTCACAATTAGGCATTGCAATGCTGGATCCAGTAATCCAGTTGGGCCCACTATAACTTTAGCTGTGCTGGTGCAATGCCGCTGATTTCAATCCCTACTAGAGATTGGAATGCTGGATCAAGCAATTCGGCTGGGTCTATTACAATTGTAGCTCTGTTGAAACCAGCGTCATGTGCTGCATCCAGCAAAAAATGCCGCTGGATTGCAATCCCTAGACACAATGTTTTGAGAAGGCTAGTACAGTGGAAACCGAAGTAGTTAAACATATTTTTTACATACAGGCTTTAACGTCATGGTGATAAAGGTTTTAATATGACTCTCGCTGCTGACTGTACGCTGAACTAAGGTTTTCTCCAATCAGAGTAAAAAAAAAAAAAACTTATATGTCACTACTACGGATTGTTGTAACATATTTTTTCTGTATTAAATCCACTAAGTGGGCGGCTCATGAACTATCAATTTTATTTTACATTTGACATAACCAGTTTTCATACAACATAAAAACTCTCGCCGAATTATTTAAATACACTATTAACATAAAGGCAGTACACCTATAGTTTTATTTATCATTATCACAAATTACAAATACACTTCATTTTAGACAACTTGATGCAAGCAACAGTCTTACTTATGAGCGATAATACACCTACAACGAAAACGCTTTATTCTTTTTTAGATCTCATTTTATCTAGAGAATTATCCTATACTTACCAAATTTCTTACCTTTTTTTAGTGAACATATTCGTAAAACATTGTTGGTTTTGTGATTAGACCTTATGTTTTTATGCCAACACAGCATCATGGATCTTCACCTGATGGTTAGCTAAGAGGAACCTAAGTCGCCGTGGTAATTACTAAGTGACAATTGACCATCAATTGGTAGAGCCATATTGACTTGAAATATATGTCGGCTGAACAAAAAATAAAATTAAAAGGAGTATTTTTTGGTGGCAAACGTGTCATTTTCGTATTCTAAGCGAATCTTTGGAGACAAATTGAATTAGAGACAAGTTGAAATGCTCTGCCCGAGTCCGAAGCCGTTATGTAATTACCTCGTCACCGTTTTGTAATTGCCAGTAGCAAGTAAACTCTAACAGTATAGTTTTAAAAGCGAATTTCGTGTAACAGCACTCGTATCAAGCTGTATAGAATGCATCTTAACAGTATTTCGAAGGTTATGTGTTCTTCTGCCAGAACTTGGCGGTGGTGCGCGGCGTCTTGCCCTTGCCGGAGTTCTTCTTGGGCGCTGAGTGCGTCTCGGCGCCGCCGCCCGACGCCGAGTCCTCGTTGTCCAGCTGGGTTTTCAGTGTTTTCTTTATGTACATTATCTGTAATGGAATTGAAAACAGTTTAGTTTCTAAGTATAAAAAAACGACAATACAAATATTCAATACTGTCTAACAGGCTGAAATGAGGAATATGCTTATTCTAACTTTAGTTTTGATTTAAAATTACCTACTATGAAAAAAATCCATAGAATCTTTTGGATTAAAATAAATGGTAGTGCATTTGTCGATTTAGGTAAAAATAAAACGAAATTTAAAAACATATTATTCTTTTCTTTTCACTTTACCTCATTCCTTTCATCACAATGTTTTCCTTCACCACCGAGCTAGTGATATAAATATGTACATTGATTTGATAAACAGAGGCAGGTAGGTACATGTTTAGGTTTGAATCCGCACCTCTCGGTTATGAGGCGCGTGTTCGCCGCTCCGCAATAGAGCTATTCAATGCACAACTAATACTCTCGCACCCACCTCCTGCTCGATGCCCTGGTGGTGCCTGATGGCGCGCTGCTTGTTGTGGTTGGCGCGCTGTATGTGGCGGTCGACGGAGCTCAACACGGCCTCGCACGCGTTGCACCAGTCCGCCAGCACGTCCGCGATGGAGGCCGCGTCCTCAAGCCGCGCGTCGCGCCCTAAAGCCACGTCTACTTCCACTCGCTTGCACTCTTGGTCTAACTTGCCGTGGATTATATCTGGAGTTTGAAAACATATTGCTCATAAATTTTGTTATGTTTATTTAAGCTTGATTTCCTTTTCTGGTTCCATGTAAAGCGTTGCCAAACTAGTGCCAGAAATCGTCAGATCGTCGTAAAACACACACACATATCACAATCATGTCCGCAATACTAGAAAGGGTAGGCTGAGTCCAAGAGGCAATATGTTCCCTAAACATCATTCAGAAAAAAATTAAATTGAGTTGGCTTAGATGAAAAATTGTGAATAAGCAAGCAAGCAAGTTCCAAATTGCTACCTTATTGCCTGCAAAATCACAAACCCAATATACCATTAGTTGCCATTTGCAACATGCTAGGCAAGGAACACAGTTGGTGCATTATTTTTAAGTCCAACATGGGAGAATCCCAGACCAGCATGGAATAATAATAATATAATGTAATAAATATCAGACTACATCACAAACATTGATCTAACTCTGAGGTAAGTAGCATGCATAAGCACTTGTGTTACAGATATCAGAATCAACAGTGGTATTACAAATATACTTAAATATTGGATATTAACACCCAGACATAGAACAAACACAAGTATTTGTCACACAAAAATGTTTGTCCTGGGTGGAGATCAAGCCCCCAACTCTTGGCGAATGGGGCAGGGTCACTACCGAATGCACCATCGAGTCAGTCAAGATGGGAAAGCATTGATAAGTACATAAGACTATTGTCTATATGGTTTTATTATCTTTCTAAATTACCATCGTAATCAATATAACTATCCCACACACATATTATGCATGCGTGTATTCCATACAAACATTCCATGTTTAATAACACATTCTTACCTGCATAAATTGCTTCTATGATGAGATCTTCTAAATCCCTCACATTTTTAATATCCAATTCTTTAAGTAATACACTATAAGGGATACATTTCTCCTGCGTGGCGAGTGTGGCGATTGTCAAGTGTTGCAGTTTCTTACATTGCGCTGGTGTGAGTTCTAGATAATCTGATTTATTCTTTAAATAGTCTTTGTACGTGCCATAAGCAAACAGATTTAGTGTTTTAAAATGAGTTGCATATTGTCCAGTTTCCAACTGAAAAAAACACAATAAAAACATAGTAAATTTTTATTATAATTAATTAAAACATTTTTGGGATTAACTTTTTATAATTTATGTCCTACTTTACAATCAATTATTATGTAAGTAATCATTAAAGAACATTATCATTAAAGAAAATAAAATAGCTCCACAAACACAATACAGTTGTTGTAATTTATGATAATGTCTAAGAAGATATTACTATGCATCAACAGATTCAAATAATTATAATAAGATAGTAAGAGGTGATAACCCCTGTACACAAGCTTCAGCAAACTTGAGTTATATCACGTCAGCTATAAACACTTACATCTATCAGTATACATTTAAATGTCGAACTAGATTTTTGTTTTATCAAAACCCCAATGCAAAGCCAAGACATTATTCATTAAACTAGATAAGGATTGTTAAAAAAAAATTATATTTGTCTACACGGTAAAGAGCTGAAAAATGTTCTGTTTAAAAAATTCTACTACCCTTCCAGTACCCTTAATCAAAAATATGATGAGTTACCGAAAAATTCTAACCTCTTTTATATTTGGCATTTCTAAGAGTTCGCCAAAAACGTGGACTCCTGGCGCTTCAAGGACTTGCTTGATGAGCTCCGCACAAGCGAATCCCTTAGCACCTTTGGCTAATAGGACAAACTGTTCGAGAGGGTGGTTGGACGAAAACGACAACAAAGATGAGGGCTCTTCCCTGTCCATCGACATAGGATTCATGGCGAATTAACTAGAAGTCTTTATTTTTTTTTTCAAAATAAACGTCCCAGCACAGGTACAAAGAAATGTAATAAATTACTATTCTGCGATTTATGAAAAATCTAAGATCCACAATTTCACCAAACGAAACGAAGTAATGACAATTGAGTTGAGTTTGACAGCTGGCTGACGGCACAAATGACAACAGCGATTCACAGCTCTGGAATTCATACATGATTTAATTGTTTCTATTTGATGAATTTATCTATTTGATGAGGGTTTGGGTGGAACTTTATGTTATAAGTTAAGCTAATTATGTTCATCTAAAATAAAAACCAATACATAAACTATTTGGGACAATACCTAAAGTCCCAAGAATAGACCAAAAAGAACGATTAAAAATAAAATCAGCCATAGGCAATAAAATGGCGTTCGGTTTTTTGTGTGTGCGATAAAATTATTGTTTTCATGAAATTGGTAAATGTTATGAACTAATTACTAATTTTTAAGGTTTACTGTTGTTTTTTAGTCGACATGAGTCGTATTAAAGTGTTTAATAGACATTTGGAGCTGGAGACTGTTGAGGATTACGTGCGTGTCAGTGTTGCTTGTAGCGTCGTTGTCCTATGCCGCCTTTTATATTGAGTTGATTATGCCAATTTAGATGGCTTTTTCGATATAAATTGGATTTAATAGGCGCGTGATATCGCTGCACATCATTGACTTGCACTATAAATATGGTTTAGTCGGCGATTTGATTGACGGGTGCGTTGTGCCGTGGTGCGTTAGTGGTTGTGAAAGCGTACATACATGTAATGTTAAAACTGTCATGAGCACTCTTGTTTACCATCAAATAGTGGATTTGTGTTAGTGGGTTTTTGTTTTTTTATGTAGTAAGTGAATTTGGTGGTGAAAATGTGTACACCGACGCCGAGCAATGTCTCGTGTTTCGCTTATTCGTGGGGCTTCACGAGTTCAGCGGACCTAGCCAAGGGTGAAGTGGACACTCCAAGTAGTTTGAGCTACACTCTTGGAAATACGGTAAGTTTAATGAATACCGGTGTTTTCTGTGGCTTAGAAACGAAACGAAATACATAGCTAAACAGTAGGTTGGTAGGCTCACTATGGAGTTTCATAACGTAATATAGACGATTGTTAAGCGATTCTGTAAGAAAACTTTAATAAAATTTGTTCTATGCAGCAGAATGGTATTGGTATTCACCAACCTTATTGCTTAGTATTGGTATCAATTATCACCTATTTATATGATGTCATTATGATGGTGCCATTGAACGAATACTCAATAATTGCAGGGCAAAATTAAAATTTTGGAAAATTCATTACTAATAATGGAATTTGGTTGCTTAAAATAGCATGACTTATATTAATCCCAAAAACATCCTTGTGTTTTTCACCTAATAGTAAATATACAAATTTAAATCTATCTCAAAACCATTTTTCATTAGTCACTTGCTAAGCTAGTTTGAACCTTGAGAACAGATCATAATGATGTAATCTTTTAAGATGGTATTAACACAATCCCATAAAAAAGATATTTATGTTAATGCTATGGACATATTGCCTTTGCTTTATCAGCTTGATATAATGCAATGATCATTAGTAAAAGGGCATTTACATTATATTAATCAGTTTTAGGTGAAAAAAAAATTCCATACTGTTTATATTGTCCAAGAAATAAATTAACTGACCGTTGTAATACTTTCAGGTGTCGCCAGAGACAACTTTAACTGTTATGTCTCATAAGACACCTCAAATGCAAGAGAAGGTTAGCACAGTTGCAGTGGCTGGGTCTAACGCACAAGCGACCAGGGTTGTGACTACAGGAACACCAACTACTCGGAGAGCCATGTTTGTGTTGAATGATACCCCAACACATACAATCAATAGAGTTTCACAGCAAAACCAGACTGCTACTATACATAGTGAGTATATATATTTTTTTCATAACTTTATATTTAAAAATTTCACTACTATATAGTTTGGACAGGTAGAAGTATGTGTACTGTACTTTGTATTTATAGGCAGGTCTTATATGTAATGAATAATTTAACAACAATTTAGAGCCTTCTAATTGTGTCCTACTATACTTTTTTAAACCATTTTGTATTCATACTAAGGGCTGTTTTATGTGAAAGATACCTAATATAAAATTAACTTTTCTTTTCGTACAAGACATAACAGTCTCTTAGTTTGAGTATATTTTATAAATAAACTTAAAATGTTTAATTTAATAAATCATATTATTATAAATTATAATCCTTTTCTTTTTACAGTATCTGCTTTAAAATTTTCAATCCATATTAATAACTAACTTCACACCACTTTCCTTGTAGAGTAGGCAGAGAGAACCAAATCCATATTAGTTGAATAAATAATTATCTCCTTACAGCTGCCAATTTGACTGCAAAACCATTTATGACTCCAATTGGACCTATACAACTAACTGCCGAAGAATGTAATGAGATCCTTATGAAGCGGGCGCTTCAGGCTCAGGGGATTGCCACTCCAGTTATTGATGCGTCTCAGTTGAACCACACACTGCTCAACGGAAGCATCAAGACTATTAATGAGGGGCCCACACAACAGACCCAGGCGGAGAATATACAGAATTCACAAGTGCATCAGCACCACATTTTACACACTAAACAAGAACCGGGAACTACAAACAACTCTCCTAAAGTAAGTTTGCCTTTTTATGTTGCTTGTCTCAAATAATTTATAACTAACTAACTAACGCAAAATTATGGGGTTTGGATTTAACTATGGAATAAGTTAGAGGCTTAATGTAAATATGTATGTTGTGTCAAAACCATTTAACTTGCTACCTGAAATATTTGTCCCAGTCAATAGATTTGTAGTTCTTTGTAAGTACTTAACTATAGCCTACATGTGTCTAGGCTATCTGTTAATATGTAAATAGGTAAATGGTTGTAAAAAAAGGAATGGTGCCTGAATAGTTTTAAAATCTAGTCAGTGCGTCAATGAATTTCTATAATCTTGTTGAGCATTCTCCTCTATTAAGAAATCTTGTATGTGTTTTTGTAACAAATTAACTATACAGACATAATCTTATCTAACTAACTAACTAAACTTCACCCCACTTCCCTAGCGGGTTAGGCAGAGAGATGCCATATGGCACAATCTTTACACACCTCACTTGCTTCTACAACATTCATGTACCTTATAGTCCATTGAGAAGTTACATTTATAACTAAAAAATAAAATTGCCTCTGACAAATGCAACATTTTAACAGAGAATTATATATCTATCAAAATCTCTGACTAATGTGCTTTTGTTTTGACTTGTGTTTTGAGCTAAATATTTGATTTTATCAGGCAAAGTAGACCCACAATGCTACATAAAATGAATGATTTTACTTTTGAACATGGAGTAATTATGTATTAATAATTTTGGAGGAGTGCATTGTTATTCTTGTGACACAGTTTATAATTTTACAAATTGATTCTCTTTCATTGCGTCTTGTATCTATGCCAATGTCCCAAAAACAAGAAAAAAAAATCCCTGATTTTGTTTTTTTTTTCCCTCTCTATACTAAAGTGATGTGTCGGCTCGGTCAGACGGTATATTCGCAGACGGAGCTGCTGAACACCAACACGGTGATGACGACGGCGCCGCCGGCCGCGGTCAAGGAGCGCCCGTACTCGTGCGATGAGTGCGGCAAGTCCTTCCTGCTGAAGCATCACCTGACCACACACGCTAGAGTTCACACAGGTAGGCATGAGGAGGATGGTGGATGATAATGGGTCAATGGGTGATATTACAACATTGGAGGTGAAAAAGTGTACAAAGTGTGAAATGCGTATGGCAAGTGTGATTTACATTGTATCCAACAAGAAAAGCACTCTTTATGGTTTTACATAACATCACGTCCATGATCCCCGAAGGGGTAGAGTCAAAGGGGCAGCAGGTTCTGTGCATGTAATTAATACGCGTGCGTGGGTGCGTGCGCGCGCGCCGCCGCCCGCCTGCACTCAGTGTCCCTCACGCGAGGACGAACCTACTCAAATGTTCCCCTATGTCGCGTGCCATACGGCTCATTAACTTAATTTCTATAATTATAGATATTTTATAAAACTGTAGCCTTTAAAAATTCATAGAAGTCGCTCATAAGTGCATTGCATAAAAAATTTAATTTATATAATTATATACATATAGAATAAGGTAATGTAAGCTTACAATTTCATTTTGGGATTTCCTGTAAAGATTTTGTAAAGGTTGCTAATAAATAAATAAAGTAAATATTTTTAAAAATCAGTGTATTGGGTTATGCCAATGGTGAGTGAAAACACGAAAAATATTTGGAATTTGAGTAGGCATAAACCTTGTCTTGAATCTTGATCCAACTATTTTGGTTCACAATTATTTATTACTCTAGCTAGGGTTATGAAACGTCACAAACAGGTATTTTAAGTAGTCACCAGACTCTTAATCCTTTTAAATAGAACTAATCATTTTTGTTTAAACATAACACAAGAATATTTGTAATTGCAGGTGAGCGACCGCACGTTTGCGCCCACTGCGGCAAGGCGTTCGCGCGGAAGCACTGCCTGAACACGCATCTGCTGCTGCACTCCGCGGACCGCCCGTACAGGTGCCACGAGTGCAAGATGGCGTTCACGCTGAAGCACCACCTCGTCACGCACTCGAGAGTATGTATCTAAACTAAAATTGTACTATGATAGCCGGATAAACAGTTGGTAATATTTAGCTCCAAAAAGCAGTATGTACTGCCTGACTTCCGCCTTCATTACACTATACACTATTGTAAGTAATGGATAAACATACCCATTCACTATGTGTTTGATTACAACTCTAGTAGTCTATTGTTAATTGGAAGTGGGGTGTCAAATAAAAGCAAATGTTTATTAGGACTGCCTTTTGTGTGTTATAGAACTATGTTATTTTTGAAGTCAAATGTTCATAAATATACTGTATGAGAAGAATATAATGCTGAAGAAACGTGAATAGTTATGTTTAGTCGGAATATTATAATTAGTGTTTGGCCTAGACTACAACAGGTTACAACTAACACACACTAAAACTGCTAAAAAGGATTATATAAGATTTGAACTAGGCATATTCTGTTGTCCTACACTGGCTTTCATGTCTGTGGTCGCCTTTCGAGCCTGACTTTCCTAACGGTTATCTATTCTCCGAGATATATGGCCTACCCATTGTCATTGAGCAGGCCATATTATATAAAATAAATCTAAGTTGATTATTTTAACATTTTGTATGTTACCAGGTCCACAGCAGGGACCGGCCGTTCGTGTGCGGCGAGTGCGGGCGCGGGTTCCCGCTCAAGCGCCACCTGGTGACGCACAGCAAGTACCACGCGGGCGAGAGGCCTTACGTCTGCACCGACTGCGGGGAGAGCTTCGCGCAGAAGGTAATATTGCCTGGAATGTAGATTTTGAGTCTTTGTTTAGGAGACCTAGATTTTATAACTAAAATGAAATGAATCTAGATTTTGTGACTAATCTAGTCAAGTAGACTACGACATCTACGATGTAGAAAGAGTTTATAAAACAAATAGTTTATAACACCTCAAGGCCTATATGATACGAAGTTAGTAATCAAAAGAACTTGGCTGGTATTTGGTTAACATGCAACAACAAGAGTTTTAGAAATGCCTTTGTCCGTATCAAGTAATAAGAAAAAAGTTTCAAAAGTATATGTACCTCTTTATTTTGCTTGTTATAAGGTAGAATGCATCTGGTATAACCACAAAACTTGTAGCGCGATGACATAGCCAGGCGTTACAGATATCGATATTAAGATCTGGAGTATCTGATGAGATTTCAAGAGAGAGTATATTAATTAACAGAGTTCTGGTCATAGATAGAACCTTTAGTTCTTCAAACACCCACTGAACTCAATCGCTGATATAACGAGAACACGCTTTCAAAAAGTGGCGGTAGCATCTAGCTTCGAAATTAGTTGTAACTCTTGTTGTGCGGTTCCCAACCTTTTTTTGTGACTGAAAATCACTTTCATTTCATTGTTTTTAGCATGGACCATTGTTCGAAGATAGATTTTATCATTCTAAAATTAATTTTAAACTAATAAAAACTTTAACAGAAGGTGATGATAGGAGTCATATAGACCATAGAGCTTGTATCATGAATATTAAAGAAGCAAGTGAAGTGTGTAAGGATCGTGTCACATGGCGTTCGGTTCACTCTGCCTACCCTGCTAGGGAAGTAACGTGAAATTTAGTTAGTTAGTTGATAAAAACTTCAGTTCTATTGTGGTTCAAACGTTAGGCATTCCGTTTCGCAGAGCATCGGTTGCGACCACTGCATGATATAAAACAATTGTCGTGTTGTCCCGCAGGAGCACCTGGTGATGCACAGCCGGTTCCACGGGTCGCTGTCGCCGTTCGTGTGCCCGGACTGCGGCGCGGCGTTCGCGCGCAAGTTCCAGCTCGTGAACCACGGCCGCGTGCACGGCAAGGTGCCGCACGCCTGCCCCGTCTGCGGCAAGGAGTTCCTGCAGAAGCGCACCCTCGTCGCGCATATGAAGTATGATGGACTTTCAAGTTTCATTTCAAGTCAAAATGTCAAAATGTCTATACAATGCGAATGTGGAAGGATGTAGGAGCCGCGGAAGGCCCAGGCTCACCTACCACGACCAGATTGGTCGTGTATTTAAAGAAGGTGATGTTAGGAGTCATAAAAATCGTAGAGCTTGTATGAAAAGGATTATGAATGTTGAAGAGGCGAGTGAGGTGTGTAAGGATCGTGCCATATGGCGTTCGGTTCTCTCTGCCTACCCCGCTAGGGAAGTGGCGTGAAGTTTAGTTAGTTAGTTAGTTAGTTTCAAAATGTCTTCATTGTATAGGCTTCAAGAAGACAAAATAAAATATATCTTTTCTTATTTATATAGGTTCTAATACAGCACCTACAAATCTTGAAGAGGATAAAAAATATGTGGTTTTGACCTAATCCTACGTTTCAAGGGAAGAGGTGATCTGTGCTTCAAGAAAGTGAAATCAAAAATATAATTATTTGTATAGGTTCTAATAAAGAATTATAAATCTGCAAGAAGACAAAAAATTTTTTTGATCTTACAGCAGGAGTTTTAGCCCAAATTTAGTTTTCAAGGGAACAGATTAAGAATAACCTGTTAGAAGCCCTTTGTTGCCAAACTACTAACCACTTGTTCAAATGGCGTGTCAAGTAAAATTTTTACGTTTTCAGATATATATCTATGATGCAGTGTTTGAGTAATGTGAAGTTTTTGACTTTCATAGTAATGAGGGTTTTCAAAAACACAAAAACCGCCAGATGGCACGATGAGGCTCGTGGTCTTATCACTGTCACTATTGGCTCCTTGTTGACAGCATGTCAGTTTGGTCTGACAACTAACCAATGAGGAGGGTGACAAGACCGCAAGTTACAGTTACGCCATCTTTTGGATGTTTTAATTAAAAAAACCCTCATTGAAATTTCCATAAAATAAATTTTCTATAAAAGCTGCTCCATCTTGAGATTCTTCTGAGTAGGTTATATTTTTATTTCTTAATAAATGCAAACCAATGTTGTTTCAGAATCCACACAGGCGAGGGTGTCGTCGCGTGCCTAGACTGCGGCGAAGCGTTTAAATGCAAGTCAGAGTTGCAGCAACACTGCAAACTGACGAGGCACTGCCTCACCACCTCGCCGCAACAGACGCAGCAGCAACAACAGCAGCAACAACAACAGCAACAACAACAACAGCAGCAGCAACAACAACAGCAGCAACAGCAGCAGCAACAACAGCAGCAGCAACAGCAACAACAAGTACAGCAGGCAACTGTCATCAAACAGGATGACTTTAAGCCGCAAATAGTTCAGGTGTGATACATAGCTCTTTGTTTTGAAGTTAGGGTGTGAAATATATCCTCTTCTATTGTTATTATTTTAATATAATTTGTTCGTTTGTTGCAGCAAGAAGACTTCAAACCACAAATAGTTCAGGTGAGCAAAGACTTTGTCTTTTTTATAGTAAAACTTTAAATCCATTACAAATTTTTTCATTTGATTGCATAGAAGCATCATAATTTATTTTTATTATACCATTAAGATGTCTTGTCATGTTATATGTGTCTAAATTATTATTTTTTTCAGGTCATCGGCGCTGACGGCCAAATTCTCTCGGAGAAATCTACGCCGGGCTACGCATGTCCCGAGTGTGGATCCTGTTTCAACACAAAGGTTTGTTATACCTTCTACCATATCTTCCAAACAGATTTCGTTCATAGCGGCTAATTTCAACGAGGGTTTGCGAACTTTGCAAGAGATATTATAGTACACAAGTGCTCTCTGTTCTTTCCCTCTCATAGCTGGACTGGGGTGACAGACCGCCTACTTATTGACTTACTATGTATGGGCTGGTAATGAGCAAATTCTATATTGAAATACCCAATGGTAAATTTTTCAACTCGAACCGGGATTCGAACCCAGGACCTCTTGGTATTTAGGCGGCGCGTGTTACCGTTAAGCCTCTAACTCGACGGAATGTCAACGTTATCTGTCGGCAGTTAGCCGACGACGTGTCGTCGATGTCAACTGTCGGCGGCTAGCCGTCGACGTGCTGTCAACGTGTTAGCGGCATGTTATTGTCGCTAATTATTTAATTTTTATTTCGCAGGAGGCATTGTCGCTGCACGTACGACTGCACGCTGGCGACCGCACGTGCGTGACGGACCTGTGCGCGCTCACGGCCGCGCTGCAGCCGGGGCTGGTGGCGGCGGCGCAGCAGGCCTCGCACAGTCAGTACTCGCGCCTGCACGGTAACGTAGCGATACTCGACCGCACGTGCGTGACGGACCTGTGCGCGCTCACGGCCGCGCTGCAGCCGGGGCTGGTGGCGGCGGCGCAGCAGGCCTCGCACAGTCAGTACTCGCGCCTGCACGGTAACGTAGCGATACTCGACCGCACGTGCGTGACGGACCTGTGCGCGCTCACGGCCGCGCTGCAGCCGGGGCTGGTGGCGGCGGCGCAGCAGGCCTCGCACAGTCAGTACTCGCGCCTGCACGGTAACGTAGCGATACTCGACCGCACGTGCGTGACGGACCTGTGCGCGCTCACGGCCGCGCTGCAGCCGGGGCTGGTGGCGGCGGCGCAGCAGGCCTCGCACAGTCAGTACTCGCGCCTGCACGGTAACGTAGCGATACTCGACCGCACGTGCGTGACGGACCTGTGCGCGCTCACGGCCGCGCTGCAGCCGGGGCTGGTGGCGGCGGCGCAGCAGGCCTCGCACAGTCAGTACTCGCGCCTGCACGGTAACGTAGCGATACTCGACCGCACGTGCGTGACGGACCTGTGCGCGCTCACGGCCGCGCTGCAGCCGGGGCTGGTGGCGGCGGCGCAGCAGGCCTCGCACAGTCAGTACTCGCGCCTGCACGGTAACGTAGCGATACTCGACCGCACGTGCGTGACGGACCTGTGCGCGCTCACGGCCGCGCTGCAGCCGGGGCTGGTGGCGGCGGCGCAGCAGGCCTCGCACAGTCAGTACTCGCGCCTGCACGGTAACGTAGCGATACTCGACCGCACGTGCGTGACGGACCTGTGCGCGCTCACGGCCGCGCTGCAGCCGGGGCTGGTGGCGGCGGCGCAGCAGGCCTCGCACAGTCAGTACTCGCGCCTGCACGGTAACGTAGCGATACTCGACCGCACGTGCGTGACGGACCTGTGCGCGCTCACGGCCGCGCTGCAGCCGGGGCTGGTGGCGGCGGCGCAGCAGGCCTCGCACAGTCAGTACTCGCGCCTGCACGGTAACGTAGCGATACTCGACCGCACGTGCGTGACGGACCTGTGCGCGCTCACGGCCGCGCTGCAGCCGGGGCTGGTGGCGGCGGCGCAGCAGGCCTCGCACAGTCAGTACTCGCGCCTGCACGGTAACGTAGCGATACTCGACCGCACGTGCGTGACGGACCTGTGCGCGCTCACGGCCGCGCTGCAGCCGGGGCTGGTGGCGGCGGCGCAGCAGGCCTCGCACAGTCAGTACTCGCGCCTGCACGGTAACGTAGCGATACTCGACCGCACGTGCGTGACGGACCTGTGCATGACCTTTCTTTTTAATTTTTGTATTACTAGCTGTGCCCGCGGTTTCACACGCATTTATGGTTAATGTTATATAGTCCAATAGGCCTTATAAATCAATTATATAACACAAAAATAATTACTCAATTCGGACTAGTAGTTCTTGAGATAAGCGCTTTCAAGCAAACAAACAAACTCTTCAACTTGATAATATTAGTATTAGTATAGTATAGATTTTCTTTTGATATTCATTATTGGTCATGACTTCAAATATTTTACTCTTGTTTCAGATCAACCGATTCAAATAATATCATCAACCCCAAGTAATGTTGTACATACGCAAGTTATAGCGACGGTAAGTTTTAGTTACCTGGTTTTTTAAATGCTAAAATTTAAAGCATTGACGTTGGTCGTGACTTAACTGATTTTCTTATCTTTTCAGAATCACATAAACTCGCCTCGACCGAAGATACACTTTTGCGTCGACTGTGGTAAAGGATTCGCCGCCAAACATGGTCTTTTGGCCCATCACAGGAGGTGAGACTTTTGATTTGATTTTGATGTGATATGTGATGAAAATGTTTGTTAATATAATTCGGTTTTGATGCAAGCGCTTTAATTACGCTGTCAGAGACGGACAGACAGAGTTACCTGGTCGCACTATACGCTTGTTTATAATGCCATTGTGTATTGTGACAATGATTGCCTAATGTGGTCAATACCAGATCAAAGCTATCGTATTCTTAGCTTAGGGCAAAAGCGACGCGCAATTTAAACCTACGTACCGCACATTAACGTATAATGTTTGTTGTAATGCTTTTAAAGACATTTTGGTGCGAATCTAAAGAAACTGACAGACTGGATGTCAGATTCGTTCGTTTATGCGTGCAACTAGTAAAGTGACATTACGCAAAATGTTGTATATTTTAATTAATATTACATATTAAAACATTTAAGTAAATTTTCCATCAACAGCATATTTTGAGCTAGGTCACTTTACTACCAAGCATGTGAATGTGCAAAAAATCATTGAATTTTACAGGCATCCCGACGGCAGCTGTACTTTGAGAACGCACGTGTGCGGGCAGTGCGGTAAAGCGTTCTTCCAGAAGAACCACCTTATGTTGCACCAGAGGCAACATATGGACCTGCCCCCTAGGAATGTAAGTCTATAACACATTGTTCGTAACACGTCTACTCGGAATTTTGTAAGGGTGTATCATTAAACGCCGGTAGTGTATAGCAGTATGTTACTGTCAAAGGATGCAGTGTTTTTTTTTATCTAAGGGCTATTATTGTTTCAACAAATATAACTCCATCTATGTTTTGAGTTTGAACATAGATTACAAAAAGTCAGAATTCCTTTTTTTTTCTATAGTAAAAATACAGAAGTCGTGAGTAATTTTTTTGCCTAAAATCAAAACGTCCAATCATGCTTGCGGGCCAAAAAAAATTTTTTTTTTAATTTATCTATTGTGTTGTATGTGATCGCAAAAATATATTTCGACATTTCGAAATTGCAGAGCCAAGCTGCGCAACAAGCGACGCAACAGGCGCAACAACAAGCCGCGCAACAGCAGGCAGCGCAACAGGCCGCGCAGCAAGTCCAGCAGCAGGTGCAGCAACAAGTGCAGCAGCAACAACAACAGCAGCAACAACAACAGCAACAACAACAGCAGCAGCAACAACAACAACAACAACAACAACAACAGCAGCAGCAACACCACAACAGTTTAGAGTTAGAAGATCACACGCCTACGCACATACAAGTGGTGAGTGAAAAAATTTAAGAGGATTTTCTTGTTTTTTTTTTTTTAGTTTGGAAAATATATGACTATTATTAACGTAATTATATTAATATTTATAATTATAGAGGTTTAACTTAATTTTGGGATGTTTCACCTAAAGCGAACGAGCGATTCCAGCAGATCCAAGTGCTGCCCGGCGTAGCACTGCTCCTTAAGCTATATTGAATAAAAGGGGATGGAAAAAAAAAACCACCGTTGCGGTCGATCCAACTAAAAAAAGTGTTTTTACGAGGCCGGACGTCGAGTTACGTATGCCAGTCTGAAGGTCGATTGAAGCTCGGAGACCGAGCCTCGCAGAGCTAGCTTCTGGCCAGCTCTGGCAACGGCACGCTTCACGCGTGCTTGGTTGCGTGCTTACGCTGTTTACTAATTAAGTTAAAACGTTGGTCAGGTAACGAACCGGTCGGGGCAGGTGATCGGCAACCAGATCGTGGTGGGGTCGGTGGGCGTGGGCGGCGTGGGCGGCGTCAACGTGGGCGCGCGCCGCCTGGTGGCGGGCTCGCAGCTGCACATCATCCGCGACGGCAAGCCCGTCGCCGCGCACCTCGCGCACGCCAAGCACGCCAGGCACCACACCAGGTCAGACATTAATACTACATACATAACCTTTTTTTTATAACATCACGCCCGTAATCCCCGAAGGAGTAGGCAGAGTCAAAAGGCTAGCCCCCTCAATCACATTCAGCCAGAAATAAAAAAACTGGGCTGATTTAGATGGAAAATTGTGAAAAAGCAGTGACAAGCGGCTAACCATTCGCCTACACAATCACATACCCAAAACTCCATATACCATTAGTCGCCTTTTACGACATGCTAGGCAAGAACCACAGTTGGCATATTATTTTTAAGTCCCAGACCAACACGGGACAGTGGGCTGGGTTGTATGGAAAGCTGTGAAAAAGGACAGCTATACATACATACATTTATATTTATCATTTAGCAACAATTATGATGTCATATTAGTAATAGGTATTTTTTTGTTTACAGCGGCGATGTGAAAGAAGTGGGCGGGCTGGTTCTGTCGACGAGCCGTGGCGGTAACCTAATAAAGTAAGTGCAGCCTGATATGCTTAGTAGTTGCGAATAGTCTTATACCGATAAATACTGCTAATTGACGTTAATGTTCTTGTTTACGACTTCTTCAGTCCTCCAGTAGTGATTGTGTAGGCGACGAGCTAGCCACATCACACTACTTTGTCATAGTAGGGTTGTTGAATGACAAGTCAATTGAGATACTTTTTAAAAGTTGTCAAAAGCAATCACTTTATAGATTTTGTATGGGCTTGTCAGTTTATGACGTCACTAGTTCGTATAGTCAACTGACTAAATATTAAGCAGTTTTTGTAAAATTTAAAATCGCATACTCATATAATTCAAAATCATTGAGGTTTTACACTATACTACGATACTTTCTTTTACGGAATTAATAAAATTTGATATCGTTTTCAACGTCTCCACTATACCTCAACACCGATGCTTGCTGCTCTTTGAACACTGCCCGCCCCTTCCAGGATAGCGAGCATAAAAATATGTGTGATAATAGGCAATCAGGGACTTATCTATCAAACCAGCCCTAAGTAAGACTCGTAAATTAATCGTGCTATTTACCCTCAGTGGTGACGTGAAAGAGGTAGGCGGGCTGGTCCTCTCTGCGGGGCGCGGCACCGGCCTCATCAAGTACGAGATCTCCATCCCGCAGCCCACGTCGGTGGTGCAAGTGCAGCAGCTGGACTGAGGCCGCCCACCCATCCGCATCGTCACCGAACGGTAGCCGAGCGGAGCCGAGCGGACTGGTCTGTTATGATGGTAGTTAATAGTAGCGAGTGCGGCTTGCCGCTACCTGTCTTCCTCATAGCCGTGGCATTAGAAAAGCGGTTAAATTTTTTTCTGTTCATCAGCTGTTTTTTTAAATTGAGAATTATCTGTGGAATTTAACTGGAACTCAGGACTGTTCGGGGAACAGTTCGGTTGGAGACTGATACATACTTTAAATAGTTGAACGTTCAAGCAAACTTAATGTGTATTTTATCAAGGGGTATCATTCAATAAAGTAATACATATTATGGTTGAATACAACGCCTTTCGCGAAAATTACAAGCATAGTGGTGAGATCTAATACCACTTGTTACGCTATGTTAGTTATAAATTACTTTGTTACATTAAATTATTGTTGAATTGTATGATTACACTAAGGTAATACTTATATACAACTTGCCTTTGAGGACATACTTTATTTGATCAGCTTGATAAAATGTATGGAACAGAAAAATGTTTTCGCGCTAAATGCCGGTGGCGGTCAAAGTGTAATGCCGCCTTAACATGTTTTGTAACATATAAGGCTTAGTTATTCGACGAATTCAAACGTGAGTTATGCAGCGAGCAGAGTTTTGGTAGATTTTGGTTGCAGCACACTTGGCTGTAAGAGGGATACGGGTGTAACACGGCGGTCGACACTCGAATAGTCTTGTGGGACTGATAAAGGAATCTGAGTCGATTGGTACTGATATTACAGACGAGTTTAGCTTGTAGATATGAATAAATAAATTAGTAAGGATGTTTGTCCATTTTTTTAATGTTTCGCTGTATAGTTTAACGTCTTATTGCATTATATAGCTATTGTCTTCCATATAGATCAAGAGTTAATTGTGATTAGACTGAAAAGTTCAGATAACTATTTCGTAGCTTTGACGTAGGCAGTCAATGTTAATATGAAAATATCAGTTCCACGAGACCTAAGCTAGTACTCTAAAATTATCCTCAAATACGAATCTACGAGTTACATTTTGCGTAACCGAATTTGTACTTTATCCCAATTAATTAGAGATCGAATCGCCTTGCGCTTAAATTTGTATTTGAGCGTCGTTTTAGAATACATACCTATAAGTTCATTGAAGTAGAGAATTCTAAACGAAATATACCTGAGTTACTGTTATATGTGGTTAGATAATCGAGTAGTGAAATGTATCTATTTAGGTTATTTTGTTGGGTAGTGTAGTTACGTATGTATTCTCTACTTGAGTGGAACAGTTTTTGTAATATAGTAGAGATGTCTGGTTGTAAATGTTGTTGATATCGGGCCCCTTCGAGTAAACGATGCGCTGTGTGCGGCATACATCGGGTGAGGAGTGCGTTTGTACATTGGCTGAATAAACCTCGTTCAGAAACTAATTGACATTATTTTAACCCCAGTAACACAATTTTGTTAACTGAAAATAATATTATATTGAATTGCAACGTAATAGTGTCTGAATGTTATTATTTGAGATTTTTTCTCATTCATGTTTATTATTGATTGTTAAAATTACCGATATATTTTTATATTCGCTGCTTGGCTACTCTTGGTAGCAGGGGTGAGTGGAATGGTGTAACACCCGTAGATGTGACAGCCGTAATACACCAGCGGTTTTCTAAAATTATTTACCAGTAATGCAATTGAATGAACAAGTGGGAATCGCTTTTACCATAAGTTTACTTGTGGTTTGATTTGATTGTGATTCCCACTTGTTCAATTTGAAGATGAGTTCAATCTTTTGAACTTCATTTCCAATAACTGCAATAAGGCTAGTTTAAACAATCAATTGCGCTGTTAAACTCAACTGTAGGGTTATGGCACTAAGAAGACTTTGGGAACAGCTGGTGTTTCTCGTCTGTGTTGAAGATAGTATTTTATTTCGCGGGAGCCTGGTAGACTTGGGGCTCGGCCACATTCGTCCATGGGTTGGGCAAACATTGGCTTGTTTTCACGCGTATTCCTATTTAGGAATAAAATTAAATTGTGCAAGAATACCAATAGATTGGAAAGCTTTATTTATATAGACGTCTCGACGACAGCCTTACGTTAGTGTTAATTTTTAATTGTCTTTTTAGTGGTTAATCGCGTGATAATGTGGACTACTTAATTTCTCGATGGCAATAATTGAAACTGCAGCACTCGTGTAATATACTTAAGTGGATGCTCTAAAATTTAGAGTATACTTGCGATCGTGTAAAAAGACAAGGATACCATGTTTCTATGTACAATAGGGTAGCTTATAAGGGTACTGTAGTTATTAGTGTTAGTGTTTAACTCTTGTACATATCAATACGTTTTGTAACGGCGTCGACTCGCGGTTTTTTTTTGTAATTATACAATTGTACAATCTCTCTGTAGGTACCGCATTTAATTTCCTTATTTTATATTCTAAAGGCCTCGTTTGTTAAGGTTCGAATTAAGTACACAAAGATATTATTTGCGCCTATGTTTCTAATAGTAATGGCAGGTATCGGATGTTTAATGTGCAATCGGAATTCAAGATATAGATGAGAATATTATAGATCTGACTCTAATAAAGATTTATACTTTGCGCGGTGCTGCTGACCTTACATAAGGGAATCGACAAGTAGAAGAACATCTTTTGAACAGTGTTTTTGATGTTGCTTATTATATTTAAACAATTTGGCTTCAGTTAGTGTTTGTTATTCCATGTTATTATTTGCATTGGCTTACGTCAGGTCAACAGTTCCAATATAAAAGAAAGAAAGTCTGAAATATGCAAGTTTTGATATCTTCTGATTTTATTGTTCTAGTCTGTGATAGGGATTGTCTATTTCTATCTAGAAAGTATTCGAAATGGCAAAATTGTTAATATTAAAATTCATCATAAAATATAGTATGGTTACAGCTGTCATTTTGTTTCAATAAAATTTAATATCACGTTTTTTCTTGGTAGAATAACGAGTTTGTATTTCCAGCATACATTAGATAATAGTAAGCACATGTTCATACGAGTATATCAAGCGATGTTGGCTTAAAATGTGACCTAAGTAATAGTAAGTTATTCGTCATAATAGTTTTTTCGTAGGACATTTGGGAACAGATTTTCTGTGAAAAAATTACCTTTTGATCAATATAATATTGATGAAACGTTTGGCCAAATTAACAAAGTAAACTTTACAAGGTAACGTTAAAATGATGTGGAATTGCACAGCTGTAACCATATTATATGATAAAAGAACAGAATTATTTGTCAGGCATAGTTATAACCTTTTTTATTAAAAGTGTTGCTTCAATATAACAATAAAATTAAATTATTTAGTATTCAACGTAAAGTTCACTTGTTTATTTCATAAATTGTATTAATATTAATACAATTAAATGCTTGAGACTCTTTTCCGAAAATATTTTACAGATTTCTTTGTAAATTCCATGAGATTTGCTAGTAAAAACTGTGATTATTTAGTGATCTTTATGACTTTTCTTTTTTTAAGCGATGTCAGTATGCGTCAAAAGGGGCAACATAATCAAATTTTTTTTTTTTTTTTTTTAAGTTTGTAAATAATAACACAAAGGTTGTAACTATGCCTAATGTTTGTACAGAGAAGACTATTTGAAACACACATGGTATAGATTAGTTCTAACATAAATTATGTGTCTATAATTTACATCTCTGTATACAGTATTATTGCTTAGAACGACGTAAATGTGAAGGGATACGCCTGGGATGAGAGCACATTTTAAATATTATTTTTCATTATGTTGGATCTTGTTTGCCATTTACTTATGTGTAAATATATATAGTTGATATCTATAATTTTTTATATTAAATGAAAATATACATGCTATAATCAGTTTGGTGTATTTATTATATTGCATACCCACTTAATGTTTAAAATGCATAATATAATATGCATATTATACTTATTAACTAATTAATGAATTTTGGACGCCAGTCACAATGTAGGTACTATAAAACAATGAGGTATGGCAGAAGGTTAATTCAAAAAGTTAAATATAGTACAAATATACAAGTATAATTCAATCTCCTTTAAAAAACGTCTGACAAAATGTATAAAGTTATAAAGTAGGACGGAGTATAAAACTTTTGGTTCAATTTTCATTTGTTGATTTTAGCTTTGCCAATTTTCCGTCAAACAGCCTTAGGAGCATTTCATTTGGCAAAACGCCTCTTTTTTAACTTTAAAAAATTGTAGACATTTTCCCAAAAGTTTTAATATCATACGATAATATTAAGTGGAAGTGCCAAGTGGGCGTGGCATTGAAGCCAATCAATTGTGCGTGGTTACGCAGAATTGATTGTCAGTAGTGCCAGATGAAAATATACCTTATTGTTACTATTTAATAATTATAATTGCTCCAGTATACAAACAACGCCATCTATGATCGACAAGAAAAATTATCTTATCTATTCAAAGTCAAAGTCAAAAGTCAAAATATTCTTTATTTATATAGGTTTCAAGGAAACACTTATAAATCGTCAAAAACAGGTAAAGCCACAGCTATATGATTCTACCACCGGTTCGGAATGTTGTATCTACTGAGAAGAATCCGGCAAGAAACTCGGTAGTTACTCTTTTCAATACAATTTATACAAGGTGTATGAATCATAATTAACTTTGAACCACGTTTTAGTGTGGGCCTGTTTTAGAGTATCAAAATAAAAAAATATAAATTACAACCAAAATCTTGACCAGACCAGAGCAGACCAGTCCCCAGGGGCTTGATATTATTAGGTTTGAACTTGGATTACGAAAGGTCTTAACTACTTTTTTAGAGGTGTAGTAAATTATACCGTTTTTTAAAAGGATGTTGTATGTTATAGGACTAGTAAGATAAGCTGTTATTGACTAAAATAAGAACGGCCAATCCAGCTCATCGCTTATCTGTAGTGTAGTATGTGATTAGTGGCGTATGTGTGAATTTGGCTTCATCGGTTCTCATACCTATTTCGTGACATGCCATTTCTACTAGATTTTTCTGTTCTGTGGGGTCGACAATCGACGCAAACAAACTATGAATAAGGTACCCGGGATAGATGTCCCGTGGGGTTACGCGTGCCTGCGGCAATTTTCTTACAGAATATTTTATGTGGAACACGAGGTGTGTGTGTGTTGAACACCTTTGGTCGTGTTGAACAAGTCTACTTTGATTGTTATTTATGATGATATACTTATTACCGGCAATGTGTATAATCCAGGCATTTTATATAATACCTAGACAAGGTATACAAGACCGGGGTCGTTCAGGCAATGTATAAAATATTATGATTTTTTCGCGTATTTTATACTTTACCTAGGTATTGTATGGAATTGTCAGAGATTGTATAAAATACCTATTGAAACGCGGGCAACGTGCAATAGGGTGATAGGCTAGAGTCTAGGTTAGAGGTTTTAGTAAAAAAAGAGTTTGGTAAGGTTAGGTTAAGTATTTCTTTCTTTAAAAAATTGGTTATGATTCAATTTAACGAAATGATGAACTAGCATGTCGTCAAAAGTTTAATGTTTCACGAGCTATTTTGTGACTTCGAAATATTTTATCTTACCCAAATCAAATTTATTTGGCTAACAGTGGTTAAAAGAGCGTACTTTGCGTTATACTATTCCAGTAAGATTTCAGGACCATATTGACAAAGACAAAGCCATTTGCCGCTTATGTACACACACTATTATATACATTACCTGACGTACTTTCGGTATTATATACATTACCTAGGCAAATTATGAAATAAAATATATTTCACCCATTATCTGAACTCTTCAGGAATTCTATAGAATGCCTAGGTATTCTATACAATACCGGATTAAACAGATTGCTGGTAACATATATATATAGGGCTAAACAGAACTACTGCTAGTTTAGGCACGATAAGAATCCTGAACTTTGATTCTAATCTGTTTTGTGTATACGTTATGTTAAACCGGTTGTTGACTGGTTTACTTGATAGTTTTGTACAAAATAAAGGCTTTCGAAAGCATCTCTGATTCATAGAAATAGAAATATCTTTATTTATGTAGGCCTTACAAAAGCACTTATGAATAGTCATCATACAAATAGGTAAATGATTTTACCGCCAGGTTACCATTCATAGGTTTTAGTCAACATAGTAAAAGAAAAGCACATAGTAGGTTCACAACCTTGCAACTCTAATGCGTTAATTAAACATATTAATCAAACATTCGTTAAATAACGTTTGTACAGTGTAAGATACATGCACCAGTTTGTATTATAGAAGTAGGTACTTGTAAAGCGGCAAGTATAAAATAGCGCTCCATCCCAAAACCTATTTTAGGAAAAGAACAGCTGATTGGAGTTCGCGATAAGAAATCCGTGGCAAAAACATTTCTCATAGAGGGCGGCCGCAAAAACGTCCCTCGGGAGAATCCGAGAGGGGCGGAATAAGCCGTGATTGTTTCCCGATAGGACGAGGGTGAAGCTAAAAAACAGTTAAGTAGGCCACTTTCACGGGGCAGCTCATTAGTGATGATCGGCGTATTAGGTTGTCAGCTTGATACAAATTGTCCCTTTAAACTATATACGGACTAAATAAGTAACTAACATAAAAAACGCAATTATATTGTCAATGGATCGTATAGAGTTATACGAGTCTCAGTAATGTTATATGGTAGACTATTGTAAAGCGTAATTGTTTGGCAGTGTCAATATGGCCGCAGCGTCAAGTCCACACTCTTACATAGCTTTGTAGCAGATTAAACAATTACGGCGACAGAAAAAAGAGGCGCTTCAATAAATAGCATTGTAGGTATGTATTTGCTGTATTATAGGTTCATTTGACAGCCTAGGCGATCCGCGGTAGCCAATCGATTCAGTACAGTTGGTTTACTTTTCTATACTTATACTTTGATCAAAATCATAGCGAGTGTTTTGGGGACATCTAGAAATTGGCTGTAACTCGTACAGTGTCCTAATTTTTGATCGGTTCATGTTCGAGATAACGAGGTTCAACAAACGAGGTCTTGGGCATTGTGAACTAAATTGGATGACTGTAGTCTTGATACGTTAAGTCGTACGTCGCAGTCTATAGATGTAGGGCTCACTGTTATCTTTGGCCTTTCCATTTCTTTGACCTTCCGGTAAAAATAGTAAGGGTTGGGCTGGGCAGTTAGATATCTTGCAAATGTTTTTACTTATGGCCATAAAAATGTTATTGGATTCTGTGAAATACAAGTCGCGAACTTTCTAGAATAATCAATGTTCTTATTTCTTCAAAAAGCATCATATTGTTATTTAGATTATTGTTTTTCGGGTTTCGAACTACTGGGTATCAAAATAGGAAACAGTTTAGTATTAATCAGATAGATACTATGTAAGTATGAAGTATGATACTGATCAAGAAGCAGAATAATTAGTATTTCGGACGATGTAATGGGTCAGGATCGAATAGGTACTTTAAGTCTATTGTAATCGAAGTAACGCTATTGTTTCAATCAAATTAGCAGGAATGTCGGTAAACAATGATAAAAAAAAAAATCTCTGTGATTTACGGAATCAAAAAATCACGGTACCTACATACCCTATGTGCCTTTCTCTTTTCTTGAGCTATATCATATCTTTAATTAAAGTATTTTTTTATTTAGGTATGCTTAACAAACCAGTTGACTGAACGATGTTTCGGATGTCGGCTATTCCACTTCAAAGAAACTCTACACTAAAACAATTCATGCGAAACGCGCTTTATCAGCGGCGTCTTGTACCGTTCTTATTTACAGCCGCCCGGAATGACCCCTGGGGTATTCCGGCAAAAAACCACTCGTTTATGAGATGAAATCTCGCGGGCGAGGTTGTTTTATAACCAGCCAATTTTGGGTTACGACTGCGACTCCAGATCGCTTTTCCAGAATGTAGCTGGAGTAAGGTGAATTTTTAACTTTCGCCTTTCAATGTTAGCCTTAGAGTAGGATTTTGGCGGTTATAAAACTTTTAGGTATTGAAGTGATGGCTTTGAGTGTTTTTAGGCTTTCTTCTGTAATGCCCTAAGGTTTTATAGCGTGTTTAAGGATTTCAGAGAGAGCGGAGCGAATGAGTCGTAAAGAAAGAAGTTCTATAAATAAATAAGCAGGTATGTACTTCAGCCCTATCAGCAAGTGGTTGAAAAATAAATGGCAAATGTTGAAACTACAAATTTATATACGAACATGCTATGTTAAATGGATAGATTGTAGAACAAAAAAGTGTAGATGAGTGACAGTATGCATGCGACATATAAGTCGAATAAATCATCATAAAATAACCTTGTTATTGTAATACAAAATCTGCGTTTATTTTGCACTAGCGTTTGTGAAAATTAAAGCCAGCGAGTGTTTTTTTTATCATTTTTTTTGAGATAAATCTACGTCTATCATCGGATTTTTTTTACTTTTCGCATCCAAGTTGCTGCAGCGGACAGGATATCAGTTTAAGACTGAAAAAACAATTAATGTCTATCCATCAAACCGCCCCCAGAAGATTTCGCGTAGATAACAGGATTATACGATTTAATATTTAGGAATGAATCAACTCCTTACGATTTTTGTATTTTACAATTTGAAAAAATTACCTATTGTGTTTAATTAAATATATAATTAAATATTGAAATGAACTAGATATAATTAATTTAGGTAGTTAAGTCCTCTTAAACGAAATTGGGGTCTTGCAATAATTGCTCAGCTGTAAACATGCCTAGCTAGGTACTCATCGAACGAGACATATATCTTTGATGATTCCGCAGGGAGCCATGTTCGGTCCGGATTACCGATTCCTTCCTCGGTTTATTGCACCTCTGGGAATTTTGATATTAACTACACTTACGTAGATAAGTAAACGTATTTTGTTGACGGTATTCCTATAACGATGTAATAATACGAAGATTTTGTAACATCTTTCTGGAGAAAAACATGTAGGCTTGATTTAAAACAAACAGTCCGCTTTTAACATAAATAGTGATCAGAAACCATATATCCTTATTTATTTAATAGTTTGTTTTACCCTACTGGAATGGAAGAATACGTTTACTTCCTGCTTAATATTCTATTCTTGGACAAAGTGGGATTTATTTGTGAATTATGTAGGTTGGTATAGGTTAATATTAATGTATTTTACCGAACACCTACTGTTTTCAAAGGCTTTGATGTCTGCTTTTCTGATAGTTGGCAGGGATGTATTATCTCATCCTATGATGCGCCCTGCAGGGGGGGCTCCGAATACTCCTGAGGTATCCCTGCCTGTCGTAGGAGGCGACTAAAAGGGCCTTTGGGGTCGTGGGGGTTAGGGGATGGGTCCTCTGGCCCTCTATCGTCCCCGGAGAAGCCGACTGCAGGTGTTACACCCGGTCCGTCAGGATAGGGTACACAGCTGTCTATGTGGTCGTGAAACACCACCCTAGGTGTTCTGGGGGAGAATACCACTCCCTCGAGATGGGCCGCTAGGCGGCAGCGCGCGCTGCGTAGACTTTTCGAGATGAATCCCGACAGTAGGGATCCCGTTGGTTTTGCGTTAGCGCCCGAAGAACGACAGCCTTTAGGTTTAGTCGGTAGGGTCTCCGGAGATTGCTACCGGTTTCGAGCCCGACTCACCCTTATAGGTCCACCCAGGACTCTGTTTGGATGGTGCGTAAATGCATTCCTCAAGTAAAAAAAAAAAAAAAAAAACTGATCCTATGATCGACGGGATAAAAATTATATTTTAAGTATTCAATTCAATCAGTGGCCGTATTCATAATAAGTTGCTTGAAAAATAGTCTTGGATAATTAATTAAAATTACAAAAGAAATATTATGTCTTTAAAATTGTTTCTTCGATTGTCATCGACATCTATAAACTGCGACGCCTTGATGATGGACGTCGTCTTTTTGCGTTATATCAAATTGCGAAAAATGTCATACGTCTTGTTACTGCGATGTTACGTTACTTACTTTAAAGTTTTAGATTTGGCAATTTATTTTCGCCCAAATATTTCCGGCCACTCAATTCGCCATATGAAAATGTCTGCCCGAAGAGGAAAGTAATCCCAGCAATTCTTACAACGCGCCCCTTATTTCCGTTACACCCAACAAGTACCACCCTTAGACACTGTTTCATCCCTTGCTATTCTATTTAAGGGGCCTAAAACCGCGGGTGCCGGGAATATGCTAATGAAAATTTCACCTTTATAGTCCCTAAAAGCACAACAGCCACTTACCGCGCATAGTCTCATTACGGACACCTTGTATTATTAACTGGGTTGTTCTGGGTGAAATAAAGCGCGTACCCCCGAGGTCAAATAAGGTCTGAAATTTAGACATTAGTTACGGGAACTATTCGACATGTTAGTTTCTATGTTGTTCTGGCACTTAAACATAATATGGGTACCGACTTAATTCTTTGACTGGCATGCCATTTAAAGCGACTAACTAATTAACTAAACTTGACGCCACATCCCTAGCGAGGTAGGAAAGTGGCGTCAAGTTGTGGGAGTCAAGTGGAGGGTAACCGAACGCCATATGGCACGATCCTAACACACCTCCCTCGCCTCTAAAACATTCATGATCCTTTTCATACAAGCTCTACGGTTTTTAGGACTCCTAACATCACCTTCTGTTAATACATGACCAATCTGGTCGTGGTAGGTGAGCCTGGGCCTTCCGCGGCTCCTCCTTTAAAGCGACTAATGGTGTATTAGGTTAGTGAGTGATTGTGTAGATAAGCAACGAGCCGACCACTTGTCTGTACTGACACATATTTTTTCATTTAATCCAACTCGATTATATATTAAATTAATTGTAATTAAGGAAGTTTCTTGCTCCTGAACCTTTGCCTACCACCTTAAATCTCCGAGATTGCGGGCGTGATAGTACTATGTATTATGTAGTTAAGTTATCGTATGTTGAAAGTTCACGTGATGCTGCAGCGACTGCAGGTATTGCCATTAAAGCATTACGTGAGATTTGCCTCTCCGAGAATATTCATTCAATATGTAGATAGTATGAAGACATGCTGCGCCGACCCCAGATGAACTGGGAGAAGGGCAAGAGGATGATGATGATGATGATGTAGATAGTTGACTTATACTACTACTATGTACTATACTAGTACTATGACTTATACTAGTAGGTACTATGTTTCGTTCACACCCAATATTATCCTTATATCGTAGCTATCTCATAAAACTATTTTTTTAGAAGTTCTATTATCAGGTCAATTCACTTAAATAATTAAAAAACTATTGACAACAGCCTTAGTTTATTTTTATCGGAAATAATAAACCCGCGAAAATTTAATGACTAAGTCATTGCCCGCTGAAAATAGAGACGATAAATATCCCAAAACACTTGCCAAGATTTCGCAATAAACGGAACGCAGGATGTAAACACTTTTTAATTAGCCAGCTGTCTTCACAAGGACTCGCACATCCGCGGCGCTACACATCCGCAAAGCTATTACATCCGAAGGCTACCACATCCGCACCGAGGCCACAGAATGAGATCAAAGCGTAATTCGTTATGTTTTAATTCCACCCTTCAAAGGTCTTTTGTTTTCGTCAGCTAATGGCTGTTTTAATTAACTTAAGGGATTCGATTACCAGTATTTAGATAGACACAACATTTTATGCAATTTAATGAAATCAAAGAGATACAGAAATATACAAAATCATTTTTAGGTTATGCAAAACCTTTTAACTACTTAACTCATTATTCCATGAAGGATTTGAGCGAAGCGGAAACTAAGCAAAAAAACTTTCTACTTTTCATACAAACGGTCATCAGCTGATTGGCTATTTTGTATGAAAAGTAAAAAAATAATAATTCGTAGAAAAAATAAAGCTTTAAATTTAATCCTGAACAAATATGTCAAACATTGTATCGGATTTACAAACCTACATAATCGCGTATGAACACGCAGCAAAAAGCTAGTAATTTTATTTATTTATTTATTATTCTACACTTACTGCTATCTTTGCTAAGTTGACCATTTGATAGATAAGAGTAACTTACTTATCTATCAAATGGTCAACTTAGAGAAACTAACTACTAATTCAATAATTACGAATATAAAATATATCTACACTTATAATAAATCTGTAGAGAGGTCAATTCTGTACATGAAATATATTTTCAAAATAACTATCAGGGGGTGATAAGTAATCGATACTGATGGCAAAAATGCAATCAGTAAATTTTTTGTCTGTCTGTCTGTCTGTCTGTCTGTATGTTCCTTATAGAAACAAAAACTATTTGACGGATTTTAACGAAACTTGGTACAATTATTCTTCATACTCCTGGGCAGGTTATACTATACTTTTCATCATGCTACAATCAATAGGAGCAGAGTAGTGAAGGGAAATGTTGAGAAAACGAGAGAAGTTACTCCATTTTTTAAGCTTCCGTCGCGTGTGCAGCCTTAATGGTTAAAGTTACATAGAAATTATGTATGACGGAAATAGTCTTTATAATATTAACCATAAACGCGGGTGACACCGCTGGCACACCTAGTACAGAATATAACAATAGTTACAACTTCATACGTCAATGACCAATGTTGAGATTTAATCTACTTTGAGATACTTGATCGAAGTTTCCTCAGTCCTTACTAACGAATAACGTTTTTATAAGTATCCAAGCCTGAACATAAATCACGTTTACGAAAGTTTAATTAAATAAATGAGTTAGAAGTTGACGGAATTAGTCAATTAGTTGTCTGGAGTTCCGTTTATAAAACAACTTCTTTTTTGTGTAATGTAGCTGTAGATTAATTACATCTTTGTTAATTAATCTACAGCTCCATACAATCGTCTCACTTGCCAGTGGCGTTAGTTCAAATTCGGGTACATATCACTGGATTTTCAATTGACTGGCTCGATGGCGCATTCGGTAATGACACTGTCCCATGCGCCAAGAGTTGTGGTTTCGATCCCTACCCAAGACAAACATGCGTATGATGAATACTTATGTTTGTTTTGTGTCTGGGTGTTAATATTCAATATTTAAGAATATATTTGTAATACCACTGTTGATTCTGATATCTGTAACACAAGTACTTTAGCTACTTACCTCGGAGTCAGATCAATGTATGTGATGTAGTCTGATATTTATATTTAATTAACATTATATAAAAACTTAACTTTTATAACTCAGCAGATAATGTAAAACTTCGTGACGAATTATGCACATTAGGTAGATAACTGTGAATGTGTAGATTTCATTCATACTAGTTTACTAAGTCGTGTTTTATTGGGTCCAGACTCCGATCTAAAACGACAGGACATGACAAGGGAAGAAGATCACTTTTTAAAGGCGCATTTATTAATACATACATCTTCATACATATCTTTAAAAATAATACTGAACCATTCGCAAAATTACAACTCTTTGTAAAAGGCAGGGGACAACTTGTACTTAAATCAAATTAGTTAAGAAGTTCTAAAGTTTTTGCGAGTCAACTTGAACTAGCGTTCCGACCTGCGTTGATAAGTTAAAGGAAAAATCGTAATTAGCTAACTAGCTTACAAAGGTATATAATATAAATGAACTGCTGTTCGTTAGTCTATCTGAAACTCCAAAGTGGCTCTACTAAAATGGATATATATGTTTTTATATTGGTCGGTTTAATAAAGGGGTTTGTTTAAATACTGGTGGAAGGGGGCGGTATAAAAATTGCCGGGTCAACTAGTTACTATTAAAACTACACTACTTAATTAGCAACGGTAGTTTAATTTACTTATTTATTTAAAGCCTACGTTAATAAAGATAATTTCATTTCATTTCTCCAACATAACATTATGGAGATGTTGGTGATCGATCGTTTTATATTTATGCCGATCGATTTATTATTTATACTTATATTACAAGTGATCGTCTGTCTATTAAATAAAATTAAACCGAATGAGCTTTGTCTTTACTACAAATGGCATCTACTAATAAAATTCTGGACAGGATCAAACAAATGGAAACAGCACAGGTGTGCGAAACTCACTTAACTTACCCGGGAACATTACAAACGTACATAGTATAAGCGTAGAAAAGTAGACCACCATTCCATTAATACAATTTACTACTAGCGGCCCGCCACGGATTCGTACGGGTGAATATTGTGGTAAAATAACAGCGTATCACTAAATGCACGTGAAAGTAATGCAGTACTTATAAAGAAATAAAAATATTTTTTAAAGCTTTTGTCTGTTTTTCGGTAATCAATAAGTACAAGTTGATTTATTTTATTTTACACGTTGACATACATGGAAGAATTTGACTGTTTGTTTGTTTGTGTGCATTGAATTCGTTCTTCGAAACTACTAGACTGATTTAAAAGATTCTTTTACTAATGGAAAGCTACTACATCAGCAAGTAACATAGGCTATATTTTATTCCCGTATTACCATGGGATCGGAAACTACGCAAGTGAAACCGCGGGGCGCTGCTATTTATTACCTTATGAATTTAAAAGTTAACTAATATGTATTAAAGTAGCCGTAAACATCTATTACGTAGCTTCACTTAGTCAGCGAATAAATTTTATTTAATCCGATAGTGAAGTAAAGGAAATCAAAATTTATGATTTAAAAATTTGTTTTGCAATTTGAAAGTAAGGTAAAAACTGCTAAAAATTTAGATTTTACAGCTTTTATCTGATCTTACATATTGATAACGTTGCTTATTATTCTTCTTTATAGTTAGTATGTAGCAATTATCAAGTAAAAAGAGGACAACATTATGTTACATGCTAATTATTAGCATGTAACATATTTTTTTTGCAATACAACAAAATATAATTCCGTATTTTCAAGAGTCTCTACCTGAAGTGGTTAGTTTACTCAAAAGTTTAGAGATTTCCATCATAGAGAATACAAAAAAAAAATGCTAACATTTTTTCCTTTTGTTCAGCAAGCTAAAAATTATGTAGATACAGCGCGTTACAGTACCGCTTATCGTAAAGCGCCCCATTTCAGATATTTATTATTTTTCGAGTATTAGTTAAAATAAGTTTTTAATATTTTTTGATGATCTAACTTACGGACTATAAAAATATTTGAGTAAACTAGCTTATTGAGAATCTTTAGTAAAGGCGGTCGCAAATTACGCTCAAGTATTGCTTTACATATAAATTCATGACAATAGTTTGAGACTGTATTCTACTCGTTTTTGTGTACTATGGTCATCAATAAGTACGTCACGTGTCAACGACCTTAAACTTTCAGCTATCGGGTACGAAGGACAATGAAAAGTAGATGTCCTAAAGTACTTACTTCAGTTAACTTTTACGTTTCAATGTGTAGTTTTACTCTTAGTCTTAACTATTGCTTTACATCTATAAATAATAAATAAATTCTCCAGACTGACACACCAATTCTCTAGTTCCGAACTAAGCTTTTAAGCTTGTGCTATGGATACTAGATTCGACTCTTTCCTTAATTATTAGATACATTACATTTTTCTTTGTGACTTAAATCTATAGTTTACGCAATGATATGACAAACCTGTTGGTAGAGTGGTCAGAGACCCTGGCCATAAATCCGAGGGTCGCGGGTTCGGATCCCGGTAGGGGCAAATGTTTCGTGTGATGAACATGGACATTTGTACACTCGAGTCATGGATGTTTATAAACCTGTTTATGATGTCTATGCGTTCACATAATATCCATAGCACAAGCATATGCTTAGTTTGGAACAAGGGAACTGGTGTGTCAGTCTGGCGAATTTATTTATTTATTTACCTACTTATTTATCGCATTATTCCAATTAACCAATTTAAAGAAATTGAGAAAAAGAGCAAAAATTTTTTTTACTTTCCATACAAATATTGATCAGCTGATTGACTATTCTGTATGAAAAGGTTTCTTAGGATAACGAGTTAAGTAAATAGGTAAGTAAACCTCTTACCTATTTACTTATATATGCATATACTAAAAATGTCCTTGTATATAACTACTATTTTTTCCCTAACGTATTGAAAGACAGATGAGATTATTTATTATGCTCCCCAATTCGAATGCCCAGAGCATCTTACGGGGACAAAACTGTCGCGGGAGTGAAGCCGGCCACAACTCACCATAATGCGTTTTGTGAAGAATAGGAGTTGTCACAATAGCTAATGCCGTCAGCCATTAGTCTTCCCTGACGAGGCGAGCCCTGATGAGAGGCCTAACAGCTTTAAGGTTCAGTCATACAGGGGATAAGGTGTAGGGATAATGGAATATCTTTAAAAGTTGGTTTCAGGGACGTAATTTTAATTGGTTTCGGATGATTTATTTAAACATTTTTGTTGGGTTCGAACACTTTTTTTTAATAGGTAAAATATTCATCCTCTTGCCCTTCTCACAGTTTATCTGGGGTCGGCGCAGCATGTCTTCCTCTTCCATACGTCCCGGTCAGCCGTCATGAAGCTAGCTTCATAGGTAAAAGATACATTTATAAAAAGCGTCCGGGAAAACTCGTTACAAGTGTTTGTACCCCGCCTAGGGATATGTGGCATATCTGTTCAGGGTGTACCCGTCTACCATACCTACAGAGAGGTGTACCGTCTATCTTTAAGGTGACCAGGGCATCGCTGTTCCATTTTAACCTTAAAAATTCTACTCTCGAATCAAAATAAGGTTCTAATATGCAGTATGACTGTACCATACGAAGAGGGCTGGCTGTATATTTGCATATGCTTAAACAATATCTAAACAGTTTCTGTTAACAATTGCTTGATTAAACATACAAATGTCAAAGTATAAATGTAACGTTAAATATAGGCCACAATAGGTATAACTTGAAAGTTAGTTCTAAGTGAAAAAGGTTTTTTTAAATAAATTGTTGCTCCTACCCTAATGCATAATCCGAACTGCTCGTTTAATAGATGACTAGCAGATTCAAAATGCAATTTGTCAAAAACGTGCCTAGTCAGGAGCATATTAACTGTTCATCTGGAAATTTGTTTGGACGGAGGACGTTTGTCGTCTTGCAAGCATGAAAAATGGGACACATCATTCATGTTTTTGCAAAGAAAATGTTAGTCATTTTATTGAAAAGGGACCGTTTACTATTTCTTGCTCATTACTCTTTTACAGGAGAATATTCTGTGGATAAGTAATCTTACTATATATATAAAGCTAAATTACCACTCACTCACTGACTGATCGGGGCTGTTTTTGGGGGTGAAGGGGGGGGTTTAGGACTTTTTGATGTATGGGGGGTGGGTTTAGATTTTTAATCAACGCAGCTTTTTCTTGTTTTTTTTTTTAAATTCAAGATGGCCGCCGAGTATGGCCGCGCGGGGGGAAAAAAATGTAGCGGATGGTGGGGGGGTTTAGATTGTCAGAGATTGATGTTTAGGAGTTAAAAATGGAAAAAAAGTAAAATGTCAAAAAAACAAGATGGCGGCGGTGCAATCGGGGTTCGAAAAAAAAAATTAGAGTCATTTTTGCGCAGTCGTACTGAAGAGACGCGCATAGACAGTGGAAAACTTTCTTTTGAAAATTCTTGCAAGTATAGTCGACTCGACGACCCCATCCATAGATTATAGAAATTCAAGATGGCGGCGGCGCTGGCGGCCATTTTATCCCGAGAAAAAAATTGGCAGTTTTTGAAGGCGTTTTTCGGGTGGATGGCAACACTTTAGAGAATCGCTTGTAAGAAGGCTATGGTGGGAAATTTATTCAAGTATTACCATGCGTGACAATTTCTAGCAAATTCATGGTAGTTTTCGGTCCATGGGAGAAAATGGTAGGAAAAAAAAATTTTTGATTTTCGAAAAATCGAGAATGCAGTTTCGTGGCAACCCCGACCCGTTTGGGCCTTTTGGTAGTTTTTTTGGAAAATTCTGGCAACACTGGGAATTATCGGTAAAAAACGTTTTTTCGACATTGTCATCTTCTAGGAGCCCTGTGGGTCAGAGGAAGCGTTGGAGGAAAAAACGAAAAATGAGGGTTGATGGGTTATACAATCCAGAATATGGGAAAAATATGGGCATTGCAAAATTCAAGATGGCGGACGCGCTGGCGGCCATTGCGTAAAACTGAAAATTTTCGAAAAATTTGTTTTTATTTTTTCTGGTGGATGGCAACATTTTAGAGAATTGCATTGTATGGATTAGAGGTGAAGAATTTATTCAAGTGTTGCATGCGTTTGAATTTCTACCAAATTCATGGTAGTTTTCGAGCCATGGTACAAAATGGTAGGGAAGAAATTTTGACGTTTTGCGAAAAATCGAGTATGCAGATTTATGGCAACCCCGACCTGCCTTATGGTAGTTTTGTTAAAAAATTCTGGCAACACTGGCGACTGCGGACCAAAACATTTTTTCGACATGGTCATTTTCCAAACTCTCTGTGGGTCCAGGGACGAACGGGAGGAAAAAACGAAAAATGTGGGTTGGTGGGGTATACGACCTAGAATATGGGAAAAATATGGGCATTCGGAAATTCAAGATGGCGGACGCGCTAGCAGCCATTTTGTGAAATTTTTACTTTTTCGAAATTTTATTTTAAATTTTTCAGGCAGATGGCGACACTTTAGCGTTTTTCAATGTACTAAGCAGATGTGTGTCTGGTCGAGATGTGTTGCCAGGTGAAAAAAAATTTGGGAGTTTTTGGTAGTTTTCGAGATATGGCCCAAAAAGGTCGAAAGTAGAAATAACGACTTTTCGGTAAATTTATTACCAGGTTCCTAGAGGGCGGGTCCATTAAAATGACATTTGACTATTTTTATCTCATTGGCATGGCAACACTCGGAGCGTCGGGGAGATGAATTCCGAAGGCATGGTCTACTTCCAGAGGCTCTGGAGGACTCGTTATACGTCGGAGGGCCAAAGTAAAAATGCAGTTCGATGTGAAATATAACGTTAAATGCCTAAAAAATACTGGCTTAAAAAAAGTCAAAATGGCGGACCAAGTGGCGGCCATTGTGTAAAAATGTGAATTTTTCAGAATTTTCAAAGTGGTTTTTGGGGCAGTTGCAGTTAGCAAAACTAAATTTTTAAAATGACCTTTGTTGTAGAGCCTTATAAGACCTATCGATTGGTTAAAATTGTTTCCCAAATTTCGGGGTAATTTTCGAGATTTACCCCGAAATGTAAAAACTCGAAATAACGACTTTTAGCAGAAAAAAAGTATGAGGATCTGTCAAAAGTAGTCATTTATTTTCATTTTGATCTAATTTTGGAAAATAAATCAACAGTCAAAAGAAAAAAATGAAAAACTCCATGTCATGTTGGTATTCGATTTTCCCATACATTTTGTACTGGAGCCGACCGCAACGATAAGTTTGTACGATTTTGTATGGGGAAACGGTTGCATAGTATTGCGGTACTGTCTTTATCATATAAAATGACTATGTAACTTTGCGTGGGCATAGGCGGAGCGCCGCGTAGGGCGAAGCCCGGAGCGGCCAAACAAATGATGTAATGTTGTGAAGCCATGGGCGGAGCGCCGCGTCGGGCGAAGCCCGGAGCGGCCAAACAGTTAATGATGTTATTTTGCGAAGTTGAAGGCGGAGCGCCGCGTAGGGTGAAGCCCCGAGCGGCCAAATAATTAATATATTTTTGCGAAGCCATATGCGAAGCGCCGCGTAGGGCGAAGCCCGGAGCGGCCAAACAAATTATGTAATGTTGTGAAGCCATGGGCGGAGCGCCGCGTAGGGCGAAGCCCGGAGCGGCCAAACAATTAATGATGTTATTTTGCGAAGTTGAAGGCGGAGCGCCGCGTAGGGTGAAGTTCCGAGCGGCCAAACAAATGATGTAATGTTGTGAAGCCATGGGCGGAGCGCCGCGTCGGGCGAAGCCCGGAGCGGCCAAACAGTTAATGTATTTTTTAGATGTTATAGGGGCACAGTCCGGAGCGGCAAACATATAATGTGATTTTGCAAAGACATAGGCGGAGCGCCGCGTAGGGCGAAGCCCGGAGCGGCCAATTCAGTTATGTAACTCTGCAACTGCTTAGGCGGAGCGCCGCGTAGGGCGAAGCCCGGAGCGGCCAACTAAGTGATGTAATTTTGCAAATTCATAGGCGGAGCGCCGCGTAGGGCGCAGCCCGAAGCGGCCAAACAAATGATGCAATCCCGCAAATCCATAGGCGGAGCGCCGCGTAGGGCGCAGCCCGGAGCGGCCAAACAAATGATATGATTCTGCAAAGTCACAGGCGGAGCGCCGCGTAGGGCGCCGGAGCGGCCAAATAAATCATGTCATTTGTAAGACCGCAGGTCAAACTACGTACGCGAGGCCGGAGGCCTGGTTCTTTAGGACCCATTTGATGGAACATAGGGCATCAAAAAAGAATAAGAACGCCATTGCGAACGGTCCAACCCAGCCATGTAATCTAAGCGAGGCCGCAGGCCGAGCTGCGTATCGCGAGGCCGAAGGCCGAGCTCCGCGTAGGGCGAAGCCCGGAGCGTCCGCCTCGCAGAGCTGGGTTTTGGCAAGCACACGCGCAGCGTGTGCGCCAAAAGCTAGTCCTATTATAAATTTAGTTTCATAGGGCGTTATAGCACAATGGATAAAAACACACGTCTCATATGTAGATAAATTGATTCAGATCCGTGGATAGGCTATGAAATTTTCGCCAGTTTTGCGGTGAGGTTTTATTAGTTGAGACGTTTTAATGAAATAAGGCTTCCTAAATCCTAAATCTAGAATCATGATTGAAGCCGACTGACAAGCAGGAAAATTCTAGTAAGCAGACAAAGTGTCAAAACAACATAGAAGCTTTATTGAATTTGTCTGATTAGGGTTTTATTTTAGTTTTCGCAAACACATCTTTACTAAAATCTATGAAGTTCTGATTCTATATAAAAAGTTGTATTGTTTCACAGCTTCGCTATTAACTGCACAGGAAGAGCCTTCTGGAAGGGATTCCTTTAAAAGGGTCTTGTAAGTAACGGTGCCAACCTCAAAACACCACTTAGGTCGGCAACGCTACTTACTTGTGATAGTAGTTCTCTGTTGTTGTAACTCGTAATCTCTCCTCACCTCGGGTAATATGACAAGTACCTATTTCTGGATAAATGTCCGGTGACCACTTACCATCCGGCAGGCCGTATTATTTGTCACCTAAACCAGTAAAAAGTTACCTCGCTGAGTTGAGTCCGGAGTTTACCTACTAATTGCCGTTTCATATGCGGGTCTATATGTCCTAAAAGTCTAGTTACGAACTAATAAAAGGCAGACGGTATTCGTGCCCGTTCTAGATCTCTCCCAAATAAAAGGGACAGCGTACATTATAATACGGTCCCTTGGTAGATAAAAATAATAAGAGCAACGAAATTCGCCGGCGATTGCGTTCCTATGGGATCATAACAGAGGCGTAATAACAGATTTTGTGACTATATTAAATTACTTATTTATTGTATTTATTATATGTATTGTACAGGTGAACCAGATCGGCAAGAGCAGATTTCTCCCAACACAGGCTTTATGTTGCTTAAAGGGAGATGTCTTCAATAATGTACCCATAAAACCTGTATCCAAATAAATATTTTTCTATTTTCTATTTCTATTTCTATTATTAGTTGTCACTTGTGGCTTTGTTTGCATGCTCATAGGTATTGTACAACACCAAGCTATTTAGCTTAAGATAACGGTGGCAGGTTAACCTTAAATCAGTTGTAACAAATGTTACAATGCTCTAAAGATACTCTTTGCGCTTTGGGCTACAAACTAATTCAGTAGTAACCCCTAAAAATTGAGTTTCTATTCTGATCAATTTAAAAGTGACTTTCCTTAACAGTTTTTTATAAAATTAAATCATTGAGCTTTCTAAAGATAAGAACGATTAGAATCAAAAAGTATAATTATCAGTTACTTCATTAAAATAATTGTGACGATTACGGCTCTCGACTTATTGAGCAGATAAAAACGCTTCTGTTTTCTCGACAAACATTTAAATTGGGTATTATATCGGGAAGCCCTCTTGAAGAATTTCATTTGCATGAGTACGGTAACCATAGCAACGGCGCACTTTAATGGGACTAAACTTTTACGGTAAATATTGAAGCAGCAATTATCTATAATAGAAAAAATAAATAATACAGAACTGTGGCTGCTCAATAGTAAGCACACGTAGATGTAGGTGTTGGTTCGAAGCCGGACACGTAAATCTGAAATTTTCAAGTAGGTACAACTACGGACTACGGATTTATACCAATGAGGGTTTTCACAAATACAAAAACCGCCTGATGGCACGAGGGAGTCTCGTGGTCTTATTACTGTCACTATTGGCTCTTTGTTGGCAGCATGTCAGTTCGATCTGACAACTAACCAATGAGGAGGGTGACAAGACCGTACGTCACAGTTACGCCATCTATCTGATGTTTGAATGCAAAATACCCTCATTGCTTGGTGGTATCGTAAGTAAAACTGCACATTCTAATAACTATGGATGAGAAATTATGATCTATCTGGTCTAGTTCCCCTGCTTACATACATCAGACAGCGCTGCAGTATGAGAACCAGACTCGCGAAATTTAAGATCTTGGTCCAAGTGAACCATAACAAGAAACGAGATAAACGTTAGAAAGATGATGAATTCTTTGGTTTTCGTACCTATCGTTACAATGAATTTCATTTCATTTTATAATAAAGGCCGTGTAGTTTGAGCGTGAAAACGTGGCAGACAAACAGCCTAAGTAGCCTTCGTATTTAGAATACAAGTATGTTTTTATGGATAAAAATTGGAATATTTCAGTTACTTTTTTAAAAGTTGGCTACCCTAGAAGAGGCATTAAGCGAGTTATCCAGTATTTACAAACCACTTGGCCGCGAGGGGCACGCTCTCATATCTCACCGTCAGGGAAGGAGAGCTCTCGGTGAGTTGCGTTTCAATGGGCATGTTGTTATTGCAATTTTTATTTTTTTATTCATAGAATAATAAGTATGTTTTATGTATATTATCGACGATGAAGTGACAATATCTTCTAACTATAGATATGCTTATTTTACAGGAGAATGAAAAACGATCCAATTTTTAGGTTTTGATCATGAGACTTTCATATAACTTTTAATGTAATGTTTACAGGATCACTTTATTATTTGATAACAAACAAGAAACAAAATAATATTCCACGCGAAATCTAATTTCAAGGCTACTGCATTAAAAATGTCGATTCCTAAACAAATATTAATATTAGTTAGGAGGTATTGTCACTTCATCGTCGCTGTGATGATTACTGCTAGAGATGAAACGGATAGCAGTTTGGCCGGATACCGGATACCGGATATTCGGCCGACCATGTGGCCGAATAGCCGAATATCCGGCCGCCGGATATCCGGCGAAACTTAGCCGTTTGCGTAGGCGGCGCGCGAACGATCGGGTGGACTTGGTTCGATTCGGGTCTTTTCGTTGATGAGTGAAGTTAACAACAATTGTATCATTCATTGTATTATTGGGTCGATTGCATGCAGTGCAGACACGTGCGTGATCGTTTTTAGGTTATAATTTTATTTGTGCTGTTAATATTTGAAGTACATATATAATATACATAATTCTAAAAGATTTAGCAATCAGAAATGGTATTGGTGAAGAAAAAATCGCCTATATGGATACTTTGATATAAACAGTGAAAATAATAAGTTAGCTATTTGTTTATTATGCAATGTTAACATTTTCTCGTGGCGGCGAAGGGAAAAAAGCAGCTAGCTAGATAGCTAGATACTATTCGGCCGGATGGACATCCGGCCTAATAGTAGCTATCCGGTATTCGGCCGGATAGTATTATGTCGGCCAGATAGGCCGGATACCGGATAGTTTCCGGATATCCGTTTCATCTCTAATTACTGCCATGGACCATAGTTAAACAAACATAACACGCCCATAATCCCCGAAGGGGTAGGCAGAGTCAAAGAGGCAGCAGGCCCCTTTAACAACATTCAGCCAAAAACAAAACTGGGCTGGGTTAGATGGAACATTGTGAAAAGTAAGTAGTTACAAGTGGCTAGCTAGTTGCCTACACAATTACATACCCAAAACCCGATATACGTTTTTCATAGAAATTAAATGAAATTGTCTTTATTTACGTAGACTTCAAAAAGGCACTTATAAATCCACAGAATGAGATCAATATCTAGCGGTTCAAAAAGTAGATTCTACCGAGAAGAACCGGCAAGAAACTCGATAGGTAGTTACTCTTTTTAAAATGCCAAGTCTTAATAACTATTAAAATTAAATGAAATAGAAAATATAGAGTAATAAGTATGTTTTATATAAATTATTATGATTATCGCCACGGACCATAGTTAATTAAAAAGAGATACAAGAGATCTGAAAATAACTATACCTAATAGCCTCATGTCCTAATCTAGTCACGGTTCGCGGAGATCTGTAATAACTATGTATCTGTGATTCCTTGGGGTTACTTCGGCTTTTGGGGTTAGTTTGATCATCGTTTCTTATTATTTTTGGCAGAGGAAAAACAAGAAACTTAAAGTTATTAAAAAACACACTTAGAGACTTAATGAGCCTGAATCTCATATATACCTAAGCAACATTTTTTTTAAATAGTGTATTATATTAGTTAAATATTTGCTACTTCATTTAGCTAAGATTCCATCTTTAATAGGCCGTGAAAAATAAAGAGGATTCGGCTATCTGTGATCGGAAGCTTTTTCACAGTCGCCTGAGATGACCCCGGGCCCTTGCTTATCAGATGTACTCGAAGATCTATGGCTGGAGATTTGTTGCCAGATTTTGATATATCGTACCTAAATTTTTTCTTTTTACTTTTTAGATATTGAGACGCCGTTTTTGACAAAACATGATGTTTGAGTTCATTTTATTTAACAATTTCACTTGTCAAAATCGTCAACCTACAGTAATATGGTGTACAAAGAAGTCTTTATGATAACGTTATCTGTCGGCTACGTTTTTTATACAAAGTAAGGGCTTAAACGAATACGATGAAATTTCGTTCAACAAAAATTTGGATCGTGGTTTGGATACTAAAAAAAATAGCTACCTACTTTATCTCAGAAAATAGATCAATGTGATGAACAATGGTTTGTATAATGTTTGACATAAAAATAATAAACAATTTGCCTTTTTAATTTAAACCTTCACTTTGTTACCAATTTATTTTAAGTGTAACGAACAGTACCTATCCTAATAAAACCATAACAAAGGCTTAGCTCAAACGTTGTGATTATATTTTCTTTGGGCTAAGCTTAAGTGGTATGGTAAGTGAAGCGTTTGTTTTAAAATCTGATGCTCGGGAAAAACAGTTGTTTTGTTTTCCCACCAAAACATCATCTAATCCGCAACGAAGGCTTAGCTTAAGTATCAAGTGGAGGGAATCGTCTGAATAAAAATCAGCCAACGCGTATTTGCACATTACACGGTCCATTAGTCAGTCAGACTCCAATTTGTGGGCGCGTTAATCTCAGTTAGAGAAGACGTTTCGCTCTATATTCGATGGATATTGAGTGAGCTTACCCTAGTTTTAACACTATTAACATCGCACGCAGTATTATAACTACAATTTAAGGCATTATGTTAGCACTAGCTGTGCCCGCGGTTTCACCCCGTTTATAGTTAATGTTATATAGCCTATAGCCTTCCTCAATAAATTACATACATACATACATACATCACGCCCATAATCTCCGAAGGGGTAGGCAGAGTCAAAGGGGCATGCCCCTTCAACCACATTCAGCCAAAAATAAAGCCGGGCTAGGTTAGACGGAAAATTGTGAAAAAGCAGTGACAAGCGGCTAACCTGTCGCCTACACAATCACACCCAAAACCCGATATACCATTAGTCGCCTTTTACGACATGCTAGGCAAGAACCACAGTTGGCATATTTTTTTTAAGTCCCAGACCAATATATGGGACAGTGGGCTGGGTTGGCTGGAGGGCTGTGAAATATGTGCTTAATAAATTATATATACTTACCCAAAAATATTTTTTAAATTCGGAGCAGTTAGTTGATTAATTCGCAATAAGTAATGAGTTCTACAACCTACTCATTCTATTAAGGTCATTGACCTGGTTCGTAGCCGAGAGACAAGTATGTGACTGTCTTCATGAAGTCATTTTATAATTCAGGATATATGTCCCTGTAGGCCACAGGGCTAATTTGAATAATGATCATATGCGTCGCGCTGTGCACGGCTTCTGTGTGAATAAGGAATTTCCACGAGAAATACTCCGTTTAATTCATAGAGCTGAAGAAAATGTGTATTTAAATTTGATCCTACATACATAGGTATCACGCCCGTAATCCCCGATGGGGTAGGCAGAGTCAAAGGCGCGACTAGCTTTAACAACATTCAACCAAAATATGAGATGGAAAATTGTGTAAAAGTAGTAAAAAATGGCTAACTCGTCGCCCACACAATCGGAAACCCCAATAAACCATTAGTCGCCTTTTACGACATGCCAGACAAGAAACACTGTTGGCACATTCTGATTAAAAACTTACATTAGGGAATTCAAAATCTGCCTATTTCAACAACAAATTATTGCCTGTTTCCAAAACAACAAACTATTCGTCCCGTAGTGCGGATATAAAAAAACAATAAAGAAAATACCTACCCCTTGCGTGTGAGTGAACTGTATGCAGTCAGGACTAAGTTATACCAACTCACTGGGCTGCCAAAAATTAAAATTGTAGGTTGACTTTTTTATTGCTGAAATTGATGTAGGTGTAAAGTTTAGGTCGTAACTATAAAGTAAAATTCAGTTGAGTGCATGGTCTTGTTGAATAATCGGATGATAAAAATAAACATGTACAAATATATCAGATTTTTTAATTCCTTATTGTACTCACAACAATACATTTCTATATTAGGAACATGATAAAATAATAATTAATAAAAAAGAAAATAATTGATTAAAATTATCTTTGTTACCTAGACCTAGATAAACTTAGCTAAAAACAAACTTAATACTCATGGGTAAGTAATTTACTATCTGCAACTTATGTACAAAAGTGGAATATAAGCTGTTTACCTGAAGTACAAGTGATTTTTACAAATTATATATTAGGATATATATGTAATATATAAGTTAATTTTCCATGCAGCAGTCTCAATTATGAAAGAAGCCCGCAGCTTACGTAGCTGCTTTCATGATGAACAGAAAATCCAATGAGCTATTTGTCTTCGATGTAGTAAAGAACAAGTGTTCTTTTTTTTTTCAAATAAACTTTTTATATATAACAACAATTTTTTTTATGAATAGTACCTATATCCATAGCTGTAAAGATTACACCTATCATAAGCTTAATGGTTGGCACGAAAAATAGTTCATGTGCTTTTCACCAATTAAGATCAGATCACTTATGCAGCATTCTGCAAAACAAAGTAATACGGCTGTTGTATCTTATTGACCCCAGTTGTGATGATCTTCGGCACTGGTCCGTGCCATTCCAGTCTATATTTGTCGAGTATTCTAGTTGCCAGTGACGTCAGCATTTTGCCGACCACGCCTGTAGCAGGACAGTTATCTCCAAAGGGTAAAGAGGCCAGGGGATGAGCTCTCGACGCTTTGATAGGCTCCCAACCCTCGGTGCACCATCTTTCAGGGATGAAAGCCTTGGACCTGCCCCATTGTTTTTCAGATTTGCTGGTGACGCCATGCGCGAGGACTATGTCGACCTGTATAAAAATAAGATCATAAATTCGAGAATTTGTCATCTTGATTCCTGTATGTCATAGGAACTAACGTGAAATCGTTAACAGGAGGAAGTTTGATTTGATTGACGAATTCCACTTTTCGGTAGTTTCACAACCTACTATATTAGATATTTTCGGGGTCGGAACTGACATAATATATTGGTTAAGTAGCTAAATATAAATATATCTGAATTCATTCCTAATTATATTGATCTACAGATAAATATTAATTAAATAGTTCTGTCGATGGTCGAAAGTCAATATCTCCATTCATGCCATTGGTATAGGTAAGAATAATTTATTTATTCATTTATTTTTTCGGTCAACCAACAGGATCTTACACCTCAAAAGCTAAAATTTACAGAATGAGTATACAAGAGTTGTTGCGGCCTCAATTGCAGATTGCTACTGAAAGCACAAACAAATAATGTTGGGAGCATAATCCACCCCTTAGCTTAAGAATAAAGTACATATTAATTAGTGAATGTTAGAATTTAAATGTTTTAATTTCTTTTTAAATTTAGATAAACAAATACTAAAAATAGGTATCAATATCTTTATTTTTACTAACAGCATTATAATCGGAGCCTGTTCATAGGGAAAGAGATACCTACATTTGTTTTAAGCGCTTTGGTTTTAACAGCAAATATCTAGAGACGTGGAAGATTATGGGTGATTGTTATATTAAGTTTTTGAAGCAGTTGAGGACAGTTGATGTTGCCTTTGACTAACTTGCGTAGAAGAGACAGATTAAAATTGTTTACTGCGTTTTTAAGGGATGTTAATTTGAAATATGTTAAACGATCTGAAATAATAGTAGTCCTCGTGTATTCCTCGTGTGCACACCGTGTGCGTACTTCGGATAGACGTTGAGATTAATATTACACGCTACGCGTGGGCACCGCAGTGCAGAGTGTACATATTAGTATGGCGTGCCTGTCTCGTAATAATGGCTGCATATTGCTTGAAGCTATTACGTCAATAAATAGTTGGGTTTGGGAGTGAAATTTTACATTCTGATTAAGTACTGTGATACTACCAGAACTTAAACTGTAAAACGTTTTCAGTCTCGTTAGTATTAATTATTGCATTATCAAAGTAAAATCTACACACTAGTGTCCCTCCCCCTACTACTTAGGTGTCCGTCAAAATGGCGGGATCAAACCTAATATCTACTACCTAATTTCTACTATTTGCTACCTTCGGTGAAACAAAATTATTTGTTCTAGCCATCTTGATATCAAAATAGCGGGACCAAACTAAAGGTTTAGGTCCAAATTTAAGGTCAGTTCTTGTAGTTTGGGCTTGGCCGTTGGTCGTCAGTTTGTCAGTCAGCTTACATTATTATTACTTACCCCAGCAGGCACTTCGAAGCCACCGATAGCCATGTCCTCTCTACTTCTCCTCACCACTCCTCCTGTAGCTGGGTGTATCCTCAAGGCTTCCTTGGCGCAAGCTGTGATGTATGGCAACTCAGGCACGTCCAGACCAGCTTGTCTGGACTCTGCAGCCCAAAGCACTTGGTCGTGGGCGCGTTGTTGCTGTGCAGCGTGGAGGGAGAGTTGGTAGAACATGCTTAGGGCTGTTTGGGCCAGCTAAAAAAAATAGAAATTAGTGTTTGAAATTGATTTGTTGGTAATAAAATATGCAGCATTGTATTGGGGAAACGTATAAGTTGCAGAAACTTGATCCTTTTTGTGCTATTTTATAGGCTCGATCTTATTCTGTTTTTCTTTTTAGTAACCGCAAAAGCATTTAAAAAGTCACTGGATCGATCGGTGAACATAAATAAACAAATAAAAGACGTATTACTTATTGCGACCTCAGATGTCTTAAGAATATCAAAATCAGTCAAAAATACTTACTACTATAACAAGAGCAAGTCATATTTCGCAAATGCTGAACTATATTATGATTCAAGTTATTCAAAAAATTATATCGCTCTAAGTACGGCTTTCATATAAACCTATTATATGGACAATATTTTATATTTTCCTTTATTTTCCTTTTTGTTTGCTTAAAAATACAAAAACCTATATATATTTGTTACCGGTTCAACTCCCGCCAGGAACGCGTCGGAGGCCAAGGGCAGGATCCGTCTATCGAGTGGGCGAAGCTTGTCCAGCAGAACTTGTTCAGGCTTCAGCTCCCCAGAGTTCAACTTTGTTTGCGCTTGTACTAGGAACTTTTCAATCAAACTGGAAATAATTACATTACATAAAGTAATTTGTATTACAAGAGCATACTCATGTTTATATGTGGTTAAGTGAATTGTATGCCACAAGAAACCCAAGTTAGGATTCCAAAAACATTTTTTGCCGTTATTTTTCTGATAATGAACATAACATTAATTATAAAAAGTATACTAAGCATATTTTTTTGTATTAAAGCACAACAATTAGAACAACCTGAAAATCGAGTAAAAATCTAAGCCGGTTCTTATCGAGAACGAATAGCGGATTAACGAACGGAATTTGACATCTTAATCTATCTAAGTAATATACTCGATTAGTATGCTTTTATTATGACAACCGTTCAGGTTTTTAAGAAACGTTGTTCGAATACAAACAGAAAGAGCATTGCAAATCAACATACTTAGGATGAAAAAGGACTCCGAAAAACACGGACTTAAAATTCTATTACCTGTAGTGCCTATCAAAAGTCTTCAAAGCACTGTTGAAGACCTGTGAGTCGGTTCTCAGGGTAGCTTCACTGCGCACCAGATAGTTATGATCAGCGATCTCTCTGGAGCATCTCACGAGACGTTCAGCTGGGTTCAGCTCCTCGAAGCACCGTTTGGATAAGGAGCATAAGCTGGGAGCGTCGTGGTCTTCGAGTGAAGTCTTTTCGGGTGTCCTTAAAATAGAAAAGACGGTTTTTTATATCGTCATTTATCGTAAGTGTAAACGAAAGACATAGGCTTCGAATTAAAGACCGCAAGTATATTAAAATCATTCATAACTTGAGCACAAACCTGAGGCAAACATTGAAGAAATAAACGTGAAATATTCATAGTACCTACTTAGATACATTTTTAGGTAGAGTATTCGTATGCTAGTCCAAACAATTAATTTCACACTATGGTATGTATAATTATATATATGATATTATTAAATGTCATTCTAAAAAAATGAGGATAGTTATGTACTAGGTTTATGACAAAGTCATTGTAATATTAACTCCTCCGCATTTGATTACTGACTAGCTCTGCCCGAGTTTACGGTTAATGGGTCGTAGCGTGATGTCGTAACTTTCCTCGATAAATGGACTATTCAACACAAAAATATTTTATTTATTTATTTTATATATAATATACTAGTAAGTATATTATATAAAAAAATAAGTAAAGTAAGTATATTATATATAAATAGATTAAAAATATTGAGAACAAGTCATTAATAGAAACATAATATTGGAAGGTATGAGAAAATGTGTAAAATATGCTAACTTAAAATAGCAAGATTCTATATTTCAAGATTAAAATACTACGATTTTATCAAATCTAATGAAAGTGGTTAGAAATTTAAATTCCTTGAGTCCAAGTGCAAATAGAAAACTGTAGTAGATTCAGAATTGATTCAGATAAACTCGATTTCTGGAAAACTCTCCGCTCTCGGTCTTATTTCTAATTTTGATGAGTAGGTAAATATTATTTAAATGAAAATTAAGAATTTAAGTCGATCGGAATATCCATGAAATATTCATTTGAATCGCGGACTCAAATGTTATTCTAGTCATCGAATATGATTTGTTTCTGCAATTAAGTTTAGTGGTTAAGAGCACCAATTGAGGATAGCGGGTTTTTTTAATAAGAATATTTCCTTGAATCGCCGTAATCTTTTTAATCGGTTTAACTGTCTTCAGTTTAACTTATATCATCTAACTAAAAGCTTAAAAAAATAAGGATGTCTTCACAAATATAACTGATTAGTGGTGCACAATAGTACTTTCGTTGTTTCTAGTATCAACACAAATGTTTAATCTACATAGTGACCTAGGGAACAGATCCTGAAGATTCGCAGCGCCGTCAACAGCTGACCTAAGGTGCTTGTTATGATCCTGTTCACTGAATCCTCAACAAAACCTTCAAAGTGCAACGAATGAGCGTCACCAGCTTCCATAGTATACTGTGACCTGGTCATCAGGTGCCCAATACACTGGTTTGCAACCTCCTAAAAAAAATCCTCTTCTGTATGCGATGATATTGATTTACCTGTTCTCAGGGGTAGGTATGTGGACATCTCCATCCAAGCAGCCCAGTCTGATGCCGAACATCATTGCCCCTATAGTCTCCAAAGCCCAGCGGTACACTTCTGTCTCCAACTCTTCGTTTAGAGCATTCTCGGCATGGCGCAGGTCACCCAATCTGAGAAAGAAAGAATAAAATATTGAAAAGATAAAAAGAATCTGATACTTAGTGACGGGTTAATTGGTCTAGTATCTGGCCAAGACACTATTTATGACTAAGAGTAGCCATCGAGAAACGGGTGCTATGCGAAATAATGTAATCTATGGGGAAACAATATAATGAAAGCAGAACTTCGAATATAAATTACCAAGTCTCGCCCTTGAAGATAATAACTTTGGGAATAGACCATAACGTCTCAATGGTTATCTTTTGATGAAAGCTCTAGATTGTATGAGGTTAATTAAGATTGATTCGTCTTATTATTATTAGAGTATTTAATTAATGGAACAGCCATTAGGTACGACATCTTCGTTTAATTATGTACTTAATCGGTTTATCGGTTAGATTTCTGTTTGTATCAAATAATGTAAAGAAAAGGTGTTGGATTTTGGTATTTCTTTTTGGAAATCGTCTTAAAATAGAGTTTACTTTCAATACTCGATATTACCTTTGTATTTCAACTATTGGAGGTGTCATCAAGAACATTTATAAAGCCATGGATATAGTTAAGTCCGCTTTTTAAATGGAAATTATTAGAAATTGAATACAAAAAATAATAAAACAAAATTACAAAAGAGAAAGAAAATATAAAATTAAAAAAAGCAACCCGCTTTTAGGTGTGGCTAATGTAAAAAAAGGTAAAAGAGAGGAAGGGATGCAGTTTTCGAAAAAATATTAGTAGAATTAGCGAAAACAGTAAAGGACTAAACTGCCGTACCTATTATATTGATTGAATATCCAATAAACAATATTTATGCAATAATCGCAGAAATAAACCACCCAAAGTTTTTGTTGCCATAAAACAAAAAAAAAATTCCCATTGAAAATAAAAAAAAACAAAAGGCGCCCTCTCTTGTCATTTCACTATTAAGTTAATTCCGTATTTTACAGCTTTCGTTTTGTGTAATTATTCTTCTAATGAGTCTGTGTCTCACGACAAGATGCATTCGTATGCAAATAAATTGCTGGTGCGAGTCACTGCCGCTCCATAAAACGCTTATTGCATTCACAAATTAGAATAATTAAACTAGTGTTGTGTGAGAGCACTTCTTCAAAGATATAGGTAATCTAGTTTATCCTGTTCATTAGATTCCTTTTATGCATCCATAATAACTTGTGGAGCCACATTTCTCGTTAGGAGGCACCTGGTACTCTCGTTAGGACACCTGATAATAAAAAGTTATATGACGAAGTGAAATGAAACAAATGAATGAAACGATTGTAATCTCGTCAGAACAATTAATATTTTAATGTTTAAGTAGTTTTACCGCGGTTTTACCCGCGTAGTTCCCATTCCCGTGGGAATACTGGGATAAAATATAGCCTATGTCACTTCCTAATTAAGTAACTTTCAATTGGTGAAATAATTTTCAAATCGGTCCAGTAGTTTCGGAGCCTATTCAATACATACAAACAAACAATCTAATCTTTCCTCTTTATAATATTACTATAAATAAGGAAGTGAAAATAATTGATAAGCGAATTTATTTTGATTTGTGAACAGTTTATACTCTGATACACAAAATTCATAGATAAACATCAAATATCTTTATAGGTTCAATAGTTATGTATTGTAATACATACGTAAGCCCGGTTGCTATAATAATAGTCTGGTTGCGTCCCTCTGAGGCCTCTTTCGCACCTCAGTGTCATACCTATGATTTGCGACGAATTTTCGGAAATAAAATCGAGTTTCATCCAGCACTACCGGTTTGAGCCTGACATGTTTTATTAATATCCGTGTTTTATTGCGCGTCTGTTTTTATTATGTGCTCGTTCCATGTGGAAGACATGAGAAAGTATTGGATACATTATATCACAGAGCAATAAGTAGTATACTACGTACAACAGAGGGTTACTGCCCATACTTGAAAAGTTACCGCTATAAAATATACAAGATGGCGCTACAAGCACAGGTTAGTTGTTTCTTAGTAATAATACGCTATCTGTGTAAAATTCATAGTTTTAAAACAAAAATTATTTTGGTTTGCTTCTGAAGAAAATATTTTATAAACATGTTTTTCACCTAAATTTAATAAACTATCTAAGAAATGACGTAAAAAACTTATTTAATGAAAAAATCATTTTTTAAAAGTGAAATAATAACGTTTTTATTCGGTGTTATCTCACAATCAGTCTAAATGATGCCTGCAGCGACATCTGTCTGTGTCAAGTCTATACGAAATCTAAAATGTATGTGACTGATCAGACATGATTATATGATATACCTTGTATTAAATACATATGTACATATCATCACGCCCGTAACCCTCGAAGGGGTCGCAAAGTTGAAGGGGCAGCTAGTCTCTTTAACCACAACTCTTTAACCAAAAAAATAAAACTGGCCGGGGTTAGATGAATAATTGTGAAAAATTATGACAAGTGGCTAGCTTGTCGCTTACTTAATTACACACCCACAACCCTTTAAGCAATTAGTCACCTTTTACGACATGCTAGGCTAAGAATACAGTTAGCACATTATTTTTAAGTCCCAGACCAACATGGGACTGAGAGACAGAGAGAGAATCAAAGTGTAATAAACAATGATAAGGCATGGAGTTATTAGCCTATTCAGGATATGAATAAAAAAATATCCTAAGATATAGTATATGACTATCTCTTTGAACTATGTTTATATTATTTATTTACCCAGCTTATCGAAATCACGATGGTGTTTACGATATGTAAACGTTCTTTTTTCATGATGGATAGATTCGATATTTTATAAATAGATAGCTCTTAGCGCACACTTGCTTAATGCGTATTGAAAATTTGTATTCTATAATGTTAGACATAAATATTAAGTATGTATATAAAGTAGACTATATAAATACAAGCGAATTTTTTTGTATTGCGCAGATGTATTTAATTACTCATGTACCACTCAATTATCCTTATATGTACCTACGCCACGTGTCTACTGAGTGCATATATATCTACATATTTGCATGTAATTGACTCTAGTACAATGGAACCATCAATTGAAGTCTTTATTGTACGTATCTTATAACGTTCCGGTCTATTTACTCAACGTACATCTGAATATTGGACGGTACATTGACTACTTACATAAAGTACCTATGTAAAACCTGATGATGATATGTATACAATGTATATAAAAGTTACTGTTTATAGGTGACTTGGTTTTTTCCATGTTAAGGAGATTATATAGTGTGAAAAGAAGCGTATGTTCTTTCATCGAAATTGGATAAGGGTTTCAGCGTGAAAATGTAACAAACAGACAGGCAAATTTACTTTCGCATTTACATTATTAGTATAAACAATAAATAAACAATAAATAAATAAATTTCCAGACTGACACACCAATTCCCTAGTTCCAAACTAAGCGTAAGCTTGTGCTATAGAAATACTTAAATACGTTTATAAACATCCATGACTCGAGTACAAATGTCCATGTTCATCACACGAAACATTTGCCCCTAGCGGGATTCGAACCCGCGACCCTTGGTTTCATGGTCAGGGTCTCTGACCACTCGACCAACGGGCCTGTCAAATGAATGTCTGTATGGATGAGGTAATTGATATATTAAACTGACGGTACATTCTTACACTATTTCTAAAAGCTAGAACGAAAAGAAAGAAGATAGAAAGAAAGAAATTCCATTTGTAAAAGAATTTTTCAAATCGGTGCCTGTAGTTTCGGAAGCCTATTCAATTCAAACGATCAATAAAATATTCACTATATAATATTAATATATATATAGATAGCCTATATAATATAAAAAGAATAATCCAAAACAAGCCAACCATGCCTAAACAAAGACCCTGTAGGTATTATAGTATAAAAAAGAAGATTTGTCCCATGTTGACCTGGAACTTAAAAATAATGTGCCAACTGGGGTTCTTGCCTAGCATATCGTAGAAGGCGACTAGGGGTGTATCGGGTTTTGGGGTGTGTGATTGTGTAGGCGACAAGCTATCCACTTGTCACAACTTTTTTACAAGTTTTCATCTAACCCAGTCCAGTTTTATTTTTGCCTGAAAGTGGCTAAAGAGGCCTGCTGCCTCTTTGAATCCGCCTACCCCTACGGGGATTGCGGGTGTAATGTTATATATAAAAAAGATTCGTACCTTCTTGTGACGTCAGCAGCGATGTCATCGAATACTTTATCGTAGCATTGGAGCAAGGAGCCGTCTTGCAGCAACGCTCGGATAGCTGTCCAGATAGCCGTGCTTTCGTCCCTAGGGTAAAAAAAAACAATATATTAACGGGTTATAAAAACCTCCTTTCTTTTTCTAAATTTGTTCGGACATATAACCTCCACCTCCTTTCAATCTATTTATAATACGTGTGTATGTGATCATTATTTCATATAGATTAACGATAAGAAGATGTCAATTTGGCTATTTTTTTTACTTTTAGTCATAAAACTGTAAGTATTTTGTAAAAAGCGTCTTCGTGTTTTACTTAATGAAATAATTTATACAGTATCTATTATATATTCTCTTATATGTTTGCCTTGGACCGTTTGGTCTTAATGAAGAAGGATACAGTTTTACTACAAGATAGCACCCATTGGCATTGTCTTTGACCCGAGACAAATTCTTTATTTTAGACCACTGATCTGTTACGTTTAGATGTCGTACATTTAAATCGTAGTTATAAGTCAGGACGTCATTGCACGCATTGCAATTGCATTCGTACTCCAATAATATATTCAGGGAACTGGACACGATGATTATTATAAGGGTCCGCTCAGACCATTTTGTTGGATTTGCAAATCTGATTACTTCACTGAAGCGAGCGTCATCCTATCTTCGGAATACTTACATATGGGTACCCTTATAACTAGATCATTGTTTCCCCAGCCTGATACAAATGTTTTTTGATAATTTATAATTTTTTCTAGTGTACGAAACCAACCACGTCCTTGCATTTCAAAGACGAATCAAAATTACTGTACCAAAAGTATTGTAAACTATTGTTTACAACATATGTCGCATCTGAAGTCCAGTCTAAGAGGCTGCACGTAAAGTTGTTAAATATACTGTATGTACTTAGTTGATAACAGGATGCCGCATCTAATCGTTAAACGATCATTGGTAATTGGTCCACGTTCCGCCCACAGTCGTCCCACGCGACTGGAGTTAATTCGTTTTCTTTTGTTGCTCGCACACGCTGGTCTGCGAGCTAAGAGCGACGATAGGTGTCTAGTGACCATGTACTTAGGTATGTGCATTTGTGGACGGATTCAGAGTCAGAGAGTCAGTCAAAGATTTTTGTTATACCACCATAAAAATACCCTAAAATCGTATATACATACATACATAATGTCGCGCCTTTTTCCCATGGGGTAGGCAGAATCACATAACATCTTACCTAATATAAATTAAGTTACCCACGAGGGTATAGCCCCTATGGGCGCAAAATTTTGTAATTCAAGGACTTACAATTTTGTAAATCTTATTTACATATGAATGTAGAAGAAGCGAAAGGTGTATACCAGGATCGTAGCAAATGAAAAGATGTGATCTCTGCCTACCCCCATGGGAAAAAGGCGTGCCATTTTGAATGTATGTATATTTACTTTTATTAAACTCAATGTTAAAAGATTAGTTAGTAACGTTAAAAGATTGAGCCGTAGCAATTTTATTAACATGTAAGTTTCAAAGATGTTTTGTAACGCCCTTACTACAGGGCATGACATTACTGCCACCTTTTTTATCATAAGTATGATCCTACTGATATTATAAATGCGAAAGTTTGTATACATATATGGATGGAAGTTTGTTACTCTTTTACAAAAAAACTACAGAATGAATTTTAATGAAACTTTAGAATAATATTGCTCATACACCCGAATAACATATAGGCTATGTTTCATCGATGTACCATGCGAGCGAAGACGCGGGAAGAAGCTAGTTTGTATTAAAGAATTTGAATTTGACTCCAACAATAATTCAATGTAGTACGATCAAACTAAAAGTTACTATAGCACTGATTGTGGCGAATTTTACTTACCCATGAAAAGGACAGGCTCCTCCTGTTATCTTCCTGTGATGGCTGAGAGGAGACTTGTTCCATGTCGGAGGATCTGTCACTCCGCTTTCGTATACCTACAGAAAAACAAAAACTCAGTGTGAAACAAACTTTTAACTATTTTTATAATAACCGTGCGAATAGTTTTCAATCTAATTTATAAATTACTGTATAAAAAGGGGCCAAGTTCTCCTGTGAATCTTTAACAAAGCCTTGGCACACGAAAAGGTGCCAAGTTTGGTAGTAAACAATCAAAACATTTAATTTAATTGTTATACAGTGCAATAATTTTCTTTTTAATTATCAATCCTTATTTTTCATGCAATATTGCCAATCATTTGGATTATATTCATAGGCTTACTAAATTTGGTTATTACGTTGAAACAACTATCACCAGGCATCATTAGGTTTCCTCATGATGATTTGTCTCAATACTGATCTAGCGTTATCCGTACATAGATTTTACAAATTCAGAGATGTTTGCTTTGGTTTGAAGCAACCCCCCTCGCGTTTGGTAATAAAAACCCGATTACGTCGATATTTTTTACGAACTTGCCCAGATATACTGCTACTACTAGATAATATCCGCAAACTTGGAATTCACGAATTACGTAAGATTTAGACGCTAATCTAGCTTCTGGTTTTAGAAAGTAATGTTGTCCGTCGATTATATAAAGAATTCATTACTTAAAGAGTTGATTTGAATTGAGAACAGTTACAATTGAAATGTAACGTGATACAGGTACGGAATCTAGTATTTGGTAACAAACTTAGCCTGGTGGATATTTTTTTTAAATATCCACTAAACTAAATCTAAATCTCACCAAAACTAAATCTAAGATAAGTAATAATTCATGAATTAATTAGATAATCTGAATTTGTTAGATAAGCTAATGCATAAATTACAAGTTTGGCTAAAACTTCTTTTAATACATAAAATGAATATGGTTCACGCCTAGTCTTCATGTGATCTGTCTAGGCAAACTATGTTGTTGTAGGATTTATAAAATATAGCTGACCCGGCGAACTTCGTTCCGCCTAACAGTCAATGACACATAATAGGGTTAAATAAATTGAGATGTAAGCTATCCTATCTTTCAAGTTGGATCAAACTGCACACGGTGTGCAAATTTGACTAAAATCGGTTAAGTAGTTTCGGAGTCCATCGCGGACAAACAACGTGATTTATATTTAAGATTTCAGCCTGCTAATATTTATTTCGCGGGTAACAAACATTCATCCCATGATCTTTATAGCATTGGTCCCTACTGAGGTAGTCGTGGAAACGGGTATACGGTATATATGTACCTAATTATCTATGAAAAATATGAACAATATTGTAACTAGACTAGAAGGGTATTTCGTGAACTCAAAAAGGGGCCAATATTATATAATTCAATATTCTCAAAAGTTACAATAAAAGAAAAATACAATTACCTAATTATAACAATAAATAATAATAAATTGATCGTGATCTCTGCCTACCCCCATGGGAAAAAGGCGTGACATTATGTATGTATGTATGTATAATAATAAATTCTCCAGACTGACACACCAATTCCAATTACCTAGTTCCAAACTAAGCTTATAAGCTTGTGCTATGGATACTAGGTGAACGGATAGACATACTTAACTACGTTTTAGAAACATCCATGACCCGAGTACAAATGTCCATGTTCATCACACGAAACATTTACCTCTACCGGGATCCGAACCCGCAACCCTTGGTTTCGTGGCCAGGGTCTGACCACTCGACCAAGGGGCCTGTCAAGTCAATTACAATTACATATTATATCAACAAAAAATAATATGTCCAACGTACATAGACTATGGTGACCCCTTATAGATGGTAACGGTAGTTTGTTTATAGCTTTTAATAATGTAAACAAATATGATGTACTAGCTGTGCCAGCGGTGTCACCCGCGTTTATGGTTAATATTATAAAGACTATTTCCGTCATACATGATTTCTATGTAACATTAAGGCTGTTCACGCGACGGAAGCTTAAAAAATGGAGTAACTTCTCCCGTTTTCCCAACATTTCCCTTCACTACTCTGCTCCTATTGATTGTAGCGTGATGAAAAGTATACTATAACCTGCCCAGGAGTATGAAGAATAATTGTACCAAGTTTCGTTAAAATCCGTCGAGTAGTTTTTGTTTCTATAAGGAACATACAGACAGACAGACAGACAGACAGACAAAAATTTTACTGATTGCATTTTTGGCATCAGTATCGATCACTAATCACCCCCTGACAGTTATTTTGAAAATATATTTCATGTACAGAATTGACCTCTCTACAGATTATAAGTATAGATAACACAAAAGATAAAACAACAATATAACGTCACAACGCATTCACGTTCCTATCTCTTTATCAGATGCAATAAACACTTTAGCGGCGAATATTGTTTAATAGACAGCTGACTGATTGATTGCAAAATCCAACTGATCCGTACAAATTGAACTAGATTAACCGTAATACCAGCACTGTGTGACTGTCAGATAGCTTCGGAATTTGATATTTGTGTGTGAATTGCATGCAACTGTTGTGTGCAAGAAAAGCGGGATTGCGGGGTTGTAAATGACGTTTTTATTGTGGATACTATCACTGCATTTAATATCGACAAAGTATGTTTTACGTTTTAAAGTGACAATGATACTGTTCGAGGTTTTACAAGAAGTAAGGTTATCAAGCTGCATTTTTTATTTAATAACAATTAATTTTTTTAATAACAATGAGATTTCTTTTTCATGACTGATCACTATTTTGTTAATGATACTTAAAAAGATTTAACCCGAATTAGCAAAGCCATAAAATCGTTATGTACATCGTAACAGCTTTGTTTATATGGTTTATGCAAGAAAATAAAAATCACTTTAATCGACCGCAAAATAAGAAGATAAAAGTATAGTATTTTGTAATTATACTTAGATCCTTATATCATTTTCATAAGAAAACGTAGTAAAGTTTTTAGAATAAAAAACTTCATTCAAAATATCCTTACAAATCTCAAACCTAGACTGTTTTTTAAGTACCTATAAAAATACTCAAGTCTACGGCATGACTTGTATAAATAAACCAGTATTAAAAGTACTTACTACTTTGTTGTTCTAGCATGCTCTTCTAGTATAGAATATCTCTGTTGAATGAATAACTATGTGTGCAATTACATAATTATGCTTTTAGTATCGTAAAGCTTAAGACAAGCTGCGGTGAATGTTGTTGATAAATAAATAATAGTGAGTAGCACGCACGTGATTGGCGCGTGGCAGGCTGGCACTTACACCGAAATGTAACAGCGATGGAATGTGCTACTAAACTCTATTAATGTTTGACTTATTTTTTATGAACTGTCATAGGGCAATGCCCAAAGTAATATCCATAGATTCATATACGATTAATAAAATAAAATAAATTAAAGATTCATTTAAAATAAAATATACCAGACGTTATCTATTTTTGTACTAAATTAGCTATAATGTATAAGCTTATTTTAAGTGAACTCTGTTCTTGATGAGTAAAATAAATGTCTTTGAACCTATATGGTATTAGCATATTGTGGTCTCACGGCTTGTCACATTGCTCTAACTATGTAATGATTCAATGTCTTTGTCGATTCAACCATCAGAAAATATTTTTTCAAAAGTTCCTATTTCCCAAGCAAAATATTGTTACAAACAGTAAACATATTAATGAATTCACAAGTTTTGTGAAACAAGAGTTCTTTGACTGTCATGAATTTTGATAAAGTAAATAAATGTTCTTACATAATAATGACTATAAATATTCATGATAAGGCGAGGAGGATAAATGAATAGTACCTAAATATTACATGTAGCTAGCACGTGTATGATTTATAATACAAACTACAACAGAACAATTGAGCGATAATATCCACAATAACATTGGTTTGTCTTTTTAATAATAGTACCTAATATAATATTTACAAGAGATTATGTGGAATAGCATGTCTACTGATTTTAATCACTACTTGTTATCTATTTGCATTGATGAATATACTTTTTTGTCGTTGTTAGCTATGAGCAGAATCCTAGCCTTAGCAAATCGGCTTTGTACAATTAAACTTGATGTACGTACATATATGTTATTGCATTTCAATACTGTGTTAATGATGATGTGATTGAGATGGGGCGACGCAGACTGCTAAACGTTTAATGAGGGTACACGTTAGGTATAACATATCTATGTCATTGCCCTTTGTCCTGAATAATCGACAATATTTTGCCAACGGTTTGCGAAGCTGACGGTGTGAATGAAGTTTATGTCTCGTGCCATGTTGCCAGTAAAACAAATAGGCTATTAATAATGTTGGTTTATCAGAAAGCAGTGTGTAGTCTCATGTTATTATAAGTAGGGAAGGTTAGTAACCCGTAGCTTTGTAGTACGTGGATATTAACTGTATACAGACACTGTATCTCGATTTGAATTTGGATGACTCAAAACGGATATTTTTCCATCGGGCATATAAGAGAGCTTAATTAGAACACAATTAATATTGATTTAAAGTTAATCACATGAAGACTGGTACTGCGAAAACTTTAGACATAATTAAGAATAATTGCATCAAAAACAACGTTGCAATTGCTGCACTCTGATTGGCTATTTTTTCGCATTCGACTAATGCACAAAGTTATACTCCAAAACTTATATTTATAGCTTGTTAACAAGAGTATTGGTATTTTAAAAAAAATATATCAGACTACATCTCATACATTGATCTGTCTCCGAGGTAAGTAGCTTAAGCACTTGTGTTACGGATATCAGAAGCAACAGTGGTATTACAAATATATACTTAAATATTGGATATTAACACCCAGGCACAGAACAAACACAAGTATTCATCACATGAATATTTGTGCTGAGTGGGGATCGAACCCACAACTCTTGGCGCATGAGGCAGGGTCACTACCAAATGCGTCATCGAGCTAAATTTTATCAAAATTTACATCGTTTTCTACACTATTGATATACATAATTATCTACTTCATTAACCATAGTTTATCATCATCATCATCTTCTTGCCCTTCTCCCAGTTCATCTGGGGTCGGCGCAGCATGTCTTCCTTTTCCATACGTCCCGGTCAGCCGTCATCATTAACCATCTATATGTTACTGTAAAAGCCCGTATATTGGTCAATCTTAGGTTTTACTAGTAAATCTTAGGATTTACCGACATGAGTTGGTAAATGAAAACATTTTTAGGTTAGGTTATATTATGGGTTAGTTAGGTTACGCTTAATAACCTGATTAAAGAAATACCTTACCTAACCTAAACTATAATATAATCTAATCTTAGTTAGGTTTGGTTAGGTAAAATTATCCAAGTAAAGAATCCTAAGATTTACAAAGTAAATAGTGGTAAAAGTTCGAATCGTACACCTGTTCGGACTTTTACCGTTAAGAGTTGGTAAATCTTAGGTTTTACTGGAAAATCTTAAAATTTACCATAGTTCGAGCTATTACAGCAACATATATATCATTCAATATGGCTTACCTATAAGTAGTCGTAACATAGATATACCTAGTAGTAATAAGTGTGGGTCTTGCACCCTGCGGTAACAGTAACCTCGTAATAGCACTTTGCGACTCCTCTACATTATTGTAATGCGAAATAATGGGAGTATGGTATTAATAGCGTTCCTAATGGACATATTACAAGGCTTTTGCCTTTGGGGGCATGAAGCCTCTGTTCCGCTGCATTTCATCATTATAACAAGTGAGTATGCTGTATGCGTAAATAATATATCTTCTTAATATTGGTCTGGGACTTGGCCCATGTTGATCTGGGACATAAAAAAAAGAATGAGCCAACTGTGGTTCTTGCCTAGCATGTCGTAAAAGGCGACTAATGGTATATTGGGTTTTGGATGTGTAATTATGTAGTCGACAGATTAGCCGCTTGACACTGCTTTTTCACAATTTTTCATCTAACCCAGCCCGACTTTATTTTTGGCTGAATATGGTTGAAGGGGCGTGTTGCCCCTTCGACTCTGTCTACCCCTTCGGGGATTATGAGAGTGATGTTATGTTATGTGTGTGTTCTTAATATAATATTTAGTACATTTTAAGCGTAGTAGCTTGATATTAAAGCCACGCGTGTCATATGCTAGGAGTGTTGATTCAAATCCAATCACGTACCTCTGGATTTCTTAAGGAGAAAGTGAACACAATTAAAAAATATGGATGTGTGTGAATTCTGTTCTCTTTGATATCTAATAAGTTAATGATTTGTCCAAGAGTTTGGGCAAGAGTTCAAATACAACGTAAGTTTATTGTGCAACAAGACTCGCTAAATCCATAGTTCAAGCAGACATCGATATAAACGAAGCTTAAGTAGAAAATGCGAATACGTTTTATGCATGTAGCACAATCTAAATTCAAAAAGTTGTTTGACTTTGAGTTCTAAACTATGAGCAGGTATACTGGCAGTAGGAAGTTTTTTTTCATGTTCGGCCTTCGATCTTACATTTAGTAGATACCTAATAGACGAACGAACAAAGAGGAGTCGTTAATTTATGCTGTCTGTACATAATAAGTTACGCAAATTAAAATTGCATTCCAATTTTCACTCATAGGTACATATTGCTATTAATAAATAGATAAATGTAGGTACCTAAAATGGTTCTAAAAACTAGAGTTGCCGTGAATACTCGTTATTATTCGATATTCGTTTTGTTTTTGTTATTCGTCGAATACTGAAATATCGCTAGTTATTCGATATTGGGCGACATTTGGCGTGGTTATAAGAAACCCCGTAAAATAGGTACAAGATAAGTTAAATTTTAACAAAAATAAAAACCGACTTCAAAAAACCCCGAAAAAATGTTTATAAAAAAACACAAGTAAAAACTGCCTTAATAGCTATTTAAATGTCTAAACACTGAAAAGTATAAAATAAATTCTTTCGACTGCTTCAATGAAAGTATTAATCTTTAACACGTATTTAAATATTTACAATAATCAGTTAGTTTTGGAGTCGGTGCCAGCCCGCGTAATTATATCATCATTTCGGAATTTGCAATGATTTGTTTCTTGGTGAAGGGTGGTAAAAAATTTTTGAATATACAAAATCAATAGTAAGTTAATATACTCATATTTTAACTAATTTGTTTCATATTGTTATTAGTAAGGTAATTTGTTATTAAGTGTCTACTTTTTTTTAGTTTGGCTGGCACCGACTCCAAAACTAACTGATTATTGTAAATATTTAAATACGTGTTAAAGATTAATACTTTCATTGAAGCAGTCGAAAGAATTTATTTTATACTTTTCAGTGTTTAGACATTTAAATAGCTATTAAGGCAGTTTTTACTTGTGTTTTTTTATAAACATTTTTTCGGGGTTTTTTGAAGTCGGTTTTTATTTTTGTTAAAATTTAACTTATTTGTTACTTTTTAGTGAAATTTATTAATAGGTAGGTAGACCAAATCAAAACGAGCTGCTTTAATGAGACAGTGCCGGTCTTATGAGACTAAAGATGAAAAGGTATAACGAGCCTTTAATGTTTAAAGAATTACTTAAAACTACTAATCTTCAAAGAGTTATACCTTTCATCATCAGCTAAGCAACATAACATGATGAGTACGAGACGCAAATACTGGAATCGTTTTAGAAAAAATAAATAAAACACTTAACATGTCGTTAAAATTTAAGAGTGGCCCTCGTTTTCATGAAATTCCATCACTAGACCAAGACTTGGTGAAATTGAGACTATCTCGAGAATAACACTCAATAGGGCCCTATAATATTAAAAGAATTATCCACGAACTCCTAATCGTTAAGGAGTTACACCTTCCATCATCAGCTCAGCAACATGAGATTATGAAAACCAGACGTAAATACTTGAACTGTTGTAGAAAATAACTAAAATAGATTGTACGCGCCTATAATACTTGAGGGTTTCCCTCGATTTGCCTAAGATTCCTTCATCAGATCCAGATGTGGTACCAATAGGACCAACTCCAGGATATACCCTTTTGAATAAAAAAAAGAACCCTAAAAATCGTCTTACAATTCTCGAAGATATCAACATTTAAAGAATCATAAACGAATTCCTAATCGTTAAGGAGTTGTACCTTCCATCATCAGCTCACCAACATAAGATGATAAGTACCATGCGTAAATAATTGAACAATGTTAGAAAATGTCTAAAACACATTGTACGTGCCTATAAAGTTTGAGGGTTGCCCTCGATTTTCCTGGGATCCCTTCATCAGATCCTGACTTGGTGGCAATGGGACCAATTCGGGAGTAAACCCTTTCGATTAAAAAAAAAATTTTGGAAATCGGTTAACAATTGTCAGAGATATCGAGTAACATACATACAAAAAAAAAAAAAAAAAAAAAAAAAAAAAAAAAAAAAAAAAAAAAAAAAAAAAAAAAAAAAAATTCAGTCGAATTGAGAACCTCCTCTTTTTTTTTGAAGTCGGTTAAAAAGGGTTGACGCTTTGTCAGCATTTAAAAATGAAATATTACTACCAATATTATAATACGAAACTGCTTTCTTTAACTGTATTGTATGTATATATGTAATAAGGAATATTAAAAAGTCATTTTATTGTTCCTTATTACATACATACATACATAACATCATGCCCATAATCCCCGAAGGGGTAGGCTGAGTCAAAGAGGCAGCAGGCCAAACCCAAACTTACTTTAACTAGTACTAGATATTAAATAGATTCACTATTGATATAAAAACCGACAAATAAAAAAAAAAATGCGTGGTCGTGCCAGAAATTTACTTCTTAGCACGACCACAACCTACATGTTAGAATAGGTAAAATAGGTGAAAGGGTACGATTTTTTTACTGAAGAGTACATTGAAGTATTCTATTTTTCATGAATATGTATCACACAGAGATAAAGAACATCCACTGCGGTCCTGCAGAATAGTACAATACTTATTTATTTTCTAATTTGATTTATAATCTTTAAATTTGAATGACTGGCCCGTTGGTCGATTGGTCAGAGGCCCTGGCCACGAAACTAAGAGTTCGATTCCCGCTAGGGGTAAATGTTTCGTGTGATGAATATGCACATTTGTACTCGAGTCATGAGCTTAGTTTGTAACTAGAATTGTGGTACGTAAGATGAAGCCGATCCGAAAACATAATACAGATACTTTATCAGCACCGGCCATAATTGAGCAGTGTTCGTATGCAGGCCAATAATAATGCTATTGGATGTTTTTATCATACTTTAGGCATAATATAAAAGAAGATTACCTACTCAATAATAAGCCCTGACGTAACCCACGTGGACATTATCAAGACAATATTTATAAAGGGTATTTGGCAATAAAGATAGGTACATCTATTTACAGATTAGGCAGGAAGTACGAGCGAGAAGTGTTGGTTCGAATCCCAGCATTTTTCTTAAAACTGCGGCGGTTAAGAATGAAAATTGCTTATTAAAAATCACAATGGATGTGTAACTGTCCCAATCAATTTATTAAACAGCCATTTAATCAATGTGATAATCTATTCGGCGGTCCTCAACAACCGGCATTAACAACGTTAAGTCATTAAATCAAACCAATAAAATAAATATAAATATCCGACGACATCACATACATTGATCTGACTCCGAGGTAAGTAGCTTAAGCACTTGTGTTACGGATATGAGAATCAACAATGGTATTACAAATATATACTTAAATATTGGATATTAACACCCAGACGCAGAACAAACATAAGTATTCATCACACGAATGTTTGTCCTGGGTGGGGATCGAACCCACAACTCTTGGCGCATGAGGCAGGGTCACTACCGAATGCGCCATCGAGCCAGCTCGACCCAGCCCTCGACTGGCCCAGCTAGGCTTTTGACTCAATAACTTTTATGGCTTGCCTCCTAGTTTTCCTACCCCTTGTTCTAGGTGGGGAAGCTGTCTAAAGGCATTAATACACAAAGCCAAATTAAATTTCCTAAGATAGCATAGGACCCGTGGGACAGATACACAGCAATGTATGAGTGTGATGGAAAATTTACTATTGAAGAACGAAAAAAAAAAAACTATAGAAACTTTCAAAATATTTTGTTCTGATAAATAATTTAATTAAATGAAAAATAATATTACGAAGATTGTTCTCGTACGATATAGCGTACAAGAACAATCTTCGTAATATAAAAATTGTCTATTTGACCTTTCTGTGCGTCATTGATAACAAAGATATTCGGCTGCGGCCGTAACAATGTAAACTTGTTATAAGTATATTATACCTATGATATATTCATTACCTCATCGTTATTTGCATTTTAACGGTGTAACATCGATTAGAATAATCTTCTGGTACCTACTACTTCTAGTGAAAATATTAATTATTTTTACATGAAGTAGTTGATTTCAACTTAGTAGAAACAAATTATAAATACAAATTATGCAAAATAACACCATAACAAACTAATAAAATTAGCGTTTGTGTAAATAACAATTAAGTAATCCATGACTCATTAAATATTAAAATAATTGGCTTATTAAATTACTAGCAGCGCTCCGCGGTTTCACTCCTATAATTCCCGTTTCCGTGGGAATACGAGGATAAAATATAGCCTATATTACTCGTTGATGACGTAACTTTCTACTGGTGAAAGATTTTTTTAAATCGGTCCAGTAGTCTCGGAGCATATTCAATGCAAACAAACAATAAATTTTTATTTTTTATAATATAAGTATAGACAAGATCATTAACCAATTGGATTAGCAATCTAATTGACTTTCAGATATTTTCTACGAAATATGTTCTCTAGAAAGTTTGTGTGCTCAAAATTGTGCCAATTAGCTCGCACCTCATGCAGAACGGAGTCTCACTGAGCAAGAAATAATTATGAACAAAATGTGAGCTAACTTTCGATATATCGTAAAAAACTAGTAGTTATACTAGGGTAATCTGTGATACTAGTTTTAACTAGTAATGAATCGGTTGCAATCCCTAAGATGTTTGTAAACATGATTTTTTCGTGTTTGTTGTATCGGATGTAGTTCGTTTATATTTAATAGTTTCAATTGTCAATTAAAAATACGAAATCGAAAATATTGGTATGTTTTGACGTGTCTTTTTTACTTTAAAAACAAATAGAAAATTACTTATAGTAGATTAAGTACAGATCATGAAATAACAGAGTTCAAACAAATGTTTGAGAACCTATCATCTTATCAGTCAAGTAGCGATAATTTTCTCATAAAACTTAAGATAAAAAAGACATCGGCAATTTCAAATTAAAGCAGCAATAACCAAAACAAAAGTGACCCAATTAATTCCTATCTATTCGATACGGAGCTAGAAATATCAACAAAATGGAAGCTCACTTTCAATAAGTCGCAAAAAAGCAGTTATTCTGGTTCCAGTCAGACGTGAGACGAGACTGTCGCTCCTACGGTGTTTACACGATACATGAGTGTTACAGAGATTGAAAACAATTGGCCAAAAGAATAATCATGCTTTTCTCAGTAGAAACATTTAATATTCCATATATTATGATAGAGTCAAATCTTGTAACTAGTTTATAGCGGATTACTAAGCGAATAGGAATTACTAAGTGGATGATGACTGTAGCAGTCATGAACCAAAGCATCTACACTTCAGTCCATGATCGTCAAGTCACTTAAAATTTTGCCTTTAGTTTATTTTAATTTTTGTTAAAACCAAGATAACACACATTTTTTGTTTATATACTAGATACTTATAATTTTTTTTTTTTTATTCTCCAGACGGGCACACCAATTCCCTAGTTCCAAACTAAGCTAATGTTTGTGCTATGGATACTAGGTGAACGGATAAACATACTTAAATATGTTTATAAACATCCATGACTCGAGTACAAATGTCCACGTTCATCACACGAAACATTTGCCCCTAGCGGGATTCGAACCCGCGACCCTCGGTTTCGTGGCCAGGATCTCTGACCACTCGACCAACGGGCCTGTCAAATGTCAAAAATATGTGGTTGTGGATCTTGTCGTGTAAAGACCGCGCACGACTCTAGGTGGGTTGCGTGTCTCCAGTTTTTACTACGACGCGAACAAGTATAGTAAACAAACAAGATTTTTCGCATAGCTCCTTAAATAGCAAACACTTGATGTGTTTTGTTTTTAAACTTAAGTGTTTACTAAGTCGCTACTCGAGATATAGGTACCTAATAGTGGCCAAAAATAATATGTTACCTCATATTATATGAGGATTGATGGATGTTATTTTGTTGACAGCTACTTATTCTAGTAGTTAGAGTAAGTTTCCTAACTGGCAGCAGTGTGATGAATACAGTCATATACACTGGAGCTGTTTATAGAAAATATGTCTAGTTGCCATAGAACCTACAAGTGTTTAAACTAGATCTAAGTAGGTACAAGTATTTAAAGTTTGGAACTAGAGACTTAAGTGGTTCCACTAAATACATAGATAATGTTAGACATTAAAATCGTCCAATTTCTCGAAAATGCTGGATGGAATTAAATAAAATTATATAATGAAGTGCGTAACAATAGACAAATAGGATATATTTTATTCTGCTTTAGTGTTTCGTAGTAATTTTATAACAGATTCAATTCAATTCAGATGCAAAACTGATCTTAAGGCTTACAATTTTCTGATGCAAGTTATAATGAAACGAATTTACCATCGACCTGCGTTATTCTATGTAGGTATGATATGACAATAATTGGTGCCAACTCTCAGACCAAAATGTCACTCTTTGACACACTAATTAGTTTGGGTCAGAATTAACAAGTAGGTTAATCATTATTCCGAAATATTGGATACACCCAGAACAGCGTGTCAATCCGATTTGTAAAATTCAGTTTGAAATACGACGTATTAAAACTGCTAAGTAATTTGTGATTGGGAACAAAAAATAATTACCAATTTAGTTGCTATTTGAATATAGGACAAACATTCTAAAATAAACTCATGTAAAATTTTAATTCACTCTCGAACACATATTATGTGGTGCAGCTGGTTGCATTGTGACACGCAAAATATTAAATGTAAGCGAATATCTATAACAATTTTTATTTACTTAAATTAAAATGTCCTTGGAAAATATTCTTACATCCGCTTTGTGTAATTCTACGAATTTTCATACTCATGCTATCTTTATTAAATTAAATATTTTATAAATGTACTGTTAAGAACATCATACAATGTTTTATCATTGGAATGGATTAGCAGGTCATACTGACGAGTTATAATAGTCGTTAGCAATGAGAAAATATTTTTTTAAGTCGGACCAGTAGTTCCTGAGATTAGCGCGTTAAGTGAACAAACAAACTCTTCAGCTTAATAATAGTATGTAGTAAAGATTGTAATATTTTAATACATTAATAAAATATCTTCTTCCTTTTTTTAATATTGCAATAAACTTCAAAGAAGAATTCAAGTTTTTATGATCGTTAATTAACCATAATGTACAATTAAACTCATACATTTTTTAATAAATACTATAAAATACACTGTATTTATGAACGTATAATTTGTGTAGTACGTTACAAACACTTAAGTGTAGGTAGATATAGGTATATCTGTATATCTTAAAAAAAATAACGTTAATCTTAAAAAAAAATCACCATCAATGTTATTTTCATTTTCATTTCATTCTGTTTATGTAGAGGTGACCATGTGGAGGCTTTTTTTTGAATAATATATTGCATATCTTACCACCTGCCTGATACTAAAACATGCCAATTGAAGTGTCCCTTACACACACTTTCACAAGTCTAGACCTAAATGTAGATATCTAGTATAGACAATTGTAACGTAACTCTGAAAGTGGTCGTTGCGACGGATATGAAAGCGGCAGTACGGTACTGTGACCGAAATATGGCGGGATCTCATAACAACCAGAATGCACTTTCTAAATATTAATTTTAGCATTGTCGGGCACAGTTTTCGGTTTATCAAAAGTTTTGTTTTATTATTAGGTCACTAATTCAGCAGAATCCGCTGGCTAGGAATGATTTCGAAGCCAAATGGTGGCAATGGGATCCTATTCATGGGCGTACGCAAGGCAGCTGTACGCAACCCCCCCTGGAACTCGAACCCCCCCCCGGACCAAAAGCTGCGTACGCCCATGATCCTATTAAAATAAATCCGTCTATCATTTAGATAGTCTTTAACAGCTCTACATATTTCGCAAGGATCCTACTAACTGTTGATTTTAAACTTTCGCGTTGCAATATCACTACAACTAATATCTACTGACGGGACTATGTAATACATGAGTACTTACAGCTTGACGTTTCGGCTGTGTTGCAACGACCGTGGTCACAATTGGACTCATACCTACTACTAACTTCACAGAGTAGGTAAATAATATGACATATGGCTTTATGGAAAATAAAATAAATTTCAAAATTAAAGAATAGATTATATCGAAAATGAGTAACATGTTTTTTTGCAAAACATATTTGAATGACATGAGGATAATGAATTAATTTTCACTGTTTTTAAAACAAACAATTTTACTAAATATTTAACTTTATTATGCTGGCAATAAATGTATTTGAACCCTTTTAAATTGTATTTTCAAGAACATAAAAACAAATATGAATTGAATGAATTCTCCAGAATTCTCCATACAGCTACTTTGTATAAAACTTTTCGAGCATGAATATGAAAATCAGAGTCCAACTTTTTTGGTGTTTTTAAAACAAGATACATAAATACGCAAATGGAAATATCACACTCACCTCTCTCATCATCTCAGGGTCAAAGACATACAGCACGGGTCTGGTCCTGGATGCTTTGGCCAACCGCACCAGGTCTCCGTACCGGTCCCGTAGGCCTTCCAGCAGGCCTAGGCCTACGGTGTGGTGGAAAGCGCCTGTGGTAGATCAGAAAATTGCCATTAGAGATACATACTGACAGGCCCGTTGGTCGAGTGGTCAGAGACCACGAAACCGAGTGTCGCGGGTTCGAATCCCGTTAGGGGCAAATTTCGTGTGATGAACAAGGATGTTTATTAACGTATTTAAGTATGTCTATCCGTTCACCTAGTAGCCATTGGACAAGCTTATAGCTTAGTTTGGAACAAGGGAAAAAAATCACAAAGATAAAGAGCATCAAAGTTTTGGAGTGGGGGCATGTGACGTCACTATTTAGTAAAGATTGTAGAAAAGTGTGACGTCACGCTTAACTTGAATGCATTGTATCACCTTGCCTATTATGCGGCCATTTGGACATGGTCATAATAAGACTATAAACTGACAAATATAAAGTACACATTAATACTATAATCTCAATAGGTAGTTATAAGACGAACCACATAAGTCAATACAAAATAATGTAACAAGCTATATTGAAAGTTCTCCATAGTAAAATGGTATATAAACACTGAAATCTATATATCGTTCGTATCAACGATAATGGGGACATAAAACCTAACTGCTGACCCGGCGCGGGTCTAGACTGAAAGTGGACTTTCTGGTTCTAGATTTATTTAAACACTCTGTGATTTCTGGTTTTATTTCCCGACTGCTACACCGTTTTGAACTTAGGAAATGGCGAAATTCAGGCATTCAGGGCAGGCTATATAGCACTTTTATTTTAGTGATTGACACGAACGTTTGTTAGCGTAGCCGGGACAGATTTGAAATTAGTAGGTGATCTTTATATTGCCACGTAGACATTTTGCGTAATGGCGGTAATATTTATATCTAGTGATGCCGAACTATCGATAGTTTCGCTATCGATAGTTGACCTCGAAAATCAGTTAGAATATCGATAGGACTATCGATACTTTCGATAGTATCGATAGTATTGCTTTCATGCAATAGTATTGCCTGGATCTAAGCTATCGATACTATCGATAGTATCGATAGGCTATCGATACTATTGATATGACGTTAACTATCGATAGACTGTCGATAGACTATCGATAGTCGACTATCGATCGGGATCACTATTTATATCCACTTCATAAAAAAAGGCTTGTAATTACACTCTAGTGCTGAATACATCAGTACCCATGTTTAGTACTTTTATAGGTCTAGATTAGGAATGGAGATGGAGAACCATCGGCACGCGTGCCATAGCTGGCACGTTATACAAAATGGTGGGTACGTATTTTCTTTGCGATCACAAATTTATCAACTGATTGACAATAACATCTTAATTAACCACTCCCCGTGCATTTAAAGAACCAATTTTATTGACATTTTTGAAACTGCCAAAGTTTCAAAAATGTCAATAAAATTGGTTCTTTTGCATAAAATGGTTCGCCACCCCTGGTCTAGATATTGTTTAGTTTTAGATAGAGGTAATTGGAAACTCGTACACATATTTGAGTTATATTATAATCGTCATGGACAGTAATAAATTAATAAATTCTTTAGACTGATACAGCAATTCCCTAGTTCCAATCCACGGACTAATAAAAAAAACACGGACTCCGCGCCACTAACTAGACATTGAAGCTCCTCAGGTGCACCTTGACACGCAAATTACGTCACACATAATAAGTGCTCCAAATGACAGATATCCGATATCTGGTATTTATAAGTATCTCACTCACACATGCATAAACGTGGCTTCACGCTTTAGTATGATAGCGTGGAGTCCTTCTTTTTTTACTAGTCCGTGTTCCAAACTAAGCTTATGCTTGTGGTATGGATACTAGGTGAACGGATAGATATATGTACTTTAATACGTTTATAAACATCCATGAGTCGAGTACAAATGTCCGTGTTCATCATACGAAATAATTGCCCTTAGCAGGATTTGAACCCGCGACCCTTAGTTTCGTGGTCAGGGTCTGACCATTCGACCAACGGGCCAGTCAAACCATTTACCGACATTCTTTATTGAATCTTGCTTGATCAGACCACACATAAATTGAGGTTCACATTTAGGGTGACCGAGAGAGTTGCTATCCTCTCCCATTTTAATTATTTTATTATTTACATAATTTAAGGGGCAAACCACTACTTACCAATCCTCGGCAAGACGTGAGCTGAATGCCTGAGCATGGGTAGTGCGATCGGTCCAGGTATCTCGGCGAACGACTTCAGAGACACTGACAGCGCCGGTGCCGCTGCCGGCTTCCATCTTTGGGGCGAAGTTGAGGACTTGGTTGAAGATGTGGTGGCGATTTGGCGTCTGCACGGACGGGAGAATCTGTTGGAAAACCAGTTATTTATAAATATATTGAATTGTCTTATATGCATAGACTACAGGTTCGATGTCAAGATTTTTTTTTATTAGCTTGGTAGTAGTGAAAAAGACGTGACAAATTCAAATCAAATCAAATCATTATTAATACATTGCGGACTGACTAAGTTCAAATAGCTGGGCATCGCTACAGGGTATACTTTTATGTGTTTATTGCCACGAACCCTTTATGCCCTATTTCCCAGCCCTATATTATGTAAAAAATTTACAAAACCAGTTATCTAGTAAATTTGAAGATATTTTTAGGTACCTGTATTGTTTATTTCAAAAAAAGCCCTATAGTTTAATATAATATGTTAACCCTAAAAGTAATTCAATATTTACAGGTTAGAAAAGCTATTGGTTACCTACTATGTAGGTAAAATGAAATAAAATATAATAAAAATGCACATATGAAAATGGATGTTTGCAGTATAAAATACAATAATATACATAAAAGCACGCCGCCATTTATCGCTGTACAAAAAAAATATTTTTGTAAAAAATTAAAAACATTCTAGGTATTTACTGATAGGTATAGTATAGAAATGTCAGTTTTGTGATTTAATAAAATGCCTACGTAGCTTTAAATAACTGCCCGCATCCGGCGGTCTTAAGCACCTTATATTTTAGTAGTAGTAGCATATAAATAAAATACCGAGAATCGCAAATTGATGACCAGCTATGTTATAGTCGACATTAATATTTGCTTGCACGAAGAAAGCATTGAACCGGTAACATGAAACCAGTTAAAAGTTACGACGCTACGTCAGCTTGCGATTATATTTCGGCGTCCGGTTCTGTTATGCAGTTCTACCCTCCATTTCAACCCTGCATCCTGTCATTAAGGTCCATTTTCCACTGCAGCACGTTACATAATGCATATGCGGCGATTTGCGCAGTAAGAATGTGGTCGGGATAATATATGCGAACCTGACACGCAGATTCCAGGTACTAAGTTCAAGGTTAAAACAACAATGGAACGATATACGTCTCCGCTGCGAAATGTAGATATACATTGCTCGATATGTTTGAGTTGCAATGTTTATTGTTATGGCGGAAAGTGTAATGGTTACGGTAGAAGGAATTTATTACGTGATGGCGTCTCATATAAACATCGTCTACATTGAATGTTATGATAGGTCCGAGCTACCCACATCGTGTTGCGAATTATTTATTCCAGTATATTAATTAGTTGAGTTACTACTGTATGTGTAAGGAAAACAATCTAAGATTAGGTATATTGATAGTCACTTAGGATTGATAGTCACTTCACTTGGATCCTTTAACGACTCAGTTACAATTTTGTGATAACAATGAGGGTTGGCCGAATAAAACATATTTTAAATGGGATCGCTGTGATATAGGCCCTACATCATAGTTACGACCCACAGACCTTACATTCTAATATCTTGTCACCCTAATCGATTATGGAAAGAATTGACATCCATTTCACATTTTGCAGGATCACGTAAAAAAGTCTTTCATACATACTTGACGGTACTGGCTCGATAGAGCATTCGGTAGTGACCCTGCCCCATGCGCCAAGAGTTATGGGTTCGATCCCCACCCAGGACACCCAACATTCGTGTGATGAATAGGTACTTGTGTTTTTGACTTAAGGATATTATTATCGAGATAGTAGTCTAACTAATCTCTATACATATTTTAAAATCCATATTTAAGTGAATATTTACTGCAATTCGAACTAATTATCAAGGGCAAAAAGTCTTGAACATGAAGGATGCAGCTGTGTGAATAATGCCGTTCTTCTATACAGCTGCCTTTAAAGGGATTACATAATATAACAGTCATTAAAAAAGGCATGCTGCCGTCTGCTTGGCAAATTTATGAGGTCATTATCACTCCCACCTCTCATTGCACTCCACAGTTATAGCCCATAGCCCTCGTATGAAATGTCATTCAACCTAATTTTCGGTTGTTTTATTTTTGAAGTAAAGGATAACGAGCGAAATTCGCTCTTATTGTGAACGAAACGGGATTATATCACGGACTAGTAAAAAAAAAACTCTCCGCTCTATCTCTATCGACTCCGCGCTACTAACTAGACGTTGGAGCTCCTCAGGTGCTCCAACTTGACTCGCAACATTGACATAATAAGTGCTCCAAATAATATATCTCCAGATATTCGATATCTGGTATCCTTAAGTATCTCACTCACACATGCATAAACGTTCATGCTATAGTATGACAGCGTGGGGTCCTTCTTTTTTTACTAATCCGTGGATTATATACCCAATTGGGCCAAATTCAAGTGGGAATATGATTTTGTCAGTCTATATAAATAAGTACATACGTATCGTGTAATACAATATTTTTACGTAATTAGTGTTTGTTTAGGTCCCATCGTAATTCCTAGGTTATTGTACGATTTTTTTGTATTTTTTTTGTTATTATTTACAGGTAACATAAATTATAAAAAAAACATGTTGGCAGTAAAAATTTCATGTTGGCAGTAATTGTTGGTTGGCAGTAAAAATTTAATTGTTTATTACTAACAGCGCTCCGTGGTTTCGCTTGCGTAGTTTCTGTTCCCGTGGGAATACGGGGACACAATATAGCCTATATTACTGGCTAATAATTTACTCTAGGTCTCATTTTGTGATTTATTTTTACGGGTTTAGCCGTGAATGTGTAAAAAAAAATTGGTTATTCGTAAAAAAAAAGAGGTTTAAACTGTCGCGCGCTAAATAACTTGTTTACTATTCAATCTTTTTTTTTCTCTGTGCATGTGTTAGGATTATCGCAACCATTCTTGCGAAAACAGAATGCAACACTATTTTTAAGCTAATTCACACTCACTTTGTGTGTCTACCCTGCTTTCACATCAACATCCTTGTCTAATAACTGTGACATGCTAAGTGCTACAATGATCATTAAGTATGTGGTTTAAAAATGTTCAGCTAAAGTATAAGTAGAAGAATTATATAGTGGGTGGTTAATAGAAATATGTGTATCTATACTAATATTATAAAGCTAAAGAGTTTGTTTGTTTGAACGCGCTAATCTCAGGAACTACTATTAAGACTATTGAGACTTAGCATTTTAAAGAGTAGATAACTATCGAGTTTCTTGCCGGTTTCTTTTCAGTAGAATCTGCTGCTTAAACAGGTTTATATTTATTTTGTTCTGACGATTTATAAGTCCTTTTTTATGTCTGATTGAGTGAGTTCGATTTATAAATCATTTCATTTCATTTAATTTCACTGGTCAGATTTAAAAAAGTATTTCAGTATTAGATAGCCCATTTATCAAGGAAGACTATAGGCCATATAGCATTAACTATAAACGCGGGTGAAACCGCGGACAAAGCTAGAGTTTTAATATGTTATATTTAAAAACTAGTTTTTTGTCACGAATTCTTTTGCGAAAAAAATAACAAAATAAATTTGCCATACCTAATTCACAATTTTTGCTAGCACCTAGCGATGTTAACAAAATTAATTTACCAAGGTACGCAAAGGTATTAAATTATGCAGTTACTAAAAACCTGTTATTGTGACATTGCAAAAGATCCAGAGCCGTAGCGTTCGTCGTATCAGCCGTATCAATGATATGGGGCCCCCGCTCTATAGGGGCCCCTACCTTTGGAACGTAAACATTCATACAAGTTGTCTCCAACGATAATATCCTTCTAATATTATAAACGAGAAAGTTTGTTCGAATGTTTGTTACTCTTTCACGCAAAAACTATCGAATGTATTTTAATGAAACTTTACAATAATATAGCTTATACACCCAAATAACATTCTATCGACTGGCTCGATAGCTCATTCGGTAGTGACCCTGCCCATGCGACAAAGAGTTGTGGGTTCGATCCCCACTCAGGACAAACATTCGTATGATGAATGTTTGTTCTGTGTGGTGCTAATATTGAATGTTTAAGTATAACTAACTAACTAACTAAACTTCACGCCACTTCCCTAGCGGGGTAGGCAGAGAGAACCGAACGCCATATGGCACGATCCTTACACACCTCACTCGCCTCTTCAACATTCAAAATCCTTTTCATACAAGCTCTACGATTTGATGTTTAAGTATATATTTGTAATACCACTGTTGATTCTGATATACGTAACACAAGTGTTTAAGTTACTTACTCGGAGTCTGATCAGTAGTCTGATATTTATTATATTGTTTATTTATTTATTATCGATGGACCTACCACGCGAGCGAAGCCGCGGGCAGAAGCTAGTCGATGATAAAAAGGACTCGTAGTGTAAGGGTAAGTTAAGAGTATAATAAAACATTTATTATGTATTTTTAACAATATATAAAGGGAATCTTATATCAAAAACATTCAGTATCATTCGAGCTGTCTTTCGTTTCATTTCTACCTACTCCGCACCTTACAGTAGGATTATCTACGCCACTGAAGAAATCCATTAATTTCATTTATCTATATGTATTCATTCATTTCATTTATCTATATCTAGATACAATAAATAAATAGTATCCATTTTTATCCGACTTCAAAAAAAGGAGGAGGTTCTCCATTCGTATGAATTTTTTTTTATTATTGGCCCTTGTTACGGTGACAATTTGCTTTTGAGTCGACGCCATTCGAACCTGTTACCTATTACTAGAAATGTTGCTTCTATAAATAGCATGAAATTACTTATAAGTAGGTAGGTAGTAGTTTGGGCACCTGCTTCTTCTTATTCTTCAAACGTACATCTTATTGTTCAAACTTACAGACCTGTTGGTAAAGTGGTCAGAGGTCCTGACCACGATACCAAGGGTCGCGGGTTCGAATCCTGTCTGGGGCAAATGTTTCGTGTGATGAACATGGACATTTGTAATCGAGTTAGGGATGTTTATAACACGTATTTAAGTATGTCTACCACATCTATCATCATTATCTAGCATCCATAGAATTAGCTTATCAACCGACTTCAAAAAAAGGAGGAGGTTCTCAATTCGACCGTATACCTATATATTTTTATCTGAGCTTAGTTTGGAACTAGGGAATTGGCGTGTCAGCCTGGAGAATTTATTAATTATTCTAAACAAACAAACATCCTTATTTTAACAATTTTCCATCTAACCCAGCCCAGTTTTATTTTTGGCTAAATGTGGTTAAAGGGGCCCGCTGCGCCTTTGACTCTGCCTACCCCTTCGGGGATTATGGGCGTGATGTTATGTTTGAATGTACCCTTACACACTATCACGCGTGCAATCCCTAAAGAGGTACACAGAATTTAAGGAGTAATAAAAAAGAGTAGTAGTGACAAAAGGATGGCTCGTCGCTTTTATGTTCCAAAACCAAAATCCAATTCACCATCATAATTTTTTAAAACACACAAATATTAAGTCAAACATTCTTATTGAGTTCCAAACCGTCAAGGGACGATTTAAAAAAATCAATAAATAAGTTGATGACGGGAAAATCAAATTTGTGATTTAATAGCCATTTACCGGGAAAGAGATATAATACGTACGTAATGCACTATTATATGTGCACTATTTATTAGAAAGTTACAAGACCAACCATGGTTTGTTTAGAAATTATATAAGTATAATATTACCATAATCAATAGTAAGTGGTAAAATTAAGTCTTATTAATTTCTTCTTAGTGAAATTAAATGACCCGGAGCCGGTTATTTCATTTCATAAGAATATGTTGTCATTGAAATTGTCAATTAGTCATAAACGAAATCAAATATAAACGGTACCACCAATTAAAATTAACGAACAAATATAAAAATGTATTAAACTCACAGAGATTGCCGAACTATCAGTGTAGTTTTCGCCATCTTTTACAAAGTTTTTCACTATAGACAACTTTTCAAAGCACAGACAACTAAACGCACTTCACTACTTCACATAGACAAGCATGTTTTTTTTTTAAATACGATTTTTCGTTTTTTCTCTTCGAAATGTTGTAAGTACTGTTTTCACTCAACGCTCAGACCGACTTGCCGTAAGCTCGTGCGAGTCGATAATGCATTCATATAAACTAACCGGCTTGTATGCTATCGACATGCGGCCGCTAGTGATGCAACGTGTTCAATATGTCGATTATATATTTTTAGTTTACAAATGATCAATGCATTTTGTTATTTTGTAATTGTTATTATGACAATCGCTATCAATATTGTGATACAAAAACTCATGTAATAGTGTGTTGGTTTTGACAGACTTATGTGCGTGGTATAAATTTCGATTGAATTGAAAAACTGAGTGAAATCTCGCAATAAAAAATTACTATTATTTTTATACCATATGAAATCTTTTACAGGGAAAGAATAAATTATTTTATGTTTAAAATATCAATAAATTATATTACGTACAAACTTAACAAGTTTTATTCTTCTGAGCCTATGCCTGGTTAATATTAATTTAAACGCATACTCAATTATTATTGACAATTTAAGTTAATAGAAACACGGAATTCAATACATTATGCTTAATGATACAAACACTAACGGATCTCGATGTTTGTAAAGTTTAACATTATTAGTAATAATTAGCTAACAATGCTTTATAATCATGAATAATCAATAGTGAAACAAATAAGTCATTAACATAATCTATTCTATAGCACTATTTGCATGTGTATGCATAGAATGGAAATCTACACAAAAATGGCTTTTCTTAATTATGTAACAAAAACTAATTCGTACTTCGAAGTCGAATATATATAATATAATATAATAGCCAACAATAAATAATATACTTACATACGTTACATAAAATTTATGAGTAGAAATACATAGGTATATTATTTTACGATGTTCGTATATTAATTATATCGTGTTATGAATACGTTTTTTACTTCAATATTAACAATAACACAAACAGTAAAAGAAATGTTTTATAATAAATGTGTGCCGGTATAATATTTTACAGAAACATTATGAAGATTTACTTAGGTAAACTTCATAATGTCGTACAGTTGCTTAAACTGTATAGTGTGTTATTTTTGTCGAAATTGCAACCTAATACCTAAAATGACGTGACGTAAGATGTATTTGAACTATGTATAAAAAAATACTTAAAGTATATTTTAAGTTATCATTTATATTATGTTTTATCGACGTGTCACTGAAAAGATTCCAAATATCGTATCACTATTGAGTGAACTTTAACCTCAAAATTTTATTTACACTCTTTATTCGAATTATGATGTGTAACTGTAATGTATGAATAAATGTTTATTTATCGATATGTAAACAAACCGTCCCGATAGTCACCTCACTAGCGGCTGGACTTTGCACCCAATCTTTGTTTACACTCGTCCTATGAATTGTCCCCAAGGACGTAATTGGCAAATGTGTAACGGGAATTGTTTGATTGCGGTTGCGCAAGGGAGATTGATCTTTTTACAAGGTAATACATACAATAGTATGTATTGATATATTCTTATACTAAATATATATTTAGTACACAATTTTTTAAACAATTGAATCGCTACCATATGGTAGCGATTCAATTGTTTAAAAAATTGTGACGTAGTCGATTTTTTGGCGGTTGTGACCTTTTTTGTTATTTTCTTAGTAAATTTTATTAAAAGCTATGTACACGTTTTTATTTTTAAGTATAATTATTGTAAAATGCTATTGCTTGTCCTATTAAATAAATTAAAAGATCAAACAAGTTATCTACATTGAAAACGATACATAACTATTTAAATTTTATAATTATTTATTTATTCAAGAAATACCTTAAAATGGACCAGAAGGATTCTGGATTTTGACATGTGAAATTAGGGTGAATTCAGACCCAGTCATCTTATTTGAATAAAATCTGTACTTACTTAAGATTAGATCCAATAGGTTTGAAATGAGATCACCAATCGTTCAAATGTGTTTAGATTGCCTAATATTCTAAAATATTCGATTAAAAAATCTTGTACCTACATACCTATTATAAACACAAACACTTAAATGTAAAACAACTACTTACATTCAAATATAAAACATTTACGTTTTGTTTCGACACATGCCCATATACCCACATATGTATTTTTGTATTTAGCTTACATGTTTAGGCATTTTGATTTTACTGACTAAATATCTAGACAATGGAAATACAGACGCATAAGGTCGTTTGCTGCAACAAAATGACTTTCAGAATTTGACCGAAATACATTGTAAGTACCTACATGACGTTTAAGTGGGCCGGTTGAAATTGGTTAAGAGTATCTACGTATACATAAAACAGTAAGGTTCTAAAAACCAGAAAATAGATTTTTGAACTAGGGGTGAGAGCTCCCCCGCCAGTCTGGTAGGTAGTAAAGGCCGCCTTCGGCCAATTACCAATACTTAGTCCTAAAAAAAAAAAGATTGGGGAACTTTACTTTTTTAGGAAACGTGCGTGAAAGTTAACTTCGCGCTGGTCAAATAATCTGTATTATTCAGCCGTGATATAACATTAAAAGCGGACGCGAGCTGAGTGACATTTGAAAAAAAAGGTACCTATTTGAACCAACTGTTTCAAATACCATTTTACCGCTTTGATCCTTGCCCTAGCGAGCCGTGCGATAGGGACTACTGGAGCTCGAGCTCAAAATTCAAGCTTAGGCTCTCGACGATTTTCTCCTCCAAAATTAGACCTATGTGAAAGAAATTTCACCGATGGAATAATAAGTAGTTGTACTATCCCCTATGTTTTTTTTGTAAACGCTTGTAATACTGTTAAAAGATAGGTATTTTTCAGGGCGTCTAGTTGCTTGGCAAAACAAGTTATCGAGAAAAGAAAGACTAGGTGCATAGAAAAAGTTAATATTTATTTTAAGTATGAAAATAATTTCTAGTGTTATAAATCAAGAAGGCGGAATCCGTCGAGAACATTTGTATAGAAAAAACCGTAACCGTTACCTCTCTTAATGCCGTTATCTACCTAAACCTGATTTTGAGTTAAGCGCGAAATAGGCGATTAAAATTCAAACCTACATAGGTAACTTCTCAATGACAACGCCAATTTGAGACTTGAAAGCATAAAAAAAAAATATTATAAATACTTTTTCAAAAGAAGAAAATCGGGCAGATGTCGGTTAACGGCGTTATTGATTTATACTCGTACCACGGCAGTATCGCACAGCAGACTACGCGTCATAGTTGCGTTATAGGCGGTACAAACGTTATGCCAACAGTACCTACACTATATCAACCATTACGTAGGTACGTTATTAGGTCGAAAGTTAGCGACACAATTTCGGCTCGACAAAGGAATTCCTCCTACGTATGCAAGTGTGTAATGAGCTCCCTGCCAAAAGTTTCCTTGTAAACTAGAATGGGAATATCCATTCGGATGTTTTCGTCTTTTTTTTGTTTTAAGTTCGTTAGTCAAATTGGACATCATCTTACTAGGCTAGGAAAGGGGGCCAAAAGTTCGTCAAAATCACTTCTCGTAATGTCCATACATTACCCCCCTTAGTACACAAGGCTATTTTTAGTTTATACGAAATCACTTACCTGCCAATTTAACTTACTGTTTAAAGTAACTGATTAAAAGGATAAAAAAAAAATATTAACATTTTTTTTTACTTTCCATTTAAAAGTTATTCAGCTGATTTACTATTTTGTACGAAAAGTAAAAAAAATTATTGCTAATATTTTAAAATCCTTTAAATAAGTTTCTTTGAATAATAAGTTAAATAAAGAGGTTTCGCATAAAGTAAAAATACCTATAGTGTGAAAAAACAACTTCATGGATGATAGTAGGTACTTGATAAAAATATGATAGTTGACACAACTATGATTAATTGAATAATTGCGCGAAAAATATTTTATATATTTTTTTATAGGTAGCTATAAATCATAGGTATAACTTGTCAAATTATCAGTTAACAATAGTTGGCATCACAAAACCTGGAAAGGTACCTGTAAAATAACCGAAATGCATAATGATGCATCTGTCACAGTACAAAATGTTGTACTGCGACCTTTCAAACGACAAGTGCATTCGACTCGCTCAAAGATCTCGAAAGTAAAATCCGAACATGTGGGAAGTCACGTCAGCGCCGGCGCACGAGACAGAGCTCACGCGCTCATTTTTAAATTCTAGAAGATAACGTTGATGAAGGAATAACTCGACGTCTTTACATTTATAGACATAATACAAAACATCAACGCTATAAGTACATAATGCAATTCCGTTAGTCGTGTTTTTGAAGACTCAAATTAAATAGACAATAGAACCGACGAACTAAATCCACTTATTGGTGTGTTACCCAACTTATCACATGAGAGACGTCCCGATTTTCAAAGTTATGGTGACGCGATAAAATTTACCCTCGATCGGCACGCCCGATGCCCTAATTCCTCACTAAGTAAGGAAGTATAAAGAACTAGCTGTTCTAGCGGTTTCGCCCGTGTTTATGGTTAATGGTTTATAGTATATAGCCTTCCTCGATAAATGGGCTATCTAATACTGAAAGTTATTTTTAAATTGGACCAGTAGTTCCTGCGATAAGCGCGTAGAAGTAAACAAACAAACTTCATTCAACTTTATAACATTAGTATAAATTAGTTAGTTAATTTTATTTATGTAAGCGAGATATTATGATGAGTGCCCTACAGATTATTTGTCATTCGTTTCCGCTATATTGCTATGTTATCTGCTTATCTTTTTTGGTTTCTGCAGCTTCTTGATAAATGCAAAAATAGTAAGTGGTTGCGTAGACTCCGGCCAACGTGACTTTGCGCACGCGCACAACTTTCCATTACTTTTTAACAATATTTTTTATCTGACCTAACTTGAATTTTTTTTTATCCCTAGCATTCAGTTTGAAACTTTAACAGCGGTTAATAATCAATATGGATTTATATGTAATATCAGAATATTTATACATACAGTTATGAAACAGTTTTGCACCATCCAAAAATATCCTTAATTCGAGAAATATATATTCCAGTTAGTTTGCTTTCAAATTAGCACAATGAGTACAGAATAGAATGTTTCTCGAATTGGTCAAATCATCCAAGTAGATGTTATGAATACACACGAGTATAAACGTGACGGAACGTTTTCATTTCACAAAGACATGTTTGTAGACCCCGGTTGTATCAATATTGATCGACGATTGGATGAAGCTCAAATGCTCCCACCTGATGTTAAATCAAATACAGACATTCTTTATATTTGAATGCTAATGCATAAAGATCGTGAAATAAGTCTTAAATCAGTTAAGAGCCAAGTAATTACCTGATCTTAGATCTTTGAAGTACATTTGATGGTGTGGTGGAAGAATAGCGATTCTGGGTATGAACCCAGAGGCTACTATTAAATCTTCATCCAGCATCTGGTATCCATAGTATAAGTGGCAGTCCCTCCTTCTCCTTCCCCTCCCCTCTTTCTCATTGGGCATTTTGGGCACGTTTTGGCACCACGATCTAATAATATTAAATAAATTCTCCAGACTGACACACCAATTCCCTACTTCCAAACTTACCTTATGTTTGTACTATGGGTACTAGGCGAACGGATAGACATACTTAAATACGTTTATAAATATCCATAACTCGATACAAATGTCCATGTTCATCACACGAAACATTTGGCCCTAGCGAGATTCGAACCCGCGACTCTTGGTTTCGTGGCCAGGGTCTCTGACCACTCGACCAACGGGCCAGTCGATCTAGAGGGCCCCTTAGTTACCAATGGATCATCGACAATCGACTGGCTTGACGGCACATTCGGTAGTGACCCTGCCCCATGCGCCAAGAGCTGTGGGATCGATCCTTACACAGGACAAACATTCGTGTGATGAATACTTGTGTTTGTTCTGTGTCTGGGTGTTCATACCTAATATTTAAGAATTACAAATATATACCACTGTTGATTCTGATATCCGTAACACAAATGCTTAAGCTACTGTTATAATGTGATGTTGTAGGATATTTATTTATTTATTATCCACAAATATATTAATTTACTAATGTGCTCAGGGCTTCCATTAAGTTAAAGACGGCCCAGAGTGGCAGAGTTTGGTATTTATGCTGTACTGGTGACTTACATATGATGCATTACATAACATTACATATTGGGCTTGTGACTGTGTAGATGAAGTAGCGACATGTCCACTCTTTTTAAATAATTTCCCATCTAATCACACTCAGTTTTGTTTTTGATTAAAATAGGACTATTGACCACCTATAGGTGCCACTAAGTACGACTATATACTATAGGTGGTCAATAGTTAAGACCTCTTGTCGATATAATATGACTTTGTAATTCGCTAAAACTGATTAAAAAATTAGAATGAGGACTAAGTATCATTCACGTATTACCATTTCTGAACGCGGTGTATTGTCAAACTCTTTGAAGGCCCAAAAGGTTTCTCCTTAAGACTGTTTATTTTATCTCCGTACGAAATGCTAATGTTTGTTGGTAAACAAATAATTACTGTTGCTTATTGTAGCTTTTGAGACCTTTATCTCTTTATTTCGTGTCTCCGTTTAGGATTTCAGCGTAAGGGACTTTTGGATCGTTTATACGATACGAGAGTTGGATATTTAATAATCAAGAATTGTTTATATTAGACCCATGTTGGTCTGGGACTTGGCCCATGTTGATCTGGGACAAAAAAAAAGAATGTGCCAACTGTGGTTCTTGCCTAGTATGTCGTAAAAGGCGACTAATGGTATATCGGGTTTTGGGTGTGTGATTGTGTAGGCGACAGGTTACCCGTTTGACACTGCTTTTTCACAATATTTTTTTTTTTTTTTGGCTGAATGTGGTTGAAGGGGCTTGCTGCCCCTTCGACTCTGCCTACCCCTTCGGGGATCGTGGGCGTGATGTTATGTATGTATGTATGTATGTTTATATATTTTTTTTTCTGTTTCAACAAATGGTACTGCCTTATTATATTTAATACACCGAGAAATTTTTAACAAAATGTATATCATATTCCTTGGCTTTTTATCAAATAATTAACTAAAAATATAAAACCATTGTTATCTTCAAGTATTATCTCAGTATAAAAAAGCCATATTTTTTGATTATCTGCAAAATTTCGCAGCTTAGTCAGAATAGTATCAGAGTAAATTTATAGTTCATGAATATTATTAAAGATTAATAATAAACGTGAATTTTATACGACTTATTATCATACTTAATTCCGTACAGTACATTCACCGCAAAATAGTTTTGAAGCTATTTGCAGTTTTGGTTCGTAATGACTTCATTTTAAATAACATTTCTACGTCGACATAATTCAGCAACAAGTTCTGATATCAGTTAGATCGATATTTCCCCACAGAGCAAAACATTATTCGAAATAATCATTTAAAACATTACCTGCACCAGTAAAGGAGTTGAGAAAACGACTCTTGCTACAATAAAATAATGCGCCAGAACTATATTAGGCATAGCCTTTGATATTAGGTCAATATTTACTTACAGTCGACGTCTCATAAAAAACTCCAAGTACTGCACAGTTTTATTGCTCGAGTTTAAAATAACTAAGGCGCCATTATCGTCAAGTGTAAACGGACGTTCAACTCTATCTGTCGTCCTGTTTTGAAAGTGTCAAGTCATGAGTGCTAGCGATTATATTTGCTTCCCTTTTACTATTTTTATGAGATACTGGCTTGTGACCGCGGCTGCGTTTGTGTTAAGGTAGTGGAAGAAATAATTGTTACTGTATCCTTAACAACATGTATGTTAAACGATGTTGTTGATGAATATTAAAGACTTGAGTAACAAATAAACAAATGTGACGTAGATCTTAAAAATCTTTTTCTTTCTGGAGTTATGTCCTATTCCTAATTGTGGTCCGTAAATAATAAATAAAAATAAATAAATAAATATACATCACATACATTGATCTGACTCCGAAATAAGCATTTCAAGCAATTGTGTTACGGATATCTGAAGCAACAGTGGTATTAATTTATATACATTACAAATACATACTTTATACATTACTTTACAAATACATACTACATATTTGTACATATATTGCAAATACACACTTAAATATATTAACACCCAGACACAGAACAAACACAAGTATTCATCATACGAATATTCGTCCTGGGTGGGGATCGAACCCACAATTCTTGGCGCGTTGGGCAGGGTCAGTACCGAATGCGCCATGGAGCTAGTCAATATACGAGTATTAGGTGCAAAAGCTAGTAAAAATGGTTTGGCCAAAATATGACATGCGCATTGATAATCGCTCCCGTCGATACCTTGATACACACTTGAAGGATTTCTCATGAACAAAAGACTTGAATAAGTAACTGAGCTGAAGGTCGGGGCGTGAGACGAGCCCAGTCCCGATGGATTAATGGGATAACAGACTGTGCTGAGTCTCGGGGTAAGCGTGGGCAACTATACTTATAATGGTGCATCTGGGAATCATCCTCGCTAAACATTTTCCAAGAAATTAGTTCCTCTGACCTTATAAATTTTCCCGCTAAAGGATGAACTCGATTCTAATTGCTACGGCTGATTACTTTCTATATATTATTGTATTGTATAAGGATTTTCAGACTCTTCTGCAATTTAGCGTCCCAAATCTAAGTTCGCTGGGTGAAAACCTAAATTTAAATGAATATATTGCAACTGAAAGCTGCTTTATAATCAGCTAGTTATCGTGCACTGAAGGCACAGAGAAGCGAACCACCTTATAACCAGCTCATTCAAATTTTTTTTTTAATTCTAGAAGCTGCCCTAACACAAGAATCAACTATTTGCCTGCGGTTCCGTCTACGTCAAATGCCGTCTATTACAGACCCTATCGTGTGTCCTTTAAGATCTATTTTTCTAGATAAATACTAATTATTTTAAGCTCCAGAAGGTAACAGACGGACAGATGAACAAACTAAGTATAAGAAATGTAAGCAATCAAGCAAATGTAAAGTAATCTAGTTCCTCGCTCAATCTGGTGTAGGTACCAGTTGTAGGATTTCGTTTGCAGACGTCTCTTGAGGATCCTTTTAATATACCTACGTGAGTTCTGTGGTACTTTTAGCTTAATTAATTGATTAGATCGAATTTATATTAATTAAATGTAATACTAGTCGTAGTTTCTGGGAGCGTAAATAAGAACAAAATATAGGCTCTATTTTGTATATAGGTTAAGGAGCATCTTATTATTAAGCCGATCTAGTTAGAACAAAAATTAGTTCTGGGCCTATTTTTCTGTACTTAAGTTGAGGTTCAATAGGTATCGACTTATAGTGGGTTTATCAAAGCGCATCTACAACACTGTAAATAATGTTTTTAACCGTCTTCAAAAAAAAGGAGGAGGTTCTCAATTCGACTGATTTTTTTTTCTAGTAGCAAATCAATAACAAATGAAAAGATAATTTCAGAAACCGGGCATTAATATTAATATTAAATTCAATAAAATTTACTCGTTATACTTTTGGGACTTAATCCATTACTTACACTAGTAATTCTGAATCAGACAGTCTTTGACTTAAACAATGATTAAGGATATTTTTTAGTGGAAGATTTTTTTTTGATTTTTTCATAAATTGTAGGTCTATAAATAAGCATAAAGGAGATTGTGAAAATACACAGTGTTGTCCAACATTTTCTTTCTTTCAACTTGGCCAGACGTACTGCCGTGCGTCCAAAAAAAGTTACTCAAAATAAGACAGAACGTCCCGATAGCTCTCAAATAAGTTGGCAGCGCCTGTTTGACAGCGCGACACGACAACGCTTTCATGATCGCGTCGCGAGGAGCAATCTCTTAGCCCGCGGCCGGTCGCGGCCTCCACTCAGCCGCCCCTTGACATGATTCTTTTGTTTGAGAGTCTTTTGTCTTAACCACTTCGCTCAAGATGACTAGAAATTCTAGGATTTTGAATTGGAAATATGAGAGCTGAGTTAGGTAACTAAATAGACATTTCTTTTGCCGGTTGTAATTCACGTAAATTCAGAATTGTTTTTTTAAGTGGCCGCGAAAGTCATATTTTTTACTCTCATTCTTCTTACAAGACTTATCGAAGTCTACATGAATCATTAACCTAATGTATTCAGTAAATTATTAGGTTCTTGGTAAGGTTAGAAAATACATATACGTATATGTGATAAAGAAGTATATTGATATATTTTAATATTTCACTGTCGGCATTTTTTTGTAAACTTGGCTGGATATATTGCCGTGCGTTTAAATAAGGTTATCTTAAAACAAAGACGTAAAATTGCTCTCAAAAAAGTTAAAAACCGTTGGAAATGCATGGAGTTAGCTCTGAATATCTTTACTTTATGTCAGTAAATTATGTGTCGTCGGAATTCAATGCTGACCCTATACAATGTATAAAGGTTCATAACAAATTAATTGGTTTCCTCTATTTAAGTTAGTTGCTTAAAATTTTCATGAGAAAAAATCTTGTCAAACTTATCATGTATATGTCTGAAGTTAAAATAACTAAGCATGAGATTAAACGTGGGCCTATGTTGGTCTGGGACTCATAAAGAACGCGCCCTGCAGGGGGGGCTCCGAATACTCCTGAGGTATCTCTGCCTGTCGTAGGAGGCGACTAAAAGAGCCTTTGGGGTCGTGGGGGTTCGTGGGGGGAGCCCCCTGGCCCTCTATCGTCCCCAGAGAAGCCGACTGCATGTGTTACACCCGGTCCGTCAGGATAGGGTACACATAGGTGTTCTAGGGGAGAATATCACTCCCTCGAGATGGGCCGCTAGGTGGCAGCGCGCGCTACGTAAACGTTAGCGCCCGAAGAACGGCAGCCTTGAGGTTTAGTCGGTAGGGGGGCGGGAGATTGCTACCGCTTCGAACCCGACACACCCTGTAGGCCCCATCCAGGTATATTTGGACGGTGCGTAAATGCATTCCTCAAGTACAAAAAAAAAAAGGGACTCTTATAGAAGCAACTGTGTTTCTTGCCTATCATGTCGTATAAGGCGACTAATAGTGTTTGAAGTTCTGGATTTGTGATTACGTTGTCCATCTTAAATGAACTCATTTTTTGGCTGAATGTGGTTTAAGGAGCTCATCGCTCTTTGGACTCTGCCTACCCCTTCGGGGATTACGGACGTGATGGTATGTTGATGATGATGATGATGATATTAAATTACGAAGATTAAAGATCTGAGTGCTATAAATAAAGTAAAAATACTATACGGAAGTAGAAGTGGCTTCGTAACTATGTAGGTTTGTGGCTACTAAAACTATTTGGTAGCCACAAAAACGTATTCGTGTCTGGCCGGCCGGCCATTTTATTTCACGCGCCAATCAGCTTGACAAACACGCGCGACGGATTTCACGCTGGAATTTGTTAAAATCAAAAAGCGGATTTTTGGAGTTAATTACTGAGGCGGACGTTGCGGGATTAATTTTGCGTGCAGAATTTTGCGTTAAATGTGCAAGTGTATGTAATGTGAGTTTACATTTTAAAACCCTTATAGGGTTGCAGATAATAGAACCAGCAAAAGTCTTTAATTTTTCTTTGAAAACGGTACTGTAAGTGAGTTGTGTTGTGTCATTTTAGCTTATCGCTAAAATGGTGGTCATAAATCGATCAAATAACAATCAATATTACTTTTGTCTATGTGTACCTACAGTAAGTATTTTTCAGAATCAATGATATCAGTGTCAGACGTTTATTTATTTGATTTTTCCCATATTTATCAGTGGTAAAATTAATAGATATTTTTAATTTAGATTAAGTTTTATAATAAATAGTTTTTATATATAACGCCTGATATCTCTTATATGTATAGAGTAAAACGATATCTCTAATCTCGTACTAGCAGCTAGGTATTAATAATGATCTGAGTTTAAGTCCAGTTTTATATACTTATGTTCATATTTTCAGCGTTAAGAATAAAAATCAACCCACTCTTTGCGTTCCTGTGTAAGACTTTGTTGTAAAACACACTTTGCAACATAAATTTTCATTCGAGAAAGCCAACTTCAAAGACGAGTTAAAAATTAATATACAATTAGGGGTGAAATGTGACAAGAACCTGGGTTTACGGTTGCATAGCCGCTTATGAATTATGCATGTCACTGAGCTGGGTTGGCCGCGCGAAAAGTGAAATTTGTATTAGCAAAACCATGGTGGAGTATCGTTCTTGGAATACACTCAGAAGTGGAACTGATTTTACGAGGGAAGCTAATGTTTTATGCTGCAGCAGGTCGTTGGAGACGACTAAAACTTCTACACTAATTGCTGAGCCTCAAACTAGGCAAAGGTAGGTTGAACTATGTATACTAGAACATGGATGGACAATGGACATATTTAATAATGTTTTAAGAACAAATGACCATGTTCATCTTTAAAACTTTATTAAATAAAAAGGTATTAAAAAACCTTTAGTAAGATTTAGGTTTTTTTCAAGCTCGTTGCCTTTCCTATAATTCCTTTAATATAATCAAATAACCGATGTTAAACAAATTACCATAAAACATTTCAAACTTCGTCCAAATGAGTAGAATGCAAAAGTAAAAAGATCTTTATTGTCTTTTCTCTGATAAGACAGTTTGTAAAATGGAGCGGTTTTATAATTCGTAGATTTCCTGTCGGCGCATACTTTGCTTCCAGTATTTAAAACTGTCAAAACTTCTTTTAACTGTAGAAACCTTAACCTTAAACTTTCCAGTCTACAATTAAGCAGATAAACATTATTTGGAAGTTTCTCAAAGAGATCAACAAAACCAGAATCTACCGCAAGACAAACTTTCCGTCGAACGAACAATAAAAGGGAATTTATTTCAACGAACCTTTTGTGATATTGGAAAGTCGCGAACTTTTACCGAGTTAAGACTTCTCGGGTCGAAAAACAGACAAACCTGCGAGGAACTGGAAAATTTAACTATCAAAGTTTGGTTGTTAGGTCTGTGGCAGTTTTTAAGCAGACTTGACCGTTTGAACTTTTCGATGAAAAATTGCGAAATTAAGTTATTAATAAAGGAAGCGTTAATAGTCCCATGTTGGTTTGGGACTTCAAAAGAATGTGCCAACTGTGTTTCTTGCCTAGCATATCGTAAAAGGCGACTAATGGTATATGGGGTTTTGGGTATGTGATTAAATTGTGTAGGAGACAAGCTAGTATCTACTTTTTACAACTTTCCATCCAGCCCAGTTTTTTTTTTGTATGAATGTGGTTAAAGGGGCCAGCTGCCCCTTTGACTTTGCCTACCCCTTTGGGGATTATGGGCGTGATGTTATGTATGTATAAAGCGTTAATCTGTACTAATATATAAAGCTGAAGACTTTGTAAAGGACTACGTAATTCCAGAAACTAAATAACATTTCACAATCGTTATCTCACTTAAAATATGTTTACAATACCTTAGGAAACTAGCCTCCAGCCACAATGTGTTGTTTCAAGGCTGTAATTCAAAGGAGTAATTACCATAGAATTGCTAAATTTACGAGTATCAGATAGAGACAGGGGAGTTACCTATCTCGGGCAATCGGCAGTAAACCGAGGCTGTGACAAAGGTTGTTGGTGTGTGTTACATTGCGTGTTATTATACGGACGAGGGGTCTCTGACACCTATGTTTCACGCAATAGATTGGGTATCTTACCGTCTAATTTGATGGTATTGGAAGATTAATCAAGACGCGACTGTGTTTGTAATGGTAAACTAAAATAACCACTGTATAGAGGTAAGAATATCAGTTCCATTTTAAGGCATTCGATTTAAAAGTATTTGTTGAAGATTTTTGTAAACTTTTAATAGACAAAGCGTATTGGATATGTAGGTACTTAATAGTTAATACATTATTATAGTTATCTAAATGCAAAAATGTCTACACGATTTATTTCTTCGTGGTGTTGGCTTGGTGCTCAGATTTAAAACTAACACCCCACTCTTATGAGTTGCTAGACTAATCTATCAAGTAAGAAACTCAAACATAAATTGAACTGACAGCTCTTTTTATGACGTTCTCTCTTACCATCGAGCTAGTGGTATAAATTCGTTTCTAAAGCTGAAAATTTAGAACACCGCAATTGGATTTAAACCAGAATCACTAGCATGTTAGATGTAGACCTATTGTGTTGTGATACTACTACTCTCCAGGAAATCTGCTTAAGAGAAAAATGTCATGACACTATTTTAGTAGATCGGCCAGAGATAATAAATACAAGTCTGAACCTTCCGTATCACTGTGTATGACATCATAGCTATAAATCTCCTATTTGTAAACGACAGTAAAGACTTATTGATGGTAAATCAGGGATTATTGCCAAATATATTAGGTGTTATATTGGCTATTGCGTTTCACTTGTGTATGTTGACGACACCTAAACGGAGACTAGTGGTCAACGTCAGAAGCAAAAGGCATTAACAATGTTTTATTATACCTATAAGTATTTGTTTACTAGTGGCGAAGGGAATAAAATTTCAGTTCTCTTGGTAAAATAATTTAGACTGCATTAAAAGCAATGGGGTTTTGATATTTATATAATAATTGTTAAGAATTTTTGAAAGATTGATGAAATTTTTAGCTAAAATTTACATCAAATAATTCCAAAATATTCTGAATTACGTTGGTCTGGAACAGAAAAATAAAATACTAAAGGTATGTGTTCCTTGCCTAGCACATCGTAAAACGCGACTAAACGGGCGTAATGATAATATGTATGTGTGTATGTAAGATTTAGTCTGCGACTCGTAAGTACTCGAAATATTCATAGGGCTTTACGGTCGGTATAGCTCTTTGATGGGGTCGTAGGAAAGGCCGTTCCTGCCTTCCCTTTGGACCTAAAACCACAGTGACATGACCGAATATAATAATGTTATTTCCTTAGAATAACACTTTGCTCATTAAATTATTAACACGTATTGTCCATCACCGTTTATCAATAAAAGTATACCTACTTTGTATCACCAAGTAAACATAAATTGCTTCAAATTGTGCTGTCTTTATTGGTGGCCGGCACAGCAAACCATTCCTTTTGGCTCGCTTCCAACTTCTAGTTTTCATTTTAACAGCCATTTATTGGCTTTGCTGATTTTGAACGATTTTAAGTCGTTTCTAGATATTATTTTGTGTGAAATTTGACGACCTAATATGATCTGATGATAGGGATAATGGAATCTATGAATACGTTTATATATTGATGGCTGAATATACTGATGGTTGATAAATAGTATCAACCATTAGTATATTCGTAGATTCCCTTATATTTATCTAGTACCATATGAGTTTATGTGACTTATTTGATGTGATAAGGGGCACACATCATAATTTGATATATTTATGACCACTTTAATAGAGACAAAATAATAAGTAAGTTATGCTAGAAATAAAACATTAACTTAAATGTTTAAGTAAATAAATATCTTTTGAAAATGAACGCAAACCGGGATTTCCGCTTAGTCTTGACAGGCGGTCGTAACTTTGTTACTGGTCTAATTAAACAGTTTTATAGAACGTTTTATTTGTCCCATTCAGAGCATTATAACTAAGTGTTACTGCCCGACGCCTCGGCACATAAAACGTAATGCAACGTAAAAGATACGACGCTCCTTCAGATATAATTTCTCCGTGAAGTGAAATAAAACGAGCTTAGAAGATCAGACAATGTAGATAGCAATTGAAAGGCATAATATGTCTGCTGTAAGTGGTCATAAGTCATGTCGTCAAGGTTGATAATATGTATATTTTATAATATTTTTTCTTTTTATCTTTTCTATATTATAAAGAGAAAAAAAATTTTTTTTGTATTTTTGTGTGTGTGTATGTTTGTAATTATTAAACTCAAAAACTACTGTGCCGATTTTAACAATTATTTCACCATTAGAAAGCTGCATTATCCGGCAGTAACATAGGCTATATTTTATCCCCACATTCTTACAGGAATGGGAACTATGCGGGTGAAACCGCGGGGCGCTGCTAGTCACTTATAACTACGGCTCGCACATATGATATACTTAGCTATGTAATATAATGAACAGAAGTTATGACGGATTTATTGAAAACCAACATTATGCTTTTATGAATTTGCTCTGTAAGTTATATTTTAATTACTACGCTAATATAGACATCAAAATGTTTACACTGGTAGGTACTGTACTGGTAGTATACTTGGATTTTGTTCCAGCGTATTCAGCTTATGTCAAATCGCCCTTTAGGTTAATTTATAATAATTAGGGCCGAAATAAAGAGGAAATGCCTCTCCAACGGTATTAATGTTCAAAGTAAGATGGCGGACAGTCGCAGATGGCTCCGAGTTTTATCGCGCCCTTTATCACGAGAACTTCTGAGGCGTCGAGGGGAAAAATTGCGTGTTTTTGGGGACATTAATTAAGAATTAGTCGGTTTGCTCGACTTTGTTTACATCTTGCGACTTGTTGTACAAGTATAATGAACTTTTAATTGAGATGTCAATGTTGTACAGCTCTTTTTTTTTTTTTTGTATGATTTTGTAATGAACAAGTAAAAGATTCTAATATGTATGCACGGCAGGTGCGACTGTTGTTAGCATACACATATTTAATTTATCTTTTCACATGGCTGTTAAATGCATTGGGTGCAGTTTTCCCGCACCAACATACATATGGCTGGCAAGCAAATAGAAAAAACGTGCTCGACAAGTAAATTTATATCAACAATATAAAGTAAATATATCTAATAATAACAGTTACTACCTAATTGGGTTTGTGATTATGTTGGCCTTGAGCTAGTAACTTTTTCTTAATTTTTTTCATTTAACTCAATTATTTTTTTTAGCTAAATGTCGTATAATATTATTATTCCTTGGATTCTGCTACCCCTTCGAGAATTGCAGACGTGATGTGCCTATGTATGTAATTTATTAATGTAGATATAAGTAGTATAGACCTAAAATATAGGGAGCGGTGGCAGCTCAATGGTAAGGACACGCGCCTCTTAACCTAGGAGTGCGGGTTCAAACCCGGGCACGTACCTCTAGATTTTTCAAATCTATGTACGTATTTATACCACTAGCTCGACGATGAGGGAAAACATCGTGATGAAACCTGCATATTCAAATAACTTTTGATTTGTAACCATGATCCAAAAAAAATTCTGGTTCCCCTATCTTAGGGTTACGAAGGTCAGATCGGCAGTCGCTTCAATGCCATTACCAGACTTGCTACATCCTGGATCATGGTCTAAGCGGACTCCGTCTAAGCACGGGACATAACTCTAGGAAGATGAAGTAGTATAGACCTAATTGTCATATATTAAATTAACATCCTTAATTTATAATCGTTACGATATCGGATCGTCGATAATAAACGTTAGGGTTGAGGATGAGATTAGCGGCGGGCCGGGTCTGCTTACGACCTCGGAATCCTTGTCTCGCACCGATCTGGGCACGCACGCACTTAATTGTGTAATTAATTTACGTTCCCGTCTTACGGGCTTAATTAAGGAAAAACAATTTTCTTGTTGTAACTATGTCCATTTCATAATCGACTAAGCGAGTGGGAAACGAATTATCGCGTAGTTTTAATGCGCAAGGTATACTATTCTTCGATGACTACGATATAAGTATAAGTATTTTTTTTGCTTTATAATTAATCTATACTTATAATAAATCTGTAGAGAGGTCAATTCTGTACATGAAATATATTTTCAAAATAACTATCAGGGGGTGATTAGTGATCGATACTGATGCCAAAAATGCAATCAGTAAAATTTTTGTCTGTCTGTCTGTCTGTCTGTATGTTCCTTATAGAAACAAAAACTACTCGACGGATTTTAACGAAACTTGGTACAATTATTCTTCATACTCCTGGGCAGGTTATAGTATACTTTTCATCACGGTACAATCAATAGGAACAGAGTAGTGAAGGGAAATGTTGGGAAAACGGGAGAAGTTACTCCATTTTTTAAGCATCCGTCGCGTGTGCAGCCTTAATGGTTAAAGTTACATAGAAATCATGTATGACGGAAATAGTCTTTATAATATTAATCATAAACGCGGGTGACACCGCTGGCACAGCTAGTAAGATATAAATTAAAAAAATATATAAATAGGTATATATAACCTAAAATTATATTTACCTGAAGTTTCTCGAAAGCTCTCGAAAGAGAAAAGTTACGAGGATAAATTGTCTGTTTACTATACGAAGGAAGTGGTTGTTTTGTTAATATTTTTTATTTTATATATACTGAAAACGTCGCGCCGGTAATCCCCGAAGGGGTAGGCAGAGTTAAAAGGGCAGCAAGCCTCTAACCACATTCAGCTCATAATAAATCTGGGCTGGGTTAGATGGAAAATTGTGAAAAGTTGTGACAAGTGGCTAGCACTTCGCCTGCTTGTGCAGGTCACATACCCAAAACCTAATAGGTATACTTTTAGTCACCTTTAATACATGCTAGATAAGTAACAGTTGGCACATTCCTTTTAAGTCCCAGACCAGCCAGGGACAAAATTAATATCAATTAAAAACTATTTACAAATTAACTTAACTTAACTTAACAGGTATTTAAGTTTATTAACGAATAATGTATAATTTGAATATTTTATCTATACAAATATTATAAAGGGGAAAGGTTTGATTGTTTGTTAGTTTGTATTGAATAGGCTCCGAAACTAATGGACCGATTTAAAAAAATCTTTCACCAGTGGAAAGCTACTTTATCAGCAAGTAACATAGGCTATATTTTATCCCCGTTTTCCTAGGAGAACGGGAACTATGCGGGTGAAACCGCGGGGCGCTGCTTTAATAAATAACTTTATAAATACCAAATGTTTCAGATCTTACCTATGATTAATTGATTTGACAACCATTAAGATTATCTACTTTGTCCACTCATCATTTAATTTTTAACTTCACATTAATTACTAGGTATATTTATTAACTTCATGCTGGCTAATAAGTTCTAAGTACCTAAAATGGGTACTTCAACTCCTAGCAAACTTGCTAGAAATGTTTTATTCAATATGTAGAACTGTAAAATGCAAGTTTTTCTTGATTTATAAGCAGCAGTAAATCTCTGGAAATATCCTAAAAAAGTTATTAAACTTCACGTCAACAAGTCGTATTAGAGTGATCAGTCAAATAAAAATTCAAACTTGGGATAGTCGACAAATAGCCCCTAGAGACGTGGGACGAATTACTAATGTGCGATCTAATTTATATCTAAGTTTGGATCTGGGGAAAATATATGGTATGATTTCAAAACCAAATAAAAGATTTGGTGAGCCGTAAACTTAATAATCATAATCATACATTTTAAATGAACTAACTAACTAAACTTCACGCCACTTCCCTAGCGGGGTAGGCAGAGAGAACCGAACGCCATATGGCACGATCCTTACACACCTCACTCGCCTCTTCAACATTCATAATCCTTTTATACAAGCTCTACGGTTTTTATGACACCTAACATCACCTTCTGTTAACAGAAATTTCAAATGAAAGCTTTTTTATTTGTTATTTTGATACATTCACAATATTTCAAACAGTTTGGCTATTCTTTAAACAACATTAAAGTGCATACGTTATTAAGTATAATATAATAATATCAGACGACATCACATACATTGATTTGACTCCGAGGTATGTAGCTTAAGCATTTGTATAACGGATATCAGAAACAACAGTGGCATTAAAAATATATCTATACTCACTTAAATATTATATTAACACCCAGACACAGAACAAAGACAAGTATTCATCATACGAATATTGTCCTGGGTGGCGATCGGACCCACAACTCTTGGCGCATGGAGCAGGGTTACAACCAAATGCGCCATCGAGCTTGTCAAATGTGATTTTTTTGTTGTAAGGCTGCCTGAGTTATAGTTACAATATTTGTACTTTTGAAGTATTTGCTCGTATCTTTTGGCTAGGTATTTACTAATGTCAATAGGTATTTACAATTCTCAATTCGTAACTCTAACAGATTATACATACATAACATCACGACCATAATCCCCGAAGGGGTAGGCATAGTCGAAGGGGCAGCAAGCCCCTTCAACCACATTCATCCAAAAATAAATCCGGGCTGGGTTAGATGGAAAATTGTGAAAAAGCAGTGACAAGCGGCTAACCTGTCGCCTACACAATCACACACCCAAAACCCGATATACCATTAGTCGCCTTTTACGACATGCAAGAACCACAGTTGGCATATTATTTTTATGTCCCAGACCAACATGGGACAGTGGGCTTGGTTGGATGGAAAGCTGTGAAAAAGGAGTGACAAGTGGTTAGCTCGTCGCCTACTCAGTCACGTACCCAAAAGCCCGTAAACCATTAGTCGCTTCTAACGACTGGCTAGGCAAGAACCACAGTTGGCACATTCTTTTTTTTGTCCCAGATCAACATGGGCCAAGTCCCAGACCAACATGGGACAACAGATCATATTTGGTTTAAACGGTTATATTATTGTATACTTTTATTGTATATTGCCATATTGTATTATTGTATATTTCAGTTGATAAATAAATAAAGCAATTACAATTGTTTTAATAAGTAATTAGCTTAGCGCTTTTTTGTTCATACTCAGCGCTTAGACCTAAGGTAATTTTTTTAAATTTCTAAGTTTTTAGATAGTGTAGGTATATGAATGGATTTGCCTTTCGCAAATCTACTATTAAAAAAGTGAGAAAAAAAATTGTTTGTTTGTATTAAATAGGCTTCGAAACTGCTGGACCGTTTTGAAAAATACTTTCACCTACTACATTATCAGCTAGTAACATAGGCTATGTTTTAACCCCATTTCGGGTATAACCGCGGGGCGCTGCTAGTTATTAAAATTGGGTTAATTATTACATTTCAAGTTAGTAAATAATTTACTTTCAAGGCTGATTCCAAAAATTCTAAAATGAAATTCTTACAAGGTTCTTACAAGGTTTCATTGAGAGGTCTGAGTTAATTAAAATATTGAACAGATGCTTGTAATTTCGTGTCGCAGGCAATTTATTCAAAATTATTTTATATTATTGTGAATCTAGTTTTTAATTATATAAAGTTTGTAAGGCTTCAATTATGCCAGTCATGTTACAATAAGTAATTACATAGTTATGACTAGCTGTGCCAGCGGTGTCACCCGCGTTTATGGTTAATATTATAAAGACTATTATCGTCATACATGATTTCTATGTAACTTTAACCATTAAGGCTGCACACGCGACGGAAGCTTAAAAATGGAGTAACTTCTCCCGTTTTCCCGATATTTCCCTTCACTACTCTGCTCCTATTGATTGTAGTGTGATGAAAAGTATACTATAACCTGCCCAGGAGTATGAAGAATAATTGTACCAAGTTTCGTTAAAATCCGTCGAGTAGTTTTTGTTTCTATAAGGAACATACAGACAGACAGACAGACAGACAAAAATTTTACTGATTGCATTTTTGGCATCAGTATCGATCACTAATCACCCCCTGATAGTTATTTTGAAAATATATTTCATGTACAGAATTGACCTCTACAGATTTATTATAAGTATAGATGACTTATAAAGGAGAAGGATAACGCTTAATACATATAGGTACATCTTTGCTTTAAACTAGAATTACAATATCTAAGTGAAAAGTAAACGCTTTTTTTTTATTTATTTGGTCAGTCTAACTTTGATGTTATTTATTAATTACTTAGATCCTATTTACATTGAGTTTTATAAATATTGACGGTGTAGAAGTTTTGGAAGTTTAACTTGTAAATTTGTCTTAAGATACACCAATTTTGGGACTTTTTGGGCTCAAATTTGTGTAATTGGCAAAGTTTGAACGATTCGCTGAAGCTTGAACGTTTACAAATGAAACCTTTTTAATTGGCTACAGAAATCGCTTCAATTAAACAAACGAATGGGATTTTTCCATTCAGCGAGTTTTGCGCAATCTCCCATAGATTATAAGATTGATTGATAGGCATTTTAAGTATGAGCAATCGATGATATGTAGACTAGGGCAGGGTTCGTTGTACTGAAGAAATCAAACACAAAACTTGACACTGGACTGAACTCATTTATTCGCAAAAACTGGCCTATTTTTATATACAATTTAGGTGCACAACTAGCGACTAGTGCAACCAGTAAAATTCTCTTGCTATCTCGCTCCCTCATATGCTCCGCCTCTGCCTGACATTCTCCGTCTCATTATTCTAGCGGCCGTCCCTTTCTGCCGTCTAGAATATGATTTTACAAATTGCGGCATAAAATCTGGGAACTGAGCAAGAAGTAAATAATCACACTCTTCTGTTTTAAGCAAAAACTATCCTAACACTACCATTGGTTTCAGAGTCACGCTGACTGACAAACGCATCTCGTAAGACCGTTTTTGTATTGTAACATATTGTAATCAGCGCGGGGGTAAACGCAGGCAGTTTTTTACTATAAAACGGTACAAGGCAGCACCTAACTCTTGGCCAGCATCCAGTCCCGTCTTTCCCACTGGGCCCTTTGGGCACGTGCCCAGGGCCCCCACGATCTAGAGGGCCCCCTAGTTCTAGATTACCAATGGATCATCATTTATTATGCACAAACATCATCATCATCTTCCTAGCGTTATGTCCCGTGTTTAGACGGGGTCCGCTTAGACCATGACCACCATCCAGGATTTAGCGAGTCTGGTATTGAAGCGACTGCCGGTCTGACCTTCGTAACCCAAAGATAGGGGAACCAGACAATTTATTATGCACAAACATATTAATTTACTAATGTGCCCAAGGCATCCACTAGGTTGAAGAAGACTCTGCCTGCGTCGGTTACGACCCGCGCTGGCGTAAGCGTCACTCTGAAACCAGTCTTATACCACGTTAACATAGTTAATCGCCCAATACTAAGTCAGCTCACTCTCTTCAAGCCTCATTTCAGATTTTAACAATCTCCCCGTAGACCTAGCTCAAAAATTCACCGAAATCGCTGTCATTAGTGGATAATACCTATAATAAGTAGGAAAACTTCGTTAAATGTCCCGAAATGTTATCGTATCCCTCATTAGTACGCACGCTGGGTCTTCGAGACTTGCCAATTAGGTACACCTTTGTCTTAGGCTTAGCACGCAGATAGGGCAAAAACTTCGGTGATGGATGTGCCTACTTTGGCACACAATTTGGGAAGACTCTAACTTCTTTGGAAGTTTTATTGGTTGTGGCAACGCTGACGTTACTGTTAGAGAATATCGTTAAAGTGAAGTTCGTAAAATGAATGCCAGTAAGAATTTTTAGGGAAAATATTTTATTTGGCTGAATGTGGTTAAAGGGGACTGCTGCCCCTTTGACTCTGCCTACCCCTTCGGGGATCACGGGCGTGATGTTAAGATTAAGAAGATAAGATATTTAATGTAGGCTCGAATTTTATTTTCTTAAAAAGAGATAAAGAAAATGTTTCCAAAAAAATAGAGGGCAAATGTTCTGAAAACTTTTCAGATGACTAAAATATAACAAGACACATAGTGTATTCATGATCGTATTTGTCTGTGAGTTCTCAGTCTAAGGGTCAGAAAGGCAGTTAGTTGCGTAAATGTGATGATCAGAATGACAGGTTTATTTAGAGTTGTAGAATTCTATTTATCCCATGTTGGTCTGGGACTTAAAAAGAGTGTCCCAGCTGTGGTTTTTGCCTAGCATGTCGTAAAAGGCGGCTAGTGGTATATCGGGTTCTGGGTATATGATTGTGTAGTAGGTGACAAGAATTGTCCTCAAACATTAACGGACTTAACAGAAATAATTTGTATGTACTTTCTTTGACAGTTAATCCGCTCTAGCATTTTTGGATTTTGGAGAAAAAAGGAGTATATTTAGGTAGATACATTTTGTTTCTACTCAATTGAGTATAGCATGGGGATAATTCTCTCTTGGTCACTTCCTTTTACCTTCCTTATTAAATGAAATATTACTGCCATCATAATATTTATCCATTCTACAAAACTTCTGAAAGTGATGTGATTTTTTTTTTAAGCAGTGGTTCAAATTATCTCTGAAGTTCCTGTTCTATGTCCCCTTCGAATTACGTATGCTCTAAGCGCTGGCGATAAGTACTCCGTTTGAGGCATTTTTATGAGCACGCCCTCTCGGCAGGCAGTAGGCGTCCTAGAAATATTTACTTTCTGCGCGAATTTATTTGTGATAACGCCGAATTTGCATAGAAAATGCTATGTTGTTAAACAGGAACGTTCAACAATTTTCTTTAGGAGAGTCAAGCTTGTTTTCAGGGCTTCGAGGCGAATTCCCGCGAATCGGTTAGAATTCAAAATGCGAATTTTACTTTTTTTTTATATCTTACAGAAGATTGTTTGTTATGTTGTTTTCATTTTAACAATCGATTCCTTATTATGGTAAACATATATCGGGAAACATAAGCTATTTTACATTAGTTCTAAGGAAAAAATGGCGAGTTAGTTTTTAAACTACTAACTCATTAAAGATATTTACATTTGATTCTACAATTTCGATATGATATAGGAGCAAGCTATTTTATTCACTTTTGACCAAATACTTACAAAAGGTTGGTTTAGATGAAATGAAATGAGATAGTTAGACGTAATTAACTAGTCGCCTATACAATCACATATCTATATTTAATAGGTACATACATGTCATACTTATCACCATGCCCATCATTTCCGAAGGAATAGGCAGTCAAAGGGGAAGTTAGTCCCCTTCAGCTAAAAAATAAACTGGGCTTGGAATCTGAAAATGTAGTGACAAGTAGCTAGCTCGTCGCCTACACAATCATAACCCGATATACCATTAGTTGCCTTTTACGGCATCCTGGACAAGGACGTTGGCACATTCTTTTTCGAGTCGGACAATACCTACCTTTAATTGTGATAAGTTTGTTTTAGTCATGCTTTCTTAAGAATACATATATCAAAAAGTTACATATACACATATAAATAATAATAAATAAATTATTCAGACTGACACACCAATTCCCTTGTTACTAAGCTTATAAGCTTCTTCTTCTTATAATTATCAAAGTAGGTAATATGTTTACTGCACGGCCCTACCCCTCTGTTTTCGATAGCTTATTTTCCTCTACCTGAAGGTTGTCTGGAAGAGATTGCTTCTAGCGATAAGACCGCCTAAATTGTATTGTATTTGTTTGTATCCTTATTTTTGTATCTGTTTTTCGTGCAATAAAGAATATATCTATCTATCTATCTATCTATCTTCTGGTATGGATATTAGGCGAACGGTTAGACATACTAAAATACGTTTATAAACATCCATGACTCGAGTGCAAATGTCCATGTTCATCACTCGAAACATTTGCCCCTAGCGGGATTCGAACCCGCGACTCTTGGTTTCGGGGCCAGGGTCTCCGACCACTCGACCAGTGGGCCTGTCGAACATATAAACAAAATAAATTATTTCAAAGCGCACAATATCTTAGGACAAAGAACTGTCACTGCTTGTAAAATGTTCAACGCCGCTGTGAAATATTTGCGCCTTTGCAGAAGCGATGTATCCGTGTGCAAGGAAGGAGGCTTTCAACCATTTGTATACGATGCATGCGAAGAAAATAAATAATGAATAAATGAATATCCGACGACATTACATACATTAATCTGACTCCGAGCTAAGTAGCTAAAGCACTTGTGTTACGGATATCAGAATCAACAGTGGTATTCAAATATATACTTAAATATTAGATATTTAACACCCAGACAGAACAAACACAAGTATTCATCACACAAATGTTTGTTCTGGGTGGGGATTGAACCCACAACTCTTGGCGCATAGGGCAGGGTTACTACCGAATACGCCATCGAGCCAGGCAATATATAATATAGGATATGTAATTAAGTTGTGATATTTTTAGACAATTTCTTTATTTATAAATCCCTAGTTTCTGCCCGCGAATCGTCCGCGTAGAACCCTGAATTAGACCAAAGTGAAATGTTATCTCAAAGATATATAAGATTATCATATCTTGGGTGAAACTTATCCTAGGTGTTAAGTTATATCGATATCTATATATTGATTAAATCTCACCTAACTACCTAATCATGCAAACACAAAAAAAAAATCTATAGTAACAGTAGGAACTAGAATATTATTTCGTATAATATTTTGAGATTTTGTTTCCTACGTATTCATAGCGTTACTATGTAGGAAACAAAATCTCATTCAATCAATGGAGGAAACAAAATCTCATTCAATCAATGGAGGAAACAAAATCTCATTCAATCAATGGAGGAAACAAAATCTTAATCAATCAACGTAGGAAACATAATGTCAATAAAAAATCTCAATGTCACGCTATGAATCGCTATTCATTACTATGCGTGCTTAGTCGGGGTCCGCTTAGATGATAATCCTGGAATTAGCAGGTCTAATTGTAACATTGTGGCGACTACCAATTCGACCTTCGATGTGTTTAAAGTTCTTTATGTTTAAAGGTAAATAGATAAATTTGATCATGTTGTAAGAACCGTAGAGCTTGTATGAACTCGATTATGAATGTTGAAGAGGCGAGTGAGGTGTGTAAAGATCATGCTATATGGCGTTCGGTTCTTTCTGCCTACCCCGCTAGGGAAGTGGCGTGAAGTTTAGTTAGTTAGTTATGTTGTCACATCTGTAGTTATTTTGGAGGTTTCCTTATGATCTGTTTTAGAGACACGATCTGTGTTTCTAACTTCTGTATCATTTTTCTCTGTGTCTTATCTATTAGATAATACGAAAGAATTAAATCAAATTAATCGCTCAGTAAAAAGTTATCTAATCCAGTACGGAGCAGGAAGTACACCAAAAAACATAATGGTCCACTGGGGAAGCGATTTCATGCCCGGCGCCCTGATCCGTTATTCCCTTCATCGCTTAACGAATATAAATTATTACTGCATTCCCGGTACGAAAATGGAATTTTATTTTTCTTATATGCAGCGCTGGCCTTGGGAGCTATTTTTGTGGGCGCCTACTGGCCGAGGGCGCATATTGGAAAAAGGCGCCTAAATGCCCATTTACGAAAATCATGGCGCCTTTTCAGAAGTGCGATCAAAATAAATAAATTACACTTTACAAAGTGTAATTTGAATACAATGATTTGGTTTTTCAAGCGCCCCGTCCTAAGGAGTCGAAAAGCTACCTTGGTCTGCTTTGATGGTTACTGAAGTGCTTAATTCAAAGTGATTATACTTATTTATATGTCGCAGGCAATTTGTATGATTTCGCCGTTTACATACGGCATCGTCAGTTTAAAAACGCTCGCAGTTATGTCTTATGCTGAAGGAAAAAATTATATTGCGGTCATTATACAGTATGCCGCAAGTATTTAGTTTAGGTCAGGTTAGGCAGTAGTTAAAATAATAGGTACGACGACGAGTGAAGCGAGGAGAAGTGTTAGGTACAACTGCGACCTTACAGCCAGAACCGAAGACCAACAACCAAAATTCGAAATTATAACAATTGATCGAGTTATAGCTTTCGGCATAATACATAACTGCGAGCGTTTTTAAACGACGCATCATACAAAATGCCTGCGACATATATACCGCATTATATTACTTGACCCATTATGCTTGCAAAGGGTCCGTTCTTTGTCCGTGTACCTACATTTCTGGTACCCTGAGCCGCCGTGTGTATTATCGAATTTTGCTAATAAGCGATTTAGTCGCAATAAATTCTAAACTTACGTACTGGTAAATTAAAATTAAGAATTACGAATCATCATAATTTTTATCGTTATGTTTATTTTTGCAACTGCCGTTCCTTCGTTATCCTTGATAGGGCCCTAATAGATCACAATGTTACAGTTTTCATATGTTCGAAATGTTTTACCGCCGAGTAAGTGATATACATATAGTGTTTAATTAAAATTCATCCATCATTTTCAATCAATGCAAAATAAAACATACACTAGTTGAAAGTTCTCTGTGATAAATGTGTTAATCAGTTTTTATTGTTCGTATTAACTACGAGTAAAATTTTACGTCACAGAATTAGCTAAGTGGTGAGCAAGCGAAAGGTATGAAATGGTTCAGCAGCGGCCATTATCTTCGTTTTTCTTCCCGTTTTTCCTCATTAAACCGGACCTTTTTTGTAGATTTGTCGAGCCTTTTAATCGGCATCTCATTCTTGGTCAAAATTTGTTTGTTTCTAGGCTAAAAATATATATTTGTTAACATTACTCTGAACTTATTTATATTTGTTATAGTTCGTCGTATAGGCGTTGTAAATTATAAGTACTAAAAAGTCCACAGTTTGATCTGTGTTGTATTGTAGTAGATATACTTTAAATATATTTGAAATAGTGGAGACTGAATAAACTTTTGTATAAAACTCGTATCAATATATAACTTGATTAGCACATAAAGCGTCGATTTACTAGATCTAAATGCTAATAAATCATCCTCCTAGCGTTATGTCCCGTGCTAAGACGGGGTCCGCTTAGACCATGATCCAGGATTTAGCGAGCCTGGTAATTACATTGAAGCGACTGCCGATCTGACCTTCGTAACCCTAAGATAGGGGAACCAGACAATGGATCATGGTTACAAATCCAAAGTTGTTTGAATTTGCAGGTTTCATCATGATGTTTTCCTTCACCGTCGAGCTAGTGGTATAAATACGTACATAGATTTGAAAAATCCAGAGGTACGTGCCGGGGTTTGAACCCGCACTCCTCGGTTAAGAAGCGCGTATCCTTACAATTGAGCTACCACCGCTCCTAAAGAAATGCTAATAAATACAGCCCTCTAAATGATGAAGGAAAATATTTTGAAGAAACCTGTGTATTTTATCTGGTTTCCCTAAGCTAAATGAAAGTTAGTTCCTTCGATGTAATATTATAAGTATTCGCTAAACCCAGGATCATGTTAAAACAGACCCGAACTAGGAACGGGGTGTTGCTGAACAAATGATAAATTAAGCGTATTTCCTGGTCCTTTATTTGCAACTCTTTGCTTATGTTAATGACACATACACTGAGAAGGCGTGACAGACACAAAAACGCAGAGGAGCGAGCTCGACGCGTTTCTGCGGGAACGTCGCAGTTACCGATGCAGGCTATTAATCAAGCGCCAAGGGCGTGAAAACGGATGAAATACGGGCCAGGGAACTAGCGGTGTGTACACATGATATTTCATCATCATCAAAAAATCAAAAAGGTTTATTAAGCCATCCATAACGAGTTTACAATTAAAAAGTACAAAGTAACACGACTTAATAATAATACATAATACTGTGTCTTTCATTTTTGTCCCCTATTGGTCTGGGACTTGGCCCATGTTAATCTGGGACAAAAAAAGAATGTGCCAACTGTGTTTCTTGCCTAGCATATCGTAAAAGGTGACTAATGGTTTACGGGCTTTTGGGTATGTACTGAGTAGGCGACAAGCTAGCCACTTGTCACTCCTTTTTCACAATTTTCCATCTAACCCAAACCGGCTTTATTTTTGGCTAAATGTGGTTGTAGGGTCATGCTGCCCCTTTGACTCTGCCTACCCCTTCGGGGATTATGGGCGTGATGTTATGTATGTATGTATCATCAAAAAATCAAAAAGGTTTATTAAGCCATCCATAACGAGTTTACAATAATTAAAAAGTACAAAGTAACACGATTATATTGCGATAGCAATACTATGTTTTTCATACTATAATTATCTTACCGTAATTAGCCTACATTTAACAATAAAGGAGTAAAGTATACGTTACTAATTGGTTTGTATGACAATTGTGCCTTTAGTAAAATATCGAATATTATGAGGGTGGCTAGTTGTTCGTTCATCATTGTTTATCTTCTTCTTCTTCCTTGTATTATGTGATGAGCCCCTTGTAATATGAAGTTATAAAAACCAGAGCATACCTACATAGATAAATCGGCATGCAATACCCGTAGGGGTAAGCAGATTCCAAGAAGTGATAAGCTTTTTGACCATCTCTAGCCAAAAAGACAATTAATCGATGTCGGCAAAGTAGGAATTCGTGGAAAGACAGTGGATAGTTCATCAAAATTAATAAATCTTCTATAAAAAAAAAACAAATCGTTATTATTCATGTACATTGTACAAACCAAGGAAACACTGTAAAACTTTTATTTTATTAATTTTCACAAAGAAATTAATAAAAAAAATATCCGTGAAATCTGTTTAGGTTTTCATTAAAGCGTTTACTAAGCTCATTTCATGGCCCAAACCGAGCACTGATCCCCTAAAAGTGCCCACGCTGCATCTGACACGGTCGAAAAAATTATCAAAGAGCCCGAGAAAACTCCTTCAGGAGTGGCCGTGATTTATTGCCTATTTATAACGCTGCAAGCTTGATTTCTGATACGGCGGTGTAGAAATGAATAAATCGTCTGCTTTAGATACGGTATGTCCTCAGTGAAATTGAATCTGATAGCTCTTAGATGTAATTGAAGAGGATTGAGAAGATAAGAGATTGGGAGCCGCTTTTTAGGGCTGTCAACACAATGGCTGCCGAGGAACCTTACGTTTGCTATTCAATAGAATAAATAAGACTGCAATGTCAAACAAAAAGACAATTCCATCTAAACTGAAGAGGAAACTCTTTTAATTTAACACCAGCCTATTGTGCTGTGGACGGTAGGCGCAGTTCAAATGACAGAGTTAATAAAACAAAACAAATATTTCCCGGGCATCTGCAGGATTTATGTAGCTGTCCCGTATCTATTGTACGGGCGACTCTTGAGAAATTGATAAAGTTTTTCATGTTAAGAACAAGTCTTTTTTTCGTGTCAACTTTGCTGATATGCGAATTTCTTATGAATTCAAACGACGAAGGGGTGAAATGTGTTGGTTGCTAAGTTTTCCTTGTCCGATATGTGTTGTCGCTCGTGAAGAGTAAATAAGCTCTATTTTTCTCAACGTGCGTGCAATAATTTTATATTAATTTATTTTTTAAAGCGCTGACCTTGTGGAAACTTTTTAAAAAGTGCCCTTTATAAACACGTTGTTCCTACTTATAATTTTGGATAAAATTTTTGAACATCATTTAAAATCCAAATCCGGCTATTCTTATTACTAGAATTAAACTGAATACTAATTTTCCTGCAATCAAACTAATAGAAGCAAAAACTAAATATACATACAAAACATCACGCCCATATTCCCCGAAGGGGTGGGCAGAGTTAAAGGGGCAGCAGGCCCTTTTGACCACATTCAGCCAAAATTAAAACTGGGCTGGGTTAGATGGAAAATTGTGAAAAAGTAGTGACAAGTGGCTAACTTGTCGCCTACACAATCACATACCCAAAACCCCATATACCATAAGTCGCCTTTTACGACATGCTAGGCAAGAAACACAGTTGGCTCATTCCTTTTAAGTCCCAGAAGACCAACACGGGACTATACAAAAACTGAATGAAACTCAAATTCTCTCAATGTAGGTATACTTTTTCACTAGCTCACATGAGATCTTCAAACAAATGTATGTTTTAACATAAGAGTTCTCTTTGGCAATCAGCTAAGTGCTTACAAAGTCAATTTTTGCAATAATTAATTATATACTGTCGCTGTCACGATCCAGTCATTAATTTGGCCTCATTTCTGGCTTGTCATTATCTTTATAACCCCTTTGAGATTCTAATGGACCCGCTTTTCACCAATAGGTAATATTTAAGCTAACGATTAGCGATTTATTGCTAGTAATTTGTCTTGTTTGGTTAATAGTTTCAACCTCGTCAATATTTTAAGTAGGTACATACTTTTTTGAATCTTCATATTCTGTAGAATCAAATCCATTAGTGTAGAGATTAGTTTAAAATCTTTTTGTTATGTTTTCGTCACATTTTTTTCTTACAGAATTGTGAAGTAGAAGCATAATTTAAATTGTGCTTTTTGCTTCCACTATTAATAACTATTTGATGGAGGCACGTCATGATTATTCATTTAATCCCTCATAAATTGCATCATCAAGCTCTAATGAACATTACATCTAGTATTGTTGATGTTGAATCTCCTCAAAACTACTGAATTTGCAAGTTAAATTTTGAAGAAAATTCCCACTTGCTTCCGCTATCGCTCAGTTCTTGTGAACGTGGCCTCTAAGCATTAAGTACTTTACGAAACTTCACCAACTTAAGTGGCATTAAGCACCTAATTTCAGCCAGTTTCGTACTTAACTTTCTAGGACGATTTGTTACGACTTGTCGGCTCCTATTTCCTGACATCAACTGAAAGGGCTCTTCAATAAATTATTACAATGTTTCAAGAATGTCTTCTAACTTGTAATACAATAGGAGCCCTTAGTCGTGACATTTTTGAGGTTAATACAAAAATATTTGACGCTTGCTGGAGTCATATTACTCATATGCCCAATTCGTTCTATAAGTATAGTCACTTTGGAAATTAAATTAACGAGGAGAACACTTTTTTTGTAAATTCCTATCACAGGCAACTTTGGGTAATTTTTTTAGGCTCCAAGTTTTGCTATTTTATTATATCTATTAATGCGTCTTTACTTATATATTGAATTATTAAAGTTAGCCTCCTGACCAAACCCACCAGTCTTTTGATGTTTTATTCAGAAACACAATTCTATTTTAGTATCACCCGTATCGTAATTTATAGGAGTGACATTCGTTACCTAACTCTAAAGAAATCAGCCCTCAATAAAAAATACAGAATAAACTTTTGTTTCAACATTTACGTGAATCGGGTAGCAGCAACGAAAGTCACGTGCGCCCTTGGTAACAATCTTTTTCAAAGTAGCAATCAAACCGCCAATAAGGATACAAATAGTGAACGTCACGCCACGGCAAAAACGGAAATGTACGTGTAAAACCTTTACTTCGTACTTACGGGTAATACCTTCGTTCATTTGTTCTTCAAACAGCTCCTTTCAACAGAAAATCAAATTGTGAACGTCAATACTTTCGATGTCAACATCTGTTAACCCTTTATTCATGTAGATCTGAAAGAAAAGTCTATTTCGATACACGACAAGGCATTTGAATGATATTTGACAGTCTATTTTTATGTAGTTATGTAATCACAATAAATAAGTGGGAAGGTATCAATTTGTCTATGCGACTGATCCATGAACCAATTTGTACGAGGGATCCGATGGTTAGGTGATTTTCATGATAATCTTACTAAATGTACCACGAGCCGAGTGGATCCTGAAATTAATGAACGAGATACATAGTGCTAAGGTGCTGAACTGATATAATTGACATAGTAAGTAGTAGGTGGAGCCTAGAATTGATATTTTGATTTTTTAACGGTTTCCCTTGTAGTTAACATTCAAGTCTTCGTCAAAATGATAATAGTCTCACCTAATATCATTGAGGAAAGATATTTTTGACCATGGCTTGTGTGTTATGCTAGAGCACTTTTTAACATAGAAATTGGATATTCTTTGACACCATAAACCTTCAGTATTACGTCAACAATATAAAAACATTTTGTCAACATTTCTTCGCATAACTTGTAGTTTGTCCAAAAATAGTTTCGGTCCAAAGATCCCCAGTCGAAATTGCGCAGATATCACATGGAATGACAAGGGTTGAATTAGGGTACAAAAAGACAATCGCACCGTTATGACTGCGCGCGATGACGCAGCGGGGCACGGGTTGAGTTCGGATTTTTTATGACGCGAAACATTTTTTTTATTTTTTCGCGCAATTTGTTTTGACTACGCGTCTTTTACAGTAGGTATTCTAGTGCGTTTATTTTAGCGGGAGATTTTTATTTTACTACGTGTTGAACCATACAGCGGGGACTTCTTCGCCAACTCCCGGATGTTAGTTTTTAATTTGCAAAAACAAGAAATATTGCGCCGGGTGTAGAATGAAATTGCTTTTATTTTTATGAAAAATAATTATGAATGATAGAAGAGAAATTAATTATAGCATTGTATTTTACTGAGTTTTGAATTGCAAATTTTCATTTCATTAATAATATACTTCCTCTTTATTCTAAGTATACGTTGGTGGCCCCAAAACTCAATTAATTTAACATTCTTACTCCTTCCTAGTCCTTCTACTTCTCCTTTTTACAGTTCAATAAAAAAGTAGAACAGTACCACGGACTAGTAAAAAAGAAGGACTCCGCGCCACTAACAAGACGTTGAAACTCCTCAGGTGCTTCAACTTGACACGCAACTTACGTCAAACATTGACATAATGAGTGCTTCAAATGACAGATACCCGATATCTGATATTCATAAGTATCTCACTCACATAAGCGTAAACGTGCCTTCACGCTAAAGTATGACAGCGTGGAGTCCTTCTTTTTTTACTAGTCCGTGAACAGTACTGAGTAAAAGGCGCTATAATACATAACATACATAACATCACGCCCATAATCCCCGAAGGGGTAGGTATAGTTAATAAGTTTTTATAATTTTCTTTTTTAGCATATCAACGTTCATTATTAGGGTACAAAATGGATTGCCTTTTTATGTTCCTACAAAACAACGCTGTTGCACTTAAATTTTTTATTTATTTCGCATATTTTTTATTTCATCAGGCGTACTGCGTTAGAGGACCATTTACACAGCACGAAAGCAGTAAATTTTATTAGACATCGCGTTTAAAACTGACTGGATTTTAGGTGAAAACCGCGAGTCAAGTTAGCTCTGTTTTGAAATGTGCTTGGGGTATACTTACTGCGTTTTATAGGTAATAATGTTGTAAGGTTTAGATTTTGAAAGATAATGTGTGAGTTATCTAATAATGAACAAGAACAGAAAGATTCTAAGTTATTAATAAATCACTCATTTTATGAAATTTCTGTACATATTAGGATCCTGATATCAATTCACCAATTAACAAATAATACTTGTCTTGGTCTTAACCAAAACAGGTAAACAGATTCTTCGAAGAAATTGCTTTAAAGGCCTGTTAGGTTGGGGGGAGGGAATTGGTGTGTCAGTCTGGGCAATTTATATTTTTACTAGGTTCTGCCCGCGGCTTCGCTCGCTTGGTACATCTATGAAACATAGCCTATATGTTATTCGGGTGTATGAGTTATAATATTATTCTAAAGTTTAATTAAAATCCATTCAATAGTTTTTTTTTGAAAGAGTTATAAACATCCATCCGTACATACAAACTTTTAGTATTTATAATATTAGTAGGATTCATGAGTTAGCCATTTATACCTTTTCACAAATTTCCATCTAACGTTCAGGGAGTTTATTGCTCCTCTCCTCCTCTTCTAGACCCCTTCGGATATTGCAGGCGTGCTAGCCACATGTCACTACTTTTTCACAATCTTCCACATACGCCAGCTCAGTCTGTAAAACAAATAAGTAGGTACCTAACGTTCCATGAAGTATTTGTCACTATCGTTATTCCTCCATGCAAGTTTATAAATCAGGAACAAACTTACCGAGTGAAGATTTATGTGTAGTGTTCGCACGCTCGTTTGAGCCCGATATATCATAGAACAATGAACGGGCTTAAGCTCTCGGCTGTAGCTTCAACACGTTTGTGGCAATAAATAACTGTATTTTACAATTTTCGGTCTGTAAACCTTCTGTTGAGGATAGTAGATGTATTTGCAGCGGAGCTAGACGGAAATAAACGCGAAAAAATTGGTAAGTAGATGTCACAATTTTAGAAGCGAACAAAGTACAAACTATTTAACCGTTTTATTAACTTTTTAGGGTGCTTGGAGGATTTATAAAAAAAAGCTTTTTTTTGTTTTCATCAGACCTATATAAGTGACTATATTTGGCACGCTCAATATTGAATCCTGCGAAAAAACGCGCTTCGTTACGATACTAGGGTACTCAAATATCTTGTGGAAGATACGACAGCGTACCCATGACCCCCTCAACAATTGGAAGGGTCGGCAACTCGGAGCCTGTTTTTAGTCGGTAGGAAGCCGGCACACATTTCTTGTCGGTTTCTTCTCGGTAGATGCGACATTCCGAACCGGTGGTAGATTCGAATTGCTCTATTTTGTATCTTTTATTTGTCGATTTACAAGTGCTTTTTTGAGGCCTACGTAAATAAAGATATTTTGAGTTTGAGTTTGAGTTTACTGCCCTTGCAACAGTTGCGGAATGGGCAGCGATCCATGACGGATTTTCACCTCCTCGTACACAAAAAAAGGGTACTCGAATATCTATGAAACTATGCATGTATATAGCCATGATAGATTTAGTTCGCCTGATTTAGAGGTCGTACTATGAAGATTTAAGCATCATGAAACTTAAGTAGCATATTGCATACAAAGGATTGTATAATACTTGTCATGTAACGTTCGCTAAAAGCCAATGGAGCCAATAGAAATGTTAAGTAATTCGACTTTTGTAATGTGCAGCTGCAAATACACTGATTTTGTGCATTGTGGACATGCGACGGGAGTCAGACGTTGCAACAAATGCGATCTTTGGTCTGACTTTAATGTCCTTTTACCACGACACGCTCGGTATCTTGTTTGGTAATTTTTAAAAGGGCAACGGTACCTACGGTTAAGTCAACCTACATAGTATACCACAGCTATACTCAACTTAGTTAACCGTCGAGCCCGAGCTCACAGGTCTAAACGAGATGGCGAGGGTAGACTTGAGCAGTGAAACAGTGAAAACTGGTAAAAATTAATTTAATTTAAAAAGAAAAAGAAATACAAAGTTATTACAGACTACACTCTACTACTTTAAGTCGGGAAGGCGATGGTAGAATGAATAGTCCCTGGCTTAGGTAGCAGCTTATATACAAATTTTTAGTCCGAGATTTTTCACCTTGAATGCAACAATGTGTCATATCTAAGATCGTGAAACTGATATGTTTCAATATGCGTGCATTTTCCAGTAAACTCTATGGGATATGGCGGATCACCCCATGACGAATATTAATAAAAACGAATAAAACTAAACTTTGTAATACTTTATAGTTAATCCGAATTTATATTTAACACATTCACTGCCATCACGATTTTCACGATGTTTTCTCGGATGCCACCTACAATGAGCGAAAGAAATTGAACTCGCCAGACGAGTCATCGACATTGTCATAATTATTTAAATAAACTCTCCAGGTGAGTCGGTGACACTGAATGTGTTAACTAATATTGAATGGTACCTACACATAACTACCTATGGCCTAGGCCTTCGTTATTGGCCCATTTCCAGTTATAACATAACACACACATAACATCACGCCCACAATCCACAAAGGGGTAGGCAGAGTCAAAGGGGCAGCAGGCCCCTTTAATCAAATTCAGCCAAAAACTGGACTGGGTTAGATGGAGAATTGTGAAAAAGTAGTGCCAAGTGGCTAGGTCGGCGTCTACACAATCACATACCCACAACCCCATATACCATTAGTCGTCTTTTACGACATGCTAGGCAAGAAACACAGTTGACATATTCTTTTTAAGCTCCCGACCAACATGGGACTATTGGATTTAATAAACATTACGGACCATGAATTACTTACGTTATTAAGTAGCATAAACTTTCGTGGAGAACGTCTGTGTGGTCGCACGGTACTCTCATGTTCCTAATGAGATTTTTTCAGCAGCAGAGTTTACTTAAGCTGAATGCAAAATACACCTTTGTCATTACAAAAGAGCTATAATAATGTGCTTTTGTCTTAACTAGCCTTTATATAAAGGGATCAAAAGAATGTTTATTCTCCTGCTTAACTAAACGTTGTTCGCTAACATACTCAGACCCACTGTTAGTCAAAACGTGTGTTGCTTTAACATAAAGCTAATTAAAACTAGCTTTGATGTGGAGTTATATTTAACCCTTTGTGAGAGAAGCAGTTAAGGTTCTACTGAGGCTTTCCTGTATAGATTATTTTGTGGGAGATATCTTTATTAAAAAAATGTAATTAGAAAATTTGACTACCTATATAATCGGTTAGTTATATTTTCTTAATAAAGATTTCCATTTAATTTTTTTTAAATCTAAACGGTTATTTATTAAGTGAACGCTTAAAAGCTGGTCTTTTTGAAAATTCAAAAATTGTTTTTCAAATAAAAACTTTCATATCACCGTTTAATTTTCATTTCACCCACCAAGCTTTGGCGGGTAAGCTAATTTGTCTTTTATCATTGGACGACATTGCAAAAGTCAATGTCACAATTACAGCAAGTTTGGGAAAATAATAATGGGAGTAGGATAAAAATAATATAGAATATTTCTTACCCTGTAAATAAATAGATCTTAACCACCCATTTTCCTTAGTATTGCCTATCCCGCTAGGAAACTGGCGTGAAGTTTAGTTAGTTAGTTAGTTTTTTGTTAGAACTTTACTAATGAACAGCCGTGTCCCAGTAAATTATAACTTAGACCCTAATAAAGCCTGCGTAATTGAAAAAGTTGAACGAAATACTACAGTTTATACGACATTACTAAGTGCGTACTGTCTGTGATATTAAGTCCGACATCATAATATTCTCAGCCGAGTCCTGGCTTAATATCGCGCAAACATTTGCTTAGGACGAACCCGGGCTCTCTTAAAACCTACAAATGTAATATTAGCCCGGTATTAAAAATATAAGCGTTTTCGTCAGACAACATCCAGTGTCGTAAACTTTGAATTTTTTCGTTGCCAACGGTCATAGGTAGCTTTTTTACTGCATTACACTTATCTTTACCAATATCCGCATGGAATATCACAACAACTCTATCCGTTTTTCTCGAAACCAAAATTATTTTAGTTAAATTTATTACCTTTAAGCTTATGTTACGCCTCTTAACACCAGCTATCTATCTTCCAGTGTAGGGTCCGTCAAATTCGGGTCTACCGTTTCAGAAGTTATCCGGAATCAGCTATCATACAGAGTTGCAGACAGTTAAAAAGATAGAGACAAACAATAACTTTAAATTAGTTATTTTTTGACTGGCTCGTTGGTCGAGTGGTCAGGCCCTCGCCACCAAACCGAGGGTCGCGGGTTCGAATCCTGCTAGGGGCAAATGGTTCGTGTGATGAACACGGACATTTTTACTCGAGTCATGGATTTTTATAAACGTATTTAAGTATATCTATCCGTTCGCCTAGTATCCATAGCACAAGCATAAGCTTAGTTTGGGACTAGGGAATTGGTGTGTCCGTCTGGAGAATTAATCTATATATCTATCTATACTTAAATATTGGATATTAACACCCAGACACAGAACAAACACATTATATTCATCACACGAATGTTTGTCCTGGGTGGGGATCAAACCCACAACTCTTGGCGCATGAGGCAGGGTCACTACCGAATGCGCCATCGAGCCAGTCATTATTAAACGCATACTGAATATAAACACATATTAAACAACATTGATATAATTCAAAAAGCAGTAGCTTCAACACCACGGAAATCTATACCCAAGGCGAATACCTGTTTCGTTAACAACTATAAACATTTGTCCCGGTGCGCGAGCCCTGCGCCCTTTGCGTTTGACACGAAGTCTAAACTGAAATGAATCATTAAACCTTTCAACTTCCTGACAAGTCACCGAATGACATCAGCGTTTTAGCTAGACTCATGTGCTTACCTTGTTCCTTAGCGCCATAAGAGCGCAAATGGCTTATGACTTAAAGATGAATATTGATTCCACGAGTGGATGTCGCGGACGAAGCCAATTCTATTTCAATTCAATTTCTTGGAACTGCGAGTAATCTTCCAAATCGATGGGGTATATTACGCGAGCCATTTTTTTTTGTAAATGCTTTTATTTGAGTAAGTTCGCTTTGGGACTAACGAGGTTCAATGCAAAGGAATTGGCGTAAGACTGAAATTATCGGGTTATGTTTCACATTGATTATACGTATACATCATTACGTAAAATTTCATGAAAATGGTTCTTCTCCAGTATAGCACAATCCTTACACACCTTACTTGCTTCTTCAACATTGATGATCCTTTTCATGAAAGCTCTACGGTTTTTATGACTCCTAACATCACTTTCTGTTAACACACGAATAATCTGGTCGTGGTAAGTGAGCCTGGGCATTCCGCGGCTCCTAGTTCTTCAGCATTGTGCTTAGTGAATCAACCTCGTTAAATATACAATTGTAGTGTCTGGCTAGGACAGAAGAGATAAAGTTAATTGTGACCGAAAATGAAAATGCCATGTTGGTCTGGGACTTAAAAGAATGTGCTTACTATGTTTCTCGTCTAGCGTAAAAGGCGAATAAAAATGTTAAATGGGGTTTTGGGTATGTGTTGTGTAGGCGACGAGCTAACCATTTGTCACTACTTCCACAATTTTCGATCTAACCCAGCCCAGTTTAAATTTTGTCTGAATGTGGTTAAAGGGGCCTGCTGCGCCCACAAACCACAGAAATACTCCGTGGCTGCGCCTTTGACTCTGCTTACCCCTTCGGGGACTGCAGGCTTGTTGTATGTATTTTTTTCAAATTGTTCGACTGTTCTTTGACTAGGTTATTCTAGGTGATTATTAGTAAATATTTTAACTTGGTATATTAAACCTTATCAAAAAATAGAGCAGCAATACCCTTTAACCACATTCAGACAAAAAAAAAGTGTAACATAATTTGTAAATGCTTTGCTATTATTACTTTTTCATGTAGTTAAATAAATAATTATATATTTTTAAAAGAAAACTACTAAATAATAGAGCCACAATGCTCATTCGTCTTAAATAAACTTGCCTCAAGGATTCGTTCTCCGTTCTTAAGTCCAGTTATTGTTTCAGAGGAAACTTTAAGTGTCTCCACTGCCTTGGTAAGTTATTAAAACAATGGATGTTTGTTTTCTTTAGTTTTCCTTTTGCTTTGAGCGCGACAACAATTTTGCCAACGTTATAAATAAAATGTCACTTAAATAAAAACTGCACTTTTGTAGGAAAATAACTTCTTATTGGATTTAGTGCGAAATTATAAATGTGTCGTGTGTTTTGTTTTTGGATGTGTAACCATGATCCCAAAAGTGTCTTGTTCTCAAAATTTATAAGTACAAAGATTAGGCGGTTACTTCAATGTAATTAGGTACCAGACTCACTAAATCCTGGATCATGGTCTAAGTGGACCCACGGGACTTAATGTTAGGAAGATGATGATGTGTTTTATGTTTGGCCGAGAGTGGTTACAGTAGCTTGTTGCTTGTTGGACTCTGTCTATTCCGGAAGGGGTATGTATATCAGGAGTTAGGAGCGTATTATCACATTCACATAGTAAATCATAAGATACATACAGATAGCGCGCGAGTTGAATGCAGAGCTCAGGTATGTCTCGTCTCAGGCCCCGACTGTATTCAACTCGCGCGCTATCTGTTTGTATCTCATGATTTTCTATGTGAATGTGATAATACGCTCCTAACGTGCAGGGGGATATTCCGGCATTAATACTGAATTAATATTCAAAGTTCACAGATTATGGTTTCAGATCATTTTATTTAAAATCTGAAGTTGAATTAATCAATTTTACCAATATATTTTCGTAATTATTTGGATGTACGCTAACTTCATTTCAGTAATGGAGTCTAGAAATGTTAGCAAACAAAATATTGTAGGAATTTTATTATAGGCTGCCTTTTCTATTTTTTGTAGACGGTTAAATTCATTCGTAAATATTACTCCGTTACGGATTCGTGACTTATTTATTGAATCGTTGGTACAAGACTTGTCAGCTAGATAATAAGAAAAAGGTATTTCGTTCGAAATCAATGACGGGAATTATGTTGGAAATATGGGTTAATATTAAATGCTAGTCATGGGTGTGCGATGGTTTTTATTCATATTGATTTCACGAGTAAAGTCTGTAACTTATTAGATTTGAGCATATTGTGCAAAATAAATGTAGAACCTACATACATACAGGTACTTTGGAGCGCACTATTTTAAATTCCAATTCCAACTTCATTCATTTTGGAAATTAATGTCATCTCCAATAGGAATTTTTAAACTATGTTTCAAGCAATGTGACAATACACTGTTTAAACAAATAACCAATGATGAAAAAATATCGTATCGACATACATTGGCGTATTTAAGAGCATTTATAGCTTCATGTTGTGTAAGGTATTATTTCTATCAGGAGTATTGATAGTCTGTAGCAGCACTGTTCATACAAATATAAAAAGAATGTCTGAATTTTGATGGTATTATCTACTCTATACGATGCTGTCTGGCCAATGACTGGCTCGATGGCGCATTCGGTAGTATCTGCCCCATGCGCCAAGAGTTGTGGGTTCGATACCTACCCAGGACAAACGTTCGTATGATGAATCCAACATTTAAGTATACATTTGTAATACCACTGTTGATTCTGATATCCGTAACACAAGTGCTTAAGCTACTTACCTCGGTGTCAGATCAATGTATGTGATGTCGTCGGATATTTATTATTATTATTAATTATTATGCAGGGACGTGGCCCGATAAGTATTTAGATAAATATTGTTGTCTTGTGAAAATACACCAATACCAAAGTTAGAGATTCAAAGTCCAATTCATTTTAAACAGCTACATCGTAAAAATTTCTTCTACGAACCCCCAATCTCAATTTCAAAGAAACTTGTAGCCTCCAGACATATCCCATGGGAGTTCAAGGCTCGAAGTAAACAGCGCAATTGAGAAACCTTTACTTATTGAAGCGTCGGCGCAGGCCTTACGTCGCTTTGATACAACCAATCTTCATACAAACAAGTGGGAATTCGTTTCGCTTAATAGGATAGGTGGCGAATAGCTTACAACGAGGCAAACAACTAAGGATTTGCATCGGAATTTGGTAATTTTTTTTATCTCGCTTTTATAATACCTTGGTCAACTATGAATCAAAATGTGCTGTATATGCACTGAAGAATTACCCAGTGGCATCTGAGTAGGTTCACGCATAATATATCATTCAGAAGTATAATTGTGCTTTTGCACAATAAATATTAAGTTATACTTACTAAGTAATAGTACAAAAAGTGTCTTAAATACGATCTAGGTTTTTACTAGTCTTAACTATAGTTACGTCCTATATGACATAAAAATTCATCCTGATCTGTATAAAATGCAAATAAGTCAGAAATATTTAACTTTTTTGTAAGTCAACTTTTGTACGAACAAGTAAATTTACCTCTGGGTTTGTTAACTTCAAAGAGCCATTAATAGCGTGTCAACCCAAGTAAAGGTTGGTTGTCAGTCAAAATAAGTATGAAATTGGGTGCACATCTACAAGTTATTTGCCGTTTATGAAAATGATAAATCAATTTACTGCCATGTATGTATTATGAAGAGGGCACAGACGGTCACATTATTATTTCGATGAGTTTATACCTAAATAATATTCACCAATGAACTTATGATGCGAAAAAATGATTTATTTGAACGGTGTGTCGAGAATATTATCGAATAACATATAACATCTTCTGTGTAATAAATAACATAGTAAATTATGTTTGTTTATGCGTATATTACAGTGGTTCTTAACGTATAAGAACATTTGCAATAAAACATTTATTAACCCCTTCTGTTATGCGAAATTTCTCATCAAATGCTGATTAACAAAAGATTAGGATCAAAGCGTGTAGGTACGAGTATGTCTGTGAGAAGGAAGAGGAAGAAAGAAGTAGGATTTTTTCTGTAGGTAAATATACTAAATGAGTGAGTGAATCTTTTTGTATAGTATATAGTTTATTACCTTCAGTTCTTTGTTCCACTTAGAAACGCTACTTCAACGTTAGAAACTGTACCGTGAAAAATTCCGAACGGTATTATTTATGCGGATCGATTTCCGCTCCGCCCAGAGATATGTAGGCAAAGGTTTCGATCACAAACATAGAACAAATTATACGGTGGCTATTCTTGCTAGTCATTTCATGTAATAATGGATTTAACCTTGAGTCTGTGTGGAAAGCTGTCGTTAGGCATTTTAAATCACAAGCTCTGTATCTCAAATAGAACACAGGCTATGTCCGATAGCCTGTATTCTTGAATTATATATTATAATGTCCAGTTTAATTGAAGACTGTAATCTTCAGAATCAAATATTTCTATGAATATAGCTTCTAGCTTTATTTTTGTTATGAATACATGTTTATTTGAAACTTTTTGGACACTAACACGAGTGTCACATATAATGCTGACCAATGGAGAATGTTTAACAACTATGCGGGTGATAAACTGTAAGACCTGATTGGTTTATTCGTTTATAAATTGACAGTTGAACGTAGTAAGATCGTAAACTCGCTGACCGTAAAATTAACGATGTAAAAGTGACATTTCCACTAATAAATTGTAAAAAGTCCTTTTTAATATATTTATTTACTCAAACCTGTGTATAGCAAATTTGAAACGTCACTGTCAGTTTGAAACGCCATATTAAATATTCAAAAACTTGTAAGATATCTAGACTTTTTGAAATGGAATTCTATTTTTCTTTTCTCTCACGTCAAACTTTAGGGTGGTATGCAAATTATGCCGGCGAAGTCTTTTGTAAGGTCCAATTACAAAATCATTCAATCGTATACAGAGTTTGTAACTAAAGTCATATGTTAGTATTAAGTTAGTGAAGTGTTAAAAACTTACTCTTGCTATCAGAATACAAGTTAATTGTAGTCGTGTAGATAAGTTTTTAACAGACGAAAAAAAAGTGGAGGAGGTTCTCAATTCGACACGTATTTTTTATGTATAGGTACCACGCGTAACTTTTTACAGAGTTGTCCGATGTTTTTAATGTTGGAGAAAGTAAAAAAATATAAGTACTTTTATCATGGACAGTGTTGTATGTACATAACTCGAACCGTCTTAATCCCGAAGTATCATCGATTAGCAGTCGATTTTCAGTATTAGAATGAAGTCGGTATCCCCACTGCTGGACCATAGTCCAGGAGTAGCTGACGTACGTCAGCTACTCCGGATGTGCGCGTGCTGTGCTACGCAGCCCACTTGATGAGGCGGTTAATATTGTACTTGTAGTCAACAACAAAGTTTTGGAGGAAAAGTTAAGAGAAAACAGTGGCGCCACACGCGGCAATTTCATGAACCATGATGACATTTTAGGATAAGGAATCAAATGTTATTAAGTTTACAATCTCCCAACAGTCATACCGAGCTAATTGTCGAGTCTCAACCATCCCTAACCTAGGACACCAGAGATGGAGTGATCCCCGTGCCCACTTACAATGCAACAGCAAAGCATCTCTCCGGCAGAGAGAGATGCTTTGCTGTTGCATTGTAAGTAAACGTTGATGGGGAGGCGGAAGTTAAACCCAGTCTCTTCTTCTTTGGGACTCCATACCCAGCCTGCGGCCGATAATGCGGTCGGCTAGGACCCACCACAGAATTCTTCTTAGCTTCAACCATGACTGTGGCTCTCTGGACCTCCGCCCTGGACGGACATATGTCATAAGGGGGGATTAGAGACTTTAGGTCAAGTGGTTTTTTCGACTTCTGCGAAATGCTCTCTATGTATGAGTATGTGACTATATTTGTAAATGTACGGGCTTGACTTAAATCTGCGTTTTATAGTTCAAAACAACAGTCGTTAAACTGGCCATTAAGCATTTAGATGTACAATTTACAATGTAATTACGTAAACTGGCTGAAATTAAAATTAATTATTGTAATAAAAGTTCTGTCTTAAAGTGTACATAAATGTCATCATTTCCGTTAAGGTAAAGGAAGATTTGGGGTTGATAAAAGGTCCTAACGATTTTCGGTATCTAGTACTCTATTGTTTGTACTTACGATACCTATTTCGGCAAATTACCAATTGTTTTTAACGAAGCTAACATCCGGTCCGCTTTTTAGTGCCGTCGCTGTTTGTAGCTGGATAAAACAGGGTCTAAGTACTAACCACAATAGGAGTGGCTCGCTTCGTTAAGGCTAAACCGCCGAAAAACGGGTCAACTGGCCATTAAGCTTTTTTGGCCATAAATGTGGTTGTTTCAGTCCATTTGCAGGCTGTAGTCGCGGCCTGCAAAATTTGTGAGCCTGCAACTGCAGCGGCTGTGCAACAGAATAGGGGCATTACAACGTGGAGTGAGGAAACTGCAAATTGGGAGGACGGTACAGTGGCATAAATGACAATGAGGTGTAGGTATTTATTTTTAAAACTATAAAAGTAGTAGCTTCTAATCTTGTATGACTACGAAGAATTCAATCGGCCCCTTTGATGCTTATAGGCACAGAATCCGATTCTATACTTATTCTATATATGACAAGCTCGGTGGCGCATTCGGTAGTGACCCTGCCCCATGCGCCAAGAGTTGTGGGTTCGATCCCCACCCAGGACAAACATTCGTGTGATGATTACTTGTGTTTGTTCTGTGTCTGGGCGTTAATATCCAATATTTAAGTATATATTTGTAATACCACTGTTGTTTCTGATATCCGTAACACAAGTGCTTAAGCTACTTAATTCGGAGTCAGATCAATGTATGTGATGTCGTTGAATATTTATTTATTATTAATTATACTTATTAATTATCGGAACTCTGTATACGATTTTAAACTTTTGCCTTTTATTATCTAGAAATAATACTGACGGGACTAAACGCAATATGTATTATGTAGTACATGACTACATGAGTCCGCTTGTGACCACGGTCGTTGCAACACGGCCGAAACGTCCCATCAGTATTATTTCCATCGGAACTCTGGTTCTATTTCCATGGAACCTACATGACTAATATATGTAGAAAGAGACGAGTAGTAAAGCATTTACTTTCCTGAGCGCACTTACAACTTTAAAAGAATGACAGGCGGTCAAGTTCAGTGGATGTACTCGTTCTATCCATATAAGTAAATCTGACAGAGGAGAAACAGACGTACAAATATCTGATGCTGAAATTGTATGTTGGTGTAGAAACCTAAGTAAAAAAACAAATTCGAAGCAACATAGATTATTAAGAACATTTGTGTATCTTTTTCTAAATGATTTACTGTTGTTGTATCTATACTGTGACGATAACGAACACGGCTACTAGTTTAAGTGCATAGTGATTGGAAGCAATTTGAAGAGTTTAGGCGGGGTTTAACAGCGTGTTCAGGGAAAATTAACTTAGGACTATTGTGGCACTTCTCTGTTTAAAAGAGTGCTAGGAATTTTAAAACCAGTTCAATGTCACAGATTAAGGTGATTCGTTTCACCAACTATGAAAATAAAGGATTCTAGAATCATGAGATTCTAGCAGTCTATGCTTTATCTCTATATTTGTTGAATATGAACCATGTAAGGATTGGAATGCTTTATGCGTTGGTCGGGGTTTTTAAAAATGCGTCAAGTGGTCCTTGCCTTGCAAGTCGTAAAAAGTGAATAATAGTGTACTGAGTATTTTGTCTATGACTGTAGGTATATGCGACGAGCTAGCCACTTGTCATAACTTTGACACAATATTCATCTAACCCAAGTTGAATTTTTCGCTAAACTCTGCCTATCTTATCGAGGATGACGGGCGTGTAATTCATCAATTTCAAATCTATAAAGCAATGTAAAACCACCGATTCGGCATGTTGATTTTTACAAGAAAAAAAAACAGCAAGAAACTCTGTAGTTACTCTTTTCAGTGTCGAATACATGGGTATTTATAAATTATACACTTTTTATAAAGTTCTAAACCAAATTATACAACCAATGACTGTGGGAAATGACATATTATGATTATGGCGTATATGGATATGATTATATGGGAGCGGTGGTAGATCAATGGTAAGGACACATACTTCATAACTCTGGATATATTGTATACTAGCAGCGCCCCGCGGTTTCACCCGTGTGGTTCTTGTTCCAGTGGGAATATGGGGATAAAATATAGCCTATGTTACTTCCGGATAATGTAGCTTTTCAATGGTGAAAGGACTTTTGAAATCGGCACCGTAATTTTAACACACACAAAAATACAAAAGTATAAATTTTTCCTCTATATAATATTAATAATAGTATAGAAGTATAAATATAATAAATACCTCTGGATTTTTTAAAGCCATGTACGTATTTATACCACTAGCTCTGCAGTTAGGGAAAACATAAAGAACAACATAAAGATACCGGAAAATTCAAATAAAATTGGATTTGTACCAATGATCCAAAAATTTTTTGGCTGAATGTGGTTGAAGGGGCCTGCTGCCCCTTTGACTCTGCCTACCCTACGGGGATTATGTGTATAATGTTATGTACCTATGTATCCAATTTTTTTCTGGTACCCCTTTCTTAGGGTAAGGAAGATCAGATCGGCAGTCGCTTTAATGTAATTACCAGACGTGCTAAATACGGGATCATGGTCTAAGCGGACTCCGATCTAAGCACGAGACATAACGCTAGGAAGTTGATGATGATTATCAGATATCTATACTTATAATAAATCTGTAACGAGGTCAATTCTGTACATGGAATATATTTTAAAAATAACTATCAGGGGGTGATTAGTGATCGATACTGATGCCAAAAATGCAATCAGTAAAATTTTTGTCTGTCTGTCTGTCTGTATGTTCCTTATAGAAACAAAAACTACTCGACGGATTTTAACGAAACTTGGTATAATTATTCTTCATACTCCTTGGCAGGTTATAGTATACTTTTCATCACGCTACAATCAATAGGAGCAGAGTAGTGACCATAAACGCGGGTGACACCGCTGGCACAGCTAGTATGCAATATAGCTCATCGAATATCTTACATTCTTATATTAATACAAATGCAAAAGTTAGATTATAAGTGCTTCCCGCATTTTGCAACGGAGTCTCGCGTCGAAGCAATATGTTGCACAGGTTTTCCCTTATTCAGCTTATCCGAAAAATATCTTGATTTCACAAAAATTCGAAATTTCACACAAATTCGCAAATTGCATGCTTCCTCCATTAAAGCAGTTGGCGGTGCAAGGATAGTAAAGTGAATTTTTGAGATTTGAAAATTTGCCATACAGAGTTTTCTTATGTCAAGATACGGTTAACATTTATTATGTTAGTTATTACAGTAAGAATATAAAACTTTTTTACAAATTAATGTTAATAGGTATTAATAAGTGGTGAAAATAAAATATAAACGAAAGATCAAAACCAAAATTCATAATTTGCAGTAATTAGGTACTTACATTAAATTATCGACCCAGGCGGGTACGGAAAAAACTAGGAGAGAAAAGGATTTTATAATTTAGTCTATCTATTTCTATTCTAAGTATTTCTATATTTCAGGTTTCATGTGCATGGGATACCCATATTTGGAAGACCTGCTGCTGGGGACAGATTTCACCAGCTCTACCGAGTTACAAGGACAAGGAAATGAGCTCAATTCAGTGTGGTGCAGTGGCGACCAATCCCGAGTGAATTCCGGTGGTTCACGGTCTTGTGTGAAATCCGGTGAGAGCACCTAACAATGCACAGCTAGCCACAAGAGGAGTTGAACGCTTATTTAATCTTTATTCCTAAGGGAATAAGTGCGGTTGTAGCTTAAAGTAGCACGTGCTTCAAACTATTTGACCCGGTTTGTATTGTCAAACCGGGTCAAATAGTTTTTTTTTTATTCGACTACATACCTATTTTGTGCTATGTCCGTCATATTTTGTTCTATGTTGGACTACGACTTGAAAATAAGGTGCCAACGGTTTTCTTTACCTGACATGTAATTCTGTTTTTTTACCGCACCAAGCTTGAGTAGTCATGCTCACTATAATGGGGTGGTGGCGTTATGTGACGGGTCGTTACATTCCCTAAAATATGGTAGAGTGAAGCGATGGCTGACACATACGTCATGCTTGGGAACAGGTGCCACCTTTGTGGACTGGTCTGCTCTGGTTAATTTATGCTTAAATTTTGTAAACATCGTTATTTTATATTTTGGTGTCTGACAAGCCGACTTTACGACATGGTTCAAATGCAAATATGATCCATACACCCCTGTAAAATATGTTGTTGAAAAGAGTAACTACCGAGTTTCTTGCCGGTTTCTTCTCGGTAGAAGCAACATTCCGAACCGGTGGTAGATTCATATTATTTGTTGATTTTCCTGTTGAATTGACGATTTATAAGTGTTTGTTTCAAACCTATATAAATAAAGAGTATTTTGACTTTGACTTTGTGAACGACAAGCTGGTTCACAATTTTCCATCTGATCCAGAGCATTTAACCCAGATATTACTGAAACTATTTTTTGTTTCGGATTGCACTCATTTTTGAATATGTTGTACTATAATAATGTAGTATTATTGGAAAAATATAAAAAAAAACATTCGTGGTCTGGAAAAGCCAGAAAACGAGTGGCGTTATAACGCCCGGTAGTAAGATCGGCTACCAAAACCAAATATTTGATTGCAGATATTTTTGGAATTAAATAAAACACCGAACATGTTGCTTATAATGGTTTTACTACGACATAACCGCTGTATAAAAGTATACCCAAAAAACACTTAATTTCTGATGTATGTAGTTATATTAGCGGCGATTTTCTTTTGGCTTGCGTACAGATTTGTGTAATGTATCAACAATCCCTTATAGTATTACCACAGAGTAATAATATACTATGTAGTTAATTATAGTATTACCTCATTATCCATCATACAATCAAAATAATACAAAGGTGATTGTAAATTTTTGGGGCCTTCACGATTCTGCCACTGTGTAAATTCACCTATTGTGTCTGTTGCGCCACGTATACTGTCGAGTTTTGCTTACACTAGGAGTAGCTGTAGGATACCGCAAAGAATAGCTTGTGGGTGGAGTGGAGCCAGAAGTAGAAGGTATCTGTTGATCCACATTTTCTGACAAGCGTTCATCGGCAGTGCGTATTCTTTTAGCTAACATAGACAAAGGTAAATCATTTTCGGACTCTTCACAGTCAAATGTATCATCATATACAATCTCTGCTGGGTCTCTTAGCTGGGAACCTGAAAAGTAAAAAAGGATTGCAATAGATTAGTAGTTAGTATAGCGACTGAAATGAATTACGTAATATGCTCAAAAGCAATAATCAAACCTGGAAGGTTATGTACCTAATGCTACAATTCTTCATCGCCGGATTCTTCGTCTGTTACATCGGTATTTGGATTTTCCGTTGGAAAAATGGTAATCTCACTGGGCAGATCGTCATCAGTATCTGTATGTTGTAATTCATCAACAATTTCGTAAAGATTCAAAGGTCTTTTCATCAGTGATATAAAACACAATAGTAATAGTAAATAGACGTCCATTTTACTACCGGGCGTTTTAACGCCATCAGTTTTTACATACGATAATTTTCATGAAAAACTGTAAAATTTGAACTTATTTTATCTCAGATGTATATTACAATAACAACACTTTACGTCATTCTACGTTATAGTATTTTATTACCTAATTTATGTACTTTAAAACTTACCTTTTTGCAGCCACGTCGCAAAGCAAATATACTGTCAAATTTAAACACCTCTGAACTTCAAAATAATACACGCACTGTGACAAATAGTAGTACACACTGTAGAAGGACCGTTTCTGATTACAGTAATGTAAGACGATCTTGGTTTATACAACAACAAACATATAAATTTTGCCGGTAGATCTAACACTCGATTAGTGGCGTTATAAAGGACGGTAGTAACAAGTGGGTTAAATAACTATATCAGAGACAGCTTTTTCTGGCACTTGTTCACCGGACTACTTGTAATCTAAAAAAAGTGCCGTGTATCACACAAAGTCTTTTGTATCAGGAAATGGGATTGAGGTAAGTAAAAAGAGCTGCAATGCACAAACAAAATAAGTTTCGAGTTCACTGGGGTTCGGTGGTTGTAGGTCTCGTGTGCGATTCAGAAACATAGCGTTTTGAACATTTATAAAAAGTATGACGGATTGATGGTAACAACTAGTCTTTTGTAATTTTTTATTAGATTTATGACCAATCTTTCCGCCCACACCGACACATTTCCAAGGTTTTTAGATTAAACCTTATCTGCCAAACAGCGTCGTCAGAAGGCCCATAAAATTCACAGTTTCACGAATAGTGCTCCATAAAATTGAGCTGATCCATTCACGACCCACAAAGGTTTACGACCCCTGTCCGATATAGAGCCGTATCAAATCTAACTCGAAATAATAGGTTTGACTTTTATTCTGCTATTATCGCGGACGTAATTGCGCTTCGTTGTGTATGCCGGTCGAGTCTACAGTTATATGATCTAGGTTGAGTATAAATTGAAGCATTTATACCTAAGCACTTTTAACTTAATATTGAGCCACAGCAATATACTTTATTTACACCACTAAAGGTTGCAAACAAAAAAGTTTAAGAGTCACTTACTAAAGGTTTCATCGTTATCTATGGATGGATATCAGGCAGAGTAGACAACTACTTAGAAGCCCTGCATTGGAAAGGCTCTATGCCCTAAGGGTAGGAGCCCCGAGGCAATGTAATGCAATGCACTATACTGTTAGTTAATCCAGACCTGCATGCTATACATGTAATATTTGCACCCAAATATAATGCAGTATTAGTTTATTATCCTCGTTATCCATCAAGTCCAACAATGTAATCAAAGTATTGTTCATATAAATCCAAATTTATTATCAAAACTATTAGTCTAAATATACACGAAACATGTTTCAGTGAAAAGTTGTATGTTAATAAAGCAGATAATACGATGCCCAATAAAGTCAGATGTGCTACCATTTTCAGCGAAGGTTTAATATAAAATTCTATCCCAGACAGGTCCTCGTAGGAATGTGAATTGAATATTTCGGGTGACCGCAGGTTCCGAACACCTGACTCTAATTTATGCGGAATTCATTGCTGCTCTTTGAAATTATTGAAAGGACGTGTACTGCCCTGTTTTGCGAATTTGAACCGTATCGCTTGGACCTAAGGTTCTTGCTAAAGGTGAAAATGAGGGGTCTAGGTTTCTAGATTCCAGTATCGTGACCTTCATTGGAGACGACAAATCTTAGTCGTATTTCACGTACACATATATTATTAAACTTTAGCGCTTTTCGGAATTTCGTCGTGTAATGATCATACGTTAGCGAGAATTTTATCTTAGGATCTCGTTCTTAGTAAAATATTACAAACTAGCTGCCTGCGACCTCGTCTACGTCGAATTTGAAAATAATAAAAGATAAGAATGGCTCATTTTAATCTTAGATTAGCTTCAGTCGTTTTAGATATTAAGCGAAACAAATACACACAAAGACAGATCAGTATAGCACAACTTCATATGCATTTAGATACAAGCTTTCATTTTGATATTGATATTGAAGTCCATTGTACATTTCAAGTGGTTTACAAATAAATCAAAGATTAGAACTTAACCCTAACAACCTTGCAATCACAAAAGGGATTAGAAGTGGTTAAAGGTTGAGGTTAACCATTAACCCTTTAATCACTTCGAGCCAAAAATTAAACTAGGTTGGATTGAATGGAAAATTGAGGAAGACAGAAATCAAAATGGGATTGTATTCTTGAAAGTTGCTAACTAAAAACCTTGGGTAATAAGTGTTTAACTCTGATGCTCGGTAGGCGGCTTAGGCTCCACAGATTGGTACGAAGTCGTTTTTTGCGCCCGCGACTTCGCTGAACTAATTACTGCGAAGAAGATTCACTTTGCTAGTGCTGGCTTGGTGCTTGACAAATTTATATTCAGCTGTTTCTGCTGACAGGAGAGCTGTTTTTATGGCAATCTTGAATCTAATTATATTTAATAAAGGATGTTTTAGTTATTTTCTGGTAAAAGCGTGTTTATTATATATCTTGCCGACTGGCCCGTTGGTCGAGTGGTCAGAGACCCTGGCCACGAAACCGAGGATCGCGGGTTCGAATCCCGCTAGGGGCAAATATTTCGTGTGATGAACATGGATATTTGTACTCGAGTCATAAATGATTGTAAACGTATTTAAGTATGTCTATTCGTTCACTTAGTATCCATAGCACAAGCTTATGAGCTTAGTTTGGGACTAGGGAATTGGTGTGCCAGTCTGAAGAATTTATTTATTTATTTATCTTACTTCCTACTGCCACTTATATACAATATATATAATTAGGTATTCTGTTTAAGGTTGAGGGTAAAAATTATTATGCTTATAATAAGCATAATAATTTTCGTATTCTTTTGACTGGCACTTATAAAATAGGTATATATAACGTAGGTACATAGCGACTCATCTGCTGTGTGATTTATAAATATTGTACTAACCGTATAAAAAAACTCTATAGATCATCATTATCATCAGATTATACTCACTCGGCCACGCTTCTCCTAATAAACGCCAATGGGTCCCCTATTGACGTCGTTTAGGTACCATAGTTGATAAAAAAATATTAATTCAATTAAATTTGTCCCGTGTTGGTCTGGGACTTAAAAAAAAATTTGCCAACTGTGTTTCTTGCCTAGCATGTCGTAAAAGGCAACTAATAGTATATGGAGTTTTGGATATGTGATTGTGTAGGCGACAAGCTAGCCAATTTTCCATCTAACCCAGCCCAGTTTTATTTTTGCCTGAATGTGATTAAAGGAGCCTGCTGTCCTTTTGACTATGCCCACCCCTTCGGGGATTATGGGCGTGATGTTATGTGTATGTGTAATTCAATTAAGTGTAAAGGACGCTTCTAATTCAGACTCATAAAAAATCTCTACTAGTACTAAGTCTTCGTAACTTTATACACATTCAATCATTATCTACTTCTAATTCTTTTGACTGGCTCGATGGCGCATTCGGTAGTGACCCTGCCCTATGCGCCAAGAGTTGTGGGTTCGATTCCCACCCAGGACAAACATTCGTGTGATGAATACTTGTGTTTGTTCTGTGTCTGGGTGTTATTATCCAATATTTAAGTATATATTTGTAATACCACTGTTGTTTCTGATATCCGTAACACAAGTGCTTAAGCTACTTACCTCGGAGTCAGACCAATGTATGTGATGTAGTCGGATATTTATTAGTCGGATATTTATTATTATTATTAATTCCAATATACGCTCAATACCGAGTTCAGGGTTTGTACGCGTTTGTGAACTAACTATTTCCACGAGACTGGATACTACCGAAACTAATAGCTCGAACAACTGCGGTGAAACGCAGATTGATAAATGTACGCTAAAGTTGGCGCCCGCTGGTCTACTGCCTGCATTTGACGGTTAAATGTGCTAGTGTTCAGTCCAGAACAGATTTGACATAAAAGTATTTCGTAAAAGTAAACAAAAGTATGCATATTGTTAAAAATTATATTTTTTTGTTTGTGAGCCCCATTTTGGTCTTGGACTTATATAGAATGTTGCTACATAGCAACTGCGTTTCTTGGCTAACATGTTGTAATAGTAATATTGACCACTGCTGTTCTAAGCCTTAGGCTGCAAACTGGACGACCGCGGCTGCAGGCGCGGCGGCTCGCGCGGTGCGAGCGGCTAGTACAAACTTAAGCATTTCCATCAAGTCGCGCGAGCTGCGTGTAGTACCGGCATTAACCGGCAGTGTCCCGGGGCCCTAAGCTTGGGGGGCCCTAAACCTGATAAGCACACCTCTTCATTTGAGTTTGATTTCACTCTGTCTAACGTAGGTAGAAAAATGTAAGTGCCCTCTAGGGGGGCCTGGACCCAAAGCTGCGTACGCCCATGGGCCCTGGTTTCTTTTTTGCCCTAGGGCCTTTTGTCACCTAGCTACGCCACTGCCGCGGCTGTCCAGTTTGCAGCCTTACACGTTACAATCGTATATGTTATATGTCACTGGCAATCTGTACATCCAGTATTGTTTAGAATACCAAGGCATTATATACAACATCTAATGCGTTCAAGTAATCTATGAAATGTTTTTTTTTGTATTATCTTCTATCTATTTCCTACGTTAAATGCCGAATGCACATATATAAAGTGTATTCCAGACGAACGAAGAACTTTTTATGACCAAAATGGCCTCCTAGGTACGACGCCGAAGTTTCCTTACATTACCAATTCAAATCATAAGTTCAAACTTTGCAATATAACAGATTGATCATCTGAAATCGAATGAAGCGCGTTCGCAAAACAATCGCTTAGCCGACTCGCGACGAATCAAACTTTTTAATCTGACGCGAAGTCATTGCTTCGAATAACTTGACAATGTTTGTCGATATCGATCTTTTGTTTGGAGGACTTTCAACTGTTGCTAGCCCTGGGCCTCTAGTCCTGGAGGGCCTCATATTATCTCCAAGTTCCTGTAATCAGTAGGACCTCCCCAATTTTGAGCAAACAACACTGCTCATATCCCTACTAGGGACCTCGTCTGCCACCTCAGGCCAGGCGCAGTATGTACGAAACGTTTTTAGCAACTATAAACGGGGGGTGTAAGGGCTAAAGTTAGAGATGTGGTTTCGTTATTGTTGCGCAGTTATTTTGCGGTTTCCTAACTTTTTAACGTTTAAGCGATTGCACAGACGCGAACATTTTCTGAAAAGCAACTCAAGGCTGGCTATGGTTACCACTGTAACAAATAATAGTAACCAACAAAGCAATTTTGAATTTTGATTTTTTTTAATTTTGAATTTGAATGGTGATTGCGTGAGCTGTACCTATATTTTGTTTTCCGTATGACCTAAAGTTTGCTTTCTACCGACCGACACAAGAAATGCGGAAACTATTATCCTACTCCTTTAACTTCAGACGACGAAGAAATAGGATAAGGAATGATAAATGGTTCAGTACTTATTCATGGTAAAAATATTTTATGCAGTTATTACCTACAGTTTGCGAATTTTTAATTACCATCTCAGTGAACTCTGAAAGCGCAAGTTTGAAATGGGAAACTTCCTAATAAGTGTTTAGCGAGCTACTTGGAAACCACTAAGCAGTTTCATCTAGGTAGGGATTTTGCTCAGATGCCGGATTCAAGTTGTTTTAATTACTCTACAAAATATAAAACACAAAATTTATAAACAGAATCTCATGGGTGTATGTTAATTTACACCATAATACGAAACCTCTTTCCTAGTTATTTAATTCATTGTTAAGGAACTAATTTAAAGGATTTAATAATATGAGCCCATTTTTTTACTTTCCATACAAAAGTTGATTAGTTCATTGGCTATTTTGTATGAAAAGTCAAAATGTTTTTTTTTTGCACTATAGGTAATATTTCTTTACTTGTTAGACGCGCAGGTAATGGAAACAATGGGATTAATACATAGTTAAAATATAAATATTTATGTAATACAATTGATTCCGGAATTAACACTATTCGTGGACCCTCATAGGCTAAGCTTTTAAAACAGATATGTATACTAAATTTTATAATTGTAAAATAGGACTTATGAATGTAGGAAGCGAAAGGTGTATGTCAGGATCGTAGCAAATAGAATTAAGTGATCTCTGCCTACCCCATGGGGAAATGGCGTGACATTATGTATGTATGTAAAATAAGTGGGTAACCACTCATGCTTGATAACTATAAATTAAACTACAATCATTCGTGAGTCTAAGCACGTTTTCAAAATATCAGTCTACCAACAGCAGTTACTGGGCAGGCGCAGATGGTCGTTTAAGCCCTAGGTGGAAAGTTGAGCGGTTCACAACTGCCGAGCCATTACGGGCCTCAGCTTCTAACAACGTTAACTTTTACGCGCTGTAATATTCCTTATTTGCTTGTTGCTAAATTGGAACATAAAGCAGACACGCAGGTGGTGAAAAAAAAATGTTTAAAATTTATTTGGCTTCATAGCACATTTCGTAAGCAAAATATGTTTTTCTATAGGTAAATGTACAGTTTTAGTACTGTGACAAACCGCATTTTACATGAGCAAATATAAGGTTACGCATTGCATAAAAGGTATGCAAAGTTCAAGAAGGAATAAGCTTATTTAACAACGTTTAACCGAGACATATCCCGCTCTATTCCTTACGAAGCAGATAGAAATCCGGAATGATTTCCCCATGTTAAAAAATATAATAATATAAATAATTGCGAAAAAGTAGTGACAAGTGGATAGCTTATTGCTTTTGTTAATAAATAAATAAATTCTTCAGACTGACACACCAATTCCCTAGTTGGGACTAGGGAATTGGTAACTAAGCTTATAAGCTTGTGCTATGGATACTAGGTGAACGGATAGAAATACTTAAATACGTTTATAAACATCCATGACTCGAGTACAAATATCCAGCGGGATTCGAACCCGCGACCCTTGGTTTCGTGGTCAGGGTCTCTGACCACTCGACCAACGGGCCAGTCGTTGTTATTGAAACCCAATACAAATACAATAGAATATTAGTAGCCATTTATAAAACTGCTAGGTATTTTTGGAGTCCAATATTGAAGAAGTACATTTAAGAAGTCGTGAAATAAAGTAATCATATTGTAAAGAGCAAAAGGTAAGCAGTCTTTAGCTTTATTTATAATCGAAAAATCTAATGGTATCGACGATTTGTCGACTCGTATTCGCCAAATCCAAGGCATCGTGTTCGTTTCGCGCACTTCCGCGGAATTTTAAATTCTCGCTCGAAGCGAAGTGCTTTAGACGTGTAATAAGACGCCATGATGGAAATGGGAAGCGCTTGAGTCGATATTGGAGGGCTTGCGGCGTCTCAATTCTGTCATTACTTTCATTTGTTGGGTGTGTTATGTTTGATAAACTAAATTGAGGGAATTAGTTTTTACTGAAAAATTATTCATCATACAGCTTTCTGTATATTTTTCAGTAAAAACTAATTCAACATAGAACTTTTTCTACATAGTATAAATAATAAATTCTCCAGACTGACAAACCAATTCCCTAGTTCCAAAGTAAGCTTGTGCTTGTGGATATTAGGCAAACGAGTTCGAATTCCGCTAGGGGCAAATGTTTCGTGTGATGAACATGGACATTTGTACTCGAGCTATGGATGTTTATAAACGTATTTAAGTATGTCTATCCGTTCACCTAGTATCCATAGTACAAGCATATGCTAAGTTTGGGACTAGGGAATTGGTGTGTCAGTCTGGAGAATTTATTTATTTATTTAGTCTTACAAAACGTTCTAAAACTAGGGTTTTTTATATCCGCAATATTACATACCTAAGCTTTTACGTTTTATAATATAACGTCGTCAAAAAAAAACCTGAAGGCCTATGGCAAATCGAGCGTCGTCTATAAAGATAAAAAAATGCAATAGTTAACGAAAATTGTGAAGGAAAAAAACGGGAATTTTTAAACGGGAAATACATTTTTCAAGATTTCCACGGCCAGTCTTCTCTGCTTTATATCTTCAAACGTCATCTCTACAAAAACTCGAGAGTAAGTTTTGTAATAATTTGAGGACTGAAACTTTTTTAATCTAACTGGGTAGGTACACTGGAAATCTTAGACGCAAAAAGTCTGAATATTTGGAGGCCATTACAAGTTTCTGGTAATATAATACGAGAATAGTATCTGTGGGACCATTAAACAGTGCAAGATTCAAAACTTTGTGCGATTATTTGACTTAAAAAGAACATAATTTTCTAATATCATATTGAATGTGCTAAGAAAAACGTTTATTAAACTATTACTTGTTATGAAAAACAACGTATATGTAAAGTGATTTCAATAATAAATTAATTTAAATTTCTTGATAATATTAAAAAGGCTCAATAATGCCTTTTTAATATTAACTTTTTTGCATTTTAGCATCATAATAATTTTATAAAAAAAAAACAATAATATTTCATTTTGTATTTTGTACGTCTTGGATGTTTAAAACTCCCAAATGTGTAATTACACAATTTACTTATGGTAATTTCTGTTCGAACCGTAAAGGAGTATTAAATAGGAATAGTTTAATTCAGCCGTTGTTTTAACGTCAAATGGCAAGACCCAACACCAAACTTTTGTCAAGTGCCAGTGACTATTAAACTTTGGCCTTGGATTTTGGAGCTTTGCCTAAACTATTATTACTGCCAGGAAAAATAGAATGCGGTTACAAGTTGGAAACTTTTTTATCAATTGATTGGTAGTACAAAGTTGTATAATATTTAGCAGGATGTATGATTGTCTTTATAATTTTTTTCTTTCTTCTTTAATAACTCTTTTAAGGTTAGTTGCTAGAAATGTTCGAACTTCAGTATAGAATTCTGACGTGACTTATTTTATCAGCTTTATTGAGGAGATTCTGATGGTTATAGACCACGTCATAATTTATTAGTTAATTGATATTAATGTGCAAAATTGGAGTCATTTTGTAGCCTTTAAGTGCTGTAAAATGAGTTGAATACTTTTAAAATGTACATCAACCGAAATGTGTGAAGTAGTGTAGATACATTTCTATTGACCCAATGAGATCTTTACTTGTTGGTACGGAAAGAGTTGTTGTCATCGAATTTATCTGATAATACTAAACCCTAGGCTAAAAGCCCGTTGCAAATGAAACCAAATATAGACATCATTAGAAATAAACCAAACTAACTAACTCACCGACGTTTAGTTATTATTAACCATAAAAAATAATATCTGTACCTTACGGAGATGTCTGTGAAGTTTTAATTATGATTAACTACCCTTTGAATTCTCACCACAGTGAGTTCCTAAACTTCTCAATTGAATATTGATTGCCCTAATCTACAACTAACTGTACCTATTAGTCAGAACTGCACTTAAACTTTTGCTAAGGTGTATTCGATAGCCAAGTAATGTTCAGAACTAAACTGACCTATAAGTATCAAAATAAGTTTCCATATTTTGAATTTAGAGGTGTATCGTTCACAGACTGTGTTCGGAATGATGATGTAAGAAAGAGATTGTGTGTGAAAGACAGCGGCGGAGTCAAGGTAAGAACAGGCATGCCTCGGTGGTTCGGATATGTGGAAATAATGGATGACGAAAGATTGACTAAACAGATATATACAATAAGAAAGTGGTAGGATGTAGGAGCCGCGGAAGGCTCAGGCTCATCTACCACGACCAGATTGGTCGTGTATTAACAGAAGGTGTGGTAAGGAGTCATAAAATCCGTAGAGCTTGTATGTGAAGGATCATGAATGTTGAAGAGGCTAGTGAGGCTTGTAAGGAGCGTGCCATATGGCGTTCGGTTCTCTCTGCCTACCCCGCTAGTTAGAATTTGGAGGCTTTATATTGGTTTATAGACAGAAAAATAAATTATACCTAACATTTTCTGAGCTGATTTTTCTCTTGACCTTAGCCTAACAATTTAGTTAGTAAGCAGTAAGTATACTTACTATTGAACGTTAAAAACTAGTATTTGCGCTATTAATAGTAATTTAACTTATTACATAACTTGAAGACATAAACTATAACATACAGTAAAGCTTACGTCATATTTGTTCAACAGTAAGAAGTAATACTATATCATTTTATACCACCTGATACATGAATAGATATTTTTTCCACCAGCGAAACAAAAAATGCAACCGTTTGAAATAAAACCGATACACCAAACGAGCGAACTCGAATGAACAATAATATTATTTCGTCTATATTTTTGGAAAAAAAAAAAACTGAACTTTCTTATAAATATTCATACAGTGTTTTGAATAGAACACCGAATGCGAGTGAAACCAAACTATAAAGCCTAAAAAAAGTGGAACTAAAACTATTTTATTGGCTTCTAGGCCATAAAATGTACGCTTTTGGTTTTTTCGGAATTGACTTTTTTTTTATATAAGACAGTGTCATAAATAATTCAAATGAGGACCCAACTCTCGAATTAAGTGGTATTTTAGCTAACTTGATAACGGTTAGGTACACAATTTTCTGGAAGTTTGTACGAATAATTTATTACAGATCAATAAAATCTTATCTGATTTACGAGCAGTAAAAGCTCAAAAGAAAATTAAAGTGGAGAGACCGCAAGAATAGTGTCACGGGCACCCACTCGTCCACAAACGTGACTACGCGCTACGGACGAGTTCAGTGCTACGTCGGGCTACGACGCGGACGCACGTCGCGTCGCGCCGCTACTGAGCGTGCTACGAGATCGAACACGAAAACTGTTGTGCTTGAGAAAAAAAACGAAAATTAAATATCTAAAAATAAACTAAAAACTTTGAAGGACTCTAAAGTTACATGAATAAAAACTAAAGAAGTGTTTGAATTTAAACATAATATATTTAATAATGAAATGTTAGTTTATGAACTAAAATGAGTGTAGATTTACTAAACATATTGAAGTATGAAGCGAAATTATTATCAGAGGACAAAAGTAAGTATGAGTGAGGAATTTGTTCGTGAGTTTTTTGCACATTATTTTTTATAAATAGAATTTGTTTTTAATCTGATTTTAATTGATTACGTTAACGATACGGTTACGGTCACATTATCATGGGATTCAATAACATACAAATCATGTCTATAAATAATTTATATAAATTTATTAACTATTTCAAAGAAATTCACACCCGGAACTGTGGTAGTAAGAGTTTTTATGGAATTTGTATAAACAGATCTAAACCCCTTTATCGAACTTCAGTTGCTATCTTCATGAAATAAAACTCATTAACTCTTTTGACAAATTAGTTTAATCAATAAGCTAATTTTTCAAAAGCCTGAAAAAAAAATTGTCAACTGAAACTGGAAACAGTTGATTACATTTCAAAATCATACATTTTATCATTTATTTGATAGTTATCGTTTACCTTATTGTTAAAATTTTTTTACCACGACCTATAGTAATGGTGGATTGTTAAATAAAACTAAATTAAAACAGAAAATCTGCTATCTTTCTGTAAACGTTTCGACAAATCGGCTTAGCCGGAAATTTTAATTTTCAGACAAAGATTTCTGTTACAGCACAAACTACTGTAAAATCAATCAATAATAGTTATTTTTAAATTACGTTTTTTACCATTACAGACAGTTTTAAATGACAGCTTTATTTTTTTGTTTAAATAACTTATACCAATATCACAGAATTATAATAATGAAAAAATAACATGAGTATTGTTAATATTGTTACGAAGCGAGCAATTTCCAAGCGCATTTCGTATGAGCGTAGATTATACAGATATTAATACAATACAGAAATCAAGGCTTACTCGTCTCTGGCTGTAAAGTTTCCAAAGCATTAGATTAAACGTTATTACCATTATCCAGCGAACCAATTACACGGCAGAATGAATTTAGTTGCAAACGGGTTAATTCCTTAACGAGATTCCAGAATTTAGATTCCAGAAACATTTTTAATCCTGCGAGGTATATTTAGTTACGTTCGGGTAACTTGAGTTGAACACGGCGAACTGAAAAGAATCCTGTAGAATGCATTGTTATGACACTGTAATATCGCATAACAAAAATCTTTAGATTTGACTTCATTTATCGGAACTAAAATATGTTAAATTACATTTGTATCTGTTAAACATGTAATAAAATAACCATTGTCCATTTGGTTCACTTCTTGTCTGGATTGAGTTTAAAGTTAAACATCTTTGATCTAAATATTTATCAACTAGTATTTAATAGTATTCTCGGCTGAAGATTTCGAGTTTTATTTTATATTTATAAAATCAATCAATTGATTTATTTATCGCAATACCAACAGATATAATTGTAATAGTAAAATATAGAACTAGATTTCATATAAAAATAACCATATTTTCCCGAGGGGTGCTAAAACATCTTAATATATATAAATTACGCGTCACGTTGTTTGTCCGCGATGGACTCTGAAACTACTTAACCGATTTTAATCAAATTTGCACACCGTATGCAGTTTGATCCAACTTGAAAGATAGGATAGCTTACAACTCAATTTATTTAACCCGATTATGTGTCATTGACTGTTAGGCGGAACGAAGTTCGCCAGGTCAGCTATTACTATAATAAATTTGGATGTGGGAAACGTTTCTTCAATGTGTTTTTCTGAGCGCCGTGGTAATTGCCCGTAGAAACTTAGATTTCTTAACTTATTATATACTTATACATATTTATGTAATCTATATATACTATATACTCTTTTATGATTCTAACCAACATCCATGCCATTGAGGCCCGTCTTGCTTAGCACATTTTGTAATTATATCCCTTCCAGTATTTGCCCAGTTTTTTTCACTTGAGCTAAGGCGGGTACTTCACAATTTGAGCAAATGTGCAAAACAGCTTGCTTAATTAAATTCCGCAGTAAGTCTGTTGCCTGGCTTATTGCGGTCTACCTTGGTTTATTACGCTGACGATACATAAACTTAGTTCCAGTTTATTACCTTGCTTGTTGATATATTTATTACTAGCTTCTGCCAGTGGCGTTGCTCGCGTGGTATGCGGATAAAACATAGCTTATGTGTTATTCTCATATGTAAGCTATAAATATTATAAACATTCATTAAAATCCATGCGTTACTGTTTGCGTGAAAGAGTAACAAACATCCACACATCCATCCGTCCTTCCATCCATACAAACTTTCACGTTTATAATATTATAGTAAGATGTAATGATAGGTATTACATCTAACAACGAAGATATGCTGTTAGGTTTAGATATACTATTTACTTATAAGCAACTTAAACTAATTTATCTTAAATTTATTTGTCTATTCTCATGTATAAGCTATAACTATTATAAACATTCATTAAAATCCATGCATTACTTTTTGCGTGAAAGAGTAACAAACATCCACACATCCATCCGTCCATCCATCCATACAAACTTTCGCGTTTCTAATATTATAGTAGGATGTAATGATAGGTATTACATCTAACAACGACGATATGCTTTTAGGTTTAGATATACTATTTGGTAACTTTTGAATAGTTTACTTATAAGCAACTTGAACTTATTTATCTTAAATTTATTTGTCTAGCACAATCTGATTCGCAAAATTTTTATAAATATATTTCTTCTATTAAGGCTTTGAAAGGCTAAACGATTCCGATTTATTCACTCTCAAACACTCTCCAGTCACTATGTGTTTGATACTTTAACTGTGCAGTTTGTATAAAAGTAATAAGGTTGCTTAAACTTACTTCTTAAGAGCCTTTTAAATATGTATTAAAGAATAAATGGATTTATATACTTACTTATTACAGACCCGCTATTTCCGCAGGGTAAGGTAGAACCGTTTTATGACATGCTAATTAAGGAACATGGAAAATTTTAACAATGGCAAATTAATATTAACTCGATAGATAAAACGCGAAGCCACTTACCAAATATTTGACATACTGTTAAAAATAAAAGTGACTCGCCAAATTTCACATTCAACGAAGATCTTAAAGGTAGGTATTTATTTCAATTTAAAGGCGCATAATCCTTTGAGACAGTATTTTTATCTTCTTAGCAATGGAAGTGATAAAAATAGAATCATTACGAATGCGAAATAAAAAAGACAAGAGGAGATAAAAGACAAATTCTTTGGCCTTTGGCTTAAAAGGCTTTCAAATGATAATAGAAGCATCAAACAATTCTTGTCGCCTTTATGAAAATAATTGCAGAGCCTCGAGGACCTTGCATTGGATTTTTATTTAGAGAACAAAAGATCATCAGAGTTTGTATTGAAATATACGCTTAATCAAGGATAAATAAGAATTCTTATCTTAAATGTATGTTTAATCATAAGATGTGTGTTACGCATAAGGCTTGATAAATAAAACGTGCATGACTGAGATAACAATATAACGGATTATTTTTGTTATTATTAAATAATATCGGACAGTATAAATAAATTATCTGGACTGACACACCAATTCCCTAGTTTCATTCCAAAGCACGCATTCTTGTGCTATATAACATACTTTTTTTAAATCATCCATGACTGAAGCACAAATGCTTTGATAAATTATTAAATTATCATGCTCATCACACTAAATATTGGTCCTACCGGGATCCGGACCCACGACCCCTGGTTTCGTGGTCCGGGTCTCCGATCACTCGACCAACGGGCTTGTCAAATATACGTAGATAAATAAGACATACATATGTAGTAACGTTCTTTTTAAGCCCGATGTTGGTCTGGCTTAACAAAAATGTGCCAACTGTGTTCCTTGCCTAGCATGTCGTAGAAGGCAACTGAAAACTAAACTAAAACTGCAATATGAATCATATTGTAATCATATTTACGTTTAGGATTATCATATTATATGATAATCCTAAACGTATACAGTTTTATCGGTTGGTGCGCAACAAACTGCACAGCTGGGAGCGACGTCGCGTAACGATCTCTCAAACTGATTCGCCGATCGCCGATGCGCTTTCGGCTTCAGCTGAAACTTTCAACGCTATTTTAAAATTTCTGTTTGCACGTCAACTCCGTTGGCATATCGGTGATGTAACTTGACAACGACGCATTTCAATAACATTTATTTACAATTTTTTGTCCGATGTTGGTCTGGGACTAAAAAAATAATGTGCCAACTGTGTTTCTTGCCTAGCATGAAGTAAAAGGCGACTAATAGTATATGGGGTTGTGGGTATGTGATTGTCTAGGCGACGAGCTAGCCACTTGTAACTACTTTTTCTAAATTTTCCATCAAACCCAGCCCAGTTTTGTTTTTGGCTAAATGTGGTTAAAGGGTCCTGCTGCCCCTTTGACTCTGCCTACCCCTTCGGGGATCATGGGCGTGATGTTATGTTTGTTTACGAGTTTATTTATTTACAATATTATTTTATTTAGATGTTTCATTGTCAAGTTAAAGCAAAAGGTTAGGTTTTAGGATGTAATTTAGGCTAGATTTTTCAAATGAACCTAACATTTTGACGTTTTTTTAAGAACTTGCCCATGATGATTAAAATAAAGTCGTGGAAAACAATGATGTTAATATATTATATTTTTGTCTTAACATGTAATTTGTGACTCACGTAGATATTGCACCACGGTTACAATAAGTTACGTTATTTTGGCTATTTAATGTATTTAACTATATATTTCCTACATTTTTACGAAAAAAAACAGAATATATCTACTTTTTACTTCCTGAAAATAGGACATCATCACACTTTAGGTCTCACTAATAAATTTATAATATTTAGATCTCTACTTAATATTTTAAATGCGAAAGTAACTCTGTCTGTCTGTTACATTTTCACGCTAAAACCGCCGAGCCGATTTTGATGAAATTTGGTATAGGGGTAGAGTAGACCTTGAGAAATTACATAAGCTATTTTTTATACGAAAAAATCCTGAAGATATCAAAATTATTTTGCACAAGTCCACCAAAACTAAAGAACACTATATAATGAAGTGTCTTTGTACAGACTGATTAAAGTCCTAATTTTCCGGGAATCGAAAGCAACACATTTTACACAATAAGTTACGATGCGTTACTACTCCATTATTAACGAAGAAAACTCCAACCATTCATCAAAAGCGTTTGTGTCCAAACCACTAAATTAAATAAACCATTCGATTTGTATCCGTGGCTATCTATGACTATCTATGGACATTCGACTGGCTGATATTCAGACATAATCACGAATTGTTGTATCAGAACAAATAAATGCCGTGTTTGTTATTGGTTTGTAATGGATGACTAATGATGGAAGTTTATTGTAGTATCATGCAAGGTTCGATCACTTATCATAATTGACTTTGTTTACTAATGCAGTTATAGTGGAATGTGTACGATGTTGCATTAGTTGATCGGTCTTTGATGTCTGCGAAAAAGGTTGTCTATGCAGTGTATAACATCTTAATTTCTTTAAAACACGTACTTATTAGCTTTTCTGGTAACTAATTAGTCAATTAGTCTCTGGAACCTTTATTAAAAGTATCGCATAGATAGACGATGCTATATAAAAATTATTCCATCGAAATTGACCTAATATGGTTCAGTTTGGATTCAATCCAACATCAGACGACACTTTATCAGAGACAAATTGCTGATGTGTACGATATTTATTGCCGATACTAACACTAATAAGTTATATGCTCCATTTTTTCCCCAATATACAGCATAGCTAACCGAGGACTTTATGTGTAACCATTGTACTTAATTAGCGGTTAAAAACCAATACTGACGCCTCAATCAACCTCAATTCCTATATATATATATATATATATATATATATATATATTCTAAATACCACTCTACTAGCTTTTTCATAGTATTTTACAAGATAACAATTTTGACAAGCTCGATGGCTTATTTGGTAGTGACCCTGCCCCATGCGCCAAGAGTTGTGGGTTCGATCCCCAACCAGGACAAACATTCGTATGATGAAATACTTGTTTTTGTTCTGTGTCTGGGTGTTAATTTCTAATATTTAAGTACATATTTGTAATAGCACTGTTGATTCTGATATCCGTAACACAAGTGCTTTAGCAACTTAGCTCGGAGTCAGATCAATGTATGTGATGTAGTCTGATATTTATTTATTTATTTATTTATTAAGTGCCACATTTTAAACTGGCTAGTGATGTATAACGTCAATTCTGTTACTATCGAACCATCAGAAACAGTAAAAATATGAGTAAATTTATCGATAGCTTCACCCATATCCACATTATTGATAGTTTAATTGAAATTGTTACCATTCGTCAAGGCTACGATAATATCGACGGACTATCGATAAACAATACAACCCCCCAATAATGATACCGTGAGTTTGAGACATTATAACTGAGTTGAAGAGACACATAAATTACATATTTGATCTGTCCGCTGTAATTTATTCTAGGTATTTCGTTCCACCTACGGCTAGCTAATAGCGGGTAATGAACCACAATCGGAACGGTAAGGGGGCGTTTAAACAACTTGAAGTGACTTTATCGATGCTTGGTGAGATGTCGTGAGATTTTGTGAGATTTGAGATGTTGTCTGTAATATCACGTAAGATTTTGTTACTCCTTAAATATTATTAAGAAGAATTTTGCTTGTGTAAATCGTAATTAATCAAGCTGGATTCTCTCTCAATTACATATCTTTCTCTCAAGAGACATAATAACTATAGAGGATATATGAACAGAATGATGAATGTACACACGACAGCACTTCAGGTTAAACACTGCGGAGTCTTATTCCGTTGTAATAAGGGCTGTTTCGCAACAAATATGTACAGCCTGTTGTGCTGCCGTCTGTACATACATACATAAAAATAATAATGTCCTCCTAACCGATATCGGTTACGGCGGCCAATCTCCATGAGGATTAGCCAACTGCGCAGGAGATATTATAGTGCACAAGTGTGTGCGCTAACACAGGTGCGCTCTCTATTCCTTCACTCTTATAGTCCGGTGAGACGGCAATTCGACATGACCGGAGAGAGATTAGGCGTAGGACCAACGGCTTAACGTGCTTTCCGAGGTACGGGGGTGATTAAACCGCCAACTTCCTGACTCCGGGCTGTTACTAAGTAATTTGGGTATTGAAATACCCAGCCACGAATTTTTTGGCCCGACCCGGGATTTGAACCCGGGACCTCTTGGTCCTTAGGCGGCGCATGCTACAACTAGACCAACGAGGCAGTCACATACATACATACATACATACATAACATCACGCCCATAATCCCCGAAGGGGTAGGCAGAGTCGTACCGTCTGTACTTTATTAATAACCGCCAACACCTTGTAAACATTATGGAAGCAATAAGTTATTGAATATTGAGTATTGAATTTCAATTAAAAGAGTGAGGTATGCAAGGACCGTGTTATACGGCACATGATACTCTCTGCACTGTTAGCTTTCTCTCTTCGTTTTACTAACGCTATTTCTTGCGGAAAAAAATACGTAATATTTGGCAGGACCCCATTGGTCCTCAATTTGGACCCCATTATTCCCCACGTGTGGACCTTCTTAACACTTAGGTATTATTATGACTGGCTCGATGGCGCATTCGGTAGTGACCCTGCCCCATACGCCAAGAGTTGTGGGTTCGATCCCCACCCAGGACAAACATTCGTATGATGAATACTTGTGTTTGTTCTGTGTTTGGGTGTTAATATCCAATATTTAAGTATTTAAGATTTAAGATATCCGAAACACAAGTGCTTAAGCTACTTACCTCGGTGCCAGATCAATGTATGTGATGAAATGAAATTATTGGCCTGCTGCCCCTTTGATTCTGCGTATTGGGGATCATAGGCGTAATGTTATGTATGTATGTAATATTTCATGGGTCTAATGCAAGCTTGGTCCATTAGACCAATGAATTAGACCCCCCCCCCCCCCCCCCCAACCTAATAGACACTTCACAGTTTTATGGACGACGCCTTAGGTATTGACCGGGTATAACAAGCAGCACGAACGAAACTGACCTTTGACGATACGGAGTGATTAGACCCACCACATGGCGTATTCATCGGTTTTCCAATACCGAAATTAGTATCTAAGGTAATATTAGTTGCTACTTTGATGTATTATGTAAACAAATTGCTTCACTATGCCGTCTTGGGAACTTGCATATTATTCATGAAAATCTACTACTTACAGGATAAGGTATAATTTTGCGGCTTTATTTTATTTATTTATTTATTTATCATAAACTTATGTTTACTTTAATGTATGTGTAATAAATCCGAACTGAATTTGATGCCTTAATAAACAATGTTTTCCCGGTAATGCAGGTTATTTTAATTCCTTAAGAATGGTACCACCTACTTTTTTATTATTATTAGATTCTTGGATTTTGAAACGTATTCATTATATCATATCACACAATCGTCGCACACAATTACAAACCCTAATATACTATTAATCGCCTTTTACGGCATGCAAGGAATACAGTTGGCTCAATATATTTAAGTCAAAGACCAACATACGTCTAAAGATTTTTGATTTTTTTAAATCCATCCTATCCAGATTAACTATCAAAAATATATTTGACAGCCTAAACAATTGATTTACACGAAAGAGGACTATTTTTCAAAGCTAGCTTTAAGGCAAATTCTCCAATCGCGTGGCAAAGATATGTGCAGCCGTCTTTGCAACGGGTCTAGGTCTAGTCTGCAACTAGGTCTTTAGGCGGATTGTGGAACATTATTATGACTGAACACGTCATGGTTGTCGCCTGCCCGTGAGCAAACGTATGTTTTATTCAGGGGAATCGATACCATAACGGAGGGCGATTGATTCACTACCGAACAGCGGTTGGTAACATGTACATTAAAGGCAGGACATAGGAAAGTGGATTGTGGGCGGAGACGGCTTTTAATTGGGAACGATAGCCAAGTATAGGTATACCGGGGTATGGTCAGAAAAAGTAACTAGTTCTCATGCTCTTTTCAATGTATAAAGATTATGGGTTTGTCTTATTTTGCTGATTGTAGCTCAATGTACACTCGCCCTAAATTCAAGAGGCTCCTCTTGAATATGAGGGGGGTTCAAATCCAGGCACGTACCTCTGGGGTTTTAAAATAAAAGTACGTATTTATACCATCGACGGCAAGGGAAAACATCGTTATTAAACCTGTACAATAAAAAAATCTACGTAAAATCAGGTTCTCCAATTCGGCGAAGGTCTAATCGGCATTCGCTTTAAAGTAATTACCAGACTCGCTTTAATCATGGATCATGGTCTAAGCGGTTTAGCACGGGATATAACGGTAGGGAGATGATGATTTTACACCTGCACATATACCGATCAACTGTGATATAAGAACCCCATTCTGAATCTGAAGTTTGTCTTAAAAATTATGACCATTATGGCATTACTACACAAACACTTTAACAATTCAAGTGATGAATTAAAAAAATCAAATCGACTAATCACTTATTTTAGTGCATTTGATTGCACTTATTGCAGAGTATTTTGCTTAATGAGTTTCTTTTTTATTAAATATTTAAAACTCAGAAAGTAAAACTATACCAGACATATTTCACACTTTTCTACTCTTAAATATATTTTACCAAATAATTAAACTGCCATCACTAAGATTTTTTTCAAGTGGTAGCACACTATTACCTCGCCATAAACCTTATAATATGTGTTATCGCATGTATGCCATTTCCTCGTACATTAATGAACAAAAATTAAGTCGTAGGTCTTCTTTTTCGTAGTTAAGAACAATATCTCTTGATCCCGTGTGTTTTCGCCGCAAGAACGGAAAAATGTTTTATGCCGGCAGTTTAATATTGAATTTGGACGGGTAACGACGGCTGCCCATGCTTATTGAACCACGTAACATTACGAGCTAACATACAATCACGGTTTTTGGAGGTACAATACTTGATATTTATTAGAATTGGTTGCAAATAAACCGCTAAAATTAACTCAATGCTATACCTACAATTAAACGTTTTAACTAAAAAGTTAAAGCTTTTTTAAGTCAAAACGAATACTGTTAAGCCGCAAGATATTAGACCAGATTTAATTTCAGTATAAATAATAAGTAAAATTTTTAATGTCATCATTATTTTATATAGATTTTATTTATATTGTTTTGGAATTTATTGTATATTAATATGGCAATCTCTTAAATTTGTAAATATAGGGTTGACTCTCAAACTGAAGAATTAGTACTTACTACTAATGTACTAATTTTCTTGTACCTAAGAGTTAACCGTACACCAGCAAGGTTTGAAGTACGAGTACCTATTTGTCAATTATAAGTAGTATCAAAAGTACGTCTGAAGGGCGAAGTATCCAGGATATTAAAGAACATGAGTTCACATAGTTTTTAGTTTAATGTCGATAGCGTTGGAACAATTCCGTACTTTTTCAATTCTATTGTAGCTTTTATATTTTTGAAAAATCCTGCACGAATTTCAAAGAGCAATCTTTACATAGTAAACACCACATTTGACTAACTTATTGCCGGTCTAATAATCTAATATCTCAGTAGTCTGAATTCAATATCAACTGATGCGTGTTCAAGTTATCGCTGATTCTGATATCGGTGCCTGGGATGTGCCCATCACGGAAATGAGCTATGCGCTTGATATGATAATGACAAATGTTCCGCGTGTGGTCAGCGATAACGTTCGGCTATTAGGATTGGGATTTATTTGGATTTGATTATTGAATTGGAACATTCAGCAGGTATTTAACAGGCTTTAAAGATCCTTAAACAGCTATTGTGTATTAAACTAAAAATTTAGGTAAAGCCTAATTGAAAAAAATATTCATTTGTCTCTATTTAAATTTGCTAATTTTCAAGGTAAAATCTACTATGTAGGTACTATCTACTGTGGCGACCGCGCCACAAGATAGTCACGGATTATAGTTCCAATAATACGTCAACCGATGAAGTTGTTCGAACATGCAGAAACGCCACGCATTCCTGCATCACGCTGACGAAGTTAATCTCGCCACTAAGTATATATATACAATACACCGCGACGGTTAGTTGGACCTAGGTCCCCGAGCAAGCAACATGTCGCGGAAGTACTTTCACTTTTAATGCGAGCGCGTAGTTCGCACAGTACCATGCTTATTTTGCAAATAATGTTTAGACTTTTTATATAAATAGTGTTGATGGAAATGTAACATTTTATTATTAAATTTTTTTGTTACTTGAAATCTTCCGGGACAAATGCAAGAATAAGCAAAATAAATTGTAAACATACATACGTTATATTATATGCCGTGGGGAGAAGGCAGATATCACATCCTTCCATTTGCTACGACCTTGATATAAGCTTTTTCCTTCTTCCGCACTCCTCGCTGATACTGAATTATTGTATTCATACTGAGTTCTATATACCGATATTTTTGTGAAATAAAGTTTTATATGTGTACGATTATGGCACAAAACTTTTGCTCCTTCTAGACTTATATTTCGAATTCAAATTCAAAATTACATAGACTTAAAAAAAAACAATCATAAATAGTCAATATACATAAAAAGAATAGAAATCATACTACTATTGGTTGGGAAAGTAGATTCTATCGATATATAGAAGAAACCGGTAAGATTTTTTTTTCCTAATATCTAATGATATTAAATGATCTATCAAGCATATAACCAACTAGCAGGGCCCCGCGGTTTCACCCGCATAGTTCCCGTTTCTGTAGGAATATGAGGATAAAATATAGCCTATGTTACTTCCGGACAATGTAGCTTTCCAATGGTAAAAGATTTTTTGAAATCTGCACAGTATTTTGTGAGTTTATTCATTACAAACATACACACACACACAAAAATACAAATCTTTCCTCCTTATAATATTAGTATAGATAGAGTAGTAATGTGTCATTTAGTAACTTCACCAAATACGTCTTTCCTTTCCGTCACTGACAGTTTTGGAATTTCGTCTATATTACCACTTATATTTGACTGATTTATATTCACATTAACAGTCTGGGTCGTTACAATCCCTAAAATATGGTTGAGTGAAACGATGGCTGACACATACGTCATACTTGGGAACAGATGCCGCCTTTGGGGGCCGGTCTGCTCTAGTCGGGTCAAGTTTTTAGTTTGTAATTTATACAGTTTTACTTTGATACTCTACAACAGACCCACATTAAAACATGGTTCAAAGTTAATTTGATTCATACACCATTGTATAAATTGAGTTAAAAAGAGTAACTACCGAGTTTCTTGCCGGATTCTTCTCGGTAGGTACAACATTCCGAACTGGTGGTAGAATCATGTTGCTTTACTTGCATTTGTCGATTTAAAAGTGTTTCCTTGAAACCTATATAAATATAGAATATTTTGACTTTTGACTATTCAATTATGGACCTTAAGGAGGCTGCATATATTAATATGAGGGAGAAAAATAAACCTTGTTACTTCATAACTTCATAGACTATGTACTGGAAGATTAAACTATGTAGGTTAAGCGCTCGGTGGTAAAATTAAATACTGACTTGTAATTGCTGTCATAATTTGTTGTGAAATAAACTAGGCGCGGCGAGTTTTATGAGTTGGCGAACAAGTAAAAGCCATTATTTGCGCCATTTCGGCGAACTTCGGTCTGAGTTCGCCATCGAGTTCGCGCCAACTTTCTGATCGTGGATGATGAAATGTATTAACAGGAAATGTTCCGGGCTGTTTCTGGTTGACCCGAAACGCCTTGGACATTATTTCAGTCGTAATTCCAACGATGATTATTAAAAGTGTAAAATAACTTTTCGAATTCTTGTTAAAGATGTTCCAAATGGGAAGTTTGTGATAATTTTAAAAAAATTCAGCCTAAATATTATTATCAATGATGTAAGCGAGCTAGTTGTAAAATTTGGTTAAGTTCTATGTAGAGATTTTATTTTATACATATACACACGAATCAACTTAGCCAAAATCCACTTATATATTCGTTGTACAAAACAAAAATTATAATAAAATGTTTATTTGAAAGAATTTCAACACTGTCAACAAAATGTCAATTATAAAGACTTTATTAATTAAGTAGTCCATTATGCCAAAATCATCAAATTATCGGTTTGTGTTCAGGTCTTTACATTACATTCTTTAACGATAAAAAAAATACAAAAGTATCAAGACCGAGATCTAAACCTTTGGCCCAAAACCACTCTAATCACTAATCCGGATCTTGTCTGAAGCGAAAGCTTCATGACTTTATTTTAATCCCAAATATTAACGAAGCCTCATGTTTATCGCTATAACGAAAGTTACCCAATAGTTAAAACGTTTTCGCTCCTAAATAATTTACATAAAAGGCATTTTATAACGATACGCTTATTGTTGGCTTAGGACTGTGGATCAATATGGCTCAATTAATTGGATCAAGTTTTTCCGAGAGATAATTGGTCCGTTCAAATCAGGGAATGCTTAATTAAACGGAAAGGGGAAATGGTATATGGGTAAAATAACGATAGAATAACAGACTGCAAAGGTTAATGGAACGATTGACCTGTTGAATAGGGATATGATAACTTAGATCAAAGCTGCTCAACCTTTTGAAAAGCCGGGCAGAATTGATAATTTGGAAACGTTCAGAGGTCCACGGAATGTTTCTATAACTGTTTTACCTTTATTACTTTACTGTTATCAATAAACCAATGAGTTAAATTCTATATTCTGAAATTCAAAAACTGGATAACGCGTGTCAATCAGAAATCGCCAGCGAGCAACAACATTGCCCGCGTGCCTGAGTTTGAGCACCTTAGATAGTGCTAAATGGATACAGTGATAAATTGACCTGGTCTCTAAGGGTATTGGAGTCACAAACCAAATAATGTTGCCTTGTGGTTTAAAAAGAAGCCAGGTGATAACTATTCGTGGAGACCTTTACAGTTAATAACTCATCATTCATACTCAAATTCACAAGTAATCGTCAAAATGAATTATCTAATTAACTGCTAACTAACATTATCCTATTTACATATATCTTGTACAATAATGTCCATTAAAGACATAACAGTTTCTACAACTTAATAATACATTCACAAAATCTGGAAACGTGGTCTAAGCTGACATTAAAATAGGATAGAACGCCAGAAAATGTGATAACGATAACTGGGCGCAGATTTCATAACATCAAAGCCTCAAAAACTCAATCCAGAATATCTAAGTAACATAAGCCTGTATATTAACAGGTGGGAAAGTAAAAAGCGAATTAGTGGATTAAAAAGCTTATCGCAGCGTCCCACTGATATTTACCAGGTTTTTAGAATAACATTTATTTGTTGTAAGATGTAATGTGAAGATAAGCGGAATAAACTTTTCGTATTGTAGGTTCACCGCAGCCGCATTGCGTAGAATGTTAATGGGAACCACTTCGTTACATTAAAGGGATATTGTAGGAAATCAAGTAAATAAGTGTTTGTTTTTTTGCTGTCCCCTTGCTAAGTAACGTTTATTGACTTCCGTTTACTACTAGGTTCAATTACGTAAAATGGGCTTAAACACTACCAATTTTCAACATTTGTGAATTTGGCATTAGTATGATGTGATTATACGACACACTTAACTGGCTGGTTTATCTAATCATTTTTAAACATACATACATAACATCACGCCCATAATCCCCGAAGGGGTAGGCAGAGTCAAATGGGCAGCATGCCCCTTCAACCACATTCAGCCAAAAATAAAGCCGGGCTGGGTTAGATGGAAAATTGTGAAAAAGCAGTGACAAGCGGCTAACCTGTCGCCTACACAATCACACACCCAAAAGCCCTTAAACCATTAGTCGCCTTTTACGACATGCTAGGCAAAAACCACAGTTGGCACATTCTTTTTTTTTTGTCCCAAATCAACATGGGCCAAGTCCCAGACCAACATGAGACTAAACAATAAACAGTAAAAAAAATAATTTGACGTAAATAAAATGATAAATTAATGATTGCCCTAAATAAGGTTATTTTTTAAATCATCAATTATTTTGGTAAGTGATTGTGTATACTTGTCATCAAACATTAATTAGAACTTAGATTTAAAAAATTTAGGAGAAGGTAAGCATTTAAGAATCGTATGCGTCAAAATGTTGATCGAACCCATTAATGCTATCGCACCGTAAAAAAAACATTGCCATATTACCATTCAAAGACAGACATTTGGAAGTCACTTTTTCGATGCATAAATAAACAATAGACGCATAAGCCATTTGCATGTGAGGCTGGCACGGGCGGAGTTTCGTTCGGTGTAAAATCCCTTTGTACCATCCCTAAGCGGCGTTGTGGGTGAGCGAACAATGTGGGTACTCGCGTGTGCTAGGGATGCCATCAATATTAACGACCTGTGTTACTGACGTATTTAGAAAGAAAAAGCTTTTGGGAATACAATGAACTGAAAAATATATACAAGTATATAAAATTAATGAATCAGTTAATGAAAAAATATACTGATGGCGCTGTTGGTTTAATGGTTTAAACTGACGGAGAGGACCGCAAGTTCCATTCATGCTCGGGGGTACGACAGTTGTTGATGAAATAAGTGTTGGTTTCGGATCTTGAGTTTGTGATATATTCGTTTATTTTGATTTACCTGACATGATGATGGCTTACTTATGTAGAAATCAGATCAATTATTGTGATGCGATCTAATATTTAGCTGAGATTTTTCATTGCGCTAAAAAAAACTAGTTTACATAATATAATTACGGATTTAATATTGTAAAGTTTAATAAGAGTCGACATCAAATATTTTACATAACGAAGGACGCATAACTATTACATACTTCATTATAGGTTTTAGAAACTCACCCAATAAAAGTTAACATGACTTTATAGTCTATATGTCCACCCAGACAGGTGAAATATACTCAGTTTAAAGAGCTCAAACTTTTAACTATGTTATACATTATAAATGTGTTACAATTACAGCCGAGATTGTATATAACAGCAAAACATTGTGTTTATGATTACGATGCTGATTATTATGTATAATACATAATCATAACACAAAAAAACCTTATAAAAAGAATGGTCTTACATATAACTAATTTAACTATGACCTGTCGTTTATCAATCAATTAAGAATAACTTTAAAATATAAAATAAACAGACAAAAAAAACAGAACACAAAATACTCGGTGCCAAAACGATATTTCCAAAAGTTCTATACATTTATACAATGATACATATAAATACGTAGCTATTCTATGTTGTCATCGGCAACCCTACTGCCTCAGGATAGGAAAATAAAAGTTCTGTAAGCGTAAAATTAGTTTTTTCCCCTTTCCACGACTGTATGAACTGGAAAAACGCTCCGGCTATAGTTACCGGGAAAGTTGATCCTGCGACAAAGAAACTGCCAATGGGTTTTGATGTTTCGTGTTGCGACTTTTGGCGTGCTGGAGAAAATATTAGTGGTGACAAATTTTACCTATTGTATATATTATGATGTCGACGTACAACGTAGTGTTTTCGTCTATATTATATCTATAATATCAAAATGTATCGCTGAATGTGTTGCTAAGCGGAAATCTCGAGAATAGCTGAACCGATTTCGCTAATTATTTTTTAGTTGTGTTTTTCATTATCAGTTAAGGTTCTTATGAAAGAAAAAAATTAAAAAGTACCACAAGAAAAAAAAAATAGGTATTGAAAATCTGAGAACGGGGCGTTACGAAGTGCGCCGGGTCAGCTAGTTGAAGTTGAAGAAGCGGTGATGTAGGTATAGGTATCATTACTAACCATTGCAGTTTTTATTTAGTTTAATATTTTTCCCTAAGTGTTCATCCAAAATCCACCTTAATTTTATCTAACTAGTATATATGTATTATATAATAGAATAGAATAAAATGAAAAGAATGTTTTTTATTGCCAGAAACTGTGTTACAAAAGGTGGTTACATATAATTTACATAAGTTTCAACAGTTACCCATACCGGGTATGCAATATAAAAGTTAAATCAATTAGATTAAATAAAATGTTTAGTACCAATATATACATTTAGGTTGTAGAAAACGTTTACTGTCAACTATTTCTTAAGCTCTCTCTTTTATATTGTTGATGAGCAACGTAGAGTTCACGTCTATATTATATTTAGAATATAAGAAGCTTTAATGTATATGTATCTGACTCACCATTGTAGAAATTTTTAATAATAGGAATTTTGTAGCAGGAAAAGATATTGTCAGGTAAATTGTTATCTTAGGGCTATTCACATCAACAGGTTATTTAGACTACGTTTTAGCTTTATTTTATCCGTATGGTTATGTATAAATAAATAAAAGAAATACATATATACATAACTTCACGCCCGCAATCCCTGAAAAGGTAGGCAGAATCAAAGGGCAGCCGGCCGCTTTAACCACATTCAGCCAAAAATAAAACTGGGCTGGGTTAGATAGAAAAAAGTTGGTGTAGATTTTGGGTTTGTTCACAAAGTAAAAAAGAAAAAAACAAATAAGTGTCTTACCATGAGTCCTGACTTTAAATTTTTCTAACAATATAAATGTTTATAAATCCTATGTAAGTAGATAAAACAATTTAACACGTTTATTCATTTTACATTTTTATACAAAATACAAAATATATGAACCTCATTACCCTTCGCCTTTGAAAACACCTTTACTTCAAAGGCGGTAACACGCAATCGCTACATATGAATGATTATGACATAAAAATTATATGCTTGTTGAAGTTTATATTACCACTGTATTATCAAATACAATATTATAGCACGTTATATAAGGTTTTTAGTACTTTAGAATGTTACTCGCTGATAAAGTAGCTTTCCATTGGTGAAATAATTATTCAAAACGGTCCAATAGTTTTGGAGCCAATTCGATACAAACTTGGTTTGAGCAACTTGGTTAAAAAAAATTCGTTAAATAAAATAAGTTTCGAAAGGGTTTGCTGAGACCAAGAACGAGTTTACGTTTAGCAAAAAAAATTTGCTAAGTTCGTAAAAAAAATATAAGTTGCCTTTGACATTACAGGTACATTCTTTAAAACATAGAAACGTTGTGGCATTGTTGATCTATGATGATCCGTCTCACCGGTCTATGAGAGTGTTTAAAAAAGAAAAATATACATACATACAAATTGAGAACCTCCTCCTTTTTGAAGTCGGTTAAAAAGAGAGAGCACATGCTCTGTCTTTTTATTCACAAGTATCTAGCACATGCTCTCTCTTTTTATTCACAAGTATCTAGCACATGCTCTCTCTTTTTATTCACAAGTATCTAGCACATGCTCTCTCTTTTTATTCACAAATTCACAAGTATCTAGCACATGCTCTCTCTTTTTATTCACAAGTATCTAGCACATGCTCTCTCTTTTTATTCACAAGTATCTAGCACATGCTCTCTCTTTTTATTCACAAGTATCTAGCACATGCTCTCTCTTTTTATTCACAAGTATCTAGCACATGCTCTCTCTTTTTATTCACAAGTATCTAGCACATGCTCTCTCTTTTTATTCACAAGTATCTAGCACATGCTCTCTCTTTTTATTCACAAGTATCTAGCACATGCTCTCTCTTTTTATTCACAAGTATCTAGCACATGCTCTCTCTTTTTATTCACAAGTATCTAGCACATGCTCTCTCTTTTTATTCACAAGTATCTAGCACATGCTCTCTCTTTTTATTCACAAGTATCTAGCACATGCTCTCTCTTTTTGTTCACAAGTATCTAGCACATGCTCTCTCTTTTTGTTCACAAGTATCTAGCACATGCTCTTTCTTTTTATTCACAAGTATCTAGTACATTCTCTCTCTTTTTATTCACAAGTATCTAGCACATGCTCTTTCTTTTTATTCACAAGTATCTAGCACATGCTCTCTCTTTTTATTCACAAGTATCTAGCACATGCTCTCTCTTTTTATTCACAAGTATCTAGCACATGCTCTCTCTTTTTATTCACAAGTATCTAGCACATGCTCTCTCTTTTTATTCACAAGTATCTAGCACATGCTCTCTCTTTTTATTCACAAGTATCTAGCACATGCTCTCTCTTTTTATTCACAAGTATCTAGCACATGCTCTCTCTTTTTATTCACAAGTATCTAGCACATGCTCTCTCTTTTTATTCACAAGTGTCTAGCACATGCTCTCTCTTTTTATTCACAAGTATCTAGCACATGCTCTCTCTTTTTATTCACAAGTATCTAGCACATGCTCTCTCTTTTTATTCACAAGTATCTAGCACATGCTCTCTCTTTTTATTCACAAGTGTCTACACACAAGTATCTACGCAAACACATGTGTGTTTACGTAGATACTTGTGTACTATAATACATCCTGCGTAGTTGACTAATCCGTTTTGAGATTGGCCGCCGTGGCTAAAATCGGTTCGAAGGATTATCTATATTATTTTATAATGTATCAAGTAACATTAAAAGTGACGTGTTTTCATATTTATCGTCTCCATATTTATGCACCTAATAATTATTGAAATGATAATGAATTCTCATATTCAACATCTCGATATTTGTACTCTATTTGTTACGCTTTCACGCGAAAAGTACTGCATAGATTTTAATGAAACTTTGCAATAGTAAAGCTTATACATTAGAATAACACATAAGCTATGTTTCATCAATTTACCACAAGCAACGCCGCGTGCAGAAGCTAGTAGTTATTTATATTAACAAACACAAGACAAGTAGATATTTCTGCGACGGCGCGTCAAATTGTGATAACATTTTGAGGTGCATTGTTCCTAAGACAATAGAAGCTGAAGTTGGCTCACGAATGGCACCACATCCATTGATTCTGTGCCAGCTACGGGACTTGCTACATCGACTGACAGCTTGGGTAATAGTGCTGAAACATTCTCAAAGCTTCATCGATTCGATAATCTTAATATTTTTCCATGTTTTTTTATGCAAAATTCACTTTAATTTTTATCGTGATTATTATTATTATCTGAGGCTCGGGGTGGGAAGGGTGTTAAAACTATGGCCATCTGACCTTAATAACCTTTAAAGAAATCCTATTACGAACTTCTCCACCGTCAAGCAGGTAGCATAAATGTGTAGGTGCTAAAAAGAAAGAAAACATAGGTATTTCACAGCACACAATATAATATATAGGAAAATAAAGTCACAGAATTGTCCTGTAGTTAATAATCCTGTAATGTTAATATTTTTCCACTTTTCTTCATCCGGAATTTACCATTGCTAGTCAAATGCTATGCACAGTTTTGAAACCTTTCTCACAAATGAATTAATTCTTTCGACGTGAGTTTATGGATTGCGTGACGACCGCGACCCACCCTTTAGAATGCCCTAAGTGACTTGGCCTCTTTCTTAGTCATCTAGGAACTAGTTAGAACGATGCCAATTAGGCCTGCCAACCACCGGAAAATACATTATACCATTTTTTATTTGCCTCGTTATGATCGAGGAGCCTCGCAACGATTCGGATCGTACTATGTTCTGTTGTAACGATCAAGACTGATGTTTTTGCAAGAATAACTAAGATTACGATTTATCCATTTGACTTCAAGCACGATCTCTTAAACGAAAAAAGCTGTTACAAGTTTTTTTTTATCATACAATATACCACATTTCAATTCAATTCAATACATAAAAGTAACATTTTAAACATACTTACTATCTCATCCATAATCTCCAAAGGATAAGCACATTTCAATGCAAAGAGTGGCAAGAATTTATTTAAATTTCCAGAATAGATTTTAGTTGAGTTTGGTGGAAAAAAAAAAACAACACAGTTATTACTCGCCCCACGGTTTCACTCGCGTAGTTCCCGGTCCCGGGAATACGGGAATAAAATAAAGCCTATGTTACTCACTGATAAAGTAGCTTTCCATTGGTGAAAGAATTATTCAAATCGGTCTTGTAGTTTCGGAGCCTATTCGATACAAACAAACAAACAATTAAATCTTTCCTCTTTATAATATTAGTAAAGATTTAAGTCTCAGAACAATAAGGTACAACTATTTAACGCAATATGTGAACGTGAATGAATGAATGAACAATATGTTTTCACAAAATAATGTTTATCGATTTTCTTTGCGCTTAAGGATGACCGTTGTCGTCTTCTGTATCATTTGTCACAAAGTCAAAGTCAACTATATAGTTACGACCGCTACCACTAATGTTATACAGGTATCTATTACGTCTGAGCTCACAATAATGTGCCATAGTCGACACAGCATCATACCGCATCCCTACCGCAGTTATGAGCTATAATGCGTATCAGTTAATTGAATTCTATTGTTCAGACCATGCGGCTGAATGTTGGCTCGCTCGAAGTTTCAACTGCCGTTGTGCGTAAGTTTCGTTAACGGCTGCTATAATACTCAAGACACGCTAACGAAATCATTGTATAAGTCCTTAATCAACAATGTACCTAACTACGTAACGATCTTAACTCCGAAGTTTGTAATTTTGGGACTGAATTACGTTTGCTAATCGTTTTTTCATAGTTTTCTGCGAAGCACAGTATTTATTTTAAATATGCCAGTTTAAAAATAAAATTCATAACTCATATTCCTAGCGTTATGTTAGGAGTCATAAAAATCGTAGAGCTTGTATGAAAAGGATTATGAATGTTGAAGAGGCGAGTGAGGTGTGTAAGGATCGTGCCATATGGCGTTCGGTTCTCTCTGCCTACCCCGCTAGGGAAGTGGCGTGAAGTTTAGTTAGTTAGTTAGTTAGTTATGTCCCGTACTTAGACGGGGTTCGCTTAGACCATGATCCAGGAATTAGCGAGTCTGGTAGTTACATTAAAGCGACTGCCGATCTGACCTTCGTAAACCTATGATAGGGGAACCAGACGGTTTTTGAATCATGGTTAGAGTTCTTTGAATTTACCGGTTTCATCACGATGTTTTCCCTCACCCTCGGACTAGTGGTATAAATACGTACATAGATTTGTAAAATCCAGAGGTACGTGCTCGGGTTTGAACCCGCACACCTAATTACAAGGCGCGTGTGCTTATCATTGAGCTACCAACGCCCTAAAAAATGAATCCATAAAAAAATTAATTTCGTTTATGGACAGAAATAAAATCCAAAAAATATTTTTGTAGATACCTCACTACTATACTGGAGCGTTGCTTAAAAAATTTCTTGATATTATTTAACCATAATTTAAATGTTGAAACAAGTCAAAAGTCTAAATAATGTAATACAAGTCCCGGTTTTTTTCAGTGTTAATCATTCGAACATGACTAAAAAACGTATCTTTTGATAGAAAGCTTTTTAGAATAATATATGTAGATGAAATTTTCCGTTCCGTTCCATTTAACCGCCTGACCAATTTAAATTCACCTTGAATTGTATGATTTTCCTGACCTAACTTTATAACAATAGAAAATTACAAAAAACAGCCTACTTTGCTTATACTTTCCTTTTAAAGGGCTTAAAATCTGTATTATAACAAAGAATAGTCCATTACTTTCTTACAAATCTTTGCAGACAGTGAGATCAGAAATATGAATGAGGTCACAACTTCGAAATTTGATGTCAATAAAGCTTAATGTTTCGGACATTTAGCCCCTTTTCCGCGAGTACTTTGCTTTATTAGAGAATCAAGAATATTCAGGAGTTGTATGAGAGACGAATCAATAAAGGCTCAAGATGATTGAACGAATTAATTTCAGTTAAATTTAAATATAGTGATGTTATTTATTTTGTTTTGGAACTTCTGAATCGATGGTATCCTTTAAAAATGTAGGACCTGGATAGAAATAATATACTAAAATAATATAAAAAAATATTTCAGTGTTAGATAGCCCATTTATTGAGGATGCCTAGGCTATATTACATCAATCATAAACGCCCGGTGAAACCGCAGGGAGCTAGTTTACAAATACATTATTAGCTAGAAGTTTTCGAAAAGAAAGAAATAATTTTGTATGATTCATATAAAAAAAAAACATGAATATGCATATAAATTCAAGCAAATTGTTGATTCGGCTTAAATTATTTATATTACACGAATCTTACTTTACACATTCTTATCATAATATTTTATCATAGGCTTTTAAAAGACCCAAGTACATTTTCACCGGTACCTTTTTTGTTCATGAACCAACTTTCTCAGTAATTCTCAAAGTTGTGGCGGTTACAAATTATGAAACTTTTTCAGGTAATTCGGTCGTGAAGCAGAACAATAAACTCTGGTCTTGAGTCTGATATGTATTGTTAACTGTATACAGAAATGTATATGTATTTTATTTATTATGTATGTGTTTTATGTATACCTATATGTTTTTGCTCATACATACGATGATGTTGTATCACGCCCATAATCCCCATAGGGGTAGGCTGAGACAAAGAGGCAGCAGGCCCCTTTAACCACATTCAGCCAAAAACGAAACTGGACTGGTTTAGATGGAAAAATTTGAAGAAGTAGTGACAAGTGGCTAGCCTTTCGCCCACACAATCACATACCCAAAACCCGATACACCATTAGACGTCTTCTAAGACATGCTAGGCAATAACCACAGTTGGCAAATTCTTTTTAAGTCCCAGACCAACACGGGACTTGCTTAATAGTAAAGTGACCTAACTTATTTTTTTTTGTATATATATTTAATTCAATATTACGAAGCGATAGTACGGACGGTAGCTCAATGGTAAGGACACGCCCCCCCATAACCGAGGTATGCTGGTTCAAACCTATTTATTGCACTAGCTCGGCGGTGAGGAAAAATATCGTGATGAAACCTGCAAATTCAAACAACTTTGGATTTGTAACCATGATCCAAAAATTGTCTGGTTCCCCTATCTTAGGGTTACGAAGGTCAGATCGGAGGTCGCTTCAATGTAATTACCAGACTCGTTAAATCCTAGATCATGGTCTAAAGCGGACCTCGTCTAAGCACGGGACATAACGCTAGGAAGATGTTGATTAAATTAATATTAAGTGTTAAACATTTTGGTTTATTTTTCATCAGCAGCATATTTTGAGTTAAAGATCACTTTAATACTAAGCATGCGAATCGTGATTGTCAAGTGGGTATACCGACATACGTGCTACGTGGGTAGAACGTATGTCCTAGGTATGAACCTACTCACGTAGAAACTTGATAAGATAACCTAAATTTACCTGCACCATGTGTATAATAAATCCGTTAGGCTATTACATCTTGTGATATAATTTCAGATTATAAACCCTAATGTACAAGGCAAAGTCGTATGATAGGTCAAAGGGTTAATATGTTTTTCGATTTCGTTTTTCGTAGCTGTTTATACAGAACTTGACTGGCTTTATACTTTTTTTTTTTAAGTGGAGTAAATTATATATTTTCAACCAACCGCTTTAAAAGCCAGGGCCGGATTGAAAGTGGAACAAGTAAAAAAAAAACGTCAGATTATTTTTTATTTCTAATCGCCATGGCAGACGAGCAAGAATGCCTCGAAACCAAAGGTCGCGGGTTTCAATCCCGCTAAGAGCAAATGTCCATGTGACGAACATGGTTATTTGTATTCAAGTCTTGTTAGTTATGGTGTTTATACAATTTTATCTAGTTACCAAAGTTCAAACATAAACGCTCATTCTTTCGTTAGGAAATTATATAATCCCAATTGATGTATATCTTCCTAGCGTTATGTCCCGTGCTTAGACGGGGTCCGCTTGGACCATGATCCAGTATTTAGCGAGTCTTGTAATTACATTGAAGCGACTGCCAATCTGACCTTTGTAACCCTAAAATAGGGGAACCAGACAATTTTTGGATCATGGTTACAAATTCAAAGTTGTTTGAATTTGCAGGTTTCCTCACGATGTTTTCCCTCACCGTCGAGCTAGTGGTATAAATATGTACATAGATTTGAAAAATCTAGAGGTACATGCCCGGGTTTGAACCCGCACTCCTCGGTTAAGAGGCGCGTGTCCTAACCATTGAGCTACCACTGCTACCAATTGATGTATGAGTCAAATAATTTGTCTGTTTATTTTAACTTAACCGGGACGAAGTCGCGAGAAAACAACTTGAATCAATGCGAGCAAGGTAGCCTAAATATCATCATCATCTTCCTAGCGTTATGTCCCGTGCTTAGACGGGGTCCGCTTTCAAGGTAGCCTAAATATCTAGTTTACAATAATTGTGTTAGGTGTGTAGGCGAGTTAACTTTTCACCACCAAACCAATTTTCCATCTATCCCATGCCAGTTTTATTTTTGGGCTGAATATGGTTAAAGGGGCTTGCTGCCCCTTTGACTCTGCCATTCCTTCGGGGATTATGGGCGTGATGTTATGTTTTAGTTATGTCTCTTCCGAACATATAACGTGTATAATGGTAGTTATAGTACTAGTTTATACTGCTCTCCCGAATCCATACGTAGCTCATATCTGGCGCTATCAGACGCGCGTGTTATCGCCTAGCCCACATTTCACGCGGTTATGTCCCAATTTGAATACGTCACAATTACTGTCAAACCTATGCTGGTATTGGTACGTGGCTATGGAAACACCATTCATGAAATTGTTAGTGATAAAGAGATTCGGTACAGTTTTACCATTTATTGTTGATGATTTTAAATGGTTATTATATGAAATACTATATTCTACCCGCAGCATTAATCACGTGGTATATCGATAGCCTATCTGTTAATCTAATATAATGTCAATCTGGGTAATTTATTATTTATATTCTTATAATGTATGGGCTATATTATGGTGAAGTTTCATAAAAATCCATAAAATAGTTTTTAAATGATAGATTAATAAACATCCACACATACATACATACTTTTGCATTTTGAAGTGATTATTTACTGTTCTATTCATCGGTAAAAAAATGTTTATTTAATAATTGAAGGATGATCCGTTTAGACCTTTTAACACTCAATTGGCTATGATTAAACAGGAGCTTTTATCTGGTTCCCCTATCTTAAGGTCAGACGAGATTCGCTTAGGATATAGCCAGCCGCTAAATCTAGAGAAGAACAGGACTTAACGCTACGAAGAAGAATAATTTCTTAATATAGTCCGCCGCATTGTGATATGGTTTATCTTATTTCTATTTCTTGTCGTTAATAGATACGAAATTAGCGTAGATACGAAAGTTTCTTATAACTAGCCGAAAGGCTAATGTTTTTAAACCACGTAGCACGTATCTATGCAAATTAATTTCGATCAGTAAAATGAAATCCAATTTAGCCCTTGCGCATTTTAATTTTGCAGTGCATCCTAATCCTTGAAAGCAAACCTTCGCATACTATACAGGAGTTAATATTCTCAGTTGAACAAGAGTCGGCTTTGTTTGTGTACGCGAACAAACGCAGAGCTCATTCGCATGATGGTAGGTCCTGCACTGGGGGTAGGAAGCAACAGCACATCTATTGGAATTAGCTATAGACTAGCTCTGTTACCGGCGACTTCGTCTGTGGAGTTGAACAAAAATGTTTGTGCCTATTGTAGAATTTATACACGCAATACGGTACACGAAGTTTCATGTTTAATTTTTGAGCGGGACAATTATTTTTCTAAATTAATTGTAGCTTAAGGTACTCCTTGTAACATCTAACATCGTTTCTATTTGGGAGTAAAACTGTCGAATAAATTGTTTCCGGTTCGGACCAGTTGAAAGAATGGATGGCGAAAGATTGACTAAACAGATATACAATGCGAAAGTGGAAGGATGTAGGAGCCGCGGAAGGCCCAGGCTCACCTACCACGACCAGATTAGCCGTGTATTAACAGAAGGTGATATTAGGAGTCATAAAAACCGGAGAGCTTGTATGAAAAGCATTATGAATGTTGAAGAAGCGAGTGAGGTGTGTAAGGATCGTGCTATATGGCGTCAGGTTCTCTATGCCTACCCCGCTAGGGACATGGCGTGACGTTTAGTTAGTTAGTTGTAAACTTTAGGTATATAAAAACATTTATTTTGTTATAAATACAGTATACAATATTGTGAATTTACATTTAATAAAAACACATTATTATTTTATCATACATACACTTTTTTATAAATAGTTGAATTTTACATGGTCCTGATAGGTTTGAATGTGAGAGATGAAAAAGTAATGAAGACCTGCATTGCGATTGTTATGGATGGGTATAATTTCACAGCCTTTCGTTTCGTGGTCGGTATCTGACCACGAAACCATACTAAACCACAATTGCCTCTTAACATATCAATTTTAATATATCATAATGCAATTATTGGGAGCCCAATGACACATCAATGTCAATTGCATTAAGCTCGTGGGAGCTTTCACGCCGCCTAGGTAATAAGATAATAATTATGTAAATAGCATCATTATAATAATGAAATGAAAGTAACCACCTGGGAATAAGGGTATAATGTTAAACGGTAATTAAGGTATAAAGTTCAAATAGAAACAATAATTATTGTTTTTGTGGCTTTACTAGCGGCACGGCTGCGGGATTCCGGGATATCCCGGAATATGTTGACAGATCCCGCCCCCAGAGATTGGAATTTATATTTTTGACGAAAGAACTAAATGTCATCACAGTCTGCTAAGGTATAATATAGGTGCCATACTTTGTGACACCTATTTCGGCATCTAGTATTTAAAAATAGGTATCTATTCGATTACTCAATATTGGTCTAGCTTAGGACACATCGGGTTCTGCCTAATTTCTGACCAACGGGCCCGTCAAAGCCCGTTGGTCAAGTGGTTCGAGACTCTGGCCACGAAACCGAGAGTCGCGGGTTCGAATTTCGCTAGGGGCAATTGTTTTGTGTGATGAACATGGACATTTATTCCTGAGTAATGAGTGTTTATAAAAGTATTTAAGTATGCCTTTTCATTCACCTAGTATCCATAACACAAGCATATAAGCTTAGTTTGGAACTAGAGAATCGGTTTGTAAATCTGGAGCATTCATTTATTATTTATTACTTACACTATTATAATAGTGTAACTAGTACATATTGCATTGCCTCATAATTTACCACAATACAGCCTTAGTTCCATGAAAACATGCTACATTTTCCACCAACTGACCACAAGGACATTTTTCAGTGTCGCCGTACAAACTACGGGATGAATTTTACCTACTTGCAGCCTTTGAGGTTGCGAAACCAGTTTTTTGTCATTTAAGAGCTTTAAGCTATGGAATGTTCATATTACGTTAGCATTCCTACATTTTTGTGCATCTCATAGTTTTGGCAAATATGCAAGTATTTTTAATGTGTACTTTATTTGAACTTTTAGTGATATGCCACATATGCTCTTAAAACATGGTATGTTTTACCATGTAGGTTCCAATGTTAAAGTTGATGCGACAACAATATCAAGGATGAACTTGGACCTGTGTCGCCTACCTAAGGGCGCGAAGGTCAAATAGTATGCAATCACACTACCTAAATCTAATATCCTAATATGAAACCTAATTAAACCACAAATGAATAAAGATCTAGACTGGAGTTACTTAAAAAAAAAATCAATTGAATTAAGAACCTCCCCTTTTTTTAAAAGTTGGTTAAAAGGCTCTTTCTTTTTTTAAAGAATAAGTGGATTTTACATAAAAAACACCATATAAACATATCAATAACAGTGTCGTCTACTATTACCCAATTTGACTTGGCCGAGACGCTGCCGTGCACAATACTGTCCGTTCTGGAAAGGAACAAATCGCCGGCATTTCTCCGGTCCCCTCGCAGCGTTTATTAGGTGAATAACTGACGTATATCCCTATTTACGAGTGGCTAGAGGAATTTTGTAATGAAAGCCTGCTTCTTAAGCAATGGTCATGAATAGGCATTCATGACGTGTATAAAGACTTTATTTTTACTGACTAATCCTGCTTGGGAAAAAGTTAAAACTAGACTTAAGACTGTAGAGTTCAAATTTTTTACTAACTTCCCCTAACTAGGATTTAATTATCTTCATCTTCCTTTCTTGTCCCATGTTGGTCTGGGACTTAAAACAAATGTGCCAACTGTGTTCTTTGCCTAGCATGTCATAAAAGGCGACTAATGGTATTTCGGGATTTGGGTATGTGATTGTGTGGGCGACAAGCTAGCCCCTTGTCACTACTTTTTCCTATTTTTCCATCTAACCCAGCCCAGTTTTATATTAATGTGGTTAAAGGGGCCTGCTGTCCCTTTGACTCTGCCTACCCCTTCGTGGATTACGGGCGTGAAGTTATGTATCTTCCTTACTCCCTTTCTCAGATTAGGACCGGGACATAGCGCCGATCTAAACTTCGTAACCCTTCAATACAGACCCAGACTTTAACGTTCATAGTATAAGGAAATTGGATGAGCAGGTTTCTTCACTGTATTTCCCCTTATCGCTAAGCTAGTATTATAAATTTATATTTACACCATAGATTTAGAATTTTTTGACTACGCAAAAGATACATAAAGCGTGGGAGTGAGAAATCCTGCTGAAATACAAACCGCCCGAGAGAAAAAGAGACAGCGAATGAAGTACCTATATGTCAATGTTTTTGCGAGTAAGAGGCCATAGCGTCCCGGTCTATTCTACGTCGCAGTGAAATTTGTGCATTTATGTATTAAACTTTGGATTATAATCGAGAATATTAAATGTGAAATTGAGGTGACTTGTTCTGTACGTGATTGTAATGTTACACGGCGGAATAATCCGAATAAATACACTTTTCACAGGTAAATACGATTTTATCATTAGATTTTTTCAAACCATATTTTGTCAAATTGTTGCTAGTAATCAGTTTATAAAAATATGTTTACAATAGTATATTGATTACAATTTATCTTTCTAAGTAAACATCGTAATTATAATCAGAATTGGGGAAAATATTGTGTAAAATAGTAAATAGTTTGGTTACGCTAGTGCTTGACAAAGCGGTGACGTCACGAGTATCGATAAAAACTTAATCGTCTTTTAGCGACATCATGACATGAATACAAAGTTATTTAGCCAAGTTATGTTGAAATATAATTATATTCACATTGGGAACTTATTATCTCCGTAAATTTGTTAGAGTAACTGATAATTTTTCTAGGTTTCCAGCATTGTGTAAAAAGTGGATGCGGACTATAGACAGACCAGATTGGACTCCCAGTAAGAACTCCACTATCTGTAGCAAACATTTTGACGGCAAATGACGGCAGCAAAAAAAATTGTTGCACTACATATTATTTTTAAATAACTAAATGTAACCAAATTAAAAGTTGCTAATATATTATTTGTTTCATTTCATTCCATCAATCAAAGCAAAAGTCATATCTTTTTGTCTTAGTATAAATCATAGAACATATTTATATTTTTTTAATTTTTTACACGCTGAATATACGAAGAATTTTACCATCTCATTGTTTATAGAACTGCTTAGAATGAGATTTCTTACCGACTAATTCCAATTTACCTAATATATACAACTACTGATTTCAGTCAATGCCATAAATAATTAATCAAAAGTATAAAAAAGCGTTTTAAATACGTATATTATTAGTATACAACTGAATCAGTCGATAATGTGAAAGTGCGTCTTTGACAACACTATTTTTAACTCACACATAGACGTCATCCAACACATGCTTAAATTTATTTTGGTCATGTCTCCGAGCCGTCTTTGTGTATCTTGTACATCCTAAATCTATGATTTACACATACATACATACACACCATTACGGCTGCACTTCTCAAAGGGTTGGCAGATACCACCTGTATTTATTCTAGATAATCTAGAACGTGCCTTAGTTTTATTCCAGACCTGTCGCATGGAAGGTTCGAGCACTTACCAGTGGCAAAAAAAAATCATGTCTACCAACCGCATATTACATAAACATCGTAACTTATACGTTACATACACAGACAATATACCTCATTTACAATCTTAATATGACAACCTTCCATCCAAGTCATCCGCAATTAATAAAACGTGCCACACCCTAATTAAAACCTCATTAAAAATGGAACATAGGCTTAACGAGCGAAGTGTGTACTCCGCATCCGCCTCATCATTCATCATCAAACATTAATTACGCGATACAAATACCACTGTGATTACTGCAAACGGTTATTACGGCTCCTAGAACTAAATATTAACAATCACCATCTTTAGTTAGAATTAGGCTGAACGGGCTACAAATTTTCCAGTTTATTTGTAATACCACTTTTTTTTTTGGTCGGTTTTTTTTTGTGGTCTCATCGCAATAATTTCTGAGAAATGGTATGCAGGATTTACATTAATAGCTTATTAATGTATAGCAGCCTCCATGGTTTCACTCACGTAGTTCCAGTTTCCATGGGAATACGGGGATGAAATATAGCTTATAAATATTACTCGCTGATAAAATAGCTTCCCATTGGTGAAATAAATTTTAAGATCGTTTCAGAAGTGTCGGAGCCTATTCAATGCAAACAAATATTTCGTCTTTATAATATTAGCATGAAGTGTGGTTAGCGATGAACAAGTAAAGCATTTGTGTCATAGTTAGTGTGAATTTGCATTGAGATTTTCAGTCATCAAATATTAATTACGCGATACAAATTCCACTGTGATTACTGCAAACGGTATTACGGCTCCTAGACCCGCACTAAATGTTAACATTCACCATCATCAGTTAGAATTAATGCGTTAGTATGAACGGGCTACAAATTGTTTTGTGGTCTGATAGCAATAATTTCGGGGAACGCATGGTATGCAGGATTTACAATAATATCTTTATTAATGGATGTGTGGGTAACGATAGGTAAATAAGCTATAGTGACCTTAAATTTGCATAGTGTTTTGCGGGTCCTTATGTATAACATAGCAAATGTAGAAAATCATAGGTATACGAAATCGACATTGAACCTTTTTTACGTTATGAGAGTTACATTAAATATATGCCCAGTTAAGTATACAGTCATATTTATCTAAGTATTAGTTTTCTTGCATTGGTTAATTGATTAAAAAAGGGCGAGTTTTAGACTTAATATCTAGCCAAAACTGACAAAAATTCATCTCAATAATTAACTTATTTTACAATCATATATAGAAAAACCTATAATAAAACTAATACTAAAGCGGTAGTAGCTCAATGGTAAGGACACGCGCCTCATAACCGAGTGGTGCGGGTTCAAACCCGAGCACGTACCTCTTGTTTTTTTCAAATCTATGTACGTATTTATATACCACGTACTGAAAAAACATCGTAATATCATAAACTTTGGATTTGTAACCATGATCCAAAAATTATCTGGTTCCCTATCTTTTGGTTATAAAGGTCAGCTCGGCAGTAGCTTCAATGTAGGACTCGCTAAATCCTGGATCATGGTCTAAGCGGACCCTGTCTAAGCACGGGACATAACGCTAGTAAGATGAAGATGATGATGAAAATTAATACTAAAAAAGTTTAAAACAGGTTTTATACTAACATTTCACTGAAAGAAGAACAAAAGTATGGTTCAGAAAGAAAACATTCAGCACTAAAACTAATAAAAGAATTCGCTCTCCCTATTTTAAACTCAAAGTGTAAATTATTAGACAACATCGGCAGCATTTTCGAAACATTTTGACTCGATTAAATCCAACTTGGAAATAGCTGTGAAATGAAATCGGGAAAAACAAAAGAAAACTAACGGACGAAAGAGAATTTCGCGTCGACAAAACACTGATAAAATAAATATATCGTGTTCCGAGCGTCTGGATAAAGCATTTTGCCAAAATAAATATGGGATGCGTGGCAGATAATGACGTCTATTGTGTCGCTTATGTAATGAACATCTCGTGAAGGATGGACCCATCCTTACTCATATCATCATAAGTAGGTGGGTAATGGATCGGATATCATATTCATATTATTAGTAAAGACCCAGGTACCCACTTCGTATAGAAATGGAATGTGAATGGTATTCTTGTCCCTTGTTGGTCGGGGACATAAGAGTATGTACTGACTGCGTTCTTTGTCTAGCATATTGTAGGAGGCGACTAAAGGTAGATAGGCTAGAGTTGACTCAAAATTGTTTTCCAGTCCGTCAGTTAGATTATTGAAAAAATTGAATACGCATTTTTACCTTTATCTAAAACTCAAAAAATTACAAACTGCGCTTCAAAGATCTGAAGTGGGGCGCTTTTACGGCACTTGTTCCTAAAATTTTACGGAACGTCTGACGTCACGCGGACCTTTGACGCGTTGTATCTTCGTAATTTTTGTTTTGATGAACAAAAGAAAAATTACGTAAGCAGTATTTTTTGTAATCTCAATAATGGACTATATAATAATTTGACTTAACAGCCTATTGGGTTAGGTTCGTGATTATTAATGTAGGCGACCAGCTAGCCACTTGTAACTACTTTTTCACAATCTCTCCTAAAACCCAATTCATCGTTTTGTTTGTAAGTGATTTTAAATGCAGTTTTTTTACATGATGTGTATGCTTACAGCTGACGTCGTTAGGGTGTTCACTAGGGATTGCAATCCAGGGGCATTTTTATGGATAGACTATTATACATACAAATTATACAGGAGTAAATGTTCTAATAGGTATTTTATATAACTTGTTTTGGGGTAAGTATACCCAAACTTAAGTTCCCTAAAACAATCAATAAGCCTTAATTATATTCAGTGGAATAATTATCTAATCCTTTAGTCTACATTTCTTCTTTCTTCGCTAATGGTGCTTACAAGATAAGTTTCATGAACTTCTTCAGAAGTTTGCGTAATGTTTGAAATCTGCTGAGTTACGAACTATACGATGTTATTATCTGTTCTTACGTTGTAATGAAGTGAAACTTCACTAGTCTGTTTACGAACTTCTTATGACTTACTAGTTTAATACAATAAACCACCAGACCGCGTCTTTCGCTCTTGTATATTAAATAGGTAAAAGCACAAATATGTGAAACAAAACATCGATTCCTATATTTAAGAATCGATCTTTTTTTAGCACAGTGTTTATTATATTTGTTTTAAAACATCATACAATTTCACACGTTCTGATCCAAAGTAATAAGTTACGTTAAAATCAATGGAAATCTGGTCACCCTTATTCAAATTAAACACATTTCAAAACATTAAATTAAGATTGAATCCATATGACATTCGAATTTAGCAAAAAAAACTCAGTCATGTAACATAAACAATTATGATTGCCAATGTATCATACTAAGAGGTAAACGTATAGATGCAATAATTATAAATAAATAAATATCCGACATCACATACATTGATCTGACTCCAAGGTAAGCAGCTTAAGCACTTGTGTTACGGATATTAGAACCAACAGTGGTATTACAAATAATTACTTAAATATTGGATATTAACACTCAGACATAGAACAAACACAAGTATTCATCACACGAATGTTTGTCCTGGGTGGGGATCGAACCCACAATTCTTACCGCATGGGGCAGGGTCACTACCAAATGTGCCATCGAGCCAGTCAAAGTTATTAACCTTATCAATATTTGTCTAGGTACAACACTACCCTTAATGGTCGCGTAATGGAAATCGAAACCACTATCACCATTTACGACAGACCGACTCATTACACCCTATCATACTAAAATGTTTTCAACCCCGAATTCGTTTGCATTTTTCTGACTACCTTATTGCGCTACAATAAGAGTCATTTTTCTTTGGTAAGTTAGTATAGAGCTTTGGTCCAAATAGTATATATTAGATATAGATAGTTATGACATTGAAAATGTTTAGAGCATCGATTGACCTTTATTAACTTTGTAACTCAAAGTTCAGGTAATTTCTCCATTTACTACTGAAATGCAGGGGTGAAAAACCCGGTGTTTCGTGCAAATACAAATGTGTTAACCGTAAACAGTGTTAGTTGGCTTATTTAAGAAAATTAAGTTCTCTTTCATATCTTTAATATAAAATGGAAAATTATTGTTCTGAGACTTAAATCTATACTTATAATAAATCTGTAGAAAGGTCAATTCTGTATATGAAATATATTTTCAAAATAACTATCAGGGGGTGATTAGTGATCGAAACTGATGCCAAAAATGCAGTCAGTAAAATTTTTGTCTGTCTGTCTGTATGTTCCTTATAGAAACAAAAACTACTCGACGGATTTTAACGAAACTTAGTACAATTATTCTTCATACTCCTGGGCAGGTTATAGTATACTTTTCAGTACAATCAATAGGAGCAGAGTAGTGAAGGGAAATGTTGGGAAAACGGGAGAAGTTACTCCAATTTTCAAGCTTCCGTCGCGTGTGCACCCTTAATGGTTAAAGTTACATAGAAATTATGTATGACGGAAATAGTCTATATAATATTAACCATAAACGCGGGTTAGACCGCTGGCACAGCTAGTAATAAATATGTTTATTATACTTTTAACACTTTTTATTATCTAAATATGACGTAACCTATTAAATCTGTAATAGTGTTTCTATTTTTCCTCATCTTCGGCTGAATAAGAAATCGTAGTACCGCCAACCCATATTACTGGTAAGTCTGGAGAGACCCGACATCTTGTGCTACTCAAGATAATGTCCGCCAATCTGAAAATCCAATAAGTCTCCAGGCGCCATTGTGAGTAATTCTCGTGATTTGCTGAGTTCCCAAAATCCAGTCGGGAACAGACTATGAATTGTTCATTGCGTAATATGTGACTAAGTTGCGACTACGGATTTGTCCGCGTTTCAGCTTGTTACAAAATACCTTTCTGTGTTTTTTTTTTCTAAAAAAATTTCTAAAAATTTTAGGAAGCGCTTTTCTATTCATTCAGTTTAAATATAGATCAATTCCTTTCTAAGGTCTATTCAAGTTATACCCGACCCAACACACATTTCGATGGAGGCTGCACTCAAACGTCCCAAAACCGTCATAACCTTCTGAAAGGAGGTAAAGTGGTTTCAATGATCATTGTAGCGGTTACAATGCCCATTTACGCGCAATGGCCCACTTACGAGGCTAAGTGCGGAAAATATATGCCCAATTAACTAATTTATACCCATTTCATTAGCAACTACTTGTCTCGGTACCTATGAAGATCGATTATTCTGTAAACAGGCAGGGATTGAATCCTTGCTTTCGACGCAAAGTCTTAGACTGCAAACTGGACGACCGCAGGCGCGGCTTTAGTTCGTTTAGGTATCTGTATCTGTTAATCATATTTTATATGAATTATATACACAAATATATATATATATTTTTTATGAATGTAATATTAGCCATTATTACCTTAAAAATAATAAAGGTTTAGGTTTGTGTTTAATTTCCTATTGTTCGAGGCAGCATCACGTAGGACCCAATAAACCCCTAGAAAATAATCAAGGTGTTATCGTCTCAACAACTGAATCAAAGTGGGCCCAGTTTCCCATTATCTAATTAGAAAAGGGCAAACTGGTCCTTGGTCCCAGTTTGAGAAATCTGGTCCTTGGTCCCAATTTGAGAAATCTGGTCCTTGGTCCCAGTTTGAAAAAACTGGTCCTTGATCCCAGTTTGAGAAAACTGGTCCTTGGTCCCAGTTTGGGAAAACTGGTCCTTGGTCCCAGTTTGAGAAAACTGGTCCTTGGTTCCAGTTTGAGAAAACTGGTCCTTGGTCCCAGTTTGAGAAAACTGGTCCTTGGTCCCAGTTTGAGAAAACTCGTCCTTGGTCCAAGTTTAAGAAAACTGGTCATTAGTCCCAGTTTAAGACTGGGACGAGACGTTCCCTGAGACGCGGCGGGGGGGGGCGGCTAATACAAACTTAAGCATTACTATAGAGTCGCGCGAGCCGCGTGTAGTACTGCGCGAGCAACCGCGCCCACGTCCGCGGCCGTCCAGTTTGCAGTCTTAACCATTGCACCATTGGCTGTGAATATAATAGCTTTCAGATACGCTTCTGTATTCAGAAGTTTCCAAACCAATACTAGAGTTGGGAACAAGTTTCTATCTTTATAGGGGGACAAGTCGTTAAGACCTTGTGTTTTATATAACTTGAGAAAGCACTTATAAGCTTACTGCATATTCTTCGGGAAGTCATTTGGTCCAACTTTGTCGTCAATTATACACATAGTAAAATATTATCTATATAATAATACGTGAAGCAGAAACTTTGTACCCCTTTTTATGAGAATTACGTGGTCCATAGGAGTATGATATTTGACAGTAAAGTTTAAATGGAAATTGCAGAAAGCTAATATTTCATAAATAATTGAAAACCAAAATAATAATAATATCCGACTACATCACACACATCGATCTGACTCCGACCTAAGTAGCTTAAGCACTTGTGTTACGGATATCAGAATCAACAGTGGTATTACAAATATATACTTAAATATTGGATATTAACACCCAGACACAGAACAAACACATCGAACCCACTACTCTTGGCGCATGGGACATGGTCACTACCGAATGCGCAAACGAGCTAGTCAATCAAACAAATAATGCTCGTATTTCAACCAGTGGGCGATCACTAGTACTTATTATTCTGGTCTGGGACTTTAAAATAATGTGCTAACTGTTTTTCCTTGTCTAGCATGTCGTAAAAGGCAATGGTAAGTTTATCCGGTTTTGGATATGTGATTGTGTAGACGACGACCTAGCCCACTTGTCACTACGTTTTTACAATTTTCCATCTAACCCAGCCCAGTTTTATTTTAGGCTGAATGTGGTTAAAGAGGCCAAACCCTTAGGGGATTACGGGCGTGTAGTTATGTATGTGTATGTATGTATATTATACTTGGAAACTGGATTGCAATTTGATATTTTAATTCGTCTTTTTGGTCATACGCTTACTCAGGGTGAGTTGTTAAACGTAACGGCTTTCTAAGGCTGATTAAGGTCATTTTTAGGATCACCCATCCAAGTCTCGACTGTAAACTTTTACATCGTTATTCAACAATATAAATAAAGCGTTAGACACACATCTTGAATAAACCGATTATACATGTCCGCAATTATATTAAGCGCTGAGTGAGTTCTGAGCGTCACTCGAGTCTTTTAATTAAAACCAAACAACACTTTGTGTCGCTGTGTACTCGGTATAAGTATAAATAAACGTTTTACTTATTTGCGCAAACTTTCGCGATGTTTGTTTACTGTATTCAAATTTTAACGTTAATTATAAACGTAACATTACAAAAGGGTGTGCTTGTTATATTAACAAGTCTGTCACCTCAGTAATTAATGCAGCAAAGGAAAGTATCCTGGGTAAAAAGTCGATTCGTCGGTCGTCGTCGATATTTCGTCCGTCAGTTAGATATTATGAAAAAATAAATTAACTTATATTTTTCACTTTATCACACACCTATACAAAAAATTACAAAGATACAACGCATCAAAGTGCTGGGACAGTAACCCAAGTAATCCTAATAAAAATGAGTTCTTGATCAAGTACATAAATTAAATTATTTTGTATATTTTACCTATTGCTTATTCTTTGTTATTGTTATTTCTTTTTAGTCCATGAAGTACGTAAGTAGTTACGTGAAATAGAATAAAATAAATACAATATTTATAAGCGAGACTTTTCTCGTCGACACATAAAAGGGATCATATCTCTTTGACTGGCCAGCATAGCTAAACAATGTTTAACCTCAAAAATCTCTTTGATTCCAAATTCAAACATTTTCTCGTTCAAAATGGTTGCTCGAAATGTTTTTATTTTTTTAAATTCACGAAACATCGCTGCTAGTCAGCGTTCACAGCTCAGTAATTAAACGGCAATAATCGTTTGTTACGTTCGAGTTTTGTTTTTACATTTCCATTGACAATTTCTTTTCGAACGTCGCTGTGATTAATGTTTGGGGACGGAGAAGTGACGCGACGGCTTATCAATATGATTGTGAGTAATGAACGGATTCGAAAAAGTTACTTTAAAAATGAAAATGAGAACCACGTTTTACCTACCTCTTATGAACAGACATACGCTTTTAGGATTATTTTTAAAAGATTGACAGTTTATTTTTTATTATTTTGACCTGAATGAAACTACAAAATCAGATCGTTTGCGATTGCGAATACTACAAATAAATTATTACTTTAAGAATAAAGATTGTTTTAGAAAAGAATATAATTTTACAATAAAAAACAAGCTGAGTAGTAAGAGTGTAGAAAATAATCGTACCTACTTCCTACTAATATTATTTATTATAAACGCTAAAGTTTGTATGGAAAGATAGATGTATAGATGTTTGTTGATCTTTCACGCAAAAAATACTGTATTTTATTGAAACTTTTGAAAAATATAGCTGATATATACACCCGAGTAACATATAGGCAATGTTTTACTGATGTACCATGCGAGCGGGCAGTAGCTATATAACTATAAAATAATAGCATTTTGGGCGGTAATAGTGAGGACACGCGCCTTATAACCGAGGGGTGCGGGTTCAAACCCGAGCACATAACTCTGGTTTTCTCAAATCTACACAAATAGACACATTGGATTTGTAACCATGATCCAAAAAATAGGCTGGTCTTCCTATCTCAGGGGTGCAAAGGTCACATCACCGGACTCGCTAAATCCTGGATCATGGTCTTAGAGGACCCCGTCTAAGAACGAGACATAACGCTAGGAAATGATGTGTATTTGTGCCAGACGTACTAACGCTGCAAAACAGTAACTTATCCAAATTTAATCAAAACCTCTCTAAAAGACCAAATAACCGCAACTGCATCAAAGGTCCGTGTCTAAACAAACCGCAAATTAGTTCGCCAGTTCATTAGTTGCATTCCAACACTGCATTTCGACATCGCACCTATTTCACCGGGATGCCAACCAAGCTGAAATCTATCGCCTCTAAATCATACGAAAATGGGATCTGTTACATATGTATGTAGCATACATATGCTGAACCACTGCCAAGAATCTGCAGAACACCTGTGCTGGACGATTTGTTCGTCTTAACCATCATCTTCCTAGCGTTATGTTCCACGCATGGTCGGGGTTTTTTTTTATGACGCGGGGAAATGCGTTACGCTTCGTCACCCTACCCGGGGGGCAGGGTCGTTTGTGGGACTCCCGGAGGCCTCTGGAATTGGAGGCCCCTGCTCCGACCAAGGATGGAAAACGGCCGGGGTATACCTACTAAAAAACCGCGGTACCCCTCATCGCTCGAGTGGAGGGGACGTTGCGGGTATGGCTGAGCCTTTACATTCTTAGACCATGATTCAGGATTTAGCAAGTCTGGTAACCTTTAAGTAAGGGAGCCAAGGAATTTAGATCATGGTTATACACTCATAGTTGCTTGAATTTTTGCATTCAAACATATGGTTTTACCACGATGTTTTCCTTTACCACCGAGCTAGTGGTTACAATCTTGCTAATATATAAACGCGAAAGTTTGTACGGATGGATGGATGTCTGGATGTTTGTAATTCTTTCACGCAAAAAGCACTGCATGGGTTTTAATGAAACTTTGCAATAGTATAGCTTACACCTTAGAATAACACAAAACATAAGCTATGTTTCATCGATATACCATCGAGCAAAGCCGCGGGCAGAAGCTAGAATGGACATAGATTTGAAAAATCTAGAGGAACGTGTCCAGGTTTTAATGCGCACCCCGCTATCCTCTTTTAATGTGTTCTTCTTAATACAAGTCGATCGCGATTTTATAATCTTTTCGTTTTATATGACGTTTTCTTTCCTCTAACGGAATAAAAATTCCGTGCGTTAATCTTAATCAATGTTTATACGTGTCGCAATTTCGGCGAATTCCTTTGCGCTGTTAAAGCATATTTAAGTGACTTATGTGCAAAAAACGGAACAATGAAACACCGCTCAGTAGTACGAAAAGTAACTGATTGCTTAATACCGACGTCTAATACTTAGGTACCATATTTTTGGATGCCAACTGATGAAGCAAAATAAAATAAATAATAAATAAATAGACTACGTCACAAACATTGACTCCGAGGCGGATATCAGGATCAACAGTGGTATTACAAATATATACTAATATAAAAAAAATATAAAAAAAAATCAATGTTTACACCCAGACACAGAATAAACACAAGTAAGTATTCATTATACGAATGTTTGTTCTGGGTGGGGATTGAACCCACAACTCTTGGCGCATGGGGCAGGGTCACTACCGAATGAGCCATCAAGCCAGTCGAAATCAACAAATACCTTATAAGTATACCAGGTATATAGGTTTCACTAGCTCTTCGCCTACACAGTCACAAATCTAGGGTTGCCATCTCCAAAATTTGGCAACCAGGACAAGACGCGTGAAAACCCCGGATTTTAGAGCCCAGAACCCGGACATGCCAACAGATTTTTTTAAACATAGTGTAATAAAAACAGTTGAAAATTATAATGAATTTAGCGGGTCGGTTAGTTGGTTGATTGCGGCGTGCGGGCACAGTGCTTGTGTTGGGGTGGCCCAAGACTTTACATTTTCAAACCCGGACTACAAATGAAGCCCCGCCGCAACCCTACACAAATCCAATACCCTAAACACTTTGAGGCGTCCATTAAGACATGCTGAACAAGAAACACAGCTACTGGGTATGTTATTTTAGTTTTTGTTCGTATAATATAATTGGATTGATGATGGCTCTTTGAATTCGCACATATGTACGACTAAAAAACTTTTTGACTGGCCCGCTGGTCGAGTGGTCAGAAACCCTGGCCACGAAACCGAGGGTCTTGGGTTCGAATTCCGCTAGGGGCAAATGTTTCGCGTGATGCACATTTGTACTCGAGTCATGGATGTTTATAAATATATTTAAGTACCTATATCTATCGCTTCACCTAGTATCCGTAGCATAAGCACAAGCTTAATTTGGGACTAGGGAATTAGGGTGTAAGTCTGGAGAATTTATTATTTATTTATTGAAAAGACTTACCTATACATAGTTTACAACATACTCCTTGTTTCGGGAGACACAATGTGAAACATATTTGTAGGCAATACTTTTATTTCCTTCGTCATTCTCAGTGTTTAAGTAGTTAGTGGCAAAACGAGAAAACACAAATGCTTCTGTCAAATGCAAAGGTTTTTGATGTCCATTTCGGGTATGTTTAACACATAGATAACTGAAAGGAGTTCGGTGTGAATTGTTTTATGTGGGATCCATATTCCTCCTTACTTACCATAGTGCTAATGATGAGTTTTTTTTTTTAATTTAAGTGTAAAATACGTGCTCGGATATAGGACCAGGTGCGTGTCCATTCAACAATGATCTGAATTGGGGATGATGCCTGCATTAAAAAACTATAATTCTATTTAGTCCGTCAGTTAGATTATACAAAAATACTAGACACATATAACAACAAACAAAATATAACATCACGCCCATAATCCCCGAAGGGGAAGGCAGAGTCAAAGGGGTAGCATGCCCTTCAACCACATTCAGCCAAAAATAAAGTCGGGCTGGGTTAGATGGATAATTGTGAAGAAGCAGTGACAAGCGGCTAACCTGTGGCCTACACAATCACACACCCAAAACCCGCTAAACAATTAGTCGCCTTTTACGACATGCTAGGCAAGAACCACAGTTGGCATATTTTTTTTAAGTCCCAGACCAACATGGGATAGTGGGCTGGGTTGGATGGAAAGCTGTGCAAAAGGAGTGACAAGTGGCTAGCTCGTCGCCTACTCAGTCGCATACCCAAAAGCCCGTAAACCATTAGTCGCCTTTTACGACATACTAGGCAAGAACCACAGTTGGCACATTCTTTTTTTTTTGTCCCAGATCAACATGGGCCAAGTCCCAGACCAACATAGGACTAGACACATATATTTCGCTTAATCAAATAAACAAAAAATAACAAAGATAAAGAGCATTACAGTTTTGGAGTGGGGGTTTGCGACGTCACTATAGTATTTAGTAAAGATTGTACGAAAGCGCGACATCACGCGCTACTTGAATGCATTGTATCTTCGTCAATGTTTGTTAGACAAATAAATAAAATTCACAAAGAGACTGCTAGAAAAACAATAGGTACTTTGTATCAAAATAAAATTAGAATTCTAAACTTGAATACAAAAATAATAAAAGGTGAAATTATTTATATACCTACAATTAATGAGGCCAGCGTCGGCAACACCGCTATCGTACTACAAAGCAAGCTGCTAGGTTTTTGGATAATCTAAAGGACAAATAAATAAACTAAGCAGTATTTCCTTTGAAATACTGCTAAATTTAGCAACTAAACTTAAATTTAAGTGTAAAATCGCATACGAATACAACCTAATTTAACACAAACGTGGAGTCTCAGTGCAAAAGCCTTTACACCAATACCTTTCCGCTCGTAAATTCGTCTAAAAGAGCATCTCTACATTCGTATGCCGTCGAAAACCCGTCGAAAACAATAAGTGCAACATTGAACCTTATTGCAACGTAATAACGAACACTAGTGACTATTTCATAGGTCCGTATATTAAGAGAATCTCCTACGAATGCTCTAAAAATATACAATATTGGACCTTATTGCAATAGGATAAGACTCAAGTATATATGTTGTGGCTCGTAGATGAATACTAGCACAATCCCGAAACTTGAAGCAGTACACATAGAGTAAGTTAACCGGGTTCTCGCTAACAAATCCCGGGAATAATTGCAGTTAATTACTTACCTTTGATCTCCTTAATGAAGTAGTTGCACCAAATGGATATAAATTAGTACAGATGCTGCCGTTATTTCTTAAATTATAGATATTTTAATACAGCGGCTCCATTTGCGTATACTGTGGTACGTTACAAAGATTTCTTCGACCTTCCCGCGGGATCGACCATCTATATCGGTTTTGGGAGCTGTTCTCACTCCTCGATTAGGGTTCAGGTTTGAAATAATACGCTGGTTACGTTCGTACAGTCTCGGGTGTATTTTGGCGGCAAAAGTCTCTCTTTTACAATTGACATTTCGTGACACTTTATTTTGACGTCAGACGCGATCGGTCCGAATCGCTTGTAGGTTGTAGCCACACCACCCCCCCACGGAGAAAAACAAGGTGAAAGGAAACAGTTTATTATTAAAAATAATGGAAATTGTCGCTATCCTTGAACCTAACCTGGCGGCCAGACCGAGTAGTATAGTGGTTATGAAGAAGAATACCATCTGCAGGAGCAGGAGCAGGTGCAGGTGCAGGTGCCGAATCATGAGTAGGCACGGTTTTTTTTTTGTGGAGACAACTCGGATTTTTCTGTGATTCTGATTCTGGGTCAGCGTTTAGGAAAGCTGGTTTGATGCGATCCATGCTGACAACCATCTTTTTTCCTTTTATATTGATGGTTATGGTTTTGCCGTCCTTCGTGCGTTCTAGGATTGCGTAAGGTCCTGTGTAAGGTGGTTGCAGGGACGCCCGGACGGTGTCGTCACGCAGAAACACGTGTGTGGCTGACTCTAAATTCTTGGAGATAAACACTGACTTATTACTGTGGTGTGAGGCAGGAGTAGGTCTCAACTGTACCATGTGTTGGCGAAGGTGGGTTACGAAATGTGCTATGTCTTCGGTGCGGTGTGCAGCTGGTGGGGGTACAATGAGTTCGCCAGGTAGGCGTAGTGGTTCGCCGTAGACTAGCTCGGCTGGAGAACAGTCCAGATCTTCTTTAAGGGCGGCGCGCATCCCTAGGAGGACCAGAGGCAGCTTCTTTTGCCAAGTGTCTTCATGACACATGAGGGCGGCCTTAAGTTGGCGATGCATCCGTTCAACGAGGCCGTTAGCACATGGGTGGTAACTAGTGGTACGGATGCGCTTGGATCCACATATATCCATGAGGGCCAGAAATAGAGCGGATTCAAATTGTCGCCCTTGGTCGGTGGTCACGATAGTTGGAGCGCCGAAACGAGAAACCCATCCCTGGAAAAAAGTCTCCGCACATTCTTCTGCTGTCATGTTGGCCATCGGCCACGCTTCTGGCCAGCGTGTGAATCTGTCTACTGCTGTTAGGCAGTACTGATATCCTCTGCTGGAAGGTAGGGGGCCGATTATGTCAATGTGAACGTGATAAAAACGCCTAGAAGGTTTAGGGAAGGCACCTAGGGCTGTGGAAGTGTGCCTGGTGACTTTACAGCGTTGGCAGGCGAGACAGGTTCGTGCCCATTCCCGGCAGTCTTTTCTTATTGAAAGCCAAACGTAACGATCAGTTACGAGGCGGGTGGTAGCTCGTACCCCAGGGTGGCTGAGATTATGTACTTTATTGAAAGCGGGTCGACGAAATGGAGGGGTCAGATAAGGTCGAGGTTTGCCTGTTGAAACATCGCATATGATGGAAATGTTAGTGCCTGGAACATTAACGGCAACCAATTTTAGACCAGAATTGCTTTTTTGTAGATCAGCGAGCTCTTGGTCAGTTTCTTGCGACTTTGCTAATTCGCTGTAGTCCTGATCTAGCGATATGGTTTCAATTCGAGACATTGCGTCTGCTACGATATTGTCTTCACCCTTGATATATTGAATATCGGTTGTGAACTGGCCGATAAAAGATAATTGGTTCAGTTGGGATGGTGGAAGTTTTTCTCGACGCTGAGCGAAGGCGTACAGCAGCGGTTTGTGGTCGGTGAATATGGTGACATGTTGAACCTCCAGAATGTGACGAAAATGCTGCACGCTTTCGTACACCGCCAGTAGTTCGCGGTAATAGGCTGGCCACTGCGTTTGCTGCGGAGACAGCTTTTTGCTAAAGAATGCGAGCGGGCACCATTGATGGTTTACCTGCTGTTGAAGACAAGAGCCAATGTGGATGCTGGAAGCGTCGGTAAACAGACCGAGTGGAGCATTGCTGATCGGGTGTTGTAACAATGTGGCCTTTGACAAACTCGTCTTACAGGCGTCGAAATGCTTTAAAAGTTCGGGCGTCCATAGAAATGGTTTGGCCCCTTTACCATCTATTTTGACCAAAGCGTTGATGATCGGCACCTGGAATTGAGCTGCGCTTGGCACGAAGCGACGGTAATAGTTTAGCATGCCAAGAAAACGGCGCACGCCTTGTACTGTTTTGGGGGGCGGGAAATCTAGGAGGGCTTGGATGCGCTCTTTTGGTGGCCTAGTTCCGGCTGCGCTGATATGATGTCCTAGAAATATGACTTCTTTTGCGCCAAGAACACATTTAGCCGGGTTAACCACGACGCCATATTCTTGTAGACGTTTGAAGAGGGTCCTAAGATGTTCCTGATGTTGTATTTCATCCTTGGAAAAAACTAGTATGTCGTCCACATAAGGGAATACAAAATCGAGGCCACGAGTGACCTCATCGATGAATCTTTGAAATGTCTGTCCCGCATTTCTTAACCCGAAGGTCATGAAGGGAAATTCAAAGAGGCCAAACGGGGTGACGATGGCGGTTTTCGGAATATCCTGCTCCCGTACTGAGATCTGATTATAGGCTTTCACTAGATCTATAGTACTAAAGAGGTTAGCTCCAGCTAAATTGTGCGTGAAATCATTGATATGCCGTACAGGATACCGGTCCGGGACGGTCCTGGCGTTCAAGCCACGGTAGTCGCCGCACGGACGCCAAGTCTGGTCTTTTTTGAGGGCCATGTGTAATGGTGATGCCCAAGCACTTTGAGAAGGTCTTGCAGTACCATTCCGAACCATATCCTCGAACTCCTTTTTAGCGGCAATTAATTTTTGGGGGGCTAGACGGCGAGGGCGGCAGGATATAGGTGGACCATCGGTTGTTTGGATATGATGGACGGTATCATGTTTAATCACCCGAGGTAAGCCGGGAGGCCGGGTAATGTCTGGGAACTCAGCGAGCACTTGTGCAAAAATTGAGTTTCCAGCGACCACAGCTTTCACACTATGTTGTTCCGACTGAGCTATTGACGCTGCTGTGTATAATCCAGTGGTTCCGTCAATGAGGCGTTTATGTCTACAGTCTGGGAGTAAATTGTAGTAGCTGAGGAAGTCGGATCCAATGATCGGTGTTCCTACGTCTGCCACCACAAAGTTCCAATGGAAATCTCGGCGGAGGCCTAATTTGAGTTGTAAAGAAATGCATCCATAAGTCGCAATGGAGCTTCCGTTTGCGGCGTTAAGAGTATAATCCGCTATAGAACGACGGTCCTTTAGAAAACGTCGAGGAAAACAACACAGGTCAGAGCCAGTGTCAATGAGATACTGGTGTTTCGATTCCTGGTCTGTAATAAAAAGGCGGCGGCTGGTGGGGAGACAATCGGTTGCCGCCACTACTGATTGTCGCTGTGGTTTCCCTGCTTCCAGCTACAGGGCTTGGTACATTTGGTAGCTTTATCCGCAAACTTCCAATGGTACCAACACAGTTTTGGTCTCAAAGGGGTGCTGTCACGTGATTGGCGACTAGTTGGCCGGTTACGGGAGCGGCTACGTTGAGGATCGGAGGAGAGTGCTGCAACTTGTCTGCCCAGGTCTTCGATTTTCTGAAGTAACATGTCTATGGGCGGCGCTGGTGATATCGCATGGATTTGTGTGTTCGGGCCTGCTACCTCAGCTACCTTGTCGGCGAGCTCAGCGACTTTGTCCAAACTAAGCTCGGCCTGCGAGGCTAGAATGGCTTGGACATGTGCAGGGAGTCGGCGCATCCAAAGTTGGCGTAGCATGTTGTCATCTGAAAGCACAGTGCCAGCCAAAGATCTCAGATGCCGTAGGAACTGAGAAGGCCTCCTATCACCTAGTTCCTCTTCGCTAATGAGTTGGCGAACTCTCTGCTCTTCGGACATGGACAAGCGTCTAATCAGCTCAGATTTTAATTTAAGATAGCGCTCTCCAATTCTGGGAGGGTCAGTAATTATGTCCTCGACTTCAGCAGCTAACCTCTGGTCCAGATGAGCGATGATATAATTAAACATTGTACTGTCCGATGTTATACCTGCTATGTTAAACTGCGCTTCTGCTTGAGAAAACCAGATGTTGGGGCGGTCGGACCAGAAGGTAGGTAGTTTAATTGCTACACGTGCTACTTCTGGTTTTGGGTTGGCTGAATTTGCCAAACGCTCCTGCAGAATGGCATTTTCCCGTTGTAGGTTTTCTAATTGTATCCTTAGGTCCTCCTCGGCCATGACTAACTATAGGTAGAAGGATATGCAACAATACAGATATTTTCTTATTTTTTATTCACGAGGATTCAGTGTCCTTGTATATACACAGTTGGCTTAGTAGTTTAAATTATCTAATTATGTTAAAGCACTGCCTACTGCCAGTATTTAACTTATGAAATGTAGTTAGCAAAAGTAAATCTTAATTAATATTAAATTATTTTTAAATGTTATAAACAATTGTAGTTAGATAAATCTGAGGTAATAGGATTAGTAACTTGTTCAAAAACTTACCATACTATCTGCCTGTTCCCCTGGGGGTGGTGTGGTCACTCACATTAAATATTATAAGTGTAATAACAAAGTTTTCTTTTTTTTTTTTTTACTAAGTAATAATAAAATAATGTTGAGAAAACAATGATATTATGAATATTCAGACAAGACAAAGAAATTGTTTAAGGACACAGGTAGCACTGAAACACAAGCACAACAATTGGTAGTCGCAGATGGAATATCCATAGGGGAGATTTTGAACAACACTTTGCAGATTTAAATAATAGTTAGTAGGTTAAGGCAGACTTTAGTAGTTATGATTTAAAAAATAAAAACCATGCTCATGCTAGTGTAATAGGCGGGGGACGCTAACGCATTTATCAGACGTAGTGCTTCCAGGAGTAGAAACCAAATCACTTAAACTGGTATATGCCATGCACCATTCCACCAAAAGGCCTACAGCAACGATTTTCGGTCTCTTCTTATGGCGAAAACATGCGAGCGTGAAGCCGTTGCGTCGACTAGGCTGGAACCACTTTGGGGCGTCAGCGGCGGCTTTGCGCTTACGGGGCTGCGAGTTTCAGGTGCTCCGAGGCTCGTTACTTCGCGAGTGTGGTACCGTCGTTATTGCCCTCTTCAATTTGGTACGTTATAGACCCAGGAGGTCGCCGGCAAGGTACGGCAGATTCACCGAGCTCGCGTGGTTGGGAGGCGAGCTTTATGAGACTGAGGTCGCGTGTATTATGTAATTCCAATTCAATTGGACGTCGGGGTCACCACTTTGGGAGCTGTTCTCACTCCTCGATTAGGGTTCAGGTTTGAAATAATACGCTGGTTACGTTCGTACAGTCTCGGGTGTATTTTGGCGGCAAAAGTCTCTCTTTTACAATTGACATTTCGTGACACTTTATTTTGACGTCAGACGCGATCGGTCCGAATCGCTTGTAGGTTGTAGCCACACGGTATAAAAAAATAGCATTTATTAAGTACCGCGACGTATGCTGAGCGGAGACTTTTTAAGTTCTACACATTTCACTCGTTTATAATGTTATTCTGTAATTTTAAACATTTGTCTGTATATTAAATAATAATAAATAATTTGATAGTTAATAGAACGAGAGTTTTTTGACCCAGTATTATCCCCTATTGGTTAAAGGATTGTGGGAGTATCATCAATAAAAAAAAAAAAGATTTATGAGGCACTAAGCAACTTATGTATACGGTATCAATGTAAGGACCATCGGTAGAATTTTTCTTGTATAAGAACTATGATGCAATAAATGATGTTAACCTCTCTTTCAGCTGCAGCCGAAGGGCACTGGATCAGAAGGAAAGAGGCGTTGCGAGCTCGCAGAGGAGCCACTAACAGAGGACAGAGAAGACATCGAATAAGAAGACAAATAGGTAAATTAAATCTTCTTAATTTTTGTGGTCATGCCCAAAATACCAAACTATTGATCTGTGTATGATTCGCTCTGAGATAATGAAGGCTCTTTCACCTCTTCTGTAAGCTTCAGTCCAATCACCAACTCTGTCAATCGTTTGTGAAAATCGTGATGTAACCCCGCTAGGGAAGTGGCGTGAAGTTTAGTTAGTTAGTTAGTGATGTAACTTTTAAATAAGTCTCACAATATGTTTATAGTTTGCGTGTCGTGTTGCTCAGGGCCACGACTGTTTTCGTAATTGTTATACTTTTTAGGGTTTCGTACCCTAAGGGTAAAACCCTTTTACTAAGACTCTGCTGTGCGTCCGTCCGTGCGTCCGTCTGTCTGTCATCAGGCTGTATCTCATGCACCGTGATAGCTAGACAGTTGAAATTTGCACACATGATGTATTTCTGTTGCCCCTACAACAAAAAATACTAAAAATAGAATAAAACAAATAATAAAGGGGGGCTCCCACACAGCAAACGTGACTTTTTTGACGTTTTTTGCTCGATATTAATAACGGCAATAGATAGACGCTTTAAATATTCACAGAATATTTAGTTGTATATTCACTTTAAAAATAAATAATGCAATTAAAATAAAATAAATATTTAAGGGGATTCCCATGCAAATGTAAGTTTTATGCCGTTTTTCTCGATATTGGTACGGAACCCTTCGTGAGTAAGTCCGACTCGCACTTGTTTAAGATTATTTGTTATTACAACAGCTTGCGATACGATCTGTGTTACAAAGCGCGTTTCTTTACACGCGTCAAAAGACTCATAGCTCCCTACTTGTACTCAGTGGCGTAGTCACACTGTTTGGAACATGGGCTCCAATCGGTGTGACTACATATACCTAACTATGCCTACTTGGTAATTTCGTCGAGCGAGGTTCTCGCTTAATGACATTTTTTTTTTATGAGAGGACATCGGTAGTTGGCCGAAGGCGGCCTTTACTACCTACCGGACTGACGGGAGAACGGGAAACTCTCACCCCTAAAATTTTAGCAACAGCCTGAGGACGCCCCCTATGGGTTTCGAACCTCGGCTCAGGACGTTGCTGGAGAGGGCAGACGCACGTACGTTTGGGGGTAGAAGCAACCGGGTGTGGGCCGGTTACGCGAATAAGGACCTAGCGGGGGCGGCGCGACGCGAGTCCTCGCCGGCGAGGACGGAACGACGGGCGACTTGAAGTGTTGGACTGTGTTGCGAGCTGCTGAGCTGACGTCATGGGTAGCTGGATTGCGTCGTCGGGGTCTAGGAGAACGTTCTTAGGTCAACGCTTTCTATGGGAGACTACGGGAGGGAGCTTAATGACAGTATTCGATTTGGATGTTATATCATAGGGGCGTTCACTGTACTGGAGGGCCATCGGAGGCCCCTTCCAAGCCTATGGAGTTCCGCCGTTTCTGCCACCCTTAAGTTAGGTACACCACTGATCGTACCTATGACAATAAGCATAACAATCCATCTTTTAAAAGCAGATGAAACTACAACATTGTTAACTAATTGAAAACAAACATTCTTATGCATTAATTGAGTTGTTTTTCAACAAACATAAAGTTCAATATTTTCTGTGAAAATATCACGAGCACATCTCTTGGACGGCACCGGTTTACTTTACTGTTCGCAGGGTTATCTCACGTTGTGTGAAAGCATAAATTAGCATAATGAATTAATTGCAATAAGGCTATTCTCTAAGCTTATCAACACATACAACTAAGAATAGCTAATTAGACTTTGACTTTAATGGTAAGCTTATTTTGATTATGCACCATCTCTTGTCTTATATTATTACTAGCTGTTTCCGGCGACTTCACCCGCGTAGACTAATATTTCTGTATCCTATAGAAACTGTTCATTTTTCCGGGATAAAAAGTAGCCTATATGTTATTCCACACTATAATCTATCTCTGTCCCAAATTTCATCCATATCCGTTAAGCAGTGAAGAAGTAACAAACATACTTACACACACACTCACAAACTTTCGCATTTATAATATTAGAGTGATAGTGTGATTTTATCAGGATCTAACACTATCTCTACGGAATTTTAAAAACAAATCAGTTGCTTTAATTTATCATAATGGAACAAAATTATACATTCGATACTGACTCCTCTATTCCGTTTCTGTGTATAAGGAGCAATGAGATTTGAGACAATTTGGAATTAAATAAATAAATATCAGACTATATCACATATATTGATCTAACTCTGAGGTAAGTAGCTTAAGCACTTGTGTTACGGATATCAGTATCAACAGTGGTATTACAAATATATACATAAATATTCAATACACCCAGACACAGAACAAACATAAGTATTAATCACACGAATGTTTGTCCTGTGTGAGATTCAAACCCACAGCTCTTGGCACATGGGGTCACTACCGAATGAGCCATCGAGCCAGTCAAATTGATTAAATAATGCTGTCATTGTTTCCTTAATCAAACAAAGAGTTTTATAGACGTTCCAGTGTGTTGCTGGATAAAATGAAAGTATTTTTTTTATTAAAACCTTATGTAAATCAGCGAGAGAATTCAACTGCGTCACGGCTACTGCAGCCCTGCAAATGCCTACGATATAAACATTTTATGTAAATCCGGGCTATCTTCTTTAAGCCACCCAATTGCCCGACGTGTTTAATCAAAGGGCCATCTAAGACTATTACTTAAGAACCAAAAGAAGTGGGGGATACATAAGGGGGGGTTGGGGGTTTTATTACCGTGAGTGAGGGTAAATATATTTACCCTATCCTTACTTGTTTCTGAAAAAGCGGAACAGCAGATATCAATAATTAAATGTCTGCTTATATCAAACTTGAATTAATTAACCCGAAGTGTTGGTTCCTCTGCATATTATACTAGATAGTTAAAAAAAAACTTTATTTTGAAAATCAGCAAAAGTTAAGTACTCGTACGTAATTCTATCTCAATTCCAAACGTTGCACACCATATTTTTTAAATAATACACCTCATGCGAGCTTTTCCTTAAAATTTTATTTTCCCACTTACACCAGTATGCTTCACCACCGCGGAGCTTTCAAAGCCGCGTTGAAGCCGAGCTTTTGCGCGTTGGAGCGATTGCGCTACGAAATTACATTTGGAGTTCTTAGTGTTTATTTGCTTTGTGCTTTAAATTGCATTTGAGAGGCTGCAAAATAAGTACGTGAGGAAAAAAATTAATTGGCCAACTTATATTTTGTTATGAACAACACACAACTCACATTAATTTCAAAGTCTGTACATTTTTACGGAAATAAGGCGAATAGGTAGTGTGATGCTACGTTTTATTTCAGTAGGATTGTAAAGTGTGATATTGCCAGTTTTCTTAATTTCTGCGAACTGCTTTACGAACTTGCCCACTTAACGTCACGAATAAATTAAAGGAAATTAATATATATTAATATATCAATATATAAATTTATTATTATATATTAATATATATAAATTTATTTGTGCCGTATATGCGGGCAAGTTCGTAAGGCAGTTCCTAGAAATTAAGAAAACTGGCAATACTTACATCACGTCCGTAATCCTCGAGGGGTAGGTAGAGTCAAGGGGGCAGCACAGCAAGCCCTTTAAACTATATTCAGCCAAAAATAAAACGACCCTGGGCTAGATGAAAAATCGTGAAAAAGTAGTGACAAGTGTCGACTATCACATACCCAAAACCCAATATACCATTAGTCGCCTTGTACGCTATGTTAAGTAAGGAACACAGTGTGCACATTGATTTTGAGTCCCAGACCAGCATGAGATTTATTTTATTGTTTTAGTTAATTTCATTGAAGCGGTGGTAGCTCAATGGTAAGGACACGCGCCTTTTAACCGAGAAATGCGGGTTAAAATCCGGGCACGTACCTCTGGATTTTTCAAATCTATGTACGTATTTATACCGCTAGCTCGACGGTGAGGGAAAACATCGTGATCAAACCTGCAAATTCAAACAACTTTGAATTTGTAACCATGATCTAAAAATTGTCTGGTTCCCCTATCTTAGGGTTACGAAGGTCAGATCGGCAGTCGCTTCAATGTAAGTACCAGACTCGCTAAATCCTGGATCATGGTCTAAGCAGATCCCGTCTAAGCACGGGACATAACGCTAGGAAGTAAGTTAATTTCATTGAAATAACAAGGAATTTTTAGAACTAAACTAAGGTACCTACTTCATTTGTTACAAACAGTATTTTGCACTTAAATCAGTATGCTTCACCGACGCGCAGCTTTCAGTGGCTCGCTGATCCTAAGCTTTCTTTAAAGTGTTCAATCACTTTGTTTCAAATTGCATCTGAGATTTCTGGGAAACGGGTGCAACAGAAAATAAATAGACTCCTACTTATTCAACTCATGCTTCTATTCAATAACAGTGGCTGTTTAATAAGGATGATTAAGGAATACAGGTTGATATTCAGGGAAATTTTTAAAAATCTATCGAGATAATAGATTGTCAAAAATCTAAGCACGAATTTATACACACACTAGTTTGGTGGTGCAGAAGAAAATAATTAAATAAACTGCAGATGCATATAATATTAATTGGGGTAACTACGATCCATCCATCGATTTTTCGGATTTTTGTGATACAAGTGCTTAAAGGGTTAAGCTACCTGCTTTAGGACCAAATCGAAGTCCCCCCCGCCGGGGTGTTCGGTTTGTCATACCGGGGGGGCTTAGTAGGCCCTGACGTGGCAGGGCTGAAGCGAAGAAAGACCCCGAGGTGAGCCGCAACTGCACGAATAGCAAACGAGCAGTTGCGGCGGTCCGGCCGTATTCAGGCACCCTACGGCCGGACCAGGATTGCCGAGGAAGAGGAGGAGCTGAGTGTTATCGTTGCTCGCCTCCCTATCCTCGGCAACCCGACAGGGGCGCGCTGGGTCGCGTTGTGGTGGGTCGCAGAGGGATCGAGCGTCTCGATGCTCTCCCTCTGCGACGACAGGGCTCTGCCCTCAATTTGAGTCGCCGGGCGGAAGGCGGCCCCTTCGACGAGACGCTCTCCGCGTGCCCCTCTGGCTTAGCAGAGGGCACAGCGCGAGAGTGGGCCCACGACGCCGGTCACGGGGATGATCGGCGTCTGAATCCTGGGCGGAGTGGTTGAGACATGCTGGGTGGCCTGGCATGTCTCGACACGCGCGCGTGCTTGGTGCTGTGCATCTGACGACTGTTATCGTAGGCTGCACAGCATCGACTACCGCCGCGGGAGGTGGGCCGCGTAGCGCGGCACGCGCATCACCGGAGGAGCAGTCGTATAGTCCCGACAGTGGGGATACATGGAGGCCACGTTGGGGTTTTAGTCGGTTCAAGTCCGACACACCGCCCTCTGCTTCTCCGAGTAGAGAGGGTGACGGCTCGTGGGAGTATCCCCAACAATAAAAAAAAAAAAAAATAACGTACCAAATCGAAGTAAGCAATATTGCCTAGTATATGATTTATTTTTATACACACGTAAATGCATAAGGTATTAAATGAAAAGCTATTTTATTTAGGTAATATTTTGGCATATATATCATTGACCAAATAATGTAACATTTAAAATAAATAAATAACCATCTTTTCTTTCTAACTAACATAAAAAAGGAAGGCAAGTTTCAGCTACAGTAATCCAACATTTCCACCGAATATTTCCCGTTCGGAAAGCTCCCGCTATCCGTCGAACCGCCGGAGTGATTCGCGTGAATTCATCACTCCGTCGAACGAGCGGTCTATGCATATAAATTGAGACAAACCGCCAGGTGAGTTCAGCGCTGAAAATAACTCAACAGTATCCCATTATCTCAATCGCTCCCGTTCGATGTGTTTGGAGATGAATTTGGGCTTTTAAATTAATTAACTGTTATTTCTGCCCCATGTTTAGTTCGCAAATATCAACAAAACTTAATAGATTAATTTCATAATGTTGGGAAATGAAATTTTATGCTTAGGTAAATTGATACAAATGTTTACAGAAGTACAAAGTTGTATCAATTTATCTACATATTTTTTTAATAAAAAAGTAGTTTATATGAAAAGAAAATAGCGGAATAAATCGCGATAAACCAATATTTTACTTATTTTTTTTTTTTATAAGTCTAACCGTAATATGCGAAAGGACATTGCACTAAGAAGTATCCTTACTAATACATATTATAAATGCAAAAGTAACACTCTCTATCTGTTCCGCCTTCACTCGCTCCCGCTATCCGACAAAACCGCCGGAGTGATGCGCGAGAATTCATCACTCCGTCGGACGAGGTGATTTATGCATATAAATTGTGACTGAAACCGCCAGGTGAGTTTAACGCTCAGTATAACCCACCAACAGTTTCCCATTATCTCTATCGCTCTCATTCGTATTGTAAGGAGTAGCTTAATAAACCACGTTTTTGTGCAAGTATTAATCTACGCTTTTTAAATAACTGAAATTTGTTTTCGGTGGACGTTGTATAGATATTTTAGCAAAATTGTATAACTTTCTTTTTCAATGTATGAAATAAATATTATTATAGTTATATGCTACGACAATAACTATATAATTTTTTTATATGGATATTTGGTTCAGATAATTTTAACATAACAGTGTTTAATTAATTAAATCTTTTCCTAAAACTAGGCTGAAAAACATATGGTGTAACTTTATCAAGCTAATGACGTCATTATCCTGATAAACGATCCAACTCTTGGCACGTTCCTGGTATTAGCTTATTGTTTTAATAACAAATTTGGCATAAATGGGGCTTATAATGATATTATTTTAGGACCTTGATGACCGCAACCTATGTTGATACAACTTTAGGGTACATGACTTACTTATCTATTAAATTTTGGACTGCCTAGGTTCATTATAGCCTACATGCTAAATTTAGTGAGTCTACTTATTACATTGAAGCTACTAGTTTATGTTTTTTGGATCCCTTAAATAAAAGAAATGATAAATTATACACATACATAATATGTATTATCTCGTCAATGAAGAGTAAACCTTCAAACATCCTTAGAGAATTGTGTTTTTTTACGATGTTCACGAAACAAAAACCAACTCAAAAAGGTCATATTAAATACATACAAGCAAATACGAGTATAGTTCTGAAAGCGCCACATTTCTCGCTCGCCGTGAGCCGGGCTGTTAGTAAACAATAATAGCAAATGTATACACAAAGCGCCAAATTTCTCCTAGTTTAGATTATGTAAGTTAGATTATTACGTGTTACGCTTAAGTGCGGAAAAAATAACGGAATAAAAATTCCATAGACAATCGACTATTTTGTTATAATATTTTTTAAATATCAGATTACATCACATACATTGATCTGACTCCGAGCTAAGTAGCTTAAGCACTTGTGTTACGGATATCAGAAACAACAGTGGTATTACAAATATATACTTAAATATTGGATATTAACAACCAGACACAGAACAAACACAAATATTCATCACACGAATGTTTGTCCTGGGTGAGGATCGAACCCACAACTCTTGGCTCATGGGGCAGGGTCACTACCGAATGCGCCATCGAGCTTGTCAAATTATTTTTAAGCAAACGAAATCAAGTAAAATAATGATTACCACAGACAAAAGTCTATGAAGAATGAAACCAATGTTGTCATCATAGTTAAAATTAATGCACGGACACATACAAATATATTTTTTTCGATATCAATATATCGATGTCGACGGATCTTTGATACCGATAAATATCGATACTTTTAGGCGCTGACATATGGATATTTATCGGTTTTCCAATATATCATTGCAACCCTACTCACGGCCGAGTTATTGGTAGGGATATCCGTACCTAAAATTTAATAAACCACCGAAAAACGGTATTTGATTTTGAACCAGTGCCCTCCAAATATTTTTAAATTACTACGGTAGGATGATTCAGGAAATTATTTGGGAAAGTTGGTTGGAAACATACACTTATTTGAGCTGGCCGCAATCAAATTAAGTCCATCAACATGGTTTCAGCTGTACTTATAATTTTATATCTACATAATAACGTGGTCATTAAAAATTATGCTAGCATTGGAAATCCTCACTTGCAACATTGCTGGCACAATACATTTGCAATTATAAACATAAGCATTTAAAATTAGCCTAAGCCTGACCAATTGATAAATTAAATATGTACTGTAAAAAAGGATTTTGAAATTACGCCTGATAGAACTTGATCCAAGGCACTGGCGGATTAATGTCGCACCCTCAGTATTAAAGGGACTTAACTCAAAAATACAGTTTTTTGGGAAATTGCAAAAGAAGATCGGAAAGTTGGAAGTTACAACTTTGACATTAATTATTTTACTTACTTTGTTTAATATCTGACTTTTTTACATTTTTACAATTGAGTGTAGTTTAAGTTCTTTTGATAAATATTGAAAAAATATACATTTTATTTTTAATAATATTTAATTAATATTTTTAAAAAAACTTTGCAAAATTTGAGCCCGTATCATTCTGAAACATCTAAATTTAAAAAGGCAGTTTAATAGTTGTGCCCATTTAATTCTAAATATTAAAAGAAAAAATAATCCCTATCTCTAAATGATTCTATATTATACCAAACTCACAACATAGTTGTAAGACACTTTTTAAAATAAGCCTTTTTATGTGTAAGGGTGATTTGAATAAAACGGTGTTAAGTTTATAAAAAAAAGGGCTTTTAATAGTTTTTCATTAAATAAGTCAAACAAAATTAACATTAAATCACTTGGAAACAAAAAGTAGTACTTCTTTCACTTAAAACCAATCAAAATCAATATCTTTGTGGAAGAAACAAGTTAGGTACCTACTGGGTAAGTACTTTAATCAACGGTCACCAATAATCTTCATAATCAACGTGATTATAGAACCTATAAACTTAACACCAAAACCATAGAAAAAATGGGTACCTGTACTTAGGTGATTGTAATAAAGCTATTGCTCTATTAAAAAAAATAATCAAAAAACTATAAACTCTTAAAAAATAAATGACAATATTATGTAAAAGGTAGATAGGATTTTAAGGCGGCTGATTCTATGTGAGATCAATAACAATCTATTATCAGTCTACGTAAATATCACTCTGGTATCTTAAAAGATTAATATATATTTTTTTACTAGTGTTATCTCTCACTCAGTAAATGCTTTAAAATTGACGAGGAACACAGTTAAATGGCATCTAAACAACAAAAATAGTAAATAAGCTTACGACTTTTTTAACCCAAGTAAGGAACTTTTGTAGACTCTTTGAGAGTAAAATAATATCTACTTAATTATCTAGATAACATTTCAAAAAGTTATATCAAAGTATAATATACCTACGTATCCTAGGTATGGATACAATTATTAGGTCACAATATTTAGTAAAGATTTGTAAAAATAAGCATAATAGTGAGGAATTAAATTTGTTTTAACAAGATATTGCAAGTCGTCATGCTTTCGGTTCGATAAGTCAATAGATTTAGAATAAGCTTTGGTCATCATTATATTCTGAACATCAGACATCTTTTTTCTTTTGTTTCTCATATCAACTCCTGTGAACTTAGTTTGATTGTAAGATGTTTTGAAGTAAAATTTCAATATATCTTGTTTTGTGAACCTAAGGACTTTGATTTTCTTCCATATCAACTGCTCTCTGATTTTATTGTTATTTACTGTAAAATAATATGCGCAATTAGGGTTTCTTGGCTTTTTTGCGTTCGTATATTTATATTTAGGATGCACTTCAATCATTGAATTCCAAATAAAAAATCGTTGCATTACAATATTATCCAATCCCCAATAAGAATGGAAAATAGTTGTTCTGTGTGCTTCACTAATGTTGTCTACACATTTAAGTCTACATTTGTTTGAACAGGCTTTTTTGACGGACCGAGCGGGAACCATTTTCTTAGATTTTGTGGGAGAAATGTATTCTTTACCACTATTTCGTAAAGTTTTTACTAGATTTTGCTTCCAAGCTTGGGGATTTCTTTGACGCTTACGGGATTGTCTCTTAACATTTGAATCTGTGGCAGCTGCTGTCCCCGGTAGTGGAATTTGTGTTGGAGCTCTTCCTAGTATTGCTGAGCCGGAGCTTGATGAGCTAGAGCTGCTACTGCTGCTGCTAATGCTGCTAGTACAAGAAGAGGATCTCCTATATGCACTGTCAAGAGGTGAACGAGGTTTCCTGCTGTATGTAGGATCAACGTCGCTTAAATCTGCATCACTTTCATCTGCGTTTATAGGAGATATACGGTAGTCTTTCAGTAGATGAGTTCTAGTGCGATGGATACCTTTTGATGTTGAAGGTCCCTCGTGACAAGGAACGGAGGTACCAAGAGAATGTAAACTGCTTAAACCTCTAGGAATGTTACTATCTGAGTAAATTACGTCGTTCTGATCATGTAAAGGCGATTCCTGAAATAGAAAATATTTTTTTAAATAGGTATGTATACTCCATCAAGATTATAATAAAAATATTATTTATCAAGTATTTATTAATTTTATTTCAGTTTGTACAGTTACAGATTACCTACAGATTATTTTATTAATTGGTACTTAAAGTAACACTTACTGCCTCATTATTATGTCGTAAAAGTTGTAGAAACATGATGACATTGATATCATTGGATATTTGCATGTCTAGCTGAAAGTGTCAGAAGGTCACATAATTATAAAGTAATGTGAGTGGGTACCGTACTCAACAAGAATAGTTTTACAAAAATACCATAAAAAAATGATTTAGTTACCTTATTTTTTTGAATTCTGAGTACCTGCTCTAATATTTTATCGGTCCTTCTTTTCATTTTTCCAAACTGATCTGAAACGATTGGGGTACAAATCATAATTAATTACTTTATCTTTCGGTAAAATTAAGTCCAATTTCATAATGAGACCGGTAAACAATATTATCGTAAGGTATTTAAAAGACTCAAATAAAAATAATAACTGTGAACTGCATGTCATAATAGAATGAAAAAAACACATTTCGGTTTACAATTTATACTCATCGGATTTTTGAGTCGAAAAAAGGCCTAATTTTGTTTACTACTACTTAGTTTGCATAGTATTCGGTATGAAAAAGGCACTATCACTAATAAGTTCCACTAATATTAACTCTGTTTGGCATATTACAGGCCCATTTCTAAAAGTGCCTTTCCTGAGTAAAAAAGTATTACTGTACTTACCGACTTTTCTGGACTCTGGTCTGGCTCATTCGGTTTTGAGCCCGTACGCCACTGAACTAGACACGTCCTATCCTAACCACTTTTGGCTCATCACTGATTGCATCACTTTCATACTAAACCGGAGAGGTGATAAGTGCCGGTGCGAAAGAGACCTAAATATGTTTTTGCTCGTTTTAACATAAATAGGCCTATATTTTAATTTTTATCGGATAGAGCATACCTTTTTAAGCCTCTCTATGATCGTAACTCAGTTTCGCAAAATTTTGAATTAAGCCCCTTTAATACTGAGGGTGCGATGTGTGTAAAATTTATATAAAATGTCAATATAAAATGCTTTGACGTTTTGCTTTTCTTCAAAGCAAAGAAAACTAAATTTTATTGCCTTATCTAACATTACAATCTAAATGGACTATTAAAAAAATAGACATTGATATAATCCCCGCAGATTGCTAATGCGCTGGAATCTTGTCTAATTAACACCCACGTGACGTCACTCGCAATACTCGCTGGTCAGTTTTGCGAACGGTTCTTATTGTTCGATACGTCACGATTACGTCACCAATATGGCGGCCAGGCACATTAGCAATCTGCGGGGATTATATATTCATCAGCACATGAATCTAGAAAAAGAACCGTACCTCCATAAAGGTTTTATTTAAAAAAAGGCACTCTCGGGTCCTAAAATAAATAGCTGTTTAACATATAGAGGAAGCGCAATATTTCCCGCCGCTGTAGAAGAAAGCTTTCAAATAAATGTCGGAGACATGATACATGCGTGTCCCGGGACAGTTTATGGACTTGCCATGTGTAGCTTGGAGGCACAGATGGGCCTCCGACTTGTAGGTACAATTACGTCATTTTGTCACGCGTCATTTTTCGAAGTTGTTTTTTTTTATATTGGCTCCGTATATTGGCTCCGCTTAGCCTGATGGTAAGCAAAAGAGGAGACCAAATCGCCGGGACAACAGACGTGGAACCATGGTACACTATCCGTTGGCACCGCCTTATGTTGTAGAACGGTACTTTTCTGTATCAAATGTTAGCCTCGAGACACTAAGATTGCTTTGTAAATGTCTTGCTTATCTAACATATTTTTGTAATAAGATTTTATATATACATATCATCACGCTCGTAATCCCCGAAGGGATAGGCAGAGTCCAAGGCAGCCAACACCTTTAACCATATTAAGCCAAAAAATCAAACTTGAATGGGTTAGATGGAAAATTGAGAAAAAATTGTAACAATCACACCCAAAACCCGATAAGTATACCATTACTTGCTTTTTACCTCGTGCTAGGCTATGAACACAGATGGCACATTATTTTTAAGTCCCAGACTAACATAGAACAAATGAAGAGAATTTTCAAATATATAAAAGCCGTTAAACTGGAAATACATTTTAATTAAAAGTTTAAAAATTCCGCGATACTGGTCAAGGGTGCGAATACGAATTAGGCGCGAGGCCGGACCAAGTCCCACAGGTGTCAAATGTAATCAATTGGTTTATCAGCTAGTGACGTCACAGGCGACTCGGGACGGCCTGGAAGGACACACGTTAATACAATACAATTTGAGATATCTTTTAATAAACATCAAAATGGTTACTTCGTATAGTTCGTTTAAATTGGATTCTAGAAGCATGGTTCAGAAACAATAAATATGTATTTCTAATAAATATGTACCGCTTTATCAATGTATATCTGTACCTGTACAAATGTACATGTACATTTGTACTGCTGTAACTGTACATATACACTTAATGTATCTCAATAAAGTGCCAAAATAAAAGTCTATTACTAAATGTATATGAATTGTTTTGTACGGTTGTTTATATACATATATAATGATAAATTAATTTAAAAGGAATTTTGACTAAATTCCAAAAAGTTGGTGTTACAACGAGTACCATAGGCTACTATTCTGTCAGTCTGAAGAGTTTATTTATTTTAAATTAAGGATTCCGCAGCGTTCCATTCGCGCAAAAAAAAACATTTTTAAATTAAATCTACGCTGACGATGCCGCGGGTAGTATGGTCCGTATTTTAATTGAAATAAATTCGCAGTTTTTTTTTTAACATGAGACTGAGGTTTCGTACACTCAACTTAGATTTGCATCTAGCCCTTAGACGTGAAACTAAGTCAAAGTCAAAATCAAAATACTATCTATAAGCGCTAATTTAAGGAACTACTGGTTCGATGTAAAAAAAATCTTTCAGTGTTAGATAGCCTATTTATCGCGGAAGGCTATAGGCTATATAACATTAACCATAAACGCGGGTAAAACCGCGGGCACATCTAGTTTATTCATATAGGCTTCGAAGAAGCACTTATAAATCGTCACGAGAGAGTTGAAACACCTGTCATTACCACCGTTCTCCAAAGTGACCGCAATTAACGAATACATATTTCTCATAGGTAATTACACTACTTACTGGAATCGATTCGGACAATTTCGGGGGTAGAAATTACGGACAAGGCCTACACAGCACTCTTTATACAGTGAACGAGTAGCGTCCCTTAGGAGATAAATGTAATCAATTAGATTGTGTAGGAGTGACAACGAAGGGCGAAGTATAAATAGAAACGTAGTTAATCTTTATACTGAGAACAATCAGTCAGCCAATTACATTGGTTAGTTCGACAGCTTAGCAGTCAGCGTGAAATTAATGTTATTGTTTTTCTGTATGTGCTGCAGAAAAATAATAGTTTACTTTTATGTTAGAAATATATCTAAGCAAAAGAAGCGGTTGAGCTGTTTTCATCAAAAAAAATTAAACTAGGATACAGAGTATTCTATGTTTATAGTTAAAGATAGGTAATTCATACAAAGTTATTCTTTCAACGGAAAAAAATAAAGTTATACTGGGGGTAGACATAAGTCATTCCATTTGCTACAATCCTATCTCACATAAAAATATTCCCGAACTGCAATTTAAAGACAAATGAACCATAGATCTACAATAATTTGTCTCAATATATATGAACAAAGTTAATCGTTTTTAAACCAGATATACTTATGTATATATAGAAAAAAAGAAAATACCAGCAACTACAACAAAATTAAAAACATTGATTTCATACATATGTATATATGAAATATGTATGCATAATATATTTAGATTATGGGCGTGATGTTATATAATCCCTGAATGATTTCATAGGTAATAATAACCCGTCTCATAAATGCAATCGATGCAAATAGACTGAAATGATAAGCAGGGTGAATGCCGCTGCATACAGCTTAACTGAACACAAATCATGTTCGTTAGAAATAATTTATGGACATCGTAATTAATTTAACTTACGATAGCCCAAAGACACGTGTATAGTAAACACAATACTGACCTCATAATATACAGGCAGTCCTCGTACTTACGGCATGTTAGGTTCTCGAAATACGCGACGTAAATCGAAACGACGTAAGTCGAGACATATTTTTTCATATGTTTACATGTAAAACTCAAGGGTTAGGTTCCACACGGACTCGAAATAATAAAAAAAACTGCATTTATAACAAAGGACGTACTTTATTATTAAAAGTAAGTTCATAAAATAATTATATATTATGCACTTATGAAATTGCTAGTTATTTTTGGTATTTGTGTGTTATTAATAATAATTATAAAACTTATACATATGTAATGATAAATAATAAATTAAACTTTTGGCTTAAAGAAACTATCAATTCTAGATTGCTTGGCTTCTTTCTTCTTGCTATCATACAGATGAAGTCGAATAACCGCGATCTTTGAGTTTTAAAATCTTAGATTTAACCTCCATTGTAATTGACTTTCTTACTCTCTTCTTCACTTTATTATTACTGTCTTGTTTGGTGGCATTGTTTAAAATTCACTTAAATATATGTATGTAAACACAAAAACTGTCAAAGATGCAAAAAAACTAATTTATTACGTCTTGATTGTCCGTTGTCCCTGAATGTACTAAACAAAATCAGCGACATTTGCGCGGTATTCCCCGCACGAGACGACACCGCGCCCCGCCCGCGCCCCTCACGGACATTGACCTTGCGACAAGTGAATTCTCCGATATGCCGGAAATCGAAACAAATGACGTATGCTTGAGGAATAGTGTCAAAACATTGTTCGACGTAACTTGAAACGACGTAAATCGAAACGACGTAAGTCGAGGACCGCCTGTATTTAGAGTAGCGGGCGGAGTATAATTATGATATGTTGAGTTATTTCCGTTGTCGTAGGCAGTATCATGCTTAGTTGAATTATTCGGCTTAACGTTACATTCCCTAAAATATGGTTGAGTGAAGCGATGGCTGACACATACGTCATGCTTGGGAACAGGTGCCGCCTTTGGAGACTGGTCTGCTCTGGTCGGGTAATTTTTTTTTTGTTTTTAATTTTTTTTTTTTTTCCTACTTGTTATATAATTATATTTTCTTATTTAACACCAGGCCCACTTTGAAACATGGTTCAAAGTCAAATATGATTCTTTACAACTTTGTTAATACTGTTGTTGAAAAGAGTAACTACCGAGTTTCTTGTCGGATTCTTCTCGGTAGATGCAACATTCCGAACCGGTGGTAAAATCATATCTCTTTAACAGTTTTTGACGATTTATAAGTGTTTCTTTGAAACCTATATAAATAAAGAATATTTTGACTTTGACTTTGAATGTGAAAGTATATAACCAACACTGTCTTTACTATAAGGGCATACGGTACAAGCCCAGGGCCCACCTTCAAGGGGCCCCAAAGAATCGATTATTTGTCTGTTTTCCAAACGTTAAAATTGCTACAAGTATATTCCTTTGCCTATACAAGCTCGATGGCGCATGCGGTAGTGACCCTGTCCCATGCGCCAAGAGTTGTAGGTGCGATCCCCACCCAGGACAAACATTCGTGTGATGAATACTTGTGTTTGTTCTGTGTCTGGGTGTTAATATCCAATATTTAAGTATATTTGTAATACCATTGTTGATTCTGATATCCGTAACACAAGTGCTCAAGCTACTTACCTCGGAGTCAGATCAATGTATGTGATGTAGTCGGATATTTATTTATTTATATATATTTATTAGTTACCATTGGTAGTGGAATTGAAGTAAGCTTAAAATAACAACAAAATCATTTGCGAACAACAAGGCTTTCCAAAAGGGCCCCAACCCCTTAAGTGCCCTAGGGCCCCAGCATAGTTTAAGGGGGCCCTGTATATAACATTCGTTTAACCATGAACATCTTAACGTAGAAACGTAATTTGATAAGGTTACTGCGTCAGTCTTTATAGTCTCTCGCTTAAAGAGATCGCAAATAAAGAGTTGAAGAGAAACTTAAACCCTGGCATTCTACGTCACAATAGGTAAGCTGAAGATCGTAAAATAAATATTTCACCCTAAAAATAATATAACTGCGCCCCGCGGATTCACCCACGTAGTTCCCGTTCCCGTGGAAGTACGGGGAATAAACATAGCTTATGTTACATACTTATAAAGTAGCTTTCCATTGATGAAATAATTTTTCAAATCGGTCCAGAAGTTTCGGAGCCTATTCAATTCAAACAAACAAACTGTCATATCTTTCCTTCTTATAATATTAGTAAGTATAGATTACCTACTCGCAATGTAACCCAAACGACAGACAAGCTATCGTAGCACAACTGCCCTTTAAAAATTAATAATTATAAAAAAATTGCTTAATAATTGCACAAATATGGTTTCTTTTGAACGCAAAAAAGACCATCGGCCAACTCTGATCATGTGCGTTTGTTCACGAATCGTACAATATAAATAAATTAAATAAATAAACAAATTCTCACGTCACGGCTGACACACCAATTCCCTAGTTCCAAACTAAGCATGTTTGATTGTGCTTATGGATACTAGGTGAACGGATATACTTCAATACGTTTATAAACATCCATGACTGGAGTACAAATGTCCATATTCATCACACGAAATATTTGCCCCTTGCGAGATTTTAACCCGCGACCCATGGCTTCGTAGCCAGGGTCTCTGACAAGTCGACCAATGACCCAGTCAGATATATCCATGGTAGCCATCTTTGTCTTGATAGCTCTCTTCGTCTCCACCCAATTATTTCTTGTGTTAAAAGACCAAATGAATTTCGGCCTCCAGTGGTAAACTCCATTTATAATCATTATTCTTCACGTTTCCATCTCTCTTACATTCAGATATCAGCCCTAAGAGAAAAATTACACAACATAATATCACGCCCGCAACCCCCGAAGGGGTAGGCAGAGTCAAACGGGTAACAAGCCCCTTTAGCCACATTTAGCCAAAAATAAAACTGGGCTGGGTTAGATGGATATTATGAAAAACTAATGAGAGGGGGCTAGCTCGTCGCCTACACAATCACACACCCGAAACCCGATATACCATTAGTCGCCTTTTACGACATGCTAGGCAAGGCACACAGTTGGCACATTTTTTAAGTCCCAGACCAACATGGGTCTCAGAGAAACAACTGCTTCTATATATTTTCACTGCCACTGAACAAGTCAAATTACCAATGAGCACTAATCTACCCTGTGGAACTTTATTCCTCAATATTCATTAAAAAATACCTTCTAAAAGAGACAAGCTCAAAGTAGGTACTTTCAAATTAATTATTAACATTATACGACCGTTCACCTCAAAATTAATCAACATTGTACGAACAACGAATATTTTAAACGCAACTAGTAACGAACAGTCGAACATGGCGATCGACGCGAAATAATTTAATTTAAAAACACTTTGTGCAAATTAATAAAGCCGAAAGGTAAAAGTAACTGGCCGAGCCACGTTAATTAACATACAAACAGCCGATACTCGTTGTTACTATGGCATCTCGTTAAAAATTAAAAATAATTTGAATTTTAAATTTCGAACAATGTAAGTACATAACTGCTTTAATTTTATTGTACAGGGTAATATTTTATATGTAAAAAATATTCATGTTAAATGAAAATGTTTATATAAATTTTGTAAAAGATGCGTATTCACATCGGATTTAAAAGACTTTCAAGTATAACGTTTACCAATTTAAAATGTATGAAATTTATTAATTATTTATGGCTTTTAAGAATACTTTAACATTTTGAAACCGATAACTTATTACGAACTATGCCAATTAGATCATTTATCTATCTTGTGAAAATAATGCCACCTGAGTATATCTGTACTAACTTACTAATATTATAAAGCTGAAGAGTTTGTTTGTTTGCTTGAACGCGCTAATCTCATGGACTACTGGTCCGAGTCGCAAAATTCTTTCAGTGTCAGATAGCCCATTTATCAGGGAAGGCTATATAACATTAACCATAAACGCGGGCACAGTAAGTCCAAAGATAAATCAGCCCTTATGTATTAAGCAATGGCACGAACAATTATTAAACCATTCTTCTTGTCAACTTAATTATATGATTTGGCCACAAGTGGCATCTCGAGTATGCATCTACCCAATTGTTCATTGTTCATCATGCTTGTACTGCGAGCTACTTTGGCTCCGGTCTCCCCTGTATACAACTGCCAATGTTGGTCGTTGCCAATTTTTCTTGACATACTTGTCGAGTGCTGTATTATATGATGTTATGTAAGTTGTAGTACTGCGGTGGAGTCAGGGATTCTGCAATATGGCTAATATACACATCGATACCTTTTCAGGCAATTAATCTCATAACTTCTACTCACCTGCTCACACTCTAGCTAAATCTAAATTCTAATTCCACTAGATCATGAGTCGAGAAGTTGGAATTCTGAAAAGTTGTCATTTTGCGAGCGGTTGCCATTTTGTGACGTTGCCATTATGAGCTCAGAGCATTTTGGGGGTAATTAATAATTTAATCGTTTTAACAAAATGCTAGTATTTGGAGTGTGTCCCTATTCGTATTTGTAAATGAAACAACAAGTCTACAACGTTAGAGATATTTAACATCCAAAAGCATACAAGCAGCAAAGCTAAAATACTTTAGTCATTACTCTTAAACATGACTCTAAGAAATAAATAAATAAATATCCGACAACATCACATACATTGATCTGACTCTGAGCTAAGTAGCTTAAGCACTATTACGGATATCAGAATCAACAGTGGTATTACAAATACATACTTAAATATTATATATTAAAACCTAGACCCAGAACAAACCCAACTATTTATCATACCGATGTTTGTCCTGAGTGGGGATTGAACCACAACTCTTGGCGCACAGGGCAGGGTCACTACTAAATGCGCCATCGAGCAGACAGTGTCATAGTCACTCTAAAACTAAATTTCTTTCACAACTTGTGAAATTTAAAATTGGCATCTTTTATTAAATAACTTGAGAATCTATGATACTTTACGTAACATTTAATATGATGATAAAAATCCTAATGCAACATAACATAATCTAAACCTAGAGTGACTTACCTGGCCAATTTTCAAAGTGTCTTTTTATATTATTGACCGGTAACACCTAAATACATTGCTTCAATCTAGGGCTATTTTAGTGCTTCTCTGCAAGTCTAGTACTCATCTGAGTGATACAGTCCGAGGTGACTCGCAGGGTCGATAACCGATCAATTTACTGGTTTAAACTAGTTTCAATATTGTGCATCGTAATTCGAATACGAAAAAGATATGCATTTGGAATCCACCATGGAACTACATAAAACAGAGTGTTACATTCCTTGTAAGTTAAAAATTTATTTTTTCTACAAATATATCCATTTAAATTATCTGTTGTTAATTTTTATATCAATCTTACTTATATCATGAATGCGAATGTTCATAGTATATGCTAGCGGCTTCCAAAGGCGGGCACAAAACAATATTAAACTATCCATATAACCCTTCCTCTCGAATCACTCTTTCTATTGGTTAAAACCGCATCAACGTCATTTGCGTAGTTTAAAAGATCTAACCGAACAGACAGAAGCAGCGACTTTGTTTCATATTACGTAAAGAAGATATTAATCATCCAACGGGATGTTTAATGATTTATTAGCTGACACTTATATATATTCGCTAAGTCTTCCTGGATTCCATGATCCTTCACGGTCCAAGGCCCTGTATGAAACCAAAACAACGCTAGACCAATAATACGTCTTCGTACATAAATAACATAACATCACGCCCATAATCCCCGAAGGGGTAGGCAGAGTCAATGGGGAAGCAGGCCCCTTTAACAACATTCAGCCAAAAACTAAATTCGTCTTCGTAAATGTAAAATTTTCCCACTTGCGTTAGTGTCAATGAGTTGGAAAAAGTAAAATGACTCATGCGAGCAAATGGTAACGACCGCTCCCGCGGGACATTGACTGACAAATGACTGCCGAAGTTTAATTTTTAATTCGCTCGACCGACGAACGCTTCGCCAGAGAATACGGCGCGATTCGACCAATTGACAAATAAATTCTGTTGCTTTCGACAATGCCATTTCACCGGTTTTAATTAGTTTTCGATAATAAAATAAGTGGATTTTAAAATAAAGTTGCTATAGATGAATAAACATACAAACGTGTGCAATTTCAGTCTAGTTTAGGATTTAATAAGATAGTACAAACTGGGACTTTTGCCTAGCACGTTGTAAAAGGCTACTAGGAGCGGTGGTAGCTCAATGGTAAGGACACGCGCCTCTTAACCGAGGAGTGCGGGTTCAAAACCGAGCACGTTCCTCTGGATTTTTTAAATCTATGTACATATTTATATACATATTTATACCACTAGCTCGACGGTGAGGGACAACATCGTGATGAAACCTGCATATTCAAATAACTTTGGATTTGTAACCATGATCCAAAAACTTGCCTGGTTCCCCTATCTTAGGGTTACGAAGGTCAGATCGGTAGTCGCTTCAATGTAATTATCAGACTCGCTAAATCCTGGATCATGGTCTAAGCGGACCCCGTCTAAGCACGGGACATAACGCTAGGTAGATGATGATGTTGTAAAAGGCTACTACTGGTGTGATGGGTTTGTGATTATGTAGACGATGAGCTAACCACTTTTTAACAATTATCTATCTAACTGAGCCTACCAGCGCTAGTATAAGCGTAATGATGTATATGTAGGTATAAAATGTTTGTGACTAAGCTATGTGTTAACTATTTGGTCATATTCCAATAACCTTGCCACCTTCAGAGGCTCGTCTGCTCCGGTTTAAATAATAGAATTAAGAATACATTTTAGGTGGTGGTAACTCAATGAAAAAGGACTCGAAATACAAGAAATATTGATTCAAATCTAAATAAAAAATATGTATATTATATTTACCAACGAACAAAAGTATTACATATTAAACATACAAAGTTTAACACATTACATTTTATATAAATTATAATATATCAACCAACAGTAGATGTGTTGGTAGCAAAAAGTTATGTAATTCAACGCGAATTACACAAAAAACAATATTAAAATAAACACTGTTTCTTAATATCTAATTACGTATATACTTGAACATTTATAAATAAACAGCCGATCGAAAACTTTATAGTGAGGTTTTGCTCAGCAACATAGCAACAACAAAATACTATAACATTTAAACGAATTATGCAAAGTCACTTTCAATATTAATTTATTTTCGCAGAATTGCGTTTAACTTTAAAACTTGAGTTATTACTCCGTAAATGTTGGAAAAGAATATGTTCTAAAATATCTCCGGGCTACTTGTGAAGTAATACACTGCATTAAAGCAAAGTTGTAGTTCTGTTTGTTAACCGAAGTTCTAGACTAGGCATATTAAGTTAGTAGAATAGTTCGTGCGTAGTATCGAAGTTCAAAGTTTAGAATCAAAATGGCAACTATACGTTAAACGTAGCATCGGTTAATAGTTGTGGTATTTCAATAATTAAGGGCGTAGGTATAAGTCGTGGGATTAATACGTGGGATAACTTTTATCATGTACTATTAAACTTCTTAAATTAGGATAAAACCTACAAGTTCTTATCAAACATCTCATCTCATCTTATCTTATCAAGGGGGTAGCTTAAATAATAAGGTCGTAAATATTAGTCTTAGTTAACACGCGGGATAACATCTATTCTGTTATATATTTCAATGGGATAGTATATAATTATAATAATAACGGTTTATTAGACAAAAAATCACGACAAAAGTTACAACATTTCTGTTAGTTACAGAAATAGAATGGGGTATTTTACTCAAAAAAAATTATAGTCCGTAAGTTAGATAATCAAAAAATATTTAATACTTACGTATTTTTTGCTTTATTGAATACTCGAAAAAATATAAAGATACAGCGCTTCAAAGATATGAAATAGCACTTTACGTCACTTGGACGGTAAAATTTTACACACCTAGTGACGTCACGCGATGTTTCAACGCGCTGTATCTTCATCATTTTTGGTTTGCTGAACAAAAGAAAAAATACGTAAGCAATATTTTTTTGTAATCTCAATAGTGGATTATAAAAAAATGAGTAAAGTAGCCTATTGTGCAACAAATGACAAAAATAGAATTATGCACTGGGAGAAGTGCACTATTAAGTTGTACAGAGGCCCCCAAACTAAGCTGTGTCTGTATCATGATTGGGCAACCAAATATAATTTCAATCTTAACAATAGTTATTTTATATATGAGAAAGAATTTTCAAACAGAAGCTAGTTTATATATTGACGAGATTACAAGCATCTAAATATAATGTCATATGTACAGACAGACACCCTGTATCGCAATCGTTCAATCTTCAACGGTAAAAAATGTTATTGGCATTTTCTCACTAAAGATGTTCATTCGATTCAGACTGCTACTGGCGCAACGCCAAAATATTCTATAAAATCACCCCATTAAAACATTATTTGCCGTGTTTCATCTTCAACATACAGTAGGTAATGGAACATAAAATAAAGTGCATTAATGTCGCAATTTTAACATAAGCCAAATATTATTATATTTTTACGCAGAAATAAGAAACCGTCATTACGACTGCATAAATTTATCGTATAAATAAGCAGATATTCTTTGAAAAGTGCATTTCTATTTTCTTATTTTTTAACGAGGTGGTCGAGTTACAAAGTAGGTAAACATTTTAGGATTTATTATTTATTTATTTATTAAGCAAAATATATTTGCTTACTTGTTTTCGTATGCTATTTGTCAAGCTTTTTCTTTTTATTAACTTTGCACGACGATTCTCTAGTCGAAACTCTAATCTTCTTATTCTTAGTTGATTTTTTTTTTCCGATTGCGTAGATATCATATCGATTTTACACATATCGATTTTAGTGATGAAAACATCACAGCAAAGAAAAAAGAATCGATCACACAAAAATCAAGAGAACAACATGGCATTTCACTTTCAAAATTGGTGGAAACGTTTTTAAAAATATTCGTGTTCTAAAATCACATTTTTTTTTAACTGACTGCTGACAAATCGGCCTATTAACCGCAGTTATTTAAGACAAAAATATGAGTTCCATTAAAAATATTCCCGAAACTTATAAGGAATAAAAAATGTGCAAACTCGTAGTCACAAAACGTTTGCTCGCTTCAAAGAAGAGCCTCTAAGAAAATAAAGTGAAAAGTCTTTTATTGCGAAATTTTTTCTTCTTAAAAAAATTCTGTTCCGAGCTCAGGCATTCGGCTCATATCGTTCAGAGGGCGGAATTATGACATAGACGGCCGAGTGCCTAAATATTCCCATTAATTCGTCGCTTGGGGCAGGAAAATTTAATAAAAATTACATCATAGCCTTGTAGTCTAATTCTTAATATAATGGACTTATAGTGGAAAAAAAAAACAATAAAAGCATGTTTACCTAAGTGTTTCACAAACCGACGGAAGCTATGAATTGTTTCGTGTTAAAAAAATATATCAGTTACCTATTTTAAATGTCTTTTCTTAGGATTGAATCTTTAAACCAAACTAAATATCACGCCACTTCCCTAGCGGGGTAGGCAAAGAGAACCGATCGCCATATGGCTCGATCCTTACACTCCTCACTCGCTTCTTCAACATTCAGGATCCTTTTCAAACAGCTCTACAGTTTTTATGACTCCTAACATTACCTTCTGTTAATACACGACCAATCTGGTCGCGGTAGGTGAGCCTGGGTCTACCGCGGCTTCTACATCCTTCCACGTTCGCATTGAATCTTTGTTCGTACTATATCACTGCTGGTAAACCAGCGTAGGTGTAAAATCTAACAGCCATCTTCTTTACAATGTTATTAAGGGTAGATTTAGTATAATCTGTAATAAAATAGCAACCAAAATATCTTAAAGCATATTCAAAGACTCGTAACATGTTAACTAGTGCATAAGAAATTTTAATTAGAAGGAATCCTCCGAGCTCTAATTATTTGCGAGAATCAGTCCGGAGGGACTAAGGGTAATTTATTTGTCACAATTAGCATATATATGAACCATCTACGTTTATACGAGCGATGTTTAGAACGACGTGTGAGCCTCTGGACCTTTTTGTGGCGTTAAGTTTTATTCGTGCTTATAACGTCTTTATGCATGAGGTTGTTATTTTTTTAATTGGTCATTATGTACCTAAAATATGGGAGGATTATTCCTTTTTATGAGAACAGTTTTTCATATTGTAGGTGTTTTCTTTTAGGCCAGTTTTATTATTCACAACTACAAAAAACACTTTTTTCACCAGACCTTCTTTTTATATTTTTCGAATAATTTCCAAAGAGGAAATTATGGATTTCAGTTAGCTCGAAACTTAAATGTTATGGACTTAGATAAAGGAAAACGGTGAGTTCATTGAAGAAAATTTGTGTCAAAAATAAAAGCAATAAGGAATTTTTCATTAACAATTAAGGACGAGAGATTTAATGATTATAACGAGATACATTTCATAAGTTGCATTTAAATACAAGTCCCGACATCAATTTCACGGCTCGTTATTAAATTTATAATTTGGTTTAAAAACTGATCACATACACGTCGGTGCAATAACTAATAGGACTATAGTTGTCCAAATAGTTTTTGAACTTTCAGATTGCAGTGACTTAAACGTAATATGATTTTACGAATACAAACTGCATCAGACTGCTCACAACTTCTCGTTTCGATTGGATTGAACTAACCCCAGTCACGAACTGACTGAACCCGACGGTGGTGGATCTTGTTCCACCAATCCGTTAGTAATTGATGTCTTCGTCTTTCTATCGTTAAGTTCTGTTCCGATACTTTGACTACGATCCTAGATTTAACAAGTCCGGTTGACAGATTGAAGTGATTGCTCCATCTTTCTATTCTACTCGGAGATAGGGGATCGGACAAACTGGATCTTGGTTCGTCTGTAGATATCTAAATATGCAGATTCCCTCGCGATGTTTTCGCTTGACGTCGAGCTAGTGGAATATATTATACTTGAAAGTATATGTATAAATACAGTATACAGTGAAATTTCTAAACAATAGTAGAATAAACGCGTTCGAGATGCGTGCGCTGCGGAAAATCTGCGGTGTATCGCTCACAGACTGCGTTCAGAATGATGATGTAAGAAAGAGAGTCTGTCTGAAAGACAGCGTCGGAGTCAAGGTAAGAAAGAAAAGTCAGAAAGAATGGATGACGAAGGATTGACTAAACAGATATGCTATGCGAAAGTGAAAGGATGTAGGAGCCGCGGAAGGCCCAGGCTCACTAACCACGACCAGATTGGTCGTGTATTAACAGAAGGTGATGTTAGGAGTCATAAAAACCGTAGAGCTTGTATGAATGCGGTCGAAACACAGGACGAGAAAAGATAGGAAGTTTCTTTTTTTAGGTATGAGGATTGTTCTAAGTATCAATACAATTCCTAAACTCAGTCGCACTAAATACCTTAGGGTGAAGTCTTTACTAGAGTTCCAAAAACTAATTAAAGGAAAATTATCCTAAACATTAGCATCCAATATTGGACTGTTCAAAGAGGATAAAGATACTACTTAGTTTTTTATTGCACACCATTTCATCCCAATAACTTTCCGCAGTAATAAAAACCTCAACCTAACTAACTTGCATTGTTCATTAATTCAAAGTATACGAAATCCCAAATTGGCCACTAACCCAGATTTCCCAGGCAAGCGTTCCTTCCCGTTTTCACTTACCAAGTTGCCAGTGCGCTGGTCGTAAAACATTCTTATAGTCTTGTAAAGTGCTCTAAGAGATGGCTCAAACTTTGTAAAATCTGGGCGCCAATATGGCGCTAACGTATGCGTTACTGTTAGCGACTGGCGACTACAAAATAATGTTAATACAACAGGATCAATAGAGCTTCCTCCGGAACATATTTGTTTATTTCTAACTTGGAAACTAAAACTTGTGCCTCTAAAATAGGGTTAAAGAAAGATATGTGTCTACATAAAGCTCTTTAAATAATTTATCCAAATCTTTGTACCTCTTATTTAAATGATTGCATGGGTAGAAAATAATGAGTTCTAAATTAGGCACAGTTAACATTTATAAGGCAAAGAAACGCAACAAGCTTATATATTTTAATGTTGTAAATTGCATTATTATGTGACTTTTTACCAGGGTTCAAGGATGGAAAAGTAACAAATGACTTCACCAGTATCCCAATAAATTTCGGTCTGTGCCAAACACCCTGTATAATCGAACGATTGTCCACTATGTAAAGTTATAAATACCTAAGAATAAAAAAGATAGCAATTTATAAACTCTTTTTGAGTGGCCTGTTGGTCGAGTGGTCAGAGACCCTGACCACGAAACCGAGGGTCGCGGGTTCGAATCCCGCTAGCGGCAAATGTTTCGTGTGATAAACATGGACATTTGTACTCGAGTCATGGATGTTTATAAATATATTTAAGTATGTCTATCCGTTCACCTAGTATCCATAGCACAAGCACAAGCTTAGTTTGGGACTAGGGAATTGGAGTGTCAGTCTGGAGAATTTATTTATTATAACGTATTAGAAATAACTGTGCCAGGATTGAACGCGATATACATTATGTAGGCAGTACATGAATGCTGACATATTGACTTTCCTGGCATGTTACTAAGGTCTTAGTCACAAGCGGTCTCCAAGGGCCTCCAAGTTAAACCATAGATACTCTACTCAATAATATGAATCGCGTAGGTAAAGACTCGGTATTGTTATTTCTAATTATCAGTGGCAGATTTACAGTCTTGGCTGCCCTAGGCCCCAGGTCATAACTCTCAGTACTAAAGCGTCATCACTTAATTTTGAACACGATTGGCCGCCTCTAATATCTGGCCGCCCTAGGCCCGGGCCTACTGGGCCTTAGGGTAAATCCGCCACTGCTAATTATGTCGCATATTAACTGAAAAACCATATGTACTGTACTCAATAATATATATCGCGTTGATACTTACCCGGTATAGTTATTTATAATTATGACGCATATTAAATATAGATATGTATCTAACGGGTAGCGTGTAATCCAATTCAATTACTCCATACGAAATATCACGCGGTGAATTGTAACACCAGGCTGATAGGTCAGGCTATTGACGGTGTGACACTAACGCGGTTACTTGGCAACCGTGTGGGCACAGCAGTACAATATTGATTGGTTCCAGCATAATTAGTTCATAGCCATTGTTATTGGGTATTTGTACTGCTTATAGTGTTGTTACATCACTCACATATTGATAGTCCTAATCTCATAATATTTGTATTTTATTCAGAATTCGCGTAAAATGGGATCTAGCAGACCCCAAGTATAATCTCGAAAAATTAGTTTATAAATAAATAAATCCAGACTGACACACCAATTCCCTAGTTTCAATCTAAGCTTGTACTATGGATCCTAGGTGAATGAATAGACAAACTTAAATACGTTTATAAACATCCATGACTCGAGTACAAATGTCCATGTTTATCTGACGAAACATTTGCTCCTTGCGGATATCGAATCCGCGACCCTTGGTTTCGTGGCCAGGGTTTCCGGCCACGACCAACGGACCGTAGCACGATCCTTACACACCGCACTTGCTTTTTCAACATTCATGATCCTTTTCATATCATACAAGCTCTACGGTTTTTAAGACTCCAAACAACTCCTAATATTTCTATTTATTCTAAACATGAGGAATGGATGAGCCTAGGCTGATGATGATGTTTTAAAGAAAAAACTATATTTTTCATTTTCAATCTAATAAATGTTAGTCACAATAATAGATATACTATTTTAACTCCGCCAGTAGCCTTGTATGCCCATATCAATACTTCTATTGTGGGCTCCTTTATGAATTAATTAGTACTGGCCTTTACTACGATCGTTTTAATATTTAACCCCTACATAAAGTAGCGTGTATAAAACATCTTCTGTAGTTGTCAACTCTTTTACAATCGAATTGGTCCATTTGACTTATGGTAAATTGCTGGTATCGGGTAAAACGATTTCAGTTAAATTACGGCTTAGTAAACTGTTCCTTTAAAAGTAGCCAGGAGATTGTCTGATATTTATTATAAAGGATTGAACTCTATAAATTCTAAAACAAAACAATACAACTGTAGCGGTAAACACATTGACCGCCTGGGATTGGTGACGTCAATGGTATTGTGTGTAAAAACACTAGACAATTCGTAGGTATAAGTGCTATAATAGATGAAATAAAAAAAAAGGTATAGCCGTGGTACAATCAGAAGATATTTTTTTACAATCAAAACAATCGACGCGCGTAATTCGAACGCGCGGTGAAAAAAAAATTAATCTTAAATGAGGCGCCAAGGAGGTTTCAGTTCTCGACAACAACATACCTTCACACTTGCAATCCCGGAGGGATAGGCAGAGTCAAAGGCCAAGAGATAAGCGCTTTAAACCACATTCAGCCAAAAATTAATTTGATTTAGGTGAAATAGAAAATTGTGGCACTTACTCGTTACAGCGAAATATAGAAAGACACATTTTATTATGATAGTTTGCGTTTTACTCTAAGCGTTGGTCTCTGAAGAAGCTACGAGAGACGTAAACCGCAACGAAGCTGTAATATTACCGAGCCAAACCGTAACAACTAACGCACGGACAACCGGCATACTAAATGCTCTAGAATACTAAAACTACTGAAGTGAAATCAAGTCAGGTGTGACATATTATTTCTACGGTAAAATGTTGCATTTCTTATTATTTTTCGTATCGTTGTTACAAAACTCAGGAAGATATAGTATGTGTATGTTTATTTAAAATGTAAATATAATAGTTTTAAATTATTAACCGCTTTACGGTCCTTCTCGGTCATTTCCATTTTCAACAAATTATAATGCTCTTACAAACGTCATCCTCCTAGCGTTATCTCCCGTGCTTGGGCGAGGTCGGCTTAGACCGCAAGGACACGCGCCTTGAACGTTATTACATAATTGTAAAGTCTTCTGATTATTTTTTATGAGAATTGTACATATAAATGATAGAAACTGCCAAGTTGTGAACAGACGTATATTTACAAAGAGACTGCAAGAAAAACAATAGGTACTTTATATCAAAATAAAATTGGAATTCTAAACTTGAATACTAAAAAAATAGTAAAAAGTGTAAAAAGTATTATCTATTACAAAAGTATTGAGGCCAGTGTCGGCAACAGTACAATTTTGTACACATAACACTACATTAGATATCTGACACTGCTGCGGTAATAAAAACATAGCCAATTCATAGAAATTTATAAAGAATTAAAGGAAAACAAAACATAGTAGTATAGGCTACATCGGTATGCATCTCGAATGCAACTCTGGTTGAATTTAGTTCCACTGCAGCGTTTCATTTCGATGTGGGTTTCACTATGACAGCGCAAAAGGCATAAAAAATTAAAAAGTCAACGCAATCCTATTTTTATTTTGCAACATGTAGGTGTCACTAAAAGTGACATGAGAACGCGTGATAACGAATTCACTTGGATATTTTAATATACAGGATGCGGCATGAAATGCGGTTTGTCGAAAAAAAATGCACCAAATATTGTGCCACCATTCGCTCGTTGGAAACATAAAAGAGTATCATTATAAAAATAAGATAATAATATATTTAATATTACTATACTATTAATGTAAATTGTAAAACGCAATAACAGATTTAATTTAGCTTCTGCCCGCGGCGTTGCTTGCGTGGTACATTTATAAAACATAGCTGTGTATGTGTTATTTTTATGTATAAGCTATACTATTGTAAATGTTCATTAAAATCTGTACTTAATGCGTGCAAGAGTAGCAAACATCCACACATCCACCGATCCATCTATACAAACTTCTGCGTCTTATAATATTATATTAGTACCTAAGATTTTATTATTTTGAGAAAACCTAGCTCAATTAATCCATCTAGTAGATATTTTATTTTTAAGCCCCCAAAGTGTTTTACCCCTGTAAATAATTATCTACCTACAATGTCCAATTCCGGAAGTCGTCCACCATATCTATATTTATCGTATCAATTTTGAATAACCGCCTGGTTAAGGTCGCAACCCAAGGTACTAATTAAAATAACACCCACACATTACATGCACACACGGGTTTATTGAAAAGTTCCCATTTGAAAAAACACCTTAAGATTATATATAGATCCGGAGAAACGTTTCGCCTGCGCGATCTAAGATACATGCAGCGCCATCTATTGACAGCGTTGCGGAACCATATTTACTGTGGAGCTGTACGTATTTCAAATTTTGTACTTATCATTAAAATATGGATAACGATATCATAGCTGACAGATAATTCAATAATAATAATAATAATATCTTTATTGACACATAAAAGTTACATCGTTTCTTAGGGTAAGTACAGAAATGCATGTTAAATATTTACGGAAACAGGTGACAACTGTTGCCTGTGGTAGGAGAACCTGTGTTACAGGCAACAGGGCCCCACTCATATGAAGGAGACATGATTGCAACAACAAGGTTTACATTTATGTTTTTAGTTACGCAAATTTAAAGATATATTATGTTTACATAAAAACTAAATATAGGTAAAGTAGTCTAGGAGTTTTGACTATTAACTCATGAGTGTGTCTGTGTGTGTGTGTGTGTGTGTGTGTGTGTGTGTTTAAGCTGGAGAATGAGTGAGAATGTGATAATATTCGATACAAGTGTTAGTAAGTTGTGTGGGTGAGGAATGAGTACGAGAGCATAAGAATGAATATATGATATAATAAATATGACCACAGACCCAGACAATGTTTTAAAATATTTTGTTTCATTTAACTTATTGTTGTAAATAAGGATTCAGTATCATCATAGGTTTGAGTTAGTAGCCAGTTTTTAACTTTATTTTTACATTCAAATTTTGAGTTTGGGTGAATATTTAAAGCATTGTTAGTTTTGTTGAATAAATAAGGGCCAAGGTAAATAAAATATCTTCTCGCATACTTAGATTTTAGGCGAGGAAGGGAACAGACAATTCTTGGGCGTCTCTTAATAATGTCTTACCAAAAATTTTAAAGCTATAAAAGTTGATTTTTATATACCTTTAGATACCTTAGCATTTACAAAATGGTTCAAACTTGTTAAATCGTTAACCTATGCTACAAATAATAATTAATGATGGCTTTAACTGTTTCATGTTTTAACTGTTTGTTGATTACAAAAAACAGTTAAAATATGAAACAGTTAAAGAAAAAAAAACAATTTGATGTCATTGCTCTTGTGTCAATACACAACGGCATGAAGATACCCTAATTATTATGGGTGACTTGCTTTTGTGGTTCGTGATTCTGACAACGAAAAGCCACTTGATATGACCCACTCGAGACAAATTTTCATGTGGTGAACACGGTTATTTGTACTCGAGTCATAGGTAATGTGGGGGGAAATTATGTAGTTTAAGTGAAGGGTGTTTGTGTTATCTTTGGTCAACCCTTGACAAATTGAAATTGTCTATGTTCGTAATTTCGATTTAAAAATCGAACACACCTAAGTCTTTTAACTGAAACGTGTTCGAATTTTAAGTGTTTTTGTTTTAATAAAAGATTGTATGTGGTCTTTTTTATTTAATAAGTCGAGAATTTGTCGTAATATTTGTACTACCCTTGTAGTTAAATTAACTGCAATATCTTAAATAGTTAAAAATAACATTAAGGATTTTATGGAGTGTGCTCTCCTTGGATCTTTTTTAATGTATCCTTAATAATGTAACTCTTTTTAGTATCTTATATTTTTAATAAGTACTATGTATCTTTCTTCATAATACATTTATATCCGAGCGGGAATATATATATTTCATGTGTTATTCCAGTGATCAATGTGTGTACCTTTATCTAAAAAAAGGAAGAAGAGATAAGAAGGATTACCGTCTTATTAAATATGCTGAATATCTCCAAGAAACATTTGCTAAGCGTCTGTAAATAGGTAGAATTTTCTGAAGAAGTACCCACAGCTCCCTGAAATAAAAAAAATTACGTAACAAATTTCATGGAAAACTTAGCTTCATTCCACTTCTAAAAGTGACAATCCAAACCTGTATCATCAAAATAATTTACTATTCTAAATCCCGTAAATAAAAAAAAAAGTAGCACTGAAGCAGTTGTAAATAACCGTAAATAAAGTCTTAAAAGTAAAAGAGAAGGATCCCGAGTTTTCTTAGTTCCTCTATAAGTCAATGCGCAGGTGGATATAATAGTGGCTTGTGAAGGCTCCTGCCTCCGGTAAAGACGTTTTCATTCGGTAAACTATTTTCTATTTACTGAGATTTTGTACTCAACTAGAAATGGAGTTGACTCAGTTAAAGTATTTCTATTTAATGGGTATATTCGTTTAGACTGGCGCGATGGCGCATTCGGTAGTGACCCTGCCCCATTGCCAAGAGACGCGGGTTCGATCTCCACCCAGGACAAGCATTCGTGTGATGAATACTTGTGTTAATTTTGTGTCTGGGTGTTTATTACATCTGATATTAAAGTATTTATTTGTAATACCACTGTTGATCCTGATATCCGTAACACAAGTGCTTGAGCTACTACCTCGGAGTCAGATCAATGTATGTGATGTAATCGGATATTATTTTTATTATAATGATGCAACATTTTGTAGCCACCTTTGTATCTTAATTTTCGTTATTGTTTAATTATCATCTAATCTTTTGTAGCGATACCTGAAAGAGTGGACATATTCTCATGTTCTCTAATTTAAGTTACAGAGACAGCTTCGTATATTAGTTTACTAGCTGTGCCAGCGGTGTCACCCGCGTTTATGGTTAATATTATAAAGACTATTTCCGTCATACATGATTTCTATGTAACTTTAACCATTAAGGCTGCACACGCGGCGGAAGCTTAAAAAATATAGATGTAAGTAGTGTATTTTCTTTTTAGTTTCGCTATTGCAAAAGAATGTGCCAACTGTGGTTCTTGACTAGCATGTCGTAAAAGGCGACTAATGGTATATCGTGTTGGGTGTGGGATTGTGTAGGCGAGACAAATTTAATAATGTTACACATCTATAAATGTCATGATAAAGATGTAAGTTGAAAGATCACAATAGATAACATTCTCATTCGCTTTTTTTTTGCAGATCCTGTGACAGCAGCCACAGAATCCGCTGAAGAGTCAGAGAGAGGGTCCACAGGTAGACCGTTGCCAGCGTCATCACGGATCTCCGCCGGTGAGAGTGGTAAATCGAGTGGTTATTAGATTAGCGCTTCAAGCTGCTTGTACAATATTTCTCTTTATCTTATTGTTGATGATACTCATACATACATAACATCACGCCCATAATAGTTAATGATACTAGATTTATGAAAAAGCTAGAATTTAAAAGTTTAAACCCAACCACGTACCGGTTCGGTTTGAACTTAGGTACACCCTTAAAACCTTACATTTAAAAGATGTTAGGCGCATGTAGGGTTACCAGGCTACCGGATAAAGCCGGACATAATTAGGCTTTTTGCTAGCGTTTCTGGCCAAAATAAACGGTGTCCGGCTTGTTAGGCTTTTTTTTTATTTCGCAAACGAGCCAGCGCCGAGCGCTGGCGAGTCGACTGTCGGGCGCTCCCGCAGTCCGTTAATAACGTAGGGTGTCCGGTCTTTTTACCCAAATATCCGGCCAAACTGGCTGGTCTCTCCGGCTATTAGGTTTGGCAACTGGGCAATCCTAAGCGCATGTCCTTGTCTACTAAGCTTCTACAGCTTAGGATTACCGCCGTTTCAAAATACTTGGTTTATTCAAATTTTTCCGTCCATATTAGGATTACGCTTCAAGCTACTTTCATCCGAACACATTCACGCATATTAGATTGCTGCTTTCGTGTTCGTAGTTACTGGACCAGCAATACACGCTATAAATTACTTTCGAGTCCGCAATAGCTACTAGCCAATCAGAGTGATCGATTAATCATCAGACACATTGTAATTACTAAATGAGCGGTGGTAGCTCACACGCGCCTCTTACCGAGGAATGCGGGTTCAAACCCGGGCACGTACCTCTGGATTTTTCAAATCTATGTACGTATTTATACCACTAGCTCGACGGTAAGGGAAAACATCGTGATGCAAATTCAAAAACTTTGGATTTGTAACCATGATCCAAAAATTTACAGGTTCCCCTATCTTAGGGTTACGAAGGTCAGATCGACAGTCGCTTCAATGTAATTATCAGACTCGCTTTATCCTGGATCATGGTCTAAGCGGACCCCGTCTAAGCACAGGACATAACGCTAGGAAGATGATGAGTGATTGCGATTAGACTCGTTATCCTAATGGTAGGGTCAATCGCATCATTCTGTTTGCTACAATCCTGGTTCACACCTTTCGCTTCTTTTACACTTGTACATTTTTAATTAGATAATTAAACACTTAAGAATGTTCGTCAGTTGATGGTATTTTTGACCTGACCTTTTATAATATTTTACCAATAGGCTCATGCAAGGTTTCTTCAGGTCTTTATATAGAAAGCCTTATTAAATATAAAAATAGATATCTACTCCAAACAATTAATAAGTGGATACGATCTACCTACGCGTAATAATTCTTAGTCGGTAATTACACAACGGAACAACTTTCCAATTAAAAAATTTCAGCAGGGCATATCGGAAACTTTTTTGCGCCGTAATAATTTATCATTAAGAACTTAATTTTGTACAGAATGAATTATGAACTATGAAGATTTATCAAAAGTTGTCATGTTGAAATGCGAGATTATAACTTTGATGTTAAGCTTATCTTTCACTGGCAAATTACTTAATTAATTTCGTAAACTATAGAATGATTTTCCTGATAGAAGTTTTCAACGGCTTTGGGTAATTTTATATAAATGGCAATTTCTAAACAAATTCATTAATGCATATTTCGTAAAATATAATTTTGAGTAAAATATATATGAACGAGTGGTAACTATAAGTATATTACCATAGTACTTTTGATTAATTTCGAGCTGAAGTAGGTGCTTACGTATTAGTGGTCTGGGAGTCTCAGACACCTCATACCCCTGAATAGTGAGTTTATGCGTAAGGCATTGCCCTCAAGGAAAAATAGCTAAGTATCTATCTATAGAATAAGCTGAGCTATTGAAATACACTTAGATGTAAGATAGTATGGAGCAAATACCTATAAAACAACACACAAAAGGATTTCTAAGTTGAGAATAACGATTATCCTACATTTGCTTGTCCTCAAAAAGAACTTCCAAGCTGATAATAACGATGGGTCTCTTTAGCGTTGTGCGTTGTACATATGTGCTTGTCCTCAGAATGGAGTTCCAAGCATCAGCTTGGAACACAATACTTATATCCATCCTATTCTGATGAATAGGACGGATCTCTTCAACGATGCTTAACTATTTTGTTTGTTCTCAGAATGAAGTTCCAAGCTGATAATAACGATAAATCTCTTTAACGATGCACGTGCATTTGTTTGTCCTCGGATTGCAGTTCAAACTGATGATAACGACGCATCTTGTATTTATTTGTCCTCAGAATGGAGCGGTGCGACGGGCGGCCCTCCCGCCGAGGTGGTCCTCAGGCTGCACCCCTCGCCCTCTTCCACTGCCCGCGCCAACGTCTCCCTAGTTGACATCGGTATGTAGCTACTTTATGTAATATCTTCTATTATAATCTGAACGATATTCGATTAACTCAAGATTCACCATTTACATTCGATTACACCAGCAACGAATTCTGGACAGGGCTAAGTCAGCACGATGTTTATATGAAGAGATCAGCAGGATACTTACCTAAATATGTGCGAGTGTGAGAAGGCACACACAACTGGAAAACAATTGGGGATACAATTGGGAATACTTAATGTCAAACTTAACATTCCTTGATCAACTTGCAATAAATCTGTTTAATCACATGAGACAATTTTATAAATTTTATGGACGATTCTGTGATTACTGTATTACTTAAGAATGTAGCAATATAATCAAACTGAAGATAGGTACTATGATGTATATCTTAGTTAAAAAATCTTGCTTAAAAAAAGCAACTGCAGTGTAGACCAATGTTCTATAAAGTGTGCGCCGCGGTACACTGGTGTACTGTGGTGTCCGTGGTCATTAGGAAAAATAAGGTTATCTCATAACGCTAATTAGACAGACGGAAGAAAGATACTTACACAGATGTAGGTACCTAAATCACGCAAGCGCACGAGCGAGTTGATTAATAATAAATATTGGTTTGTTAATTAATATTACACGTTAATTAAAATCACATAAAAACAAACAAACATAACATCACGCCCATTATCCCCGAAGGGGTAGGCAGAGTCAAAGGGGCAGCATGCTCCTTCAACCACGTTCAGCCGAAAATAAATCTGGGCTGGGTAGTTGGAAAATTGTGAAAAAGCAGTGACAAGCGGCTAACCTGTCGCCTACATAATCACACACCCAAAATCCGATATACCATTAGTCGCCTTTAACGACATGCTGCATGACTTGCAACGACATAAAAACAGATTTTTATTAGTGGTGTACCTCCATAAAAAATCGTTTTCCTAAATGTACCTTGAACACAAAAAGTTTGCAAAACACTGGTGTAAACAACCAATAATAACTAACAAAAACCTTTTGCAAAAACATTTTTTTAACTTCGTTTAAAATTTCTCTTAGTCCCGTGTTGGTCTGGCACTTAAAAATAATATGCCAACTGTGTTTCTTGCATAGCATGTCGTAAAAGGCAACTAATGGTATATCGGGTTTTGGGTATGTGATTGTGTAGGCGACAAGCTAGCTTGTCACAACTTTTTCATCTAACCCAGCCCAGTTTTATTTTTGGCTGAATGTGATTCAAGGGGCCTGCTGTTGATTCTACCTACCCCTTCGGGGATTATCGGCGTGATTTTATGTTTAAAATCTCCGCCCCATTAACTTATATGTTCCTATAACGAAGGCTCATCCGACCCCGATATCGCATCCGTGACATTTTAAACGGAGACGAGCCCGCAACTTCAGTCGCAAATATAACAATATACAGAACGATCATTGATTTTCTCGCTCGCATTTCACAGTTATCTCAGTAGCCTATGAGGCGTTAATCGTCTTAGCAAGGCCTTATTTTTATAGTAGGAGCGCTGGCACCAATTTTACCAAAAATATTATTATTGAAAAAAATCCCCGCCACTCTCCAGCCAGGTCTACTGTTCCATGTTGGGGTATAATGGAAGAGGCATGAGCCAAGTTTTCAGTTGGCCAAGTTTCGTGACATCACATTTTAAATTTTCTTTAATTTTAAGACGTAAAATTACAAAACATGTGATGTCACACTACGGAAGGGGAGTCTCAAAAATGTGTCTAGCTGTGACAAGGGGGGAGGGGGGCTCAAAAAATCATGAAATTCGTGTGACGTACTTAATGGCTGTCCTCTGATTGTGATATCCGTAACACAAGTGCTTAAGCTCCTTTCCTAGGAGTCAGGTCAATGTATGTGATGTGGTCTAAAAAAAAACTTAATATATAAGATTCTACGTTTTTAATCAGACTTAATTAGAGTCTGCAACAAAATTAAGTGCTTTTGAAATTTTGTTTTCAAGGTATTTAAATTTTTTTCGGTTTTTGTTTTTTCCCTATTTTGTAATACTTTAACATTCATTAGGAGAGGCCAATGTTTAACAGTGGACGAAGATACTTTTACTTACTACTTTATATTACCTCTTTTGGTGTTCCTTATCACTTACCACTTTACCTCTCCACTAGATGGCAGCGGCGTGGTGGTGAGGGCAGAAGAAGCCCTCATAGTAGCATTCGTCCTCCTTCTCTGGGTGGCAGCCATCGCCCTCTTCTTCAACCGTTGGGGCAAGATCAGGTGCGTCTATAAACTGTACGTAGATCCTTGACTATATACTTGACGCACCAGGCACAGACTTAGGATAGTAATGGACTACGCAAACTAATTCACGAGTATATGTTGTGTTGTTATTAATATAGAGGTGATGTTATATTTATAGTTTAAGTATATAATTGAAAAAAAAAATCAAAGATCGTCCCATGTTGGTCTGGGACTCAAAAGTAATGTATCATCAACTGTGTTACGTGTCTAGCATGTCGTTATAGGCGTTTGTGATAATGTTTGTGATAATGGTGTATTGAGTAATGGGTTTGTGATAATGGTATATTGAGTAATGGGTTTGTGATAATGGTGTATTGGGTAATGGGTTTGTAATAATGTAGGCGGCAAGCTAACCGCTATGGACTTTTTTCTATTTAACCAAACTGGAATTCGCACTAATTGTGATTTAAGGAGTTCACCGCTCCTTAGTCTCTGTTTACTCCTTCGAGGATTGCAAGCGTGATAATATGTTTGTATGTATGTAAAAAACTTTTTCAAGTACTTACAAATAACTTTTTCTTCAAAAAGCTATTTAAGCTTAAAGCATTATATCTACAGTGAAAATTTCACCACATTTGTGTTATGAAATTTTCTCTGTATCTAGGCGGGGATTTTGAGAAACAATTACGGTACTTTAAAGTAAGTAGCTTTATTGTTTGTGCAATAGAAATTAAAAGCCGGTGTCATCAACACACATACCCAATCCAAACAATCTTCTTATCAACAAACTTTTGTTTCAAAAGTGACTTTGTCCGAAGGCTTAGTATTGCGCTAAATGGGTCGACTCATGATCAGAATAAATAAAGAGGACAAAAAATTATCTGAAACCACGGACCAGAAAAAAAGAGGACTCCGCGCTGTCATACCAAAGCGTTAAGCCACGTTTATCATATGTGAGTGAGATTCATACGGATGCCAGATATCGGAAATCTGTCATTTGGAGCGCTTATGTCAATGTGTGACGTAAGTTGCGTGTAAAGTTGAAGCACTTACGGAGCTTCAACGTCTAGTTAATGGCGCGGAGTCCCGCTTTTTTTACTAGTCCGTGTTTGAAACAAACTATTATTTTACAACTTGTAAGAAGATTTGAAAGACAAAATCGTGGTTTGGAACTTATATATAAAGATTTTTTGCTGTTAGTCGTCAAACAGAAGTTATTTTAGACAATAACAGCAAGACGGGCTCGAAATTTACCCAAAGACTTTTATTCTGTCTAATTATGTGCTATTTGTGCACCACCAAATAACTGCAATACTTTTCATGTAATGTCAAACTCATAAATGTGTTTCAATTATATGTTTATACTTTCAGAAATAGAAATAGTAATAGAAAACATTTATTGACCATTAAATAATAGGGCTATAATTATTTATGATATATAGAAAATATTTAGTAGCTGCGAATGTGTATTCATTAGCGCTAAAATTATAAAAATATAATGAGACAAATTGATACTTTAATCCCGTGAAGTAAAAATATACCTATAATTATTTATTTATTAATAGTAATAAAAATAATAACGCTCCAATTTAAAGACATTTAAATCTTACCAAAACCAATTTGCCATTCACTCCCTGTGGTCAAAGTAATGACGTCACAATTTGTTATTGTCATGACATAACCATAACCTCTTAATTCTGACAGCTTTTGTGTTCACAATCTGTCAAAACATTCTTACGGATTCTGATACTGATACCCCTTTGGGATTGTTTTAATTTAAACTTCATCTTGTGACGGCTAAGATGAACTTCCGCTAGGAACGTGCGAAATCATAGCTGTGTGTTAAACGCTGTTATTTCCCTTAGGATCACCCAATTACAAACCGGACTGTTTATTAGTGGTCTCTAGAGTACATCGTCATATTCCTCGTATTATATCCTGTTTCTAGTCGAAATCAGCTTGGTTGATGAACCTAGATTTAGCAAATCTAGTTTTTAAGACTTTCTGGTAATTTTGTTAGACTTAGATAAATAAACCAGAGGAATTGGGTCATGGTTACACATTTTCTTATTTGCAAATTTCTCGTCGCTGTGCTTATGTTGTAAGTGTTGTCTCCAGACAAAGTCGCGTTCTAAAACGAGTACTGAATTAAAATTAACAAAATTCTAATATATTATACGTTCTAAACGGAAGAGATAATCAAACATTTTCGTTTAGCCCCTCACTTTCAGTATTTTTCTTATCCAATATACATTTGAATTCACATAAGGCTACACAAGAGTGACTTTTGCGCAGATCATATCGTTGTCAATTTGAATAAATGGTTAGATTCGCGCCAATTGAATCGTAACGAGGCATAAAATAAAATGGACTGGAACGAATATGTGACGCTCCGTTGATTCTGGCTTTAGTTAAGCTTTTTTTATTAAAAGGTTTAATACAGAAGTTTTGTATTTTTGTATTACATTTGAAGCCTGTATTTAAAATCAAAAAAATATGTTACCAAAAATTGGGGATATGGAAAAGTTGACCAAAAGAAAAAAATACGACGGTAAAGATAATTCCAAATTTATCAATCATCTCCCATGCTGGCTTAAAACTTATAAACTTGAAATAATATGTTTCTTACCTAGCAAAAGTCCTGGAAGGCGAATAATGTGTATCACCTAGCCAAGCTAAATTTCATATTTCGCTAAAAGTTGTTAAAGATTCTTGCAGTCTACCTACTCCTTCGGAGAATGATTATTACCTTCGGTAAATAATAATAATAATACATTTTTAAATAATTATAAACTTTATTTACCAGTAGCGAAAGTACACACTGAAACTTACAATAACTATTGCACTAGGCTCGCAGGCCTGTATCGCAGTAGCTAGGTAGTGTTCACGATATCTATTCTTACAATACAGTCACTTAAGCTCCGGTTCTGTGACAAATACAAAGTCAAAGTCAAAGCCAAAATATTCTTTATTTATATAGGTTTCAAGGAAACACTTATAAATCGTCAAATACAGGTAAAGCCACAGCTATATGATTCTACCACCGGTTCGGAATGTTGTATCTACCGAGAAGAATCCGGCAAGAAACTCGGTAGTTACTCTTTTCAATACAATTTATACAAGGTGTATGAACCATAATTAACTTTGAACCACGTTTTAGTGTGGGCCTGTTGTAGAGTATCAAAATAAAAATATATAAATTACAACCAAAAACTTGACCCGACCAGAGCAGAGCAGTCCCCAAGGGCGGTACATAAGTACTAGTTATTTTCAATAAGCAACATATCAGTCATCATCTGTAATGATAATACTAGGTATATAGGGTGAATTATACTTTAAGAAAAACGAACTAACTAAACTTCACTTCACTTCTCTAGAGAGGTAGGCAGAGAACCGAACGCCATAATACTGTAATGTGTTCTAAATAAACGACTAACCTGCAGGATGCTGGAGCCCTACCAACCGAAGTTCCAACAGCAACACCGACAGAGCTGCGCACTCGCAGAAAACTCCGTCTCAGTACCACCTCATGTAAGTATGATGTAGTAGTTAAAACTGCATAATGTGCTCTTTTATGTAGCTGGCCACATCAATGTCATTAGTCTATATTCGTATTCGACTGAAAATAGTACTCTTCTTTTAGCTTGTTTGTAGCTTTGCACTGGTCACTGCTTTTTGATCACATCACCATCATCTCCCTAGCGTTATGTGTCATGCTTCATGAGTTCCATCTAATTAACAATAATAAAACAAATATGTTTGGCTAAACTAAAAAACTATATGGACATAACTAACTATTAACTATTTTTGGTTAAAATTGGTTTAATAGTTTACTGTAGGAATTATGTGACTTATGCACCTGTAGTAATATTCTTATGAATAATTTCCTCCACTAATCGCGGTTTGCTATAACGCTTCATCATGAACCATATTATGTTTAACTTAAGAAAGTTCACTGTTACGATATGCAACGAGAAACCTTTCTTACGATACAAACAATTACAAACAGGACTACATTTAATGCATTATGTAGTACCTTCATAAACAAAAAACCGCTACGAGCCGACGTCATGTCTCAACCGGCAGTTTTTGACGAGAGAGATTTATTCGGGCTCTTTAACATCTCTTCTGAATACCTAATGTATTGGAGTATATACTATTTGCTACAAATTTATAAATCCATACGAGCATACACCGGTAAGTCAATAAACTTTTTGTGATGGAGACCTGAACACGGATGTAATTTGACATCGAAAACAAAGAAAGATGTAACGTCAGATTAAAGTAGCGAGCTTAGTAAGTAGCTTTGTAAATATGGATGGATGTTTGTTACTCTTTCACAAAAAACTACTGAATGGATTTTAATGAAACTTTAGAATAATATAGCTCATACACCCGAATAACATATAGGCTGTTTCATCGATGTACCACGCGAGCGAAGCCGCGGGCAGAAGTTAGTGTACAATATTTTACACGTTTGAGAATGCCAGAAAATCCCCTCTTCGGCTCCCTTAACTATGTATATACATTTTTGGTTTGTTCAGCACCGCGCGTCTCTGTCGAGAGGTTGCGTATCATACGATTGCGGCGCGGCGTTCCCCTCCTACCAGCCATGTGGGTACCTTTCTGCACATCGACCAAGACAGGTAAACTACATGATTTTCATAGGATCATATCCCTTTCTGAGACGGGGTCCGCTTAGGTCACGATCCTGCATACATGTGTTCGTAGAATTATACAAATATGTTTTAAGACATAATTGCCACTGTAGTATGAATTGTTAATAATATTTTGCTCTCAACGATTCATTGTGCTTCAATGTTGTATAGATTTAAATAATACCAATAAGTTCAGTTTGAAACAACTCAACCTAAGTTTCCTAATCTAGAAATCAGTTCTGATTCTAATGCTATTTGCACCACAACTACCTGTGGGGTATTAGTTTCCAATCAGCATATTTACTGAACTGGTAATACTACCAACATTTTACTTCTGTCGTTTGTCCACAGAACTCAGTCTTCGTCGGCAGCATGGGCGGCATGGCTCTCATTCCTGAAAGCCCACCACGGCGCTCCCGCTCCGCCGCCGACCTACCAGCTCTGGTCCCGCCATCAGACGTTTCCCACTCCGTAACCCCCAGGTCTTCGCGCGCCGCCAGCCTTCACAGCGCAGTAGATCTGAGAGTCTGTGTGCCATCTCCCAGAACTTCTAGGGCAGCCAGCTTACACTCAGCCGTGGATATGCCCCCAGGGTCGGTCCAAGTTCACGTGAGAGGATCAGGGAATAACCTGAACAGACCAAGGAGCCCTAGACGACTGACAATTACTAACGTTTGATTTTGACTTTTGTTGGAGTTTGATGTCTGTGTCGGACCAAGTTCTATTGGTTTTTGATTGGTTGCTACAAACCTTTTTTTCTGTAAAATAAGCGAATTGGGTTGATGATACCGTACGCAAGTAGGTGATCTGACTTACTTCAGATCACTCATTATTTAAAATCGTAAGCAGTTCTTAAATTTCTGTAAAATCTTTACAAACTTTGTTATTGTTCTCCCTATCTGACGTATAAAAAAGTATTAAATATCAATTATAAGAATATATACCTAAGCATTATAATTAATTTGTGGTGTCATCTGCTCGATAATATGATAAATACAAAAATGTACAAGGAAATATCAATTGACAGCGCAGGAAATATCTTTGCACTGCTATAAAAATATTGCAAAATATAGAAGATTTATAAAACACTGAATAATCTTATTGGGGAATCCGATAATGGCTCACATCTTTAATAAAATAACAGAGTAAATGTACATTATAGTAATTAATCATAAGCTATCGAATAAAATAATAATTTCTTAAGAATATAAGGATTTCGTTCTTGTTACATGTGTATTATAATTGCAATTTTGTATAGTATGATAGAATAGATCCTATATACCCTTCTATTTCCTGTAGTTCAAAGTATCCTTGTCTCTTTCTCTCTTCATCATATCTATTCATTGTATAGTAAATATCAAATAGTTTTGTATAGAGCGTTGGACGCTACTTAGACGTGTGGTGCTAATATAAGGATCATTATGGTTAGTACCTTTTATAATTGAACAAACTAGATACAAACAAAATATTTAGTAGAAGGCATTTTTGAGATCTACCTTAGTACTATGATAAATTAGCATAATCTTCCTGCCTAATCTCAATCTTACATAATTCGATCTCTTTTGTATTCTTTTCCGTAATGAATCTATATTTATTCCGTAAATATTGGCCATGTAATAATGGAAGGTATTTTAGTAAAAAAAAAGAAAATTTTATTACAATAAAAATCAGAATTGAAAAATATTCTGATTCCAAAGTAAGTTGCACACTTTTATTAATTTGCCAGCCAGTTTGAATCCTATACAAAACAAGTGAAGATTATTCAAAGTCATTGATTGATTTTGTCGCGATTAATTTCTTACAATAATGTTTATGTGATTATTTGTACTCCAGCCATGAACATTTCTAAACGTATTGTGCATAGATATATGTTGTTCAATCTGTTATCTATGGCACAAGTATAAGTATGCTTGATTTGATACCAAAAAAATGTGTGTTAAAATGAACAATCGTAAATGATTATAAATTAAAGCCACATGTAAAATTTTAAACTCCAACCATACTTACATTGCCAAAATCTCCCAAAATTACTTAATTGAGACTCTTAAATAAGTAATTCATTCAAAACTTAATTTGCCCTGTCAAATTCGTCCTCTCGTTATAACTCTAAGCTCTTCAATTAGTTAAGTCTATAAAATTAATTATATTTTCACTCCATTGACTCTTAACGATTTTAATGTGACGATTATCTTTAGAGCGCTCTAACCTTTATTTGAATAATAAATACCTTGTAATCTTTACTAGTTTGCCAGAATTCCCTCAAGGAACTTAATACAAACTTCTATAGTGTTTGATCAAACTACACCCAGGTCACAACGTACTTCTTGAATAAATGAAGATACACATGTGAATAATTATATTAGGTCGGAATGCTTAAGCGGTAGTAAGCAACAAAGCACGTAAACTATTCACGTGAAAGTTTTGGAATGGAGACTTTGTCAAACATAATGTCGGACCGAACAATGTGGATCTGGGGATTCGTATTGTTTACACTGGAAATGTCGGCTTCCACGTTTAATTATTACGTAACGCAATTTTTGAAGATTTCTGACCCCCCCTTCCCCCTGTGTAACGCGCTAATAGCGTTTTCCTGTAGTTTTCACGTAGTCCTAACACCCCCCTCCCGCCCCTGTAACGCATCGTAACGTTAAACAAGACCCCCCCCCCCCCAATTGCGTTACGTAATACTTGAACGCCCCCTTTACACCTGAGTCGATGGTTTAGTTCATACTTCTATTTAGTCTACCGTTGGACAAACAAACAAAACATATATAAATAACCCCGAAGGTGTAGACATAGGCAAAGGGGCAGCAAGCCTGTTTAACAACATTCAACCAAAAATAAAACTGGACTGGGTTAGATGGAAAATTGTGAAAAGCAGTGACAAGTGGCTAGCTCGTCGCCTACACAATCACACCCAAAACCCGATATACCATTAGTCGCCTTCACGAGATTCTAGGCAAGAAACACAGTTATCACATTATTTTATCATACCTACCGTTTGCTTTCACTCAAATATCAAATTCCATCTCTTTCTCAATACCTAGTGTCACAATTGTGTCTTATACAAAAAAGTGTTTGTGCTATCCATTTCTTTAAATACTGTCCTTAATTATCCACATTGTTTTTTATTTGTGACCTACGCTAGATCATTTTTTTAACTAAGAATCTTTATCGACATCTTAATAATGAAACTAACTAACCAACTAAACTTCACGCCACTTCCCTAGCGGGGTAGGCAGAGAGAACCGAATGTCATATGGCACGATCCTTACACACCTCACTCGCCTCTTCAACATTTATAATCCTTTTCATACAAGCTCTACGGTTTTTATGACTCCTAACATCACCTTCTTTTAATACACGATCAATTTGGTCGTGGTAGGTGAGCCTGGGCCTTCCGCGGCTTCTACATCCTTCCACTTTCGCATTGTATATCTGTTTAGTCAATCTTTCGTCATCCATTCTTTCCACATGTTTGAACCACCGGAGCATGCCTCTTCTAACCTTGACTCCGACGCTGTCCTTCAGACCGACTCTCGTTCTTACATCATCATAATAATGAAAGGTTATATTATATAATATAAAACTTACTAATAATATATACATACAATGAAAGTTAGGTACTCTTGTGTGCCTGCCAAGTTATCACGAATAAGATCTGATGTAGAATATATCGGTGAAATGTTACGACAAAAATTCAAACCTAAAAAAGGAAAGGCTATGATTTATCTCGAAAAAAAATAGATTCAGCGGTAGGCATGTCCTCTTATATACCCAATTTATCTTGACAAAAAAAATGGATCCACCGGCACGCACGATGCCTAATATACCAAATTCCAATTTGCTGGTTGAAATGATTGAACATTGAACAATTTCTTCTATTGAGAAGTAGTTCAGGACAGACCATATCCCGATTGACTCGGTATTAATCTTAGGTACTCTAACTATACTATATATACTATTTTGTTATTAAACAAACAAAATAGACAAAGCATCGCCCGCAATCCCCGAAGGGGTAGGCAGAGTTAATTACTAACAATACTTAAATACTTTTTGTTATTATTAATAATACCAAAAACACTTTTTATTTTTACTACCAACTTCTCACTGAATCAGCCGCATTAAAGCCGGTAAGAGGGTTCTTGAACTCATGAAACAAAGTATTAAAACAATTTTATGGCCAAATATAAATTTTTAATTAACCTTGAATATACAAAGTAGTTTAGTTCGAGCTACGTATTTTATTAATTGCGTGGCGGCAAGTTCAAACGGCCATCGGTCAATTATGCCATATAATTAAATCCCAACCTTTCATTGAATGAAAATTTAAATTCACAAGTAGGTATTTGTTCGATTTTGGAATTTATTTATATTCGAGCCGTCAAAAACGGTATGCAAATTTTTTATTTCGCGCATTTTGTTAATCTTGGAGTCATAAAAATCATGGAAATGTATTCACATATTGTGAATTGTAAAAGTAAAACAATCTCTTGAAGAATTAACCCATAAAATCTCGTGAAGTCACTTTCCATACCTAAACAACTCAACGTTCCTTTTAATGTTTACTTTCGTAAATCAATAAATTATTTTGGCTGAATGTGGTTTAAGGTTAAACTCTGCCCACCCCTTCGGGGATTACGGGAGTGATGGTATGATGATGATAATGAAAATCTATGCATATTGGCTATGGCTATAAAAGTCCTCTGCCCAACTTTCAAAGTATTTTTTTGTTAGTAACCAAACCTCTTTGGAAAGTCTATTAATATAGTTTGAGATTTGAATACTGGTGCAGTATATTATAAATTATTAACTAGAGGGATTTTAACCTGCTATATCTGAGTCTAAAACAACTAAGTAGCTTGCAGCGTTAAGTTAGAAGTAATTGTTAAAGTAAAATTCAACGTCCTTAAAGTTATTGACGACTTAACTCTGTAACTGTCTGCACGGTATAAAAACTATAGACATATATACTTAGTCTAGATTGAGAATAAATATCTTATCATGTACATAATTCAAATAGCCAAACTTTATGTGTATAGTAGAAAACGTGTATAGTAGAAAAATGTGCACGATGCTCAAACTGTCAACAAGAATTCCAAAAACAAATTGAATTTAAAAAAATAAAGAGATCCAGAAAGTCAGAAAAGTATTTCAAATTAATCTACTGCAATTAAAATTCATATATATGTTATTATATAGAATTTATACTTTCGATCAAGATCCGCCAAGATTATAGGAATTACTAGCATCCATATTTCCCGTATTTAAATATAGAATACCGAAATAATACACACAAGGACATCGGGCCTTAGTCTAGTTAAATTAAAAACAATTATTAACAGTAAAATAATGTGTAAAAGTATTTTGGTAAAAGGTTCGTCACCTCTATAAGGCACTATAAACATGCTGACGTCCTTCTCTTTCGTGGCATTCTGGATTTTTTTTATTTTAAATTAAGAACTTTGTTGTGTGAATTCCCAACCGTTTTTTTTTCTGTCAAATTATACAACTGTATATAGAACCGAACTTACAAATCAAACGTGCCTATTGACAAACAAAATGTATATTTTCTTATAAACTAATGTATTCATATGAACTGCTAAAATGTTATGAGAAAATTTCGTCATCGCTTCGAACACGAACTAGTTATTTTGAATTCCTGCGTTAAACCGTATTTTTATTTCTATATACTATTAATAACGACATTTTACAGCATCACTATTGATTTTTTAGTATTTCTAACGATTTAAGGGACTCACATTTTAATTGATAAATTAGCGTAGGTAAGCAAAGTAAAATATAAATTTACTTTATTTTGAACATTATTAATAAACATTTCTTAAAAAGTAAGGATCATATTACCAATCTCTAAAATAATTTTTTTTTTCGTTATCAGATATTTAAGCCTTTCTTTTTATAGATTATTATTAAAGTAAATTTGGGAATATTGGCAGAAAATTTTCATTGATTGATTTATTAATAAAAAGTCCTGAAATTATAACCATACTATTTATAAAGTATAGGTACCCAATAATGGTTTGCTAATAATGTTATGAGGTGATTGTCACTTTATTCTTTTTCTGTTTAAATAATGGCTTATCAAAAATGTACTAAAACTAGAAATCTAGATCATCTATAAACGTCGTACGCTAATATTCTATTCCGTCCGAAAATAGGCTTGTGACCTATGAATCTATGGACCTAGCAATATTTCTAGTCTATGAATGATGACGTTTGAATGTAGTTCCAAATTGAAATTTTAGTTCAAGTATTCAAAACAATTCGTTAGACTCTTTACATCATTCCTTCTAAACTTTACGACAGTTTTTGGCGATAAGCAAACCATAAGCTGCGCATGACATAATAGGCTACTAGATGGGTGATCAACGTGAGCTTTCCTAACCTTGGGTTGCGACCCAAATTCGGGTCATGAGTGGTATTGGGATTAGTCTCAAATGTTTTATTGACAAAAATGTTAGCAAACCACAAGCTGTTATCATATCACTGAAATATGAGTAAAACATTATGAGTAAACACGATCTTGAAATATTTATACAATTTGGGTCGCCAGGCAATGTTGAGAACCACTGGGTTTCCTCTTTCCAAACAAGAAAAAAAGATCGAGGTAAAATAGCAATATAAATTTGCCACTATGTAATTAAAAAGTCAGGAAAAAATCTTCTTCCCAAAAATATTAAAACTTTATTATTATTTTCGAGAGGATATTCGTAGACGTCATCTTCTAATCATCATCAATCAATAAATCTTACAGTACTGAAAAAAAAAATGATAATTCACAGTTAATTCACACATTGTAAGTGTAAATGTAAGTGTTTGTAAATGTAAATCAATTACAGTTCTGATCTCGCCTACAATTATCTTGTAAATAGTGATAAATTATACTACAACTTGCAAGTAAGTAGAATTAGCAGTAAGATAATGTAATTAAATCTTAAAACTATTTTGTAACTTAAATTATTTATGTATTCATGTAACCTATTCTATGCGATCGGAAATCGGAAATTTTATTAAAATCTAAAACACTTTTATTTGTTTTATTTTAAAATTGAACATAAGATTACTTTTGTATATTTAATAAATATACTCACAGAATAAATAATTAAAACATTTTAATGTTCCTTTTGGAAAATATGTCTCAAGAAGCAAACTTCACTGATGTTTATTTTCACATAGAATTTTAAAAAGATTGGCATTGGCTTCCTGCAATTTTGTACCCGACTTGAAACGTTTGACTATTTGAAAACATTTGCCACCCTAGAAATTACACTGTCGGAACTATAGGCGATAAAATTCAACATAGTGCGTTTAGTTTTATGTCTCCATAAAACAAACAACGACCAAGGCGGTTGCAACACGGCTGAAACGTTAAGCTGTAACTCTTGTACCTACTACGTAATGTATATCAGTCGGCGTTCGGACCAGGTAGTGTTATTTCTACTCACATACAACGCGGAAGTTCAAAATTACGTACTCTTTAACTTTAAAAATTACGGACATGATGATACTGTATGCAAATTCAATACGATAAGAAATTATAATGTCAACTAACTATCAAATAAATAAAGATGTTCTTATTTATTTTGCCAGTGTACCGCAATTAAAAACCCAATTTGGCTGTGGTTGCCAGTGAACTGCAGCTGCAGTCTGCAGACAAGGGCCAAGGCCGGCCAACAATAGGCTGAATGTCGCCCCGAACAGCGCTAATGCGTCTGCAGCCTGCAACAATGCTAGCGGCCGAAATAGTCTGCTGATCGTTACGACGTATATTTAGCTTAGATAGTCTGCAGATAGACGCGACGTATTTATAGTTTAACTGGCCACTAGGCATTAATTTTCACAATTTTCCATCTAACCCAGGTCAATTTTTAAGTAAATGTAGTTTATAGAACTCCTAGACCCTGCCAACTCCTTCGGGGATTGCTGGCGTGATGGTAATTAGGTACTAAATAAATAAATATAATCTTATTTTATCTCAGCAGTGTTACAATTAAATAATAATGAAATAGTCTGATCGTCGCGACGTATATATAGCTAAATGCTGCATTTTTGTTCCATTTTCGGTATTTTATAAATAAATCTGGGACTACTTATACTATTATTAACTTACATTTTTAAGTCTAGCGGACAAAGTCTCGTTCAAATGCAAAATCCAATAAATAAGTATGTTTATAGGGTGAGTGAAAGTTTTCTCTAAGAATTATAAAAATAATAATGATGTGATACACTTTATGAAAATTTAATTGGATATAATCTTATAGTACCAAACCAACAATAGTTATAATAGTTATTACATGTTAAAGTTAAATCTGATTTAAAGTTGTTAGACCACCGCTCACATAAGTATGAAGAAACCTCGTTGAGGCCATTGTATTTTCATGAGTGAGGCCAAGTCATGTGTGCAAGCGGTTTAAGTTTTGAAATAAAATGCCATAGAATGAAATGATTGAATTATATTTTTTTCTAAATTTATGTAGTGACCGAAAAGTAATTTTTAGTAGGAAAGAGCCTGTAACAAGTTCTCCGCTCTCCGCTCTCTGATATAAATAAATAATAAATAATAATATCTTTGTTTATCTATTTAAATAATAAATAATAATATATAAATATCGCTAATATTATCTTTGTTTATCATACTACAATTAGAATGAGGAAAGATTTGATTGTTCGTTTGTATTGAATAGGCTCCGAAACTAGTAAAACCGATTTGAAAAATTATTTTACCAATAGAAAGTTACTTTATCAGCAAGTAACATAGGCTATCTTTGTATTCTCACGGGAACGGAAGCTACACGGGTGAAACCGCGAAGTGTTGCTAGTATTTAATATTATTAATAAGTATAATAGTAATATGAGCAGTAATGGGTGATTTTGACTTGAGATTGTCTCGTAGTTCTGTCGATACCTCCCATCATTTTCCTAGGGTTGACTAAGCACGAGACAATCCGTATATAGTCAGGGCCCGTTTAGTCCATTCGTCGTTATTATTGTATATTGAAACAACTGCCCATCTGACTTTCCTAACCCTTAAAACCAGATAAATTGGATCACTTTTCTGTTGACCTAAGCTTTGAAGAAAGGCTTGTCTCTGCCACCTTACATCAAACGGCAACACATGTCGTATGAATATCTGCTATAGATAGAGACGAAAAAATTGCCGTCATTCCTTCGTATATTTTTACCTGCCGGCAATAATAAATACCATTTCGACTAGAGAATCTCACAGTTATAATATTAACTACCTTCAAAAATAGCTTGTCCTTCTTGCATTGTACCAAACGTCAGCACACTCATGTCGTATGAATATCCGCTATAGGGGCGAAGTAATTGCCGTCGTTCTCATCGGATGCCTTTACCGCCATATTCTTTATGCGTAAGTACTCGCGATAAAACAGGACTCGAATGAAATGCGAGCCCGGGTTTTATTTAAACGTATTGTCAGGAAAAAGTCGTCCGTTTGTGCGAGTAACGCTGTTGTAAAAACGTAAGGGTTAACTTTTTGCGACCGTCTTTTATTTCTATTTTGTTGTGATTACCGCATTTGAAAAGGGTATTAAAGAGTTATATCAAGTAAAATGCTTTTGTTTTATTTGTTGAGCGTCTTAATGAATGGTTGAAAATAGTAAAACCGATTGAAAGAAGATGTTAGCATTAATTTTGAGTGCAAATAAAATAAAGTTCAGCTAAGCTTGTCCAGTGTCCAGTGTGAAATATAATTCATATCTGCGCGTTTACCGTATGCGAATGTACACACATATTTCAATATTAAATGTTCTGCTACTTTCTCTTTGCTTAATCTCAAAACCAAAGAGGTTTATTGGTGGTAATATCGAGTAGATAATTATATAATTTAAATTTGAGAATTAAACATGAATATTAAGTGTTATTTTGTTTAAAAGATTCCATGAAGACTATTCGTCCCATAGGAGGTAAGGATGTTCAACACGCTATTCAATGAGGGGTTTTCAATTAAAACATCAGATAGATGGCGTAACTGTGACGGTCTTGTCACGGTCTTGTCACCCTCCTCATTGGTAAGTTTTTAGACCAAACTGAAATGCTGTCAACAAAGAGCCAATAGTGACAGTGAAAAGACCACGAGACACCCTTGTGTCATCTGGAGGTTTTTGCATTTGTGAATACCCTCATTCGAAGCAAATCATCCAAATGACAAGCAAGGTTAACTTTCACACACGTCGCTCCTCACCGCTATAAAAACATGACATTAGATACCTTTCACCAATTTTCTATACTATCTTGTTTATAAGAAAATATAGATATTTGTATCTAGTATAAGATACAAAAATCTATATTTTCTGATAAACAACTCTCCGCCAATCCATATTTTGCGACGCCTACGTGTGAAAAATGACAGATGATACCGAAAAACATCTTCTAAGTATTAAACTTTAGTCGACTTGCTATTGACAGGAGCTACTTACCGTTTTTATTGAATTATCTTTCTAAAGCATAGAGCATTTAATGGATAGAGTGATAATGTAAAAATAATGCGCCAAAACAACACTGTTGTTTTTAGTCTGACTTCCTTGTCTTCGTATCTATTACGAATAATACTGTAGATAATCTTAGTCCAAAATGGGGTCAACCACGGAATCTAGCGAAATTGGTGTTACAAATGTTGTCTCAAATGTCACATATGTCGACGTGCGATCTGATCATACATACCGACTGATTCCTAGGTGGAATCACATGATTTAGCGTTGCGCGATCCCGTGGGCTACTTACATAAAGGCGTAGAGGTACATTCCAGGGGTTTAGTCGGTATAGCCCGCCCCCTACCACCTTGGGCAGAGCAGGGTCCTCGTATCATAGAGAGGGCCCCAGAAGTCTGACACAACCCGGTGATTCCCCCCGGACTCAGCAGGACGGTGCGTAATGCATTCCCCGGGGTGAACAAAAAAAAAGGGTGGAAGTCCAATACTACCGAATAAGGACCTTATTCGGTCAGAACTAGAAAGCTAATATACAGAAGTATCATCATCTTCCTAGCGTTATGTCCCGTGCTTAGACGGGGTCCGCTTAGACCATGATCCAGGATTTGGCGAGTCTGGTAATTACATTGAAGCGACTGCTGATCTGACCATCGTAACCCTAAGATAGGGGAACCAGACTTTTTTGATCATGGTTACAAATCCAAAGTTATTTGAATTTGCAGGTTTCATCACGATGTTTTCCCTCACTGTCAAGCTAGTGGTATAAATACGTACATAGATTCGAAAAATCCAGAGGTGCGTGCCCGGGTTTGAACCCGCACTCCTCGGTTAAGAGGCGCGTGTCCTTAACATTGATCCACCACCGCTTAATATATAGAAGTATATAATATATAATATTAGATTGAGAAATAATTCTATTTACAAAGAAATATCTAACTTAACTTTCTAACTAACTACCTAAGTTTAGTTAGTTAGTTAGTATCTCTAAATCTAATATCATAAGTCAACACGGACCCTAAAAAAAAATATTCAGTCGAATTGAGAACCTCTTCCTTTTTTTTGAAGTCGGTTAAAAAGTACAAGGACATCACGCAAGAAATCCTGCCAGCACTATATCCCAAGTATACAATAAATGTCTTCACCGATAGTACTGCAAATACACGTGAAATAAATTTACCGGTACGGCAATATGTAGATTTGTCGCAACACGTCGTAAACACAAAAATGTACGTTACGCTTCTACATGCGAAGCGAGCATCGGGATAGCTTCGTACACCTTTATAGGACTCCCGGGACGCCGGGCTGTTTGTAAGTATAATATTTTTTATGTCTCGTGTAGTTTATGAAATCGTCTCAAAAATTATATGGAAACAAGTTGTAAAAGCTTTACGTCGTAAAGTTAATAGCGCATTTAATGCGAAGTGCCTAGTAGAATCTTGGCTGTATATGTGGTTTTGCCGGATTGAGACATTTAGTTCGAGACATTGTTTACAGGACTCAGCAGTGATTCTTTACTTTGTCATAAGGAACCGCAGACAAAATTTCTGATGAGCCATGGTCCACGTCATTGATTTATTGTTTTAGAGGTAATATAGTCGGATGGAGACTGGCCCGTTACTGGTCTAGTGGTTAGAGACTCTGGCCACGAAACCAAGGGTCGCAGGTTCGAATCCCGCTAGGGGCAATTGTTTCGTGTGATGAACATGGACATTAAAGGTATTTAAGTATGTCTATCTGTTCACATAGTATCCATAGCACAAGCTTAAGCTTAGTTTGGAAGTAGGGAATTGGTGTGTCAGTCTTGAGATTTTATTTTTTTTAAATGAAGGGTCCTCCCCCGCGTTCTTGCACCCCGCTCGGACTCGCACGACGCACTGTCGCGTTGTATATTGTTATTATTTACTGATTTTTATGGATGGCTAAGCGGACCAGTTGGGGTGCTTTCATGGACCATTAGTGGACCGCAGACCACCGTGTGAAACCACTGGTCTACAGTGACCGTAATATCGAGTCTTTATCATCGGAGCACAGCTAAATAACTAACTAAACTTCACGTCACTTCCCTAGCGGGGTAGGCAGAGAGAACCGAACGCCATATGGCACGATCCTTACACACCTCACTCGCCTCTTCAACATTCATAATCCTTTTCATACAAGCTCTACGGTTTTTATGACTCCTAACATCACCTTCTTTTAATACACGATCAATCTGGTCGTGGTAGGTGAGCCTGGGCCTTCCGCGGCTCCTACATCCTTCCACTGTCGCATTGTATATCTGTTTAGTCAATCTTTCGTCATCCATTCTTTCCACATGTCCGAACCACCGGAGCATGCCTTTTCTTACCTTGACTCCGACGCTGTCCTTCAGATCTTTCTTACATCATCATTCCGAACGCAGTCTGTGGGCGATACACCGCAGTTTTTCACAAACATGTGATTTTACAAACAATTGTTAAACAAGAAAAGTCAGATAACAGTTACCCAACAATTCCTTTCTGACCCATTGTGCTTTCTTCGTAACAAAATAATTATTTAGATTCTTACAATACGACCCATAAAGACTTCTTTACAACAATGAAGGTACAAAATAAAATAATAAAGGCCTCTTTGGCCCAAATACCTCGCAACATCAATCAACGGTTAATTCCCTCACTTTGCGCCGGAATTTACGGCAATTTGGCTTTTATGCCTAGTTTAAACTGATTTATCTTACGGGTGATTTTTCAATGAAGAAGGTGCGGTGTTCTTGAAGTAATTGTTCCTGAATTATTGCACACACGCCATGATACCTTTTCGTGTGAGTGAACGGTTATTCAGCAATATTATTTTCAATGTATGTTTTATAACATCACATGTTGGTCTAAAACTTAAAATATATACTTACCATCTGTGTTCCGTGCCTTGTACTGGGTATTGGGTATGTGATTGTGTAGGCGACGAGCTAGGCCCTTGTTACTATTTCCATCTAACCCAGCCCGGCTTTATTTTTGGCTGAATGTGGTTTAAGAGGCTTGCTAACCCTTTGACTCTGCCTGCCCCTTAGGGGATTACGGGTGCGATGTTAAAATTTTCAACCATCATTTCCTGTTTTAACTATTAATAATAATGTGACATTTTTGATTGCCTCGTTGGTCTAGTAGTAGCTTGCGCTGCCTAAGGACCAAGAGGTCCCGGGTTCAATTACCGGGTCGGGCCAAAATTTGAAACAGAAAGTGCACCTGTGTTTGCGCACACTTGTGCACTATAATATCTCCTGCGCAGATGGCTAATCCTCATAGAGATTGGCCTAAGAATGTGACATTTGTATTTATTATTTTAATTATCAGTAGAGAAAGAATTCATGTGGAGAGTGATCCCATTAACTGAAGCATCTGTTAGAAAAAAATATTTAAACTTTACCAAAATTAAATTAACATGATATATCTGATTACCAGTGAAATTATTGAAAAAGTATAGCTGAAAATGAGCGATGATGGAAAATACTTTACGACCTATTTTCATGTAGGCATTACTGAGAAGTAAGAAGTAACTAAGAGAAGAAGGCATCACAGTTTGGTAGGGCAAATACACAAAAAAACATTTAAATCGGTAGAGACGCTTCGAAAGAGTGCGACCAAAAACATCGTGACATGAGATTTTTTTTTATGAGAAAAATATGATCCCGGCGTATTGGGACACAGCAACTTGGGAATTATACTACTGGCCGAATTAAAAATTATCACGGATTAGTAAAAAAAGAAGGACTCCACGCTGTCATACTATAGCGTGAAGCCACGTTTGTTCATGTCTGAGTGAGATACTTATGGATACCAGATATCGGATATCTGTCAGTGGGAGCACTTATTATGTCAATGTGTGGCGTAATTTGCGTGTCAAGGTGCTCCTGAGGAGCTTCAATGTCTAGTTAGTGGCGCGGAGTCCTTCTTTTTTTACTAGTCTGTGTAAATTATATATCAGTCTAAAATTCTATCGTTTTCTATTAAATTGATATAAACCGATGTCTTTAGCATCAGATACATACTTACAAGTACAATATACTTTGTGCCGCGTTTTCTTTTCCTACACTCCATATTGCTTATTTTCGTTAAATAACCCAATGCTGTTAACAATTCTTTTATACCCGGGATCCGCCGCGATCGCCCTTATTTATTTATTTATATCCTTATATCCGGGATTAACATTAAATTGAATCCGGTTCCCATCTTGTCCCTATTGTAACAAATTTAATTACGTCGTCCATGGGCCGGGTAACCGGGAATGATTCGGGATTGAGCTCACGTCCCTTAATGGGGGTCTTTATAGCATTTGTAAGGGTTGCAATCCAGAAGTATTGTCTAGTAATGCATGGGCGTACGCAGCATTGTATTGATTGTATGATTTGGTTTAGAACTTTAAAAAAGTGTAGGTATATTACTCATGTATATTTTGACGCTGAAAAGAGTAACTACCGAGTTTCTTGCCGGTTTCTTCTCGGTAGAATCAGAATTCCGAACCGGTGGCAAATTCACATTGCTCTAAAGATTTTGTAAAATTGTCGATTTTTAAGTGCTTTTTTTAAGGCCTACATAAATAAAGACATTTTGAATTTGAATTGTATAACACATAAATACGAATACTGTATACGAATATGGTATAGAAACTAATGCAATCGATTCTATTAACGATTTTCTACAGTTTTCAGGTTTCGTATGGATAAAAAATGCTGCATAGTAACAAGTTAATCATTGTAGGTATATGTTGTTTTTTCATATAATTTCATCCATTAAACCACTGCACTACGTTAGAGTTTTATCAAAATTGCTTCTGTGGTTATTTTGTCACATTAATATCGAACATTAACGGAAAAAATCCCCACAAATTTTAGCATTTATGATGTCATTGAAAACAGAAAAAGGTCCTAATTAAAATTTTCAAAATCCGATTGTAATTAGCGACGCTTGCCCATAACTCTCATTTACGGCGCCGTAAACGCTAACGCGCTGTGATTGCGCGCTAGTGTCCTTCATAAAGTGCGTTTTATTTGCGCCGCAGACGGCTTGGCCTAATGAAGCGCTCCGATCGGATTGAGGCTACTTATTTTTCTTCGATAACCTTTTTAGCACTATACGTCCTTCAATGGTAGGGTAGCTGATTAAAAATATATCTTATTCCGTCGGTTAGATTACTAAGAAAATGTATACGTATTTCTTACGTCCAGAAAACAAAAAATTACGAATATACCTACAATGCGTTAAAATGTTGTATGACGGCATGCATAATTTGGCTACACATTTTAGCACGCTTTCAAGTATTTTGATGCGTTTTTATTAGGATTCCGTACCCTAAGGGTAAAAACGGAACCCTATTACTAAGACTCCGTTGTCTGTCTGCCCGTCCGTCTGTCACCAGGCTGTAATCTGATGAACCGTGATAGCTAGACAGTAGAATTTTTATGTATTTCTGTTGCCCCTATAACAACAAATACTAAAAACAATTGCGTTTTTATATTGCCTTTAACATGGCATTGCCAAGCAACGGCCTATAAGTTAATATTGTTGTGAATATGTGCTGCTTTGAATTCTGTTCAAGTAATTTCGCATTTGAGTTTCCAGACATCTAAATCTCCGATAAATCTTAACAAAATTTGACGATTTATAAGACAAATACAAATAAAAACATTTAGATTAAATAGACTAGAATTTTATCGATCGATCGAAACGGGCCTCCTTTTTATAATCTAAGTACAAATATATATCTACCACCTATTCGATGGGAGAAATTCAAAGAAAACATATGTAAACATACAAATATATGTTACAGTGGATATATTATCACTATCGAATCCGAGTATAAATTGAGTAAGATAACAATCGCTTAATTAAAATAGCCAGACCTTCTTATTCTCTCCCCCAACCTACTTACAAGTGAACATAACGCTAGACAGCTGGAAGTAAGAACAATTTAAGGCTCTCAAGTTACGCTGAAAATCTACGTAATCATTAATCAACACTTCAATACCTAAGTATACTTCAATCTTTCGCGTTTCACAAAATCTTCTGAATCCCATTATATTTCACTTTTTACGACAGCAACTTCAAACAGCCCTTGTTTTCGGCCTGTATACCTCCATCGCTAGCGTTCAGAATAAGTAATACCATAAAAATATTTGCTTAATAGGGACTGCGCACACGACGGTTTTATAACGCTTTGGGCGACGTGTGTTTTACATAGCTTTGTTAATCCAGCGTACAAAGGCAATTTTTTGCATATGTATCGATTCCCATCTTCATCACCTTGATCTGGCACTCAACAATAATGTATCAACTGTGTTCCTAGCCTAGCATGTTGTTAAAGGCAACAAGTCTGTACTGGGTATTGGTTTGTGATTAAGTAGGCGAAAAGCTAGCCACTTGTCACTACGTTTTCATAATTTTATTTATACATACATACATACATAACATCACGCCCATAATCGCCGAAGGGGCAGGCAGAGTCAAAAGGGCAGCAAGCCCCTTCAACCACATTCAGCCAAAAATAAAGCCGGGCTGGGTTAGATGGAAAATTGTGAAAAAGCAGTGACAAGCGGCTAACCTGTCGCCTACACACCTACTATTAAAATAATTTTTGATGTGTTACTATTATCCAATTTATCTGGTTCCCCTATCTAAGGATTACAGAGATCACGATCACGACTGCCGCTCTGATGAGCGGCAGTCGTTTTATTCTTATAATAAAAACCGCTAAAGCCAGCATAGTTTACTTTTAAAGAAGCCCCTACTACCTTAGTAGGGGTCTCTTTAGACCTAACGGTAGGTAGATGATGTGGCAAGGCATACCATCACGTTATCCCCATAGTCCAAAGAGCAAGAAGCTGCCTAACCCAACATTAGCCAATAACAAAATTGAGTTAGGTTAGATGGAAAATTGTGCAAGATTGTCCGAATCTGATTTTCGTAAAAAGCATTTACTGGCGTTATTTACGCGTTGAAAATACGCCGTGTGCGTATCCTTTATATTTTTCGTATACGTGAAGCTCATACGGTAACCTGTAACCCCGGGATCCGCTTCTCGTAACCCAATTTCCCGACGAGTGCTTCGATGGATTACTTACGGAATAACTTGACGGTACACAATGTTAGAGAATTTTGTGCAAGAGCGGATACGAACGTCGGGTTGTTTATCAGGTGTAACTTATCAAAAAGCTACAGCTCAAAGGTTTTTAAACAATATCATATAATTAAAATTCAATTAATGAATTATTATAACTGTGCTATTTCATCATTAATTTCATAAAAAGGCGAATTTAATACAAAAAATACAATTAGAATTATTGAAACTCATTAACTGATGAATAATTTGTAAACCATCGGTTTTTGTCATTGAACAAATGTTCAACCTTATAGTAACCTTTTTGCATGAGATTTTTTTAATGTACCGCTTAAACTTGTGCATAGGTAGGTTAACAAGTTAAATGGTCGACTCGATCAATGGAGCAGGTTATTTAGATATGCTAGGCTTAAGTTCATGAAGTTAGCTCCAATAATTTTCCTGCAAAACTGACTCCTCGCTACCGTTCTATTGGCTTCCCCTTTACAATTTCCCAGATCTGAAGCTACAATTAGCCAGCAATTAGTGAGTGGACGCCAGCAGCCGATTACGTAAATGAGAAGCCGGGATCTGGAAAAAACTAAGCTAATTACCAATAGTATTGCAGCACAAGTTATTAGGCGGCACGAGCTCAAGTTTTTTGTTAACTACAAAGTATATCATATGTGCGCATTGCTTAATTCAATTGAGTTTTAAGCCAACTTGGTGCAAAAGAAATTGAAACATTACCGATAAATTATGTAGGCGTAAGTAGCAATTCTCAAACTATTGCGTTTTGTTCGGTAAGTGGGAATGTCGGAGACCCGAACTGTATAGTTTTGCAACACAGATGACGGGATAGGGTGCTTGTACATAAGCTGTTAGACCAACTAATTACTAACATAACCTTCAAAGTACAGTCTGATTGGATGGTGCATTCGGTGGTGACCCTGCCCCATGCGCCAAGAGTTGTGGGTTCAATCCGTGTTTCACATTCTCAGGACAAACATTCGTATGAATACTTGTGTTTGTTCTGTGTCTGGGTGTTAATATCCAATATTTAAGTATATATTTTTTATATATACCACTAATAACATCATGATGAAACCTGCAAATTTAAACAACTTTGAATTTGTAACCATGATCCATAAATTGTCTGATTCCCCTATCTTAGGGTTACGAGGGTCAGATCGGCAGTCGCTTCAATGTAATTACCAGACTCGCTTAATCCTGAATCATGGTCTAAGCGGACCCCGTCTAAGCACGGGACATAACGCTAGGAACGTGATGATACCACTGTTAATTCTGATATCCGTAACACAAGTACTTAAGCTACTTACCTCGAAGATCAATGTGTATGTAGGTAATATTGTCCGATATTTATTTATTAAAGTACTGAGTGATTTAAGTATCGATTTACTTAGTCAAGGCCCGGTTAGACCATGATTCTGGATTTAACGAGTCTGGTATATTGAGGCTCTCTAACTAACTAACTAAACTTCACGCAACTTCCCTAGCGGGGTAGGCAGAGAGAACCTCTCCCTTCAAAGAAATATAAAAAAGCTGAGCCGTCTTTGGCCATTTGTAAGTAATGCTCAAATATCTTAAATTTCAAAACGAAAATTTCAAAACGAAGCGATCCGTTGCGTGCGCCGCGCCTAGGAGCTCAAATTTGAGAACAAATTAAATATAATTCACTCGGCCCTTAATTTTCCGGTTGTGGAGGACTTTAACAGTTAGTCGCTCGTTACTGACTTTCGGAAATTGGGTTTACAAATCGGTCTTAGCTTTATCGCCGTTTGACAGATGTTAATGTGCTAGGCAATTTTAGTTGTACTTACTTTAGCATGGTCGGGTAAGGAGGACTGCTGTGTATGAAACAATGTCCATTAAGAGACATTTAAATTGAGATGGCGCCACCGTAGCATTTTTTTAAACTTAAAAAGTGCCAATGTAAAATAGTTGTTTCTTTTTCCTTAAATCGATTCTGATCTTCCATTGTCTAATAGTCCCACTATTAGACGATGTTTTTTACATTTGTTGATCTGGGACAAAAAAAAAAAAGAATGTGCCAGCCAACTTTGGCTCTTGCCTAGCATGTCGTAAAAGGTGACTAATGGTGTATCGGGTTTTGGGTGTGTGATTGTGTGGGCGATAGGTTGGTCGCTTGTCACTGCTTTTTCACAATTTTCCATCTAACCCAGCTCGGCTTTATTTTTGGCTGAATGTGGTTGAAGGGGCGTGCTGCCCCTTTGACTCTGCCTACCCCTTCGGGGATTGTGGGCGTGATGTTATGTATGTATGTAAAAAACATCCTTATCTCTATAACAAGGAAAATAATATGATATTTATCATTAAATACAATTTTTTTACGGTAATAAACACTAGTGATTGTCAAGTATTTTTTACTACGTCAGAGGTTTGGTTTGGATTAACTACAAAAAACTTGCTATAAATAATTAACCTTCTATAATGTTGAAATGCAATTAAACAAGTTATTATCATAAGATACAAATATATTGTGTGGCCAATCACGTAACTGATATTTATAATTTTGGTTGGACATTATTTTTTATATTACATATTATTTCAGGTCTTCATCTTTTCGGTTCTTCTATTTTTATTTACTCTCACTTTTTAGATCTATCTATCTATATATCTTTCCATTATGCGAAGTCGGTGGCTATGACCGATCGTGACACGTCTGCGCTCTAACTTCGGAGCGTAAGTCCATTTGTAACCAGATCCCGAGGGATATAGGAGATTTGTTTTTGCACCTACCAACGTTTTAAAATGTCTATTTAAGATAAACTACTTTTCCTGAAAAATGACATGATAATCCCATATTGGTCTAGAACTATAGATACGTTGTCTAGAAAACTGTAATATACGACTAATGTGCATCATGTGCCCTTTAGTACTTAAAAAGCACTTAACGTCAGAAGCAAAACCTGAGTGGGTCCTAACAAAAAATACGGTCAAGGGCCCCGTTTAATGGGATTGTGGGCCATTTGAAAGGCAAATAGCAAATTAAGGGCTAACCACTTTGTTCCGTTAGGCCCTTTGATTTTTTAAACGGTTTTTGTAAGGGTTGCTATTGGATTTGACATCAAGGTGGACATCATATTATTTATTTTTTAATTCTGTTACGTAACATTACCAAATTAATTAAAAATATTGAACTACTTATAAATATCTATAGATATTCTCGTAGGCTTTCGTCGAAAATAAAAAATAAAAATCCAAAAACTCAAACCAATTTATACGAGTAATAATTGTATTGTTCAAATAACATGGAGTAGGTACTTTCAGATTAAAATTAAAAATAAATATGTTTATTCACTAAAAGGTACATGCTTTCGCGTACAATCCCCAAAGTCTTTGCAGTCCGAATACTTTTATCCAGCTGGAGCCAATAATTCAATTAATTAAATGGATATCTGTCCAAAAGTTGTGACAATTGGCAAACTCATCGTATACAGTGTCACAAATTTAATGCACATAAACCCTGTTAGTCACCTTTTACAAAATGCTTAGGCAATTAACGCAATTGATACATTATTTTTAACTCCCTATTTATAGGAAAATGTTATTAAAATGTTGCAAAATTGCAAATACAACCTAACTCTTTCGTTAAATAACATAAAGGTCTGAGAAATTATATTCTGTAAATCTCGGGAGAAAGGTGTTGAAGAGGGTTAAACGAAATGGGGCCTGAAGGCTCGCACCCAAAAATGTAGATTAGATCGGATTTGTAGATCCTACAAATTAGTTGTGATTGGATCTTTTACAGTATTATAATTATAGAGGTTCAGAAATCATAGTAATGGGAGAGATTTGTTTGTATATCTGTTTGTTTGCATTGAATAGGCTCAGAAACTACTGGACTGATTTGAAAAATTCTTTCACCAATAAAAAACTATTTTATCAGGGAGTTATATTATAAGTAGGTTTTATGTTATTTTAACTACGTAGTGAAATCGCAGGGCGCTGTTATTTTTTCATAAAACTTTAGAAGAGAAAAAAAATAACATTGAAGGTAAGTAAATAAAATTAATATATAAATTTCAGACACACCATCACACAAATATACATTGATCAGATTTCGAAGTAAGTGGCATATTATGGAAAAAAATCAGAAATAACGAAGTTACCACAAACACTGAATTGTGTTTGTGGAAAAATGGAAATAGCGGCTGTAATATTATAATAAACCATGATTTATAGACACTCGAATTCAAAAAAATACTTGGGTCACAAAAATAGAATAAGTTAAATAAGCTATTTCTCGGTCTGTCTTAAGAAGTACCTATTCTCTTATTACAAGTGAAATTTATTACGTCTCGGAATTATCCACCAATAAGGCCGAAAATAAATTGTACGAGGATAAAGGACGCGGCTTAAAAAAGTTTAATGTTAGGAAAGTGAAGTAAAACATCCGAAAGAGAATTTAAAATGACTTATCAGGTCAGATTGTGTCCCAGATAACACGATGGAAACCATACAAAATTGCCCAATTAAACATTTGTTTCATAATAAGTAAATTAGTTAACAGCTGAATACGTTTGCTCAACATTTGCTCTTAACGTCACTTCTTTGCAATATTAAATTAAAATTTATTAAATTATGGTCACAAATACAATTAGTTAATTAACTACAAGAATAAGATTTTGAATCGGAGAAGCAATTCTTCCCATGTCCCATGTTGGTCTGGGACTTAAAAAGAGTATGCCAACTGTGGTTCTTGCCTAGCATGTGCTTGTCACTGCTTATTCACAATTTTCTATCTAACCCAGCCCAGCTTTATTTTTGGCTGAATGTGGTTGAAGGAGAAGCATGTCCCTTCACATCAACATTCAGCCAAGCTGCCCCTTTGACTCTGCCTACCCCTTCGGGGATTATGGGCGTGATGTTATGTATGTATGTATGTAATTCTTCCCATTCCGTTTTCGAAAAATCAAAATTAAACGTCAAAGGAAAAATGGCTTACCGACGCTCAGTCGAACTATTTCAAAAATTTCATATAAAAGTTGCCAAAACAAGGCAATACTAGTCTTAAAGATTTTTAAACATTGTTGTACTTTACGACTCTTGCGTTTAACGTTTATAAAGCCCTGTAAATCACAGAAGGGTCTTAATGCACTATTAACTGCAGGCTTGGATACATGGACAGCCAGTATTATAGCGTCATAGTTTAAAATGCTGACTCCACAGCTTGAACGACTTGTGGAGAACACTTCATCTTGGTAGTGGATGAGTTCTAGATTATTCACTCAGCCAATGTATGCATCAACCCTTATGTGAGGGCCTGATTTAAAAATATCTTAATAGGCTAGTTAAGTAAAAAAAAAATATAGTTCATTATTGAGATAAGAAAAAAATTTTGGAGATAACCAAAAATTACAAATATATAGCTTGTTAAAGGTCTGCGTAACTTCACTTATTCCATAAAATTTTAGGAACAAGTGATTGAATTTTAGGAAGATCTTAGAAGCGCTTTATTTTCGACATTCTTCAAGTATTAGTTCAAGCAAATACTTAATACGTAATCAATATTTTTGACAATCTACTCATCATACGAGTCATCTAGCCTTTTCTGATAGAAATTAATTTTAATAGACATTATTCATATTTTCATTAGATACATTTATATTCATAGATACGATTAGTCCCGTGTTGGTCTGGGACTTGGCCCATGTTGGTCTGAGACTTGGCCCATGTTGATCTGGGACAAAAAAAAAAGAATGTGCCAACTGTGGTTCTTGCCTAGCATGTCGTAAGAGGTGACTAATGGTTTACGGGCTTTTGGGTATGTGACTGAGTAGGCGACGAGCTAGCCACTTGTCACTCCTTTTTCACAGCTTTCCATCCAACCCAACCCACTGTCCCATGTTGGTCTGGGACTTAAAAAGAATGTGCCAACTGTGGTTCTTGCCTAGCATGTTGTAAAAGGCGACTAATGGTATATCGGGTTTTGGGTGTGTGATTGTGTAGGCGACAGGTTAGCCGCTTGCTGGCGCTGGCTTTAGCGGTTCTTATTATAATAATGAAACGACTGCCGCTCTGATCTTTGTAATCCTTAGATAGGGGAACCAGATAAATTGGATCATAGTAACACATCAAAAATTATTTTAATAGTAGGTGTGTAGGCGACAGGTTAGCCGCTTGTCACTGCTTTTTCACAATTTTCCATCTAACCCAGCCCGGCTTTATATTTGGCTGAATGTGGTTGAAGGGGCTTGCTGCCCTTTCAACTCTGCCTACCCCTTCGGGGATTATGGGCGTGATGTTATGTTATGTTATGTAAGTGTTTCATTAGATACCTACTATCCTCCCTGCAATCAAGTAAACTTGACGTTTCGGAATACGCATTAGTGATAAGCAGGAAATATTATCTATGTAATCTAATCTAATATATCTACTCAAAATAGCGAATCAATTCCTACGGGCCAATAGAAATCTCCTCGAAACCACTTAACAATATTTCACTATGGATTTATTAGTGTGTGTTCGCTTGGACAAAGGCTCCTTAATCGTTGTTTGTGTTCACGCGCCTGTGGGCCACAGAATATAAACATACAGAAGACAATAGTTGCTTAAAATACACTTCTACAACGTTGGGTAGTTCTAAAGATCTAGGTGTTGGTTTCCGCACTTAGTCCCTAGAGTGGACGATGTACGTGACCCATGGCGGACGATTATTCCAGCCCGCCCACCTCCCTCCAGAAGCAGATAAGTCTTCCCAGTCTACTCAGGGCGTCCGCGAGTGATTCCGGTGTACCTAGAGTCTCCTTGCGGATTTGAGCGACGCCAGACCGTTTCCTCCGCCTCCATGCACGCTCTACACAGATGACTGTCTGTTATGCCTAGTGTGTGAAAGTGTTTATTTAATGAGCAGTGTCCGGTGATGGTCCCCGACACCAGTCTCAGGCTATTCATGTCCATGCGCAGAAGGCGCCTGGTTAATTTTATGTCCAGGGATGGCATAGCTTCCTTGGATTGCCTGCATCCTGGTGTCGAGGTCCACAATTTTGTCGCTAGTATCTGTGTGTTCCTTTGACTAACGAAGGGTAGACCGAATGTATAGAAGATAAAACATACTAGAAGTAGATGAACTGAGACCAGTGCAAGAAAAAGATGATGATGATGAATTGTTTCAAATGATTCTCTCCCCCACAAAAGTCTAGGTAGTCTTTTTTTTTTTCGTTAAGTTCTCTCTGCCTACCCTTTTTTTTACGCTAGGGAAGTGGCGTGAAGTGTTTAGTTAATTTCTTTAACTTTTTTTTTCACAAATGTTCAATTGACCCAACTCAATTTTGTATACTATCATACCCATGATATAGGTAGGCTTTTAAACTCTAATGTTGATGAACTCTCTGTATGTTTATACAAAGCGGTTTCAGGATCACTACAAATTCTACTTAGCGGTCTGGCCGCAACCATGGGCCGGTCCGGAATTGCCCTCCACTTGATATATGGGCCACCTTAAATCTTCATCTTCAAGATGATGAAATTAGCTTCATATTTTCCTAGAAAATAATCTATCTAGACCGTATTATTCCTAGGTTAGGCGTAATATTGTTTGTATTGATTGGATCTGAAGGAAATTCTCAATGTTCAATGATACCTTTTTTTCTAATCGATCCATTAATGCGAGTAAGGTGGATCAAACCCGAGCCTTTGGATTTTCGAAGTCTTAGTACGGACTTATACGACCAGCTTGGCGGTGAGGTGTTAACCTTCTACAAGAGAGGAAACCTGCACATCCAACGAACTTTACATGTATACCCGTAACTATGATGAGCCAAAAAATAACTATTGTAATAATATTATTGTATTTATTTTATTTTTATTTTATTGTCCCAGCAGACCCGGACTAAGAACGGGTTATAACGCTACTAAATTAAAAGAAGACCTTTTAGATGCGGTTATTTAAAACAAACCTAGTCAAAATGTTGTAAACTTGCAAACTATCCGTTATTATTAGTGGATCCAAACCAGTATCCCGCGCAAGTAAGACACCGCCCTTTACAACTGATCTCCTCAGTTCTATTCGACCAAGCATAAGTAATCTGAAAAGCTAATAAATAACGATGGTATTTCTTATTCTCGACACAGTTTTTGGCTTTAGCTCAAATCTAAATAGCAAAGATATTATGTGAAGGTCGCACAGCGAGCTAACATTACAATTTACCCTAGGAAGTTCCCGTTATATATTACATTGTAGTCAAGGTCTGAGTTTATCTCCTTTTTAATAGATAGGTTGATTTCCTTCAAAATTGTTAAAACGATGCCTTTGAACTTGTGGCAGGGTGCCATAATCCTTAATGTGATTAGAAATAAATTAGTTTTGAAGTTATGCGTATAATTGTCAGGACCAAGTTTGTACGGGATCAGGAAGAAGTTTCAAAGGCATCGTTATAATCATTAACGTCAATATAAATAAAAGTCGTTCAGAAGTTATGCGTATAATTGTCATGACCAGATTTGTACGGGATCAGGAAGAAGTTTCAAAGGCATCGTTATAATCATTAACGTCAATATAAATAAAAGTCGTTCAGAAGTTATGCTTATAATTGTCAGGACCAAGTTTGTACGGGATCAGGAAGAAGTTTCAAAGGCATATTTATAATCATTAACGTCAATATAAATAAAAGTCGTTTAGAAATTATGCGTGTAATTGTCAGGACCAGGTTACTACGGGATCAAGAAGTAACTCTGTCTATCCGTTTCGCTTTCATACTTAAACAACTAAAGTTGATCGCGATGAAATTCGGTACGCTAAAAGTTAAAGCTTACTCTAAGAAGTACATAGGCAACTTTTTATTAAAGAAAAACGAAAACACCCGGGGAATGTCTAATAAATCATGAATCATCCACATAACAAACCGTATTCTACGCGAGCGAAGTCACGGGCAATAGCTAGTAACTATATGTATATAGAGTTGCAGAGATTTTTTACCTTTTTGTTATTGTGTCTACATACTTAACGTACATATATAGCATCACGCTATAATCCCCGAAGGAGTAGGCAGAGTCAAAGAGGCAGCATGCCCCTTCAACCACATTCAGCCAAAAATAAAGCCGGGCTGAGTTAGACGGAAAATTGTAAAAAAGCAGTGGCAAGCGGCTAACCTGTCGCCTACACAATCACACCTATATTGTTTCTAGGAGTTGAAATGTAATTGTTTCAGTTTATATTAATTTTTACTGCTAACTTCACGTGTCGTTACTATTAGCCAATTGGATCCCGCCTAATCGCGGGCATCAAACTAGCAATTTGTCGGTTACTGCTTTTTCGAACCAGGTCGTTGGTGCCTCGCGTGTCGATTATGTATTAGAGTTCTATACTGAAATTAAAAAAAAACCTATTAGGTATAACTTGGCATTTATCAGCGTCTCTTTATGTGATACCTTGAGCTCCTTCCAAGTTAGTACCTTAAGACGGTGTGGATTGAGAAAAAGTGAGCCTAAGTGGGCTCACTTTGAGTATAAAAAACATAAAATAATTTTATAAGCATTAGAAAATTTATATCTAAATTAGAAGCGTATCTATATATGAAATTTTTCATTTATGCTATCACTGCTAGTTTATATATTTTTACAGTGTAGATATTTATATATTTTAGAAAACTATTTTCGTATTGCACTTATTTTGGAATCCATATTTCAACGAAACCATACATTTTGCGTAACGTTTGTAACGTGTAAAATGTTTATAAAGCATTCAAGCTTGTTGGCTTATAAACCTTTTAGGCATTTTATACTACTAATTAAAAGAAATTAGCAATACCAGAAGTATCATTTCCAAAAAAAACTCCTTTACCCTGTAAGAAATTCAAAGTGAAGGAATCCGACTCGCTCTTGACCAAGTTTTTAAACTACATTTTACGTGAAGGCCCTCTTTCGTAAGGTTACGGGAAGGCAAGGAATTGGCCGAGGAAATTACCATTTTCTTTGCCGTAGTGAACACGAGAAAAAAAATGGGCTCCAGCCGATTTCCTATCAACAATCCGTTCGTTTAAATTCGCTATTGTGTACGGCGATGAGGAAATAGACCTTTCCTTGAAAATGTTGCTGCAGTAATTTGCTACAAATACTTCAAGCAAATAGAAGATAATATAACCTTTAGTTAGAAACTCAGAATTCTCTAGAAATACTGTTTCACTAGACTCGATAGTGGACACATTGACATGGATAATTCGTTCAAAACTCGTCCGTACTGCCCGAATGGGTTGACAGAGTCAAAGGAAAAAGCAGGCCTCTTTAAAATCTTTCAGACGAGCAAACTAACTGATTTTAGCATCTTATCTTGGGAATTGTAATCCTTTTATGATTTTAACACTAAAAATAGCATAATTTATATCAACACGCCCGCAATCTCCCAATGTGTATTGTGACACCAATCCCCGTTATTTAAACAATATGATAGAAGTTATCAATGTGACAATGGTGATTGCTCAATGCCAAAGATAAGGGCCTCAAATACGAGGGTTTTTGGTTCATTCATGTGAGCGAATCTGCTGATATTTTAATCTACGTAGCTACGGATTTACACCACTGGCAATAAAAAAAATATCAAAAATAAATCTAGAACAAGATTATTACGCCATATGTTTTCTAGACCTAGTTGTATTTTTCCTTGGCAATTGTGCCGTTCGGCACGTAGCTTTAAATAGTTTGTTAGATCAAGTAGATAAGACAAGTAGGAATTAATTAGTAAATAAGCTGTGATTATGTTGTAATAAGGCAAGACTCATACCAACTGTTGTCTCAATCACGCCAGTCCCAATATATGGTTAAAGCAATCATTACCTATATTTGCGAATAGTTTATCATTTACTAGGTTACAATAAGGGCTATAATAGCGTAATATAATTTAAATAACAAATAAACAATGGTGTCCTTGACTATAAATAGCCTAATAATATATGTTTTATGGCTCACTAGCTGACCCGGTGAACTTCTTTCCGCCTAACAGTCAACGAGAAGATACATATTCGGGCTTTGCTCTGGAAAACTAGTAATTTTTTTTTTAATATAATATTTTAATATTTTTTATCCCATTCCGGACGGAGACAAAAACATAATAATCATAAAAATTGGTCCAGTCGTTCTTGAGTTATAAATGGTGTAACTAACACGACTTTGTATTATATTATAGAGATTATATTCGCCTGAAGCCATCTTAACACAACTGTACAATATGACTAAGTATTGAATGACAAGCAGGTCATCTTTTCAGCGTTATATCCCGTGCTTAGTCGGAGTCCGCTTAGACCATAGTCCAGAATCGTAAATGCGAGTGATAAATCCGTACCTACTTAAAATCGAAAAATCCAGAGGTACGTGTCTATGATTGAACCAACGCCCTTCGGATATGGGACGTAGCTTCCAACTCCAACAAAATAAGCTAAGTAAGTATGTGTTGGTATACATAAACAAACCAAGACAGTCGAATCTTCAAAGCACGTAGCACTGAGCTCAGAGGAAGCACATTCACATTGGCTTGGCAAGACATTTATATAACATAACATCACGCCCATAATCTCCGAAGGGATAGGCAGAGTCAAAGGCACAGCCAGGCCCCTTTAACCACATTCAGCCAAAAAATGGACAGGGTTACATGGATAATTGTGAAAAAGTAGTGACAAGTGGCTAGCTCGTCGCCTACACAATCACATACCTAAAACCCGATATACCATTAGTCACATTTTACGACATGCTAGGCAAGAAACACAGTTGACACATTCTTTATAAGTTCCAGACCAACACGAGACATTTATATTTGTACTCATAATATTTAAAAAAAAAAATCCAACAGAAATTTATCAGTCTATTTACTTGTCAAATAATAGTCTGTGGATAGACCAGCAAAGACAATAAATTCATACAGCATTACGCATTCAGCCAACGCGCCGCGCCGCTGTGTTCAATCTTATCTCTGGTCCCGGTAGCGCAATTTGCCCAAAGCCACGACATGGTTATAATCATACTTTTTCCCGCGCAATTTTTTTGTTGCAAAATGTCCGATACTGCACTGCTGGCATAATGTATGTTCTGCAAAATGAAAGTCAAAAATTAAACAAAATAAAGCGTAACATATTTACTTGGAAAATTAATTTCGAGAAGAAGGATTTAGGGTACCATAGAGTTATCTTCTTCCAACAGTTTGGTGATGTTCCTAACTAAATGATAAACTTAGCGAATCTAGTTATTACACTGAAGCATGCGTTTCGTTATTTTTTCGCGAGCTTTAAAGTGTCTTGTAGAATTTACTGCTAACGAAAAGTTTTTGACTATTTTAAATATTGGTGAATAATGTTATAGAATAACAATATACATAAAAATCAGCAATTTAAGTTAAGTGAGAAATATAATTTCCTAACTTCGCACCTGATACCTGCAAATTGGCCCACTACCCAAACTAGCTAGTACCTATTTACAATAAACTAGCTGGCCTGGCGCACTTCGTAACGCCCTGTTCTCGGATTTTCAACACCCATTTTTTTTTAACCGCGTAACTTTTTTATTTTTTCTTTCATAAAAACCTTCACTTGACAATAACAAACACAACTAAAAAATAATTAGCAAAATCGGTATAGCCGTTCTCAAGTTACAGCTTTGGGGTGAACCACCCTTATCACTTAGCGGTATGAAAAATAGATAACAATCCAATCTCAGACCTACCAAGTGTACACATAAAATTTCATCAAAATCGGTTAAGCCGTTTCTGAAGAGTATGGCAACTAACACTGACACAAAATTTTTATACATAAAAATACTATCATTTATAATCCCCGGAGATTGCTAATGCGCTGGAACCTCGTCTAATTAACACCCACGTGACGTCACCCGCAATACTCGCTGGTCAGTTTTGCGAATGATTCTAAGTGTTCGATACGTCACGATTACGTCACCAATATGGCGGCCAGGCGCATTAGCAATCTGGGGGGATTATACCACACATTTCATTTCTAAGGAAATAAGTAACGTATGGCTGCCTTGGAATCTCACTCTTTAATATTATAAACTCAGATATGAACCATCCGAGGGCTTATGTGAACTTTAGCCCTCTACATGTAAACGCTACCACCGTTCTCTATTCTAAACACGCCTAACCAAATATCACGTCCGATTTCATAGCCTATAGAGACATACCGCATTGAATATATGTATGTAACGGCAGTATGATGCTAGTATGGCTATTCACTGCAGTATACTCAACGATGAATAAGTATATGTGTAAATGTTATATTTATGACTATATATGCAAAATTTGGCCGACAGACAACTATATTTTCATACATTTGGCTGCAGTACAAAGATACATTAGTAATGGGTTAACTATTGAGGTCATAATAGTATGTTTGATTTATATCCTCCATTTTCATAAATTGAAATAGGGATATAGAACCTAAGAATTAAAAGTATTTAGTTAAACTTTTAACCTTAATGGATCGCAGGTTTTAATGTCAAAAGAAAATAACCTTATACAATAATTTTACCAATGCAATAAATGTATAGTAACAAGTAATTTATAGTATTGCTAGTTATCATGCTAATCCATAGAAAAGCTAAGTATGTATATCAGGGCTTCGTTAAGCATAGACTTATACTGGAGCTACAAATCCTTATTACCACTAGATAGTCAGCTAATAAATCGATGTGCTACTATAAACAATTATTTGTATTAAAATGATACCTATTAAAATCCCTCTCGGCAAAATTTCACGTCTAACAGCAAACAAAGGTCAAAACGAGACCGCGCCGCTGTAAGATCCCCATTAAAATTTGTAATTCAGCAGAAATTTAAACGCGCCAGACATTAAAATTTCATAATCTCAAAGTGAAATACGGTTGCATCAGCGACCGTCGCTCTCGGTACAGCGACGGCTAATTTAATCGCGGCATATGTCGTGTGGAGCCGTCTGATGAGCAAGCAATCGTAATCCCACATGGCGCATCGCGTGGATTGTGATATTATCTAGATAATTAAACAAAAGCGGTTTTATAGGATTGTGATAGTACCTCGAAAATGAAACGGAAGGAACTTAAGTTTTAGGAAATATCATCAAGTGGTGATTAATAACGACTACTTACCTAATAATGTCCTCCTAACCGATATAAGACACGGAGGATTAGCTAACTGCGCAGGAGATATTATAGTGCACAGGTGTGTGCGCAAACACAGGTGCACTCTCTATTCCTTCACTCTCATAGTCCGGTAAGATGGCAATTCGACATGACCGGAGAGGGGTCAGGGGCAGGACCAACAGCTTAAAGTGCTTTCCGAGGCACGGGGTCGATAAAACCGCCAACTTCCTAACTCCGCACTGTTACTGAGTAATTACGATATTGAAATACCCAGTCACAAATTTTTGGTCCGACCCAGGACTTGAACCCGAGACCTCTTGGTCCTTTGGCGGCGCATGCTACCACTAGAGGCAGTCAATAACGAATATGTATTGAATGAATGAATTCTTTAGGTTTACTATTATTTTTTGCATTTAACTTTAAATATACAACATTTAAACCCCATAATTTGATTGTATGAGCGGGACGCCGTAGTCGCTCTCGCTAGAGCGACAGCTAATTTAATCGTGGCGACATATCGCGTAGAGAGGTCCTCCGTATGTCGACGGCATACGCGTGATATGATAATTATAAAGTAATTACATACACACATACCATCACGGCTGAAGTAGGCAAAGTTCAATAAGCCAGTTCAGAGCGAAAGTGTAGTTTATTCTTTTTCCATTATACTTTACAGATACGGCATTTAAACTCCATCATGTGGTTGCATCAGCTGGACACGATCGCCGCTCTCGCTAGCGACAGCTAATTTAATCGCGGCACTTATCGCGCAGTCCTCTGACGTTTGTTGGAGTCATACGCGTGGAATCGTGATTCTTATCTAATTAATTAAAAGTAGAATTCATTTAAATTTAAATGTCATCGAAAGGATTATATACTATTTGAGGATACTTTAATCAATTAACGTTTTATCTTGGTAATGTTTTTAAATATTTACAACCAAAACTAAAAACAAAGGTTACATGTCCTGAGCTAAAACTGGAATAAATTTATTTGAATTCATTCCAATATCATCTAGTATAAAAGTTCGCTAATTTTTTTTTTTTATTCTGTCAATGTTGGCCTGGGTGTTTTAAGAACTATATTCCAGGCGTGTTTCTTGTCTAGCATGTCGTAAAAGGCGATTGAAGTGTACTAAGTATTTAGTTTGTGACTGTGTATACGACGAGCTAGCTACTGGTATTTTCTAAAACAATTTTCCCGACCGATTTAAATTTTGTCTTAGCGGTTGAAGTAGTTTACTCTGCCTACCTCTTCGTGGTATGCAGGCGTGAGAATATGAATGTATGTTATCATCTTCCTAGCGTTATTTGCAGTGCTTAGACGGGGTCCGCTTAGACCATGATCCAGGATTTAGCGAGTCTGATAATTACATTGAAGCGACTGCCGATCTGACCTTTGTAACTCTAAGATAGGGGAACCAGACAATTTTTGGATCATGGTTACAAATTCAAAGTTGTTTGAATTTGCAGGTTTCATCACGATGTTTTCCCTTACCGCCGAGCTAGTGGTATAAATATGTACTTACATACATTTGAAAAATCTAGAGGTAAATGCCCGGGTTTGAACCCGTACTCCTCGGTTAAGAGGCGCGTGTCCTTACCATTACTTAGCTACCACCGCTCCCCGAATATGAATGTATGTAAAAATTCTAATTGCATTAGCACATAAAAATTTAATTTAAAACACCGTCATGCTTGTATTATCAGATGCACATGCGCTAAAGGGGCATCTAAGTTAATCTCCGTTGTACGGTGCATAAAGCCTTCCGCCGAGCATGCTAAGCGAAATGTGGGCTTTATCTAGACAGCTTGCGTTGACAATACTATTGTGAAATAAATTTCACGGCAAAGAGTTGAAGCTAACGTTTGAAACGGGTTTGCTGTCGAGGTTTTTAAAAACACTAGAACGACTGAAGTAAGTCTTTGATCTCTTTAGTAAATACCGTTGTATTCGAAATAATAAGAATATAAATAAACATTATTTTTAACCGACTTTAAAAAAAGGAGGAGGTAGGTACCTAAGTCGTCGTGATCTTTTTTATGTATTTATTTATTTATGTACTAACGACATGACGTCAGGCTAAACACTGCGGAGTCTTATTCCCTTGTGATAAGGGCTGTTTCGCAACAAATATGTATAGCCTGATGTGCTGCCGTCTGTACGTACCACGATTACTTGAAGGTAAGCTAATTAAAACAATTATTTTTAAAATACGTGACAATAATTTTAAAATTGATAGTTGTATAAAATGTAATAAACTTTGGCTCGTTTTTTGTATTATGTATAATACAGTATACATGCATGCATACCCACTATGTTCCTATATCATCAGCTTTATACCTTGAAAAAATACGCAATCCCAATGAATATATATGAACAATAAAAGGAAAGGTACGTTGAACGGCCATGAAAAAAGTGAATACTTACTAAAACTGAAATAAAAATTAAGTACGGTCCCCTAAAACAGTAGATACACAATATACACGGAACAGTAAGATTTTATTGAAAAAAATGATTTCACCACTTACAATAAAATACTGCGTGGTAACGACCACGGAGGTTTTTTAGTGTTACCACCAGACCACACAGAATTCGGCCATTTTATTTACTATCTAACTAATGACTAAACTTCACGCCACTTCCCTAGCTGTGTAGGCAGATAGAACCGAACGCCATATGGCACGATCCTTACACACCTCACTTGCTTCTTCAACATTCACGATTCTTTACATACAAGCTCTACGGTTTTTATATCACAGATGTTTTTAATAACTCGCGAAAATTAAAACTGATACGTTTTTTATTCTGGTCTGTGACCCAAAAGTAATACAACAATTGTATTTCTAACATACCGTAATGGTTTATATATTGAGTATTATATTTCTGACTAGCTGTGCCAGCGGTGTCACCCGCATTTATGGTTAATATTATAAAGACTATTTCCGTCATACATGATTTTTATGTAACTTTAACCATTAAGGCTGCACACACGACGGAAGCTAAAAAAATGTGGTAACTTCTCCCGTTTTCCCAACATTTCCCTTCACTACTCTGCTCCTATTGATTGTAGCGTGATGAAAAGTATACTATAACCTGCCCAGGAGTATAATGAATAATTGTACCAAGTTTCGTTAAAATCTGTCGAGTAGTTTTTGTTTCTATAAGGAACATACAGACAGACAGACAGACAGACAAAAATTTTACTGATTGCATTTTTGGCATCAGTATCGATCACTAATCACCCCCTGATAGTTATTTTGAAAATATATTTCATGTACAGAATTGACCTCTCTACAGATTTATTATAAGTATGGATTATGTAGGCGACGAGCTAGTCAATTGCAAACACTTTTATAGTATTTTCCATAAACTTCACTTTTATATTTGGCTACGTTCTGTTGAAGAAGCATATTGCTGCTTGGACTCCGTACCTCATTCGGAAAATGTGGGCTGTGATTGTGTGTATATTTGAAACTTATAAAACAAATAAAATGTATAGAATTTCAAAGCGTTCATATGATTGAATCTATATATGCAAACACATTTTTTTATGCAACCTGTTCCGGAGTGATCTACTACCGCGTGGCATTCGGTCTGCTAAAGTGACGTAGTGACGTCATTATACGTCGTGGTATCTATATCACAGACCGATTTTGATGAAAACGTTTTTTCTAAGGGTAATATAACTATATAATAACAAAAAGTTTTTGAGTCTATTATAAACATAATTTTTTTATTCTAATATTAGCTGTATTTGCTCCCCGGGGAGAATATGGATTACAGGCCCAGCATCATAAATTTCGGAATACAATCCACCTCCGGTTAAAGCTGAGATACCGGAATTCACGATGTTGATGAAAACGGAAATAAGTTCGGTTCAATAACTCTTAATACCGCAATTATTTAAAAAAGAGGATTCTACAGAACCCTCTTTAATAGCCTAATAATAAGAAGAAACATATATTTATTTTCTTTTCAATTTCTGAAAAACCCGGTTCATCTCAGATTAATTTTTGTTACCGAATTTCATACGAAATTACAAAAGTGCATGTCGTATTAATATCCCAGACAGGAGAGATAAGTACACAATTGTTAAATTGTATTCTTAATTGTTATGAAATCAGTTAAGTTACCAAGTAATCTCACATTTCACTTAGGCCCTACACAAGTAAAAGCCTTTTATATGGCTTCGTGGACAACAATATTCTTGTTACCACTTGGTGTTTTGGACAAAAATATGTTTATTTAGTGATGTAACGACGGCTTTGCATTATTTGAAAGTAATCGATGGCGCAACTATCTGATCGCGTCACGCGACGGCCCGCGGAAAATCTGTTTGTTTATGCCCCAAATAGTCTTTATGTTGCGCAGTCGGGTAATAAAATTGTGCAAATCCGTACTTATTTTTGTATATTAATTTACTTTATTGACTGAGCAGTGGTAGCTCAATGGTAAGGACACGTAAAATAACCTTGTATAAGGATACAAGGTTATTTCTAGTATATTTAAAACCTCTTACCTACCTATTGAAGTCATTATTTTATGGGACTTCTTAAAGGATTCCAAAAAATGAGAAAAACGATATTTTAATCATTTTTATTCAAAATAGCCAATCAGCTTAACTTGTAAAAAAATTTAGCAAATTTTTTTTAAAATATTTAAAGAAGCTCCTTAGACAATTAGTTATATAAGTAGGTAAGTGGTGTACTGGCTCAAACCCGGGCACATGCCTCAGGTTTTACAAATCTGAATACATATTTATACATACTACAACTAGCTCTGCAGTAAGTAAAACTTTCAAATTTTGATAATTATGAACCATGATCTAATTTGTTTAGGCAGTCGCTTCACTCTAATAACCAACATTACTTAATCCCGGATCATGGTCTTCGACCATGGGCGGGTAATAATGCTAGGAACATTATGATTTATTTTATTTTATCACCATGGTGGAAGCGTTACGGAGCTGCCCGCGTTCGTCCACGTCGATAGTAAGTAGGGATTGCAATCCAGCGGCATTTTTTAGCACAGCTACAATTGTGCTAGAACCAGCTGAATTGCAAGATTTGCCCCTAGTGGAGTTCGAACTCTGACCACTCGACCAACCGGCCAGTCGGGCTGGATCCAGCATTGCAATTTCTAATAGTAAGTTATAACATTTCAATACAAACGGGCTATCACTGATAAACGGAGTAAAGTCTTTATCAAATTTGTCCGATGGCTCTAGAGATTAAAGCTTTCGAATAAATAAAAAACAAATACGCCTGCTTTGTTATATTACATAACTAATATTAAGCTAAAATTTTATATTTGGTTGAAAATATATTTAGTTAAAACATAAAATTTGCAAGTTAACTCAAAAATGAAACGTGAGTTCCTTAGAACTTTTCCGCATTCCGGGAAAGGGAGTTTGATGTATGTATAATATGGTCTGAAACTTGTTTCAAGTAGTGTCAGATACAGAAAGCAGGGCAGATACATTTCTTAGACTGTCAGTTGGCCCTCAAAGCCTCGGCAAACTAGGATCACATAGTCATGTTTCTCAAAACAACATTATCGATATCGATATCATGAACACATCAGTGAAACATATTGACATAAGTGAAAATCACGCTTGCAAGCGTGATTTTGTTGCTACTGCAAGGAAAGTAAGTTTCTTAAATTATATTAAGCTAAATATAAAAAAAATAGGAAAATATTTAAAGGTATAAACAAAGAAAACATAATTATATCATTATAAATTACTCACTTTTAGAAAGAGAAAATACAATAAAAGCTTAGTTTGTATAAATTATGAGCAAACTTCAAAAGTGGCGAATTGAGAAAGTTGTTTAGAGAAAACACGTCTAAAAACCTGTTAGTTATTTATTTCATAGACCAAATTAAAAACGTAATAACATCATAATAATATTACAATCAATGTACACTTGATCTATATTCGTTTAATTGTTGAACCACGTAATTATGTATGATCATTAAAAAGCACTTGAACAAAAAATCTTGTATATTTCGAATAACAGTACTACAAGCCAAGTACTTATAGTCTATATTCGTTAATCCATTATTTTCTATTGTACTCTATAGTTGCTACGGCATTTTCTTCTTTATTTATTCATAAGATAATCGATTACAATCAGTCATTATTACAGTGAAGATGTGTACAATAATGATGCTATCAACACTAATGACTGCTTTGAACAACAATAATTGCATCTATTGTCTAAAATAGCCCATAGTTCTGTTAGCAGGTATAATTTCTGTAGTGAACATTAGTTTATTAGTACAATTGGTAAAACGAATGTAAATGTTATTGATGCAAGTAAGTGTATTGTAGCCATCATCTACCTAGCGTTATGTCCCGTGCTTAGACAGGGTCCGCTTAGACCATGATCCAGGATTTAGCGAGTCTGGTAATTACATTGAAGCGACTGCCGATCTGACCTTCGCAACCCTAAGATAGGGGAACCAGACAATTTTTGGATCATGGTTACAAATTCAAAGTTATTTGAATTTGCAGGTTTCATCACGATGTTTTCCCTCACCGTCGAGCAAGTGGTATAAATACGTACATAGATTTTGAAAAATCCATTGGTACGTGCCCGGGTTTGAACCCGCACTCCTCGGTTAAGAGGCGCGTGTCCTTACCATTGAGCTACCACCGCTCTAAGTAAGTGTATTGTAGTAATCATCGTATAATATGGCTTAACTGAATGGGGTTTTACCTCTAAGTGTAATACAATAAGCTAGACATATTATTATAGTTTCATACTCACAATTATGGATATATAGCATAATAATATAAGAATAGCTATAAATTTATTAAAAACAAAGAACTAAATTACGCCATCATCATCATTACCAAAAATAATAATAAATAAGTAACAAAATCCATGTTGGTTGGTGCGACTAATGGTATATGGAGTTTTGGTTATGTGATTGTGTAGGCGATGAGCTAGCCACTTGTCACAAATTTCCATCTAACCCAGCCCATTGTCCCATATTAGTCTGGGACTTGAAAATAATGTGCCAACTATGTTTCTTGCTTAGCATGTCGTAAAATGCGATTAATGGTATATGGTGTTTTGGGTATGTACCTTTTCCCAATTTCCCCTCTAACCCAGCTCAGTTTTATGACTGAATGTGGTTAAAGGGGCCTGTTGCTCCTTTGACTCTGCCTACCCCTTTGGGGATTATCGGCGTGATGCTATGTATGTATGTATGTTAGTAAAAAAATCTATTTTAGAACATCCTGCATTGCACAAGTAAAATTTTATAGATATCGATATCCAGTAAACATCACTAGTTTGAAATGCCAACAGCGTACTACAATATTCCCTTTCTCGTCGGCTTTCGCCTATAATCCACTAGCTTTCCTATTCGGTCTATATCGTCAAAAGGGGTGATTTACATGAGCCCTAGACAGGCGTATGTCATGATTTTGGTACCCATGACGGGGTATATTTTAACGTTGTATAGGTAAGCAAAACATGACATGACAAATGAAATTCCCCTTGGCCGAGTGGTCAGAAACCCTGGCCGCAAAATCAAATGTCACGGGTTCGAATCAGGTAAATTACATTTAAAAGGTACTCAAGTCATGTAGAGACATAAACGTATTTAAGTATATCTATCCGTTTGGAACTGGGGAATTGGTGTTTCAGTCTGGAGAATTTAATTCAAAATAGGCATGTTTCTCCGATTCGGTTAATGGTCACAGAGAACTACTTACGCCAAATGTCAGCTCAAGCAAATTGTACCAATATATTTATTTTAAATTAAAATCGCTTAATAAATAGACGTTCCTACTTATAACCTAACCTTGTGTTTTTTCCGTACAGCCCAGCAAAATCATTCGAAATTATTCGATTAAATTTATACTTAATCAATTAATGATGAATTAATAAGGTACACTTCAATGTTAACATTGTGGAGTACCCGTTTTTATTATTTTTTTTTTTGCCTACATCTCTTACATTGAGTCTACCAGTAGGCTTAAACACTTGTGTTACGGATATCAGAATCAACAGTGGTTTTACAAATATATACTTAAATATTGAATATTAACGCACAGACACAAAACCAATACAAGTATTCATCTGACGAACGTTTGTCTTCGGTGGGATCGAACCCACAACTCTTGGCGCATAGAGCAGGGTCACTCCCGAATGCGCCATCGAGCCAGTCAAACCAATATTTACTATTTACTTAAGCCCAACTCTCTCATGGATAGCGTTACTAGATTATCGCTCAACACCTGTCTCAATCTAATATTGAAGTAAACTTCATTAGGTACTGGAAACTTCGTTACTGGTAGGTGAATTTACCTTTCGAAAGAGACTAGTCTTGGCTTATTCGTAATCCAGAATTTTAAATAAGGTTGGTTAGATGACAAGCTTTCGAAAAAGCTTTTTAGACTTATTAGTAACGGTTCGAGGTTTCACCCGCGTAGTTCTTGTTCCCGTGGGAATACAGGGATATAATAAATAAATAAATAAATAAATTTTCCAGACTGACACACCAATTCCCTAGTTCCAAACTAAGCTTATGCTTGTGCTATATCCATAGTACTAGGTGAACGGATAGACATACTTATATAAGTTTATAAACATCCATGACTTCAGTACAAATATCCATGTTCATCACACGAAACATTTGCCCCTAGCAGGATTCGAACCCTCGACCCTTGGTTTCGTGGCCAGGGTCTCTAACCACTCGACCAACGGGCCAGTCGGGTGAGTAAAATAGTATATAATATATACTATTTTACTCGCTAATAATGTAGCTTTCCATTGATGAAAGAATTTTCAAAATCGGTTTTGTGGTTTAGGTGATAGCTTCACAAACAATCAAGCAAACTTAAACTCAAATTCAAAATATCTTTATTTACTTAGGCCTCAAAAAACACTATAATCGTCAAGTAATAAGTACAAAATATAACAAGTTGCTACAACTCACATTCGCACTTATGATCTAAGTAAGATTTAGGGCTGCCAACTCTCTTAATACTACATAATCTAGACACATACATAACATTATATATGTATGTACAATATTGATGTACATATTATTAGCTGATTTTCCTATTGAATTGACGATTTATAAGTGTTTGTTTCAAACCTATATAAATAAAGAGTATTTTGACTTTGACTTTGACTTTGACTTTGATGATAAAATACGATATTGATGTAAATACATAATGACTTTTATCCCATTTTTGTTCCTGCAGTATTTTATTCCTTGTCTTGTTAGTTCTGATATCTATGTGAATGGATTTGCTGGCAGAAGTCAGTATTTATACTAACTAACTAACTAAACTTCACGCCACTTCCCTAGCTAGTAGGCAGAGAGAATCGAACGCCATATGGCACGATCCTTACACACCTCACTCGCCTCTTCAACATTCATAATCCTTTTCATACAAGCTCTACGGTTTTTATGACTCCTAACATCACCTTCTGTTTACACGACCAATCTGGTCGTGGTAGGTGAGCCTGGACCTTCCGCGGCTCCTACATCCTTAGTATTTATGTTATTTTTTATACAGTGATCGTGCGGCTAATATATAGCTACGGGAATTAAAAAGTACTTACGTTCTGAAATTAGTTTCTTTTGTGTCTCATCTGATACTCGAGATTAAATTTCACTTATTACACGCATAGTTGGCGACGTCTCATAATTCGTACAAACTCATTACTTTAACAAAATGATATCATTTATATTACTTACATCATTTCTGTTCACTGAGTCGGCATAATGTGATAGTAACTAGAAAGTTTAGGTATCGTTTTATCAAAAACTAGCTGTGTTCGCGGTTTCACTCGCGTTTATGGTTAATGTTATGCTAATAGCCTTCCTCGATAAATTTACTATACAGTACAAAAATAATGTTTCAATTCGGACCTGTAGTTTCTGAGATAATCGCGTTCTAGCAAACAAACAAACAAAATCTTCAGCTTTATATATTAATAAATATAGATGCCGTAGTATTTTTGCGATCAAGGTTTTTAATTGTTTTAACTGTTCATATGATGTGGCGTTATGGAATTTGAATTGAATTTACTTAAAATCAATCTTGTTACGTGATATTGTTGTAGCTCTAATGAATATAACTATATCCCGCACAATAAGTTTGAAAATTAAAATAAAATTCTATTTAAAATATACCAAAGTGAATAAACAATATTATAAAACGAATGTGTCACCTTTTTTATTTCCGCGTGACAACGGTCACGTATCACGTCTCAATCCCGCAGGAGTTGGCTAAGATCGCATCTTACCGCGTGATAGACGCGGTCAAGCTTCCGCCTCCGCCACGCGACGTGACGTGACAGTACCCAGTTGCGTGATTTGTCGCCTCTTTGAAACCAATTCGTTCCATTCCCACGGGTAACAAAGATATTTATTTAGCTTTTTGTTTATTAAGAAAGAACAGACATTTATTATATGGCAGTTCAATGGTTTTAGTTATTACAAGTATCTAGAGGCTTTCAAATACTTTTAATCATTTTAATCTTGTTTTAATCTTAACTAAATACAATAAACGAAGTGGTGAAAAATCTGAGCAAATTTATCGCGTTTTTTTAAATTATGTAGGTATGCATGCCGATCTGTCTTCATCTCTGCTATGATTTCCAAATCCTTGAACCCATTAATTTTGTAGCGGGATTTCTAGAAAAATAAAATCTTAAATCTATTGAACTACATTTTCACAAGAGTTAAGAGATAACTTAATAAACTTACATATATGACTTGTTTTGTTATGAAGAACTTCCTTTGAGAGAGTGTATAGACGAGATACTTTTTGGTTGAATAATTTATTGTGGTATTTGTCCTTAAAAGTAAATCCCTTACAACCTTATCGACTAACGAACACAGAGTAATGATTTCTTAAGTAGCGACGATTCACTGACTTCTTTCTATCTTCGAGATTTCCGCGGTGGAAAACAACTCTGGCGTCTACGCATTCCCTAAATGTTCCTTCACAACGCGCCTAGCCTTGCTACAAAGATCTAAATAGTTGAAATATCCCAGCACGCATGTGGGATATCTTATAAACATCAAAGGATGCCTTTAGTCCACTATAACAAATTATTGTAGGTTATACCAAATCCCCTAGAGCTAGGCTACACTATTATCCGACCCGTGTCATATCTGAGAGGCCCAGCCTGTATCTACATATACATAGCCTTATTTACATCAGCTAGTACATGATGTAAGGTATATTAATGATTAATTGTTGTTCCTAATAGCCTTACGGCTCTAGCTCAGTTCAAATAAGAAATATGAAAATTAAAGGTTGCAATTTTTCTGTAACTTGGTATTAGGAAAATGTCGAAGGAGATACGATATGCATTTTGTTACAAGAGTTTCTTTGGGTTATTTGTGGCTTAATCATCTATACTTTAAATATCATCTAGGAAAAATCCGGGCAAAGATAAATAAAAAAACACAAGTCTAACGAACGATAAAATTAATTTAGGAAATTTAGTATAATTTGATGGCATCTCTAATGCATATATTTCATTAACATTTAAATTTAACAATCTTAATGCCACCAGTGTCATCAACTGACAAAATGAAGATACATTTTCGTAAGAATACCCGCTGAGTTCTAAGAATAAACATTACAAAGAGATATATCAAGATTCGCTGGGAAAAAATCTCGACGAACACAAAAGAGCGTCTATCTCTTCACTGCATTGTGTTAGCGCCGTGAAATATTGTGTTGTGCCTAATGGAGGCAGGGGGATAAATCTATTTGCTGAGAAAGTGCAATGAGGCGGCTAAGTCGATGACTTTTATTCAGACATGAGCGCTTTTTATGGTAAAAGTAGAAAAAGATTTCAAAATCATAATGAGAAATATAGTTAAGTATATTTATTTGTATTTATTAAACAAATATTATTATATTTGTCCATAAAAAAAACATATAAATCGTCAGAAAGAAAACGATAATCGGTATCTATTGCCAGGTTCCGAATGTTGATTTTATCGATAAAAACTGGCAAGATCTTAATATTTTAATCACCAAAATTAATATATATTTGGGAATCCAACCAGACCCTTTTAGGTAGGTACTTTCGACGCGAAATCTTACTAATATTATAAACGCGAAAGTTTGTATGGATGTTTGTTACTCTTTTGACGCAAAAAGTACTGCATAGATTTTAATGTAACTTTACAATAGTATAGCTTATACATTAGAATAACACATAAGCTATGTTTCATTGATGTACCACGCGAGCAACGCCGCCGGCAGAAGCTAGTCTAATGTTATTGAAAATAATTAACTACAATAAAGAAAGAAATATACATCAATAAAAATATCTAAATTATCTATAATAAATAAATAAATTCACTTAAAAATCTTTCATCCAACACCTTTATCCATATGACTCCCAATATTAAGCTGCCACATATCTCCAACGTATGAATTATAAAATAAAAATATAAAACATTATATATTTTATGACATCATAACGTGAGGAATTTAAAATCCGCCATTAATATTCCTTACTACAAAACCGCCACAAACCTCAATTGGACCAAAATTAAATCTGTCTCTTTGTGCTAGTTACAACGGACTTAGACCACTTCGTTAATTGAATTTAGTTAATTAGAACAAGATTAAAATTATTAAGGGTCTTTGAGAGCCTCTAGACGCTCGTATTGAATAAAACCTTATTTGGGAGTTTGCTTTGAACTGTCTATTACATTTTAAGTGATGGTACTTCAAGGGGAAATCGAAAATTGGTACGCTCGTGCTGTTTAAATCTTTTTTGTAAATCAAATGTCATTTGCTATGTTCTAAGTGAACGATTCCCAATTCGGTAACCGTATAAGCAAGTATTAGGATGTTTTCAAAAACGTATAATTAAAACCTAAATATGGTATCTATTTTAATCTCTAAATTGTTGTTGCGACTGATTAGCACAAAAAAATCGTATTAAGGACATAGGCTGAGCTACAAACATCTCTATAAATAATGGTAATGATACTAAACACTGGATATACACACAGTACTAAAAAATCACTTTTCCTGGCAAATGCCAGCTAAATAGCTGATGTATCATGTTGGTCTGGGACTTAAAAAGAATGTGCAAACTGTGTTCCTTGCCTAGCAAGTCGTAAAAGGCGACATATGGTATATTGGGTTTTGGGTGTGTAATTGTGTAGGCGATATGCTAGTCACTTGTGACTACTTTTTCACAATTTTCCATCTAACCAGCAAATTCTGGCTGAATGTGCTTAAGGGGCTTGCTGCCCCTTTGACTAAGCCTACCCCTTCGGGGATTACGGACGTGATGTTATGTATGTAGCTGATGTACAAGGGGTAACTAACGTTAGATTGATTTTTGAAAACGCACAAACGTACGTACAGAAAGATTCAAATTCAAACGTTTATTGCATGTCACATTACAAAAACAGTTACATTGATGGTATGTGTAGAAGGTATACATGTGACGCCCTGCAAGGGCATAGCAAATAGAAGAGGGCTTGTTATCATATAGACTAATTATATCTATCTTATTACTAATATTACTAATATGGCAATCACTAAATTATTCTTACTAAGTTACGTAATCATAAGAAAATATAAGTCGAACAAAAACTTTCTTCTAAAATTAACAACATTTCTTCTAAGATTGTTAAATTGAACGCATACGAAATGGCGCGTAAGAGCTATTTAGTTTATTATATTAAAGGGATGACATTATCATCTCGTAAAAGCAGTTTTTCCTATTATGTGGTCCTTTATCCACGACCACGGCAAGCAGTATTGTGGGCTGCGTAGGACGAACAGACAAGATGGGCTCCCGTAATCGAATGACGTCTCCATTCAATTTGAGACCCTCGCTTGCGATTAGGGCTGGGATTGTACCGGTACGAATAAGTGGTGTGCTGGATATCCGTATTTGCTGATATCTGAGGGAAAATAGTAGTACTTCTAATGTAATTTTATAGAAAAGTATGAAATACGATATACGGCCCGCCCTCCCCGAAGCAAGACTGCTTTTATACAAGGTTCCGTCTAACCAAACACGATTTATTTCTTAAGTAAAAGTTATTCTTAACGGCGACTGGCTCGATGGCGCATTTGGTAGTGACCCTGTCCCATGCGCCTAGAGTTGTGAGTTCGATCCTCACGCAGAACAAGCATTCGTGTGATGTATACTTGTGTTTATTTTGTGTCTGGGTGTTTAATGGGTGATATTGAAGTATACATTTGTAATAATACCACTGTTGATCCTAATATCCGTAACACTAGTGCTTGATCTACTTACCTCGGAGTCAGATCAATGTATGTGATGGAGTCCGAAAACAATTTAAATTTATTTATTTATTATTCACGAAACTTAATGCCTCTTGTACTCTACCTATCCCTGTGGAGATGTATATAGAGCGAAAATTGCGAAAAATTATCACCATTAATTGCTGTACTAGGTAAGGAACGCAATTGGTCCATTAAATTAAAGTCCCGAAGCAACTTAGGATTTAATCAACTTTTATTTGCTGGTTAACGAAATAATTTGACGAATTGATTGACATATATTTTTTAATATATCCAAATGAAATCGGATCCATCCACCGAAATTATGCTAAATATTCATGTCATGCATGAGCAACTGATCAGTGTAACGTAAATTAAATTTACCGAACAAGAGTTCCGACATTGTTTCACATTAATAATAAATTTGGAGATCGAATAATACTCCCAGAGTATTTATTTAGATAAAAAATGTGTCGTGGAAATATAATTACGCCCATATATCTAGAATACCTGTACTATTTTTTTTTATGAGTTTGTAATTGTGAAAATCAGGTTTGTACGGGATTAATAGGATCAGCAAGTTTGTATGAAAATGTTTGTAGGTACTATCTATTGTTTGTATGCGGATAGGTAATTTATGGATTAGATAAACAATAATAGGATTAGAACTTTCACAGTAACGGAATGAAGTCGGGGCGGGGCGCTAGTTTGTTGATAGAATACTCAATGCTCAACGCAGAGTAAAAAGTGAATACCCATATTACCTACACTACATTTCTAGTAGACTACAGCAAAGCTAAAATCAAGAGTTTTATTTTACATGAGATTAGATTTTCCATACCAATTATAATAAAATACTAAAAAAACACTGCATATTATCATAGCATAGCATACTACTACTTCTTTTTACGTTTTTCCATTCAACCAAGTTTAATTCTTTGGCTGAACGTCAAGTTAAGAGAGCTAGGTGCTTCTTTAACTGCCTACCCCTTCGGGGATAACGGGCGTGATGATATGTGTATGTATAGCATAGCTTATCAATACTGATATATATTTAAAACCTAAAGGTTAAAAACGAAATTTGGTTGAAATAACAAAAAGGCTACAAAAATATAGTAGATACATAATATATTGTATAAAAGTGCACGGTAAAATATGAATATATACTCGCACATAAATTGCACAATTCGCTTCCATTCATAAATATCGTTCGCGTTATTTTATTATTTCAAACTGTAAACAAGTTAAGTTTATTTTCACTCAGGAGTGCTTTTATATCATTGTGAGAATGTATTTAATTCGTCAGATTTTTATTTAGAGACTGCATTGGATTTCTATGTGGAGTAAATGATCAAATTGAGTACTTTGGGGCCATTTATTGGAATGGAATAGTTATATACATATAGGTACACAATATTTTCTTATAAAAATTATAGAAATACATATTTATGCTTATTTCTGATCGACGATAGTACCGATACGCCATATATCTAACTAGGATATTATATTGAATATTTTGCCGGATCCTAAGCTATGTTAAGGCATAACAGGACGTTTGTTTTACGACACTGACTTGCAGGCTTGTTTTTTTCTGTAAGGACCCTTATCAAGATCAATAAATAAAATAAAGCGACCCTTTTCAGCGTGCTTGTACATTGAAACTAAAGAACTTAAGCTACTTAACTCGGAATCAGATCAACAATGTCTGATATGCATTTATTTTTTAAAATTACGAAAAAATATTTGCGTAAAACCCGTCGCACTTTTTTTCACCTTCACCATCATTTCGCACAAAAAACGCACCATTTTTCCCATTCACCCACAGCAATAGTGGGGCTATCTATATCTTCATAAAAACTCCTATCGGCAATGGTGATGAGAAATCGCCTTCACTCGTCCGGATTAAGTGACTCGCCGAAAAATGGGTGAGTATAAAAAACCGTTTAGGGAAAATTTACCGCGGCAATTCTCTGGCAGTTGCATAATGCAATAAATAACAGTAGGAGTTATCCGTATATTACTTTTTCGACATTATATGACTGTTTTTTCAACCTAAGCGAGAGCTGATCAATTACTCATTCGCAGTACGAATAAAACGTCTTACCAAACTAAACATAACAACATAACAATAAAATAAATATGAGAGAAATATTAACATTGATCTCATTCCAAAATTTCTAATGTAAGCATTTGAATTTTCATTTGCCTTAAGTTTTTCATTTATTTTATATACTTTACAACATTGTAAAAAAGAATTACTTACGCCAGTAATTTCCGTGTTACAGTGCTCATAAGTCTGTAAATCGTTATTGTGTGTGTAAGGAACGTGCCATTTGGCGTTCGGTTCTCTCTGCCTACCCCGCTGGGGAAGTGGCGTGAAGTTTAGTTATTAATACAATATTACGAAAGTGGTTGTCTGTCTCTGTTACATCTTCACCACTAAACTGCTTAACTAAACACGACTAAATTTACAACTGTGAGAAAGCCTATAGACCCATTGACTACTACTTACTACATTTTATCTTATAATAATAAAAAGATCCCAAAGGACACACGATAGAGTCCCTGTAACAGCCTAAATTGTTCGCGGGCGAAGACGGGCAAGAGCTTGTAATAGGCAAAACGTGTCAAAATATACCATCTACATGGTCGGATAAACTACCTACCACGAAACTCAAGATTCTTTACGCGCATCTTCCTTGTACTGTGGCAGCTAGTCCCTAAATTCTGGCGCCGACATCAAACTCTAATAAAACTATTTCGACTGCGGCTCAATTTATGTTGCATAAGGCGCAACAGAGGGTGAAACATAAATAATTCCTTTCCATACAGATCATGTTCATTTAGCCAAATATAAAATTGAATTGGGTTAGATGGACAATTGTGAAAAAAAAGTGACTTGTGGCAAGGTCGTCGCCTACATAATCACATACCCAAACAGTACAACATTTGTAGCCTTTTATAATACTTGTATTAAGAAAGATGCATTATTTTTGAGTCCCAGCCCATTCTATTTAGTAAACTTTTGTTCAAGTGAAATGAATATATAATTTATTTTCAATCTACCTATATAGGTTGTGTTATGAACATGTTATTTTTGACTCTTATACTTAATACCAATAATTGAATCACCGATTCACTGTACCTCTAAAGAACGCTATTTCTAATATTGTTAGCCCGAATGCACGCTATCCCTAATCACTTGAGACCTAAAGCACTGCAAGCCTAATATTTGTAGCCCTAATCACTGTAAGCTGAAATAATTACTTTTTTGTTAATTATCATTTCTTTAAAGATATTATATTTAATAACTATTTAGCATAATACAGTTACATGGTTTTAAAAAAAAAACCCTTCTTTTTTGATTTTCGACATGAAAATATTTGATTTTTTCAAACACGTATCGAATATAGAAGAAGTTGAAGAAGCAAGTGAGCAAGTGAGCAAGAAGCAAGTGAGGTTTGTAAGGATCGTGAACTATGGCGTTCGATTCTATTTACCTAACTCGCCGGGGAAGTGGCGTGACGTTTCGTGACTAGATATCTTGACCAATTTCTCCAATTTTAAGTGTCAAAAAACAAAATCATTTTATAAATATACTTTAAACAAGGATCATCAATGATGACTAGGAATACGTACATAACACTAGGATTATATCTACTAATATCGATATCATCATCTTCCTATCTGCCGTGCTTAGACGGGGTCCGCTTAGACCATTATCCAGGATTTAGCGAGTCTGGTAAAAACATTGAAGCGACTGCCGATCTGACCTTCGTTACCTTAAGATAGGGAATGCAGACAATTTTTGGATCATGGTTACACATTCAAAGTAGTTTGAATTTGCAGGATTCTTTCCTCACCGCCGAGCTAGTGTTATAAATACTCGGCGCGTGTCCTTCTCATTTAACTACCACCGCTCTCATACTAATATCGATACTGACGGTAAAATTCCTTTCGCATACAAAGTCTGAGGATACGACTAGTATCACTTATGGTATACTGCAAAACACTTTTGTACAAAATAAACGACCATAAAAATAAAGAACGCAATAAATACGTCCGTACCTGTATCCAAATATAGTAGTCACAGTTCAGTGCCCATAAATTTACAAAGGCTGTGGTTCGATTGGAGCAGAAAGAAAGTCTACAATGTGGCAGTTTTATTGAAAAGTTCAGGGATGCGACAGAAAGTACTTAAGTTTGAAAAGGAAAAAAAAATTCCCAATCGCTCTCATGTTATCCAAAGGATTTTAAATTTAAAATAAAGATTTCGACAAACTACGGTTATGTTTAAAATTCTCTTTTACTGCTTACCCCTTTGGGGATTACAGACGTGATATTACGCATGGATGCATGCATCTTTTAAAAGCTACTTAGATACAATTGATATATATATATAGAAAGTAGTAAGATTCATCGGCGGTACATTAATATATCTACAAAACCGGAAAGTAACGATGTATTCCTTGAATTACATTATGCATTAGTAAAAAATAGAGATAAAATTTACTCGTAGTAAGTGAAGTCCACAATATTATGTTTTAAAACAACTCTAACCTAACCTTTAGAGAGGCCCGTTGGTCGAGTGGTCAGACACCCTAGCAACGAAACCAAGGGTCACGGGTTCAAATTCATGTTTTCATGTGATAAATGTGGACATTTGTAATGCAGTCATGGATATTTATAAACGTATTTAAGTATGTCTATCCGTTTACCTAGTATCCTACCTAGTATTGACTGCCTCGTTGGTCTAGTGGTAGCATGCGTCGCCTAAGGACCAAGAGGTCCCGAGTTCAAATCCCGGGTCGGGCCATGAATTTGTGGCTAGTTATTTCAATATTGAAATTACTCAGTAACAGTCCGGAGTCAGGAAGTTGGCGGCTTAATCACCCCCGTGCCTCGTAAAGCACGTTAAGCCGTTGGTCCTGAGCCTGACCTCTCCCTGTATCTTACGTCAAGTTTGCTACGAGTGCTACGAAAACGCTCTTCGTAGCAATCGCTACGCTTCGTCCAAACCACAGCTTTACATCCTTCCTTTTACTAGGTCTCACGATGCGACGTAAAATTACTGGCCGTAAAAATAGTTGATGTCTCTGTGCGCCAACTTTATAAGCTAGATAAAAGAAAATATTATATTTGATTAGCGGATATACAAAGGAAAATTTATAGTTTGAATAGGTAGGATAGGAATACTATGCTTTAAATTCATGACCTAAATAGGTCAATGGAATATACTGTTAGTAGAAAAAAGTAAAAAGAAAATTATGTCGCACGTTTATTTGCCACGTTTGTTACGTTTTTTGAAGTACTAGTGGAAACATTTATTTATTGACTGTCTCGATGGCGCATTCGGTAGTTAAGTGACCCTGCCCCATGCGCCCAGAGTTGTGGGTTCGATCCCCACCAAGGACAAACATTCGTATGATGAATACTTGTGTTTTTTCTGTGTCTGGGTGTTAATATTGAATATTTAAGTATATATTTGTAATAACACTAATTCTGATATCCGTAACACAAGAGCTTAAGCTACTTACCTTGAAGTCAGATCAAGTTTCGTTAAAATCCGTCGAGTAGTTTTTGTTTCTGTAAGGAACATACAGACAGACAGACAAAAATTATACTGATTGCATTTTTGGCATCAGTATCGATCACTAATCACCCCCTGATAGTTATTTTAATAATATATTTCATGTACAAAATTGACCTCTCTACAGATTTATTATAAGTATAGATAAAAGCTTGGATGGTCATGACACCTCGGGGTTTATGTTTCGTTGAAAGAGAACATCGTAAAGTGCTTAAAATAAGACCAACCAGTTTATTGCTTTACAATATATTACCGATACACACGTTATTGAAAACATTTTTAAAACTTCACTACCTTTTTCTGTTGGCTTTTATAAAATAAGCCGAAATTGAATGAACACAGGGTATTTTAAATTGTCTCATAGTATATATTTAGATCCAATTAATTTATTTTAGGACATTCTATGTAGTAGTATTTCTACAATATTTCTAAAAATTACGCTTTAAGTCAAGTATATTTTACGCTATGAGAAAATGGCGGCTTAAGTATATTTCTAGACATGTTAGTAACAAAACACAAGATACAGGATACTTCACATCCGAGAAGAATTTATCGTTCCCGGAGGGAAAGGCAATAAAGATTGTCTATTTCAAACTCACCGGAAAGCCAGTCTAAACAACTCCTCGGTTTAGTCCTGGAACATAGGAAAAATAAGGATTTCTCGTGGTCTCTACAGTTGTTGAAAGATACGTTTTCGTTTTCCTGACAACTTGATCAAAGTTTAGAGATTTACATACACAATATACTTTATTCAACCGACTTATGACGTCACTCAACACAGTCGACTTGAAGTAGGTGTTTGTATTTCAACAGGTGACATGATATTCTGGGTTATATCGACGTAAGAAATCAATACTCTAATTGATATTGCAATACATGTAACACCACATACAGCAAATAGAAGAGGGTCACATACGATATAAACTTCGACCGGCTCGATGGCGCATTCGGTAGTGACTCTGCCCCATGCACCAAGAGTTGTGGGTTCGATCCCCACCTAGAACAAACATTCGTGAGATGAACACTTGTGTTTGTTCTGTGTCTGGGTGTTAATTTCCAATATTTAAGTATATATTTGTAATACCACTGTTGATTCTGATATCCGTAACATGTGCTTAAGCTACTTACCTCGGAGTCAGATCAATGTATGTGATGTTGTCGAATATTTGTTTATTTTGTAAATATATTTAGAAATGTATTTTATGAACGTACATTAAGTCAGTTACTACTAAACACACATAACTTAATTACAACTTAATAGGTTTTCCCAAAAGAGGTCGCAACCTATTAACGAACAGGAATTAATTCCACACTACAAACATTCGTGTTGGCTAAAACCTAAGCGGCTTTGAACAAAACATATATACCTAACACTGAACTGTTTGACTATGTAAACTTTATTTCGAACAATAAAAATAATGTAATGACTACATCTTGACACCAATTAAATTCAACTAAACAAAGGATGTTAGCAATTTATTTTTTCTAAGGTTGAATCTTTTCGAATCCAATCGGACTATTCTTATTTAATGAATATGGTTTTTCCTAAGAAGTTTAACTACTATATAACACACAACTATAGATATTTAATGGACGGGTAATTTTTTGCACTATGCTCAATTAGTATTATAAAATCGTAGGTACATAGGTTTTCGAAAATATAGAAGTACCTGTGATTTAGAAGTGAAATAATGTAGACTGCTTACGTTCATGAATACTATAGCTTTAATATATTATTATTACTGAATATATACTATTATATTACTGCAATGTATTAATTATATATGCAAAACTCTACCCAGACTTATCGAATGTTTCTGGTCATTCACTTCACATCTTTAAATAAAAAAATATCAGCGCCCTCTACCACTGTAAAAATTATTTAATTAGTTCAGAATATTCATAGGAAATAAACTTTGAACTAACCTTCTTATATCTACGCTCGTTTTTATCTTCTATACGTAGAAAATTTGCCTACTTAGTTTTTTTTTAAATCTAGGGGTCGGTGGCTGGATTTTAACCGACAACCTCGCATTTAAAGCGGCGCCATTGAGCTTCCAAAAACAAAACTTTTCATCATCTTCCTAGCGTTATATTCCGTGCTTAGATGGATGGGGGATGGACGCTTAGACCATGATCCAGGATTTAGTGAGTCTGGTAATTATATTGGAGTAACTGCCGATCTGACCTTCGTAACCCTAAGTTAAGGAAACCAGACATTTTGTGAATCATGGTTACAAGTCCAATAGTTCAATTTGCAGGTTTCATCACAATGTTTTCCCTCACTATCGAGCTAGTGGTATAAATACCTACGTACAAAGATCCAGAAAAATCCAGAGATACGTGCCCGGGTTTGAGCCCGCACTCCTCGGTTAAGAGACACGCGTCTCTTAACCGAGGAGTGCGGGCCTTTACCATTGAGCTACCACCGCACTACACTTACTTTTACATCCATAATAGTAGTAAAATTTTTCATTGAGAATAATCGTATTCAATTCAACGACTATCCGAGCAGAAAAATGTTGGCAAACTTCATTAAATTTTCACAGCGCGGAGGTCCTCTTCATTATTAACAAGGGGATCTAATTTCCAAGTTAAGGAGTTTCTTCAACGAAGTTTTGGGAGCAGCGAAAGCTTTATGTATTTGAAGTGGGCTACTCCAACCATTGTGCGGAAATGTATGCTGGAATTTGATAAGATTGCGTCTTTTAACGATACATTTGTTTACAAATTTGACAAAAGGAAAACGTCGCAAGAAAAATTTTACATTTCTGTAACTATTGATAAATAATAATAATAAAATATTAAATTTTCCAAACTGTCACACCAATTCTCTAGGAAGTTTGGGGCTAATCTCAAACTAAGCTTATGCTTGTGCTATGGATTCTAGGTGAACGGATAGAATATTTGAATACGTTTATAGACATCCATGACTCGATTACAAATGTCCATGTTCAAACATCGGGATTCGAACCCGCGACTGTTGGTTTCGTGGCCAGAGTCTCTGACCACTCGACCAACGGGCTAGTCCTTGATGTGTAATGACAATCATATCTCTGATTCCTCTTTCTAATAGTTACATCTGACAGTCGCTTCAATTTAATAAGCAAGCTTCATAAAGCCGACCCCAATTAAGTTGCCAAAGGAACTTATTTGCCTGACTTAATGTTTTGTTCTAAGTCGGAGTCCGTATAGAGCCTGATCAAATTTATCTGTTCCACCTGCCATTCGTGAAACTACACGTCCGCCATCACAAGGCCAATACCCAATACATCTTTCGTCGACACGGCACACCACTACACGACTTGCTAGGCAAGGAATAAAATTGACACATTATTTAATTTAACCTACAACATCTAAATGAATCTTAATATAAGTATGTCATCATCTTCCTAGCGTTGCATCGCGTGCTTAGTTAGGTCCGTTTAGACCATAAGTTCCCAACGGGGGCGGCATCGCCCCTTAGAGGGCGCTGGAGTTTATTGAGGGGGCGATAGCGGGCTCAAAAGACAAAGCGGCATACTACTTAATTAGAAATTTAACATACAAATACTTGCTTCTATTTTTAGGAAAAAACATCGTATGTAGCCGTCTAAGATGTTTATTCTTCAGCCACGCCCATGAGGTGCGCGATTACAGAAAAATGCCTAATTTAATGTAGAATTACTATTAATAAATTATAATATATGTACAGACATATGAAATAGGTACCTATATTATGTAACGCACCCACATTGGTTGTTTTTTTTTCTTATAAAGAGGGGCGGTAAATCCAAAAAAGGTTGGGAACCTATGGCTTAGACCTTGATTCAGGCGGAGCTAGGCTAGTAAAGTTTTAAGGGATTGAAATAAAACCCCTACATCATCTATTAAAGATTGAAAATAAAGCATTGCATTAAAAAAAGCAAAGCAAATATACCGATGAGCCGAAGCTACCAATGTTTATACGCAGTTCCATTATGTTTTCAAGGTGTCGATAGTATTTATTGCTCTCCAGTACTAACAAGGGTCGTAACAAAACTCTAATGAAATAGTTAATATGCTTTCTTTTAGGCGAAAGATGTCTGGGAATGTTTGTTTTGATGACCGACAAATTACTGAGCTGAGAAATAATAAAGTTTGGGCGTATTCAATTTATGGGTGGTGTTACTTTTTTTAATTAATAATTAATATATATGTAGCCTCGTCCATCTTTACGCTAAATAGCTGTGACTTGACTTGCAAAAGTGACCACAGACACCCACAACATTCTAAATGTCAATTCGATATTTGACAGCTGACAGTTGACAGTGATAGACGTAATCGACGACTACAGATACAAGCAGCATCTTACTCCCATTGCCAATCTTAACATCCAAACACAGCCAAGCCGTTTCGGGCTTGACGTTCCAATCTACGATCTACAACATACAAATGATATATACAAATATATAGGTAAATTAGACAAAGCTATATATTTATACCCAGTATATCGAGGTCAGGGTACTATCCAGCATCAGGATATTTGACAGCATCAGTTTTAAATGAACACAACAACACAAACTTAAAATTTACTTCAAATCAATATGTAAACAGCCTTTTAATTATTTATTGATTTATAATACATTTAGATATCAGAAGAAACCGCCTGAAACTCATAACATAGATTCTAAGAACACTGACGCAAGAAGCGTTATTATTTTAAAAATGTAAAGCAAAATTAAAATATCTTAGTCTTGGTATTTCAATATTGAATAAGGCTTCGGTAAAAGCTGCAATAAACTTTTGCTTGAGTAGTTACGAAGATAAATTTCGCGTTGAAGACGCTTACTTACCTTACAATAGCTTTTAGTGGTTTCCCCCCCGCTGGGGTCTTCGGTTTGGCGTACCGGGGGGGCTTAGTAGGCCCTGGTGCAGGACAGGGCCGAAGCTAAGAGAGACCCCGAGGTGAGCTGCGACTGCTCGGCATTTCCCACCGAGCAGTTGCGGCACCGGCCGCAGCCCCCTGCGGCCGGACTAGGATTGCCGAGGAAGAGGAGGAGCTGAGTGTGTCGTTGCTCGCCTCCCTATCCTCGGCAACCCGACAGGGGCGCGCTGGGTCGCGCTGTGGTGGGTCGCAGAGGGATTGAGCGTCTCGATGCTCTCCCTCTGCGACGACAGGGCTAAGCCCTCAATCTGGGTCGCCGGGCGGAAGGCGGCCCCTTCGACGAGGCGCTCTCCGCGTGCCCCTCTGGCTTAGCAGAGGGCACAGCGCGAGAGTGGACCCACGACGCCGATCACGGGGATGATCGGCGTCTGAATACTGGGCGGAGTGGTTGAGACATGCTGGGTGGCCTGGCATGTCTCAACGCGCGCGCGTGCTCGGTGCTGTGCATCCGACGACTGTTGTCGTGGGCTGCACAGCATCGACCACCGCCGCGCGAGGTGGGCCGCTTAGCGCGGCACGCGCATCACCGGAGGAGCAGTCGTATAGTCCCGACAGTGGGGATACAGGCTCCTCCGGAACTGCGCCGCTGGAGGCCACGTTGGGGTTTTAGCCGGTTCGAGTCCGACACACCGCCCTCTGCTACCCCGAGCAGAGGGTGACGGCTCGTGGGAGTTTCCCCAACTAAAAAAAAAAAAAAAAAAAAAAAAAAAAAGCTTTTAGTGGTTTGAGCAAAAACGTTTCGTGTTCCCACTGAAAGAGGTCCTTAGTTTTAAAGTAGATACTGTTGTAATATACCTGCGAGATCAACAGCCGGTAGGCTAAAGATACTGGATACGGAATCCTTTGGTAATTTGAGCTTCACATGGTTAACTCCCTTGACGCTCTACTATAGTATGTGTCACGTATTATGATTTCCGTGTCAACACTCCTTTTCATGCATCGTACTTTCTGCGAATCAAAATATACGGTTTCAAACATATTAATTCTATACGCTCACTTCATTATAAAAAATAAGTAATAATTACCATTAATTAATCTAAACTAGATTTATAAATTTTCTTCTTATTTAACACACATACACACACAAAACATCACGCCCATAATCCCCGAAGGGGTAGGCAGAGTTGAAAGGGCAGTCCCTTTAACCACATTAAATGGAAAATTACACAATCACATACCTAAAACCCCATTCACCATTAGTAGTGTAGCAGTAGTTGATAATTGATATCGGATATCAACAAATACGGATGCCCGGTTCAACTACCGGAGATATTCCTGCTCTTTTACCTACCCGGCACGTCTCTACATCGTATGTAGTTAGCAAAACATTCAAGATACAATCCAAGCCAAGGCACTATCATCACAAGCATATAATCTTGAGTATGTTCGTTCAACTTCGTTCATTCTCACGCTAGATTAAACTCAAACATCAAAGGAAATATTCCTTTAGCTGACGTCTGCCGCGATATGATTTTAATCAACTCTATTTTGTACGACAGATATAAAGATTCTGATCCTATTAGATTTAAAAGATTCTATAACGTTTGCAATCTAGAAGCGCGATGCGAAACGAATTGAGAAGTGCTTTCTAAAAATAAATGTCTGTTTGCATTAAAAATCAAGACTGAATTCTTCGACATTTAAATTCTACGACGTACTAGCTTAAAAATAAATATCTTTAAAGCTGTTGGCTAAAGAAAATATAATATTTAACATTTCTATGGACATGCTCAGTCTCTTGCATTTAGCACAGAGTAATAATATACTACGTACACTTTTAGTCACTACAGTAAGTAGGTATATAATTACTAATATCGTTGATCCAAGCTTTGGAACTTGGCGCCCGGTCTAGTTTGGACCAATTGTGATCCATGCCTAATATGTCATAAAAGGCGTGAATTGGGTATTTACATTATGTATACATTGTGTAGGCGAAGACCTAACCTCTCGAAACGAAATTTCGAGGTGATTAAACCGCCAACTTCCTGACTCCGGACTGTTAGATACATCATTTCATAGCATCACGCCCATAATCCCCGAAGGGGTAGGCAATGTCGAAGGGGCAGCGAGCCCCTCCAACCACATTCAGCCAAAAATAAAGCCGGGCTGGGTTAGATGGAAAATTGTGAAAAAGCAGTGACAAGCGGCTAACCTGTCGCCTGCACAATCACACACCCAAAACCCAATATACCATTAGTCACCTTTTACGAAATGCTAGGCAAGAACCACAGTTGACATATTATTTTTAAGTCCCAGACCAACATGGGACAGTGGGCTGGGTTGGATGGAAAGTTGTGAAAAAGCTATTGAAATAACATGCCACAACTTTTTGGGCCGACCCGGGATTTGACCACGGGACCTCTTGGTCCGTAAGCGTCGCATGCTACCACTAGACCAACGAGGCAGTCAATCTGATACTACCCAAAAATATGGTATGACCTGTTAGTTAACTAATTAACTATTGTTGTCATAGCGGCGGACTGTTAACGCAGTATATATCGGGCGCGTTATTAGCCGGCTCACTCGGCTGCGCTGACGTTGCTTGACTCAGATATGGCGAGGTGCTTGTAGTGGCGTTTGGGACATACGGGAGATGGGAACGGGTAGCATAGAACGGTTGTAAGGGTTTTAAGTTTATTGATAGATTGATTATGTAAGTAACAAGATGTCACTTTTCCACTTTTTAACCGACTTCAAAAAAATGAGGAGGTTCTCATATCGTCTGAATTAATTTTTTTTAACCGACTTTCCACTTTTTAACCGACTTCAAAAAAAGGAGGAGGTTCTGATATCGTCTGATTTTTTTTTTCCATCCAAACTTAGTATAATTTTTATCTGAACGTGGTTTTAAGAGTTTATCGCCCTTTGAACTAACTCTGCTTACACATTCAGGGTTTCCTGGCATGATGATATATACGAGGAAGATATCATTATAGTTGGGTGTAACGTGCTTTCATTTCATCTCATTAGTCAAAGTAATTTTTGGTAGACCATTGCGTCTCATGAATACTTTTGCAATTACTCATGATACGTACTACAAAACCAGGAATGAATCTTGAGTGCGTTGCATGAATGATTGTCCTTACATCGCCTTTGTTTGTCCACACTGATCAACTCAGACAAAGCAATGACTAACATTCTCAATGAGAAATAAAAAGCACTTCTACCACGCTGTGGATTTTTCTTTCACTACAAGACACATTACAAAACCAGGGATTGGTCCGGGTATTGGCTCTTCGTATGTATGTAGTCGTAACCGATTGTTTGTGTATCACCTTTGTTTGCCAACACTGTCCCGGTAAGGCGACACGACGACCAAGCACTCTCGACGGGAAACAAAGAGGCACTTTGAGCGCGCCAATAAAGCTACGAAGCAACCACGAAACCAGGAATCCTTCCAGGACTCTGGTACCTCGTAGGTATGAGCTGCTGCATAAACTGAGGAATCGTTACTGGCTATTTGTCCCTGGAATATATGTTCTACTGCTTTGTGAAGTGAATATCAGTATATCACCTTTGCCAACACTGGCCCGGTCAGGTGAGTACTTTAGACTCACCGCGATAAGTTAGTAAAATTTCTACAGATTCATATGGAAATGGAAATCTCTAACTACGCAAGAGATATAGTACAAAATCGGGATTTTTTTCAGGGTACTGATGCCTCGTATGTGTGTACGCTGCTGCACGAACCAATTGCCCGTATATCACCTTTGTTTGCCAACACTGGCCCGGTCAGGCGACACGACGGCCGAGCACTCTCGACGGCAAACAAAGAGGCACTTTGGACGCGCCGCGAAATTTACACAGTTTTGCACCCGCGCCGCACTCGCTCGAGCCAAATATTCAGCGTTGATTTACATTTTTGAATGCAGGTTTGGCGCTCGGTAGTTCGAGGCTGACTAGCTGAAAAAAAAACAAGGAATTCGTATGGAAATCGCGCTTTTTACATAGCTTCTGTACTGCTTTAATTCTCATGGTGAGATATAGTGCGGCAACCCAACCCCTTAAAAGGCGGCCACACATCAGCACTCCTCTGGGGTTGCAATGGACCATACTATGGAAATAGTATCCGTTAAGACGTCTTTAACATAAAAATAAATAAAGTAGGCAGGTGTAGGTATTATTAAAAAAAAAAAAAAAATTCAGTCGAATTGAGAACCTCCTCCTTTTTTTTTGAAGTCGGTTAAAAATACTTTATAGCAGTTATTAGTTGGATAAGTACATAAGTAATAAGTAGTAATAATTTTAAATCAACTCTTTCAAACGTGGATATAATAGTATATTTCATTACAAGTTTGGAAAGGCTGTCATTGCAAAGAGTTCCGACCAATGTCTACAGTTTTTTTCTTTTTAATAGACATTATTTTGACAGTTGGGAAAGAGAACGACGAGTTTGGGAAAGGTAAAAAAAAGCACGAGTATGTAATAGCCCACATCCCGAACGCTATACGTCCCTGCAATACGCCACTTTTTGAGCAACTGTATTAAAAAGATAATTACATTTGTAGCAGGGTGTTTTGAGGAAGGTTTCCGTAGTGACGTCGCCCTCAGAGAAACACGGTGTGGCGGTGAGGGAATTTATTCCGTGCGGAGTAATACAACTGGGGCGCCGTAGGCCTCCTAGCTGGTCCCCGAATCGCGTCCTAATAACTTAGAAGCACGAAGCTTGAACCCGTACAAAAAAGTCTAGATATCTTTCAGATGCCCAAACAGTTTTAATTTTATGACATAATAGACCTTATTAAATCCTGATTACCCATAAAATATACGCTTCAAATGTCTATAAAACCCATCCTTTCCGAGTCAGCTGACTAGCGCAATTTATGACGCCATAAATCAGTAGTTCTTTTTATGGCTCCTACTGTGTCATTGAAAGCAATTAGGTTCTGCCAATATTGACTCTTGGAAGAAAAAGGTTTTTTCTAGCACTAAAAAGGATGGCTTTTCTATTACAGTATAACCATGATGGTCATAACGTTATATCCCGTGCTTAGTCCAGGTATAAACTATGGTCTCCCCCCCGCCGGGGTCCTCGGTTTGTCGTACCGGGGGGGCTTAGTGGGCCCTGCCATGGCAGGGCTGAGGCGAGGAGGGACCCCGGGGTGAGCCGCGACTGCACGAATGGCGTACGGGCAGTTGCGGCGGTCCGGCTGTAACCACCGCAGCCGGACCGGGGTTGCCGAGGAGGAGGAGGAGCTGAGTGTTGTCGTTGCTCGCCTCCCTATCCTCGGCAACCCGACGGGGGCGCGCTGGGTCGCGTTGCGGCGGGTCGCGGAGGGATTGAGCGTCTCGATGCTCTCCCTCCGTGACGACAGGGCTCTGCCCTCAATTTGGGTCGCCGGGCGGAGGGCGGCCCCCTCTGATGGGACGCTCTCCGCGTGCCCTCTGGCTTGGCAGAGGGCGCAGCGCGGGAGTGGGCCCGCGACGCCGGTCTCGGGGACGATCGGTGTCCGGATCCTGGGCGGAGTGGTTGAGACATGCTGGGTGGCCTGGCGTGTCTCGGCGCGCGCGTGTGCTCGGTGCTGTGCATCCGACGACTGATGGCGTGGGCTGCACAGCATCGACCACCGCCGCGCGAGGTGAGCCGCGTAGCGCGGCACGCGCACTACCGGAGGAGCTGTTGTATAGTCCCGACAGTGGGGATACCGGCTCCTCCGGAACTGCGCCGATGGAGGCCACCTTGGGGTTTAGTCGGTTCGAGTCCGACACACCGCCCTCTGGATCCCCGTCCGGAGGGTGACGGCTCGTGGGAGTTCCCCAAGTAAAAAAAAAAAAAAAAAAGGTATAAACTATGGTCTAGGATTTAGGGAAAGTCTGGTTATTACATGGAAGCGACTGCTTGTCTAACTATCGTAACACTAGACAGGGGAACCATACGAAATTGAAATAAATAAATATATTCTCCAGACTGACACACCAATTCCCTAGTTCCAAACTAAGCTTATGCTTATGCTATGGATACTAGGTGAACAGATAAACATACTTAAATACGTTTAGAAACATCCATGACTCGAGTACGGATGTCCACGTTCATCACTCGAAACATTTGCCCCTAGCGGGATTCGAACCCGCGACCCTTGGTTTCGTGGCAAGGGTCTCTAATCGACCAACGGGCCAGTCACATACACGGTTACACATACGATATGACCTTATGTTGTAAATATTAGTAGACAATACGAGTATTATTTTTCATGCGCCCCAAGGTAACTTTGGTTGGTCCCAAACATATATCATACCAACACAAAGAACGATAGATTTAGAAAGCGAATTCCAAAACGCGAAGTGACCCATGTGATAGGCCGTTTCTCACCCCAAAGTTTATGGGGTGGCAAAATTGTCTTATCTCAAGGGTTGGTCGGGCAGGGTCTGCACGACGCTCTCATATTGTTTTTTGATGAACGCACCAACGCGTGAACTGTTCTCCTCTGAACCATTATGAGGATCGCCTGCGTTTCATCTTTATGACACGTGATGGTACCTAATGGGGTGGAGCCGTGATGATCGCGAAAACATTGAAGACAAATGGTAGCTGAATAAAAATCTAAGATGCAAAAACGGGACCGTTTGTATGTAAGTATATTCGCCTATAAAAAAAGGCGCTATTTACTGATAACTCTGTGGATAGGTTACAAGGCACTGATTCGAATAAAAATTATTGCACTAAATTCCCTATGTTGGTCTGGGACTTAAAAATAAAGTGCCAATTGTGTCCTAGCATGTCGCAAAAGGCGACTAATGGTGTATTGGGTTTGGGTATGTGATTTTGTAAGCGACGAGCACCACTTGTCACTACAATTTTCCATCTAACCCATTCCAGTTTTATTTTTGGCTGAATGATAGTTAATTTAATGTTAAATGCTTGCTGCCTCTTTGACTCTGCCGACCCCTTCGGGGACTATGGGCATGATATTATAATTCGTATCATTTACCAGTTTTAAGGTAATGTTAGTTAAATATCAGACTACATCACATACATTGATCTGACTCCGAGGTAGGTAAGTAGCTTAAGCACTTGTGTTACGGATATCAGAATCAACAGTGGTATTACAAATTATATACTTAAATATGCAATATTAACACCCAGACACAGAACTAACACAAGTATTCATCATACGAATGTTTTTCCAGGGTGGGAATCGAACTCGATCTTTTGGCGCATGGGGCAGGGTCACTACTAAATGCGCCATCGAGCCAGTTAAATGATAGTCGCTTTAATTTCCCAAACTTGCCAGATCTTGGATCATCAAAAACCTGATCGGGCTTCTAAAAATGTCAAGAAAAGCTTACATTTAAGACTGGAATTGCAAAGGGTGATACTTTTAGAAAAAATACAAGTATTTGGTTAGTAAACACTAGGAATTAAAGAAAAAACAATACATTAATCATTAGTCAAAGTCAAAATACTCTTTATTTTATATAGGTTTGAAACAAACACATATAAATCGTCAATTCAACAAAAAAATCAACTAATAATATGAATCGACCACCGGTTCAGAATGTTGCTTCTACCGAGAAGTAACCGGCAAGAAACTCGGTAGCTAGTTACTCTTTTCAACAACCTCTTTTACAAGGCTGTAATATAGATCATATTTGCCTCTGAACCATGTCATGATGAAGCCGCTTCTCAGACACCAAAATATAAAATAACGATGTTTACAAAATTTTATAACAATAAAAAAGAACATATTTGCATACAAAAGAATCTGCATATTACGTGGGAAAAGGTGTAACATAAATGACATAAATGTAGTAGAAAGAATAGATAAAATTCTAAAAGCTTTCCACCAGTCTAGACGAGATTTATAACTTGTATTTGTCTAAAATCTTGAAACTTTCACGACTGACAGGTCTCGAGATGTTATCGGAATCCATTAAGTGCCCCGCTGATGCAACTAGAGGACATGGATATAACCAGAATTCACCTTAATTTTACTCGCTCAGCTAACTTAATAACGAAACCAGTATTTTTTTACGAAAGGAAGGTATTTTTAAAGTTTACATCTACTGTAAAACTTAGTAGTCGCATACTACTTACTACTACTACTATTTGAATTCGCCATTTATAAGCACTTGAGCAATAACTACACTAAGCCATCATCAATATGTATTTTAATATACGCTACACTCGCCCAATGCCAATAAGTATTGGCACATTATATGGGCCAATTTGTTTGGACGCTATTTTTTTGCCTGAAATAAATGAAAAACAGCTGTTATTAGTTTCAACTCTACGCAGAGTTTTGAATTCCAAAACTTTGCGTACTTGCTTTTTTAAAAAATGATTTAAATTGCTTCATTACTTCAAATTTCGCGCTTCATCAAGAATTCCACGCAAAAGTATTACATCTCTTCACCCACCACTACGTAGAACAGTGCTAGGTTCTGACTCTCCAGCGCCATGACTTTGTAAAATGTTAAACACGTGAGCGATTCTGTTGATTTTAACTTTGACTCAATGGGTAGCTTTGATAAGATATTATAAATCTCCTGCGTCATAAAATATCTATATTTTATGACGCAGGAGATTTTACCTACAATATAATATTATTTAAGAAACTGTTTTTAAATCTATGTTTTAGTTTTAAGTAGTGTACTTCCTTTTCTTTTTGCATGCGGAACTGACCTTTGAGTATCTGTTATAACTAGTTAAAAGAACATACTGTATATCATAATATTTTTTGTATAATATTGTAAACAGGTGTTGGTTGGTCTAAATAAATAAAAACTAATTTCCTTTTACGTAGACATTTTTAAAACAAGATAAGAATGTAGATAATTGGTAAAAGGTATATTAACTCCATGCCATAATAAATCGTATTAAACATACCAAATGCGTGGGCAGCCATGAAATAGCCTATATACCTAATTCAAAATGTCCCTTTGAAGCAAAGGACCCTGTGAGGATCAGCTCAGATTCGCCACAAAAGTCTAGGGATTATGTTGTGTGTGGGCAGTTTCGTTTGGATATAAAACGGGATTTGTTTGCCAGCCCACACGCGGGGTGAGGATTTTGAGGGTATGTTTTCATTTCGCTTTAGAGGTAGCTGAAATTTTTTATCGGGAAATTTAATCGGTTAAAAAAAACCTCCATAATTTACCAATCTATACTAATATTAAAATATGAAGAGGAAATATTTGTATGTTTGTAACGAGTAGAAATACTGGACCGATTTTAAAAATTCTTTCACCATTAGTTTTAACATTATTCTTGTGTACCACAGGCTATAATTAATAATAATAAATAATAATAATAAATTCTTCAGACTGACACACCAATTCCCTAGTCCCAAACTAAGCTCATAAGCTTGTGCTATGGATACTAGGTGAACTGATAGACATACTTAAATACGTTTATAAACATCCATGACTCGAGTTCAAATATCCATGTTCATCATACGAAATATTTGCTCCTAGCGGGATTCGAACCCGCGACCCTTGGTTTCGTGGCCAGGGTCTCTGACCACTCAACCAACGGGCCAGTCAATAATTATCCTAAAACGTTTAAAAAAAGTCGCTAGCAAAATATATAACCCATACTTGTAACATTTGATTTTGTCGTTTGTGTAATTATGGAGATAGTCTCCGAACTACATCTATTTGACCCTACAAGAATAATGTATGTAGCAGCAAGAGGCGATGCACTTCCGTTTTCAGGACAAAACTTAACCATAAACGATGCAACTTATGCATTATGTAAGACTTTACACTTGGGCCAACTATTAAGTCATAGCTTACTTTAAAGTTATCTTTTCCCAAGTTTCGACACAGAAGAAAACTACTGAGCTTAATAACAAAACATCATATTCAAATAACATAACCTACTTTCATCAAACCAGTTTTTATTGTGATTTTTATAAGATTAAAAAGGCAAATTGAAGATAAAATTAACAGAAAAATAGGTCATCCAGTAGAAGAAAAAGACGGATGTAACTATGAAAAATATTTCATAAAGTTTGAGATTCGAGTTATCAGAATACCATCAGAATTAATTAAATGTTTACTTCAATTCAAGACTCTGGAGTGACCGCGACCGGACAATATAACGAGCAATTACCTACTTACATATATAAACATTTAGAATGTTTGGAACTTGAAGGTTAGTCGTCCAACATATAACTCGTTTAGTTTTCTTAATCCAAACTTCAATAGTCGTCCAAACAGCATTGTAGAGAGTTTCGCGATAGTCATAGTTTCTGAACTTCCCAACCTTTTTCTTCAAGGCACTGGGAACAAATGGATCGGAAGTGCACACACTGAGAAGCTTTTTAAGCTGGGGTTTGACACAAGCGGTGGGGTAATAAGCTGACGAATTGTTTTTGCCTGCATGTGGTTAAAGGGGTCTGCTGCACTTTGACTCTGCCTACCCCTTCGGGGATTATGGGCGTGATGTTATGTATGTACGAATTAGTTAACTAACTATTGTGAACCTACATTATAATTAGCAATTCTTCCTTTCTAATTCCTTTCGAATTGTTCGGCTATTCTTCAAACTGGGTTAAAACCATCTAATATCTATCATCCCCGACCACGAAGGTGTATGAAATGAATTGTTGTCATTGTCTCATTTTATACTCCTCTGTTTGGTCATCATTGTTTATAGACATGAAAACAGTATATATATGTAAATTTTAATATGTCTATCCCTTAATCTTCATTCGTGCGATTGTAATAAACATTAGTGGGACGTTAAGAGGCTATAAAACTCCTGATATCCCTCCCTTGACATTGCAAATCATGACAGAGAGCGAGATATATTAAATATATACAAATCTTTAATTCCAAGTCTTTGGGCTGATGAAAATAGCAAAGACTTGTCAATCCTTGAATATACATGACCATCTGCGAGCCCCAATTCGGCACACTCTCACATGTAATTGGAACAGCCATTTGTCTCCTCATCTAAGTACGGTTCTCTCCGCTTCCTAAACGACCCCAGCTCGGTGTTAGGGCGAGTAACGACGTCACAAATCTCCCGTCAACCCGCAAGATTTCTTACAAAGTTCCGGGATTCCGGAATGTGCCTTAGACGCTACTTAAAGGATAAAGTGGGTTTAGGGATCTCCTTCAACGAGACACCACACACACACGCCAAGCCAGAAGAGACCAAAGGATAGACAAAACTTTTACGCCCCGATTTCGCTAAGTGTATTTACCCTTTTGCACTTTGTATGAAAACTTCATATTTCTTGGCAGCAATGCATATATACTTACTTCGCCACAAGACGGTCAAGAGATCAAGACCAGTAAGCAAGACGACAGATCACATTGGCCCATATACGTTTTGCCGTACATTCTACTACGCGCTATCGAAGTTATACTCACCATTGAGTATTTATGCAATAAACAAAACAATATAACGGACCTTTTCACTTCAGTATACAACACCTAATACTAAGAAAATCTTTAACTTTTGGGAACAACATGAATGTTCTTACAAAGTCAAAAGTCAAAGTCAAAATATTCTTTATTTATGTAAGTTTCAAAGAGACACTTATAAAACATAATAAATGTAAATAATTACATTATTTTTCATACGAACTCTCATCGTATAATCATTCTCCTCATAATTATTTATATTTTATTCATATAATTAAGCTGTAGATTAGTGTATATTCGATAAAAGATATTGAAAAAAAAACATTGCAGAACACGTTTCATGTGCATTGGCATTCTTTTATGTTATTTTTCCACACGTCACGTAAAGATACCCTAGGGTTTTAGTGAGTATTCCCCTCTCTATCATGGGGGGAGATTCCCACATAACCGCGATGCATCATAGAGTGGTATGCGTAAGGCATTTCCCGGAAAAAAAAATGTTGATTTCTACATAAACGAATTAAGAAATTCTCCGACCATTCTAAGACTTTTCAAATTATTAAAGTCCAGTTAACTACTGGTTTTTAAAAACATTTTGTGATAGCCTATGAAGGCCTGTACCTACTTAACTGAAATATATCTTACAATTTATGATCTAGAATCCTAATATAAGAGGCACTGATATACAGTGTTGCGAGTCAACGATCTTATACTTACGTGAGATAAATGTCCTGAATTAAGTTGGAATATTTTTGCCTCTGAACGGGACGCGAATATTTCAGGGTACTTTTTAAAGAACTTAAGAAAATATATTGAGAGATTTGAAACGCATTCATCGCCATCTATCTGTTCAAGAAGAGATATGTACAACAATTGCATTATGCATGCATACAAATGCGCTTACATTTTGTATAGTTTTTTTTCATTTTCTTCACTTCAAATTATCACTTATTGCTAATGTTTATAGCGAAGATGCTCTTATAATTTCTTAGTAAATAGATACAGTTATGTTACATTAATACTCAGGATCAACAACGGTCTAAAATCTTAGATTTATCGAATCTGGTCATTAGGTACATTAGACCAATTGCCATGCCATATGACCATTATAACCCTCAGATGTTAATAATTCCACGTTGGTCTGACACTCAAAAATTTAAAGTGAAATATTTTTGAAATCGGTCCAGGTTTTTTCTTATTTAATCGTTACACACATACATATAAATATTTCCTCTTTATAATAATAATAGTAATGTAAATGTAGATTGCTAAAAGTGGTAAAAGATGTTTACGGCTCCTCAGACTCTATTTACCCCTTCAGAGACCGGAATAATAGTATGTCCCATTGAAAGTACATAGAACAGATTGTTGGAGAGCAACGTACGGCATGTAGCAAGTTAGTCAAAGGGCAAGTTAGCCCCAACTGCGTGAAGCAGGACCAGTGTTGTAGATGCCAGGAATAACTCGGTCAAAACACCAATTGGGAAGCACGACTTGAAAACTCAACTCGCTGAAGTTTCCTTCAGACATTGTGCACAGGAGTGCAAAAATAAGTTTGTTTATAGATCCAAATAAGCATTAGAAATGTTAAAGTGGGTATGTTTGAAACGCTTTCAAATCTGGCCTACTATCACTTGATATAGCAGGCCTGTTTTACAACTGCACGGTTTATTTATGCTAAATATATTTATTTTTATTTTTTTTATTTGCTCATAACACGGTAGACTGAAACATCAGATGTTAGGTTAGGTTAAATGACAAATGGATTGTATGAACAAACCGGCCAGTTTTTAAACAGGCCTGTTTTAACCGGGGATAGTGAAATCCCAATGGAAAATTTCATTAACATTAGTGAAGTAGTTCACTTCTGAACTAAATCACAAATTTCCATTAATATTGTAAAGATATACACAAAATAATATAGGTGGGTTTTGAGCACGTAATGTAGCGCCGCTAAACTAACCATATTAAGCTATTTGGAAGTAATAGTGTAGATGAAGATTGCTAAAAGTGGTTAAAGAAGTTTAGGAATGAATAAGCACAGGCTTGTCTTTCCACATCTTAGACTTCATAGTATTAAGTTATTTAATAAGTTACCAGATAAAGTAATTCAAATGCCCGTTCATACATTCAAATCACATATGAAAACATTTCTCAGTAAAAAGGGCTATTATAGAATTGAAGATTTTTTAAATGACTGGAATCTACAGTCTGAGCTCTAATCCTTGCATGGTCTACTCTACTATTGTAATGTATTGCATTAATTGTATTTGAATTATATAAATTTTTAGAAGTAGATATTATATAGCATTGTTATTGTATACATATGGCGATTTAAAAGAGTAACTACCGAGTTTCTTGCCGGTTCTTCTCGGTAGAAATCAACGTTCCGAACCTGGCGGTAGAATATTTTTTTTGTATTATTGTGACTATTCATAAGTGCTTTTGTGGAGCCTACATGAATAAAGATATTCCTATTTGTATTTCTAGTACTTACCCACTTTTTACAATAACCTACGTTATAAAATGTACTAACATTTCTGACGCAAGAAGCCCTTAATATTAACGCCGCCCACCCTAGTTATTTCTTAGAACGGACTAAACGCTGAAACATCAAACTAAAACACACGTGCCCGATAAAGCTGTTGCTTCTCAACATTAATAATTATCAACGCAAATAGTAATTAGTGCTTCCAGGCAGTATTAACAACCACTGCAGTGGCTCATAGGCTATTATTGCAAACCGCACATTTAATATTTATGGTCGGGCGAAATGATTAGTTGGTTTTGTATCGTTTAGGTAGCGCACAAACGACGGATGTTTTGTCCGTCGCGGACTAAAGTCCGCAAACTACAGAAAAAATCCGCCGAGGATTCAAGGTTAATACGGCGTTTGATCATTTGTTTGTTGCATACTTACACATATTTATTTTTTGTAACGTCCTTGTATTCGTTTTGAAGCAGATACAACTGAATTTAATATTTTATATAATACAATACAATTATAAAAGATGACGCGACGACGGACTTTTTGACTGGAAAATTAATTAAAATTTCTTGACAAAAGTCCGTAGTCTGCGTTTTTCCTTAGCCGCGGACTATTGGATTGTGTATACATACACTATTTAATGGCCGTCAAGCGGTCTTGACGTGCTAACTTAAATATCCCGGTGGTTCGGCTTGAAAATCTTTAATTTACTAACTTAAACTAGCGTTTTTATTACTTGCCTATGTTTAAGGAAAACAAATGAAGCTTAATTCATATTTTCAGCACAATCAATTCAAGAAGTTTCAAGTTCCAAGAATAACGAAGTTGACCTAACAGATCAGTGAGTTACATTGACATGCCTCAAGTTTCTTAAGCTGGTGTAAAATTATGTACAGTTAACATAAAAATCAAAAAAATCCATTACACTTAACAACTGGCTTTTTTAACGTAATGCGTATTTGGTTGGATAATGCAATCATAATTTCTAACAATATTATCTCTTCACTCAGTATATTTCCGAACACTAAGTTCTCAATTATTTTTAAGTCCCTAGATGTGCAAGTATTATGACGGCTACATCTCTCAGTAATGGTGTTTTCAGTTCCGGGCTTAGCGACAAAATCACATGTGGAATTAGGGGCTATTCGTATTAGAATATACCAAATCAAACATGGCTGCTAAGCAAAATAATTGCCTTATGAACTTAACCTTCAGATTATATTAATACCATTACTGCGAAAATCTGCTTTAATATCCTAAAATCTCCTAAGAAAACAACTGACTTAAGTTTGAAACATGTTAAGTCCTTAATTTCAGACCAAGCAACAATGTATTGCAAATTCCAACCCTTTGAGCGCAGGCCTCCTGAGCCTATCAAAGCGCTGTAACCCGCTCGCCGGACAATCCCGCCGGGGCGAACAATCCCGCCCCTCTGACTATAAAGCGGGTACGCCGAGGCGGTAATTGTGAATATTAAGCTAGGTGGCTACATCTACGCCGCGCTAGAACACTAGCGCTGCGGGATTTATACACCAGTCGGGTGATTTATGGCAAACTAAGGGAACTATCGGCTTAAGCCAATATAAACAAGATCGCTACAGTTATATTGCAGTTACGGCTATTGATCTTTAGGGTTGTTATCCTTTAGAATATTGGATATTATTATGATTAGATTTTATCGTTGTTGAAGTAGCGATATAGTAAAATTTCACCAACGTGACATTTCGATCTAACTGGCTTTAGCGTGTGTTTATGTCTGCAGAGGAAAATCGTCATGCAAACGAAATATACTCTTGTCTACTTAAATATATAATACAAAAAATAATGGGTAGCTTATACTGCGTAAGCCTTTGTATTATCTGAATAGATACAGAAGTGTAATGTACTGTCTTGTTTACTTTACCACTCAAATATATTTCTAGCCCTTAACCGTACGTCACACGTAAGTAACTTTTCCAAACAGCCTTTTGGGAGCAAGTCTATGCAGTCTATAAAAGCGCTGTAACCCGCTCGCTGGACAATCCCGCCCGCCGAATATTCCGCCGCACCAACAACAAAGCGGCTAAGCTGAGGCGGTAAATTTGGATATTAAGCTATTGAGGTACATCTGTAACGCTGTATTGTGATGGTTGATGCTTTGTGCCGTTCATGGAATTCGCATACCAGTTCAATTGTAGCGAACGCAACAATTCCGACTATATTCAACGACATTTCGGATTAAACTACATATACATAAGTATAAAAAAGCTTTACATATCCAGATCGTTTAACAGTAAGCACCAATTCAATATAGTATAAATATTCAAACTTTGAGTTATTTCTAGGCATTATGATTTAGCGAATCTGGCGTTTACATTACTGCGACTGACTATTTGACCTTTCGTAACCCTTAGATAGAAGAACAAAATAGATCAGATCATGATTACACATCCAGAGTTATTTCGAACTAACTGACCCGGCGCACTTCGTAACGCCCCGTTCTCGGATTTTCAATACCCATTTTTTTAAACTACCGCGCAACTTTTTTATTTTTTACTTTCATAAGAACCTTCACTTGACAATAACAAACACAACTAAAAAAGAATTAGCAAAATCGGTACAGCCGTTCTCCAGATTTGCGCTTAGCAACACATTTAGCGATTATATTATAGATGTGCAAGTTTGATCATGATTAATACTGCTCGACGTTGAGGTTTTCCCAAGTAGTGTTAATTCGTACTAAGATTTGAAAAATCCAGAACGAAGTGCCCGGATTAGCGAACCCGCACGCCACGAATAAAAGACACGTGTATTTACTATTAAGCTTCCACCTTTAAAACTTTAAGTTATTTAAAATTAGATATATTTTTGGCATTTTTTCCCATCGTTATGTCACGTTCTTAATCGGAGTTAGCTTGGAACATGACCCAGGATTAGTCTGGTTATTAATTTAAAGCGACCGCCATTTAACCCTCGGAGCCCCTAGATAAAGCAACTTAACAAATTGGATCATGGCTACATATTCATAGTTATTTGCATGTTCTCACGATGTTTTCCCTCACCGCCGAGCTACTGATTATACGAGACATACCTAGATTTAAAAAAAATATCAGAAACACATGCCCGGGTTTGAACGAAGACCCTTCAATCGTACATTCTTACCATTGGGCCACCACCACTATAATTTTGTGATTTAGAATCATGGAACATTTTAAAGATTGCCATTCCTTAAAATATATTCAACTGTAAAGCCATGTAATAATGAAATGCTCTTCAATCTTGATTACATTCAGATTTCAAACTTGAGCAGAAGAAAATAAATCACAAACGTGCATACACGCATCGCTTCCGCCATTAGGACGGAACTGACAAGTTCGTTGACATCGCTCTCCCATGTGTCAACGCAAATATTTATCATCATTGACCTATTTTAAGTACAGGCGGTGACTGCCAAAGAAAACAGGAATGCGATGCAATATTTGGATTACTTGTGGTAAAATAAATGCTGTTAGTGACTAGAAAGAGGTAAGTACTGTATGGCTTTTTAAGATTGCATTCATATTAAGATTAAAACACGTTCATGCAATCCACATTCACTATATCACTGTAACTCTATTTAACCGCATGATTATTTTTATTTTTTTAAATAATTAAAATAGTATGTTTTTATTACTTTATACTTTAATTAATACAATATATCGATTTATTTTATTTTTATTTTTATTTTTAATACACCATTTAGTTTATCACTAATATATCACCATTAAGGATACTCTTTTTCACGCCTTTCCATTTGGCAGTCCCATGTTGGTCTGGGACTTAAAAAGAATAGGCCAACTGTGGTTCTTACCTAGCACGTCGTAAAAGGCGACTAATGGTATATCGGGTTTTGGGTGTGTGATTGTGTAGGCGACAAGTTAGCCGCTTGTCACTGCTTTTTCACAATTTTCTATCTAACCCAGCCCGGCTTCATTTTTGGCTGAATGTGGTTGAAGGGGCATGCTGCCCCTTTGACTCTGCCTACCCCTTCGGGGATTATGGGCGTGATGTTATGTATGTATGTATGTGATACTCTTTAAATTCTACTCTGAAGGTTAATCAACTACACTGACCATAATGTAATCACAAGTTTGCGCTAACTAGAGTAGCCTACTTATAGCTAAGTCTTAGTAGTCTCGTAGATGCTTGTTAATCTCTAAGTTTGGTCTAAGAGTCTTATGTTAAGTTTATGTAGGGGTTAGGGTCCTGTCCACTTAAACCCGGAATTATCCAAATCTGTAGATTACCTACATAACGGGTTTGCTGTAATTCTGAGATGGATTACTTTTCTGTTGTATATTTCATTTGTACTGGCATATAAATACTTTTAATTTGTATATTAAGTATGGAGACTGGCTCGATGGCGCATTCGGTAGTGACCCTGCCCCATGCGCCAAGAGTTATGGCGTTGATCCCCACCCAGGACAAACATTCGTGTGATGAATACTTGTGTTTGTTCAGTGTCTGGGTGTCGATATCCAATATTTAAGGATATATATGTAATACCACTGTTGATTTTGATATCCGTAACACAAGTGCTTAAGTTACTTACCTCGGAGTCCGATCAATGTATGTGATGTAGTCTGATATTTATTTATTATTTTATTATATATAATGCATTGCACAGTTTTAGGCCACACTAGGAGAATGACAAATTGTCGGAATCAAAATTATAAATAATAATGCGTTGAGATTTCCAGGTAACCAGCGATTGGTCCTCCTCCAGGATATGTCCTCCTATAGAATTAAAGTCAAAGTTTTTTAATTGTGGTACATAGGTCAAGAGAATAGAACCCTTCTTCGAGTAATATAGTCGGTGACCAGCACACCGACTAAGTCCCTGAATGATGGCACTGTGGTACTCCGGATATATGTCCCTAATAGGCTTTAACCTCTTGTACTACTTAGTGTCGCAATTGATTTTATCATTTCACCATTCCAGCATTTTTCGCAAAATGGCTTTAGGAATAAGATAAACATTTGCAGCGGTCTCATTTTATTTCGTTTGATGGATTGCTTGCAATATCAACATGAAGTTTTAGAGAAAGATCTTTTAAGTGAAAAGTATCTGAAGGTCGTTTTGTCCCTAATGCATTGTTCAGGGAAAACCAGGTCTGGATATTGGAGAGATTTGTAAAGTTAACAGCAAAAGTTTTCAGGGTTAAACGACGATTCATTGAATTTCTCAGTAAATCGAAGACTTTTGATCTGGTCTTCGTCAATGTTTATTTTGTCTTAGTCAAAATATTTCCACTTTGAAATATTTACAAAAATAATTCCCGACTAAGCGTCCTTTTATAACCACAGTCGTTATCGTTAATTTTGATCATGTTTGTATTTATTAAACTCCTATCATAAACATAAATTAAATAAATAGGTCTAGTTCTTTGACACAAAAATAGTAATGTGTTAGGTTAGGTCCTAAAGTGTTAGGTTCGACTATGGTTCGACTAATAATACAATTTTATTGTAAGATTGCATTAAAAACTCATTCGTGACAGCACCATTGGAGCAGACTTCGCATTAAACGGTACGGGCAATATCCGTTCCGGATGTTATTTTTATTTAAGTCGCTGTTTATTTGTTAAAAAGATATACCTTACAAGTGAAATAAAATTCAAAATTGTATTATGAAAATATATAATTCATAAAATATCACATATATATTGATCTGATTCGAAAGTAATTTATATCATGAAAAGCAAAATAAACGAACGTACCACAAAATAACGAGTGTCGTTATTTTGTGGTATGTTCGTTTATGTCATCGAATTCATATCGAATCAGATCAATGTATGTGATATTTTATGAATTATATATTTTCATAATACAATTTTGATTTTTATTTCACTTGTAAGTTATATCTTTTTAACAAATAAACAGCGACTTAAATAAAAATAACACTTAATACTTGATTGATATACTTCAAAAAAGTGATGTATCACTTGCAAACATTTTTCCCTCACACTAAACGTTCTTTGTAACGTACCTAGTCCAATGTTGCAGTTGGCGCCAATATTAAGGTATCTCAATCCATTTGACTAAGTAGTTAGTTCACAAAAGTACGGGCCAATAGCAATAAAATTCCTACCAGGTATTTCAATCACTTACCCCGATCGCAATGCAGCCCCTCTGTTTTCCAAACGGCAATAGCTCGTATTGAAATACTGAAACTGCGGTGCTATTCAAAGGTATAATTTACAGTATTGCCGCTATAAAGGACGCGTGTACATTCCATTGCGTGCACAAAGCGCTGCTATGTAGCAACCATTTGGATGTTGACAGTATTCACAAGTTCCAAAACATAATATAATTAAAAAGTCAATCGTAAATGGCATGATCTATCTATCTTTTGTCTGGCATGGCCATAAATAGCCTTTAAATGAATCAAACTTTTGGTTACTTTATGGTTCATCAATGGCAAAAAAAAATCTATGTTCTTTTGGAAGCTACGTAAATAGCTAACAATACTTCGGTGGGATTTTTTTTCAACACAGTATATGTTTGAGTTTCTAAACCATTTAATACTTATTCCATTGTACATGACTGAACTTCGGTACGATAGTTTATATTAATTATAGACTTGCGATAAGAATATAGGCTAATAGCAATTCAATCATTTTAATTGCCATATATCTCAGTCAAAGAGAAATAGAGCGATATCGTATCAAAATAATGAAACTTCGGAGTTACGCAAAGTAATATTGGACGCGGGTATAATTTCGACGTTCCATTTTATGCACACAGCGTTCGCGGTGTTTGTATACCAAATGTGTAATCAGCGCTAAAGCGTAACATTCGCTTTGCACTAGAATCAGCATTTCCTAAATTGCCTATGGGACTTTTTAATTTTTATTTTACCACATATTAATAGGTTTATTTTCTGCGCAGTCCTAGGTTATATTATCTTTATATATATATAAAATATTCATGTCACAGTGTTAGTTGCCATACTCCTCCGAAACGGCTTACCCGATTTTGATGAAATTTTATATGTACACTTGGTAGGTCTGAGAATAGGTTATCTATTTTTCATACCCCTAAGTAATAAGGGTGGTACACCCCAAAGCTATACCCCGTTAACTTGAGAACGGCTTTACCGATTTCGCTTATTATTTTTTAGTTGTGTTTGTTATTGTCTTGTGAAAGTTCTTATGAAAGAAAAAAATAAAAAAGTTGCGCAGTAAATAAAAAAAATGGGTATTGAAAATCCGAGAACGAGGCGTTACGAAGTGCGCCGCAGCTAGTATACCTACTTATATAATTACGTTTTTAATGTTTTATCAAGATATACCTAAGCAATACTTAAGGTAAAAGGGATATTAACAAAACTTTACAAGAGAGCAGTGGAAAGACCAATATGGAACGAATGAAAAATAAAAACACAGAAACAAATATATTTACTATACTGTTTGGAGTAAATTATTGTTAAAAAAACTGATATTGCTTTTCCACATAAACATAAGGTAATACGTATTTCTTACTCTAAAAATTCTTGATAACAGACTCGTCATAACAAATCGTAAAATTGTTTGTATATGTGTTGTCGAAAAATCGATAGTTTTTTAATCGATAGTTTAACGGCCAAATCATCTATACGATTGATAGGACAATCGATAGTATCGATGGTATTGATGTCTCTGTTAGTTATCGTTATCGATACTATCGATAGTATAACGATAGATAGCGATCGAGCGGCAACACTTGTTTGTATTCTCTACATGAGAGATTTCTATACGAGCCTCTTTGTTCTTACAAATAAATAAAATAAATTATTTAAATACCCGACGACATCACATACATTGTGCTGACACTGAGGTAAGTAGCTTAAGCACTTGTGTTACGGATATCAGAAACAGTGGTATTACAAATATATACTTAAATATTGGATATTAACACCCAGACACAGAACAAACACAAGTATTCATCACACGAAAGTTTGTCCTGAGTGGGAATCGAACCCACAACTCTTGGCGCACGGGGCAGGGACTACCTAATGCGCCATCGAGCCAGTCAAATAATAAAAAATAATAAATAAAGCCAATCTTATAATTTCACCTTTCCTATAATTCCTGCACTTTACAAGTGTTTACAAAACCTACATTACAAATACGTAATTTGTAAATGTCGTTCCCCACTAAGACCCGTATCAAGTCCGGACCGTTTTCAAAACGTGATGATAACTAATGGATGCGAGACATAATGTTCAAAAGATTTATCAAAAATCAGTTACTGTGTATGTACCTAAATGGTTTATACAAGGTTATCTTTAGTGTATGCGAAATCTATTACCTATTTATTTAGGTACTTATTATTCTAAGGCAAACACAAACAAATTTAAAGTATATTAAAAAATCTGCAAAATAAAATTTCAATCAGCTGATCATCTTTTGTACTTTAATTTAAGCAATTATGTTTCGTCAAGATATCATTATCTTCGTACGATACAACTGACTTTTTGACTGCCTCGTTGGTCTAGTGGTAGCATGCGCCGCTTAAGGACCAAGAGGTCCCGGGTTCAAATCCCAGGTCGGGCCAAAAAATTTGTGGCTGGGTATTTCAATATTGAAATTACTCAGTAACAGCCCGGAGTCAGGAAGTTGGCGGTTAATCACCCCCGTGCCTCGGAAAGCACGTTAAGCCGTTGGTCCTGCGCCTGACCTCTCTCCGGTCATGTCGAATTGCCGTCTCACTGGACTATGAGAGTGAAGGAATAGAGAGTGCACTTATGTTTGCGCATACACTTGTGCACTATAATATCTCCTGCGCAGTTGGCTAATCCTGTTGAAATTGGCCGCCGTAACCGATATCGGTTAGGAGGACATTACATTATTACGATACAACAAAAATAGGCTAGGTAACTAAAAAAATCTGTTTAATCCGTCAGTAACCACTGTAAATACTGTCGAAACACTGTAAACACTGACGAAAATACAGACAGTGCATTCAAGTTGCGCGTGACGTCACAACTAGGTAATTTTTTTTCTTGAAAGTGACGATATATGCCCCACACCAAAACTTTGATGCTCTTTATCTTTGTCATTTTTTGTTAACTTGTTAAGCGAAAACTGTGTGTCTTATATTTTTGTATAATCTAACTGACGGAACAAATAGAATACCTATCTAATAGTTTTTTGACCCACTATTAATCCTTATTTCGGTCATAATATCAATGTCAAAATATATATCTTTTCACTAAAAATATTACCTTAAAAATATTTTGAGATAGTTTAAATAATACAACTAATTAGGTCGCTAAGATTAGAAGCTTAGTCATCCTGAAACTTTAGTGTATGTTGAGGATTCTGCAAATTGTGCGCAAGTATGTTAGTTTAGCTGGATATACTGCTAGCGTTCTGCTAACGAGGTCTAATTTATACGACCACATTTCACATGGGAAATAACATAATTTACCAGCTAAGTTTAGTATTTTCTCCAAGAGAATGCGTAGGAAGGAACGGACTATGTGTTACACGCCTGTTTTTAGTATCTTATTATAGACTGCCTCGTTGGTCTAGTGGTAGCATGCGCCGCCTAAGGACCAAGAGGTCCCGGGTTCAAATCCTGGGTCGGGCCAAAAATTTGTGGCTGGGTATTTAAATATCCAAATTACTCAGTAACAGCCCGGAGTCAGGAAGTTGGCGGTTTAATCACCCCCGTGCCTCGGAAAGCACGTCAAGCCGTTGGTCCTGCGCCTAACCTCTCTCCGGTCATGTCGAATTGCCGTCTCACCGGACTATGAGAGTGAAGGAATAGAGAGTGCACCTGTGTTAGCGCACACACTTGTGCACTATAATATCTCCTGCGCAGATGGCTAATCCTCGTTGAGATTGGCCGCCGTAACCGATATCGGTTAGGAGGACATTCCTATTATAAACTGCAAAACTAGTACGGTAAGTGTTTTAAGTGCCTAATGACACGTTTGTTAATTCAGGACGAGATGTTAACCCTTAATTAATCGCGACCTCTGATCCCTTAAACCTGGCAAGCCGCAACTAATAAGTTGAGGAACAACCTTATATAGTAGGAGAGCTGGCACCAATTTTTGGGTAGGTATTTGAGGCAAGCTGAAAACTTGTCCTATGCCTCTCCTATTATACCCCAACCTGAAACTGCAGACCTGGCTGGTGAGTAGTGGGGCTAAATCAAGATAGATAGATTGTTAGATCACCTGCCAAGGTAGAAAGTCCCACCAAAAAAATCTGTCATTTTTGAATCCAAATTTTTTGTAATAAATAATACCCTAATAACATTTCAAGTTGCATCAAATACTTTTTTTTAATATTTTTTTGCAAAATATATTACTTTAGCTCGCGTGTGGTAATGTTGAAACTATGACTAAATCGTCTGGCTTATTTTGTTTTTAATTCTTTAAACATACACTACGACACATAGAAATTGCATATTGCCTCAAACATATATGTGGAAAAAAAATTAATGATGATGTTATTGTCAAACATTGTTGATAAATTTGTGATCTCAAACAAAATACATGCCCACCATTTCGTATAACGTGCCACCTATGGCACGCGTGCCAATGGTTCGCCATCCCTGGCCTACATCATGTACCCAATGCACAATGCACCATTAGTCGCGACATGTTAGACAAGAAACACAGATTGCACATTATTTTTGAGTCCCAAACCAATATGGGCAATTTAATTCAACAGCGATTTTTACTACATCTACGTCATATTGAAACAGCTGTCTGTTTGTTTTGTCAGTTTGTCTAAGTACACACATTGTTTAATTTTATCTTTCAACGACGATTAGGCGACACTTTTATAATGTACCTTCGTATTTAATGAACACAACACAATAATATTGTTACGTTGACGATACAAATTAAATATATATCTATTCGTGGTCGCTGCATTAATTAATATCAGATTCCGGGGTAACTAGTTAAATCACTTATTGTAGAATCAACATTGGTATCACAAAAATATACTACTTAAATATTAAATATATATATACTTAAATATTATTAACACACGCCTAATAAACACAAATATTTATCAGACGAATGTTTGTCCCGAAGTCCGAAAACAGAGGCCCAATAGTAATTAGAGTTACAAAGTAGCTAATTAAGGCATTTAAAAACTTTAAAAAAAACACATCGATGCTCTTAAAGCTATTGTTTTACAATATAACAACTCATGTTTTTAATTTTTATCAATTTTAAAATCAGTTTACTTAGTTTTAAAATCAGTATGCACGAAAACAAGGGCAGAAGCAATCTTATTACAAGGCCGATTATCTTTAGCCTTATGTTTGTTTACCTCAACATTTACTTCCATCAAGTAAAGGCTGTTATTTTGCAATCATGGGATATTACTCAAATTACAAGCTGCTAAGTGGGTAATGGACAATTATTCACAAAAACTTTATAAGATAAGTCTGTACAGATAAATAAAAAATAGAAGACGGCTTACAATGTCATGATTGTCGGCAGCAAGTAAATGGATATAAATGTATATGCTAACATAATATATCAAAAATATAGTTGTAGATAACGTCTTTCTGATTTTGATGGAACTTTTACTTTCACTGTCAGATAGCTGGTGTTACAAAGAGTAACATGGGCTACTTTTCTTTAATAAAAATCATTAGGGCGCGGCACATGCAAAGAAAGCTTTTTTTGTTGATTTCCACTCAGACTCAACTTACAAGAAACAAACAACTTACAGACAAAATCTAACTTCAAAACTACACCGAGAGTGTAAAACACAAAAGTGTAAACATGACAAGCCAAAATGATCCTTAAAGACCCATCCCTAATCTCCCGAACTGCCGGTGTAGACCTGATTAACAACCAGGTCTGGCAGGTGAAGAGATTGCGCCGTTTTCAGGCTAATGTCCAATCTTGGCCCTCCAGGAGAATAGGGTTCGTAGTGTGTAATCTGTCGTTTTACGAGTTCCGTCTATAAATTTGGTCTGGAGACCGCTTACCATTCTGTTAACTAATAGATTCTTTGATGAATAAAACGCTTATTTTTTTCTAATTTTATTTTTGGGTAAAAGGGGTTAATCTAAAATGTTAAAAACAAATAAAAAAAATACACAAAAATACAAGAAACAGCGTCAGCTAACATATATTGTAATCCAGATTGGGTAACCAGGATGATGGAGGATTATTACAGGAACTTGGAAATAATTTGAGGCTCCCCAGGACCAGAGGCCCGGGGCGGACCGCCCCTTCCACCCCCTGGTTAGTCCGCCACTGAAATTTGGTAATGATAATAATACCGTTGATAATGGTTTCGTCCCATAGTCATTTTATTACGAAAGGTTACTCGCGATGCCAAGCTAGTGATATAAATCCGGCTTAGAAGTGAACCAGCATCCCTTGCCTAGCAGGCCCTAGCCTGAACTAAGACTAGTAATACATACAAACCCACATACATAACATCATGCCCATAATCCCCGAAGAGGTAGACAGAGTCAAAGGGGCAGCAGGCCCCCTTGACCACATTCAGCAAAAAATTAAACTGGACTGGGTTAGATGGAAAATTGTGAAAAAGTAGTGACAAGTGGCTAGCTCGTCGCCTACACAAACACATACCAAAACCCCATATACCATTATTTGCCCTTTACGACATGCTAGGCAAGAAACACAGTTGGCACATTTAAGTCCCAGACCAACATAGGACAAAGGCTAGTAATAAGCATAAGTAACCTCCACACCTACAATAATAACCTAACATTAGGAAAATATGCGTTCAAAATAGTACCTCCCATGACAAAACAACTGACGCTGAAATTGGCATGTACCTATGTACTGTCTGTTACTAATTATACCATGCTGTGACAAGCAACGTGACGAGCCCACAATATGGTATAGCCGCGTGAACTGTCATTAGTATCCGGAATATTTAGAACGTATCTGTGTCCGTCACGTGATACCGTGGAGCACTGTTATTTATAGGCTCAATGTCACAGATAAATAATTAGCCATAATAGCCCACTATTTATGTATGAAGATCGCGTGAGTTTGTACGTATATAAGTAGGGAACCTAATACTAAGAGCGGCTAAAGCTTGGCATTGAAGCTAAAACTAAAAACTCTTCCCTTCCTTAAGAAATGGCTTTTTACCCGATTATGGTATTACTTACCCAAATAGAGTATGTGTTTTAAGTAGTTGCAGTAGGTATATTTATATTTACGCATTTTCCATCGTATTTTGATGGAAGTGATAATAGGCGATTGGTTAAATGCGTAAAGTTTTTAAAAAACTATCATCATATTCGACTGGCCCATTGGTCGAGTGGTCAGAGACCCTGGTCACGAATCCAAGGGTCACGGGTTCGAATCCTGCTAGGCGCAAATGTTTCGTGTGATGAAAATGGACATTTGTACTCGAGTTATGGATGTTCATAAACGTATTTAAGTATGTCTATCCGTTCACCTAGTATTCATAGCACAAGCATAAGCTTAGTTTCGGACTAGGGAACTGGTGTGTCAGTCTGAAGAATTTATTTAATTAATTTATTATTTATATACGGATATCATATTATTTATTATCTTTTCACGTTCAGAAGAATCATCAACTGAAGACTTTCCGAATATTTTTCCAAACCCAACATTTACCAACGATCATTCATTATTGAAATGATATGAATATGTATGTATGTATGTATATTGATGTTCATATTAACCTACAATAACAACACATTGTTATGCACGTGAATTCTATTTGAGTAAACCAAGTCGTGAAAACGTCTTTTTTATGAAGTCAAAAGGTGCACAAATATGTAGGTATAAAAAAAACGTCCGTCAAAGCCATTGAATAGTTGGCGCAACTATGTGTAAGAGGTAAAGAAAGCATCATCAAATCATTGACTATGAATATCTCACTTCCATTATCGCTGTTAAAAAACTGTTAAATTATTATCCAAATGTATTCAAGGCAGAATCTTTTTTTTTTAATACTGATTGTGAACGTGAACTCATTGTTTACTTTAAGCGGCAAAACATTGATTATTCAAATGGAATAAATTACGCCGCTTACACGTGCCAATTATAAGATAAATATCTTAAAAGTCAACAGCTATAAATAAATAACACTGTCGCAATGAGGGATAAGACAACAACAAACTTGATGGAGGTGCATTATACAAAAAAGACATTCATATATCTGTACCTACGACGTATTTTGACAGTAAAATAGACAAAAAGCAATTCACGTAAAAACCAATTTAAATTGCCAAAACTATTTTGAAGTAGCTATAAAAACCATTTCAATTTAACTAACTTACCTATTGAGATAATTCTTTATTCGGTGTCTTTGGACTCTGCCACTCCTTCGTGGATTACGGAAGTAATGTTATATATGTATGTATGTATACATTTGTATGATAAATAATATTAGTGGTATTAAAACTGTATTTAAAAATGCGATGTTTTGGGAAAATAAATAAAAATTTAAGTTTAAATAAAAAAAAATTGTCATTTTGAAATTTCTTAGCTTGTTTTGAAATTCAATAACACTGCAATCTGACGGTTCTTTAAAAAAAAATCACTTCCTTTCGAACATTCATACAACTGCACTGCTGAATTACAAATCTTGGTAATTTAAATAAAAATCTAATAAATAAACAAATTTAATACAACCAGAAGTATACCCCAACATGGATATAACATAATCAATAGGTACTCACAGTAATTTAAGTATACGTACACATATGAGATTAACTTCAAAACATACCATATGCATGATTTTCTTTTCTTTAAATTAGTGCATTTAACAGGGTGTGAATTGACCTCATAGACTGCGTCCGGAATGATGACGTAAGAAAGAGAGTCAGTTAAAAATACAGCGTCGGACTCAAAGGTTCTGAAGAGACGAAAGATTGACTAAATAGATATACAACAGCCATTATGTTCCACTGCAATTTCCTTTGTTTGTTTCCCATGAGACAGGCCTAGCTTAGTGCGGGTGTCACAGTACAATTTCATGTTTTGACTGTATTCTTGGTAAATAAATACATTTTTTTTACAATGCGAAAGTAAAAAGGACGCGGGAGGTCCAGGCTCCCCTACCACGACTAGGTCATGACAGGTTCTTGTAATGATATAATCATAGCAAATAAGCAAATGTACACGATAACATGGAATTTAGTTAAGGGTAATTTCGGGTTTCATTCTTCTCCACTGATGCATATTTTTTTTAACTATAAGCTTCCTTAACACCTATTCAGTTACAGCCTCTTTCGTTCCCGGAACAGTAGGGGCAGCTTGCCCCCTTTCGGGCTCTGGATGATGTCGGACAAAGGATCGACATCGGGGAACCGAACGCTGCCAGGGGCGGGTACCACCGTGAACCGGGACAAGATGGCCGCCAGCCCAGCCAGGGACTGCATCTGGCCGAGACGAGCACCTGCACAACATTATCACTTAAGAAATCCCATTGAACTAGAACAGCAGTTGTATACTATAATGTTTACATGGACATACGATTTAATTAGTAAGAACTACTACCTACACTAATTATACTTCACAAAGTATTTTACTTACCAATACAGTTACGTGGACCTTCGCCGAACGGGAAGTATACAGACTTGTGTCTTGCTGTAAAATTATCAGGATGGAACCTCTCAGGTCGGAACTCTTTAGGGTCATCCCAGTACTTTGGGTCCATGTGGAGTGCTTTAACCGGCACCATCATTCTCACACCTGGGTCTATGGTCAGGTCTATGTTTGGGAATTTATATTTCCGAGCACACTCCCGCATGAGATGGCCCAATGCAGGAAACATTCTTATAGACTCCTTGAAACACCACTCGAGGTACGTCATCTCTTTGACCGCGTCGTAGCTCAATTTGCCATTATGTTTGGCCAAAACCTCATCAATTTCCTTCTGCACTTTTTTCTGGACATCAGGATTAAAAGCCAGTTGGTGTAGAGTGTAGCTGGTAGTACTCGAAGAGGTCTCGAATCCAGCAGCAAAGAACATGAACACTTGTGCAGTAATCAATAAATCGTCGAATTCAAATCTTACCAGTTTAGGTGAACCATCTGGGAGTACATGTTCAATGGACTCGATCTGGATTTGTCCCTGTTGTTTGTACTCCAAAAGCTGATCAACAAAATCGTGCCTACCGCAGGGCTTGTATCCTCTGCTCTTTTGTATTTGTTCCGTTAAACTGTACAGTCTGTCTTTGACTCTGTCAAAGTAGCGTAGATTCTTGGAGAGCCCAGGAAACATTTCTTTTAAAACAACTACTACAAAGTCCTTAAATCCGACATTGAAAATATCATATCCAAGCTTTCGGAATTCGTTGTCTTCTTCGTTAAGAGCATCGGCATCCAGACCGAACCCGCAGCTGCCGATGAAGTCTGTGGTGTACCGAGCCATGAGGTCCCGAGCGTCGATAGGTTCGTCATGCTTAGCACTCAGCGCCCTCTCCTGCAGTTTCTCTGCTCGGTCGACGATCAGCGGGAACATAGCCTTCAGCTTCCCACTTGTAAATGCTGGCGTCATTTTTTGTCTGAGCATCTTCCACAAATCTCCTTCAACAACGAACAAATTCCGCATAACGGGCTCAATCGCGTGCCTGTTCGGGTGAAATCCGCGCACATAGAAATAAGAGAAGTCAGAGATCAATATTTGTTTTATTACGTCTGGATCTCTCAGCACCAGCTCTGGTCTGGACGCTCTAAAGAACCCGACGACCTTCTCGTCCGGGTACTGCCAATACATCTCTTCCATGGCTTCACTTCTGCTTTGTTGCATGAGGAAATTTTTCGCATTGTTTCCGAAGAAAATTACCGGTTTGTTATATTTCACTCCTCTCTTGCCCCAGTAATTAAAATTCAGTATATTGTACGAATAAAACACGAAAAAAATAAAGAATACTAAAATCACAACCAACATTTTGTGATGTCTACGAAGAACTGTTAGGTCTCGATGAAGAAATATCTGATAGTTAGGTTAGTTTCCCTCCTAAGTGTCGTGTAATAGTTATGCAGCAGACACAGCTAGCCACTCGGACATTTCATAAAAACTCCAAATACATTGTGTTATGTTGCAAATACTAATAATACACTAATACACAAGTAGCCTATGGAAGGCTACTTGTGACTGCCAAGCAAGGTGTATGCCTGTTTTTCAACTTGTGGGATTAAAATACAATTTCAAGTGTTGAGAAGATAAATTGAAATAGAGGATATTTTTATTTTGGCAACCAATTTAAATCTTAACTGCTTAGAGACATATACACCGTGTTACAAAATACCCCGTAAAAAATAAAAATAATTATCAAAGCCAAAAATCTTGTCAACCCTAGTAAGCTGTCATGTCAAGGAACCAGATTATTTAACAGTTGTACGTATTATATTATTACTCTGTGTTTAACAGAAAGGCCTACGTATCTATTTAACCTAATAATTGTCTTCTTTAATAGTTTTTTTTTTTTCATTTATAAATGTTTGGTACCTCAACACAAGGATGTCATTATACTCAAGTACTGGCTTCAAAAAATGTCAAGTTGGAAAAAAATATGTAGTCAATTTCAAATATTTAAAATTTTTGTTGTTCCGCGAATTAGGTAGAAATGTAGGTACATTCTGCGTAGTTTACTCTTTAATTTTACTGAAATAGGGTTCAGCACATCAGTAAAAATAATATTGTTTTTATTTTTTTGGAATATGTTATACAGCGGTTCTACGGTTCTTAAATATTGTGAATGGATTCGTTATAAGGCCCTATTTAACCTCATTTCGGCTTTAAGGGTAGTTTTGTAACATCCTGTACATAATATGTATAGGTCAGATATTTACATATACGTTTATATATTATATAAACGTATATGTAAATATCATATATCAATATCATGGTCTAAGCGGACCCCGTCTAAGCACGGGACATAACGCTAGGAAGATGAAGATGATATGTAAATATCTGACCTGTCATACATTAATGTTCCATAGTAAGTAGTAGTAGTAGTTTTTAGTAGTAATTAGTGTTGCCGCTTGTCTATCGATGGCCTATCGATATTTGAAGAAAAAACTTTATTATCGATAGTCTATCGATACAATCTATACTATCATAGTATCGATATCTCTTTTACTGCAACACTATCGGTAAACAGCAATATCGATAGTTTCGATCGCTGCCAAGCAATGAACTATCGATAGTATTGCTCTTCACTATCGAATAGACTATCGATAGGATCGATCCTTTCGATCGTGTAGATGATTTTAGAGTTTAACAATTGATTGGAAAGCTATAGATTTTTCGGCAACACTAGTCGTAATAGTTTTTTAACTAAGCATTTGTATTATGGGCTTCGGATTCCAGACAAATTCCGGTTTCATCAACACCTGGCTGTCTAGGTGTGAAGATAGAACCCACACCCCTTATTTTCGTTGTGAAGTCCGAGTCGCTACACCAACCGAACTAACGCGGCGAATTTCGTACGTTTCCGTTCATAAATTTTCCAATGTGTGTGTGGTACGAGTGAGGTTGTCACGAACGGCAATTCATTTTTATATTTAGGAGAAGAAGATTATATACCACTAAGAGCGCCCCGCGGTTTCGCCCGCGTAGTTCTAATTCCAGTGGGAAAGCGGGGATTAATTGCGGCCTATGTTACACGCTGTTGAAGTAGCTTTCCATTGGTGAAAGAATTTTTTAAATCGGTCCAGTAACTTCGGAGCCTATTCAATTCAAACAATCAAATCTTTTCTCCTTATAATATTAGTAAGTACCTTAAATATAGTCTAATGCTCCTCTCCATTAATTTATTAGTAGACAATTTTAATTCTGACTTGACTATAAACACAGACTTTTCACTTAAAACGGTTTTACATAAATGTCTGCGACAATCCCTATAAGATATGCGTAATGGCATACTATAATTAATTCTTGATAATGTTTACTCATATTGTTTACTACGATTAATGTTAACATTTTAGTATATAGCCTATACCTATTATACTTAACAACATATTAAAATAGTGAGGACTTTAAAAGTTCACTGTTTGTTTAATAATTTTTTTTTACAAACTTATTAAAAAAAAAATTTAAAAAATGGCCTGGGTGGCTAGCTCGTCGTCTACACAATCAGCAGAAACCGATATACCATTAGTCGCCTTTAACGACATGCTAGGCAGGGAACACAGTGGGCATATTATTTTTAAGTTCCATACCAACATGGAACGACAACATGGGAATGGATTCATATTTAACTTATTTCGAATTTATTTAAATTTTACGGTAAAATTTAAAATTTTATTGTACTCTAAGCCCAAGGCTCTCAGTAGTTTGCTTGCAAGTTACTACCTCAACAGGGGAATTGCATAAATTATCTTACATTGTCTAAAAATGTTTGTGCGTGTCCCATGTTGGTCTGGGACTAAGAAAGAACATGCCCAATTGTGTAACACATTCTTGCCACTAGTCCCAACTTTTTCACAATTTTTGTTTGTGTGAGGATAAAATAAATAAACTGTTTCACTTAAAGTAAAATAGAAGCGTTTTACCTTACAATAAAACGCATATTAAATACTTACCTTATTCAAAGCTTAATAATAATGAGATAGGCTTCCCCTTTTTCGCGCTGTTTCCTACCCTTTTCTTCTCAATATTTCTGTCCCTTTCACACAACTGCTGGCGCCATCTGGTGCCTATCACCAGGCAGTGTTCGCGATTTGAATTTTGTCGCGGACTTCTAGCGTCATTGGTTAGTATTAATCCAACAGGCAGGATTAAAATTTAAGCTTTGAATAAGGTAAGTATTTAATATGCGTTTTATTGTAAGGTAAAACGCTTCTATTAAATAGCTTCGCCTTATTCAAAGCTTAATAATAATGAGACGTGTCTGTTATCGCCTGGTGGTGAAAGAAATGCCAATGTGATATTAACGAAGAGGTATGAATGAAAGTATGAAACTGCAATTTGTCATGTTAAAATTAATAATAATTAAGGTGGAAAGTTACTTATAAAACGTTGTAAGATAAGACAAGTTGCCTATTCTGGTATTTAACTATTTATAACCAATGGTTATTAACTAATTACCTATCCATATAAACTTAATAGCAGTAGTTGTAAAGTAATAAATAAAACAATAAAACTATAACTGTGTGAAAAATATTTATTTTAATTAGAATACTTAAACAAAAAATAATAATAATAACATCAGTTTTAATTACATTACGATCAATCACTCTTTGTTCAGTATAGATGGATATAAACAGGAGAATTCAGTACACCGCTAATTTAAATAATTAGATTCACATCAAGATAAACAATAGATGAGCAACAAAAAGATTAAGCCACAGTCTCAAACAGATTCATTATGCTACTCCTTGAAGCAACTGGTAGAATTTCTTTTCTATAAAACTTTTTAAAAGTATTTTCCGATCTCCAATTACCTTTCGCGAGAATATCGTCAATTGGTAGTCTATTCGACCAGCTTTTGGAAGCGACGGCGGACCTACAACTGCCCGGAGATGCTATTATGCCAGCTTTCCTGAGAAGAGACTTGACCCAACCTGCTATTAATGTTCGTGAAGCGGGCTTAGGTGTACCTCTAAGGTTAATAAACAGACTGTTACAATTTACTTCATTCCGTCTTTCATCTAATAATTCTTTCGTACGTATTAACCAATACACAGGATCTAAATTTCTATTTACAGGATTATGTAAAATTTTCCAGCCAGATTGCTGGTATGTAGCTGAATCAGTTTTGGAACCAAAACTTGGCCAAAAAATTATACTATTGTTTGATTGAATCATATGTTTCGAATCAACTCTTAATAGCGTAAGGTCATGTACCCTTCTACCTGAACACAACAATAGCAATATAGCAGTGTGTCGTGAAACTTCAAACATGTTATTACAATCAATTGAACTGTTTGCTAAAAATAATAAAAGATCATCGATATTCCATACGTATGATTTTCTTGCTACCGGTTGTTTGAGAGCAATAGATTTTAGTATATGTTTAATCAAGGGGTGGTTACTAATTTTACCCGACTCATTAGCATTGCATAGGGTTGATATCACAGACTTGTGTAATAATATGGTATTATAGGATAAATTCTCGACTAAGAATAGATCGGCTAAGAACTTTGCAACATTAGACGCCTCAGGGGCCATTGGATCAATACCCTGAGAGCCTGCCCATTTTAACCACCGAAGCCAGGGAGCTTTGTATGTTTTTCGGGTTGACAAACGCCAGGCCGACTGCAGTAACTCAACTTGCTCAGGTTTCCAGTCTTTTACTATTTTAGACCAGCCCCACATTTCCACACTTCCAATGTCATCTCCTCCACTTTGGGAGGAGGTAGTTGGGTTGCAGTATCCACCAGACAGTTCGCCAGGTTCTTTATTGTGAAAGGGGACGCTATCGCTCTCTGTTTGAGATCTGCCCGCCAAAAAACCCGTTCCCATCGAGGGACCACTAGAATGAAGCACCCCTTCGCTTGATTTAAGTGAGTGAAAATCCTCGGTATTAGGTAAGGAGGGGGAAAAATCCATGCAAGGTGATAATTCCAAATTTCGGAAAAAGCGTCGTGAAACATCGCCTGATCGTCGGTCAGGTCGAGCGATACATAATTGGCAACGACATGCGCCGTGCTTGAGGCAAACAGATCGATCACCGGAGTGCCGAATCGATCGAAGATCTTTTCTGTGCAATGGGGCAGAAGATGCCATTCTGTAGTGCGCTGATGGCGGGAAAGAGAATCGGCGTGAACGTTGAATCGGCCGGGCAGATAATGGGGAATCAAATGTATTCGGTACTGATCTAGAATCTTGTACACCTTGTACGTCAAGTCCATCAGATAGGGGGATTTGGTTCCGCCCTGGTTGCGGAGGTATGCAACCGTTGTCTTGTTGTCGCATTGAAGTAGTATTGTCGAATTTATTAACGAGAGACAGTTGTTTTGTAGGTCTTTTAGGACGGCTAGCAATTCCTTTCGATTGCTGTGCAAGCCCTGTTCCCGATCGCTCCAAGTTCCCGAGAGAGAACAATTGTTCAGTTTGGCACCCCACGCTACATCCGACGCATCTGTTGTTAGATAATGACTTGGTGTGGGATAGTGAATTGGAGACACCTTTTTGTAATTTTGAAGCCACCACCTTAAATTTATTAGACATTCCTCGGGCAAGACATACTCCTGGGTGGAGGTTTTGGGAATTGAGATTAGAAACCTGAGTAGGTGACGATAGTTTAGTCTGCCGTTCGGAACTACAAAACTTACAAAATTGAGCAAGCCTACGAGGCTCTGAAGCTCTTTTAGGGTTGCAGTTCTTTGATGTAAGAACTGTAGAATTTTGTTGACACATCCTTGATGTTTCTCCCGTGGAAGGGATTTGTGGTTCAGCCATGGGTCCCAATGAATGCCCAAATAAACAATTTGCTTTTGGGGTACCATCTGGCACTTTTTGGTATTGATTTGCCACCCTAAGTATTTGAGAATTTCTACTACTTTGTGCACTTGACTTTTTAGCACAGTAGCATCCTGGTGAGCTAATAAAAAATCGTCTATAAATACGATTATGCGTATTCCCTGCTCTCTTAAGATTTGAGCAATCCAATTTGTTATGGATGCGAAGACTTTCGGGGCTGTGCTTAGGCCGAATGGAAGGCACGTCATTTCCAATAGTTCTCCGTCGTGAATCAATCGAAGGAAACGTCTTTGGGCTTTGGTTATGGCCACGTGAAAGTAAGCTTGGGAAATATCGATTTTGCATAACCAGTCGTACGGTTGTAGGAAGTCTGGCACTCGACCCATGTTTATGAGCTTGAAGCGCTCTGTTATTACATATGAGTTTAGGGCCTTCAGATTGAATATGGGACGATAGGAATGAGCGTCTTTCTGAACTAGGAACATTGTTGAAAGAAAACTTGGGGTTGGCCGTTCTACCGTCTCCAATACTCCCTCTTCCTTCATTTGATCTATTACTTGTGACATGGCAGATGAGGGCTGGGTGTTCAAGGCACTCTTTTCTAGATTCGGGAATGCGAGAGGTGGTTTCAGAGCAAATGGGATGCGATATCCCTTGATGATTTGAAGAATGTAATTCGGAGCTCCCATCTCTTCCCACTGAGCAATAAATTCGATTAGTTGCCCTGCTTTGAAACCCCTGACTCGCTGCAACGAGTCACAATTTTCTATTTTTATTGGTAGCGTCGGACTTCGAGTTCGGGACTGGGGCCGCAAACCTACGATTTGTCCGGAATTGATTGTTTTGTCGTCCTGGACGAGAGCGAAAGGAGCCTCTAGAATTGTGTGCTCCTCTACGATTGTTACTTGTATGTCCTTGCGGAGGACGCATTTGATCACCCTGCGAGGGCCCATAGTAAAAAGGTTGGAACGGTGTATAACCATTTCCGCCGATAAAATTACCCTGCGAGGGTACAAAACGATCACCCAATCCCTGCGAGGGATGGAGAACGGTCCTGTTGTTTGAAATTGCTGCCTGCGAGGCAGAAACATTGGACCTATGAAGTGGCATAAACGCTTTTTTCACACCGCCGGCTTTTTCTAGAGTAGCGGTTAATTGAGAGGCATTAAAAAGATGCTCATGCGATGGTGCGATTTTTCTTACTGCTGATTTAACCAGAGGGTCCCTAATACGATTAGTGATACCATCCCTACGCATTTGAATAATTTCTGCCCTGTGACCACAAATCAACTGTAAAAGGTCAGATGATATTTTTGTAAAATCTCCTTTTTGAAATAATTCAATTACCTTACCCTGAATCAAATCATAATTTAAATTTTCTGGGGATTTTAACCAATTTAACAACTCCTTTACGGCATTTTGTGAACACTCCCTTTGTTTTATTAGGCAAAAAGACATGGCAGCATATGCTTTTTCAGTATGAGCCAGATTGCGTAATGTGTCGTAACTTTTAATTTCATCATTTGAGTCTAGCTCAACAAAACCCGGAGATCTACAGTAATTCTTTTGTGTATCTGCATACCTAACTTCGCACCATTCACTTGTATTGAAATGTTGAACATTGTTAAGAATATTAAGATAAAAGTCGGTAGACTTGGGCACTGTTGGGTCTTTTAGTTTTGTCTCAATATCAAACAAAAAATCGTTACTATTGGAGGTACCCACAATATTTTCTATAGAATTATCATTCTCGGTTAATTGCGAATTTTGAGGTAAAAATTGATCAAATGATTCATGGTCGAGTGATAAACAGTCATCTAAATCAATTTGGGGTTCCTTATTCTCTAAGTGGTAATGTAAATCGCTCACTTCCTTAAATAATTGTTCTAATCTAGCATCGGATCGTCGAGCCCGTTTGCTGCGTTTATGGTGTTTGTGTCGACGTTTACGTTTGTGCTTCGACATACCCTTAGAGGAGTCCGAACTTGAAGAGTCCGTGCTTGAGGAGCTGCTTGACGAAGATCTTGTCCGGGACCTGGACGGACCCGGTTGGTTTATCGCCTCCTTTTCATACATATCTTGCACAGTGTTGGTATCATCCATCCTACAATGCACAATTTATAAGAAAACGGGAATACGACTATTTATTTTACAGTACCTTCGATAGTGTGTACTTGTTAAGGGACACTCACATTAATAATTTATTATAATAGTTATGTACAAAACAGGAGAAGACATTTAAATTTTATACAGAAAACTAACGTTTGAACGTTAAAACAAAAAATAAACACAAAGGTAAAAGTGTAACTTTCACTTACTTGCTGGGTAGAAACAAATTGGCGGACTGCTGATTTTTAGTACGTAGATAAGTCAGACTGACCGCCCTCGGCGAAAAACAAAAAGCCAATGACGCTAGAAGTCCGCGACAAAATTCAAATCGCGAACACTGCCTGGTGATAGGCACCAGATGGCGCCAGCAGTTGTGTGAAAGGGACAGAAATATTGAGAAGAAAAGGGTAGGAAACAGCGCGAAAAAGGGGAAGCCTATCTCATTATTATTAAGCTTTGAATAAGGCGAAGCTATTTAATAGTGTAATTAAAATGTACAAAGATCTACAAATCAACTAAAAATCAAGGACGTTACAACACCGGTTCACAGTTAATTCGTTCGATTGGCTTACCCGTTGAAGGTCTTACCTGTACAAAAGTGTAACCCTTTCGAATGGGTTTTGCCTAATAACAGAGCGTAACAGCTAACTCATTTATTATGATAAGACATTTGAAGGGGTTAGTCCTTCAAAGGATTTTGTTCGGGTAACAAGTGGTAACCAGATCAAAGCCCTTTCAAGGGGTTTTTTTCCAAGGAGTTTCAAAACCCCTTTCGTATTGGTAAGACAAGTCGTTCGGCTTTTACACTCACTCGTTAAATATATATCATAAAATCCTAATGAAAACCCGTTCAACGGGTAACCAAAATCGTCCCTGCCAAAAATCACATTTACTCTCTTAATATGGTCAAATATACAGATATTTGGTACATTTTTTTTTTTGAACATTTTAAATCACAGCTTCTTTCGTTCCCTAAACATCAGCGGCACCTTGCCCCCTTTCGGGCTCTGGATGATGTCGGACAAAGGATCGACATCGGGGAACCGAACGCTGCCAGGGGCGGGTACCACCGTGAACCGGGACAAGATGGCCGCCAGCCCCGCCAGGGACTGCATCTGGCCGAGACGAGCACCTGCACAACATTATCACTTAAGAACTCCCATTGAACTAGAACAGCAGCTGTATACTATAATGTTTACATGGACATACAATTTAATTAGTAAGAACTACTACCTACACTAATTATACTTCACAAAGTATTTTACTTACCAATACAGTTACGTGGACCTTCGCCGAACGGGAAGTATACAGACTTGTGTCTTGCTGTAAAATTATCAGGATGGAACCTCTCAGGTCGGAACTCTTTAGGGTCATCCCAGTACTTTGGGTCCATATGGAGGGCTTTAACCGGCACCATCATTCTCACACCAGGGTCTATTGTCAAGTCAATGTTTGGGAATTCATATTTCCGAGCACACTCTCGCATGAGATGGCCCAACGCAGGAAACATTCTCATTGACTCCTTGAAACACCACTCGAGGTACGTCATCTCTTTGACCGCGTCGTAGCTCAATTTGTCATTATGTTTGGCCAAAACCTCATCAATTTCCTTCTGCACTTTTTTCTGGACATCGGGGTTAAAAGCCAGTTGGTGTAGAGTGTAGCTAGTAGTACTCGAAGAGGTCTCGAATCCAGCAGCAAAGAACACGAACACTTGTGCAGCAATCAATAAATCGTCGAATTCCAATCTTACCAGTTTAGGTGAACCGTCTGGCAGTACATGTTCAATAGACTCGATCTGGATTTGTCCCTGTTGTTTGTACTCCAAAAGCTGATCAACAAAATCGTGTCTACCGCAAGGCTTGTATCCTCTGCTCTTTTGTATTTGTTCCGTTAAACTGTACAGTCTGTCTTTGACTCTTCCAAAGTACTCTAGATTTTTGCAAAGCTCAGGAAACATTTCTTTTAAAACAACTACTACAAAGTCCTTAAATCCAACATTGAAAATATCATATCCAAGCTTTCGGAATTCGTTGTCGTCTTCGTTAAGAGCATCGGCATCCAGACCGAACCCGCAGCTGCCGATGAAGTCTGTGGTGTACCGAGCCATAAGGTCTCGAGCGTCGATAGGTTCGTCATGCTTAGCACTCAGCGCCCTCTCCTGCAGTTTCTCTGCTCGGACGACGATCAACGGGAACATAGCCTTCAGCTTCCCACTTGTAAACGCTGGCGTCATTTTTTGTCTGAGCATCTTCCACAGATCTCCTTCAACAACGAACAAATTCCTCATAACGGGCTCAATCGCGTGCCTGTTCGGGTGAAATCCGCGCACATGGAAATAAGAGAAGTCAGAGATCAACACTTGTTTTATTACGTCTGGATCTCTCAGCACCAGCTCTGGTCTGGACGCTCTAAAGAACCCGACAACCTTCTCGTCCGGGTACTGCCAGTACATCTCTTCCATGGCTTCGCTTCTGCTTTGTTGCATGAGGAAATTTTTTGCATTGTTTCCGAAAAAAATTACCGGTTTGTTACATTTCACTCCTCTCTTGGCCCAGTAACTAAAATTTCGCGTTTGATAACAATAAAACACTAGTAAGACAAATATTAACAGAATCAAAAAAAACATCGTGGCTGGTGAACGGTCCAATTTGCATGGAGATACAAAAATTACTGATACCATTTTGTTTGCATATTCGTTTATCACACATTGCTTTATCACTATATACATTGCTTTATCTCTAAAAACAAAACTAACGGGTCTAAGCGCGATAATATATTGTATATAATATATTATACATATAGTGCATGAGAACTTACAGCTTAGACTGATGTAATTGCTATTGCAGTCTTCATAATAGTAAATGTTCAACCATCTCTCCCTTCAAAATATTGTATGTATGTATATGTTTTTTAACGTTGATGTCCTTTTTCAATGAGCTTGTTAACCACTTTAAAGGTATCACAAAACTAATTGGTTCAATCAAATTGCTATTTATTTTAGTATAATTGAGTCTTTTCTGGCTGATGAAGTTCTAGAGATACAATTTAATAGATGACCTATTATAACAAACACAATTAAAAAAGAATTAGCGAATTACGTAGACTACAGCCGGAGGGTAGAAAATAAAAGAAATTACTATAAACAAAATTTGTTAAAATAGAAAAATAACAATTAACTAATTCTAGCTTAGATCTATGTTCGGACGATGCGAGTACAGAAGTTGAAGTCTGAAGACTCGTGGTGGCTTGGTGACCGCTGAATCTAGGTTACACAGGTTGCTTATTCTGCAGTTGGCACGTCAATTCGTTGTTAACAAGTTGCGAAATAGTAACACTAGACATTTACTGAATATATTGGTAAATTAGGAGCGACGACTGCGTTGGCGATGTTCATATTAGCGGCGTGTGTAATAAGCGAAATCGGTATAGCCGTTCTCAAGTTATAGCGTGACCAGAAGAAATAGGGGTTCATTTTTATATATATAGATAGATCTAAATATATGTACAATAGCGCACCAGACTTAAAATTTTTAATGTCCCATTAACTAAAACTGTTATTTATAATACCATGTTATTAATTTTCAATTAATTAACGATTATGAACAAGATTAACCTAAATCTGTACAAAAGAAAATGAATAGCCACGCATAACATCTAAACGGCTGTATCAAACTAGATCACTCTTTTGTTGTTATTATGATCGTCTCAATAAGGTGTATGATAAAAAATATAAAAAATAAGGAAATGGTAAAAAAAATATAACGTAATTTTTATATGAAAAAACTATACGTTATATTTTTTTTATTAGACGTTTTTATACAGATCAATGAGTGTCGGGTCAGGTAGTTATCAACATTGCGCAAGACGAATACGGACACGGATTGTTAACAAAATATGATTTAAGCTGAATACCTTTTTTTGTATACGTCCATGGGAGTACGCAGTTTTTGGTCCAAGGGGCCATACAATATTTTTGATAGGTTCTTATAGTAAATAGAAAGTTTGTTTAATACATAGTTTGTTTAAATGAAAAAAGATTCAATTAGAAATAACATTAACCATAAACGCGGGTGAAACCGTGGGCATAGCTAGTATTTTAATACAACTACAACATCAATCGGTAGTATAGTATGTGGTCTAAAAGCATGCTGCTCAACCTATTTAAGAGTCAGCCCAAATTAACGATTTGAATAGCTTTGGTGGGCCTCTAGGGGTTATATTACTGTTATCGTAAATTAATGAATAGGTAAAAAAATTTACAACTTAGCCCAATATTCTGAAATTCTGAAACTGGCTTATGCGATTAAGCAGCATTGGTCTAAAATATACCTATATAAACATTTAACTAATATCAGCAAAAGTGACAATGTGATAAAGAAGATATTAAAGTATTGTTTTTAATTCATCCCTTAAATGTACTTAATTAAACTTTAATGATCAGTAATCTCGATAGTTATTACTGGATTAATATGTATCTCAGCGAGTTTATTATTCATCAAAAGAACATTTATTACACTTTTATTTATATAATTATTGTGTTTATAAGTAAAAACCTTTTATTTAATTTCATATTTTTATTCTTCAGTCATTCTTGTAATGATGAAAACATAGCAAATATGCAAATGGACACGATGACATTGCATTTAGTTAAGGTTAATAAATTTCGGGCTTGATTCTTCTACATCAATGCATATATATATTTTTTAACTATTAGCTTCCATAAGAGCCATTCAGTTACAGCTTCTTTCGTTCCCGGAACAGCAGCGGCAGCTTGCCCCCTTTCGGGCTCTGGACGATGTCGGACACAGGATCGACGTCGGGAAACTGGACGCTACCGGGGGCGGGCGCCACCGTGAACCGGGACAAGATGGCCGCTAGACCCGCCAGGGACTGCATCTGGCCGAGACGAGCACCTGCACAACATTATCACCTAAGATCACTCATTGAACTAGAACAGTAGCTGTATGCTATACAGTTTAAATTGACAAACGATCTACTCTGTAAAAACTCCTATGATGAGAACATATTTAACAAAGTATTTTACTTACCAATACAATTACGAGGACCTTCACCGAACGGGAAGTATACAGACTTGTGTCTTGCTGTGAAATTATCAGGATGGAACCTCTCAGGTCGGAACTCTTTAGGGTCATCCCAGTACTTTGGGTCCATATGGAGGGCTTTAACCGGCACCATCATTCTCACACCTGGGTCTATTGTTAGGTCAATATTTGAAAATGTATATTTCCGAGCACACTCTCGCATGAGATGGCCCAACGCAGGAAACATTCTCATTGACTCCTTGAAACACCACTCGAGGTACGTCATCTCTTTGACCGCGTCGTAGCTCAATTTGTCATTATGTTTGGCCAAAACCTCATCAATTTCCTTCTGCACATTTTTCTGGACATCAGGATTAAAGGCCATTTGGTGTAGAGTGTAGCTGGTAGTACTCGAAGAGGTCTCAAAACCGGCACCAAAAAATGCAAAACATTGTGCTGTAATCAATACGTTATCCAACTCAAATGTGACGCGTTTAGGTGAACCGTCTGGCAGTACATGTTCAATGGACTCGATCTGGATTTGACCCTGTTGTTTGTACTCCAAAAGCTGATCAACGAAATCGTGTCTACCACAAGGTTTGTTCCCTCTGCTCTTTATTATTTGATTTACTAAACTAAACAATCTCATTTCAACTCTTCCAAAGTACTCTAGATTTTTGCAAAGCTCAGGAAATAATTCTTTGAAAACAGCTACTACAAAGTCCTTAAATCCGACATTGAAAATATCATAACCAAGCTTTCGGAATTCATTGTCTTCTTTGTTGAGGGAATTGAAATCCAGACCGAACCCGCAGCTGCCAATGAAGTCTGTGGTGTACCGAGCCATAAGGTCCCGAGCGTCGATAGGTTTATCATGCTTAGCACTCAGCGCCCTCTCCTGCAGTTTCTCTGCTCGGTCGACGATCAGCGGGAACATAGCCTTCAGCTTCCCACTTGTAAACGCTGGCGTTATTTTTTGTCTCAACATCTTCCACAAGTCTCCTTCAGCAACAAATAAATTCCTCATAATGGGCTCAATCGCGTGCCTGTTCGGGTGAAATCCGCGCACATAGAAATAAGAGAAGTCAGAGATCAACACTTGTTTTATTACGTCTGGATCTCTAAGCACCAGCTCTGGTCTGAACGCTCTAAAGAACCCGACGACCTTCTCGTCCGGATACTGCCAGTACATCTCTTCCATGGCTTCGCTTCTGCTTTGTTGCATGAGGAAATTTTTCGCATTGTTTCCAAAGAAAATTATCGGTTTGTTATATTTCACTCCTCTCTTGGCCCAGTAACTAAAATTTTGCGTTTGATAACAATAAAACACTAGTAAAACAAGCATTAACAGAATAAAAAAAAACATCGTGCCTGGTGAACGGTCCAATTTGCTTGGAGATACGTAAATAACTAATATAATGTTGACTGATAAAATTGCATTTGGTTTATTGCTTTGCTTTATCACTAGAAATAATACTAACGGGATTAAGCGCGATATAGATTATATAGTGCATGAGTACCTACAGCTTGGACTGATGCAATTGCTATTGCAGTCTTCTTAATCGTTAGTGTTAAACTGTCTCAAAATATTGTATGTATATTTTTTCTTACGTTGAGGCCCTTTTTCAATAAGCTTGTTAAGCACTTTAAAGTTATAACTAAATAACAAAACTAGTTGACTTAATCACATTGCTATTCATTTTGGTATAAGGGTAAATTTCAACAGGTCTATAAAAATCTTCATTTCCGTGGATTTTTTTATCTTAAGGTTTTTTAAAAAACATTCGCGTTTATAAAAGTTTTTGATAATGTATGTATTGTTGCTTTATTCTTGCTTATTATCTAGTAGATAACTTAAATAACTAATGAGATAAACAAGATTAAAAATGTCGTGCCACGTCGATGAAATATGCGTGCACGGCAATGGGGAAATTCACCCATAACCTATTGCGGTCTTTTATTTCTCTTATAGATTTCTTTAAAGAAATTAACATTTTAACAATTTCATCGCAATTCATTTTAGATTGTATTATACATTTATACAAAAACATTGACCAATTTCTTAAAAGGCAAACACTTATAGTTTTAATACCAGAATTAAGCACAAACTTGCAGTTCCAAACCATAGACTCCAAAAGAGTAGTAATTAATTTATTGGTCAAGCACCAAAATATTTATTACTTCCAGAAAGTCTACTAGCATTACCTTTACATAAGTTCAAATTGTACATTAAAGGGTTCTTAATGAGTAAGGGCTATTATAAGATTGAAGACTTCTTAAATGACAAGCATATAATATGTTTGAGGCGTATTTATCGTAGCAGTTAAAAATAACAGGTATTTAAATACATAATAACAGTTGTTCCTTCCGCGATAAATAACTGTTACATTTCATAACAGTTATTTATCGTGGAACTGTTACGAATGTTGTGAATATTTGAGTTATAAACAGTTACTATAAAATATCGTAACAATACTCCCCGCAGAAAACTGTTATTTGCCTCTTAACTACCCCATCGACACAACCCCATCGAATTTGGGGTAGTTTCATTTGTATTGACGAGTACTTTGATCCTATATGGTAACTAAGGTCTGCTGGTACTGGAAGGTGACCATAGGGTTCAATACAATGACAGAACCTCATCGAGTTTGGACTCGTTTGATTCGTGTTGACGAGTACTTTGGTTCTATATTATCTGATTTGGTTGGTCTGATAATATCCGTAAGCAACGCCATTCAATTAGGGAAAATCGTTTCACTAACCGTAGTAACGCGCGTACCTATACTTACTTACCATCCAGCGACCTACCTCTTACAAAAAATAAGGATACGAAAAATTTGTGATGCCGATCGATAGTCGACTATCGATAGTCTATCGATAGTTGACGTCATATCAATATTCTCATATCGATACTATCGATACTATCGATATTCTAACTGATTTTCGAGGTCAACTATCGATAGTGAAACTATCGATAGTTCGGCATCACTACGAAAAATAATTCATCGACTGTTTTACTTTAATTCTGGTTGTACCTACACATTATTTATGTTTTCAAATTAGCACCACTAATATTTTCTTAATATTAATATATGTAGTAACCAGGTAAGCAGATTGATAATCAAGCAGATTGAATAAAAAATAAGCTACCTAAATTGCTAATACCACGCGGACGAAGTCGCGTGCAAAAGATAGCGTAAATAATAAAGGCTGATTTTCATCATAAAACTGTCATATACATGTGTGTTTCAATTGTTTTTATATAATTGTGACGAGTTCTTTGTTGTAACTGGTATTTTTCTTAGATAATCATTTTCTCGTTTCAAACAGGAAACATTTACGTAGCATCGACTACTTACCTACTTACTCGTATATAACAATAACGACTATATTTTATCCTAGCATTTAAGTTTAATGTTTGAGGCAATAGAGTTTAAGTATTAGTTAAGAAGCTGACTAATATCGGAGGCTCACCTCAAAGTCAGGCTAAGCGAAGCGCAAGTACCTTCCGTTTCACGAAGCGCTTCATACTTTTTTTTAACCTTTATAAATTGGGTTCTGATTATGCCACATAAACAAAATTCAAAGGATATTATTTCCATAGAGTTGTTAAACCTATTAAGTTACAATAACATAGCTCTTATACTTTCGATGTTATTGAGATCAAAAAAATTATTGATATCGACACATACTCACTGATAATCATCAAAATTCTTATGGTACTACCTGAAGATCTAGAAATCTGGGTATCTAACCGCCCAAAACGGCCAAGACGCATATTTTGACTACAACTTGGTGTAGGTAGAGTTTTTGAAGTAAGTCCTTTAACGTAAAGAGTTTTTGAGATGACAGCAAAAGTGACAATGCAATAGAAAATATTAAAGTATTGTTTTTAAACCATCCTTTATATGTAATTGAACTTAATGACCAGTAATCTCGATAGTTATTAATGGGTTTATGTATATCAGCGAGTTTATTATTCATCAAAAGATCATTTATTACTCTTTCATTTATATAATTATTGTGTTTATTAGTAAAAACCTACCACTCTATTCTTCAATGTCATCCTTGTAATTATGAAAACATAGCAAATATGCAAATGGACACGATGTCATGGCATTTAGTTAAGGATAATTTCGGGCTTAATTCTTCTACATCAATGCACATTATTTTTTTCATAAGCTTCCTTAAGAGCCATTTAGTTACAGCTTCTTTCGTTCCCGGAACAGCAGCGGCAGCTTGCCCCCTTTCGGGCTCTGGACGATGTCGGACACAGGATCGACGTCGGGGAACCGGACGCTGCCGGGGGCGGGCGCCACCGTGAACCGGGACAAGATGGCCGCTAGACCCGCCAGGGACTGCATCTGGCCGAGACGAGCACCTGCACAACATTATCACCTAAGATCACTCATTGAACTAGAACGCAGCTGTATGCTATACAGTTTAAATTGACAAACGATTTACTCTGTAAAAACTCCTGTGATGAGGCCATACTTAACAAAGTATTTTACTTACCAATACAGTTACGTGGACCTTCGCCGAACGGGAAGTATACAGACTTGTGTCTTGCTGTGAAATTATCAGGATGGAACCTCTCAGGTCGGAACTCTTTAGCGTCATCCCAGTACTTTGGGTCCATATGGAGGGCCTTAACCGGCACCATCATTCTCACACCTGGGTCTATTGTCAGGTCAATATTTGGGAATTTATATTTCCGAGCACACTCTCGCATGAGATGGCCCAACGCAGGAAACATTCTCATTGACTCCTTGAAACACCACTCGAGGTACGTCATCTCTTTGACCGCGTCGTAGCTCAATTTTTCATTATGTTTGGCCAAAACCTCATCAATTTCCTTCTGCACCTTTTTCTGGATATCAGGATTAAAAGCCAGTTGGTGTAAAGTGTAGCTGGTAGTACTCGAAGAGGTCTCGAATCCAGCAGCAAAGAACACGAACACTTGTGCCGTAATCAATACGTCGTCAAATTCAAATGTGACCCGTTTAGGTGAACCGTCTGGCAGTACATGTTCAATGGACTCGATCTGGATTTGTCCCTGTTGTTTGTACTCCAACAGCTGATCAACAAAATCGTGTCTACCGCAAGGCTTGTACCCCCTGCTCTTTTGTATTTGTTCCACTAAACTAAACAATCTCTTTTCAACTCTGTCAAAGTATCGCAGATTTTTAGAGAGTCCAGGAAACATTTCTTTTAAGACAGCTACTATAAAATCCTTAAATCCAAGATTGAAAATATCATATCCAAGCTTTCGGAATTCGTTGTCTTCTTCGTTGAGGGCATCGGCGTCCAGACCAAATCCGCAACTGCCGATGAAATCTGTGGTGTACCGAGCCATGAGGTCTCGGGCGTCGATAGGTTCGTCATGCTTAGCACTGAGCGCCCTCTGCTGCAGTTTCACTGCTCTGTCGACGATCAGCGGGAACATAGCCCTAAGCTTTCCACTTGTAAACGCTGGCGTAATTTTTTGTCTCAGCATCTTCCACAAGTCTCCTTCAGCAACGAACAATTGCCTTAAAACGGGTTCAATGGCATGCCTGTTCGGATGAAATCCACGCAAATAGAAATAATAGAAGTCAGAGATCAACACTTGTTTTATTACGTCTGGATCTCTCAGCACCAGCTCTGGTCTGGACGCTCTAAAGAACCCGACGACCTTCTCGTCCGGGTACTGCCAGTACATTTCTTCCATGGCATCGCTTCTGCTTTGTCGCATGAGAAAATTCTTCGCATTGTTACCAAAGAATATCACTGGTTTGCTATGTCTCACTCTTCTCTTGGTCCAGTAATCGAAATTCCGCGTGTTATAAAAATATAATGCTATTAGAACTAAGACGACCAAAATCACAACAAACATCATAGGATCACAACGAACACGCCAATGTAGTTGAAGATACAGTACGAACTGATAAATTTGAAACCCTTTTTAAGTGACTACGCAATCATTTGTGTTGTAGTCGCATAAAGCTAGTTAGTCTATCTACGAAATTTCTAGTATTTTAAGAATGGATAGAAACGAAGTACTCTTAATAGACCTAGATCAATGTCCAAATAGTCAATCACACCACAGAGAGAGTCAATGAATGAATTCTACTTTCTAGTTTTCTTTTAAAATCGTTCAAGTTATATGATAGGTTAATTTGACGATTGCATTCTTACGACTTAACTCGAACATAACAAATTCAAATACTTACCCATCTAGATTTCAAATTATGAACAGTACATTAGGTACAGAAGAGTTCAAAATATGTTTTTTTATAGTCCGTAAGTCAGATTATCAAAAAATATTGAATACGTATTTTTTGCTTTATCTAATACTAGAAAAATGACAATGATACAATGAGCTCTTTAAAGATCTGATATAGGGCGCTATATTTCACTTGTACAATGAAATTTTACACACCTAGTGACGTCATGCGGTACTTAAAGCGCTGTTTATTCATAATTTTTGATTTGGTGAACCAAAAAAAAAATAGCTTTAGCAAATTTTTTTTGTAATCTCATTATTTTTATTGGACTATAAAACTGTTTGACTAAACTAACCCATTCTTCATATTACGAAGATGTGTGCAAGTGTTGGCATAATTTCAAATATACTGACATCTTCATATAAAGATAGACGAGAAGCATAAATACTGATTCACATTATTGACAGCAATATATATTATACAAAAAATGATTCCGTATATGGCCCACAAAAATGTCCATAACTATACATGGGTAAAAAATTCAATTAGTCATCCAAATATCCAATCGTTGGGGTCTGAAGGTAACACGTCGGTAAATAGATAATTTATTGGCGATGTATTTTCGGTAGACATTCGGTAACAAAAATAGAGTCAAATGTTGGTAGAATTAGATATACCTACTCAACGTTGAATTGGTTTTTCGATTTACGTTTTTAGCTTATAATTACTCTTTTAAATTTTACATAGTTACAATAGGTATTGCTATTAAGTTGATTGGTGTAAGCTATTAAAGTACTTTTTTTATTAATAACAACTATTCGTTGTATGATTTGTATGTATGTAGTGATTGTGTGCAACATTGCCTCTCCTCTTTCTCTCTAAAATAATTTGTTACGAATCCTTCTAATAAATTATATTTGATATCATTTATAATTCTATAAATATTCAGTAAGTACTTCATGATCTAAAATTAAAACGAATGTTGATATAACATTAATAACATGTTTGTTATTAATGTTAAATGTTTTTTTAGTCCCATATTGGTCTAGGACTTGGCCCATGTTGGTCTGGGACCTAAAGAGATTATGCCAACTGTGGTTTTTGCCTGGCATGTCGTAAAAGGCGACTAATTGTGTATCGGGTTTTGGGTGTGTGATTGTGTAGGCGACAGGTTAGCCGCTTGTCACTGCTTTTTCACAGTTTTCCATCTAACCCAGCCCGGCTTTATTTTTGGCTGAATGTGGTTGAAGGTGCATACTGCCCCTTTGACTCTGCCTACTCCTTCGGGGATTATGGGCGTGATGTTATGTATGTGTATGTATGTAACATGTTTGTGACATAATAAAATTATAAAATTTGACTTTTTACTTTAAAGTCTTATTCTTACCTATGACCGGTTTTTGTTTTGTAATTAGATAAGATGTTGTTTAGGCGTAGAGGACGATAGGATGTTTTCTAATAATATCGTTGTTATTTATATTATTCGATGAATGCTGATAAACTAAGCAACAGTTACGCAGTTTAAAAACAGTATTTTCTGTACCTCATCGTCTACCTAGCGTTATATCCCGTGGGTGGAAATTCGGGGTAAACTCAGACCATATTTCAGGATTTAGCGAGTCTGGTCATCCACCACCACCACCACACAATTTTACATCCATAGTTATTTGAATGTGCCCGTTTTATCACGCGACAAACTAAGTAGATATGCTCACGCGCGTCTGCAGCGCGCTTAACGCGCATTTGCAGCGAAGGAATCGCAATTAAACTGCCTATTTCAAGTTTTGCGGCGCCGTTAACGCGCGTCGACGGCGCGTGAAAAAGACGTCGAGTGTAAAGAGCTCTTATGGTTTATTGTAGGTATATAATGAGCATCCTCCCGAGGTACTCACATAACGCCAGTGTACTAAGTAACTTAGTATTAACTCACCTGAGTTTGTTCGCTACCTCAAGCAATTTGCATGTTTTGAAACTGTTGGTGAGTACCTATCAATAAACTTGGAAGCCTCGCAGGCATCCAGGAATATGTCTAACGCTTTGTTAGTACATAATTTACTTTAGCAATATTTCTTTGGTAAGGATATTTCTCTAAAAGTCTACACGATAGTTTGAGAGCTAATATGATTAAACTTAACTTGAGTATAAAATAGACACCGCCATGCGGGCATAACTCTTAAAAAAAAATGTAATATGCATGATAAATATTTTAGTAATTTAACGCATTCATCGGAAAATAGTAAGCGATGCAACACCGGCTACCTGCCATATGGCAGCCAGTTTCTCAACATTTTTTTTTTCATAAATGGATTCTTATCAAGACAAATATTAAAAAAAAACGTCGAAGCAAGTCGAAATCTCAAAACAATACATAGAAGTTCAGCTAAGCTAATTTTGATTCCCATAGAAGATGGGATTAAGTAAGCTAATTTTGATTCCCATAGAAGATGGGAATCAAAATTAGCTTCTACGGGAGGAGGAAAAGAGATAAATAAATAGCTTCCCCACCCACCCATAACTTGGAGCATACTCACCGAAGACGAGTGTTTGTTACATCACATAGAAGTTAACAAATAAGATTATCTTATTTAAGATCCACAGCCCATTGTAGCTAAAAGCGGTCATGCTTTCTCCGCCCAAAACAGAGGAAGTTTGGTCCATCGCTCGCCACAGAGAAGCGATTTACAAAACATTATCCACGCCACAAGTTTTAGGTCAGCAATGTTCATCGATCATGCAGTTTTCTCAGCCATTTAAGTTGTGGCCGAGACGAAAAATATTCTGTCGTTGATGGATCGGGGAACTGGCGGCTGTTATCAAAACAGCGGAATGGAATAGAGTAGTTTGCTGCCAATCATTGGAGCGCTTTTTGGCAGCTGTCAAAATGCAGTTTTAGTCGCCTCGTAGTCGGGTCATAGGAGCTAGCGGGGGAGCCTTCTAGCACTCAATCGTCCCCGGAGAGGACGACAACTCGTGTCATACTCTGTCCGTTAGGATGCGGGTCACACAGCTAACTGTGTCGTCGTACACACCACACTAGGTGTTCTGAGAGAGAATTCCACTCTCTCGAGGTGGACAACAACGCTGCGTAGACTTTTTGAGCGAAAATTAAATTAGCCGTGGTTTAAACCCAGTCTAAAATAATCCCGAAAAATGATGATGACATACATTTTAAAATCGTTAGCTATATACACGGACTAGTAAAAAAAGAAGGACTCCGCGCCCCTAACTAGACGTTGAAGCTCCTCAGGTGCTCCACTTAGACACGCAACTTACATCACATATTGACATAATAAGTGCTCCAACTGACAGATATCCGACATCTGGTATCCTTAAGTATCTCACTTACACATGCATGAACGTGGCTTCACGATATAGTATGACAGCGTGGAGTCCTTCTTTTTTTACTAGTCCGTGGCCATATATAAACAATTTTTTCTTGCCTTATTTATTTTTATTACGTCTTATTGATTTTACTGTTATTTATTGGGGCCCGTTCAATCTTCTTTGTACTACTTTGAAAGTTCTCGCGATTTGCTAAGTTTGCGAAAAACTCTAACAAATTAGGTGCATCCTCTCGTCCTCCATATCAATTCGGGTAAATCAAGTTAAAGTTACCGTAGACACCCTTGTCGTAGGGACAGTATTGTCCGCTAACTTTCCGTCTGGTAACCTAGTTAGTTGTTAGCTTATTAAATTTGATTTAGCTCCTTGTTATGGCCTGGATACCGAGGTATCTTTACAACTGTAAAGCCATAGAGGATAATTCTGAAACCAAATTAGGTTCTATCGACATAATTGAGAGCCCGTTGGTCGAGTTGTCAGAGACGAGGGTTCGAATCTCGCTAGAGGCAAAAGTTTCGTGTGATGAACATGGACATTTGTACTCGAGTCATGGATGTTTATAAACGTATTTAAGTATGTCTATCCGTTCAGCTAGTATCCATAGCACAAGCCTAATCTTAGTTTGGAACTAGAGAATTGGTGTGTCTGGAGAATTTATTATTTATTATTATTAAATATTTATATTCGTGTTGGTCTGCAACTCGAAAAATAATATACGAACTGTGTTCCTCCCCTCGCATGTTGGAAGCGACTAATGGTATAGGTATTGGGGTAATGGGTTTGTAATAATGTAGGCGATGAGCTAGCCACTTTCCATTTGGAAAATAGCTTTATCAACGCGGGACCACGTCATAACAGTACCAAAAAATACACAAAGAATGTTTCAGCACAAAAACAATTACGAACCTAAAATAAATAAACAAACATTCCACATTCTTCCCGTGAATGCCTTCCACTTTGATTCCATTTGTTGCCATCTCCCCTTTCACAAAGGGTGGGTATAAATATTTTGACAGCGTATCCGTGTTTCTCAAACGCTTCCGGCGTGGACCCTTCGGAGTAACGGCCCGAAACCTAGTATGTACTGACACATGAGGATCAAAACATTAGTGTTTGTTGAAGTAAGTCACAAGTAACGACTGACGATTGAAATACGAATAAGTTTCAGTTAAAGTCGCTTTGAGAGGAAGTTTTGGGAGTGTCCGAAAGTAATGTATCATCATTCAATTCAACCTCTTGCTAACGTTAGGTCTCTTTTAGGAATCTGCTTGGACGATGATCGTTTCTTTTGCCAATCTGACCATAATATACTATCGTATTGCATTTTTATTATCACGGAGGTTATTTCGAAATCATAGAACAGGAAAATCAGACCATTAGCTGTATCTATTTATCCATTGTTATTTGTGCATGCACGTGGTTTCTCACGATAACCTGTCTCACCAGAGGTACGCAGTGGATTTAAAATAAACCCTCGCCTAATAAGTGTATCCTTACCACTGATACTATACATTTTGCAACCATTTTCCCTCAACTGATCCTCCTTTAGAAAGAAGGCTTATTTCTTATCAAGTTTCCAATTTTCTGCTCACCACAGGGTTTCTTTTATTCCCGTCGTCGATTCCATGCCAGTGCTTCTCGGGACCTTGACACAGTTGGGTTCAGCTTCAGTTGGCCCTCTGCGATCTCTTTTATTTCAATGAACATTTAGATTGCTTGTGGCCACTGTTGTCTGAGCCAAGGCCGTGAGATACCGTACTGTGATAGTGTTGGGGGAATGAAAATAAATAAAATGGTATGAACTATGTTTCAATATAAAGTTTATTTACTATCATTACATATATGTTTTTACTAGCTAACTCAGCAAAAATTGTTGTGCCATTAAAAAATTGGTTGACAAATATTTTACGGCACATTCTCATCCCTAAAAAATATACAAAAAATAATTTAATCATGTGCGGGATTAGGTTTTAAATAAGTCTGTCTGTATACCTACCTGTTACCGGAAATGTATGAAACCTAGGAATTCTATACAATTCCTAGGAAATGTATACAATTCTATTAATTTTATTTTATTACAAAACAAAATTCTATTTTAAATACTTATTACAAAATAAAATTCTATTTGATTACTTATACTTAAGTACGTTATATTTCAATTTTATTTTATTTTACGATTTTAGATGGAAAAGAAATTTGGCTTTTGTCACGGCTCCGGCGTGCTTATCGTCGCAGACGGCTTTCGCTAGCCACCCTCGGCTTACTGGCTGGCTTCGCCGGCCAGCCGGAGGAGCTCGGGGAGCTGAGAAGCAGGAAGCTCGCTTTTCAGCCTCCTGCCATCAGACCGCGGGCCATCTCACCTCTCCGCGCCTGCGCAACTCTAAATTACACTCTAGAGATAGGGCAAACAAGACTGCGTGAAGGTGGATTTACACCGATTTATTTATGTGACTAAAATTAGCAAATGTCCACCCGTGCGAATCCGGGACGACCACTAGTGTTTAATATTTCGCTAATTTCGATTCGTATAAAATAGAAAAATAGTCCAAATAAAATTATATTTAGAGGTGTTCTACGCAACACAGGAATTCCTTTACATGACTTCTAGGTACATGGTTAATATGTATCGATATTTAGGTAGGTCCACTACTCTCACGTACCCATTGACATCTTGATTATAATACATTTCCTATTGCTATTTAAGAAAAATATGCATTGAATTGAATGTGACCAATATGTATAATTTATTGCAGACATTTCTGGCCGATTTTAGGAATAGTATACATTTCCTAGGCATTGTATACAATGACGGATTACATACATTTCCGTGAATGATTAACTATCAGTACTATCATTTGAACGGATTGGCCTTGAATGCAGACAGATAATTATTTCATTGTGTAGGTAGGTATACTGTCAAGAAATGTTTTTTTATCACAAGTCTTCAATCATGTGCTCTATCGAAGATAACCCTTTAAAGGTTAAAATTATACATTTCGCATAGTTCTTGTGACCTTTATACTCTTATCTATATTTAACATTGACACGAATAACAAACATGGCTCATTTCAACTTAGAACTACTTATTATGAAATAAAAATAAAAACTTGTTATGCAACCTCCTTATTAGTGATAATAACCTTATTGGTATTATAAACTCATTACTTTAAAAAAAGTTAAATGTTTAAAATTTAAATTGAAACTTTAGAACGTTATAACGCTAGATAAGAAGTGTTTTGTCTTTCACAGTCATTTATGTTCAGAGAGGGAGAGACAAATAAAGTCAGTCACACTTAAGGAGTGCAATCTAGCCGCATTTTCAATCCAGCTGGATTTTTGCTGAATCGACGCAAATACAGATGGATCCAGCGCGGCTCCGCATTAACGAAGTGGTTAAAAAATATATAGGTTTTTCTTCACAACTATAGAAAATTTCAAATATTGATTGTTTTTAACCAAGTATTTATTCTTCAGTCAAAATCAAATACTTACCTATTGTTACCTAAGTTCAAAAAGCATCTCAGCCGAACCTTTAGGGTTTTAAAAGTAGTTCCTACTACAATATTTTATACATTATTTGTTCGAAATCAACCTGCATTTATAATTACGCGTCTTGGACTAACTAAAGCCCGGGCAACAAAGCGGTGACATACAGCCTTGTGGCGTTTTCGTGCAAAAAAAAGTTAAGTTTCTCGGTTTTAACGGATTGCGGATTCGCACCGCTGGATCCAATAGTACCTACCTATTTTTAACTTTCATTTCTCAAATTTGTTTAACTTCCGTGTTGAAATTGGCTCGACTAGGAATACTCACGACCAAAAACCCTCCAGTTCTCAAAAGTTTACAGACTCTGCCGCTATTCTCATACGAAGTACCGACGACGGATTTAGAACTCGACGAAGGCATATAGGTCAAAGTTAGGCTTTATTAAGCTACAACTTGTTTAGCCGTTCTCAGTTCTGTATTTTGACTAGCAGCCACCCGCGACTTCGTTTGATAAAAAAAAATATCAGAGAGATTTATTTAACTAGTCGCCCACATCACAGACCAATGCCCAATACCTACACCATTCAGTGGCGGACAAACTGGGGGGCGGAAGGGGCGGCGTCTGATCCTGGGGGGCCTCATAATATCTCCAACTTCTCATCATCATAAATCAAACAATGAAACATCCCCCCCCATTTCGGGCAAGCAACACTGCTCGTATCCCTACTAGGGGCCTCGTACAGCTATTTGCCGCCCCAGGCCTAAAACAGGCTTAGTCCGCCACTGGCACCATTAGTCCCTTTTTACGATGTGCTGGGCAGCTGGACAATTCACCCACAAAGGTAAAAGGATATTGTAACGCATGATTAGATAGATATACGAAACCAGCAGTATCTTGTGGTATATAAAAAGAAGTAGGTACTTTTTTTTAACAATCAGATAAGTACTTCTCATTTACCTAAAATAATAATACTTATGATAATACGAAACATCTTATCCTATTTAAAGTATTAACATAGATAAAATGATAATTTTATTTTGTGTTTTAATTATGTACCTGCTTTATTATGTAATAAAGATTTGAAATTCCCATTTATCTGATGGATTACGTATCTGTCATAATCTTCGTACCTACTTATAAGATGGGTTTTGCTAAGTTTAAAGTGTTTAGGTAATTAGGCAACATCCTTGGGTCAAAGTGACGTAGCTATAGGACGAAGCAAAATGCCACTGACCCCCACCCGGAAAGGGCCCCGGGGTCCTTTGGGCACGGGGGATAACACTGTAGCATTGTCATTGAATATTGTCAGAGCGAAGGCCCCAACTGGTAAGATTGCCACGGGCCTCAAACGGTACCTATAGTTAGGCTACTGTTTGAACAATTCATTTTAATCACCGAATCCTCTAACTTTAAGAAAACTAAACTAAAGAAACGCAATGTAACAACTAATGGGGCGAACGCGGGTTAATGGGTCGTTCGGGACCCTTCGGGTCGGGGATAAATACCGAAAGAATTATTCGAAGCAGGGTTAACGAGGGTTCTACGTCACCGAGCTATCGTTAGAGGCAGTTCAGCTGAATGGCGTTTGTAATTAACATAACTTTGTTTACGTTACGATGTAGATTTTGTTTAGATCAGAAATGAAATTTCTGTTTTTAGAATTTCCATCATATGACTGATAAATAAATGGTTTAGGTATGTAAAGCTGATAAAAATGCAGACGTTCACTTGCTTTTTTTGTACAAAATTTTTTTTTATATCCTATGTTTGTTTGGCTTTTATGACTCTTAATGATAAAAAGTGTAATCTTAACGATATTTTAAAGAGACACTAGCTCATTATGTTAACTGCTCCATTTATTTAGATAGGTATACCAGTGACTTTTATCCTTTTTTTTTATGGATAACCACTTAGATTTCATTGTTGTTAGCAGGGACCAGTTGATTAGAATAGCACAGAATAAACGGCGTCTATTTAAGTTACTTACGTTTAATAATAATTTACAGCCGGATGGAGACCAAGCAATTCATGGTGTAGACATTATTTATATCATAATAATTTTTGGAGATAGGAAAAAATAAAAACAGATATGTTTTTCTCAATTTATTTGATGCTTTTTTTTATCAGCATTTTCTTTTAAAATATTATGATAGCAACAAACAATTCAGGACGGCTTTGACTGACCGGCTATAACAACTACGTGTAATGAAACGTATCCTCACATTTTGACACTGACAACCGCCGGCGTGTCAGTGTCAAATGTCAACGAACCAAAATATTTTGCTAATTTGGATTCCTGCGACTTATTTTCTAGAATTTTTCCTAATATTTAACTAGTTTAGCTTATATTTTTTACCAGCAACCTAATTTAATTTAGCTTGATAACAATTATTAGTCATGAATGACCCAAGTAAAACCTCTCTACGGATAGACTGGTTCGATGGTACTCTAATCGAGGATAATACTGGTACCAGTTCGTCAGCCTTCGCTGATGAGGAGCCTTCAGAGCCGCCGCCTCCAGCAAAGCCGCAGCATACGGAGAAGAAGCCGATTGGTTTCAAAAGACTCCTTGACATATCTATGCTACAACCTCCTCTTTTGACATTAGAAGTTGCCCATAGGCCGGGCTTTTGGAACCTTCTGGACACAGAATTGAAAGGAGACTTCATTGTACTAATCGTGAAAGTGCTAGCGAATATTTACAAGTCTCTGGAGCCAGGCGAAAAGTCTCGAATAAGTAATCTGTTAAAAAATAACTTTGAGAAGTCAGACTTTTTAAATAAATTGAAAGAGTTCCTGATAGATTTACCTCAAGTTAGGATAGTTGAGAAAAAAATGAATTTACAGCTGTGGGATGATCCTGAGTCTTTCTATATGAATGTAGTGTCATTGTGTGAAGGTATTGTGGTTTTTGGAGGGAATGGAGAAGAGCTTTTGAACTTGATCTATGAATTGCTTGAGGTTACTGAGACAAGTGCTGTTGGTGTACGTGAAGAGCACACAGAAACATTTAGCAATTATTTGTTTATTAGGATACACAAGCTACAATCAAGAATATTAAATTTAAATGAAAAGGTAAATTATCAGATATGTTGTGTTATCATTCTACTTTACAAAACTATTTTAATAAAACTACATGAAAAGGTAACTACTTATATAATAATGATGACATGACCAATTTCACTACCTATTAAATATGTTATTGAGGTACTTGCCTTAATATATCATCTAAAATGCTATAATGAATTTAATTACAATAAAAAAAATATTTACACTGTATTATTTTACTATTTCAGGATCCTAATAAAAAAACCAAACATGTAGACAAATTACTGGAGGAAGATACAGAAGAAGATCCGCACAGTTATAAGTATCTTGATATATTTCCGTCTCGGGACGACTTACTCGGCAATAATAAAGTACAACTTCAACCTAACATCATAAACGGAGCATACCCAAGCGTGAAACATTATCTGGACTTGCAGTTCAAGTTATTGAGAGAAGACTGTTTCGGACCACTGCGGGATGGAATATGTTGGTAAAAATAATGTTTTATTTTATGTTTAATATCATGTTTACATTTTGTAACAAAGTAATTAACTTTTTCAGGTAAATATATGGAAAATCCAGCAAAAAGGAGATATGAGAATATTAGGTAATTTATTAGCCCCAATTGAATTATGAGCTTGTCTCTATGTATTTACCTAAAGATAGCATTATATGATAGTTTATATGGAATAGCAAAATTATTCCAAAGGTGATTTAATTAATATTGTCAAATGTGAATAAATTAATTCATCACATTGTAACTTTAAAAAAAAAAAAAACAAAATATGCAAAAAAAAAAAGAACAAAATATGCAATTTTAAAACCCATACTTTGGTTAGTAGTAGTAAAACTATACTTTTTTTTTAAGCAACAAAGGGCTATAGACTTAATGAGTTAATTCAATAACTTAAAATACCAACTGTGTACTGATTGTCTGATAAATAATTAATATTTTGGTTTAACCTAAAATATAATGTGCATATTATTATTGCAGAGTATTTCCAAAAGTCCGGATACTAAGAACTTACGTAAGCAACAACAAAGTGGGTCACTTAGTGGACATCGCTTGGAAGGACCGTGTCAACTATGGACTAGTTGACAGTAAGCGGTATGCGTACAACAAACAACTGATGTTTGGTTCTCTACTGTTGTTTACCAGTGACAACTTTGAGACAATACTATGTGCCACTGTATTGGATTCTAGCATGAGTTTACTTAATGAAGGATATGTAAGTGTCATGTAAAGTTTCTATATATTAGTATATCCAGCAAAAACTTTGTACACAGTTTCTAACCCAAAAAAAAATTAACGAATTATGGTCGAATGTCGACACTAGTATTACCAAATCAGCATCTGTTTAAGAGTAGCAAGTTAAAAATTCAGAATCTCTAATGAATACCGATAGTTAAAATTTTTCTTCTATCCATTTTTTATGCATCCCTTCAAACACACTTCAATATGCAAATTAAAGGAGAACTAAATTTCTCAAAAAATCGCATTTAACAAATATGTTTAAAGGGAAAATTTTCATATGCTTTGAAATCATATTTTACCAGGTAGCAGTGTGCTTTCAAAATCCAGTATCAAAGAAGATATTCTCTGAACCATACCTAATGGTTGAGAGTGAGGTATTTTTTGAGCCTTATCACAGAGTTTTAAAAGTCCTTCAGAGCTTCAAGCCTGACGATATGCCTATGAAAAGGTATATTGTGGATGTACAGGTACATAATTAATAAATATCAATGTACAATTATATAATAAATGTAGTACGGTCAACAGCAGGTCAAGTTACCCATTTGTAGTTCAATATTAGCACTTTTGCCCCCGACATAAGGGAGGTACAAAGTCCGAAGTGGATAGTCTGATGTGCTGTTGTCTGTACATGCTAATATTAAGTGGACTGTTTTAAGAATTTCACCCTGCATGTGTTCAAGAAATAATTCTAAACACCCTTTCAACACTCTTATCTGAATCAGATGAATTGAATATTAAAAGTCGTTTTTGCAGTTTCATACCTAATAAATAATACATATACCTAGTTGTGCTATTCATAAATGAATTTTACAACCAGTGAATTTATTTGCTACCAAATAATAAAATAAATAAATAATATTTCCAGACGGAGACTTACCCACCAGCCTACTTATCACCAGACACTGTATACAGCATCATAGATGCAGAAAAGTCAGAGGAACTATCATTCCCTGTACTAGACACGAGCCAATGGCCCAGCGAGTCATCATTCGGCTTTGACGACTCACAAATGAAAGCCTACAAGTTCGCTCTCACCAGAGAATTCGCCGTCATACAAGGCCCTCCTGGTACAGGCAAAACGTTTATAGGTGTCAAAATCGCTTCTACTCTCCTCAGGAATCTCTCATTAGAAGGCACCCCAATGCTGATAATCTGTTACACGAATCACGCCCTTGATCAGTTTTTAGAAGGTATTTTGGATGTTACCCAAAATATAGTCAGGCTTGGAAGTCAAAGTAAGAATAAGAATTTAGAAGCTTACACTTTGCACAATCTTAGAGGAAAAATCAAGTCGAAATATTCATACCTCTATGGAAGCAAGAGAGCTGAGTTGGAAAGATTATTTAAAGACATGACAGAATTACAGACTGAAATAGAAAAATGTGAGAAAGAAATAGTTTGCTACAAAACTTTGAAGCCTTACCTTAAAATTGGTGATAGGATATATGAACTGAAGAGTTCTAGTGAAGATCCTGTGCTGTCTTGGCTCTTTGATGATGTGAAGGAAGAAGCTAAGGGTGATGATGCTGATGAGCTGGAAGACTGGGAAAAGCAATTGGATGATGAAGTTGAAAGTGGAAAGATAGAGACTTGCTTCTCTGAAGTGTGGGCTTTGAAAGAAATAGATTCTTTGAGGAACAGTATTAAGTATGTACAGGATGTCACGGATGATCATCTGGAGGGTCAGAAGATGACTGACAAGTTTGAAGCTCAGATTGACAAAGTCAGGAAGAGACTGAATGGTTTTAAGGTGAGTTTTACAGATGCTACCTAATTTTCAAATTTAGAGAGATTTTAGGAATTTGACACTGTCACTTTATATTTTGAGAACTCTCATTAGTTGTATTGGTAATACCATCATAGTAATATCTGTAATATTCAGTTGCATATTATATTTTTGTCTCATGTTTAAATTTTAAAGCATAGTCTGTATTTAAACTTGATAAACATGACTCCATAATGCATAGTTAGTTTTATAACATTTTACTTTTGATGTTTTTTTTAATTATATTATCTATTAATTATATTATTAGGCTGGCTATAATTTAAGTACCCTGTTACAAAATGGAAACTACTTTGTGAAATCTTATTGATACTTTACTAAGTATGTACATTGCATTGACTGGCTAGATGGCGCATTCGGTAGTGACCCTGCCCCATGCGCCAAGAATTGGGGGTTCGATCCCCACCCAGGACAAACATTCATGTGATGAATACTTGTGTTTGTTCTGTGTCTGGATGTTAATATCCAATATTTAAGTATATATTTGTAATACCACTATTGATTCTGATATCCGTAACACAAGTGCTTAAGCTACTTATCTCAGAGTCAGATCAATGTATGTGATGTAGTCGGATATTATATTATTATATTATATAAGAAAAACTAAATAATACCCTTTTTGTTTTATTTCAGAGGTTCAGTCATTTAGGACAATCAGACAAACAGGAAACTACCATCGAAAAAATATCCGATCCATCCAACTTAACCGTTGAACAAAGATGGAGTGTTTATTATTCGGCGCTGAGGTCTATCAAGAATGAATTAATGGCAAAAATGAATACTTTACTGGTAAGATTTAATATGCTGTAAAGACATTGGTAGCTAAGTTGATAAAAAAAAAGAAAACGGTTTGGGATTACTGATACAGGTACTCAGTAAACAGTACTTAAAACAGTACAGTGTACCTATAAGCTAAAATTTTAACGTGCATTTCCGTCACCTTCTTGTATTACAACTGTTGCAAGCTAGGTTTTTCTCATAGGCATATTTTTAACCACCTCTCAATATAAAGAAGTATTTCACATACATATATCTATACACATACTAGCTGTCCCGGCGAACTTCGTATCACCCAGTAAATGAAAATCGACATTGATTTGTCGATTGACATTTAACATTGATAGATACGAATCCCACCGTTTTATATGAGAAAATACTTTTGCTTTTATTTTGTTTTATCGTCAATTTTTCAATGTTTTTAATAGTTATTCTGTTATTCTGGACGAAGACGAATCCAACAAATCAAAAACAACGTAAATCGGTTCAGCCGTTCTCGACTTATAAGTGGTGTAACAAACACGACTTTGTTTTATTTATATAGATAGATGAGGGTAGGCAGGCAGGTCGGGTAGGGAGTCCAAGGAGCATTAAACCAGATTCTTTGTATAAAAAGACATAACATCACGCCCATAATCCCCGAAGGGGTAGGCAGAGTCAAAGGGGCACCAGGCCCCTTTAACCACATTCAGCCAAAAATTAAACTGGGCTGGGTTAGATGGAAAATTGTAAAAAGTAGTGACAAGTGGCTGCTTGTCGCCTATGTATGTATATAAAAAGACATATACTTCACAATACCAATGTGAGAACCTCATCATCTTCCTAGCGTTATGTCCCGTGCTTAGACGGGCTCTGCTTAGATAAGCCATGATCCAGGATTTAGCGAGTCTGGTAATTACATTGAAGCGATTCCGATCTGACCTTCATAACCCTAAGCAAACCAGACAATTTTTGGATCATGGTTACAAATTCAAAGTTGTTTGAATTTACAGGTTTCATCACGACGTTTTCCCTCACCGCCAAGCTAGTGGTATGAATACGTACATAAATTTGAAAAATCCATTGTCCTTACCATTAAGCTACCACCGCTCTAACGTGAGGATTGGTGACCTTAAAACCTTTACTAATATCCAGGATCAACACAAGACATGCAGCAGAGAACTGGACGAGGTATCCACGCTTATAGACGGGGAAGTGATGAGGACTGTCCGTGTGGTGGGGGTGACCACTACCACGGCTGCGCGTCGCCACGACCTGATGAGGAGACTCCTCTCGCCTATAGGTGAGTATAAGACTTCCGGTAACTCATACTCAAACTCAAACTCAAAATACCTTTATTTACGTAGGCCTCAAAAAGCACTTGTAAATCGTCATGTAATAGGTACAAAATAGAACAATTTGAATCTACCACCGGTTCGGAATATCGCATCTACCGAGAAGAAACCGGCAAAACAACTCGGTAGTTACTCTTTTCAATGCCATATTGAATATAAAAATTTAAATTAACAGATTAAATTAATATTTATACCAAGTCATAGAGTTAATGTTCGTTGAAGATTCAGCCGGGTATTATTACAAGTAAAAGGTAAACCAGAGCAGACCAGCCTCTGAAGGTGGCACTTGTTCACAAGTATGACGTATGTGTCAGCCATTGTTTCACTCGACCATAGAGCCGAGCCTCTATGTGAGAGGTGTACGCAGGCAAAACACAGGTGCCCGGGCAGAAGGAGTTCTGTGTAACATCCAGCGCCAAATCAAATTCCTTTTGGTCTCATGTTAATCTGAGACCTAAAATACGGCAGGGCAAAAGAAGCGCCGTGTAATGCCAGTACCCGTAATGGAAATTATTATTTAACATCTCATACTGGTCTGGCATTTAAAAAGAATGTATAAACTACATGTTCCTTCCAGGCGCCAGAGAAAAGGAGCGCCGTGTTATTTTATGGCATCTCAACTTGGTGTAGGATTTTGAAAGAATGTTTGAACTATGTTCCTTGCCTAGCATGTCGTATAAGGCGACTAATAGTGTATTGGGCTTGTGATTGTGTAGGCGACGAACTAGCTACCATTCACTGTTAACTAAAACTCCACACCACTAAGCTAGCGGGGTAGGCTACTACTCAAATAACTAATTATTCATCTAACCCAACTCAGTTTTTTTTCCGCCTAAAATTAGTTAGAAGACCTTACTACTTTTGATTCTGCCTGCCTCTTCGTGGATGGCGGACGTGATGATATTGTGTTGACGCTCAGTATATTTCGCACAACATACAGCGCCATCTATTGACAATTTCTCAAACAAAATTGTACTAATGCTTTAACAACCATTACCCCCACGATCAAGTAAAAGTAGTGAAAATTAAAAGGGGTATAAAACTGGATATATTTCCCAAATTTTTTTTTTCTTTACAGTGATTGTGGAAGAAGCGGCAGAGGTCTTGGAAGCTCACATAGTTGCTTCTTTGACACACCATTGCCAACATCTCATTCTCATAGGTAAATATTTTTTTCTTTTCTTTAAAAGCAGACTAAAAATGTTGGGTTTAAGAAATTAAATTATTATATAATTATTCAACGTTGGCAAATTGTGGCACATGTGTCAACTTATTTCTTTAAAATATGTTGGCGCACGGCGTAATGAGCAGGACAGATATAATTGGAACAATTATGGAACAACAATTATAGAATTTCCATATACCTAATGTGACGTATGTAACTAACCAGTTAAATACCTACATTGACTGATAAAACATTAATATCAGACTACATCACATACATACATTGATCTGATTCCGAGGTAAGTAGCTTAATCACTTGTGTTGTGTTACGACATGATCCAAATTGTCTGGTTTCCCTATCTTACTGGTTACGAGCGAAGGTCAGATTGGTAGTCGCTTCAATGTAATTGCCAGACTCGTTAAATCCTGGACTAATCACGGGACATAACGCGCCTTACGTCAATTTACTCGCATTTGGTTGGTTTCGTAACCCTAAGATAGGAGAACCAGACAATTTTTGGATCATGGTTACAAATCGAAAGTTGTTTGAATTTGTAGGTTTCATCACGATTTTTTCCCTCACCGTTGAGCTAGTGGTATAATTACGGACATAGATTTGAAAAATCCACAGGTACGTGCCCGGGTTTGAACCCGCACTCCTCGGTTAAGAGGCGCGTGTCCTTACCATTGAGCTACCACTGCTAACCTTCAATACTTCTAGACTTAAATTATTCGTATACTGCATGTGTAACTAAGCACGGGACATAACGCTAGGAGGATTTTGATTGACGCCCCATATCTTCGTCCATGATACAGGTGACCACCAGCAACTCAGACCAACAGCGGCCCACTACAAGTTAGCCAAAGACTATAACCTGGAGATCTCTCTGTTCGAGCGCATGGTCCGCAACGGCGCGCACGCATGCGCGCTCTGTACTCAGCGGCGCATGCGCGCTCAGTTCGTGGAGCTGCTCGCGCCGGCGCTGTACGCGCGCCTGCTCAGCCACGCCTCCGTTAACAACTACCCGCACGTCACCGGGGTAGCCAGCGATCTGTACTTCTATACCCATGATGTGATGGAGGATACTGCGGTCAGTTATAGGTGCCACCTACAGTTGTACTACACTAAGAAGGTCATTTACGCTTTTTAAAGTCGTCATAATCGAGATGCGTTTTAACGGCGTTTTATGCTTCTGCAAACAGTAAGGTCTTACGGAATTGTCAACCACTGGAGTCAATTAAAGTCGTAAATTGTTTAGTGACTTTAGAGGAATTTATACTTTACTAACCCTTATTAGAGATGTCAAAGTCAACCTCTCATTTTTTGGCTCCTTTAGTGCTCAAAATTTTTATGTCGCTATTTATGCTCTATATACTTATTAAGTACATTTACTGCGACTGGTAAGGTCTCTATCGAATCTCATACACTAAGGTAAACTAAGTAAACTCATAATTGAGCTCTCATGTCAATACTTTTAGTTATCTGTCAATCAACATTTAACTTAATAATAAAATAAAAAATAAAAAAATACTTTATTAACTTTTAAACACAAAAGGACTAGGTACACAAGGTAATTATTATCAATATAATGCACTTTATTCAGTAAATTTTAAAAGATGCTGAGTGCTGACACCTGTCTGTCTACAAAAATGTAATTTAAATGAATATTACTTAGAAAATGACGGGCTTCTTATTTTCTTATTTTGAACCTATATCTTATTTCTTTGACAGTTCTTATATCTCCTTTAGGTTTAGGACTGGGTAATTTTCTTGATTATAATATTGCTAAGGCTCTAAGAATCTCATGCCCCGAAATAAGTGAAACATACCTGTGATGTGTTCTAGGGGGATCCCTCACCACATGTCATTAGAGGCAGACAGGTAGTTAAAAGACATGTCGTGGTTCATGGACAACCTCTAAGTCGGAAACTTTGTCAACAGGGTCTCGAAGACAGTTGGAGCCACAAGAACACTTGGGAAGCGAAGTGGTGCGTGGCCTTAGCTGACTACCTGCGTCTTATGGAGTACAAAGCTGCTGAAATCACCATACTAGCCACTTATACTGGACAAGTCACGTTGATCAAAGAGGTAATAGCAATGGTATAACAAATAAATAATAGATAGCTATGTCACAAGCGCTTGTAATTTGAACTCATGATGTGTAAAAAACTGTTTTTTTTAGGGTTCCGTACCCAAAGGGTAAAAATTGGACCCTATTACTAAGACTCCGCTGTCTGTCTGCCACCAGGCTGTATCTCATGAACCAACAAATACTAAAAACAGAATAAAATAAATGTTTAAGGGGGCTCTCATACAACAAACGTGATTTTCTTGCCGTTTTTTGTTCGATATTATTAACGGCAACATGTAGACGCTTGAAATATTCACAGAATATTGAATTGTATATTCACTTTAAAGATAAATAAGGTACCTAATTTAAATAGAATAAATGTTTAAGGGGGCTCCCATACAACAAACGAGATTTTAGTGCCGTTTTTTGCTCGATATTATTAACGGCAACATGTAGACACTTGAAATATTCACAGAATATTTAGTTGTTTAGGGTCTAATGTTGTAAATATGCGTCTACATGTTGCCGTTATTAATATCGAGAAAAAAAATCACGTACGAAACCCTTCGTGCGCGAGTCCGACTCGCACTTGGCCCGTTTTTTGATGTATTGCTTAATTCATACTATCCTTTTTTAGTTGTTTGTCAGTGTGATTGAATATATCTATACTAATGAATGAAAAAGTGTTTATGGTTGTGGCTGGGTTCAGAACACTTTTTTTGGTTCCAATGGAAGCGTATATGGTTGTATATGGTAAATATAGTAGGATATCAGAAATCAAACAGTTACAATACAACATACCATTCGGTATTCTACATTAAGTATTAACTTTAAATTATACAAAACAATGACGGAGTAAACTAGAATATTAATGGGCAGTTAATACATTATTAGAATTACATTAATATTTAAATGTAATTTTCATTTTAGATTGTATTGAATTATTATGCCAGCTTGACATGTGACATAGCAATTATGATATTTTGTGTAGAAGTTGAATATTTTTATTTTGATAGCTTGACGTCAAAGAATTTTAATAATGTACCTAAAGGTAATTAATTATTTTTCACGACGGTGAAAAACAGCAAACCTCAAACGCGAGAGGTGCGGGTTCACACCCAGGCACGTACATATGATTTTTTTAAATCTATGTATCTAAGTGGTGTAAATACCTAGATAGATCTACTTATCTAGATAAATATTGATATCAGACCACATCATACATTGATTTGACTCCGCTTAAGCACTTGTGTTACAAATATCAGAATGGTATTACAAATATATACTTAAATATTGGATATTAACACCCAGACACAGAACAAACGCAAGTGTTTATGACACGAATGTTTTTCCTGTGTGAGGATCGAACCCGCAACTCTTGGCGCACAGGGTAGGGCCACTACCAAATGCGCCATCGACAGTCTTTGCTCGGCGGTGAGGGAAAACGTCGTGATGGAACTTACACATTGAAACAATAACTTATTAGGTATTTGTCTAGTTCCATTTCAGGTTAGATCGACAGTCGCTGCAAACTTGACTTGACTGGCCCGTTGGTCGAGTGGTCAGAGACCCTGGTCACGAAACCAAGGATCGCGGGTTAGAATCCGCTAGGGGCAAATTTTTCGTGTGATGAACATGGATGTTTATAAACGTATTTAATTATGTCTATCCGTTAACCTAGTATCCATAGTACACGCATACGCTTAGTTTGGAACTAGGGAATTGGTGTGTCAGTCTGGAGAATTTATTTATTTATTATTATTAAACTAATTATCAGACCCGGACTAAGAACGGGAGCAAAGATTTCAATCCAGCGACATTTTTTGCTGGACCCAGCAGAGCTAAAATTGTGCTGGGCCCAGCTGGATTGCTTGATTCAGCATTACAATCTCCAATTGGGATTGAAATCCAGCGGTATTGAACCGGCACATGTCGCTGGACCCTAGCAGAGCTAAAATTGTGCTGGGCCCAGCTGGATTGTTTGATTCAGCATTGCAATCCCTAAACGGGACATAGGACCTACGTTAGGAACATAATGATGGTACGGAACTCTTCGCTTTACGTCAAAGACTCGCACTTAGCTGGTTTCATATATAACATTAGAAATACTTCAAAACCTTTAGACTTGAATAGTGCATTCAATTTATTTCAGCTGAGCAAAAAGTATGATTCGTTGAAGGATGTCAAAATAACCGCAGTGGATAACTATCAGGGTGAAGAGAACAGGATAGTGATACTGTCCCTGGTTAGGAGTAACAGAGAGGGAAAGATCGGGTTCCTGGCTGCTACTAACAGAGTCTGCGTTGCATTATCGCGAGCAAAAGAAGGTACGATAATTTAGTATTCCACTAGCTTCTGCCCGCGGCTTAGCTCGCGTGGTACGTCGATAAAACATAGCCTATATGTTGTTCGGATGTATAAGTTATTAAATTATTCAGTTTTTGCGTGAAAGAGTGACAAACGTCTAAACAAACTTTCGCATTTATAATATTAGTAGGATTTAATGGCGGCGTGAAGGCAGAGACAACCCACCCCGGGATCAATCAGCTCGGATTTATTTCAAAGACGGCGACATGGCTCTCAAACTTAGCCACATTACCCCTCTATTTTTTAAATACTTAATAAGTAGGACGATTATTTTTATGAATGTCAATTTACAGGCTTCTACATGTTCGGCAACATGAATGTATTAAAATCGGCTAGCAACATCTGGAGGTATATTAACGACAAGCTGACGTCTGAAAATGCTATTGGCAACAAATTCACCATACGTTGTCATATACACAAAGAAAATACTATGGAGGTGAGTTTGAACGTATTTCTTGTAATATACAATAGTAGCGACTGGTCCCGGCTTCGCACGATGAGCACAAAACCATATCAAACTATACTTATATAATAAACCCCTTTGGATCACTCTCGTCTACTGGTAAAACAGCATCAAGATCCCTGGCGTAGTTTAAAAGATTTAGGCGAACAGACAGAAGCAGCAACGTTGTTTTATTATACTTAAATTATGTAAGGATAATTTTTTGCCATATGGCGTTCGGTTCTCTCTGCCTGCACCGCTAGGGAAGTGGCGTGAAGTTTAGTTAGTTAGTCAAAGATATAATATGTATATATTTCCTTAAACTTATTGTCATTTTGGAATTCTCTTATAATTTTTTTTTCAGATATCAAATCCTGATGATTTCGATGCCGCCTTGTCACATACTTGTCTAAGGATATGTGAAGAAAAATAAAAGACGTCGCCTCTCGTTCACAATCGTTTATTTGTTGCGTGTTGTCAGAATTTTACATAGTTCTTAAATAAATAAATTATGGTGCTTCAAAACATGTTTGTTTACATTTAATTATAATTAATTAACAATCACCTAATCTAGATGTTATTTTATCACATTGCATAACTTGTTCTGGCATTTTTGTTAAATTTTAGTTCTTGTTTACATAAAATTAATTTATAATATTATAATTATCGCTGTCATGTATATGTTATGGATAAAGTGATTTATGAGGGTATTATGATGGCAGCGGCCAGTGAAGCGCCAGAACCGAAGATTTTTTAACATAACATAACATAGTATTCTGGACCATGGTAGACCATGATCCAAGAATTAGAGAAGAAGCAGACCCTGACTAAGCACCTCGGAGACAGGCAATTGCGTGTGGGAGTCAGTCTCATCTGTGATGTAAATTTGTTCTGGCAATAAATATATTTTCATATTTTTTATTTTCATGTACAATGCTTGGATGTGATTATTTTGAACAGTTATTATAAATTGCCCTCTCCTATTGGTATTTTTTTATAATGACCGGGCATTATGTATTATTAATTTATACATAATATATCACTTGGTCCATAACATATAAAACATTATTTTGAAATTTGCATTTTATAATTAATGCATAGCAAAATTAGCATTTTATAATAGAGATGATGACTGCATTAAAACGCTATAATTCTATATAGTCCGTCAGTAAATTAATACAAAAATACTACAAATAAACAAAAAATCACAAAGATAAAGAGCATTTAGTAAAAAATTTACAAATGTGTGACGTCACGCGCAACTTAAATGCAATGTATCATCGTATTTGTTTGACAAATATATAAAAAAATACGTGTTCAATATTTTTGTATAATCTAACTGACGGACTAAACAGATTTTTTTTTTGTCATCTTGCCTATTGTTTGAGATACAAAGACACAATTTAGATTGATATGATATGATGAGTATCTATATGGAATTCAGTATATAATTTCTTAACGGAAAGTGTCTTTAGTTTTCTTAAAATAGTTCCCTCATTTTGAAATGTAGATTTCGCTTTTAACAACTAACAGGTATACATGAAAGCCTACTTTGGACATTGAAGTAAATGTATGAATAATTCAATAGTCTACAGCTATATTTTATTCCCTACTTTATTTAACTCTTGCAATATTTGAAGCTGCAAGCTATAAATAAGTGTGTGTATTTTTGTTCTTAAGTATATAATATTTTACAAAATATATATATCTTTGGGTGCCACCATCGGTTTGCAAAACCATGTTTTCTCACATTTGTCAGTTTGTGACCTCATGATTCAATATTTACTTCTTAATTTTACTATAATTAAGTAGATTTGATTTGTAGATAAATTAATTAACGATTTGCCTGTATTTTGGTCGAATTATTAACAAATCCGTGCTGTTTGCCATTTCAAACAAACAAAACTATCACTGATCGTTTCACAATATACCGGTATCATTAATAAATATGGTTACCAAAAATACAGCATGTTTAAGTATGTATAATTACATATTTATATTTTCTTGTTCTTGAAATTGCGAGCAACGGACCAGACGAGACAATCTACAATGACGATACAAAACTTAAAGTAAGTATTACAAAATCGAATGTCACCTCGTTACATCATACTTAAATAATACTACTACTTAGTCAAAGCACATAATAATATTACCACCTAGTACTATCGCTACATTACAGGTAACAATGCTACGGGGCCCCAATATTCTGAATCCTGCTAGAGGATTTTTTTTGTGTGACGAACATGGACATTTGCACACGATTCATGGATGTTTCTAGCAAGCAGGCTTAGTTTAAGTTTGTAAGCTATACTAGATGAAGAATTGGACTCCGTCAGTTTGTTTATGTATTTATTTTTACTGTTAAGAGGACTCTCTTCTCTCCATCAAAGGTACCTATGTAGACTTATTAGGTACATACTCGCTCTTGACGTCATTTGTGTGCTATTTTAAAAACAACTTACTGTTGCTTATCAATAAAAACTGTTTTTAGAAATATTTGAAAATTAAGCAAATCTTCGGATAATTATCAATATCATGTTAAGTACAATTCCATTAAATGGACTTGGAATTATTAGTGTACCCTATCCTATAATTTAGTATTTGTGCGAGTCATAATGTCTTTTACTTCATTTTATACGTGCCTACGTTAACAAAAGAGTTTGGTTAACACAACTGCTTTAATAAAACCAAGACAAAAGACAATCACAAAACTACAGACTAAGCTTACAAATTCAGCATATAATTAACCTTTTCTTACATCGATACGCTGTCTTTATGTAAATACTTTTCATTGGTGCAATGTGTCAAATAGTGTTTTAAATAAACACGCGCATTAACCTACGAATTACCAATTCTTATTATTTGTGACCGGCGTTCGGTAATCGGTATTGGGCATTATTTATTGAATAGAAAAGTGACAAATAAAAACGCTTTAGGTACATATTAATTTCAAAACGTTTACATATTTTGTATGACGTAAGTGTTTATTTGCGTCATGATTGTTAATGAATAATAAAATTCAAATAGATTGCCATTTTTTTTTAGATACGAGTATATTTACCAGTAGGTAGTTTAGCTTAGCTTACTATATAGTAGGCTTTATTTAATAGTAAACAGTTTTATTTGCTATGGCAAACCTAGTACCTATATTGTGAATGTTGTCCCAAAATGAATGTGCCAACTACGTTCGCATTAGCATGTCGACTAATAGTATACCCGGTTTTGGGTATGTTATCGTGTAGGCGACGAGCTAGCAACTTGTTACTACTTCTTTACCATTTTCCACCTAATCCAGCACAGTTTTATTTTTTGGCTAAATGTTGTTAAGGGGACTAGCTGCCTCTTTGACTCTGCCTACCCCTTCGAGGATTGCGGGTATATTGTGAATACAGTTCCATCGTTAGAACATCATCTGTCTTTCCATCTTTAGAGGTCAAATTAATTATAAGATGGTATATAACTAAAGATTAGCGAGTAACTAACATATTAATGTTCTTATCAAGTCACGTTTTGATTTATCTGACTACATTCTAATTAACATAATAAATACGAAAGTGAGTTTGTTTGTTTGAATATAGGGAATGTCGAAGCCGAAGAATATAAATATTTTTTTAGACATTAGTCATTAGTCATAGAAAGTAACTAAGATGAACAAAGACACTATTAACGCAAGTAAAGTCACGACCAAAATCTTGTATGCAATATTAATAATATTTAGGACACTTTCAAGTCCAATGTATGAAGAAAATGTGGTACTTATTAATAAATTGTCATTGACAAAGTACTTCATATTTAAGTATAATAAAACGTTATAAAGTAAAATTCGTGCTATGTTGGTCTGGAACCTAAATTATGTGCCAACTGTATTCCTTGGCTAGCATGTAAAAGGCGACTAATGGTATATCGGATCTTGGGCGTGTGATTGTGTAGGCGACGAGCTAGCCACTTTTCACTACTTTAACAATTTTCCATCTAACCCAGTTTTATATTGGCCGAAAGTGTTTAAGAGGCTTGCTGTCCCTTTGACTCTGCCTATCCCTTCGGGGCCTACGAGCGTAATGTACAAAGTATATATTTCGGTACTTAAGATGATGCCGATAACAAACTACGGTTTCATTTATCTACTTAACATTATTTTCGTGACGAAATTTACGTTTTTCAAAACGTGTTCAAAATATTATTAAACTACACACTATCTACCGTGAAAATCCGAAAATTGACATAAAAAAAAACTAAAATGATTACCTACTTGTCTTACTAATGTGTATCTTAACATTATAATACGAGTATACCAAACGGATAACAGTAAAATAATCTGTTCATTTCGTTTGAATTCAAAAAAAACTGTGTCAAGCAAATAAGATTAATTAAACCTCTCATATACAGGGTGGCTGAAACTGAACCCGCTTTATACCCGCTAATTTATGGACCTTATATTCCCTAACTAAAGTTTTATACTTTATTGAGAGATTTTCACTAAATCTTACCTTCAATATATTTTTTTTAATTATTTTATTATTTGTTGGAAGTCAAACATTTGTGATTAAAATACGTCGGAACTTTCCACAAACTAGGGTTAAAAAATAAGATATTACTCTTTAAAAAACCATTCAAAACAAAGGTCCAATAATTAGTAAATGACCTCCTCTTTGTGCGAATTTGCTATGGCGGGTTCAATTCCAGTCACACTGCATAAAGAATAAATTACGTCTATCGATACTTTAACGCCGATAAGTAACTTAAATTTATAGTTTCATATTGATTTCATGGATTATTTCCAGTTTCCAGTTCTATTTGCACATTATTTATGAAGCATTACGCACCTAGCACCATTATCTTGAATACGTTAATCTAATACCTATAGTATAATCGAAATTGCCGCTTAGACACCGCTGAAGATAATTTTCTGCTTATCATCTAGCATAGCATTTACATATAACGCACGTGTGAAATATCATTTCACTACGAAAGCAAGTGATTTATAAATAAATAAGCATGTTCAATTCTACCTACATTATCCTACGATCACGGATAAGTACAAAATGTACTTCCATCACATTACGTATCACATTAGCGAATTTTCCCTAAACGATCGAATCAATATTCCTCTAGAAACTCTTCTATAAGGTGGACTATATTCTCCGGTGCTTCTAATTGCACGTGGTGTGTTCCATCCACCTCTACGAATTGTACGTCCGCGTGTTGTTTCATCCTCTCAATAACATCTAAGTAATAATCCAGCCTCTCCCATTTCTGTCCCGGAATAGCCCTAATATTCAGAACTTTACATTTAATTTTGCTTGCGTACTCCAAAGCCGTCTCAATCGACATCATTGCCAACCCGGACACCTTAAGCCGCGGGTCCCTTTTGAAATAATACCCGTTCTTCTTCATATGCGCAGGAGTCGGCGCCATTCCCCTCTTCATCAGTATCTTACAGTTCTCCTTGGAAACAGACCCTCTGTACGCATCGCAAACTATATCGATCATCTCGTCATATTCGTACGACGGTATTTTGTCCTCAGTCAGATTTTCGTACTCCAGGGTTTTATCTATGCCCCACCCCATCTTACTGACCATATGCGTCGGCTCTCTAACGGCCGGACTCGCTATGTCAACACAAATTATCCTATCCACCTCATCAGGATACGAGGCAGCATACATGAAACTGAGTGCTCCGCCGAGAGAGTGACCCATCAGCGTCACATTAGTCCAATCGAAGTGTTTGATTATCCGTCTCAGCAGAACGATGCCGTCCCAGAAGATGTAATACAGCATTCCTTTTGGGTAGTGCGAGGAGAAACCGTGTCCAGGTAGATCTATGCACAGAACTGATGTGGTGACGGGTAGTAGGGGGATGAGGTTGTCCCAGGTGCCGGCGTTGTCTTGCCAGCCGTGAATGGCGATGATGGGCTGCTTGTCCCTCGGGCCCCACCAGCGGCCGGCCACGTGGCCCCATGGGACTGGGATTTCGATTTCGTCTACAACGACGCCTGCAGGTAGACCTGAAAAAATAAAAGAAACTGAATTATTATAAATCCTTTTTTATTGTATAAGTGGATAGCTTGAATGCTGATCGAGATGTGAATGGCTGATGGAAGAGGGTAATATACTGCGTCGATCCCAGATGAACTGGTAGAAGAGAAAGGAGAAAAATAGTATAAGGGCAAATGAAAATGGCACTGCCATTTACATTGTGATCAAAAGTACGCCAAACGGGTCAACCCAAATAAAGGCTACTTTTCATCCCGGAAAAAAATAAAAATTTCTCGGACGTCTAGTTAACAGACTGAATTCCGTTCCCGAAACACGGGCGGAGCAACGAGCAAAAGCTAGTTAGTTTAATTCGCTCAGTGCCACCGACTCACCCGGAGAGTTTACGTAAATTTTGTTACAGTGTCGACGACTTGCCAGGAGCGTTCGATTTATTTCGCTGCAGGCGGCATCCGAGAAGACATCATGCAAAATCGTAATGGAACTGAATGTATTCACAATACACGAATGAGCGAATATTAACATTCATGCCATTCCTCGGCTTATGTATGAAATGAAAGACGCAACGCTTCCAATCCTTCTAGGTACATATTGAATGCGTAATGCGGAATAATGATTATCTTAGAGATAACATGTCCCCACATAATCCAGTCATTAATCTGACATACGTACACCTGCCGCTGTAAAGTATGAATTCTTGTTATTCCATGACTAATAGATCACCAGGATAATTCCGAATTCGATGTTTTTAATGTTATTTTTGTATGAGCACAAGAACTGTTCTTTTTAGACCAAGGTACATTATATTTAACCCTTCATACTCCCCACAAGTTAGTGACGTAATTATCTATGGGTCGTCTCATGGAACAGATAACTCTATGGGGTCTTTCGTCGGTTGACACCACGAGCCGATGACACCGCAGTGTCAACTGCACAAGGACGATTGACATCTCGATTGACACCACCGCGGTGTCATCGGCTCATGGTGTCAACCGACAAGAGACCCACTCTAGGTCGCACTAAATAAAACTGGTTCACCCTTGCTTAAGACACTTTAAAAAGAACTAACTAAAAGGTAGTGGATGGTTTGTGTATGCTGTGTACATTGGTTATTTTGTGTTTCCAACATTCTACACAACACAAATAATAATAGTTTACTCAATACTAGAAACAAAAACACGTTTTCCTGTTGTATCACGATTTCGGTTGTATGTTGTATATAGATTTGAAGTCAAGGTAAACAATTAATATACACAATAATTCAACTCGACAAGGTATTACGAGAGATAATAATAATAATATCGGAATACATCACATCGATCTGACTCCGAGGTAAGTAGCTTAAGCACTTGTGTTACGGATATTAGAAACAACAGTGGTACACATTACAAATATAAACGTAAATATTGAATAATTAACACCCAGACACAGAACAAACACAAGAATTTATCATACAAATGTTTGTCTTGGGTGGTTATCGAGCCCACAACTCTTGGCGCATGGGGCAGGGTCACTACCGAATGCGCTATGAGCCATCAAATATGGCACAGATAAGATAATGGCGAATATTTATAGCGAAAATATTTCAAAGCGCGTACTTTGGACTTTGGGTTAATAATTCAATGTATGCGCGGATATTATTGGAGCGCAGTGGCAGGTCTCAATGATAAGAATACGCGCCTCATACGCGAGAGTCGATGATGAAATGGACACGTACCTCTGAATTCATCGAATGTAAGTACAGATTATTATACCACTTGCTTGACGATGAGGACAAACTAGACTTAAGTGTGAGAAAACATATACATTGAAATAACTGCAAATATGTAAATGAAACCATGACCAAATTTGTCTGATTCCCCTATCTTAGTTTTCAAAGCAGATGGCAGTCGCTTCAATGTAATAACCGTCTGGTTTCTTAATCCGGAATGGATTAAGTAAGCACGGGACATAACACTAAGAAGATGGTGACATTATTATATTTACAAGTGGTCGCCGACTGGTTGGAAATTCGACCATAGAAATAGAAATAGAAATATCTTTATTCATGTAGGCTCCACAAAAGCACTTATGAATAGCCATAATAATACAAGAAAAATATTCTACCACCAGGTTCGGAACGTTGATTCTTGCGCAGCATGTCTTCCTCTTCCATACGTCCCGGTCAGCCGTCATCAAGCTATCCACTCCCATTTCTCTCATATCATCTTTCACACAATCAATCCATCTCTTATTTGGCCTTCCTCTTCCTCTACATCCACTAACATTCATACTCATCCGTCCGCATAATATTCGTAAAAAGGGGTACAAAGTTTTTGATTTACATTGATGACGAAACTGGACTTTGCCGCGAATAGTGGCTCGCCATTGTCGAGGCCAAAGTCCATTATTACCAAGATAAATAGCAAATATGACGTGGGGCTCTGATATCATCCGTTACTCAAAACGCGAAGTCATTCAACTTGGTATGTATTGCCCTTCAAAGACTGTTCAAACAATGATTTGTACAAATAACGTGAAAGTAAAAAAAATATATTTGTATGAAATGCAATATACAGGCGAGTATGTTATTATCCTCTGGACCCTTGTTTAAGTCAGCAGGAATCAAAAATCCCAAATATTTGGAAAATAAACGTGTATACATAATAAAATATGATTGGTGCGATCTTAATTTTATTTAAATTAAAACGATTTAAGCAATATGGAAATCTATTTAAATGTCACACACAATTAAAAAGTAAAGTAGACTTTTTGGCCTTAAAATTCAGTGAATTTTATTACGGTATTAAAAAAAACCTTACGATCGGGACTGTATTTAAAATTTTGGAGGCTTTGAGCTAAGGGTAATGAGGCCTATGCAGAGCCGTCTTTAACCTATTGGAGGCAGTGGGCACATGGAACTTAATTGTTCTATTGATAAATATAACAATTAATTTCGTAATGTGCCCAAGTGCAGATACACTAGGGGGCCAAAAAAACTTCAATCAAGGAACCATATACGTAATACTATTATTAAATTGAACTAATTTGAGAGAGTGGTATAGTAAATCTAATGGGATGATTAAACTTTATTATTTACTTTAATATATTTGTTCCCAACGTCCACCACTAGTGGACGTTGCGGCTATATCTCAATTTTAGTAGCAGCGTCCACCAGTGGTGGACGTCTTGGTGGGGGACGCTGGGAATAGTCCCTTTTGATCGCGGGGCCCTGGGAACGTGCTTAGAGTGCCCAGTTAAAAAGCAACTTGGGATCTATCAAATGATGTAGGTGATGTAGTCGTATATTAATATTTCATTCAACAAAACCGAACAATACTAGGCGGCCAGGTACAAAAACTATCACAACGTTTTACACGAAGATCTCAAAGTCCAGATACCATATAAGACAAACTGACGTCGTTATGATATCATAAGACACAAGAATGTCATTCGCATCACAAAACGATATTTTTTTTATGTCACGGAATTGGCTTGTTTGCACATGACTGGCCTGATGGAAGATTACCGTAGCTTACAGACCATAGATTCTTAACATGGGCGATAAAGCCCCCTTACTGGCATTTGAGACTTTTAAGGGGGATAGTAAAAGAGTCATTGGGCAATAAAAATGCAATATCTAATCCATCTAAGGAGTTGAATGCAATGAGGGTTTTCAAAAAATAAAAACCGCCAAATGGCGCGAGGGAGTCTGGCGCCCTTATCACTGTCACTATTGGCTCTTTGTTGACAGCACCCTTCATAATGTGACACATATGTCAGTTTGTTCTGACAACTAACCAATGAGGAAGGTGACAAGACCGTACGTCACAGTTACGCCATCTTTTGGATGTTTTATTAAAAAAAACCCTCATTAACTGATAATTTTCATCGAAGGACTCCATTGACAAGGTGGGGCTCACGAAAAGAACATTTTCCCAAAGTGGGCGGTAACCAAAATAAGGTTATGATGATTATGAAACTAGACACTTGAAACAGAAAAGGTGTCACACGCAAGTTGCCGACTCTATGAAGGCTTTAGCGATTCACCGCGCCGAAGGTTGCAATAAGCACCTATACCCCAGTTATTCACGTTGCAAATCCTCAGTATATGGGCCAACAGCCGATACAAAACGAAATAACACCACTTATGAGATAATGCTATGAAATATTACCGTAACGTCATTAGTAAGCCAAGTGAAAGGAGGATAACCATCACCATCATGACCAGAACCGCATTTCATAATGGGCGAGCATCAACGTATTTTTCCGACTACGGCGAATGAGAGAAAGGTTATCATTTTAACAGGCTATACATTAGTATGAGAATTTGTATCTTTATTTTGCAGTGCAAGTGAACCGCAGTTTATAATTGGCGAGCGCCTACGTATTTTTACCCGAGAACGGCAAAAGGAAAGGTCTCATATATATATACGTAATCATGATATTAGGTACAACAGTTTATGTAGAAGTATGGAGTAGTTTGTTGTATTCTTATGGTGTTACAAGACCAATCGATCGAACGTTAATCGACGACATCGGTCAACGTCGAACGAAGTTGATCACTTGGTAGAAACTATCGATTGACGTCGAATAATCCATTCATTCAACCATCGATCGATGCCGTCGATCGACGATCGATCGATTGATCTGGTAACACCCTTTGATTATAAATGCGAAAGTAATTCTATCGATTACTTCATAAGAAAAGTCAAGGCTGCTGTTATCCCAAAAAAAAAAATTAATAATTATATAACGGAAGTATTCTTTCATTTAAGTCAGTCAGATAATTTTTATGACCATTTAAAATCAGCTAATTAAGTAGTAGAATTATTTTAACTACATAAGTAGGTACATGTGTAAACTTTGTGGTTACCCACATCTCTACAAATGTCTCAATTTGTGTCGACTATCCGATTGAATTGTAATAACTTCAACGCAAATTTATTTTAGATTTACCAATTTATAACGAAAAGTGACGGTCAAAAGTCTCAATGTTAATTTAGGATTAAAATTTTCTCTTCTAGAGTCTAAAAATAACATTGTATATTATGTATTCATAAGTGCACTGACAGATAACAGGTGTAACTGCATGGATAGGTACTAGAATAAACGTCCTATTTACACTTACTTATTACATAATGTGCTTTGTGAAACAGAAATGTTTTTCTGGACGAAAGAAAAGAAGACTATCTTCTATCTATAATACAACATTTTAGGATCGCTTGGGTAGTTACTTAACTAGAAGAAAGATCAAGAATAAGTTTGCATATAAAACTAAACCCGTATTCACATTTATAATATTAGTCAGGAATTGAGTATTCAAAAACCGGCTATCATTTTGGTTCAGTCTAGAGAAAATAAAACAGCAACTACCTTGCCCGTATTGGAAACCTTATTTTGACGCAGGAGTTACGTAACATCATCATCTTCCTAGCGTTATGTCCCGTGCTTAGACGGGGTCCGCTTAGACCATGATCCAGGATTTAGCGAGTCTGGTAATTACATTGAAGCGACTACCGATCTGACCTTCGTAACCCTTACATAGGGGAACCAGACAATTTTTGGATCATGGTTACAAATTCAAAGTTGTTTGAATTTGCAGGTTTCATCACGATGTTTTCCCTCACCGTCGAGCTAGTGGTATAAATATGTACATAGATTTTTTTAAATCTAGAGGTACATGCCCGGGTTTGAACCCGCACTCCTCGGTTAAGAGGCGCGTGTCCTTACCATTGAGCTACCACCGCTCTGCAGGAGTTACGTAACAGTGCGACAGAAAAACGAGTATTCGTAAGCATGCAAATAGATACCAGATGCATTCGCACACAATAGAATTCTGCGATATTTTCCTGTGTAACAGTCAACGTCAGTCTATGAACAAGAAACAAAAATGTCTTATTGGTATAAGAAGACATTAGAGGCGATTTTATTGATGTTCTTGAGAAACTGCAGGTATCTACTTCTTTTTGGTATACTCATTGAGATTAATGTTAGTCTGGGACTTGAGCAGAAAATACAATGTTCCTCAACATGTACGTAAAGTGGTGTATTGGGTATAGAGATTGCAACCCGGTATGTTTCCCGGCTGGGCCCGGTAGCATTCGTTGCCAACCCAGCCGGGATGATGTGTTAGCGAAATTATTTTATGAAATATTGCTTATGCATAATTTAAAAAATATATCAGCATTCTGCACTTCTTCTCGCATATAAACTGTAGTGAGCAAAATTACATACTTTTCATTCTCCGTACGCGCCATTTTCTTAAAAAGGGGTACAAAGTTTTTGCTTCACGTACTAATATATTTAATTCAAACTTGCAAATCAACAATAATCACAATAATCAGTCTTACTCAAAGTCAATCACTGGCCCTTTTCGCAATCTCTGAATAAAAATGTGAATATGGGTAAAGGGTTTGCGATTATTTAGGCGACGAACTAGGCATTTGTCAGTACTATTTCACAATTTTACATTTAACTCAACTCATGTTTATGTTGGCTAAAATGAACTTTCTGTTCGTTGAACTCTATACCCCTTAGGGATTGGGGTCGTTATAGTACATATGTATGTATGTATAAATTATGAATGAAAAAATGTGTGAGAATGTACAAATGATTGCTACTTATACATACTCATACTTTGTAACTGGCATATTGGCGTGGGCATAGACACAGCTATCATAGATTTGTATGTTACAATTGACGTCACCTACCATTTCAGACGGTCCGTCTGTTGGGTCAAAGATATATTCAAATAGGATTTAAGAAGAAAGCAGAAGAAGATTGGAATTAGAAGATACATCTACCTTCACATAGGAGGTAAGATTATTAATCACACAGTTCATTTGTCTGTGTTACATTTTCGGATATAATAAACGCTCGTTCATTGCCAGAGTAAATAAAAAAAAATATATATTTTGTATAAAACCACTTAGATAAATTCCATTATATATTTTGACATAAAACTTTTGACTGGCCCGTTGGTCGAGTGGTTAGAGACCCTGGTCACGAAACTAAGGGTCGCGGGTTTGAATCCCGCTAGGGGTGTTTCGTGTGATGAACATGGACATTTGTACTCGAGTCATGGATGTTTATAAATGTATTTAAGTATGTCTATCCGTTCACCTAGTATCCATAGCACAAGCATAAGTTTAGTTTGGAACTAGGGTATTGGTGTGTCAGTCTGGAAAATTTATTATTTATTATGATTAAAATTACTAGACTTGATGTGAAGCTTAGTCTTTGTACCCCTTTTTACGAACATTCCGCGGACGGAGGAGTATGCGATTTGGCACAGTTAAAGTTTATATGGAGAAGGAGTGCAGAAAGTTACGGACGAGTAAAAAAAGAAGGACTCCACGCTGTCATACTATAGTTGAAGCCACGTTTATGCCTATGTGAGTGAGATACTTAAAGATACCATTTGGAGCATTTGCTATGTCAATGTGTGAAGTAAGTTGTGTGTCAAGTTGGAGCACCTGAGGAGCTTCAACGTCTAGTTAGTGGCGCGGAGTCCTTCTTTTTTTACTAGTCCGTGGCAGAAAAACAAATATTTTAATAAATATTGCGTTACTAAGTAATAAAAAAAATATTATGGATTATGGTCAAATTACAACCACTGGGCGACCATTAGTTAAATTAATGAAATGCCCTTTGTCTAAATGTTTTACATTAAATAAAGTAAAAAAACGAATGTAACAATGACAAACCTATTTGGAATGAAAAGAACATGTTAATATTCATAAGGACACTTCACCGTGATTATTCAAAATTTTTCAAATCTATTAGCATTTATTAACTTAAAAGCAGATGGATCTATATTAGTTTCAGGGTTCTATACCTACAAATATTTTTTTAGTAGCTCCAACTTTTTTCGAAACTATATTCAGAGTCTTTTGGATAGATTTGTCTACTCAGAGTGAGGAAACTCTATGAATGAGAGGCAATTCAGATACTTAGTATCATACAGAGTAATGGCTTATTGTGATGTCACAAATCGCCACAAAGGAAAAGACAAAAAAAAAGTTGCTATAACTAACTCGAAAGTCATTCAATCATACACACATCTGTCAATATAAACATCAAATTATTGATTTTAATTTTACTTCTAGTTGTATTTTTACGGCCGTTCCTCTACTTCGTACATCTGATCCTTTTGACGTGTTCTCTGCTCGTTGATGAGTGCCGTCGGTGGGGTCAGGTGTGCGATTAGGCGCCCGCTGAAAACCAGCGTCGTGATCTGCCGTAAGGTAGCTCGCGACTCGAGCTAAGCGGGCGCCTTTTTGGCACACTCTGTTTTTTTTTGTGTCTTTTTTTGCTGTTTTTGTTGTGTCAAATAAATTAATTTCTTTCTTTCTTTACTTAAGTATTAGATAGAATATTATCCAGTTTTCTGTCCTATCCCAAAAAAAAATCTAACAATTTCCTTCATACAAACCTTGTCGTTAATATAATAATGTAGTAAATATTTTTATAGGTATTGTGGTATAATTGTGTGTACCTACATTACAAACATAGGGCTAGGACGTCAGAATTATGTGTACCTAGTTCTCAGATATTTTTATTTGCAAAGAACTTTAATTCTTTTTCACAAATAAAAGTAGCAGAAATTTCGCCTTGTAACGACTGCCAGTGAAAATCTAAACATGTTCTCAAGTCTTTTAATGTAACAGTTACCCTAATAGGCAATTGCATGTAGAATTTCAATCATTATAAACTTTCACTGACCATAACTAGACCATAAATTACTATGATTTTTATTTCTAAACATGCTTTCACATTGTTATTTACAGGCTCTTTTCTTTGTCAGTCTCTTAAATAGAACTTACTTATTATCACAGTAAGAATGTAAACGGTAGACAGAGCTCCCTTTATTGATTGTAAATATAATTATGTTGAGCTGAGTTTCCGAGGAGTCCTCATTAATCTATTACATAGACAGTGGGGTAATGGGACAGGATCTCCCGTTTTAAGCTATAACACTGCAAAAGGCTGAATTTTAAATGAAAACCTTATGTTTACAGTCAAAATTACAAGCCAGTATGACCGTGTTTGCTTTGGTCTTTTCTAGTGAAATGATATTAACACATGAAAAATCTAGATAGAAGACATTTATGGATTCCTAATTAATCAGAATGCATAAAACTCAAAGGGTTGTGGTTAGGAAAATTGTATGTATACACGTACTAGTAAATATCGAGTAACATACATACAAAAAAAAAATCTGTCGAAATGAGAACCTCCTCCTTGTTTTTGAAGTCGGTTAAAAAAAGATGGACTCCACGCCATTAACTAGACATTAAAGCTCTTCGTATGCTCCAACTTGACACACAATTTAAGTCACACATTAACATAATAAGCGCTCCAAACGACAGATATCCGTTATCTGGTCTCACTTACACATGAATAAACGTGGCTTCACGCTATAGTATGACAGTGTGGAGTCCTTCTGCTTTAACAAGTCTGTGTATGTTCAGTAATTTTTTTTTTGTTATAATATAATATAATATTTTTATTGTCACAAATGTTACATCGTTTCTTAGGGTAAGTACAGAAATGCATATTCAATAGTTACGGAAACAGTTGACAGCTGTTGCCTGTGGTAGGAGAACCTGTGTTGCAGGCAACAGGGCCCCACTCATATAAAGGAGACATGATTGCAACAAAAAGGTTTGATGTTATCACATCTTGTTGTAATATAAGGATGATACATACTTGTAATATACTGAATATGATTTGAATACCATGTTCACAAATGTATAACTAATCACTGTCTTAGTACTTATAAGTTTACAAACAATTTTTACTCTCACATGACATGAGAGAGAAGATGTCATTTATAAAACATGAAGTTAAACCTATTGTTTTCAAATTACATACATAGGAACAGTCTAATACAAGTATATTGTTTGAAAACATCAGTGCGGTCATGTGGTCTGTATATTATGCTTTATATATTATTATATATACGCATATTGCTTAGTCATTCATATGATTTAAAAACAATTTGATTGATTCAATCGACATACTGCTTAGACTTGATGACTTGATGTCAGAGAGACTATCAACAAAACCAGAGGATGACAGTTAAAATAATAAGTTTTACTTAATTCATTTAATTCCTACACATCTACAGCTGTTTGTACATATTTAAAATAATATATTAGGTATTTCATGTGCTTAGTTTAGAGTTAGACAGGTGGTAATGCCAATTTTAACTATGGGCATAAACAATATATAAGTATGTATATATGAACCTTTCTTTTGAATCTATTGGTGAAAACCGCATCAACATCCCTTGCATAGTTTAAAAGATGTAAGCGAACAGACAGAAGCGGCAACTTTGTTTTATACTACGTAAAGATTTACATATCATCTGGGATAGTGCAATACCGCAATTACCACATTACCAACATTTGGTTGTAGAGTCCAATTTTCGATGTTATTTGACTCACAGTTAGACTATAAAGAAAAACAAATGTACAAATATGTAGTATTACACTATTCTCCACTGTATATAAAAACATATATAAGTAAATAAAAATAAATACACTAGCTGCATACATTAAATAAATATATATTAAGTAAATCACATATCGTCGGTCTAGATGTCAAAGCTAGTAACTAAAATTTTTAGTAAAATTTTATGTTAGTGCAGAATGCTTCAAATAGTATTTCTGTTACTAGTTTCCGTGTAATTACTTTAATGATAAATATGTTTGTAAGTTTATGTAAACTCTAAATCATAAAAAAAAATTCTAAAAAAAATTAGTTGAATTGAGAACCTTCTCCTTTTTTTTAAGTTGTAAAAAAAAAATAATAATAGTTACTCTTAGAAGAAGTTTTTTGTCTCCCCTGTTAAGTTTGGCATGTACAAGCTAGCACAACAAGACTGAACAATATGTGCTAATACTACTATAATACAGACTCAAGGTTTATTAATAAAATGCTCAATGCTCACCACTCATTCAATTGAATTGAATGACCACAGCTACGGTTGTAAAATTTTATAAAGACATCAGCGGCTACAGAGTACTTAGTGGTTTGGTTAATGTTTTAGCGTTAAGTGATTATTCATTGATTTATGCTGATGAAATACAAACATAACATAACATCACACTCATAATCCCCGAAGGGGTAGGAAGAGTCAAAGGGGCAGCAGGCCCTTTAACCATATTCAGCCTACATACATAAAAAAAAACAATTATAATATGAATGGATATAAATTATGGAACAATTTCCGAAGTGTACATTCACATCTAAATTAATTAAAGTAATAAAAAAATTGATTACACAAAAGGTTTTGCTTTTTTGGTACAAAAGGTATGACAGGCAATGTTCAAGCCACTAATTTAAAAAATATATATAACTAAGTAGGTCAGAGTAATTTTAATTTAAAAAACTGGAACTCATCGAACTCAAAGTTCACTTAATAAATTGATAATTTACCCCAGTTATTATAGCCGAGGCGAACTTTAATGATATAATGATAGTGTTTCAACCTTGTAAAAACATATGATTAAATTATCAAAATACATACATACATAATGTCACGCCTTTTTCCCATGGGGGTAAGCAGAGATCACGTACTTCCATCTGCTACGATCCTGAATTTGATATGATCAAAATAATATAAAAAAATTCTTACTTTCTTCCTTCTGATGCCCATTAGTCAGTGGTTCCCCCATCCTTGGTAACTGAACTATCACAAATTAGAACACAAGTCCGCCGCCACACAATAAATAGCTATCCGAATACAATCAACGATTACAAATGATTACAATCAAACGCGGAACATGATATCACAAAACTTCGATACAAATTCTCGCGCACGGAAGGTGACTTATATCTTCACTCTTACGGCATACGTAATTAAAAACGCGGCCAGCGCGTGAAGTTCAAAATCCCTGTTAGTAGCGTCGACTCACAACAGAGGTAAACTGTAAAATGAATGATTTACGAAAATAACTGCGACGATTCAACGAGTGAATCGATCGAGTTCTGAAGTTCTGCGAAATTTTTGACAGCTGATTTACATCTTTTCCTGTCTTATTGACGTTAGTAGTGATGCAGGCATGCAGGTACCCTGCGTTATCGATAACCAATGTCGATACAGACTATAGAGGGCAGCACTCACATTGACAAATGTAACTCATAACTAAATTAACTGATTAATGACTATCACTATGATGAGATGATGACATAATTTAAAAGTTCTTGTCGGTAATTTGTTGTTTTATAATGTGCCTAAGTATAAAACATGCAAAATAAACGTACTAAGTAGTACTATGATTTTAATAAATTCTATATATGGTTTCCATTACCTTAGATAACAACTACTAGGTTTCCTTTTTGTACTGACTATGGTATCTGTATACTATTGTTATTGAAATCAAATACCAATCATCACGAGCTCAAGTCATAACGAGTTATGATTGTAAATATCCACACTTAATAGAATAGCGGATATTTCTCTGGCCTGAACAATTTAATACATTTATAATATATATATCGACTGACATATATATCTTTAATACAAACTAGCTGTCCCGGCGAACTTCGTATCGCCCAGTAAATGAAAATTGACATTGATTTGTCGATTGACATTTAACATTGACAGATACGAATCCTACCGTTTTATATGAGAAAATACTTTTGCTTTTATTTTGTTTTATCGTCAATGTTTTTAATAGTTATTCTGTTATTCTGGACGAAGACAAATCCAACAAATCAAAAACAACGTAAATCGGTTCAGCCGTTCTCGACTTATAAGTGGTGCAACAAACACGACTTTGTTTTATTTATATAGATATACAAAATTTTTATTAAATTTATTATTCATGTCGATATTAAGAATAACAGACTGACGACATCTTTAACTTATGTTCCTTTTTATGTAGTTAGTAAATTATTATAAAAGTCAAAAAGATTAGGAAAAAATACTATCAATTATATTAAGATACTATATTTGCGACCAAAACTTACAAAACATACTATATAAATATCGTGATACTGTAAAATATATTCATAAAATGGTAAAATTATATTTTGGCAGAAACGAAACTGCTTGAAATGGACCCAATATATTTTTTTCCTTCGTTTGATTCGGTTTCAGTAGCCCTGCTGATTGGCCAGTTCCACAGTTGATGATCTGTCATCAAAAAGTGTCATCGTCAGACAAGAAAGAAACAGAAAAGTGAAAATTGTTCAGGCAAGAAATATCCGCTACGTTGACAAATTTTATTTACAATGGCAGACAAAAGAAAAACTAAAAAACGCAAAGAGGTACATTTTCATGTTTATTATCGGTGCGCTTTGAGATGCACACGAAGCATGTCGTCGAGTGCATTTTGTATTTGTCTACGTCTCCGTAGATTCCGTAATGCGGTTTTCCCATCGCAAAGATACATGCGTTTATGTATTTTCCATAATAGTGTCCAAAATTCTTCTAATTTTGGCTTTAGTTGCATACAAAGACACAAGTTTGATGACGTGTTTTGTTTGTTAGAACGTAAATAAAGCAAGACATATTCTCTGCGTAGTTTTACGTACTCCGGCTTCAGTGATTCGGCTATTTTGGTTATTCATTCATCCTGGCATGACAAGCATGCGCCGCCAGACACACTCACACATTCTGGTCAATAAATTATCCGAAGCAAAACATTCGTCCTTCCAAAATTATTTCTCACTCAATGCATGGTATATTTCGTGACGTGTTTCCGTGTTTTTACCATCATCTTGTCCTTCTCTGTCGTGTTATTTTTAGCATAATCATTTCTATATATTTTTAAAACCTTTGTTTACTCAAACTTTTTGTTTTTTGGTAAACACTTAAAGCATGCATATTTTAAATTTTGTTATGATAATTCAATGATTCCTCATTTAATTACTTAAAAAATCTAAATGAAAAGAGTGAAATTTATATCAAGAGGTAAGGTTGCACACTAATTGCATGAGTATTTTACCAGGTTCACTGTCCAGTGCTAGACCCAATAGAAGAAACAATTGTTTTGTATCATATATGATACATGGGATTGTGAAACTGTTAAACAATTAATAGAGCCCATAACTTAAAGTAACCGCACATATAAAATTATTCAATCAAAATGTAGTTCATACAGTTACAAATTTCAATGTGGATTCACTTCATATATATTTTTACTTGTTAAGTTTCACTTACTTAATATCTGCATGCCTTTAATAATTCAATTTATTTTATTTTTTTTACAGCGAAAAAAGGTTTGATAATCAAATTATAACTTATCACTTTAACTCACCATTCACTGTGTTTTTTTAACTCAATTGATATTTTTTGTTGTATTTTCAATAAATAAATAATAATAATAAATATCAAACTACATCCACATAGCTTAAGCACTTGTGTTACGGATATCAGAAACAACAATAGTATTACAAATATATACTTAAATATTGTATAATAACACCGAGACACAGAACAAACACAAGTATGCAATAAGTGAAATAGGGGGACAAGAGTTTGAAAAAGATCCAAATGTTTGCCTGCCCATGTAAACAACTTTGTTTTAAAGGAAAGCCATTTGTCAGTAAATATTTATATTTAACGGTACCTGAGCTTGGATCATGTGTCCATAGTTAGCTGAATATTTAGATGTCTCTGTCGAGCTATATTTATTAGAGTAACAAGTAATTTCAATGAGTTTCTCTGTGTTTATAGTACTGTTTTTTTTATTTATTTTGTCTTCTATTCAATTATAATCATCTGAACAAATTCTGCAAAAAAAAATCACATTATATTGAGGGCAACAAAGTATATGGTCATCCTGATTATTCAGTAATTTCAAGATTGGTTTCAGAATCTGATTCAAACCAAGCTCAACAGTCCTTAACCAATCGACATCTTGCTATGATTCTGTCTAATCAGAAAACATTGACTGTACATTATTCTAGAACAAACATAACCACATTACCATAATATTTTTTATTTCTTTTCTTGGGAATAGGCAGGATAATTCAGCCCTGAAAATGCAGAACGCTAATTATATTTAAATAAACAATTTTTTATTATCCATCCACTTATCTAACGTCATTTGGCAGTGAAAATATTGTTAATGCTTTTGACAAAATTTTACAGAAGTAAGAAAAAAATGCCTCCTGAAAAACAAACTATGGATCGGAATAGTAGGTACTGTTTATTGTTAATTTTTTTAAGAATTATTGTAATCAATGATACATAACGGTAAGAATTCAAATATCTCGTGGCTAAATAAGTCTGAAGTGAATTACAAAACAAATAAAAAAAATAAGCAAATGCGACTTCCGAGGTTTTCACTGCCGAATGACGATATGTCACATATAGCATGTGTCTTTACATAGAAACATGTGTTTACACAGTTGGTTATTTTTTTGTCCTGCGATGGCAATTGTGCGCACTATATTTGGTACTTTCTTTGCACAGTTAATAGTCTAATGATATTTTAAATTGTCACATTGTATATCACATTTTCTTTGCACCAAATATAGGAATTCTAAATTTAAAATATGTACTCAGAATCTTGTATGATTTCTTTAATATTTCGATTACGGCTAATGGAATCCTTAACCTATATGTGCTTTATAATAAAAATATTGTAAATATGTAAATAAATAAGAAAGATCTATTTCTGAATAAATAAATATTAGACATAATCGCATGTACATATTTTGATCTGTATGAGCAAGTGCTTAACTGTGCAAATCACCACCATTCAAATCAGTTTCATCGACAACTGTTCGGGCACGCGCCTCTTAACCGAGAAGTGCGGGTTTAAACCCGGGTTCGTACCTCTGGATTTTTCAAGTCTATGTACGTATTTATACCACTAGCTCGACGGTGAAGGAAAACATCGTGATGAAAACCTGCAAATTCAAACAACTTTGGATTTGTAACCATGATCCAAAAATTGGCTGGTTCCCCTATCTTAGGGTTACGAAGGTCAGATCGGCAGTCGCTTCAATGTAATTACCAGGCTCGCTAAATCCTGGATCATGGTCTAAGCGGACCCCGTCTAAACACGGGACATAACGCTAGGAAGATGATGCACTATTGAGGTTATCAATCAATAATGCAAATATATTTAAAGTACTTACAAAGATTACCTACACACGGTTTTGGCCTAACTTTAAAAGTTTACATTTCTCGTCACATATCTCGAACACCATAACCAATCCGCTGTTTAGCTTTATGGTCTAAGTTCCAATAATTTGTTCTATAGGCCAGTGGCCTACTTTCACCGCATCAGGCCCACAAGTAAAGTAACTGTCGGGGCGATAGGTGGTGCCGGCACATATCTAGCGTCTAACTGTATCGCGAACTGTTAATAATGGTTAAAGAATTCGTGAGTTTTGATTTTTTTGTTTTTGTGCAGTGAAATTTTATTGTGATATTTATTAGTGCTCTTATTACGATCATAATTAAGATTGTTTTAGTTTGTCAAATGAAGCTTTTTTTTTTTAAGCGTTGAAATTAATAGTGGCAATAACATGAATTAAGTTAAATTATGAAGCTTTAAGATGAGAATGAGGATTTTCAGAAACTGTACATTCATTCTATGACACGACTTAGTTGCTAGATCTTATTGCAATTTTGATAGGATAGATATGTATGAAATAGATATCCAATCCCATAAACCGTTACTTCGTCTCAGGCCTCTGACCACTAGACCAACGGAGTGGTCAGAGACCCTGGCCACAAAACCAAGGGTCGCCGGTTCGAATCCCGCTGGAGCAAATGTTTCGTGTGATGAACATTATTGAACATGGATATTTGTACTCATCTACGTACGTTTATAAACTTATTTAAGTATGTCTATCCGTTCACCTATGTAGTATCCATAGCATAAGCTTAAAGCTTAGTTTGGAACTAGGGAATTGGTGTGTCAGTCTGGAGAATTTATTTATTTATTTATCTGACAGATGTTTTGTTCTGAGCCTGTTACTATTCCATGTTTTTAATAAAAAACAAAATAGCCTACCTATTGGCAAAGCTCTCTTTTTTGTTATTTAGGTTGCGTATTTTGGATTTCCATTCTAACAAATCAATTGCATGGCTTTATGATATTTACAAAGACTACGGTACAAAGGACATGTCCAAAAATGTATGGACCAAAAACCCAGAATCGACAGGAATGAAATGTATACCAGTGGATTGACATTGAAATATAATATAATGTTACCAAGGGGGCAACCCTGAAATCGTTATAGTATAGGAGCTAGGAGCAAAATAAAATAAGAAAAAAAATTCGTTTAAAACAATAATAAAATAAGTTTACGTCATGTTGTGGCTTAATATGACGTTGTTTTAATGTTGTATCACTTGTGATATTTATCATCAACACATTTCACAAGCAACAGCAACGTAATAACAACATCATATTAGATCACAACATAACAAACACTCTGTTTTTTGTATATTTTTTTTTCTTTTGGCCCATAGATACTACAATCGTTACAGTACTGTGTGTATTATTGGTAATTCTGTGGCTAAAGATTGCAAATATAAAAATAATTGGTATAGTATAGGAGCTAAGTCCCGGTGTGACTCCAGAAACTCGAGGGACAAAACATGATGCCGCCTTTGTAGAACAGAACGGGGACAAGTCACACAACGGTTACGTTCATCCATTTTAAACAATATCCAGTCGCAAAGAAAATCCAAGTCCGGTTTAACGCGCCACAGTTTCGAATCAACAAGAAAAATCAGTGTCCAGTATACAAAAGCAGAGGTCAAGTTAAAATCCACGAAGTAAAACAAAGCACACAGATCACAACGAAAACAAACGAAGGACTGCGACGGGATATGGTCGTTAGTCGTTACCTGCCTGCCACACCGCCCCGCCCCCCACGTCACCCCGTCCGCCGTGCCGCGCCCGCGCATAATAGCCAGTAGCAACTGTGTAGGGTTGTAATAAGATGATTTTTGCCCACCGTAAAAAAAAAAAAAAGTAGCAACTGTGTATTTTTTTTATTTGCAATACTTAGCTACAGAATTACCAATAATACACACGGTACTATAACGATTGTAGTATCTATGGGCCAAATAAAAATAAAAAAACATTAAAAAAAAGAATTTTTTACTTATTTTATTTTGCTCTTAGCTCCTATACTACAACGATTTCAGGGTTGCCGCTTTGGCAACATTATATTATATTTAAATGCCAATCCATTGGTACACAGTTCATTTCTGTCGATTCTGGGTCATTTTTTGGACATCATCTTTATTAAACTTAACACTAACTAGTAGATTAAAAGTTGAATTAAAATTATTTTGCCCTACGCAAAATCTGAATCTGAGATGTACAGATATTATTTAGGTCCTCAAGAAAGATTCTCAAGTCATAAAATGTACCTAATAATATTTACTATATAGCAACAGTTGAAGATACAGTTATTAACAAAATTACCTGAAGTTTGTTCAAAGCACCTGAGCGCAAAATACATTGCCAGTCTCATTACATAATAGCGTTGGCCATGACTTTGAACGGCCGTCAATAGTTGATTAATACACCTTAACCACCATTCAGAGGCCATCGTATTACTTATTCAATGGGCCAGCCATCACCACTACCGTGTGTAAAAAATCGTTCTAAATAAAACCCTATTCCAATGACATACGTGTCTAAACGTTGTTTTACTAGCATGCGTACTGCAAGGCGTTGTGTTATCAATAGATAGGATTAATAAAAATAGGTATAATACTTAGGTCTCTACATTTACTGATATTGTTAAATAATGTATAAAATTTTTAAAGAAACAAGTACGAAAAATGTTTGTACGTACGTACGTCCGTTCTCAAAGGGGAAAGCAAACCACTACTTAGGGCCGATTTTTTAATGGTCAGATAAGATTTAATCGACTGATAAATGAAATGAAATGAAATGATCTTTATTTATATAGGCTTACAAAAAGCACTTATAAATCGTCAGAACAAAATAAATATAAATATAAACCGGTTCAAACAGCAGATTCTACCGAGAAGAAACCGGCAAGAAACTCGATAGTTACTCTTTCAAATGCCAAGACTTAATAGCTATTATATAGTTACAATATATTTTTTTTGTCAATTTAAATCTATCAGTGCAGACGAACAGCCTATTATGCGACTGGCCATATATTCTTATCATTTAAATAATCTTCTACCTTATAGTAGCCCTTTTTAATCAAACAAGTTTTAATATATAATTTAAACTTATGCTCAGGTAGATCAGTGAGTCTGAAGTCAGGTAGATCAGTGAAATCTAAAGTAACCAATTTGCGGATGTCATACTTTATTTTGCTTAGGAAACAGACAATGTCATTTTAAATCTTCCGGATTGTGATTTATTCGATTGTTATCTTTTATCTGACTGTTGAAAAATCAGCCCTAAAACTACACAAACCACATTTGTATATGATGCAAATATCCCTAAAGCCGACCCAGCGGTTCTAATCTTTTTGGCTAGCCACCAAAATATAAATTTGATTGAGGCCCGAGTTTGAGGTTGGTCGAGTGGCCAGACACCCTGTCTACGAAACCAAGGGTCGCGGGTTCGAATCCCGCTAGGGACAAATGTTTCGTGTGATGAACATGGATATTTGTACTCGAGTCATGGATGTTTATAAACGTATTTAAGTATGTCTATCCGTTCACCTAGTACACATAGCACAATCATGAGCTTAGTATGGAAATAGGGTATTGTTGTGTGTCAGTCTGAAGAATTTATTTATTTATTATTTTCAGTGCAAATTAAATAATATCGTTTACTATACGCCTATGGTTTGAAATATCTGCGACCTATCCCAATACCGTCCTGACCGTAGTTTGGGGCGGGACCCGAGGTTAAGAAACGCATGACTCAACTCGTAAACCCTAAAGACATTAGATCAGCTGTTAAGAAGAAATTCGCCAAAAATTCTGCGCAGATATCACCCGTCCTCGTGTTTAATGATCGAAAGCATTATGTGAGACGAAACAACAACTTTCTTGGCAGTTTTACAGACCGTCTTTGTTTTAGGAACGGCTAAAATGATAAAGATTCACAGCGACGTATCGTATACAAAGTAAATCCTCTTACGGGCAGAGGTTGGTTGCCTTTTTAGTTTAGCTCTATACGACTTTCGTATCTTTTACATATATAATCTTGACAATGTTATTCGTGATGAAATTACACGCGCTTTATTAATTATTTTATCTTGGCACACATACCTACGTTTAGAGTCATCTATTGAGCAAACTAAAATCGAAAACATTTCACTTTGATGTGAGCACCTATTGATAATAAATATCACACAACATCACATACATTGATCTGACTCGAGGTAAGTAGCTTAAGCACTTGTGTTACGGATATCAGAATCAACAGTGGTATTACAAATATATACTTAAATATTCAATATTTACACTCAGACACAGAACAAACACAAGTATTCATCATACGAATGTTTGTCCTAGATGGGGATCGAACCCACAGCTCTTGGCGCATAGGGCAGGGTCACTACCGGATGAGCCATCGTATCAATCAGCATCTATTCTTAGCAAACTTCGTAGATGTTATAGTTTCTTATATTTCTTTGGTAGAATTTCCTCCGTGGCTTTACTTCCTATCAAACAAACTAATGAGGGTTTTCAAAAATTACAAAAACCGCCAGATGGCACGAGGGAGTCTCGTGGTCTTATCACTGTCACTATTGGCTCATTGTTGACAGCATGTCAGTTTGGTCTGACAACTAACCAATGAGGACGGTGACAAGACTGCACGTCACAGTTACGCCATCTTTTGGATGCTTTAATTCAAAAAACCCTCATTGAATAGTAGTGATTAATGGCATACCTAACAGCTCGTTCTCCTCTTCAAAAAGTTCTGCTCTTAATTCTTATTAAAGCACTTTCCAATCTACACACACACACATGGTTGTGCCGGCTACCTAAATCCCACTTGCTCAGAACAATATTGACGATGATGTTTGTCAATCCCCAGGAGTTTGGAGAGCCAAAGGAGTCGGAGAAACCCACCAGTGAGGAGTACTCCGTGGCGAAGTGGCTGAAGGCCAACGTGCCCACAAAGAAGACCAAGTTCTTGAATCATCATGTCGAATATTTCACAGGTAACCGATATAGCTATCTATCGGCTTCATGCTAATATTATGAAGAGATTTGATTGTTTCTATGTTTAAATTGAATAGGCTTCGAAACTAGTGGACCGATTTGAAAATTTCTTTCACCAGTGGAAAGCTACTTTATTAACGAATAACATTATATATTTCATCTCCTATATTCCAATATTTCATCCCCGTATTCTTACGGGTACGGGAACTACGCGGGTGAAACCGCGGGGCGCTGCTATATGAAATATGCTTTGTAATCCAAAATTAAAATGAAATCAATAAAACAATAACCTAGATATAGGTGTGAATCATATATATATTATACGTGAAGCAAAAACTTTGTACCCCTTTTTACGAAATTACGCGGACGGAATATGTATGCGATTTGGGACAGATAAAGTTTATATGGAGTAGAAATGCAGAAAGCTAATATTTTTGATAAATATTGCAATTAAATTAATATTTACATAGTATAAAACAAAGTCGCCGCTTCTGTCTGCTCGCTTAGATCTTTAAACTACTACAAGGGATGTTGATACGGTTTTCATAGTATAGATTTATATTGTCTAGGGCTCACCGTGCGAAGCTGAGGCGGGTCGCTAATTAAATTGATAACAATATAATTTACGAATTATTGTTGAATTTCAACCACTGGCCGACCACTAGTTCCTATTAGTAAAGATTCATAACATTGTAAAATCATGATATAAAAATACACACATATGTACATACTACCACACCGACGACACTTAAAGAGGTGGGCAGAGTTTTAGACCCAGTAAACTGCTTTAACAACCCCCTAAAGCCGAATAAAATTAAGTTAGGTTTGAAAATTGTGAAGAGTAGCTACCTCCTCATCTAATCACAAACACAAGAACCAATACGTGGCCTTCTATGTATGATATACTAGCTTCTGCCCGCGGCTTCGCTTGCGTTTCATCAATGAAACATAGCCTATATGTTATTCGGGTGTATGAGCTATATTATTCTATAAGTTCCATTAAATCCATTCAGTAGTTTTTTTTGTGTAAGAGTTAACAAATCTATACATACAAACTTTCGCATTTATAATATTAGTAGTATTAGAAAACTAGGCGATGAACACGTTGGCGTATTATAATTTTAAGTCCCAACCCAACATGGGATTTAAAAATCAAAAACTATTCAAAATTTATCAATAACACCTAGAATTAATACAGTTGTAACATAGCCTACAGTAATTTTCCCCAACGTTCTTACAAAGGGGACAAAACATTCAATATCATACGTTCATTAAAGCGGTCCGATTCTTGATAATGACCACTAAACGTGTAATACAACAGTTATCTAGTTATATTGCTTGTAAAACATCATATAGCAAGCGTTACCATCATCAACACAGATCGGAATGAAACGGCAACATTGTTTATGTTAGTAGATCGTATTAATGATGTTTGCGTCACTCATTAGTAATAATAGTCATATTATGACTATTGTAGTCTTAGCCAAAAGGGGACATCTTCGCCTTGATCTATACTTATAATAAATCTGTAGAGGTCAATTCTGTACATGAAATATATTTTCAAAATAACTATCAGGGGGTGATTAGTGATCGATACTGATGCCAAAAATGCAATCAGTAAAATTTTTGTCTGTGTGTCTGTCTGTCTGTCTGTATGTTCCTTATAGAAACAGAAACTACTCGACGGATTTTAACGAAACTTGGTACAATTATTCTTCATACTCCTGGGCAGGTTATATTTTTTTTCATCACGCTACAATCAATAGGAGCAGAGTAGTGAAGGGAAATGTTGGGAAAACGGGAGAAGTTACTCCATTTTTTAAGCTTCCGTCGCGTGTTACATAGAAATCATGTATGACGGAAATAGTCTTTATAATATTAACCATAAACGCGGGTGACACCGCTGGCACAGCTAGTATAAAATAATGATATTTAAATTGTACAAACTTGCATACCAACTCTCTAGGTCTGAACTAAGTATATTTCCTTGTGCTACGGATACCAAGGTACATAAGAAATTTATAAAATTTTAGTATAAATTTATTTTTCATTAGAATACTCGTTCATCACACGAACATTTGCATTTTTTTCCAGCGGAAGTTTTATGGGAAACCTTTAGTCGTTCGTTAGTCTTGTGTATGGTACTGTGACACCACATTTGCGTTTTTTCTAATACGATATCTCGGATATTGGACATACTGCATTATGAGAACTTATCTGTGGTGTCATTTATACTACTTTGATCTTTTACATGTTCGATTTACGATTTATTAGTGTTTGTTTCAAACGTAAGTGAATTTTGACTTTGGACTTTTCTCTTTGACTTTATTATTTCAACTTTTTATTATTTCGTCCTAATCTGAATTCTGAAACAGAACTATAAAACGAGACAATCTCGTTCCAAACATTACGTTATGGTCACTGTTGTAATTATGTACCTACAAGTACTATTGACAATAGTCATAATAATTAATTCAAATCGATTCTATAAAGACTACAATAAGAATGGAGTTAATCAATTCTGTTTTGCAACTGTTGTTTGAATCATCCAAGCAAATGACGACTAATTTGTGGACATTGTTTATAGCGATGGGTTCCGTGAAAGAGGAGGAACTGTTTAAGTAATTTGTAGCCGTAAACTATAGATATCGTAGGCGTATTTTCCCACGGTGGGACAGCTACCCCACCCTGCTTTCTGAACAGGGTGCTTAGCTAAATGCGCGCCAGCGATTACGTAACGAACTTCGCTGTCGCTCGTATCGCACCCCAAACTTGTTCACTAAGAACTTAGTGCGGAAATCGGATTTAGTTCCCGATTTGTCCACCCGAATAAGTCTGTGGCGCGATACGAGCGATAGCGAAGTTCGTTATGGAATCGCTGGCGCGCATTTGGCTAAGCACCTTGAAGCTAAGTCTTTTTACGAGCAATTAATAAAATAATTAAATTACATATTAATTTAGGTTAAAATTACCGAGCGAAACAATGTAACACAACAGGTATCGATGAATCGAGCGCGGATGTACACAGTTCCACTACTTAATTTATTTACTTATGCCCCACCCCTTAAAAATTCTGGGTACGGCCATGTGGATACAGGCGGTCAGGCGCCTGCCCAGGCGTATCCATCCTTCATGGGCGTCATTCCATTGTGAAATCTTCATACCAAATAGATAACTGAAAAAAACCCTTTCATTAACACATTAACTCAAGTGCTGCTATACGCTGGTTCTTTTTTTTACTGGAAATTGCGTTAAGTTAAATAGAACGCACCGAATAGGGATGATGACTGCATTAAAAAACTATAATTCTATTTCGTCCGTCAGTTAGATTATACAAAAATACTAGGCACATGTTTTTCGCTTTATCAAATTAACAAAAAATTACAAAGATAAGGAGCATTAAAGTAAAAGGGGGTCTTGCGACGTCACTATTAAGTAAAAAATGTAGTGACGTCACGCAGAACTTGAATGCATTGTAACTTCGTCAATGTTTGTTTGAAAAATAAATAAAACAATACGTGTTCAATATTTTTTTATATTAGCCTATTAGCCTTGAAGTGTCAAACGTGTCACTTTTCGAATTTTTCCTATTATACGCAGTGCGCTATGCGCCTACGCAATTTGACAAAGTGAGTCGACGAGACATACGGATCACTGAAGTTAACACAATGAGGACTATCGTTTTTGTCTTACCAGGTGGCGCCACTAAAGAGTGAGGTCCTAAAATACGGATGTCAAAGTTTGTTATTATGGACGCCAAAACAAAAATTTACATTTAAATCTTATTTAATACAATAGAACCGTAGAATAAACGTATTGGCCATGCCACAGTGTTGCGCAGTCCCGTTTTGCTCGCAAAAAAAGGCGGACACATATTTCCGAAAGATAAAACTGTCTTATAGCAGTATTTTAACTCATATTTGCCATAATTAATCTAATGTTTTGCTAATTAAAATACTGTTGCGAATAAATATAAATAAACCCGCGTAGCCAACCCACGAAGAGTCACATTTGACCATCATTTGACATTTCGGGGACCTCACGCTACACAAGCGCCCCTGGTGGCAAATTCATACACGATAGCCCTCATTGAGTTGCGTGGCGTAGTGTTACCGAGTCACGACTCAAAAATAATGGGCCTTGTCCAGCACGCCATAAAAGGCGCCGTTGTTGTGTATTGAGTATTGGATTTGTAGTTATGTAGGCCGCTAACTAGCTTGTCACTTTTTCACAATTTTCCATCTAACCCAATTCGGGTTAAACGTAACATTAACAACATCAGACTACATCACATACATTTATCTGACTCCGAGGTAAGTAGCTTAAGCACTTGTGTTACGGATATCAGAAATAACAGTGGTATTACAAATATATACTTAAATATTCAATATTAACTCGCAGACACAGAACAAACACAAGTACCTATTCATTATACGAATGTTTGTCCTGGGTGGGGATCGAACCCACAACTCTGTGGCGCATGGGGCAGGGTCACTACCGAATGAGCCATCGAGCCAGTCTTAAAAGATTAAAAGTATTTGGACTCTGCTATAAACCCTACGAGGATTGTAGGCGTGTTAAAATGTATGACGTCACTACAACTTACTACAACTGATAATAGAAATACTTAGTTAAAAACCATAGCGAGTCCTCCCGTTTGTAATCAGTATTTCAATACAACTGAACCGCCTGACCTACTATTGTTAATTAGGTTATCGTCTGATTTCACTAATGTTTATAACACATATCTCGACGTGGAAACGTCAGCTGAAACCAATCGGGAGACGATAAAATTACTTGTTTATGCTAATGGTAACGTTCTTATTATCGCTGTAATTGTTGATGCAAGGAAGTCAATTTAATTTGCAATTTTAGCGTTTATATCGTGGCTACCGAGTAATAGCGTAGTGAAATAATCGAAAATGTGTGGAAACTGTTTCAAGCAATTTAATTATCTTTCTAGTGTTTTATCCCATTCATATAGTCTGTTTTACCTGATATAATTCCTGTGACAGGTGTTAATACTCCTTTTCATGCATCGTACTTTTTTCGAATCAAAATATTCGTTTTCAAACATATTTAACTTTATACGCCAATATCATTGTAAAAAATAATTAATAATATCCATTAATTAGTCTAAACGATTATTAACGTTACAATACCAGTATTAATTATCATAGTTTTACCAAATTTTCATTTCAATCAGTATTCAAAATGAAATAAATAAAAAAGTCGATTTAACTGCCTTTGAGTTTTTTTAACTAATTGAAAAAAAATCTAATGGGTTTCATACGGATGCAGAACTATTAACGTCAAATTCAAAGTGTCACGGAACTCATCTTACATGAAATGGACTATATTTAGGATCCGCTCTTAAGTAATGGTTGGTGATTCAGCGGGTCTGATTATTACACTAAAGCAATTGATTGACTTTCGAAACCCTTAGATAAGCGGATATCAATGCAAGAATTGTCCTTGGGCTCCATGGCAAAACACTAGCAAAATAAGGCACGGGCACATACGGTAACGAAATAATGACTTTTGCCAGGGGTCATTGTACCAAATGTTTGAGAAACATTACTTTAAAATAAAATGTTCCTCCACAGGCACAAAAGCGGTGGACGCACTGCTCACATCAAAATGGGCAACGGGCAAGAATCCCATCTTCGCAACTCGCCACGAGGTCACAGACTACCTGCATCAGATGCTTTTGCACAAACTATTCCACAGAGCTAAAAAGGTTCGTATTTTACTGTAGATTACCTGACTGCAACGTCCGATTTAGCTCGGAAAAAGGCACTCTGTCATTCATCTGACAGTCAGTCTTCTGACACTCAGTCGTCTGGCAGTCAGTCCTTTGATAATCTGTCCCTTGACTTTGTGTAAAGTGTTACTTTAGTTAAAAAAGCCTCACGAACATACAATTATCTTACACGTCATCGCAGCCACGCCAAGAAATTAATATTTAATTTTCCGTTTGCGGCTTTTTGTAAAAAATCAATGTATGCGACAACTTTTCACCTGCCGAGTCAAAACATCCAGTAATAAGTACTCATGTACTACATAGAGCATATCGAGGTTAGTCCCGTTAATGTTACTACAAAAACATTCAAATGTCGTTTACAGTGCTAGTACAACAGTTTTTGTACATTTTACAGGTTCCAGTAAGTGAACAAGAGCTAAAGGGAAAGTCCAAAAAGAAAGATGCAGAGAAGACCAGCAAGAGCGGTGACGAGAAAGACGGAGAGAAGAGTCAGGCCAGCGCTTGCGAGGGAAAGGTGAGAAAAATAATACATTTTATTCTTCAAACTGACACAACAATTCCCTAGTTCAAAACTATGCTTATGCTTGTGCTATGGATACTAGGTGAACGGATAGACATACTTAAATACGTTTAAAAACATCCATGACTCGAGTACAAATGTCCATGTTCATCACACGAAACATTTGCCCCTAGCGGGATTCGAACCCGATCTCTGACCACTCGACCAAAGGGCCAGTCTTAATTGAATGGTAGATGTTACAACACGTTAATACAGTCGTAATGTAATGATTTTCCCGATTTCTCTTAACAGTGCCAATCTTATTCTACTAAGAATGTTTAATAAACTGGCCAAATTAGATCTTTATAATGTAAAATTAAAAAAAATAAGGAGGGTATTTGGGCGTCAAACATTACACATTTTGTAACTCCATACATGGGGAATTAATGCTATAACTAAGTCCATGTGTATTGGCCATTAAATACATAGCACCTGTACTCATTCCAGGACACAAAAGACAACAAAGAGAAGGAGAAAGAGAAGAAGAAGCGCAAGATCCGCCTCGAGATGCACCTCGAGCAGGTGTTCCTGGACACGGCGGACGCGTACGTGTGGATATACGACCCGATGCCGTGGTACTACTGGCTGTGCGGCGCGCTCGTCGTCGTCGGCACCATCGCCGTGTGCATGTTCCCGCTGTGGCCGGCCACTGTCAGGTGAGCATCTGCGGTGGGAGATCCGCCACGAGATGCAGGTGTCGGAGGTTCGTGAAAATCCGTTCACGCTAACCAACTGAAAAAGGTCGAAAGACTTGACTTAAATTCATTTACGTTTCATTGCATACCCGCATCGCGTCTTTTTACAATCTATTTTCATTCAGCGAGAGATGTTATTGGTCGATTAATTTTGATTTTAACGCAGATCGACACTTTACAAATCGTCAATGTGAAAAAAGTGATCACTTTCGTAGAATGTCATTTTCACAAATTGTCATTTTAGCTTATATTCATTTTCGTGAATTGTCACTTTCACAACACGTCATTCAATGTTTGAGTTGACAATGCAACTTACCATTATGTTTGACTTCCAGAAAAGGCGTATACTACCTTAGTATCGCCGCCGCGGCGTTCCTGGTGATGATCATCGCGCTGGCGGTGCTGCGCGTGGTGGTGTTCTGCCTCGTGTGGATCCTGACGCTGTCGCGGCACCACCTGTGGCTGATGCCCAACCTCACTGAGGACGTCGGCTTCTTCGCTTCCTTCTGGCCGCTGTACAAGGTCAGTCTGTCCTGGTGATGATCATCGCGGTGGCGGTGCTACGCGCGGTAGTGTTCTGCCTCGTGTGAATCCACCAGAAATTCGATGACTGTGGTTTTAGTTTCTCATAATTCTGTGGTAAGTCTCGTCTGGGCCAGCACCCTGTCCTGGATGCACTTACGGGTGCTGCCTAATTGGCTTCTTTCTGGCCACTTTACAAGGTTAGTCCTGCTGAAAAAAGTCAATCTGACTATTTCCTAGAATATCAGTTGTTGACTATAGCTCTTTTGTTTTACTTCACTATAGCGTAAAGTATAGAACTTCCAGGTCCCTCAAATTGCCAGAAGGTACTTCCTCTGAAAGAATACTCATAAGATCGCGAACGCTACCTGTATTGTTTAAGATCTTTATTGAATCCTTTAAAGATTAAAAAACACGAGAAATAACAAAATTACAAAAATGAAATTCTAACTAATAAATATTTGACTCGTACAGAGCATCACAACAGAAGTGGGTAGTTTAGTTTCAAGTGAAAGATGTAACATTGCTCGATCACGCTCAATAATTAGAAACCAAAGCAAACTTAGTAAAGGCGCGTCCATCATGTTAATAAACATGTTTAACTGATAGTTCAGTGGGAATCTCAGGGCGTGTGGGTAAATAAGGTTCAAGGCACGGTATTAAGCGTAAGAACGTTATATTAGATAATCACTGGTAATACAGTAAAATAACAAGGAGAGGGATTGTGCGTTAGATAGCGCGCGCGATCGTGGCCATAGGCGGACTGGCGATCGGGTCTCTTAAATCCCGCGGCGCAAGAGCTTGGCGCTCGCCCATTGGTTAGCGCAGAGGCGAGTGAGCTGAGCCCGAACATTACCATATAAGGCGCGTAGGTCACGGCTCCGAGTATTGGTGTTTTAAGTCGCGCTACAACCTCCCCCTCTGACCTAGACATAGCGCCCCCGCGTCAAGGTCAGTCCAGAAAACGTTTAGGTCTACCCCGCTTACGTTTCGCATTAACTGGTCGCGGTGGTATATAACCTACAAATGGGGTCAGCTGGGAGACATGGTACCTGCCTAGAACCTCGCCATCACTCCACCTCTCCAACACGTAGGTGGTCGTGCTGACGGCGTCCTTGATTCGGTAAGGCCCGTCTCGTCGCGGTATAAACTTAGGAGTCTGGACGCTGGTCGTATCGTTGCTCCCCTGGGTTTTCAGGAGGACGAGATCTCCGGTGAAATAATCTGGCGCGGATCGACGACCTTTATCGGCGTGTGACCAACCCCTCCCCCTAAATGGTTCGCCTCTCGGTGGACGCGCCGAGCGACCCGCATACTCTACCTGCCTTTTCCCGGGGCCCTCCCCCTGCATCAGAGCCGCTCCAGGACAGCATCTACTACTGTCCGTCCTGAGCGTAAACGGTAACGATACGTCAGCTTTACGTAGTACCGGTGCTGATGTGAGCAACAGTTTTATGCGGTCGAAGGCGTCTTGCTGTACCGAGGTCCACATCCATTTGCTCCTTTTAAGGAGAATTGTTAAAGGTCTGGCAACATCGGCGTAATTGGGGATAATGCGCCGGAACCAACTAGACGTCTGCAAAAATGTCTTTACCTCTTTAACACTCTTCGGGGGTGCCATAACAGCGATCGCAGCAATTTTCTCCTGCTGCGCATCGATATTAAAATGTCGAGTAATATACTCCATAGGACCTACCTTGGCAAAACGATTTGCTCTCTGCACTGGGAAGGTGTTCAGCTGCATCCTCTGGTTTGAGGTCGATTGGCTTCTCTCACCATCCTTGAGGGGCAAACCAGCTACATCCATCTTCATCAGGTCCGTTCTGCTTGGTGTAGATACTTGAAAGTTGGCGACAAACGGATACCTACGGTTGGGCTTGTCGTTAAAGCACCAGCTACTCTGCGGTAAGTCCAGCAGGATACAAGCTCTGGTGATAAAGTCACGACCTAGCAGCGTCCTCGTCTGCGCGTCTGGCAACACCATGAACGTGGTAGGTATAGCACGGCCTTGCAGCATGACGTCGGTGTCACACTCAAGCGTGTTACGCAGCTGCTGCGACCCATCAGCCAAGACTATGGTACGTAGACATTTCCTAAATTCTACGCCGGCGGCAACCAATACGTCGTATAAAGTGGGCCCCGCGATAGAATTGGTGGCCCCTGTGTCTAGAATCGCAACTCCGTTACGTTTCGCGATCTGAATTCCCACTACCGGCCGGGGATCAATCTCGTCGGCGATTTGTAAGGTATGGAAGAGGGATGAATTCGCACCAGACCCGCCTTTACAATTGTCGCATTTCGATCGTACCACCCCAGGCTGACCACATCCGTAGCAACTAATTTCAGGCCTACTGCCCGACTCGTGCGAGTTATTTCGGCCTGATTTTCGTCGACATTCGTCAATTGTGTGACCGAATGATTTGCAATAGAGACACTTTGGTCTCACACGCTTTTGCCCCTTATCTAAACTATTTTTCCTACACGAGGACTCCACTACGGCGGGCGTAGGGTTAACACTCGGAACCGTGATCGAACGGGCATGTTTGTCGAAGGGGTTAACAGGGCTTGTGTTAGAAATAGTATGCTCACTCACCTCCACCAACGACTCCTCTACCAACCTGACCTTAGCGATTAGTTGTTCCAGCCCGTCTACGGCGTCACGAGGCACTCGTTTTCTTATTCTACGGTCTAACAATCCATACACGATGTCTAACTTCATTTCCTCCGGCACTACGTACGGTAATTTACACATCAACGCGCGTATTCTACACACAAACACGTCGGCTCTTTCGTTAGACTGTTCAGTAGACAAAATGTCGCGAAAGATCTTATAACCGGGTCGCGGCGCGCCGAACATTCCTCGAAGTCGCTGCAACGCGTCGGTCCACGAGGCGACGGATGGCTTCGCGCCCTGCCACCAGACGGCGGCGTCGCCCACTAGCAGCATGGGCAGCCCTCGCAGCGCGTGCTCCTCGCTCACGCCGGTGCACTCGCGGAACACTTCGACGGCGTCTATGAACGCCTCGAGCTCGTCCGTGTCTTGCGATCTTCCGTCGAAACGCGCCGTACATTTCGCGAAGTTACCCGACGGCTGCGTGGCACTCGGCGTGGCGGCTCGTAGTGATGCCGGGTTGGGGTTGTTGGTTGCCAGGATACTCTCTATGAGCGCGCGGTTCATTTCCGCTTGACTCCTGGTGATGTTGGAGACCAATGTCTGGAGCATCTCTTCCGACATGGTGATGCTCGGCGATGATGTCGTCTGGTTAACTTCGACCTCTGCGTCGCTGTCCGATCCTTCATCTCTTCCGGTTTTACGTTTCGGCGGCATGTTGACGGGATAGAAAACCCCTCACGCTCGAACTGCCCGGGTGATGACTGCGGATGGTGATGTTGCAACTCCAGAACGACACGTGGTGAGTCGGCGACGCGCGCGTAGTTATAGGTATTCGCCCGCGCGACACGTTTTCGTGGTTTTGGGCGATTCGCACTGAATTTATCGTAACGACTCGGTATTATATGTTGCACGAGGTCGTTTCCTGCGATAATTGATGCACCTCTTCTTCTGATTACACTGATTTTCGTAGATTGAACTTCTCGGTGCTTCGCTTACCGTGCCCCGCAAGTTGGGCGTCACTTTAACTAATGGTTCAGTGGAAAATCTCAGGGCGTGTGGGTAAATAAGGTTCAAGGCACGGTATTAAGCGTAAGAACGTTATATTAGATAATCACTGGTAATACAGTAAAATAACAAGGAGAGGGATTGTGCGTTAGATAGCGCGCGCGATCGTGGCCATAGGCGGACTGGCGATCGGGTCTCTTAAATCCCGCGGCGCAAGAGCTTGGCGCTCGCCCATTGGTTAGCGCAGAGGCGAGTGAGCTGAGCCCGAACATTACCATATAAGGCGCGTAGGTCACGGCTCCGAGTATTGGTGTTTTAAGTCGCGCTACACATGTATTATTATTTTAATTTCTTAAAAATGACATTTTTTAATGCAAATTTAATGTTTCCGCCTCGATTTTTTTAAGGTAGTGCGTAATTTAATTTTGCTCCCCCAAACTTTATATTTTTCTTATCAAAAATTGTCCTAACTTTATGTAAGTGAATGTTGTGCTTAGGCTACGTTTATGGATGATTTTGTTTATTGTGAACATTATTTGTGAGTGTATATCATTGTTAGGAATTTTGTGGATTAGTATACATGTATAATAGTGGTAGGTTTGAGACAAATTCATAATTTTTGTTTCGCGTTATATTTTATTGGTAGAAATTTAGTAATCATAATGAAATAATACTTTGATTTATTTATTTTGTGTAATTTGTTCTCTTCCATAGTTGGAGACAAGAATCGTTAGCCTTTGTTTATTTAAAGCAATTCATAATTTTGTTTTAGGACTTCCGCAAATACCATATCAGATTTAGAGCAAGAAAAAGCATTATTTATACTCTATACACTCAATTAATACTGCTTTACCTCACATGTATTTATCAATTCCAGTATGAATACCGTGGCCCCGGCTCGGAGAGCGATAAGGCGTCTAAGAACAAGAAGAAGCGGAAGAAAGACAAGCAGTCGGACGACGAGAGCGAGAAGACGCCGCTGATACAGCCGCAGCCGAAGGCCGAGGAGGCCGAACAAAAGGCCGACGCCGAGCCGGAGGCCGACGGCGCCGACCAGGACGGCGGGGATGCCAAGTGAGTAGCAGTTGACGTGAATAATCGGCTTAGGATAGTGCACACTTAGGTTGTATAGGAGCCGACGGCCGAGGAGGCCAAGCCGGAGGCCGACTGCGCCGACCAAGTAAATCGTAGCTGATATCAACAGGCAGAGAACTGAAAATTCTGAAAGCAATTCTTTCAGAACTTTCAGTAGTGGTACGACAAAAATCGTATTTACGCCATTCGGCGGTAGTGGCGATTACGATTAATTGACACCAACGATCGTAAGGCTAAACGTTTGGACATATTTTGTTATGCGTCCTAAATAAATAAAATAAATAATACATTTATTTTATATACTTTGTTATGCATTTTGTCCTAAAGAGATTGCCTCTTTTTGGTGTCAATTAATCGTAATTGCTACTAGCAGAACAATACGGCGGAGATAAGTAGGTTAAGTCCGCCACTTACAGCCCATATCCACTTACTGACTATGGTGACATAATTCTGTGTCACACCGTCATCATATAGTCAATTTTATGTCTTCAAAAAAGCATCAGTTGGTGTAATAGGGATGATGAATTCTATTTAGTCCGTTAGTTAAATTATACAAAAATACAAGACACATATTTTTCGCTTTATCAAATTAACAAAAAATCATAAAGGTAAAGAGCATCAAAGTTTTGGAGTGGGGGCTTGCGACGTCACTATTTAGTAAAGATTGTACAAAAGTGTGACGTCACGCGCAACTTGAATGCATTGTATCTTCGTCAATGTTTGTTTGACAAATAAATAAAAAAATACGGGTTTAATTTTTTTTTTTATATTCTAACATGGCGGAGTAAACAGAATTTCTTAGTCACCTTGCTTATTTAGACGTGGTTTCTTTGTGTTATTGAACGGTTCGTTTAGAATCGTCTACACATTTAAAGGGGCCACTTAAAAAAGTCAGTCATTAAATGTGACAAGACCGACTTATACTTACTTAAACCAATATTTAATTTTCCTAAACCCTATTTGTGAGATGACCCTCTAACCAAAAACCGTGTGTTACAGAGAGGACACGCCCCTCACCAGCGGCGACAAGCACTCCGAGTCGGAGTCCGAGAACAGCCAGCGCTCGTCCACCGACCGCGACTTCGAGATGGTGGAGCCCGCCGACCTGGAGCCCGACGACGCGCCGCCGCGCCGCGCCTAGGCGCCGGCCTGCCCTGCCGGCTGCCTATACGCCTATACCGCTCTACAAGCTTACCAACCGTATTACTGTTTTACATAGTCTAGACCGTATTGGGGCATCATACTACTAGATAGTATTATATAGCGTCTGTTCATAGATTCTAGTAAACAAATATAAATCTGTGAATGTGTATCGATGAATGTTTAACGAGAACAGAAGAGATAGGTTTGTATAGCCAATGGAAATTTATTATACGAAATGTCTTGGGATTATTTATAAGTCGGATGTTCCGTATACCAAACTCTTTGTATACTACAGTGTGATATACAAGTGTTAATACTTGGGTATTAGACTACTCCAGTGTTAAGAGATGTAATACCATTACTGCAGCTTGAGTTTTGTGTACTAGTCTATGAATGGCAGCTGATATTTATATACATTTAAGCCTATTGAGGTTGCGTATACTACTTTGTATAATAATAGTGCCGTATACGAACCGGTATAAAACAGCGTCTATACTATGATCCCGTATACGAATTTGAGCTGTGTGTTGTATGGGATACGGTTCAGTATAGCTTGTTAGGTGGTATAGCGTGATGTCCCGTATACAAGTCTAGGCTGTATTGTGGCAGCGCTGAGGTCTAGTATACTTTGATAAACGCTTGAAATGCAAAATCGTGCACAAATGGTTCGTTGGTAGAAGGCGGTTTTGTAAATTATCAGCTGTTAATGAATGAAGTAAGACTATTTCGCTATTATGTGTGTAAGATAACGTCGTTATTATTTATATTAATGCACGTTATTTGACGAGCTATATTAATTAATCAAGGTAACAGTTCCGTGCCAAGACATTTTTCAATCTTACATCATTAACACAATTAAGTTAATGTCTTACTTTGCTGATTTTCCTTACAAGCTATGACAATAATTAAATAAAATTTCATTCAGACATTTATAGGATTTTTTTACGGATAATGTCCAATCTTCCGACTTGAAAATGTCGGTATATAATGTACAAGAATGTACCTTATAAAATTTATTATATGATAAATCTAGACGCGTGACAAAATTAAATTACAGTTACTTGGTATTTCTACAAATATCATGCGTTGCATTTATTTATTTATAGCATATTCAATACGATGTTGTATTTGATATATTTTGGATTGATGTTAAACATTTGTTCGAAAGTATACTAGACTCCAACGCGGTGTGAATTGAGACTGTAGATCGGGTACGACAAATTCGAAGTATTTCTGAATCATGGGTATTGATGTTTTCTCCGGTGTCGAATTCAGCAGGTCTACCTATATTCATAGTTAATGTAACGGTTAGTGATGCGCTGTTCATCTCTCGATAATCTCGTTAATAATACAAGTATAAATCGACGTTTTCAGCTTACGTAGATTGCACACTCGCGACTTAGTCGTGCGACTGAAAGTTTTGCGATATGTCGCAAATTTTAATCGTAATTTTAGGCCTACTTTTGCCATTTGTTTTGAATCTGATGACGCATAAATTTATTTATAATTAATCTTACTTTTAAATTCTTTATATTTATCCTTGATTTATTTTTTGTAAAAATCTTTCTTCGTGTCGTATCTATGTTTTATTTTCGTTTATTTAGCTAATCATAGCTATAAAATGAGTTCCTATTTTCAGAATTTTAGGTTTATGCCGGTCTTTTCACGACCGGTGACTCAGTGAAATACGAGTATTGATATTCTTGTTTTATTCGCTCGACTAAGTGGCAAGTGTGTAAACCCAGCCATTAATACTAAAACCCGTCGCACACAACACAGATAGCTTGTAAAGTTCTGTCGTTGTTGCCTACGGCGGTCTTACCATAGAGCCTATTAGACGCATACCTATTGATTCTTTATAGAAATATGAGTTCATAAGTCTATGAAAGGGGAGAGATACGACCCTGGATTACTTTCTGAGGCGCTGACCAATACGAGCATGTTTTTTCTATTTATATTAAAAATACTTGTGTATTTTAATTTATGTTACTTTTTATTCTAAAAATAGCACTTATATCAATGAGACAAAGTTGAAAATAGATCGTGTTGTGTTATATTCAGTGGCCGCATATTTGTGCCTTTTCATAAACTTATGATTTTAGACAAATTAATTTTGCTGTATGCAATTGTTATTTGCATATATTATATTCGTTTGTTATGTCCAGCAGTTTTGTGATTGTTTTGGTGCTGATTGTGAATCTGTGGGCGCGGGTGGTTGGATCAGGCAATGAAACAACATTTTGAGCCGAAATATTTTTTTTTATAATATTATATTTTATGTTGGCCTCGAATGTACGGAATAGCGCCGCCCCCGCCACAAGATGTGTAGAAAAATAATAATGTGCGTTGTTATTATTTTTATATTTATCATTTTGTACAGGTCTAATGAGAATTATGAATTGAATATTGGAAAAATCATGTTTTGTTACCAAAGGAAAATCAAATATTAGTTTGAATAAAGGAAAATTTTTAATGAATTTTGAGATGTTGATATTTATCGTTAGACCTCTCAGATTCACAGATATTGTTTATTTTGGAGTTATGTGCATTTTTTCACATGCATACATATCTGTGTGATGTAAATACGTACTCGTGTCAGATCTAATTGGTGTTAATAATGACGAAACGTATTGGTGTTAATCAATGGTAATCCAATAAAACGATACTCTTTTTAGAGCTTTTTATTCTTAACATCCTTATGTAAAACTATAAAGGTACTTTATTAACATGTAAAATCTTCTTAGCAAAAAATACATGCAATGCAAATATTGCTGAATATCTAATCTTTTGCCACCGAACAATAATAATTATTCCGAAGTCATTAAAGTTAAGCAATAATCAGTGGTCTATAAATGTAAGTACATAATGTACTTATACTTACAAAATACTTCCAAATAACCACACGGGTTTTACGATTAATTCTTAAATCAAATTAATCAAAAAAAAGTAATACGTAGGTACATATTTTTATGTGTATTATTAATTAAATGATCATTGCTACAAATCTTGTAAGTAGTAGAAGATCTGAACTTAAGTCGACCTTCACCGAACTTGAACTGAAAATGATTTTTAATTAAATGTTGCCTTCGCACATACAATCAGTTGCATTGAGCCAAATCGAATTTACCTACGTATCTTGTTCTTAAAAAATATAGGGTTGGAGTCAAAACTATTGTTCACTGTTTTCTTTTCCGCCGTACTTCTTCATAAAAATACGACTTATACTTTGTCAGGATAAATTTTTCTTATTATTTTGACGTTGCAACATATAATTAAAAATAGACAGTCCAGGTTTTTTTAGACAACCCATTTTTAATATTTTTTCTAATATATGTACTAAATTTATTATAAAATGAATTATTCATTCTATGATCAGCTCGGTGAAGGTTTTAGATCTTAGACTAAAGTTGCTATACAGGACGGTACTGAGATGCGAAAGCACTTTGAATGAACCAGTCCAGGTGTTAAAATATTCTCATCAGTTGTTTTTCTCCCTACACAGCTCTGGTAGACTGAATGTGTTAATATTTGCTTAAACCTTATTATTTATGACTGTATAAAGTTATGTTTAATTTCGTCCCTTAGTGTGGTACAGGATACTACAGGTTCCCACGCTTCGCTTGTTCGTGCTCTATAGATTCGAAAAGGGTTTTGAAGTTGCCCGCACCGAAGCCCTGGAAAAGCCACTCAAAAATAACTGCGCCGTAAACACACACACAGCATCCCTAAAGTATACCTACCTATGTTAGTTATTGTAATAGACACTTAACATTACACTTGCATTATCTTTAAACTACGATTAAAGTCAAATTAACGAAACATGTCATGTAAAAAATGTATGCCAAGAATATATAGGTAAAAACAAAAATCTTTGATTTTGAGGAAAATGTGGTCTATCGAAATTATATCGATATTTGACTATGGTGTAAGTAATCCTACTATCCTACTAATATTATAAATGCGTAAGTTTGGATGTTTATTACTCTTTTACGCAAAAACTACTGGATTTTAATGAAACTTAAGAATATTAAAGCTCATACACTCGAATAACATAGGCTATGTTTTATCGATGTACCTCGCGAGCGAGGCCGCGGGCAGAAGCTAGTATACAATTAATTTAACTGCAGTAGGTACCATTCTCGTGATAAAATACTTACATTGAAATTTCTCCTCTGTATCACTTCCAGGAACAGAGTAGGGCGATCCTGAGTGTTCTTCGTGAAGATCTGTAGGAGATACCCATTGTCGTCGTAGTCTATGAGGATGTTGAGCTTCTCTAGAATGTCTATGCTCTCCGCCACGCGGACTTTGCTGTGTTTCAGCTGTTCCCTGATGATGGTGTAGTATACTGGCGGAATAGTGAGGAACTCGACTCCGCGCGCTCTGAGGTTTTCCACCTGGGAATAATATAATAAAGTTATCGTCACTATCCAACTGGAATCATTTTACACTTGGGGACGATATAGTAGAGGAATATGCTGAGTGCTGAGGGGCGTGTTTTGGGAGAGGCCTATGTCCAGCAGTGGATGAAGATAGGCTGATGATGATAACACAATAGGTGACCATATTACTTGAACCCAAAATCTAAGTATCTAGAAACATCGGTTGCGTTTTGACATTAAAAAGTATCTCAATTGACCTGCTAGGCAACATCCCTATTTTTGGGTAAATACCCTTCATCTAGAAGTAGAAGGTCTAAACTGACAAACTCGGCGGTTAACTATCCAAACATCAGTTTAGACCTTCATACCTTAGATGCATGCGTTCTATCACAGAGTAATAATATACTACGTACAAGTTCTATCTATAACAGGAGCGTATTTATTCTAAGGCCATGGCCCGGGGCGGCAACAAAAGCGTGGGTCGTGCGGGTTGCAATTTTTGATGTCAAATACCTTTTATCTAAGTTATAAGGCGTCTTATTTTATTATCCCAGGGTGCTCAAATTCTGTTGCCAAATTTTCTAGCCTCCTTTAAGTTCTATAGTGGAATGTTAACTCACAGCAGTAATAATGTCTTCAGTGTTGATAGCGATGTGCTGCACTCCCGCCCCACCGTGGTATTCCACGTACTCTTGGATCTGGCTCTTCTTCTTGCCCACAGCTGGCTCATTAATAGGAAGCTTAACATTCTCCTCCCAGTTGGCCATCACCACAGACCTTAACGCTGAGTACTCCGTGAAAATTTGCTTGTCGTCTACAGACCAAAACCTGAAATGTTAACAAGCTTATAGGCCAAGCCAGGGCACAGATTTTGTCAATAATGTCCTTCCGGGTGATAACTTGCAAAATGTTTCAAAAATTGTATATCATGATGTATGCTTAAAAAAATGGGATGTTGACACCATTTATATTTAATTTTGAAATATCATTTCTGAAAAAGAAAGATAGTATCGTAGTATGCTGTTAAGCCTATTGATTTTCAATCATATTGAGTCTAAGATTTTTAATTTTACAAAAACTGCTTAATATTAAGTCAGTTGACTATACAAACTAGTGACGTCACACGTTGACAAGCCAATACAAAATCTATGAAGTGATTTCGTTTTGACAGCTCTTAAAAAGTATCTCAATTGACTAGCCAGTCAAAATCCCTATTTTATAGATATCATTAAGTTTCGTGTACGTCAGCTGCGGTTCGAGGAGACAGTTGAACACGCACGATGAAAAAGGCATTTGATCACTTCCTCCCGATCAAAAACTAAACAAATGACTTATACCTAAGTAATCTAAATAAGTATTGAGCTAAGCTTAATATCTTAATAGATACAACTCTTTGACGCGTCTTACAAGTTGTTAAATAAAGAAGAATATAATATTGTTACCTGTGGAACTGCAAGCATTTTTCATACCACGAAGCGGCTGTTTCCATCTCATTGTCCGGCTGGTTGGCTACCACATGGTCAATGAAATTTATCTCAATCTTTGGCCTGCAAAGATATAATTAGCTTCATTTCAAAATAATTAGGTTACACATAAACAACTTACAGCTTGAATAAAGCAAACGAACGAAGATATTTTGTTCAACAACACAACAACTACCTTCCGAAACAGAGGAATTTGAATTATCGCTATTTTGATCATCCGACTTCACTTTTCAATCGGATTTTGCACACAGTTACTGCTTGAATCAGCTTTATTAGCTCTGTAAATGATATGTTTTACTTACAAGTATTTGACAATTGGATCTTCTTTTAGGGATTGGTATCCAGGTAGGAAAGAGCCGCTGTATTTCGTTCTGTCGACTAACGTGTGTGTGTTATCGCCATACTGTGAACAATACGTACATACAATGCAGATATACTATGAACTAGTACCTAGACTAGGATAATTATCCCCATATGGGCAATCAATTTTGAAAGTTAATTGTCGGATAGAATGCTGCTTATGAAATACCTAAATAAGGTTATTTAAAATCAGTCAACCAATCAGTACCCCATCACGTAGTCCTAACACCCCCTCCCGCCCCTGTAACGCATCGTACCGTCTCCCCCCCCCCCCCCAATTGCGTTACGTAATACTTGAACGCCCCCTAAGCAGCTTAAGTACATGTGGTACAGATATCACAATAAAGAGTGGTATTACAAGTATTAGAATATTTACCTATACTTAAATATTATATAGCCAGATACAGAACAAACCCAAGTATTCATCGCACGAATGTTTGCCCAGAGTGGGGATCGAACCCACAACTCTTGGCTCATAGGACACTTGTGCCATCGAAACAGCCAAATTAGGTACGTACCGTTTTCAAAACAGCCCTCCTCACGACTCCGTGCTCATCGCTTTCCTCCCAAATGTCCCTCACAACGACCGCTCCCTGTTTCCTCGCGTACTCCACAATGAAGTCCAAGTTTTCCACTTGAAAGGCAATGTCCTTCACAAAGTCTCCGTGGAAGGCGACTTCCTTGTTGAACGCGGTTTCCTTAGGTTCGTATTGGGCTTGGAAGACGAATATCATCTGGAAATATGGTTGGCTGTTTATAAATTTTACGAGATTTTTTTTTTTTTTGGTGAAGACTATCGATAATTGTCCGATGGCGGCCTTTACTACCGGGCTGGCGGGGGAGCGGAAAGCTCTCACCCATAAATTTCACGAGAAACTTATGAGTACCTACCTACTTAATGTTGACTGGCTCGATGGCGCATTCGGTAGTGATTCTGCCCCATGCGCCAAGAGTTGTGGGTTCGATCCCCACCCAGGACAAATATTTGTGTGATGAATACTTGTGTTTGTTCTGTGTCTGGGTGTTAATATTCAGTATTTAAGTATATATTTGTAATACCACTGTTGTTTCTGATATCTGTAACACAAGTGCTTAAGCTACTTACCATGGAGTCAGATCAATGTATGTGATGTAGTCTGAATTTATAATTTATTTATTTATTTATAATGTATGTAAGCAACAGACACATTATCCGCAAGATTTTTCCGCGCAAAACTCCTCCTATGCACTCCCCCTTAGGGACACTTTATGATAAATAATAATAATAATAAATATCCGACTACATCACATACATTGATCTGACTCCGAGATAAGTAGCTTAAGCACTTGTGTTACGGATATCAGAAACAACAGTGGTATTACAAATATATACTTATATATTGGATAATAACACCCAGACAGAGAACAAACACAAGTATTCATCACACGAATGTTTGTCCTGGGTGGGAAACGAACCCACAACTCTTTACGCATGGGGCAGGGTCACTACCGAATGCGCCATCGAGCCAGTCAAAACTTTATTTATTACGACTTTAGCGTTTTTCCTAAATTAATATTAAGTCTGTTTTCGGAATAAAAGCTTTTCATTGGGTTCCAACTTATGAGATTTGAATTTAATAATTAGGGCGTAATAAAGGAGAATCAAACGACATTCCGCCACAATCAAAACAACAAGCCGCTAATTAATTGACCAACACCTATTAATAAACATACCGGCTTACCTTATTCATACGAAGCGCGTACGACGCTGTTTTTCGCGATCCGGTCTCTAGACCAGCATATGCCAGAGGCTCAAAGCCGAACCTCGTCACATAGTAACTGGCTGCCTAGAACGGGTTTGGAGAATTAAATAATAAAAAAGAAAAACGAAACACTCAACTAGGTACTTAATATTTAAAAATAACCGCGGAAATATGATTCTATTTGACAATTTTTGACTATTATCTTATTTATACTTATTGAAGAGTCTTAGAGAATTTGACTATTATAAGAGGTTATTCAAGTATTACCTACGTTAAATTATTTAATTTTAAGCCCTTCTATACTCTCTTGTCAGCAAAAGTAAGCAAAGGTATTTTTTTATCTACCCACATGCACAATTGATTTAATAGCCATTTAAAATCCACCACTCCACCCTCACATCGCTAAAAGTCCGCTCCCTCCCCTGAAAGACTGGAATATGATAATATATTATCCAGTTTCGTTACATGTAAGTAGTATCTAGGACCTAAACCCTAGATTCTAGGGTACATATTGTTTGTCATTAAGAGTTGATGCGGTTTCGGCCCTTAAATCTTCTTTTTAACCGACTTCAAAAAAAAGAAGGAGGTTCTCAATTCGACTGATTTTTTTTTTACAGCATTATGTCCTATTCTTAATAGGGGGATGGGAAGAAGTTCAAACAAACGCTGTGTGTGTACCCCAGTACACTAACAGCGCATTTGGGTAGATCTATATAGGACATGATCATCTACCTAGAGTTGTCCTGTGCTTAGACGGGGTCTGCTTAGACCATGATTGGTATTTTATAATATTGTTTGACAAATTATTGTCTATTAAATTTTTTAATCATAAGAAATTAATTACCTGTTTTGCGTTCGACACCCAAAATGTTAGATGGTCAAAAGCCAGAAATCTTCCATTTTCTGGTTTTTTACCTTTGTCTGTGTATGTTGTCTGAAAAAGATATACAAGTATCAATACAATTTATTATAGGTACACTATACTTTTTCTTGAGACATATTTTAAAGAAACACTTCTACTGTACAACCCTAACACTTTCCGAAATAATAAAAACACGACTCTTAAAATGCGTATTACTAAAAATATGTTAAATATTTTTTATGTAAAATATTTTATCGAGGTAATAAGGGGTATTTCTTTTCTACTATGTCTCGGCCCCAAAGACAATAGGTAAAGTGATATTCTTCATCAAAGTCGGTTAAGTTAAGTAGCCAAAACCTGATTTCATTATATTGTATTGATTTTTATTATATTTTATACAATCCAATACTCGAAGAACTTACCATTCTGTATCTTTCCCCTGGACTAGGTTTTGTTTACAAACACTTAAGCACTTTCTTCGTATACAATTACGACAATATCTAGCATAGAACTGAAAGCAGATCGTGAGAGAACAGTTTTATATTCCAGCCATGAGATAGGTATCCATTATGTCGAACCACGTTATAAACGAGATAGAACAAAGGGCTTGTTCACACTGATATTAAAAAACGTAGTAAGAAAACATTTGCAGGACTAAAATTATTAATTAGATATCTTCACACAATTGTACTTAAAAAGTAGTAATGCATTAACAGTTTCTTTCAATATTTTATTCATAAATACCTGTTTGAACACTACTAAAGTTCCTTTATTTTCAACCGACTTCAAAAAAGGAGGAGGTTCTCAATTCGACCGTATATATTATATATGTACATGTTGGTCTAGGACTTAAAAAGAATATGCCAACTGTGGTTCTTGCCTAGCATGTCGTAAAATGCGACTAACGGTATATCGGGTTTTGGGTATGTGATTATGTAGGCGACGAGCTAGACACTTGTCACTACTTTTTTACAATTTTTCATCTAGCCTAGCCCAGTTTTGTTTTTGGCTGAATGTGGTTAAAGGGGCCTGCTGCCCTTTTGACTCTGCCTACCCCTTTGGGGATTTTGTGCGTGATCCTATGTATGTATAAATATATAAGGTTCTTTGGGTCGAGGCTTTAAAGTATATTAATAGCTTAAACTACCGCTATATTTAAGACAACAGAGTTCAAAACGGTAAATTAGCTGTCGCTTGAATGTAGGTAATAGTAAACTCACTAAATTATAATGAAATGTAGGTATACTGACGAAAGACTAAATACCAGCTTTCGTTAGGTTTTATCCGAATACCAACGCTGCATTGGCTCTTAGGTCATTGCGGGTTAAGCTAAGATCGTGACCTTTTTTTTTTAAAAAAAACAAAAGAAATTAATAAAATATCTGTGTATTATGTGGTGGTATATTTGTTTTTCGTGTCACTGTAAAGCTGCCTTTATATTATGGCGCGATAATAGTACGCAGGAGTCGAGCCCCCGCACAGAAGTGTTACACTAAGTTAATTTCGGCCAAAAACAAAAATTATTTTTAAAATTTTCCAACTATCTATCACATGTTGGTCTGGGACTTGAAAATAATGTGCCAATTGTGTTACTTGCCTAGCATGTTATAAAAGGCGACTAATGGTATATCGGGTTGGGTATGTGATTGTGTAGGCGACAAGCTAGCCACTTGTCACTACTTTTTCACAATTGTCCATCTAACCCAGCTTATTCTGATTTGGCTGAAAGTGGTTAAAGGGGCTAGCTGTCCCTCACCCCTTCAGGGATTATAAATAAGCGTGATGTTAATTTTTATTTATTAAAATGTTGTCTAAGTTTCATCAATCATCATAAAGCCATTTTTTTTCGGATTCCAACAAAACGTTAAGTCTTTGTTTTTTTAATATTATTTATAATTACATATAAGCATTAATACTCTCCTGCCTTATAATTACAAAAAAAAAACATAAAATCGTTTTAGTAAAATTAACCTGCTTGTTATTTCCTTTTCCACTTCGTTTTCATGTAATTTTAAATATTTATACATAATTTCGACGAAGTTGATTAGATATCAAAGTTTGTTGTTTAACAGAGTATTTAGGATTTTTCATACGATTTAAAACACATTTTATACTAATTCAATTATTTTTACGCATAAAGCAACAATGCGGTATGCCATCGCTTCTAACTAACCTTCGAATAGATATACATATATAAATAACTAGTTTTTGTCCAGGCACTCGCTCGACGGACCACAGTGGTCAACTTGTGATAAACAAAATGCAAATGTACCAAACTGGAATCGAACGAGACGAGCACAGAGGCGGGGTGGCGTGGCGTCACTCTACGCCACTGACCTATAATCGTACTAATAAAGTACATAGAGGTTTTCCTGTAAGTACTAAAGGATTTAGCATTTTAAAAACCTTGTAGACTACAATCCTCTAATATTATAAATGCGAAAGTTTGTGAGAATGTATGGATGTTTGTTACTCTTTCACGCAAAAACTACTGCATGGATTTTAATGAAACTTTACAATAATATAGCTTATAAACCCGAATAACATATAGGCTTTGTTTTATCGATGTACCACGCGAGCGAAGCCGCGGGCAGAAGCTAGTATTCAATATGACCGTACTATATTAAAATGAATGATTTCAAAGATACATATATGATAATTTTGTGTAAATATATAGATATTTTATTTATCAGGGTTAAATATTCATTACTAAATATTATGTTATTTGAAAGCTTTTGAAAAACTGAGAGTGCTACATATTTGGCCTAATCTAATGGCAAAATTAAAGTGGAGTTAGGAAATAACATTTTTACATAGTATAAAACAAAGTCGCCGCTTCTGTCTGTTCGTTTAGATCTTTTAATTTTAAAATACGCAAGGGATGTTGATGCGGTTTTCATCAATGGATAAAATGATTCAAGAGGAAGGTTTATACGTATAGTTACATATTGTTTTATGCTCACCGTGCGAAGCCGGGGCGGGTCGCTAGTTAGGTTATTATATTAGACTGCCTCTTTATTATGTGTGTTATTTGTACAGTTCATTGTAGAAAACGGTATTGTCTAAACACACGATAAAAACATCATGAGATATTAAACTGCAACTTATAGCGTCTAACTTTACAATTAAATAGGGGCGATTCTTCAAGTCTTAATGGATCTTCCTATCCGGGATCACTACAACAGGAAAAATACTTGTGTTAAAGTTGACGAGCATGCACCTGCACTCATTCCTCTGGCTTTTTTGTACTTAATCACACACAGTGTTTTACCATAATGTGATGTTTTATATCCGCTAGAATATATTTTCCATGTTTATTAAACAATTTTCCCAAGTTTTGTTCTAAGCAGGACTTATGTTCGCTAGATCATCTCCACTAGAGTAAACGCGCAGTATAAATTTTCTCTGTCATACACGACAGCTCTACCCCACGTTAGTACGGAGCGAGGTCCGGCCCCGGCCGGTTGCCTATTTAACATATCAAACTTAATTATTTCAAAATGTTGTGCAATACGAACGGACACCTAGAATTTTCCATGGTTTACAGATAAATGTTTTTGTTTTCGATGCATGTGCAACGCATATGATTACAACCAGTCAATAAGCCAAACAGAGCTTGTTAAAACTCATAAATACATTCTGACAAACAACATTCTACATACAGGGTTTTTATTTTGTTTACATACGCCCGTAATCCCCGAAGGGGTAGGCAGAATCCAAGGAGCGATAAGCTCCTTAAACCATATTCAACCAAAAATTGAGTCTGGGTAGATGGAAAATTGTGAGAAAAGCCGTGACAAGGGGCTAGCTCGTCGCCTACATTGTCACAAATCTAGAACTCCTTACACTATTAGTGCCTTCTACGACATGCTAGGTAAGAAACACAGTTGGTTCATAATTTTTGAGTCCCAGACCAACATGAGACCAACTTTTTTCGGTTAGTTGCAAAAAAATCCCTTTTCTTGTATTATTTTTGTAAACTTTCCTTTTTCTCATAAACTTTTCTATTTTAGAAGCAGATGCTTTTCATTAAGTTTGTTTTTGCTAATTACAATCATTCCAGAACTCGGCAACGTACATGGAAAATTATTTAAAATAAACTTGACATGTGATGCAAATTTTGAATTCATTGATTTAATACCTTCGACAACATTATTCATGGAAATAATATTAAATAGGTGACATTTTATAGAAATGGTAGGTCCTTTAAATCCCAGATATTTACTAAATTTATAATAATCAATTTTGAATTAAAGAAAATGCTAGATTAATTGTAAATATTTAAGACGAGTTAATATAACATTCAATACGCAAATTAGATAGTATAAGTAATTTAATACCGAATGTATTTTAGGTGTTCAAGGGCACTTTGTATCGAGGAATACGAGTAGCTATTGCGAGAAGTCTAAACTTTAAAAAACAAATGCTGTAAAGACATGATATCAATTAATTAATTTTACTTGTTAATCTCAAGTCAGGTTGTTTATTTATTTTTTCACACCTATTCCCTAGTTTCAAACTAACCTTGTCCTATGGATACGAAACTACGGTTTCGTAGCCAAGGACTATGACCACTCGACCAACGGGCCTGTCAAAACGGGGGCAATGCTATTTAATTACCATTCTATTGAAATTAAACGACACAAGTATCTTGCAACAACTTCCCATCCGCTATAAATATAAGATCGTATTGATATAAATTCTTATCTGTATATCTAAACTAGATGCGTTGATACACAGCATTTACAACTCTATTTCCTTTAATAGCGTTAACTAGTAGCTCTATAAAACATTTAGCGGTAATTGTTTGCATGTCTGTATGTTTGTCAAAGATAATTCCAAACAACAGCGGAAAATTACTCATACTATGTAGAGAGTTACTCTACTTTAAAGTAGAATAAGCTTTTCTATTTCGGAAATTACAAAATGATATATAGGTAACATGCCGTAATCATATCATAACATTAGAACCAAAAAACCCGAAGGGGTATGCAGAGTCAAAGGGGCAGCAGGCCCTTTTAACCACATTCAGTCAAAAATAAAACTGGCCTGGTTTACAGGGAAAATTGTGAAAAAGTAGTGACAAGTGTCTAGCTTGTCGCCTACACAATCACATACCCAAAACCCGATGTACCATTAGTCGCCTTGTACGACATGCTAGTTGGCCCATTATTTTTAAAGTCCCAGACAAAAATGGGCTGGCTTAGATGGAAAATTGTGAAAAGTAGTCAGTACATTACTCGTATAATAATTTAAAAACAAAAACAGAATATCCAACTACCTCAAAATTAAAAAGCCTTTCAAATAAGACTCATGCTTACAGTAACACATCTCCAAACAAGTAGAGCTGCGAGGCGTAGCGAGTCTTAATAAAATAAACTAATCCAATGACATTGTAATCGATATCTGCAATTTATGATTTTGAATTATTTTTTAATGTTTTCAGCATTCCTTTAGATCTGTTATTAAGATAATTATTGAGTATAAAATAACATTTTGTAAACGCCTTGTTTAGTTTTCTGTTTAATTTTTATGCAGTGGCACGTGAAAAAGTGAAGTGGCTGCGTTTAATTTCGGTAATAGGTAAGAAAGAAAGAAAGAAAGAAACATTTATTGATAAGGTAGGTTTATTTTTTTACGCTAGTTGATAGGACTGTAAAATAATGTACAAATTGTGTTTTCCCCCTAGAATATCTTGAAACGTTACTGATGGGTTTGTGTTTGTACAGGCGACGAGCTACTCTTTCACAATGTTCTATGTTACTCAATTCAATAGGGGAGCGGACTAAAAAAATCTATTATTTAGTTCGTCACATTATAAAAAAATATTTAACACGATTTTTTTTATTTATTTGTCAAACAAACACTGGCGAAGATACAGCGGATTCAAATGAGGGTTTTCAAAAATACAAAAACCGCCAGATGGCACGAGGGAGTCTCGTGGTCTTATCACTGTCACTATTGGCTCCTTGTTGATAGCGTGTCAGTTTGGTCTGACAACTAACCAATGAGGAGGGTGACAAGACCATAAGTCACAGTTACGCCATATTTTGGATGTTTTAATTCATAAAACCCTCATTGCGCGTGACGTCACACGTAGGCACAATTTTTACAAGTGACGTCGCAAGCCCCCATTCCAAAACTTTGATGCTCTTTTGTAATTTTTTGTTATCTTGATAAAGCAAAAAATATATCGTCTTGTATTTTTGTATAATTTATCTGATGAATTAAATAGAATGATAGTTTTTTGACCCAGTATTGTCTCCTATTATATTTGTGACTATAAGTGGCTAAAAGAGTTTATTGGTCCTTGGATTCGTCTTAGGTACCTTATTCGGGGCGTATTACCTATTTAAATGCGCATTTATGTCGCAGGCAATTTGTATGATTCCGCATTTTACAAACGGCGTCATCCGTTTAAAAACGCTTGCTGTTTTGTAATATGCCGAAAATTGGCGACTCATTCAATCAGTTGTTATAATTTCGACATTGGTTGTTCTTCTTCGGTTCTGGCCGTAGGGTCGCAGTTGTACCTAACACTCCTCCTCGCTTCGCTCGTCGTCGTACCTATTATTTTAACTACCACCTAACCTGACCTAAACTAAATACTTGCGGCATACTATATAATGACCTATACTATATTTGACAAGCTCGATGGCGCATTCGGTAGTGACCCTGCCCCATGCGCCAAGAGTTGTGGGTTCGATCCCCACCCAGGACAAATATTCGTATGATGAATACTTGTGTTTGTTCTGTGTCTGGGTGTTAATATCTAATATTTAAGTTTTTATTTGTAATACCACTGTTGTTTCTGATATCCGTAACACAAGTGCTTTTAAGCTACTTACCTCGGGGTCAGATCAATGTATGTGATGTAGTCTGATATATATAAAAAAAAATACCGCAATATACATTTAGCCTTCGGCATATTACAAAACAGCGAGCGTTTTTAAACGAACGACGCCGTTTGTAAAATGCCAAATCATACAAATTGCCTGCGACATTTATACCACATGTTCTAGAAAACCTAGAAATAAAATATATATTTGTTCTATATCAATATATATCTAACTAAGTAAGTATTTATTTCAATCGATCGCGTTCTGAATACTAACGAATGGCTGGTCTGCAGAATTATCTGGTTCACTATTAGTATGAAAATCACGTACGTTACTGCACTGCTATAGTATTGTTATCCTTGACTTATTTTAATACTCGATAGCTAAATATAATTAAAGTAATATCCATAAATAAAGGGTGACCGATAGAAATATTTGGATTTTTATCTTCATTTTATACTTAATATTATAATCTTTGAATATATTCAATCACCCCGTAGGTGACTGAAGTAATTATTTGTAATTATAAATCCATAGGGATGATGACTGCATTAAAAAAAACTAAAATTCTATTTAGTCCGTCAGTTAAATTATACAAAAATACTAGACACATATTTTTCGCTTTATCAAATGAACAAAAATTCACAAGATAAAGAGCATCAAAGTTTTGGAGTGGGGCCTTGTGGTAGCACTATTTTGTAAAATTTGTACGAAAACGACGTCACACGCAACTTGAATGCATGGTATCTTCGTCAATGTTTGTTTGACAAATACCTAAATAAAAAAATACGTGTTCAATATTTTTTTATAATCTAACTGACAGGCTAACCAGAATTTTTAAGTCATCTAGGTTATTAAACCGATTCAATTACTTAGCTACTGAAGTTAGTCAAAGAGCCCGATGAAGATATCTTATTCTTACCAGATATCTATACTTATAATAAATCTGTAGGGAGATCAATTCTGTACATGAAATGTTCAGAATTGATCTCCCTACGTATGTTCCTTATAGAAACAAAAACTACTCGACGGATTTTAACGAAACCTGGTACAATTATTCTTCATACTCCTGGGCAGGTTATAATATACTTTTCATCACGCTACAGTCAATAGGAGCAGAGTAGTGAAGGGAAATGTTGGGAAAACGGGAGAAGTTACTCCATTTTTTAAGCTTCCGTCGCGTGTGCAGCCTTAATGGTTAAAGTTACATAGAAATCATGTATGACGGAAATAGTCTTTATAAAATTAACCATAAACGCGGGTGACACCGCTGGCACAGCTAGTTGGTTAATATTAGCTCGATGGTAAAGGTGAAATTTTAATGGACGGATCTTACTTATAAGGTTTAAATTTCAAGTGACTAAGAATAAGTGTTACATTATTAGAAGGATTCCCTCTAAATACTGTCGTAACTAAATACTTTAATGTCTGAATTTACTCGTACATTGAGTCTTTTCGCAGTCCGATTTAATCATAGTCCTAGGAAACTAAGGTACCTACTTAGATTATAAGTAATTGAACGATAGAAGATTTACAATTAGTTGTATTTTTTGACTTATGTACTACATATTACAGTGTAATTGTATATTGTGATTTAATATTTAGTTTAATCGTAACTTTAACGGAAGCTTTTTTAGTTATTCGATGGTTAAATAATACGATTACATATGTATCGTAATGCGGTATTATCCTCAATTTTTTTTTTTAATTTAGCGCTTTACGTCACTTGGACGGTATAATTTTACGCACCTAGTGAGGTCACGCGGTACTTTAACGCTCTGTATCTTTATAATTTTTTAGGTTGTTGAACAAAAGAAAAAATACTTTATCAATATATTTTTTGTAATCTCAATGTAATATAATATATAAAATTATTTTGAGGAAAATAGCCTATTGGACATAAGTAGAGTATTAGGGTACGGTGCATTCTAGAATCTTGAGTTATGTTATGGACCAGAAAAAAATTGGAGAGCTCTTAGACTATATAAATAATAATATAAATATGACCGACAACCGCAGATAAGGTTTTACACTTGTTCTGTGCTTTCTGCATAAGTTGCACTCGGATACAAAAAATTTAATTAATAGATTTATTTAAATTTTAATCAAATAATCTTGAAAAATAAGCTTAAATTGAATATTTATTTCTACACGTTGTATTTTAATCTTTTGAATGTATTGTACAAATTGTTTTGAATTTTAAGAGATTTTGAGAACCGATCAACAACTGGGTTTATTTGTAGAATAAATTTATTTGAAATAGAAGATAATCTTGTCAGAATTTACTATCTAATTTAATCAAAACAACTGTAAGTAGGTAGTTATAAAAATGTAAACATAAATATAAGACTAACGTTATTTCTTAATCTAGCAAAATATTCCCCTATATTTTACTTTTTTATTATATAAGTTTTCTTTTCATTTAGAAATATTATATACTTTTTTATTACAGAAAAAATGACTAAGAACAAATCGAATAAGCCTGTTCCGCATGTCGATGGCAAAGTTCTCAACTTTGACCATCTCATATTTTGGGTGGCTAATGCCAAAACGGTAAGTGATCGTGGTTGTACGTAAAAATTTTTATTGAAGGGCGATACAGATATGCTTTCGAAATAGATTTTATCAAATTTCTCGTGATCGTTTCAAGGCTGCCAGCTACTTCGTGACGAGGTTTGGCTTCAAACCGCTTGCCATCCGAGAACCAACGGACACCAGACCTGTGTTGGCTCATGCTGTAAGACTCAATAAGGTAACCACACAATATAATTTATTTACCAATAGAGCTTTTACCGCATTTTTTTTTTAGACATGCTAAATAGTTCGAAATGATTATTCAAGCATTACAATCCCCTGTCTGCTGACGCGACGACACTCATCTTAAAATTAAAAGTAGTAGTAAGTAGAAGGTACTTTCAATTAAGTTAATCATTAAACATTTTTTTTTTCTCTTTAGATAGGTTTTTTTTTTGGCAAGGTGTACTTAATATGTTTAATATTTTTTATATTTCGTTCTTTTAAACGTGTCTGAACGCGATATATTTGCTGTAAGCTAGTGATGTATTATGTGAAGGAGACCATATGAAGGCAATATCATCCAAGGAATAGCACTTTTCTAAGCAATCAAACTTTAGAAGAATCTAAAATTTCTTCATTAACTATGAAAACAGGTGATTACACCCAACCGGTTGATCAAATGTTTATTACTTGTAGCTAAGAACCATTCCAACTGCGTCAGCGTTTAAGCGTTAAACTTCATCTTCGGTTTAATCGGTCCATTTGCTGGTCAGCTCGGATTCAACAGACAGACACACGTCAAACTTAAAACATCGTTTTGCGTTGGGGTTAACAAATCTAATTCACCATTGACGTTTCCAGATAACAATAGTATTCGAGTCGCCGACGTCACCAGGCAGTGCGATCAACGAGGGCCTGACCGCGCATGGAGACTTCGTGAAAGACGTGGCCTTTGAGGTCCACGAACTAGCAGAGCTGGTGCGGCGCGCGCGCAGCGCCGGCGCCGAAGTGCTGCGTGATGTCACTGAGGAGAGAGATGCTGATGGGGCTGTCAGATATGCTGTGTTGAGGACTGTGAGTAGATGAAGCATGAGTTTTCTAAGGTTTTGTCTGTGGTCGGGATCTTGGAAATTAGAATCAGAGGCGAATCTATTATGCGTCTCTGTGGAAAAAACATACATAAATCTACCTATTAAGTTTCGTCCCTGTTCTATGCGAGGTGGATCTACTATACGGGCTTTTTTGGCTATAGCCTTGGGCTCTGAGGAAAGAGGCCTACGATGGAGACTTTACCTATTAAGTAGAAAGGGAAATCCAGTGGTAGGTGCTAGTTTTAAACTCACAACCCTTGCATATAAGCTGCTGTTGTGTTATGGCAAATTACCTTAATCTGCCATATGTTATGTAAATATTCTGTAATTAATAAATTTATTTTTCAGTACGGTGACAATACCCATACTCTCATAGACCGGTCTCAATATAAAGGATTTTTCCTGCCAGGTTTTAAACCAGTTGAAGACGATCCCGTTAACCGACTGTTGTAAGTAACACCATATAAAAAACAAATATTTAAAATTGACTTCTTCAAACTGTTTTTATGAGCCGTAAGAATTTTTGATCGGGAACTCTATGTCATGGCCCGCCCCTGATCAGATTATTCCCATTGACCTCCATCGACTCAGTCATACGTCACTATATTGAACTATTATGTTCCAAGTTTACGGAGTTGGTCTACAATACTTTTGGGACAACCATATCTTGGTTAGCGTATTATTTATAACAAATTAAATCAATTACAGACCAGACACGAATCTCATGTACATTGACCACGTGGAAGGCAATATGGCTGATGGTACTTTAGAGGATTCAGTCTCGTGGTATGAAAAGAATCTCAACATGCACAGGTAAGTGCCATTGTCAAGAGATTATTAATGTCATTTATCTTCCCAACACTAGGTACAGCATAGTCTACGTCTAGTCGAGGTTCACAGGATAAAAAGCCTGGATATTAAGGTGTGTTTAACATGAAGCGACTACCATCGCAACTTTAAAAGTCTTAGTCGGGGCAACTAATTTCTACTCGGAGCCTGTGCCAATGTGGTGCCGGCCACATTTCATTAACACAGTGTTGTGAACAACCTCTATATTCCTCCTTTTAAAGATTCCTCGTTACCTTAAATAACTTTTATACGATAGTATGGTTTCAAATCACATGACGTTAATATTGGTATACTTATTGATGCAGATTTTGGTGCGTGGACTACAAACACGACTTGGTTCCGTACGCCTGCATCAATTCAGCCTCCGTCATCAATCAAGAGGAGACAGTACTCGTAAGTGGTTCTTTTAAATTGTACTTACAATTGACATTTTTGAACATGTCAGGTTCAATTAAACGGAAAAGTATGTAAATTAAAAATCGTTTATGTTATTACCTACTTACTTAATAAATACACTTGTGAAGCTCAATTTGCTAGAAGAATTGTTTGATTTGTAAAAGTTGTCATTTTAGTATTGTTTTTTTTTATATAAATTAGCCCTATTTCCATCATGAATAAGAAAGGAGGAGTTCCTCAATTCGGTTGTATACTATTTGTTTCCAGCTGTCCATGAACGAAGCTGCCAAGGGTCTGCGCCCTACGAGCAAAGCGACGGAGTTTGTCAAAGCTCTAGGGACCTCGGGTGTGGAGCATGTCGCCTTGTATACAGATGATATTGTTGACACTGTAAGTTTCAACTGCATATAACTTCATCTTAACTAATATTAGAAATTTAGAAATGAGATTGTTTGATTCTAAATTTTAAACTCCTACGGATTAACTAAAGGCAATATGTTTTATCAAGCAAACATTTCTGGGCTTTTATATAAATGTTTGTATATTTTTTTTTACTATAAACTGGCAGCTTATGGTTTTTTAAACTCATTTAAAAATATATAAAAAGCCTTGTATAAAAATACTTTCAGTACTAACTTGAATAAGTCTGGATCTGATTTGTTTACTTCCCTTGTCGAAGAGTTGCGAAGGATCAGATCAACGTATCCACGTTGCAGCGACCTATTGAATATGGCGACCCAAATTAAAATGAGACTCAACACTATGAACTCAAGATGTCTGATGAACTAAATCGTAAGTCAATTTCTTCAATGTTCTCAGATGCGTAACCTCAAAGCTCGCGGTGCAGAAATCCTCGTCTTCCCCCCGACGTACTATGACGTCATCAAGGAGAAGCTAGGCGCCAGCTCCCTGAATGTGCGGGAGAGCATCGAGGAGATGAAGGAATACAGCATCCTGATTGACTTCGATGAGCGTGGGTACATGCTGCAGGCGTTTATGAAGCATCTTCAACCAAGACCGACGCTGTTCATAGAGATATTGCAGAGGAGGAATCATAGGGTAAGCTCTTATCTTGAGGCCCGTAGGCAACACCGTCTTCACTCACCATAAGGGCGCATGGACCCCGTGCCCAGGGCCCTGACGGACCGACAATTTGTCTGTTTTTCAAATGTTGAAGACGTTGAAGTTGCTATTAAGAATATTCCTTTGCCTATTGATTACCAATCTGTAGGAGGGAGCTGTCAAATTCGCAGCTTAAATTAATAAAAAAATATTTGCGAACAATAACGCTTTCCGAAAGGGCCCCAACATAGTTTAAGGCGGCCCTGCCCTTGGGCCGTATGCAGCACACCAAACATTTAAATACTAGCCAATAGAATATTCAGGGTGTAATAGTAACATCGTTGACGCCTATTTACTATTCTTAAAATTATACAAAGCTATCGAGAATTATAATATGATAACATTGATTTTGGAATTTATTCAACTACGTAAGAACCTTTGCTCTTACATTTACGACAGTGAAAAGTACGTGCTTATTTACAAACGACGTAAAAGAATATTTCCTTGTAGATTCAGTTTACTTGTTTAATTTCATTTACTTAAAGGTTCATTTGACCATTACAGGGTTTTGGAGCCATGAACTACAAATGGGTGTTCGAAGCCATCGAGAGGTTGGAGGCTCCAGCACAGGACAATAATCAAGAAAACGTCGAGGAAATTCAAAATAAAGTCGAAAATGTTAAGATCGACGACACAGCCTTAAAGACCGAGTCTTAATAAAAATTCTAGATTCTGTTAACTTCTGTATTTCAAATGTATATGTTCATTAAAGAAAACAACAAAGTCCATTAATAAAATAATTTCTTTTATTCATTTATTTTATTAACATTATATGTACATAAGTGATAAGATCGCAGGTATATAATTACATTATGGAGTATTTCATTCATTTGCACCTATTTTTTTATCATAAATTCTATTTGTCAATAGGTAAGGCACCTCGTTGGAAGCTTTATTCGAGACAATCTCCGGTGTTTATGGTCGAATACACACTATAATTCATATCCAAATTATCTATAACAAAACTCAAGCAAGTCGAAATAATAACTTAATTTTATTTACAAAACTACAGATAACAATTTTCGATTTAAACAATACGAAATAATTATAAAATACATTACTTAGTGTCCGCACGATTCGACCATAAGTGTAATCCATTAAGAGTTTATATGAGTTCATTTACATAGTACACGCTAAAAATCAGATAAAAAGACTAGGTATCCTTTTAATGGATTAAACTTTCAGAAATCGCCTGTCGTCCTCCCTCATACAATAAACAGGTAACAACTTAACATAACTATATTTACAATGAAATAATATAGTAATTTACATAAGGCATAAGGATATAGGAAATGCATGCACAAAATAACAATTGGTGCAGTATAGAAAATAATTAAGACATAATAACGATTTAAATTACATATAATTTGGTATAACTATTTCCTTAATTTTATTGAACTCAATAAGATACATAGGGATAATAACATTGATTTAAGACTAATGATGCATTATAAGCGATTATATGACTGATTATATTGAAAATTGAGGGTATACAGTAAAATTCGTAAAAATACGTATACGTATAAGTTTTCCAATGTATATTTACAACGTCGAAAGAGTTATACCATTATCATAATTGACTGTGATATTATGCGTTTCATAACACGATTTGTAAATATGTCGACAAATATTGGCTATTTCCGTTGGTAACTAATAAGTTACACTTCATTACAAAACTTTAGAGCTAACTTATTCGAATAGATGTAACGAAATTGGGGGTACATTTACAAAGATTATTATAAAGGAACACAAAGCGCTTATAAATATAGTAAACATTAAATATACAGTGTGGTAATTTGGTATACCTGCGGGCTGCTTCGTTAAATGAACTTTTAAATGTATAAAATTTGAGATCAATACAAGATTCACGATTGGACCTCGCGACGCCGTCTTAAAACGTATTTTATATATTATTACTATTGAACACAATACCCTGACTGGACGTGTTTCACTGAAAATTAATATACTGTGTACGAGCTTTGTATATGAACTGATTAAACATATCCTAACATTGTCAGATTTAATTTGTTATTTAACATCTTATAACAGTTAACGTTCCCAGAAATAACTAAAAATTAAACATAACTAGCTTCAAAATATATGATATGTAGTAGTAAGGGCAGCTCATGTTTTTAAAGTCTAAAGTGTGTAAAGATTTATATCAAAAGTATGGACGAAGCCTTAGCCTTTATTCAATCTATACTAATATTATAAAGCTGAAGAGTTTATTTGTTTGAACGCGCTAATCTCAGGAACTACTGGTCCAATTTGAAAAAATATTTCAGAACTAGATAGCCCATTTATTGAGGAAGGCTTTAAGCTATATAACATTAACCATTAACGCGAGTGAAACCGCGGGCACAGCTAGCGTATTATAAAAAAGTTGACAAGTCAGTATTGTACGAAACAGTCAGTGCATTAAGTATTCTTTCACTAACTTCTCGCGGCGGCCGGTCCTCAGTCAGTGTCATAAAAACGGCACTATTAATGTGTTAAAAGTTCGTGAGCTACATCACAACTCTAGCTACAAGCTAGCATATTATGTTCTCAAACACTGGGTTATATTTAATCCTATGAAATGTTTACATGATCACTCTATTGTTTTTAAAAGCTTAACGCTCATTATTTTGTAATTCTCACAATTAGACTGTCGCCGTGACAGCAGAAACTTAATACTAATGTCTGTTAATATTTGTATGAACGAATATGGGAGAACTATTCTCAAGTATGAATGGTTTTATGAAAATGTACCATATCAGAAAGGATTTAAACATAAATTGGTTCGCTCGTTGAATCTATAATGAATGTTGATTTAAAACATGCTTGAGCATAGTTTAAGAATAAAAGACTAGTTGTTAAAAAAACATATTATGGTAAAAGAGTGATATGCATATATTACTGCTGATGCGACTCACGGAAATCGTTTCTACTACAATATAGACATACTAAGTAACAGTAGGCTGGTTTAATAGACACGTACAAGCGTCAAAGAAAGCCTAGCATTAGCTTCAGCAATGGTGTAATAATAACGGATTGATATATTAATTGTCAGCCACTTTTTGCACAGACTGATCACTAACCAAAGCACAGTAGTCACATGACTAGTTATAATTTTACAACGAACGTAAATATGTCGCTATCAAATCAAAACAGATGCATTGGTACACCGTGCTTTTTGGACCAAATCTTTCAAACGTCAATACTAAAATCATCATACGTACTATTAAACCGGCCTCCAATCAAATCTACTTTTGTGCATCTTGAAGGTCTAACGTTGAGTTATGTTACTGCAAACTCCTAACAGCCGAATGTACAATCAGTCAGTCATCACCCGATGCTCCAGATCATTAGAGCCATTACGAGGCAGCCCGCTTAAGAAAATTCACCAGCTCTGCTGCTCTTCAGGAATTTAGGGGTTGTATGCCTTGAGGGGTTGGTATTCATTGTTCAACTAGTATGTTTAGCCATTATAATCTTAGCCATTTAAAGGCAATAACAGAAAGGCAGATGAAAGATGTATCTTTCTGTCTCCTATTCAAGTAAAACAGGTGACTAATATCTTTCTTCTGTCTATTTTGCATTGATTAAAATTGTAGGTCTTTATTAGCAAGGAAATCTGTAAATGTGAATATTTGACCAGTAACATCCAACTTTGAGCGTCTCACATGAAACATCAATTATCATCAAGACATAGCTCTTTAAAGTATCCATTGCAGTACTTAAAGACGTTTCAATAAAATCAGATATCACCACCATATATTTACTAAGTTTATGATGGCTAAATGGACAGTCTTGTATTAGACACATTTAAAAAATCTATTTAATGTCATATGGTATAAACTCGAGTTTATTTTAACTCTTTGTTACAAAGTCTTTCATCACTCTTTACTTTGAAATCCATCTCTCCCTTGGTGTACCAAAATATTAGTAGACTTTAACTGGGGCATGTTTATTCCTCCTTTATTTTTACCTGCACTGAATTAATCTTTGTCTTCCTATTTATTCCCCTACTTTTACAGATGGGCTGTTTTAGCCGATTCCACCCTCACAGTCAAGGCACACGTCCAAACTCCTTCAGGCAGCGAGTATCACAGTCTATCGCTGGATATCACAGAACTGCTGGCAGGGCGCGTCGACAAGCTGCGCGCGCTCCACGGCCACCAGGCAGCCCCCGGGCGCGACCAGCAGCGGCGCGGCGGGCGTGCCCACCCACACCTTCTTCACGTCTTCGCCGTGGTGCTGCGCGAGAGGCGACATGTATCCTCCCCTGAAAGGTAAGAAAATTAAAATTAATAATAACTTACTAGCGTAATATATTTTTTGCAACTGAAGCCTGCTTAGATCACAATTCTGGATTTAGAGACTATTTATTACATTGAAGTAACTGCCATCAGATATCCGTAACCCGTCAATAGGAGAACCAGACAAATTGTTATTTAAACATTCGTAGTTATTTGGATGTTTAAGTTTCTTCCCGATGTTTTCTCTCAACGTTAAGGTTTAAGTGAAATTCAAATTGCACATTTAGTTATACATAAGACTTTAGGATTAGGATTTCATACTTTGCCGATTTTTTTGTGTTACCCAAGAAATGTATCATATTTTATTGATATCCTCACATTATAATTTGAGATTGACTCGCCGTTGTACGTCGCCGGCGCCGTCTACATACCTCAATTTCCTATCGGCGTGCAGCAGAGCGTCGGCCTTGAGCAGGCGCACGGCGACCGCCACCAGCAGGAACAGGATGAGCGCGCCGCACACCGGCACGGCTATGGTGGCCGCTTTGAACCACACCTCGCCGTTATAACCGGCGCCGTGCTCGCTGGCCACGGAGTTGCCTTCTGGAATAAGAAGAAGTTTTGATAAGTTTCGACGGTTTTGTTTCTTTTTTCCACGACTGTGGCAGAAAAACGTACATCCGGTCTGATAGTAGGGTAGTTTTGCTGAGGGTTCACCGCGTCGATGATATTAAAGGCGAGGCCACAACCTTGTCCTAAGTCGTCAGGGCGCTACCGATTATTAGTATTTCGGCCTATGTAATCATTTTACAGAACTGTTTTTAATAACTGATTGACTTACGAAAAACCAGCTCTTTTATATTACAAATTCGTAGGGGAACAATACAGCGTCCAAGTAAAACTACTTTGTACCATTCTTTGGAAATTAATACAAGGTACAGTATAGAATTGGTTTCTTTAGAACCAACGTAAGTACACATTAAAAATGAACAAAAGCTCAAACTAAGCAACATTGCGCATACGACAAAAAAAAAATCTTTGTACTCGTCAAATAAAGACTAAATTGAATTGCAATTTATCCCGAAGACAGCAAATATGAGTCGTTAATTACCGGCTAAGCTAGGTTTCAAGAACTAAATGACTAGCGTTGCCATGCGTCTTTATTTGCGCGGGACATCCCGATTCATTCGATTTCAGGCTGGTGACACTTAGGACGCATTCACTTTCGATCAGTACGCCAACTGTTCCGATTCTTCGCATCTCTTAAGTTTGTATCTGTACTATAAATTTGGCAGAAGAAATCTACGGTCTGTATCTGTTTTTATTTTCAAATTTTATGGGCACTATAGTTTGTTGTCCTAATTTAGAACCTACATTCCAGACAAACTTATCCATACGTCCCGGAATTTAGCTCACAGGACCTGGCAACACTACTCGCCACCCACATGTAAGCAGTAAGTAGCATGATCGTAGCGTGATGCTCGTTAAGAGAAATGCTATCAGCTTGGCGCAGAGCTGATTGGCTTCTAAGAAGGCACAGCCTACGGGAGGCTACTGGGAACGCATAAACAGTGTTAGCTACTTGTCTTTTGTTAAGGCGTCGACAAATTAAAGAGTTCGTATTGAGTTCGCAAGCGTTGCCTAAAAAAGGATTATTCAATAACCTATCGAGATTTGGGATAATAAGATGTGATTGATTCGCTAATCGACAGTTCATTTGTTTTTTTTTAACTGTGACCAATGTCTGCCTGTCTAATGGGTTTACAAACGCAACAAAATTAATTAAACAGTAAAATAAATTATATCACATGTTTACTCTTTTAAACTGTAGTGGAAAGACACATCAATATTAATAATTTGACAAACACTGCTTGTTCGAAGCCACATAATGCGTGAACACCTTTAGTCAAATGCATTGGGTTTGAATTGCATTGCATTCTTTTGACAATTGATAGCAGCAATTATTTGAAGGTGTATGTAGATACATCTTTAATATTATGAATTATAAGAAACCCGATAGCGCAGCCGTTCAGATTCTATGTCGTACGGAAGAGTATTAAGTTCGATCCCGGATTGGACATTGGTGAAGTAAGTTTATGAAGCTGCCTGCGTCGATTCTGATACTCATTACATAGATTATCATATACCTTCTTTTAGTTTTTCGTATCATAATTGATTATTGCAAAATATTATAAACAACGTAACTATTTTTCAAAAATAAACATTAATTAAAACAAAATCCTAATAACATAAAGTTTATTTTAAGATTCAACCAAGCTTTAATCACCACACGGTTAAAAGATGAGCCCATTGGAATTTAATTACAAGCACTTAAATTATTATACAATCTACAAGAAGAATGCACGTGTGTTGCAAAGGTGCATCGCTTAGAAAAAACTATATAGCCTTCACATCCAGAATTTAATCCTTAATCCCTCCTAATAAGGACTATTGAACAAATACATAAATACATCTCTAAAACGTACGACTATGAACAGGTTCCTTGCTATTTATAAAAGTCGATTAACAGTGACTATTCCTACAAGCTGAAAGCTGCTTAAAACTAAGTGCATTATAGTGCAGTTTGGCTTGCCTGTCGGTTACAGTTAATTCTAACAAAGGAGCAAGATGGGACGACGTGAAAACAATTGACCATCGCCGGGTAAATGTGCAAGCCTTGGGCGAAAGCCATTACTGCAACGCTAATAATAATATATATAAGAGAGAGCATAGCTGCTTTAGCTTTGCATCGATTATAATAAATATGGGATCCAACGATTCTTATAATACTGTGTTTTTATTATTTTTGTCCTTTTCAAGTATATTGATTGATATACCTGGTTAAAGAAATAAATTATTAGATAGGTATTTGAAGCGAGCTTGGTGTTTTATTTGGTTATCCCAACCAACTAATAATGTATCAGTTAACTAAAAACGAGCATGTGTTAATTTGAAACTATGTAACTCGTACTCTCCGCAATTGTGTACAATTCATTGCTATTATAACATATTTGTTTAAATCACTGGAAAACTACTAAAATAACTAGATTAATAACTGCTAACATAAACGGTTCTACACTTTAATTTGCAATAAACAATGAACTAAATCAATTTCTTCGCATCGGGATGACGTGAAGTCAAATCTTTAACTGAATTATCTATTCAATTGTTTTAACCAAACCAGTTAAAATATTCATTAGGATTCTCATTCAAAACAAGCCACCGGTTAAAGTTAATTGAACCATAAAACAAAACACTAATGAATCTCTAAATCGTAAAAGACATGTCGATCGTCCAGCTTAGTAAAATAAAAAGTCCCGGAGTGAATTAAGCGAGCGAATTGAGAAAACTTTAGCGTCCGTTTGAGCTTCAAAAGCGTTTTTGCGCTGAAATAAAAGGCTAACTCGATTAAAGGCTGGATTCTTGTGCTGAGTTAAAGATCTAAGCTAGTGGTTGCCAACCTTTTTGTGAGTGAGAACCACTTTCTTTTCATTACTATTAACAGAGATCATATTTTTTTTAAATTAACTGTAACAATTTTAAAATATATTTTCATTATTTGAAATAAATAACATTTTTAAGTCTTTCGCGAACCAAATAGTGCATCGCGGACCACATGTTGGCAACCACTGGTCTAACCAGTGGAAGCAGTCATTAGGTGTCCCTATCACGAGTGAGGTAAGCGATATTGTCGCCAGTTTAATTCATTGCCCGGTCGCGTTTATTTAACCTTTCTATGCGACCGTATCGGTCCCTCCGACCGGGAATTTAAAATGGCGAATTATTTAAAGTAGCCGTAATTAAACTTACAATAGCCTACCTGTTGGTTGTATGCAGTGTACATTCGTCTATTGATCTCGACAATTTTTCTTCGTATTGTTTAAGTAATATATACGATGTTTGCGACGGTGTTGTGCGTTTTTGGTTTAATTAGTTATCAACGTATTTGGATGAATATGGTCTGGTTCTTATTCCGCATAAAATGGTTTGCATAAAGCTGTTTATTGCTATTCTAAAATAACAAATCGTCAGGCGGCAGATATTTTTAATACAATATTTTTTAATTACATTTTCCCCTTTTATAGCATTTAAACGGTGAAATGCGGTCTCACAGACCGCACATACAAGAATGGTTAAATGAAGTGTCTATGTATAAAAAAAGGTAAAGCCTGATCGTGAGTGGTTTATTGGCCCATTCTGTTGTCTATGGGTTAGATTGAAACTATCTGGAGAGCTGTGTAATGTCAAACGTATTCCACTCGACAACCGCTAGGGTATAAGACTTCCATGATTTATTATTACCATGAATTGACTTCGGGATCGCATTGTCTTGTTCGGTGTAAGAAAAGTAAAGGTTATCCGTACATTAAGTTGAGGCATTATGAATCGTGCCCTGATGAATCTGATGTTTTACACATACTACTATTTCTGTGATTTACATTTTTATTTAATTTGAAATATACGACACAAAAAATATTTATTAATTTTATTTTGGTAATTAATTGGTAGTGATGGTTATAAATCCATAGCAATTTTTATGTGGAAGTTTCATAACGATGTTGTTATTGTTACTCACCGCCGTCATAGATCTATAATATATAAAATTTCCATGTCACAATGTTAGTTACCGTACTCCACCGAAACGGCTTTACCGATTTTAATGAAATTTTGTGTGCTTATCGGGTAGGTCTGAGAATCGGCCAACATCTATTTTTCATACCCCTAAATATTAAGGGTGGTCCACCCCAAATCTATAACTTGAGAGCGGCTTCACCGATTCCGCTAATTCTTTTTTGGTTGTGTTTGTTATTGTCAATTGAAGGTTCCTATGAAAAAAAAAAATAAAAAAAGTTGCGCTGTAAATAAAAAAATGAGTATTGAAAATCCGAGAACGGGGCGTTACGAAGTGCGCCGGGTCAGCTAGTACGTATATAGATTTCTAGAATCCAAAGGTACGTGCCCGTGTTTGTACCACCATTAATCGCAAATGAGACTATCTTTTCACCACTGTACTACGACGGCTAAAATTGAATCTTACTCAAACATTCAATTAACTACTTAAGACAGCCTCGTGCAGCAATAGTTCAAAGTTCAGTTGCAATTAGATTGATATTCCTGTTGGCATCTTAGATTATTTGATGGAATCCGCGGCGGTGCGCAAGCGCAGGCGTCTCGAACATAGATGTATCGCATACCGGTGCTTGTAATGTAAACACTGACTCATCGATCGTGAGCTTAAGGGTATATACCTGCGTACGTGAACGAACCGCGGATACTACGCATTTCGAACAGCAATAGACTAGTTGACTTTGCGTATGCGCATGCGAAGGGTTAGATTAGTAAACAAGGTGAGTATACTACGAAGGGGTAGCCTAAGGAATTCTTTTACCGCTTCCAGTGCAAAATCAACTTGGGTCAGATAGAAAATTGTGGTATTATGTAAAAATTTGCAATATGCAGTGTATATACTATATTGACTGGCTCGATAGCGCATTTGGTAGTGACCCTGCCCTAGGCGCCAAGAGTTGTGGGTTTGATCCCCACCCAGGACAAACAAACATTCGTGTGACGAATACTTGTGTTTGTTCTGTGTCTGGGTGTTAATATCAAATATTTAAGTATGTATACCACTGTTGAATCTGATATCCGTAACACAAGTGCTTAAGCTACTTAGTTGTGGGATATTTATTTATTTATATTTATATACGCAGGTGTAGACTAACCTTTACGATACAATTGATTTCTACTGCGTCTTAAACGTGGAATACTGATTTTACGTAAACTTAGAGGAAAAGATCGAGTTATATTACTTGTTTTATGAGTACACACGTTTATGACTATACAACTAGCATCTGCTCGCGACTTCGCATGTACTTCAGAATTAAGCCCTACTTATTAATTAATACTATGCAGGTAAAATAAAGGTTCTTTCGTTACGCTAATGATATGAATAATATTACAAAGCGGAAGAATTTGATTCTTTGAAAGCGGTAATCGGTCAAATAAAAAAAAAATATCGCTACATAGTCAATTGAAAGTTTTAGGGTATATTATATATAAATAGGCAATAGTATTATACGATCCAAGGAATTACGGTAAGGTAAGTAAAGCGCAATACTGTAAATTAATATAATAAACGCGAGATTAAATCTTTCTGTCTGTTACGTCTTCATACCTAAACTGTTTAACCGATTGTGATGATTGCCATGACATTTGTCATGCCTAATATTTGAATCCTGAGAAAAGACCTAAGCTACTTTTTATTCCAGAAAAAAATATAGACTCAACAAGGTAGATCGAACTTCACGCGGGCGGAGCTGAGGGCACACGCTAGTTAGCGAATAAGTACTTAACTTCACCATTATATCAATAAGTAGTTCAGAACGGGTATACCAGTGCCACGACATTGTAAAACATAATTGTGCTTTAGTGTACCCAATAGCGCTTATTGCGTTTGCGCAAGGTCGAGAGTGGAAGTTCGTCTATCAATTCAATTACTATTTGCGTGTAAATTATAAGCGGTTTCGAACGATTATCCTCTAACATTCAATTAGGTTACAGCTTCAATACTGGTTTCGTACGTAAAATGTGGGTTTTCAACAGATCTGAGTGATTTATAAAGTTGACGGTAGGTTAGTGGTCTGCACATGCAAGGTGTGCCGGTTCAAATCCGAATTTTGCTATTGCAATAGTTTAAGTACGCATTGATAACACAAAAATATATGTACTTTCTTGGTATTCTGTGTAATGTTAAGCGGAAGATTGCTACTTGACATCCAACTAAATGCCAAATCGTGCCATATGGCGTTCGATTCTCTCTGCCTACCCCGTTATGGAAGTGGCGTGAAGTTTAGTTAGTTAGTTTTAACTAAATGCCTATAGTAATGTTTAATGCCTGTAACAATGCCGTTTATCAAAAAAATTTAAACTTCCTTATATCGCATCTTTGTTCAAAAGTATGTCAAGTTTCACAATCCAACAGAGACGCTTGTCTAGTTAAATTATAAACTATCGTCTGACAGCCCGTCACATTTCAATACCTAACCAAGTTCTACCGTATCTATTAATAGTTAATACCTATCTTATTAGGAAGGCCATAAATGTATTCATGACATAAATTATGGTGCACTTAATTTTTGGAGAGGATCAGGTATCGGCTCCTTGGGAAGCACGTGGGAGGCCAGACAGACAGACTGCATGCTGTGACGACCGACAAGCCTCCGGTAGGTATACCGATTCGACTGTTTAGTGTTTTAGGAATACGAAACTGACATGGATTTAATGTTTACAAGATATATGGAACTATAAAACTATGTCAGGTTCATTTTTTATATTTAACTAGCCGTGCTCGCGGTTTCACCCGCGTTTCTGGATAATGTTACATAGCCTATAGATAGCCTGCCTCGATAAATGGGCTATCTAACAATGAAAGATTTTTTCAAATCGGACCAGTTGTTTCTGAGATTAGCGCGTTCAAGCAAACAAACAAACTCTTTAGCTTTATAATATTATATAGATTGAAAAGAAGTTTAAAATTTCGTACTTATGAAGATGTTGTATATCGATAAATTCTAAAAAAAGAATAATGTGTAATGTGTCTTTGTCCCATGTTGGTCGGGGGCTTAAAAAGAATGTGCCAACTGTGTTTCTTGCCTAGCATGTCGTAAAAGGCGACTAATGGTATATGGGGTTCTGGGTATGTGATTGTGTAGGCGACGAGCTAGCCACTTGTCACTACCTTTTCACAATTTTCCATCTAACCCAGCCCAATTGTTTTTGGCTGAATGTGGTTAAAGGGCCTACTGCCTCTTTGACTCTGCCTACCCCTTCGGGGATTATGGGCGTGATGTTATGTATGTAGAATAATGTGAATCTGCGACCGCTAGGAATGTCGATTCTTCCGAGAAGAAGCCGGCAACTTTTAACGACAAGTCATAAAAATATGGGTATTATACAAATTGTATTGAAGTTAAGCAGCTTAACATGCCCTATGAGCTTTCTAGGCTCCCTTCAGCATAAATTCGAAACTAACACGTATAGCATATAATTCTTACCAGCATCAACGCCCGTAGCATTAAACCTCCCGTTAGAGAGCGGGCTGTCTTCATGGTTGCACATGTCCCGGAAACAGCACAGCAACAGCGAATGATCCGCCCCGGGCGGCGGCCCGCCCGACACTGGCGAGTTCTGGCAGTAGGACAGCGCCTCTTGCTCTCTGAAAAAAAAAAAATTGGATTAAAAACTTTTTCTTTTTTTATTAGAACATAGAATTTGAAATATACTGGTACTTTTTCAATCATCATTTGTAAAGTCGACAAAATCATGAGGATTCAGACGACAGCTCTGTCATTCTAAACATTTTACATTGGCAGATTTAATCAATAAAAAAAAAATTCTCTGAACTTTCACATATGTGCAAGTGAATAAGTAAATAAGCAAAAAAGAAGAAAGGACATCAAGTGAGCTGAGAAAGCTACGGACCTAGTGAACCTAACGAATTGATGGTTGAAGAGTTACTAGCCCTAGAATACTTAAACACCATACTAACAGGAGCAAAACCTCGCCGACGCTGCTCTAGTCTCTAAATAAATATTTTTTCTTGACACAGATTTAATTTCAACACGTCCTTTATTCAATGGTAGCCTATTAGTGTAAAAAACCCGCAGTCGGCCTCGATACTAACGCACGCCACTTTATGTTACACCGGTGGAGCAAAAAAACTGTAATTTGTTCGCATATTTAAACCTGCAGTGTCCTTTTTTTGAGGGCTTGGCGTATGAGAAAAGCGCCAGCGGTATCTAATTGGTAAAATACTATAAAGTAACTGGTTGAAAATGTAATCATACTAATAATCATCCTACTAATATTATAAATGCAAAAGTTTGTATGTATGGATGGGTGTTTGTTACTCTTTCACAAAAAAACTCCTGAATGGATTTTAAAGAAACTTTAGAATAATATAGCTCATACACCCGAATAACATATAGGCTATGTTTCATCGATGTACCACGCGAGCGAAGCCTAAAAAAAGCTTGTAACATATAGTTTCCACGTGAACAACAAATAAATGGAAGAAAAGGGTCTATCTATCTTGCAGAGAAACATATATAGATTTTTCCTCATGTTGTCATGTTTTTTTTAAAGTTTATCAAGTGTCGGAGAGGAAAGACCGGGGGTGACGAGCCATTCCCGTCCGACGGCGACGGAGACGCGTTCAAGGAGGATGAAGGTGCCACCATCCGCTGGTAGCCGTCACTAGTCTGAACTAGGCCTTAAGTCACCCGCTACAGCTTTTAATTTAGACCACGAGTTAGTGCAAGCTATTACACTGGCGGGTGGATTACTGACGTTTTGCAAATAGCCAAAATGCCAACGACCAGCTCCTATCGGCTGTCTACTTATTAGTTAGGTATGTTTTTTGTCGCTCATTATACCTCTACATGGCGGTAAGTTCCGGGTATGTCGCTGGCTGAGAGATAAATGGGCCGGATTTTAGACACTAATCACTTGCTCTCAAAGTAGGGTACGGTGTATGTACTTACCACTTATATTCTGTATCAGAGAGCAGCCATGTTTCAATTCAGGATAATTATCGTGAATTAAAACGAGCCCTTTGGTATTTCAAGTTACGCTTCAGAATTATGGAGTAAAATCTGTCTGTACCTAATACTGCTTTTCAATTATCCGGGAAAACATTCAATCAGAAATTCAATTACATATAGATTAAACTACTTATAGCTAACGTTTTGTCTTTACCACCTAACTACGCTTTCAACCAAAAAGGTGGTCAAAGAAAGTAAATCCAGGTGATATTTATTAAGGGACTACCTAAATGGTCCTAACTAAGTCTATCAAGTAGTTTTCAATTCAAGACTAACTAGAAAGGGCCGAGCTGAAAACCGATCACACTAAACCTTCAAACTTCCCAGTGTAAGGCAATTTACCAAAAATGGCGAGATTAAATAGGAAGATTTCACCTGTGCGCCAAACCATATTTCATTCAAACAGTAGTACGTAGATAGGACATATAAATCAGGTAGTCTTGAGTGATTTACGTGTTACAATCAGTGTTAGACTCTGTTGTACGCAACATTGTTGCCAAGCCTGTGTCTCCAACTGTCGTGGTATTGACGCTTTGCCGCCCACTCCGTGGATCCAATACCTTGTATTTACATAAGCGAATGCATCAGTACTCCATCAGAAGGATGTATGTATACATCCACCTGCCTATCGTCAGGGTGGGATTCGAACAGAACGTCTCTCTTGTTGTGACATGTTTTCCGGAATAAGAAGTACGTAAGACACAATCTGATTTTGTCTTTATGCTTAATAACTGTAACATTGAGTCAAATCAGGGTTGCCACCTTTAGGGAAAAAAAATCGGGACAATCAGGCATCCATCAGAGACGTTCGGAGTTTGGCCCATTAAAATATGACCCATGTGGGAGGGTCTAAGAAAAATGAAACTTTATTTTTATTTTTATTTGTATTTATTTTATATAATAAATTTTTGTTACGAGCGGCTTTTTTGTATTTATTTATGAAGTCTGAACAAGACATGTGTATGTTCAAAGAAATGTCATTAAACCATTTCATGGTCATTAGTGAAAATACGCGCTCAACATACTTACTTACGCATTTGAAGGAGGTATGGGTTGAGTACCCGTGAATGAATTGATTGAGCCTATCGCATATTGTCAAAAATCGGGACATAATCGATAGGCCGTCGGGACGCGGGACAATGTCTTCGGAATCGGGACTGTCCCGGCAAAATCGGGACGGGTGGCAACTCTGAGTCAAATGCACTTATAATAATAATAATAAAATAAATTCTCCAGACTGACACACTAACTTCACTTTCGAGTTTCTTGCAGGTTTCTTCTCGGTAGATCTACTTTTTGAACCGGTAGATATTGATCTCAAAACTAACAAAGACAATTTCATTTCATTTCATATATAAAGACAATTTATATTCTTTTTTTCATGTAGATTAAAAGTCAATATACACCTGTATGATTAAGCTGAGGATTGTCAAATTCTAGGCTTAGTGTTCTACGCTCAGAAGAAATTGAACAGATTCCAGTTGAATTAATGTCTAAAACACTGACCGGTTTTCTTTAATGCTAGAACAGACTGAGCTAGCATCTGAACGATGTATTTAGTCAGTGTACTATATTTTCATTGTTGAGAAACGCCTAGACTAGAGCCAGAAAAAGCTATAATATTGGTACACTTTAGTGTTTGTGACATACCAAGTGGACGACATTGGCAAACAATGTTGAAGACTTGCCATCAACAAGACAAAGATTCAAGATATGCCCAAAATAGAATCCGGCGTTTTCATATGCAACTGCCGTCGCATTATGAATATTAGGTATTGCATCTCTCAATCGGTACGTGATGCCCTAAACGTCTGACTCGGTCGCATTGTGATGCCCGTCGCATTCGGTCTCGCAAACCGCTCACGGAGCCTGTTCTCACGCACTTACGAAAATTTACATCAAATTAATGTAGCCGTGGACGTTTACTTGACGTTGAATATGCAGCTTGCATTTGCTTTCTCATTAACATTTTGATAACAGCAGCTTGATTTTCGTAAAATGCTGTATTGCTCGGATAGCATAATGAAGAGGTTTTTATGTAAAATTGCAGCGACATTTTCGTGTAAAACAAAACACCGGTTTTGTTGCTTGTAGTGAAACATTTTACATTTGATGGGAATAAGTAAGAGTGAACTAAATCAAACTAAACTAGTTAGGTAGTTTAGTTTGGTTGACTAAACATGTACCGATGCGTCCTATTGTTGCCATTTGTTTTCCGAGAAGATGTCTTAACTTTAGGGAGCGCTGCTTAAACAGCGATGTATATCAATGAATTACCAAGAGTACTTGACAATTATATATTTATTAATTCCTATATTTTTCTCTTTGTATTTTCTTTCAAAGTCCTATGTTAGTCTGGGAACTCTGGGACTTAAAAATAATGTGCCAACTGTGTTCCTCGTCTATGACGTCTTAAAAGGAGACTAATAGTATATCGGGTTTCGGGTATGTGATTGTGTAGGCGACAAGCTAGCCACTTGTCACTACTTTTTCACAATTTTCCTTCTAACCCAGCCCAGTTTTATTTTTGGCTGAATGTGGTTAAAGGGGCCTACTGTTTCTTTAAGTTTAACCCTTCGGGGATTACGGGCGTGAAGTTATGTATTTTTCTCCCGACAGGGAAGTGTAAGTGTAGCTTTGCACTCCTCGCTGGCGCCCATGTATAACCGTTTCCAACAATTTCATAAAATGGCTACTATTGAATCATTGTGCAATAAATATTCGCCACTCGTAAGCATCTGGAATTAGGACTCGTCTGACTAATATCAAACATCACTTGAAATAAGCCGTACTATTTAGAGTACGTGAACTGATAAGTATAATGTTTGCGTGACAAGTTGCGACATGTCGGCAGATTAGTGCGAATCGGCTTCCTGCATAAACTATTTTTATTTGAAGCATTGGATATAATAACCAATGTGAAGTTAGATACTACGGAACTACCTAGTCGAATTTTTCAATTCTTGTTTGAAAAATTCGACTAGGTAGTGATTGTGGAAACTTGTTCTTTGTACTTAAAACAATCGTATGTCAAAAATACTGCGATACGCAGCGTATATTTACAAAAAAGTACATACGTGTTTATGCCATTAGCTTGTCGGGGATGAAAAACATCGAAGTCTATACGTTAGAGCTTTAAATCGGATATGATGATCAAATTTGGTTCCGTAATTAAAGGATTACGAAAGTCTCACCTAACTGCCAATTCAATTTAATAAGTGTATTAAGTTCAATTTATTAGTAAGCTCAGCAAAAGTCGATAGAAATACTGAATTCACTGAAATATTTATCTTAATGTTGTACAATATGATGCAAACATGCCGCTAATAATATTGAATTACTGAATAAAACTTTTCGAAACCAATTTTATTTCGTAACAAAGTTCAGAAACTGGAGTATTATTCTCAGCGATAACAAAAACTTGAATGTTTACGTTGGGCAGCCACTTGTAACATCTATAATGAATTAGATGAGTTTTTGCTCTAACTCTCGAAAAGGCATTGATTGTTGTAAATAAACTCCGCATCAAGCAATCAAGTTTTTGTGTTGCTAAGTAACCATTTACTATTTAATGATCACTGTTTTTGCGATTCATATTTCGTGAGTCTCAATTAATTCGTCAGAAGCTTAAAATGTAGGTATGGTGAAAAAACGTATTCATATTTGTTTACAACCCAAGCAGAATATTATTTTAATTGCTATGATATAAATTTAAAATTGTTGGTTTAGCAATAAAATTGTAACTAATAGCTGGAATACCTATTTGTCGATCGCGTTGTTCTCATGGGAACCTGGGCAAAACGTTTTAGCGTTTATTCGAAAAATTTCATTTGACATTTAAATGCGATTCCGAAAATGCCTTTGTTTCGTCCGACGATTTCAGGAATGGCCAGTATTTAGGCACTAATGATTTGCTCGGCATTCTTGGTAGATTTTTTATTGGCCGTAAGTTCCTCCGATTCCCAATTTACGATCCGAATTAAGAACGGGTACCTGCATTGACTTAAATCGCATAAATTATGCATTTGATTGTTTGAAAAACATTTCTCGATAGTCTTAGTCGGCATGTTAAGGTTTCTGTAAATTAATTGCATTCTATTGCTTGGCTTAGTTACGAAATGTGCAAGCAACCGATAACAAACAAGTAATGTATAGAACAATACCGTACTGGCAACTACGTACATGTTATGTGCGTACATTGTAGTATTGCAATTGATTTGCTCAAAGTATAATAATTATTAGTAATAATAATTGACTCTGGTTATGGGCGTGATGTTATGTAAAGCATTGAAAAGAGTAACTACCGAGTTTCTTGCCGGTTTCTTCCCAGTAGATGCGACATTCCAAACCGGTGGTAAATTCAAATTGTTCTATTTTGTATCTATTACTTGACGATTTACAAGTGCTTTTTTGAGGCATACGTAAATAAAGATATTTTGAATTTGAGTTTGAGTTTATGTATGTATATATAATAATTGACTAGCTCACGACTGTTGCTATCCTTGACAGTTCAATCTGTAAAATTAATTTTTACATGATTACGCGGAAAAAGGTCAAGGATTTCATTTACATTAATTAAGTCGTACTTACTTAAAAGCTATCAAACATACCTATATACGCTTAAAATACATTTATAATACTTGCTATAATAACATATTTATTAAGCAAAATAATTGAACATGCTTCATTTATCCAATTTATCTAGAAATTGTTTTACATTATACGGTTTTGTAAATAATAGGTGAACACGGACTGGTAAAAAAAGAAGGACTCCACGCTGTCATACTATAGCGTGAATATTATGATACTTAGGGATACCATATATCGGATATCTGTCATTTGGAGCATTTATAATGTAAATGTGTGACGTAAGTTGCGTGTCAAGTTGGAGCACCTGAGGAGCTTCAACGTGTAGTTACTGGCGCGAAGTGCTTCTTTTTTTACTAGTCCGTGTAGGTGAAGATAAATAGAGATAAGTATTTGCGTATATACTACATGATATATATTGTGCAATAAATAATATTGTGCCATCATTTATTGAAACTTAATGAGTAGTTACTGGCGTCATTAAGCGTTGTGATGGTATCAAGTATTCTGTAATCCCCCCTCAAAACATCACACGCATATCTGGGCATGTCATGGGTCTTAAAGGGATAGATAGTAGATGTTTTTAGAATATCATATCTTATAAGTAATTAATAATAGATGATAGTTTCGGTTAATGATTGCATTTAGAAACACACAGAAAAACGCTGTTTTTTTTTTTTTTCGATATATGTAAATTACGGAATTAAACTGCGTACAAATATTTCATCAGATAGCAGTCGAGATTTCTTGCTATAGTTTTGAGACACCATCTCTAATTAAACTGGAATAAAAAATATTTATTTATTTACAAAGACATGCCAAATAATTTAGTAGATCAAAAGACATATAAGATCATATAATTTGATCTAAGTAGATCAAAAATTCTTGGTCAGAAGTATCATACCTTTTTGCATAAATAGAGTTTTAATGAAATGAAACACATTCGACTGAAAGATAATTTATTAGACGACACCAAAATTATTATTCAATGTTTTATTCCTCGCGCTTCCTCAATTACATTATAAAAAAAATTGTTAGTGGTTACTTAACAATGTTTATGTTTATAATTACGTTTCATTAGAATCAAGACTTGCCAATGTTGCGATAGTGACAATCATAGTGATGTAAATATGCAAAGATAATGACTAAAAGTTGTTAATTAGGCAAGCCGGGTTAATGGCTTGGTGGACAGTCGGCACTAAAAACTAGTGCACAAATGCTTTTGTATTTCAGTCCCTTAAAGGATGGGACTTATCTAAAAAATAATGTTATTTTGGGTAGTGGATTTGTGATTGCTTTAGCGATGAGCTAGCCAATTGTCACTACTTTGCAACTTTCCATTTAACACAGCTTTAGTTTATTTGTTACTAAAATTAGTTAAATGTGCTAGCTACTCCGTGGACTCTATTTATTAAGATATCTATCACTTTAAATTCGGCATAATAGCATGATCCAAAAATTGTCTGGTTCCCCTATCTTAGGGTTACGAAGGTCAGATCGGCAGTCGCTTCAATGTAATTACCAGACTCGCTAAATCCTGGATCATGGTCTAAGCGGACCCCGTCTAAGCGCGGGACATAACGCTAGGAAGATATATATAGATTAAGTATATTGGATTGCGTAAGTATGCCGAATTACCACGTAATATTAGTAGACGAAAGGATAAATCATTTATTATTACGTTTAATATCGCAATCGTAACGAACAATTCGATGACAAGACGAAACGTAAAACGTGATTGACCTTTTCAATCGCTATTCACGTAATTCCCCCTTTTTAATCTAATCTCCTAACTATGTACATTTTTTATCATTTTAATTACATTAATTACTGGGGAATTTAAGCGATAAACAGATAACTGTCTCGTCGAAATATTTGATAAACTGGTTTTATACTATCGATCCCAAATTGCTTAAATGTATGAGGGCCTATGATGATTTGCATATTACATGGAGCAATTAAACCATAGAGTGGTAATAATCAGAAATATCCAACTTTAGATATTTTCATTCGGCATCCGATGAACTAATATAACCAGATTGTAATTATGTTATAATTAAGTGACTTTAAATTGGCACAAATAGGTGCGATCCGGTATTATTAAGGTTAATGTATATTAGCATCTAACGTAATTGAGGTAATTAAAATAAAAAAAGTTATAAGATTAGATTGAAAGAGGGAATCACGCAACCATCGATTAAGAATTGCGAAAACAAACAGTAGGCTAAACATGTTTTAAAATAGATTATTTGACTTTGGTGTCATTAAACGTAAAATATACATTCTGTGCTTGTATTTATACCTGTCTTGTGATTATCAATGCCTCAAGTCTATTCGGCCGACTGTACAAATCTCCCACAAGTACACTGACGAGAGATTCAAAGATGGCAGCCGAGGTCGGCGGCCGTCCAGCTGCGCTATCTTCGCCCCCGACCTGCAACCCCGTTATCACAGAACGGGGACGCTCGACATCACTCAACGCACTCCATAAAATAAACAACTCAAAATTAATTACCGATAAACCGGACTATTTCAATTTGAACACGGTCGAATCTTAACGAAGCGAGATCGTTAACGGAGATAATGGAAGCGGGAGATTGCCAAAAACGAGCAAAAATTATTTAAAGCAAATAAAGCGGGCGGCGGGCATGCGCCCGCGCAGAACCTGTTCTCGGACCCGATCGGAATAAGATAATCGAAGCAGCGGGTAATTTCAGAGCACAAAAACCGACGGCCCGTCCCGCCCGAATAATTAATATTAACGGAGGTGAACATACTCGTACTGTGATTAAAAAATAACTAATGCGTTATTAGGGACTTGTATGCATTGGAATACACTTAGGTATTTAAATCATGTCTTCAAATGTTTGCCGACGTAGGGAGCTGCGCTAAGTTAGGATGTTAATTGCATTTAATTTAGACTTTTTTTGAGTTAATCTAAAATTGCACTACGGCGCAACATAAAGATGCCTCTGATCCTGCAAAGTGCACCGTACGCCGACACATTTTTGGAAAAATGAGTTGACAATTAAATTAATTGGCGCAATACGTGCCAAGGCGAAGTTGTTACACATGTCTAAGAGTGACAAATGTATCTAAAGATTAGCAACAGAAGAAAAAAAAAATGACTTGTCGAGTCAGTTTTAGACGTTCTCAGCGAAAGAAATTGCATCCATACATACAAGATGCCGATAAAATCTTTATACCAGTGCATATATTGCACGACGATAAGAAAGATCGTAAATGACAGACAGACATACAATACCCCATTGAAGCACCGATAAAACAAGCAGGGGACACGGCATTCAATCAAACGAAGTCGAAGTGAGTTGATCGAAGATACTCGAAACGATGTACATAGATAAATTAGTTACCCAAGCCACGGGTTTCCAAGCATGATAAGCAGAACTGATGGATGACAATGCACTGTACCGAACAACAAAAGAATAGATAATTAATTCCACGATGAAAGTTAACAAGAAACACGGGGACCGGTGTTGGGCCACAAAACAAATAATTACGGGCCTATAAAAGATGTCAAAGATGCGCCGACGCAACGGGCCGGCTGATCCATCCGGGGTCGTGTAAATCTGAATAAACGTCAATAATGTCATTTGATGGGATATTTGTGACGTAGAAGTTTTACCGAAAACACAGGCTCATTTAGTAGTTTTCTAGCGCCAGGCGTTAAGCTATAGCTATATATCAGCTAGTTTGGTTTCAGATGTAAACGCGTGATAAATTAACAAATAAACAAAGTTTCACAGTAATAATATCGGTTCTCTCTGCCTACCCCGCTAGGGAAATGGCGTCAAGATTAGTTAGTTATTACCTGTAAGATAGCAGTAAAACTCTACTTCATAAAACGTTAATTGGATAAATTAATTTAAATTTAATTTGAAGATTACAAGCTAAATATGATAAAACTTAAAACACGAGAGTCTTTTTATGTTACTCAAAGATGCATATAAGAACAAATTACAAAAATACCGAGATCGCGACTTGAAGATTGAGGAGAAGCAAAAACATAATTTGGCTCGTGTAATTAATGTTAAATTGTCCCTAAAAGATCAAAAGTGGTGGTGAAACAGGTGTCCAAATTTGTCGTACGGCATTACGATAGGGCCCAACCGATGCCATATGAGGCGTGTTAATTAAATTACATTTGTAATGATTCGTGATAACATCTTGAAGTTTGGAATCTTGTTAGAGATCGAGCGATAGGTCTCAAGCAAATTTGGGGCTATTAAAAATCTCAAATTGACTGTGTAATCCAGATGTGATAATGCAGGTTCATTTATTCAAGGATATGTATGTCGGGTCTAATGCGTGTTTATTTGATGTTTATTCTGATGGCTTTCTCACAAATTTACGCCTTTATAATGTTAGTAAATGACTTAATTGGTCAGATTTTTGATGAACTTGTTTTGCACCGTAGCATCGTTAACGCGAAATCTCTCGTTAGTAGTATTTTTTTCTGAATTTTGCAAAATTTATGTATGATTGTTTGAGTATGAATAGTTAAGACGTGAAAGATTAGACGCTAATTTCCCTTTATATAATATTAATATTAGTTAGGGTTAACATTGTGGTGCAATGGTTCAGTTTTTGCATCAAAAAAAAAAAATTGACTAGCTCGATGGCGCATTTGGTAGTGACCCTGCCCCATGCGCCAAGAGTTGTGGGTTCGATTCCCACCCAGGACAAACACTCGTATGATGAATACTTGTGTTTGTTCTGTGTCTGTGTGTTAATATCCAATATTTAAGTATATATTTGTAATACCACTGTTGTTTCTGATATCCGTAACACAAGTGCTTAAGCTACTTACCTCGGAGTCAGATCAATGTATGTGATGTAGTCGGATATTTATTTATTTATTTATAAATGCAAGGTGCTCTGGACCAAAAAGTGGCTGAAGAAACAGGGTATCTCGAGTCTGACTTTGTTGATTCTGCTATTCATGATACAAGTGCTTAAACTATTTGCTTTGAAATCAGTATAAGAATAAAACTAATATTATAAAAAGGAAAGATTTGATTGTTTGTTTGTTGCATCGAATAGGCTCCGAAACTACTGGACCGATTTGAATGATTCTTTCACCAATGGAAAGCTACTTTATCAGCGAGTAACATAAGCTATATTTTATCCCCGTATTCCCACGGGAACAGAAACCACGCAGGTGAAACCGCGGGGCACTGCAAGTCTAATATATTGCTATTAAGCCACTAAGTTCCTCAACCTAATTGTTAATATTTAATGCTAGCTATAAAACGAAATCTGTTTGTATCGTAAACTGTAGTATTAGATGTTTAGAGGTTTGTTAATGCTTTTCTATGAAACGTTCAATACGAGTTTATTATATTTTAAGGACTTACCTCAATCACTATTCTCTAGATTGATTCAATATATTGGGCACTTAAAATTAACGATTTCATAATGTTGAATGTAAATGCTTGCTGTAAATGGTTTGGTAGTAGGACTATTGAATGTTTATCAGTACATAGCAGGTTAAGAATAATTTGCAAAAAAATGTTGTCCTAATTGTCCCATGTTGGTATGGGACTTAAAAAGAATGCCAACTGTTTTTCTTGCCTAGCATGTCGTAAAAGGCGACTAATGGGAAGGTTTTGGGTATGTCATTGTGTAGGCGTCGAACTAGCCTTTTGTCTCTACTTTTTCACAATTTTCTATCTAACCTAGCCCAGTTTTATTTTTGACTGAATGTGGTTAAAGAAGCCTGTTACCTCTTTGCCTACGGGGATTATGGGCGTGATGTTTATGTACGTATATTGTCCTAATTTTTATGTCAAGCCAGACGAACACAAAGAAGTACACTCGATTTTAATAAGATCTAGATCTAGTAGCCTATAATAACAAAGCCTTGCCAAGAGCACTTATCAGATATCAGGAGTTACTTTTCGCTATTAAAAATAGCCGAATTGAAAAAAATAAAAACTCGTACTCGGTTATTAACCAACACAACTCGCATTGCTGTGTAACACCGATCCACTGCTCGATATAATCAAGAAATACTCACGTATCAGCTAAATGATGCAAGCACCCATGCCTTGCATGGTGCGTCCTTCTGGGCGCGAGTTCACTGTAGCACCCGCCTCCCTGGGGCGACCGGCACATGTAGCCTGTGGCGACGCATTGCGCCGTGTTGCAGTAACACCGCACGCCGTCTGTGTCTCTGGCCGCTTTTGGTTCTGCAACAAGGAGAGATGAATGGAGAACAATGGAATGTTTCAGGCAGTCGAGATTGACTGGGATTTCAGGTTATAAGGCATGTGAGAGGCTCCATTGCATAATTCAAAAAGAGAACAGAATTAGTTTAATAGCATCAGAACGTAGTATTATTTTTATAAATCTTTACTGGCTTCGAGTTCTTTTTGGCCCGTCTATGAAATTACTTTACACGAGCCTCCAAACGGTATTCTCTAAGTATTTACCGTGAAGATAAATAGCCTAAATTTTTTTGAGCAAACTCGTTAAGTTCAGTATAAAGTAAATATAGCTGGACCAGGTCCAGCTATATTTACTTTATCCTAAGAAATCCTTCCACCATTTACTTTTAGAAAACACAAAGCGACTGAAGAGCAATCAACAGTTAAAAAATCATTAAATAAATATAATGAGTAAACGTTAACACTTGTAGTTCAATTACAAGAAAACACAAGATGGCAGTTAATTTAAGAGAGAAACTTTTAATTGCATAGTCATAAAGGTAAAACCAACATAAGGAATGTGGAATGTATACGTAATAAGACGGAGATAATAAAAACAAGTTGGCGCTAACAGAACAGATTTGAAACTATTGCTCAGGATATCAGAACTATAAAGTTTACTGCATTTAAATATACGAATGCAGGAAGCGAATAAAATTGTCAACATCTTAATGTTCTAATGCAGGAAATAGCTGTGGCTAGGGTAACCAGTTCATAGAATACAACGGCGGACAGGCTAGCTAATTTTAAGAAGCCTAGCTTTTGGGTAAAAATGCAATAAGATATTTTTTAAAGAATTATGCATAGTCATTATAATCTTTTGATATGAAATGCTAAGCACACCGACCGCCTAATTCCAAAGTAAGTATCCACTGGTGTGTACCGTTTGTATCAACCATAAGGTAACGGTCAACATTTACTTAAATACTTATATATTCATGCCTAATCCTAATCTAATACGCAGAATATATTTTGGTGCATAGGTATAAGCGTAACAACACAGATGCACCCTCTCGTCCATGCATTCCTTCTATATTATATAAGCATCCAAGACTTGAGTGCAAATTAAAATTACACATACATTTTCTTTCGATTTAGTGGCTAGGGTCTCTAACAACGGACAACAACCCCAAGAAGTCAGCGAACAAGGGCCTAGATCAAACGTCCTGATAAACCTCAAATCCACCGAAGCGATCGCTGCATAATTTGTCAGGATGCGTCAAAAAGCCTAACCCTATCCAGCTATATCAAAACGCCTGGCAACGCTAGCTGTGGCGAATGAAACGCAACGAATGTGTCTCCAATCACAGCCGTCGACGCCATGGCGCCTGGCCGTATCGTAAAATTTGATAGCTGTCGATTTACTGGCACCAAGTTTACCTAAGTACTAGTACTAGATGCGAGCTACAGCTCTCACACCCACGGACCAGCAAAACAAGAAACAACGGACAGAATTGTTTTGCAAACCGGCGGTGTTTCCGCGTTCTCTATCAGTTTTGCGGATTAATTAATTGTAGCTGTTAATTTTGTCTGCTCGAAAATGCTTTGCTAAGAGGAATTTATCGTTAATATATGCGTCTACATAATCATAATCATATATATCGTAAGTATTGTAGCATCTAAGAGTCGCGTCTGTCTGTATTTCTGATGCATTCGTCGCATTTCTATGGAATTTCTTCCAAAGCAAAAATTACGCGTGTGCTTCGATTTGTAGAGTCTTAGTAGTAAAAAATGGTTTCTACATCTTTCCAGAGGTATCATAAAGAAAGTTAATTACCAACTATTAAAAGGATAAAAAAAATAATATCTGTAAGAGGGTTTTAGAATGTATAACTCCACTTTTTACACCGGACAGACCACTCGTCACCACATACAAGTTTTCCCGGCTGGAGCAGAATCCAGCTTAATAGATTTAATGGTAACAGCACTAAGACAGAAACATGTTCCCTATTATGATTGAATATATTACAGGAGCACAAAAAAAAATCTAGTCTGTAAAAAGCATACGTCTTCCATGGAACCCGACGACAAGCCGATGAACCGGTAAAAATAACACACAGCTGGTCCACGCCGTATCGTGTATGAATAATGTGCACGTCATACGCTACGGGCCCCTACATAAATATCTCACAAGCGGCCAGCCTCCAACCGCATTCAATGTAAATGCCTCGACTCCAGACGATAAAACAAAACAAAATTAATTTCAGAGGGACCCGGCTTTATTTGCTCTCGAGTCTTGAGGAAACTTAAGGAAGACCCCCCTTGATGTCCGGCATCTTTAGAATATCTGCTCCGTTCACGGAATTAGGCTTTTTTTTTTAATCCCAAATTTTTAATGATTAGTGATAATGTCGATGCGCGCCGGTGGGACATCGATTAAGCCTCCTGATAAAAAAATCGAGTCATCATTGACAAGAGTAATCAAATTTTAGACGGCGATTCTTTTTTATTGAAATAAATTACTTCGTCTACATTCGAGTTGCGCGAGTTGGAAAGAATCTTTCAATCGAATTGAATTCAAGTAAAAAGTGGAAGAATTCCGTTTGAGCTCTTTACGAACTGGGATGAAGACGCGAGCGACGGGAGGGCTGAGCGTTCGTCCGAGTAATAAATAAATAATTAAGAAGAATAAAAACCGACCGAATGGGCAAAAAAGACGAGCGCGCTTAATAACAGAACCCTTGCAAGGGAAATTGGAAACTTTTAATAGCGACCTTTAATAGCTTTTGCACGCAAAATTGCTTCCATTAATTGCTGCGCCAAATGCGTTTATTATGAAACAGATTCTATTACGGCCATTAGCCGTGTGATGTTTGTCTTATTTCGCATTACCGCTATATTTATCGTTTATTGTTTCAGACTAATTTTGACGTTAGATATTGATTCTAAAAATATATCGTTCAAACATTTACACTCATTAGCTGCACAATTAGCGCTATCAATTCATCGTACATTATAGACGGATGCCATTAGCCCAACTTTACAATCAATTTCGAGACAAAAAGGAAAAAATAAACGGAACACCGAAGGATAAGGTAAATAAAAAACAAATAAACAAAAGAGAAAAGGCCCCGGCATGTTATTTGGATGTTGATAAATGGCTCTTCGAAGATGTGTCAGAGCGAGAGCGAGCGAGGACAGAGGGAGATAGATTAACTAATGAGTCGAAGACGGGGTTCGTATGGGATAAAACATTATAAGATAAAGGAAAGTGCTTCTTATCCTTTCCTTACTTTTTGGTTATGTTATTTAGATTTATTACGGTGATTGTGAGTTGTTTACTCGGGAGATATTTTCTGGGCGGTTTTGCTACGGTGCAAATATGCGCGGCGCATTGACTCTCTCGTTTTGAACAATCCCGACGTAATTTGTTAGCTCCACGCTTTATTCAAAGGGTTCTTTACAATTGGTCACCCTTAGGCACGTGCTTTAAATGAGGTGTTAATTTCGGGCTCTCAGGATTACGTCACAAAGCGATGAAAGGATTATTTGGAGCGTGTCATTTTAATTAGTTAGTGAACAGAATCTGATTTGTAGACCGACATGTTTCGACGAATAAGAAATGCAGCCTTATCGTAAAATTAAGGAAGAGAATAACAAAAGATAAGAAAGTATGCAAATGCGACTGCAATGTTTGCCTTCGTAGCGCATAAAGATAATAAATCAAAGAGTAAATATTTAACTGGACCGCGCGATCCGATCGCGAGCCGGTTCCCGAGCATCGCGATTGAAATGTTCCCGGGGAACGGCTGCAGGAATCCTTTAAAAGATAATCGACGCCGGCCAGTCCGTCCCCTCGGCTTCATTACAAACGCCGCAACGAGACTCCCGTGATAGCATGTTTCGAGTTTCTGAGCTCATTTCATTGCGTTTCGCTCATTTCAGATCGGAGATCCAATTTAGATCGACTGCTGCGATAACAGTGAGCTTACACGCAGATTTTGCTGCGGCTATTTCTGACGGATTATCTATTGCATCTTTAGCTTCTTTGTCAGACTATTTTGAAGATGGGAGATCTTCGTTAAAGCATTTGAAATGATAATCACGCTGAGGTCGATCATTAAAACGCTATAAACATTTATGATGTTGGGGCTTTTGAGAACGCAAACATTCAGTCCGAAACATCGGGCGGCCGCCTGTTGGTAATAAGCGACAACTAATGTTGCGACAACGGCTTTCTCTCGGCGTTCACACGCTGTCCGGCTCCGTTTTATCTAGTACTTTATTACGTTAATAATGTTTGTGGCTCGCGCCGCAGCCGGTTTCTCAGCGATTCGGATTGGAGCCAGCATAACAGGCTTTATGCTGATTGGATGACGCGGAAAAAGCAAGGCTGTGTGACGGCCTTGTTGTGGAATTCCGATGTCCGCTATTCGTCGACAATTCGGATCGGCGATCTCGCGTCGCCGAGCACGCTCATTACGGCGTAGGTTGCTAAAGATAGTCCATTGCGAGTCTTAATAAGGCGATGCGCCATAGGCGTTTCTAGTCTCATTCCCGGTGCAGTTCTGCGGAATGCTAAGCAGCCGCCCGGAGCGAGCCTTAATAACTGTGGGCATAGTTAATTTATATTGCTTTAGCTCACTTTATCGCCTGCATCGCCACCGCTGATCGAATCACGACTCATCCTCTAATTGCGCCCGCTGAATTATCTTCCGTAATGGATGTCCTCGGCGGTGCGTAATTATCCATTGCGGCGCCAGTAATCTGGCTGCGGCCGCGGGCAATTTACATCGGAATGCGAGCCGAGAGAGGGCCGTCTGTGGGTCGACTAGCGTTTCTGCAGCTATCGCGCGAGCGATCGGGTATCAGCCGCTTACACTGCCGGTTGCTGCACCTTGACAAATCGCGAAGATAATCGCCGGATCGGCGGTTCACCATCGCGATGGCTTTCGAAAGCGCCGGCTTCGAGGGCGCAATGCAACGCCACATATCAAACGGCATCGGCAATAAAAGCGGACATTATGTTGGAGCGAGACTGCCAGGCGAGATCACTTCCTCAGAGCACTGCCGGCGCAGGTGTACTTGTCCCGTGTTTACGATTAATAGATTCCACTCGACTGCCGTTTAACACCGAGTTCCTTGTTCTCGTCGCGTAGTTTATAGTGATGTAATTCTATAGCGGCCTTTGATTAACATTTGGTAGGAATAACTCCTCAGGTCCGTGTTGCTTTCGCATCGGTGTAATGGAAATGAGCGGTCTGCGGCCGGGCATCGGCGCCTAGTTTTGTCTCTAGCCCTTATTACAATGCTGTAGAGGTTCCAATTGGTGGTGAGCCAAATTATAGCGCACGGTCTAAGTATACGTCGTTTATCAGTCATTCTGTCCACGTCTCGTCCGCGGAGGTTATCGAGGCGCTTTCACGCCACTCGAATAGCATTAGAATAATGATGTGCGTACAACGAACTTCTAAAAGTGCAAAATAAACTGAGGAAGCGGTTAGCGCCACGCTCGCCACCTGTTCGCTTCTAAATCGGGGCATTCATCGCATCGTTAGCCCACAATGGTACAAAGGCCCGCTACCTGAGTGGAGGTTGTTTTTTTTTCGGCTATAAGAGGGCTTTATGCGCGGGCTTCGGAGGGGCATTACTCCGATTGTGTAGGCGACATAAACCGTCATATCGACAATGGCTCGTTCGGTGCCGAGCCGTTCCGATTGTCGCCACAAATCATAACAGCTCTCTGTCATCTGGCGGCCGATTGATTGCGCCCGTGCCGACTTTCCATAAACATTTGCCCTTTGTGGACGTTTTGGGTTCGACATTTCGAGATTTACCGTTTCGATTTGTTGTGTAAACATCGACGGTCGCATGTGTAAACACCTCGCAGGTGTCAACAGGCGACATAGGTGGCTGAAATGTGTTGTAACACCTTTTAAAGTACTGATGTGACGTGTTAACACTTGTGTATGGAAAGTTAGCAGTTTGACGACGCTGTAGGTAACTAGGAGGTCAAGTTTTTTATGCGACATATTTTCAGATGGAAAGACTAGAGAATTGGTGTAACTTATTTTGACGTGTAACGATGTTTAGTTGGAATTAAGCTTTCTGTTTTTGGTCTAACGAACTTTCCTATCGTGTTTTTAGAATGAAGTTGCTATAATCGTTAGCATGTTAATACATAAAAGATTATTTGATCACCATGAACACTGGATAGCTCAGAAAAAGTAGGTCTAACTATTAACGTCAATCGCTATCAATGTCTGTGAAATGATGATAAATAATTAACAGCACCATTATGTAGTGCATTTGATCTTATCATGTTCTGCGTGACTGCGTCATGATAACTCTTGGAAAGTGAAAGATTGACGTGAAAGCATCCAATCTAATGTAGTTTGCGATGTTTTGTTTTGCATGTTTGTGAAACACTCGAAATTGTTTTGTTTTCTTTTGCAAAATATCGGATTTAAACCATAGCTAGTGATGCTTGGGTATTGGAGGCAGAAATTTACTTATACTCATAGTACTCATAATGATTTAATACTAGTCCACGCTCCAAGTATTATTAGTGAGTGTTGCGATACTAATCGCAACAGCTATTTCGTGGTACTTATCCAGCGCCTTCAAACCAAAATGTGTTTACTGTGCAACCATCTATTCTGTGACACAATGTACTCTATCGCAATCGTGATAAAGGCCACATCTGCAACGGTATATTTTGATTTGTGGCTCTCGAACTGGACTCAGGAGATCGAAAGCAAAAAGCTCGATCAATATTTCAAGCTTGACCGCATTCCGGAGTTATCTGCCGCCTTTCATTTAATTACAATGTGAAAAATATATGCGCTTGTTCAAAAATAAACAGCACACACGAACAAGCAATAAATATACACATATATAGCTAGTTTAACATGAACAGGCGTAATTTATGATCCGAATTACATGAATAAATGTAGAAACTTAACGCGATCAGAAATTCATTAATTAATGAGTTATAAAATTATACTTACGTTTTCAATTTATGTGTAAAAAGGTAATGAGTATAACGTACATAAATGAATAAACAATACATTATCGAATTTTGTGCTTCATATTTATGACGTTTGAAAAAATTAACAGTTTAATTGCATAAGCAGCGATGTGTGAGGAGCAATTTACAAGTTGATTAACTAAAAACGTAAAAAAGTTACCTCTTTCCTTTTATTTGAGAACTAAAACGCTATTTGAAGACATCAAAATGTATATATAATCGATCTTCTAACTAACTAACCAAACTTCACGCCACTTCACTAGCGGGGTAGGGTAGTAATCGATCTTGAAAGCGAAATAAAACTGCACATCAATTATCTTTTTATCATTTTTGATTCCCACTTTCCGCTACGTCCGGACCAAGTTTAATAGCATAGACCTAGGTAGAAAATGAGTCTCTAACATACCACAAGATATCGTCACCCTAGATGACACATGTCAGTCACATGAAATTACGTCAGCATTCGGGAATCCGGGATACGCTTTGACTAGCCTTACTCAAATTGACGGCATTGAATGACGTTCCTGAATTGGGATCCGGAAATTTAGATCATGATTATTTAGTGATATATCATTGTATTTCTATGAATCCTCAGAGTTGTTAATGATTACCTATTTTCATTAAAACGGCTGGACAAATAAATGTGTAAAATGTGTTAATGCTTATTGTACGGCTTTGTCATATGTTAATTCCACTACTTACAGCTTCAGAATGTTTGATCTGATTCACAAGAGATATAATTAGAATTTTTATGTCATCCAAGGTGACAACAACACGATTTCAAGAAGTAATTATGACATGAAATTACGGCTGCGACATCTTTTGAAGATTTTCTCCACATTAGTAACAGTGTTATTCTTCTTTCATGCAAAAATTTCACGCTAATCCGAATAACACTAATATACCGAAAAAAAAACTGTAGTGAAAACCTTTTTAACTAGCTAGATCATTAGAGCGAAAATCTATTTCAATTTCCATCCAGATATTTTTTCTAGAATTAAAAAAAGCCGGGGAACTAATAATTGGATATAAGAAACGTCTTTTACTAGACACGTAAAAGAGATTTCTTACGTGTACAGTGTAAAAAGCAAATAGATAGCTAAGGAATTAATCAACATTCAGCCAATAGCTGAGGGAAAGTAAGTGCGTCGCGTTAATCAAACCGAATCGTGATTGGTTCGGATCGCATATTATAGGAATGCACTTACAGAATTTCTCTGGCGATGGCGATCGTAAGAAGTGGCATAGAATGCGGCCGCGTATGCGAGGAATGTTTCAACCATAGATAACTGTGCATGCGTTTTATCTACGGCAATTAGTTGTGGAAAGAAGGTGAAGCAACAATCTCAACGTCGAAAGCGATTTACGATTATTACAAAGTGAAGGAAACCATGTTCGGTGTGAAACGCTTAAAGTCAAGTTTACGGTTTCTTTAATCCGTGAAACTATTATTACGTCGTCAATGTAGACATAAGTCATTTTGAGGCGTTTTTACAGTGTCTTGAAATGGAAAAATAAAACTCCAGTATGACGTAAGCATCTTTCAAGTCTGTTTCTTAACTATATGGACCACTATGTTTGTTGGTATCTATGCCCACGTGGCTGTATTGCCTAGGGTTGTATCATCATTATATGGTCCTCTCCAGGATTTTGCAACTGCATGGGGCAATTAATCTTCATTTACCATTTGAACATAATATAATATGTCAATAAATAGGTGCTTGATTACCATTTATGTGAAATTGACAATCTATTGCCTAGGTAGTACACCACGTTTCCTTTCCATTTAGACGAACTCTTAGTCCGGTCAAAATAGACATTCAAGCTTACATTAATTCGCACAAAGCTGAAAATTGGCATGAATGTTGAGACCCCTATTACAACTAATTTGTCAATTATCCACATCAATCCGATGTGTGCAAAAATATTTATTCAAGGTCAAATGTTGCAAAAATCGGTTTTTTGCGTTTTTCAGCTAAAGGGTAAGCTTTATCATAAAAATAGGTGAGACAAAAATTATTCATCATGCAATTATCTATAAAAATTGTTCATACACTTTTTTTCCTCAGAATCACCATTTCGGAGATATAGCGATGCAAAAAGTTGCAAAAGTTGTGTTTCTCATAATATGTATGCCAATTACCGTTATATACGTTACAGAACGGTAATATAAGTAAAAATATTAGTTTTCGTGTCGTATACATACAGATTTTACAATTGTAAGAATATAAAACCTGGGAAGGCTCAACAACAATCAAAAATATATTCATCCAAGAGTTTATCTGCTTTTTCAAAATGCCAAAATCACATCTTATTTCTACATGCAGTAACTGGTTGCGACACATCAGCATTTTTCAGGAGGGGTAAAAAAACAGTTTTGAAATTGTTTGAGAGACAAGATTTAGTTGATTGTGCTGAAGTTTTCAAAGAAAGTACCTCTACTCCACAAGCTATAATCACCAACGGAATTCGCTTTCTTCTTTCCGTTTACGGAGCTCCAAAAAAAATTACGTGCTTAGCTCAGATCAACAGAAAGTGCTTAGATAAGTTTCGATACTTATCTTTTGCAAAAAATACGCATAACAAAAAACAAGTGCAATTAGCTTGCCTTCCTCCAACCTCTGCTTCTGCTCATCAACATCTATTTCGGGTATATTATCAAGTTCAAGTGTGGCTCGGTAATAAACTAAACCCAGAAGACTGGGGTTGGAAGTTAATTGACAATATATTGGAACCAGTTCAGACTTTACTCCCTCCTGCACCGGAAAAACTCCTCAATTCAATTTTTTGCAATTGCAAAACTGGGTGTAGTGCTAAATGCGGCTGTAAAAAATTTGGGTTGTTTTGTTCATTATCATGTATCAGTTGACGAGGCCAATCGTGCTCCAATGTTCAATCGCCAGTAGGAGAGGATTCTTACGATATAGGCGAGGAGACATCTGATGCATCGCTCTTTGAACAATTTATTTGTACTCAGCAGCAGGAAGAAGAAGAAGGAAAAGAAGAACAAGACAGTACGGATTATATTCCATTAGATGCGTATCAATCAGACGAATAATTTTCTCAAATTACTGATTACTTACGTACATCGCCCGGTTTGACAAAACCCTTTGGATGTGAGCTACCACCGCTCTTAGCGCTTTTAAACCCATTTGTACTGACATAAAAAGTCCAATGTTTAAGTGATTAAGCCAATATGAATAATTAATGTTATTTATAGCACAGGAGCTTGCTGCGGTCAGCTGCGGTTTTTACGTTTGTCGCTTGTCCAGCTGTTTGTGTAACCTAGCCATATTTAACATGACCAGACTCAGATTACACTCCTGGTTTTACTTGTTTCTGCATCACAATGCGGATTATTGAATCAGATCGCGGCTTTGTACCATAAATGTGGGATTAGCGTCTTGATGTTTTGTTGCTTCAGTTTTAACGACTTTGCGATTACTAATGATGGAGATGTATGCGGCATAATAAATACTTTAATTAAAATAACAATATAGTTAAGACGCTTTATGTTAATGATTTTTGCAATTAGTTATTAATAGTAACATTGGCGTCAGTCTGCTATTACCATTAATAATGTGTCAATTGATTGGTGGTGTCACCTAATCAAAATCATAACATGCTATTTAGTATCTAGATCGAAAAAATTATAGGATATAAAGCGTATTTTTCACAAGTGTTATTCTTTTAGTTACGTTTCTAACAGCTGTTACTGTAAAGTAAGTTTATGTGGCTTAAGGAAAGTAACATTCCAATCAAGTAAAATTATTTTTATTGCACTCTCTAATTAAGCAAATAAAAAATAAAAAATAACATAAAACAGCAAGGATGCTTTTTTCTGTCTGAGCGGATGTTTTCATCGATATATCGAACTATCGATGTTTTTCTTTCCAGTCGTGGCATCGGGGAGAATGTGCAAGTCTGCACTAGCCTTTTATATATTTTAACCTTTTTATACCTTTTTATACCTTTTTGTCTATGTTTTTGATAACTATTGGTTATGATTTTTTGATTGACTTATTTACACTTTTTGTTTTACTACCAAAAGAACCAGCGCCTTGAGAATGTGCAAGTCTGCACTAGCTTTTTATATATTTTAACCTTTTTATACCTCTTTGTCTATGTTTTTGATAACTATTGGTTATGCTTTTTTGATTGACATATTACACTTTTTGTTTTACTACCAAAAGAACCAGCGCCTTTTATTTCGGTAGTTTAATATCTATTTATTTTCCATTTTCTAAGGCCAGTCTCTAAATGTTCAACGAGTTTGAAGTACTCCCAACTAATGTCTTACACTCATTTTGCGGCTTGTTCAAAGAGACGCTTACATATGCTTTGGTAATGGAAATCAGCTTCAAATTCCATCCAAGATTGAACCTTCGCCCGTTAAGTTAAGAACTAATATGGGGGATGCCTAAACCAGCTCTTGTCTTCAGGCGAATCGTAATGAACTTTGAGATGCTCTTGCGCATGTTGCTTGTACATTGACGTCACGATGCAGTCGCAATGCAATTTTGAACATACAGATTTATTTGGGTTGGAAAATAAATCTGATTCAAGAGTGTTTCTAGGGAAACGTATTTTCAGGATCATTTTACAGAAATAGACTGAGAGCTACCGGACTTGACTAAACCGTTTCTCTTAAAGCTAAAACTAATCACATAATAGTAATGTAGTATCAGGCAATTACTACACTTAGAGGAGTCAGGCAAAAAATATCATGTTTTAACGTCGATAGTAATTAAAATGTGTAGTTTACCTCACAATATTTTCACCCATCACTATTGATATAAAATTTCACACAGAATATTTTTTAAATAAATTGACTATTTATATTAAGCTTAGCAACAGTCGGATTATAGTCCGTATTTTAGATGAGACTTAAAATTCTATTAGAAAGGCAGATTACATTTATTTATGGCGTATATTCGCATCGATTGACGTCAAACATATTCCGATACAGTCATAAATCGTGCGGGCACACGAAAATTAGCACTTCTCATTTGTTCCGCGAAAACTAATTAAACACATAGCTAAGTGGTATGTGTGGAATTCGCGTTATTTACGACGCGTAAGAAATAAACACTTTCTGCTTTCTAGGCGCACGGTCAAAATCTGGCCAAGTTACTGTGCTGTGATCTTAATCAGATTTAGAAGCTACGAAAAATGTTAGGATTTCAGCGTGCAAGATACTGAATCATTTTGCTCTGGTGAATGAGGGGAATGTATCACTGTTTAGTACAACGTATAAGACGTCTTAGTTCAATGATAAAAAAACTTTATCGATGCTTCTGTGCAAATAAATGTATAGATATTAGGAATTTGTTATTATTTGCAACAGTAAGTTTAATTATGTACAGTCACTTAAAATGCTTTTAATATCTACAATAAGCTTTAATTCAATCAGGAGTCAAAGTGTGTCAAAATCCAAACACATTTTGGCTCTCGATAAACTTTCTACTAACACAATTATCACAAGTACGAACTTAATCTCCAACTCATAAAACTACTTTAATATCGGGTAGCGGTAAATTATAATGTCATAGAGGAATCCGAGGTCACTGACCTCCAAAGATCACCTACTCGTGTTTTGAACAGGTCTCCGTGTTAATGTCTTTGTTAACATGACAATCGTTTGTATCCCACTGTTGAGATTACGGTATTTCACAGCTCGTTAAAATTCACACGAGTTTAATGCATTATTTATTATTTATACCGCTGTCATATTTATGATATATGATATGGAATATGCATATTTTGATTAGATATTTTAATAATTTCGATGGTTGGAATTTGACACTGGTGTTATGGAATACAGCAGGTGTTCGTGGCTTGATACGACTTAGGTTATAGTACACGTTCGAGAAAAAGGTATATCGATACTTGTTTAACGTTAGCGTTTAGAAGGATTTAGGCTCCTAGAATTAGCGAGCTTATTACATCGGACCCATTAATATTTATACCAGGAAAAACAAGTAGATATCATCATGGTTTTGAAATGGAAAATGTACAAGTTTGTGTTATTGCAAAGCTAGTATATTATAATTGCGAAAAGAACTGTATTATTTTTGTTAAGTCTGTCTGTTCCTATTTCCTGTTCAACTATTCCTGAGAGATATAACAGCTACCGTGATAGTTAAGCCGCGGGAAAATGTTACCGATGTATAATTCATAGGGAGCTTTAAAATATTAGTGCTATGTGAACTAGTAGAAATCCCACCCAAGTGTTTGAAGTAATTTTCTTATCCACTGAGCAGTAAGTGAATAAAAATTAACATTATATAAAACGCTGTTTTGCACAAAATAACTTACATGTGTATAAAGAAAATAATCGGTTCCAATATGTCTATCAAATGTCAATATTATAAATAAAAAAACTAAAGATTTATAGACGTTCTGCCATAGTTGAATCTGATGAATATTTCTGCTACGTCAAGTATGGAAATATTAATATTATTGAAATTTAAAATACTCATAAGCAAATGATCGATCGTTATAATCATAACATTACCGAATTCTCGATTATACAGAAAGCAACTTTATATGATAATGTATGATTTACTAGTAAAGTAAAGGCCAGTTCGGACAATTTGCATGATTTCTCAATAATTCTATTCATAGGCTTAATAAAATGTTGTTTATAGCGACCCCCAGCTAGTGCTATCTGGAGCATTTTAATTATAAAGTCGTACCATTAATTTGGCTGATTTAATTTAATGTGTAATCCTGCGAGTTTTTCCTGAGTGTAAGCACCATAAAATGTTTATTTTATAGGAGCCAAGTGATTTTGGAAGCCACTAAAAATATTGATATCTAGGAAATTCATTTGCATGTGTAAATTTGTATACTTATTGCAGTTATTTATCTACGTTATTGCGTTAATACTATACGGAAGGCTTTATATTCTAGACATGTTTAAACGCAACTTTTGGATTGATTTTGGTTTTTACTATTCGTACAGTTTTTCTGTTTTTTTTTTTTGGCTAACGAAATACTTTTCTTACTTTGTGCAACCAATACAGAAAACTTGCGAATGTCCAGTATTTCTAACCACTGAACTTATAACCCTATTTCAACGCTCGCATTCAAATACATCTTTGAAGTATTCATTCGTCACATTAATTTAGCCAATTAACACTATCAACTTTTTTACTTCCACAAACTTAGCTTCAGAATTCGAATTAATTCTTTTGTTTGTGCGTTTAATTAACTCTCCTCGTATTAATTAGCAAGTTGGTAGCTTTCTTTTGTTTATTTATATCGTCGCAGTGTTTATACGCTTAAGGGAAAGTCCGTGAAACTAATTATACGGTAAAAGAAAACAAACACATAATTAGAATATTTTTTCGGCAATTATTTGTCGTAATAACCTATATAACTAATAACGCACTTTAGAATACTAACTACTATTTAAATAATCTAACTGCCATAACAAGCTAATTAGTATGTTCGTATTTAATTTAATCATGAAATTGTATTATTTTTAGAGATTGATTTTGAATTGTTGTAGGAATATATTCATCCAGAGATGAAAAATAATCTTTAGACGCTCCAAGCGCTAACCAAGCATTCAATACATGGTTAACACTACAGAAAATACATCTTCTTCATTATAAGGACATGACGTTAAATATGACTTATCACGAAACACGTAGAATGAGCCAAGGGCGAGTTAAACAAATTAACCATTTCACCGGCACGGCTAAAACAGCCGTAAGTAGGAAGGTAAACACTTTCGACTCGTACAGACAAACAGATCTCGTTCAGTTAACAAATATTTGAACGAGTTCGTGTCTGAGATGTAAGTGATAGCGTAATTAAGGGCTTTTTCACTATAGCGTGGCAAATAACTAAACATTAAGGTACCACTTTGAACAGTTGGGAGCGAATGGTAGTTCCATGATCAAGTGAAGAAACGCTCAACTCATGAGGTTTGCAATTTTTTTTGAGATAAAAAGTATGCCATGACCAAGTTCAATCACAACGAATAAACAACAATCACAACGAATGGACAACCTCTGTCAATAAAAAACGGAGTTTTCTATAGCTGTTGTATGGCCGGACTCTGTATGCCTATTTGATATGTAACCAATATCTTTAAACTTTTATACTTTGGTCAATTAAAAAAAAATTTTTTTTCAAGTTTGTATACCTGTGCTATACTCGTACAAGACACCAACAAATAAAAAAAAAAAATGTCATCCGTGTGCAATACACACGGACGCTGACACTAGAATCGCCTCTGCCTTGGACCAAAACGCAACAAGTGAAATGTACCGTGCTTCAAAGACCCACCGAAACACGTCGGTGGTCCGGGCCTACCGAATTGTTTTACTATTAGACAAATATTGTTTATTGCCGCCCCCGCTCCGGTAGCGAGACGCATTGCCATATTAAATAATAAACGTATTTTAGAGCAAGGACGGTGCATTACCGAGATGTTGCTAACAGAATTATGTTTCTTGCAAACGATCCCATTAATCTGGTGCGTTTCGTAACGATGTTCTTCGTGATAAAGCTGGTTCTCTCATCTGTTGAAATCGGCGTTTAATTAAGAATGGAGGAAGGAGGGCAATCCATCCCCTGGAGGATATGTTGTTTAGTTTTTTATTGCGTATGTCGCGGTTTCTAAATTGAGAAACATCCGTTGAAGTGACATCTCAATCTGTGATTAAGGATTGCTTAATATAAATCAAGCACAGTTTGAGACCAGGTTCTCCATTCTAAAACCAGCTGTTAGTCAACTTATTGCTTATAACCATACAAACCTAGTAATTGTTATAATGTCGAAATAACAAAGGTTATTAAGTTGTATGTATTAAGAGTGGTTTCTTAAACATGAAAATACTATAGTACTACCTATATTTGATGAAAAATAAAGCCTCCGTCAATACCTACTTTGTTTTTAAAGGCTAAGTGCCTTAAAATTAACACTCAACTCCACCGTTTAACTCAACAATCCAGTTCTGACCGAGCGCAAATTCCCGAGAATTTGTGAAACTTATAGTGAAACGAAATATTATTTTATAAAATGGAAGAAAATTGTACTATTAATAGGGACTAATGCAAGTTGACGGTAAACATGAGAGGAGTTGCGAACCGCGACCCGCCCCAACAAATTACAGTGCAATCTTCGGCAATCAGGGCCGTGCATACTGATTGCTGACATGTGTAACACTGCGCCACGGGTATGCGCTAACTAAACTTACTAAACTAACTCACGTGAGTTAACTCACTTGTTTAAACCAAGCTTTTACTAGCGGCTCACGCCCCGTGCGATTCAATTTGTCACGCAGACTCGTGCGTATTTCGGGATATAGGATGTCTATAAGTTCTATTCGATTTGATTATTTTTGCTGCGCCATGGCGCAATTGATTTAACTCGATGAGCTGGGACAGTGTGTTTCACCTGAGTTATTAGTTATCGTACAGCTGAGTTAGAAGTTAACGCAAAGCAAATTGAGATAATCCATATATTTGCTGTTAAGTAAACCTGCCATGTTTAGCAGTCCCGCCTTAATAACGCTTGGGAATTTGACGTATGGTGCTGTTGCATCTCTAGGTAATTCATTTGAATATTATATGTGTATGCAGATTGAGATAGCTAGAAGTGGTCGTATTATATACTATCTTTTATTTACAACTTCGTTCATGCAAACTAGAGAATTGAGCCAAACCGGGTCGCTTTGTCTAGTGTTGAAATCAGTTTTTATAGTTTAAAAAATCGACACCGATATGTGTTTAAAATTGTATTTCATAATCTCTCTTATCTTATCTTAACATCGCGCCCGTGATCCCCGAAGGGGTAGGCAGAGTCAAAGGGGCAGCAGTCCCCTTTAACCACATTCAGCCAAATAAAACTGGGCTGGGTTAGATGGAAATTTCATAATCGTTCTGATATATCGGAGTCATGCCTAAAAACATCAATGTAGCGTGTAGATGTCAACCCTAAATCAATATTGCGAATATCTAGACTCACCGACAGAGCCGACGCGACACGTCGTGACGCCGACACGCCTGCTCAGCCGACACACCGGCGCTGCCGACACTTCAACAAGCCGCGCCAAATTGTGTTACTATTTGAAGATGTTCGTTAACAAGGTTGCTGTGGTCAAGTTATGGGTTTGGCGTACGATTAAATAGTTTGAGCGTAAGAAAGATTGAAGAGGATCCGAAATAATCTTCAACCTGTCCTGCTTTACACAAATAACTGATTTGTCTAAAAATTTGAGTTGGTGTCTTCTTAAAAGAGATTTTTCTCGGCCCCCCATATACGTTATACCTACACTAAAGTGTCATCGTGTTTGCAAGTGGCATAATCGATTTTAAAATTAAAATTTAAATTATATTTTATTTCAGATAACTATAGGATCCATGTGTTAGTAAACAAAACTTACATCTATTGTTAGTAAAATTAAAGTTTTCAATTAATGTAATGGATTTGCTCCGCCTTCGGGTTTATTAGGGTCGTGATCCAGTGCCGCCTCAGCGTACTGTCCCACCTTCCCGCCAGCACCCTTAGGATACTGTTGGGACTGCCAAGCATTCTGTTTTGGATCGATATAATGTTTTTTCTGATCAAGGCATGAAAACCGTCTACGTGAGCATCGGCGAACATGCCAGATGCACTGCAGAATTTAAACAAAATATTATAAGTCTAAAATAAAGTCACTCATGGATGCTCAATTAAAAAATTGTCAAAGACAACACCTTGTCAAGCATAATTCACCTAGGATTTAAAGAAATATGTTTTTATTGTTTTAGTTGAAAGGACAAAACCAAAATAAAATGTGCCCACCCGAATGTGGGCACATTCGGGTGGGCACCAAAGAACAATTACCATTAATTCATCGTTACCACTCCTGACATTAATGAATAACAAACATAAAACCGTTCTCAAATAAATAAGAACAAAACTGTTCCTCTTGTAAAATTATATCTCTCGCTTACTCGGTCCAAAAATTTCAATGTTTGTTTTGTGATGCAAAATATACCCCATAAACCAACGATGCCGACGATACAGGCAGGTTATTAAGGGAACTTTCGAAAGTCATATAGCAACCAGGTAGGTTATTCCTGGTGAGAAGGTAAAAACTTGGGACTCTGTTTGGGGCGTCCCGAATTTGTTATAAAAAATATATTGGTGGTTGCGAAAATTAAATGATGTTTGTTTTAAGGATGCGTATTGAATTTCGGAGTGCTAATATAAGAAGCATAGTCGTAAATGTAGATTTTACATCACCTGTTAGTTAGTAATTAGTCTATCAATTGAGTGTTTAATCATGCTTATATCTTATTATTCCGGAAGTTAGATTGTGTCCTCGTTTAGTATTTAATAGACTTCAAAAAGGAAGTTTTATTCAATTTATAATGAGATTAAGAATCTTTTATTTCTCTTTTTATTTATAGAAAAAAATACGCACGAAGCGGGATAAAGCTAGTATACAATAATGCACCAACTTACAAAATAAATAGGGTTTATTTAAACTTAACATAGTCAACAGATTACATAATTTATATGCAGACCATATTTTTTTACTAATAAAAACCGACTAATAATTAATTTTAATCAAAACTGAAGTTCCGTGTGCAACTAGATATAATAAATCAATTCGATATTACTAACATTTTTAAAACACTGCAGTAATTAATATTTATAAGTATCTAAAGTAAATGAGGTGAAGCACTTACGTCACAAAAAGATATATGGCGCTATCCGGACACTGGAAAGTAATAAATATTCGTCGCTTGTCTAGATTTAAGACAACTCATTTAGTTTTACTGGCGGTAAACCGCACATACGCCTATTATTTTAGTGTAGCTGGCCAATACAGTCGTAAACTGTAACAGCATTATGTAATAATAATCTTTAAAAAAACAAAAAAAATGCGATTTATCGCAAAGGTTTTCATACGGACTAGCGGTTTTCTATAATTTCGAAATGGAATTTGACACAAAAAATCTTTGCTAATCATTTTCAGTGGAGTTCTGTCAAAAATGGGTTCTAGTTTTAAAAGTCAGGATAAAAAGACAGAAAAAAATACTAAGTACTTGCCTTACTGATGCATTTAGTAATATACTGTCATTTAAATATTACATAGAACTAAATTTATCTGTGTAGATAAAGATAGTACGTGCATACTGTTTCCTATTGAATATGCATGGATTATTTTATGCTAAATTATTAAACGTAGAAAACACTTTTTATTAATACTTAAAGTTTTATAATAACTGCGTAAGCTACTTTGAATATTTAAGATAAGAATAAGAACAAATGGCATAATCACCCTTTAAGTTCTAATCTAAGTTGTGTTAGTAATATAAAATTCTTGATTGCAATCGCCACTTAGGAGCCGAGCGATACAAAATATGAACCTGATTGCCGTTTATTTCCGTTCCGAAACTTATTGCAAATTTTGAATAACATTATACCCTTGCTTATTTCCTAAAGATGGACCGCGATTCACTTAAAAAAAGGGCATCTTTAAGTTAAATTAGTACCCGTTAGGTAGTTTAATTTTTTTCTTGAGTCAAGAGTTCTATTTTTAGGGCCCAACAAATATTTGTTCATAGATTAGCCGTCGTTTTCGGCTTTTAATATTTTATATTTTTATAGTTCGTCAAACATTCGCTAGTGACCTTGTGGGTTATAACTTATACTATAGTTTATGAAATTCTGCTGTTTTTTACATTGACGATTTCAGGCTTTTATGAGTCTATACAAATAAAGACATTTTGAATTTACTGGCATGTTGCGCGTTCCTAAGAAAGTGCATTTTTAAACGTTAATATTCATTCCCATTAAATTTCTATTTTCGTCCAACTTCAGGTTAAACAAGTTACAATGAGGTTTGCACTTTATAAAACGCATAGTCGACTGGTTTATTCAGAACTGTATAGCTATTACAAGAGGTTAATTAAAAGATACAACAATTCCAATTTTTTTAATTCTGTAAGTGTAGAATTTTTTTATTGCACCACCTTATCTATTTGTTTGAAGACATATTAGTAATTTCAATTTACGTCATATTTTCAATAACACATTTAAATTGCTGCAAAGTTTAATATTATATGTTAAAATGGCGGAATTAATAACTTATTTAAGTTATTCAAAGTAATTTTCCTAAAATAAAAAGTTTGATAGCCAACGTTTTAATATTTTTTTAGTCATACATATTCAAAGAATTGCTACATTTCTATGAATATTTATTTGCATTATGGATACGCGGTCAATCAACATCAACAACCTAAAAGAAAAGTAGTTTGTATGAATCGTATTACCGTTTCGTAAGTAAGTAAATACTGGTTGCAATTTATTTCTAAGACTCAAAATTGACACAGCTGGCGAAGTATTTTATCGGCGAAAGCACACTTTGGGTCGCTGAGCTAAGGGAGACTCAAAATTCAAAATAAATGTTAAGAAATAAAGTTCAGTTACGCGCATATCAGCGAGACGCGTTATAAAGCAGCTGCTGAAGATTAATTAAGAAACCAGACCAAGAGGTCTTTCATCCGAGTACCGCAGGTGACGCCCGACAGCTGAACCGAATTATCCGATAATTTCCATACGTTTTGTACTTATTGCGTCTGCGATATCCAGTCCCGCTTACGGGCGATTATCGGCTGATGTTGATACTAAATGTCAGTTACATCGTTTTACTGGTTAAGCGCGTCTTTACATGGAGATTAATTTTTATTGTTTCAATTTGCTCTCAGTGTCTTTACCGGTTTTGTTGGTTCGATTTGTTCTTTTTCAAAGATGAGTCAAATTAAAGTTATAATTTTTCATATATTTTATTATTTTTCGCGTCCGCTATATCCCGTTATTAAGAGCGTTTATAGCTTAAGAGCCGGCCGATGTTGAAATTAAATGTCGGTTACGACGTTTCACCGGATCGGTGTAGTTTTATATTGCAATCAATTTTTATTGCCTGCTTTTGTTTTTCGAGCTGCAAGCGCGCTGCCATCGCATTTGAACATACATAATAAATTTCAGTTATGACTTTTTATTGTTTTCGATTTGGACACGCGAAATAATATCTCGTGAGGTTTTGTTGGTTTTGTATCCAAAGATTTTTACGTGGTTCGGTTTTATTGTTGAATCAGAATAAATTATATTTTTTTAATTTATTCCGATTTAATAATAAAGGAAATAAAGAATAAGAATAATGAATGAACAAAAGAGACCTTGTAGCTCATCAATTAATGTATCAGTAGTTTTTATTCATATATTTTTTAGAGGTTTCGAAGCTGCTCGTCACGTTAATAACTCAATAGATGGAATGTAATACGTCAAATATTTAATAGAATTGTTTACAAATGAGCTTTAAGATAGTAAATATTGCAAGCTGTTTTATTAAACAAAATATTCGATTTTATATATAACTATTGTTAGATATTTAATTCTCTTACGTTCACAGACAATTACGCCACAAGCGCCGCACAAACCCCAAATTCGATCCGAAATGACACGAAATCGTTCCATTAAGCCGGCCTATGATTTGACGGGCTAACGAAGGAACCGTAAAATTCCTCTTATAATCACCGCCGCTCCCAAGCGCTGATTACAGGGTAGCCGCCCATTGGGAACCAGACTGGAACGGGGATCGAATAGCCTTAAAACAACACGCACTGTCGGCGGTTACGCCGTTCGGTTCTGGTAAGGCTTTGTTGATTCTGGGCAGGGTTGCCGCTCGATGGTGCATCCTACAAATACCACGCAACGTTGTGCTTGTAGGATGTGAATTTTTTGGCGTTCGAGTAGTAATTATGAGCCGTGAGCGAATTGGGAATATATTCATCAAAGGTTAGAACGGAGGAACGTGCATGAAGAGATTGATGAGTTTAGGAGATGCGAATGCGGAGATCAAAGCAAATGGAAACATGTAATTTCTGTTTGTGCCCATGGGAAAAAGAGGGGCGATAGAATATATGGGAAAATAAGTGATAATAATGCATGAGAATAAGATGAACTCATTTAATGGGATAAACTGGCCTTTGCCTGGATGAGTGTGAAAATTAATTTTGCACATGAAATTATATACAAGCAACTGGCACACATCAGCGTTTATTTGTTAACTTAAATTAATAAAACATATTGTTTAAATTATATCGACTAGCTGGCTACAATACCTTTAAGTACCATTATACGGCAGAAGAAAAATAATATGTTTAAATACAAAACGCCAATTCGTGCCACACTGTTTAATTATAATTGAGCGTGCTGAAGTCGTGACACCTCTAACATGAATGAGTCATGAAATACATTTAAAGCGGAGAATGTGCACGATGGATCCTTAATTTATCTTCATCCTGCAGACGTCTATTTTACAATAACACTGTTTGTTTATGTTTCTTAAATCATTACAGAATAAACAAATGCCATCACATTTATTTTAATAACGTTTGATTATCTTTTATTATTATTATTATCGGTATCAGATTAATTCCTATTACTTCTGTTTAAAGATTATTGCAATTATCAGTCATAGCGATAAAATCTATTAATTCGGCTTCCAAAAGTATTACTTAAATTATAAATCAATTGTTATGTAGGTACAAAGTAATAAATAAATAAAGAAAGCATAAATTAAAAATATTCTACTGCCGAAAACAAAAGGTTGAATTGTGTCGAAAACCGTTAAATTTAAATTCTTGACTTTAAAAACTTACAAGAATTATGTTTGAATTTCGAATACTAGGCAACCACTAGTCAAAAATATATAGACAACCCTGTTTGTGAGACAGACTATGTTCATTTTCATAATGACATAGGACCCGTGGGTGCCCAAAGAGGAGGATCTAAGCACGAATTCGCTTTGCCCAATAATTGTGAGGGCTATTCGTTTGCGTGTTACCGAGGGAACTGGTTGCGTGATTGTTTGTTTTTTACCCTTTGTTGCGGTCTTTGTGTTCAATTTCCTGGCTCGTTTTCTTTGTTCCACTCTTGTAATTGCGGCCCGTGAAGTGTGCCAGCGTATTTTGATAAACCGAATACCGAGAGCGTTTTTAATTTTTTCGACACCTTTTTTAAAGTGCCGTCATTCCTGCTTGTATCAGTTTCATTAAATGCTGTAAGATATGCGTTCATTGTTGTTAAGTATGATTGTAAGGAAGAAAGTACTTCTTCTTAAATATGCAATCGACTATCATGAAATGTCGTTTTTAACCGACTTCAAAAAAAAGGAGGAGGTTCTCAATTCGACTGAATTTTTACTGTGAAATGTTTATATTAACCCAAACAAAGTCTCGAAAAGAAGTTAGTAATAAAAAGAAATATATATTATATTTTCAGCCGAATTCCAGCTTCTTCTTTACCCTACGACAAACTTAAAGTTACCTACTAAGATACAACTTCCAATCCAAGTGGAAAATAACAGTACTAACTATTTTTGTATTCACACAGTAATTTTGCAATAAAAGGAAAGGACTTCAAGAAAATCACTGAAAAACTAAAGGAGGAAGCTAGAAAAACACGAGGCTTAAAGCTGCGGCAAATTATATTCAATTTAAAGTCACGTGACACTAGAAACACGAATGACAAACGACCAACGTTTAGTGTCAATTAGCGAACCGTCCGCTTAAAGTATAAATAATGAACGTAATTTGCGCCAAAATAAACTTTATTGATGCAGGAATAAAAGTTAACGAGAAGAGACGCGCTTCTTTATAGGGCGGATGTATAGCGCTAACAAGACGACGGGTTAAATGTTGCAAGATATTTCCGTTTTTCCGTCTTAAAATGACAAGAGCCGTTTTTCTTAATTATCATAATTAGCTTTTGTACGTTGCGCAAAGATAACCTTTTAAATCTGCTTTTAACAAACCAACAGCGCTATTTTTAGTTAACAAGGGTTTCAACTGATAATTATTGTTTGTGGTAATGACAGTTATTATCATAAGTATTAAAAAAAAAATACGTACGAAAAATATTGCTGGAGGCGTAAAGCTCTGTTATTATAAGTCGACATCGGCGACAAAATAATATGATTTAAATGCCGATATGCCAGTATTATTATTACCCCATAATATTATTCTACATAATTTTTAAATGAAAGCACAAAGCATATGGTATCTTCAACAGACCGAAACCCGAGACGAAAACAGAGCCACGCAAAGGCAATTTTTATTATTAATGAAAAGACAGACAGACGTTAGTAGGGAATAGTAGGGATTAGAAAGAACAGGTACGAAAATAACAATGTCGTATAGTTAGCCAGCACGTTCATATCCTAGCCTGTCGGCGCGTAGAAAGTATTATAAATAAATTTCGATAAGCCTACATTATCGAACAGCGATATATTATCTAATCTGCGACTTTCTACAAACAAAATAGGCAGATGAACAATTCCTAGAAAAAAAATAGGTCTTAGTAAGTACTAGAAATGAAACTAGTCCAAACGTCAACGGTTTGTGGAATGGATGCTCTTATAATAGGCAAGGTTAGTCACCTTGCCTATTATCAAAAAACAAATCTGTTTAATCAGTTAGATTATAAAAAAAAATTCAACACGTATTTTTTATTTATTTGTCAAACAAACACTGCCGAAGATAAAGTGCATTTAAGTTGTGTGTGACGTCACACTTTTGTAAAATTTTAACTAAATAGTGACGTCGCAAGCGACCAATCCAAAACTTTGATGCTTTTTATCTTTGTGATTTTCTATTAATTTAATGAAGCGAAAAATATGTGTCTAGTATTTTTGTTTAATCTAAATAAAATTATAGTTTTTTAATGTCATCATCCCTATTATGAAAATGTTGTTCTGTCCAGGTTTAGGAGACACTCTTGGTACACGAGAGACGTAGAGTCTTCCTTTTTGCCTTTGACGAAGGATACACGAATCACCCTGGAGCTATGGTAGTATAAGGTTAAGATATTTCTGCCATTTATGGAAATACAAGAGCTTAGAAATTACGCTTATATTCTGAAACTCTACTCATACTTTATAAACATAAACTTCCTGAGCGAACAATAACTATGCTACATATTTATAGTTCAGTACCTTCTCATCACACTTAAAACCACTTACTTTGTCTGCAAGGACCAACCTACCTCGAAATAGACTAACGAAAACCCTTCAAAAGGTTCCGAACGGCTGCCATGTAATTTGAGGTCAATTTGCCGCTATTCAGTTCTACCTGAGTTATATTTAATACCAATTTACGTTCTAAAATTCGGTTTTAATCGACGGATGTCGGTCAGGTCTCGTTGAGAAATGATTATTTAAGGAGACACATGTTCGAGTGGATGATTATTTTAATGTGAAGGGTCGGATACGAGAGTAATGACAGAGTAGGCGCCGCTTTTTATGGCATTGTTGTCTTTAATAATTCTTGTGGAGGGACATGTGCAGTCGGTTTGCGGTGCGTGTGATGATCTTATGTTTTGACACGCCGTATACACAGTTTACAACTTGCACTTAAGACACTGAGTTGAGTTTTATTCGCGTCTAGACTAGCGGACGGGTAATTTTTCTAATAAAAGCAAGGTAGTGTCTCAGGAATTTATGATGATGGAAAATTGTGCTAGTTAATGCGTAGTTGTACTCCAAGTGTAACTATGTAGATTAACAAAGCTTAGTGAAGGCCAAGTAGTAAACTGCAATTTGCAATAAAAATTCTTAAGCATGTTCCAGATAATAAAGGGGGAATAATAAAAAAATGCATATTTTAATTTGTCACTTCGATTAGGGCAATTTAAAAGATTATAAATTATGCATAAAGTGAAGATCATTAAACCGAATGTCCATGTAACTTGTATTAACATCACTTAACGCTCAATATAATAAAACGCAAATAAGGAAAAAGTAGCTAAGATTAGAGCTAAAAACACCACATTCCACTTCATTATAAATTTAAATGCTAATTAATTAATCCAATGCAAATGCAGTACAAAATACGTAGAATTTATAGCAAGTCATTGACTCTACTGCTCCTAGTATTCTAGGGGAAAGCTTAGCAATTAATGTCGTATAAGTTATGTATATCTGAAACGTTAAAATACTTGTACCATTTAAAATACTATCCATTTACAAGTTTTCATTTAAATTGCAAGCAATGTGTCTCTAAGTTGTCTGTTTCAATATTTGCATTCTAATTTTCTATTCACTTGCTGACGTCCAGTTTATCTGAAAGTTGGTACATATAAGTTTTCGGTAATTATTTTTGTAAATTCTGCCTACCCCGTAAGGAAAATAGCGTAAAGCTAGTCATTGATTTAACTAAAATTGGAGACATTCTAAATATAAAAAGTTATATTATATCTACAGATATGATTAAACCCCAAAATAATGCGAACGTGCCATTATTATCACGTCTCATCGAACTTTATCAGATTTATTCCGACTCCAGTAATAGATATGATTACGTTACTTTATTTTTATAACAACACTATTTTTAACTATGCCTTAACCGTATTTCGTCATCAGAAATACGATCAAGATAAAACATAACTAATTTATGTTGGCTAAAAGGATTCTCACAAATAAACATATCAGAATTAATATCGCTAGAACCAATGATGTTAAATAAAATCTACAATTTGCGTGGGCGGTTAATAATGGGCGAACTGAATAGCCTATTAATATGAAATTAGATCGCTGTTAGCATTTCGATAAAAGAAATGTCGCGTACGTTTTTAATTATGACGCCATATTTTCTCGAATGGCTTGAGGACAATATAAATTTTAATTTCAAAACCAGTCAAGTGCGCTCTATTCAGCACAATTGGAGCACAGTAGTGGTTGTAGACGGTTTAGTAAAAGTCGTACGTAAATTACTTTTTAAGCGTTCCCTACCTCTGTTTCGCGACTTTGTCTAATAGGGAATATGCATGAAAAATATTTTAGACACAACAGAATAGTCCAGTGATAACTTAACCAATATTTAAAAAAAAAAAATAACGACGAGCTTGTTGTACAAATAACAAATATACGTTGCTTATATGTTAAAAATGGGACTGGCTATCTATCTATTGCATTTATAAAGTAAGTATTTGTCACGTATCCAGATATTGACTCGCTAGACTTTGTATGACTTAATGATTGATAATAAAACCTTTGAATCATGTTAGAAGCCCTATGTATTATTTAGACGTAAATGTAAATATTATGCAACCTCGTTTTAAAGAGCATCATAAATCAGACCGCATTTTTGCCCCCATATGAAAATGTCAGTGTTGATAGATCATGCTGGCTGTTTTTATGGATCCTATGGAATTACAGCCATTTAATAATGGAAGCGATAAAAGTGTTAAGTGGGGGTTATAATTCCTTGTTATTTATTGAGTGAATAAATACAAATACCGAACTTATTATCAGACTACAAGCGTTATTTATTACACTCTCAAAGCTATAGACATGAAAATATGTATTGAACATAAATGTTGTTATTTCTGAAGCTTCCTCATTGCCCATTGGTAAAATGCTATTAACATCTTTAGTAAGATCGTGGTAGACGTTTCAATCGTAACCAATTTGTTTATCGACCATCGGCATTCAAATAAAACCCTTCAAGTCATCTGCATATTTTCACGGAATTAAAACCAACATTGGAGCATAAATTAAACAAGTTCTCATCACGGCGGAATATCATCTCCAATCAACGTTAATCTACACGTCAGTCGAGCAACTAAAAACTAATTACTGTATGTATATTGGCCCTTACGAGGAAATCAATTAAGGTCGGCCACAGCTCCGAAGAAAGCCTCGTAAAACAATTTCACGTACGCTGTAATTGGGACGGTCGGTCTGTCTGGTAGTAAACACATGTAATAAAAGTGTGAGACGTTCAACTAGCATTAAGGAGTGTTTGTTCTATGTGGAGCAAATGGGAATTACGATCGAGGCCGATATTGAATTTGTCTTTTGTATCAGTTGGTAATGATATAATTATTTTCTACTTACCCTGTGGACAAATGATAGACAAGAATTAGGATAGTATAAACTGGCTAGAATAAGAAAGGTCTTATATGCATTCCCAATAGGAGATGTAGGGATACAAAAATTACTTTAGGCATTTAATTTATTTATTATTAAAAAATAATTAAGAGCCTTTCTGTTTCTCGCTCTCTTTCCTCTTGGAAGTTTAGGACTTATAAATGTTACTCTGCACTCTTGGTCGGCAAGCGACCTGTCTCTATTTTGGTATTTATTATCGCGTGCTTTAAGAAATAAATATATGCACTAAAATATCTTACACTCATAAACTAAAAACTAATATGGTTTGAAAGCAACAAATTGTAAGTCACATTGTCATAAACGTAAACCAATACCCCATATGCATGTTACACAGTGCGCGTTTATAACGCAATTTACAACGATTTGACTGACCCTATGGCTAAATGGTTTCTAGGAATTACTTTTACCAACAATATTTTATGCAGTCTCGGGAATCTGCTCAGAATATAAACAAGTGGGCATCTACCTAGATTTTAGTGAGAATCGTGGGTTAAACTTAGAAACTCGGCATAGTATAAGTAACTGAAAGTAGTCACACATACATAAATAATAAAGATGCACTGCTAACTAAGTACTTACGTGATTTATATTTATTTTGTTCTGACGATTTATAAGTGCTTTTTTTAGGCCTATATAAATAAAGATCATTTCATTTCATATTAAAGTGTTTTATTGCCGTTTCTGGGTGTACCTAATAGCATAAAAGGTATGAATGTTATTTATAATATAACCCCTGAATTCGGTATAGAAATTGTTCAATCCACTGCTGTCATTGGACAGCAGTGGATTGTGAGAATAGATATGTATAATTTTTCAATTAAATCGTTACACAAGTTGCTACGATAAATGTATGCATACGAGTATTACGTAACACACAGAAGATTAACACCTTCTATACTAATGTAAAGATAGTTTTAGCTATCAATACTTAGAGATGGACTACTTTCCAACTCTTCTACTCCAACAACGTCGGCGCCGTAACATTCTACGCCGCAAGGAAAACACTTAGTATTCTAAGCTACCTGCCTAAGTAATAAAACGGCGTGGAACACGTAGATTGTGAATGCCAAACGTTGCCGATCAGTTGCCTCATCGCACATAATCGATCGCTAGTATAAATCTGAGCATTATTTTAGGGTCGTCGACCGATTTCCATAAATCAAATGAAATTTATTAGTAAATTTTACGCAACTCTTTCCAAAGGCCCGTTTTTGACTAGCCCGTTGGTCCAGTGGACCCTGGCCACGAAACAGAGGGTCGCGGGTTCGAATCCCGCTAGGGGCAAATGTTTCGTGTGATGAACATTGAACACGGACATTTGTACTCGAGTCATGGATGTTTATTTTAATTTTAAGTATGTCTATCCGTTTACCTAGTATCCATAGCACAAGCACAAGCTTATTTTGGGACTAGGGAATTGGTGTGTCCGTCCGGAGAACTTATTTTATTATTATTTAAGAAATGTGCTATTTTTTCGCAAAAAATCTACTGTATGTTATAAAGTACTACATATACCTACTTACGTGCATGCAGCGGTAAAAATAATTACTCAGTTGGATAAATACGACTGGATACTTAGGACAGGATTAGATTTTGTAAAATCGCGCAATTTTAGTATCACTTTTAAAGTGTGAAAACACATGTCCCTTCAGTACTATAAGAAAAGCTCGCTTTCGAGAAGGGTCTAAAGACATATTTATTGGTTAACGGAACCCTATTGACATCTCCATGGACCCCTACTGACGGTTTCATGAAACCCGCGTAAGGAATCGCTTATTTGAAGTACGATTTACAAAACCGTTAATATGCAAGCCTGCTAGTGTCGCCAGACTTTAAGGCCATATAGCCGGATAGACCAGCCAATTTAACGGAAAATTTGGACTGAACATTATTAAAGATTTCAATTCACAGTATTAATCGAAACAAGAAATAACCCAATTCTATTTTTTTTATTGTTATCCTCCAAAATCGTAAACCATTACCAGACTGATCAAAAAGCCTTACAAAATCCGGGCAAGCCGGACACACGCAAAAAGCCTAACCTTGTCCGGCTTTATCCGGACGAGTAGCGGTAACCCTGCAATGAGAACGGTTAAGTACACCGTTGACCCGGGTGCTGAAAGACACGTGTCGTAACCGCGCATTAGCGGAGAGGCGACAGACAGACAGACGGACTGGTTTATGGGTCTGCTGACTTACACAGCGGTTAAGAACAGTGGGGCAACTGTGTGCTGACGCGAAACTACGTTCATGAGCGTATGAATACTAGGTTAAAGTTCTTTGGACACTTTAATTTTTTTTCACCCGGATAAATGTCACCCACACCTAATTTCATATAACTTCTTCAAATGTAATTTTTGTGTTTTTTTTTAGTTTAACTACTGTAATAGTTTCTTACGAGGATTGTTATAAAACCTACGTCTCTCACATTAACCGTGCATGCAGGCATTCTCAGTTTCTCTATACTGTGTCACAGCACTACCTAGTACGTCTAGAGACATAGGGTTACGTCACTCGGCTACCACTATTACAATAGGATATGGATACTTAAATGATCTCATTGGCGCCATAGAGCCTCAGCATTAATGGCATCCAGCTCAGATAATAAGCTCTGTGTTCAACTAGTTGAAGCGGAAGACGAAATGGACTGGCCAGTCGCGAGATTGCTTTTAAGTGACAGATAAAAATTAACGTCCTGATTAAGTTTGGAACGACTTTTTAGAAGGCCGTTTAAATGTATTATGTATCTAGTTACGAAATAAAGAGATAGTTATGAATTTATGTATAAAGTATATGTTTGTATATTAGAGGTAAGTAGGTATGTTCTGTGTGGGCTTATTTTAGAATTATCTTTAATAATATTCATGCAGTTTTAGAAAGGTTTATTCATTTGGAAGAAATTTATGACAACACTGGAGCTTCCTCATCCATTCTGTCCGTGTGGAAACCGTATGAAAATTTATTCTGTAGATATTGTAATTCTTCATAACCTTCATAATTCTTTACACCTAATATGTATGTAGTGTTAACATAGTTCTATGACTAAGAAATAAATAATTGTAACAAAAACGAAGCCTAACAAACAGTGATTGAACCTAGACCCTTCTGGTTTCAAAATACCACGCCGTAGCGCTATAGAACTCTTATGGCTTCGTTACATACACATTAGTCATTATCACTTACAGCTTCAGATAATTCCACTAAACGCACATTACCACAATCAGCTCATGTTTATTAACTAAAATTGTTCCAATGCAAATTTGAATACGGAACGGCTAGTGACGCCCATTAATTCGCGAATGAATATCGATAACGATCGATTCGGCTTTTGGCATGTCATCGATGCGATAGTGATCATTGCGCGCGACTGTGGCGCCAAAAATGGCGACGCAATGAGGTCAGCCGTGGCGAGGCGCCAAGTGCAGCGCAATGTTGCGTGTCAGCCGGGGACAGGCGAAAAATAGGGACATAGTGCGAGATGAATGTTAATAATGTAGTTAATAAGCAGCAGATGTGTGAAATGAAACAAAGTTGCATAAAATATATAAAGTACTAATCTATAGTACGCGGTATCTTTTTAGCGCACTTTTATTTAAATGCAATAAGGTATTTCCTTCTGCTAAAATGTTTAATAAGGACTTGTTTAAAAAACTATGGTCAAGAATTTATTTTTAACGTATGGTTTACCGTTTCTTTTTGAATTTGTTTGATGGAGTTTTTTATTTAGTGTAATAGGGCTTAACTTGTAACCATAAGACCTAACTTCGATCGCATAGTTTATAGAGTCTACAAATGAGGCCTCGACTATTAGATTATAAGATCAAGGCAGGCAAGCAACCAGAAAGAAATTGACTTAACTATCATAGAATTTTCTACGTCCCGGTAGGCACGTTAAACTGTCCGAAGCTTCACAAGATGTATAGTCATCATCATTAAAATAAACTCTTCAGAAGCCTAGGCACTGCCTTAGATGACACATTGACCCTAAAAGTGGTTGACCACAAGTTATTCGTATTGTGTGGTGATGTACACATGAAGCGATGTGTACAGCTATTTATAAATAGCATGTAAACTTTGACGCGACGCGGGAGAGACCTTTTATAATTTTAAAGTTTCTTTACACAACAAAGTTTGATTAGAAGAGAGATATATTGAATCGAGAAAGACTCGATTAAACTCTATTACAATCCAGTTACCAGCACCTACCATCAAATCCCGAAATTTTACTTAAATCGGGACAGAAACCAGCACTAACCAGAACGGGGCAATCAACGCTGCGATGGACAAAACGCACATGCCCTATCCCAACAGCAATAAAGCTCAAAATCCAACTAAACCGAACCCCGAACGCATTTAATCAAACAACTTTTGCTCATTTTGCTCACGACCGCATTAATTAACTTTCCAGCGACCGTAATTGCGTATTTCATTGTTTGTTTAAATCCGCTTTGTTTTAGTGCGGCTGGGGAATTATTATAAACAACCCGGTGATTATTTCAAACAATGGCTTTTGGCCAACTTCGCGTACCTGTTTACAAGGAGTCGTTAGTGATATAGAGGAGAGAGCAGGTGTCCCAAGTATACATAGTCATCAGACAGCGCTGTAGATGTCTAAATTGCCAAGTAAACACCTGGGAGGCAGTAAGCATTTATCACTGATGCACTAGCTAAAGTGTGTGTCGGAGCTCATAATTGCATTAGTCACTACGGTGACGTATTATTTAGTTTATTATCAAATTAATAAAACCACTGCAATAATGATGGATGTTCCAAACTTTATCAGTTTTGAATAAGCTATTTCGAACACGGCATATTTGTTAAGCACGGCTCTTAAGAGTTCAATTTACGCAGTTGTCCAGAATCAAAGAAATTATGGACATTGATAAATAAATAACTATCCGACGACATCACATACATTGAACTGATTCCGAGCTAAGTAGCTAAAGCACTTGTGTTACGGAATTCAGAATCAACAGTGGTATTACAAATATATACATAAATATTGGACATTAACACCCAGGCACAGATTGTTCTGTGTCTACAACAGGTATTCATCACACGAATGTTGGTCCTGGGTGGGGATCGAACACACAACTCTTAGCGCATGGGGCAGGGTCTCTACCGAATGCGCCATCGAGCCAGTCAAAGTCGATTGATAATTATTGTAGTGGACCCTGACGAATGTGTTTCTTATGAATCTTGGTTAGAGTCAGGCGTTTTAACAAGAAACCGCATAATCATTTGGAAAAGAGGTTTACATAGCCAAATAGTTGATTTTACATACTAATCACGTTTTGACCTTTGGAAATTGCAACTGAAATCCGATATTTTATAGCAGGTCAAGACGCAAGTTTATGGACCAATAAATAATATTTGTTACAGAATTATACAGTACAGTATAGCAAGACCACTGAAAATAATTATACGTCAAAGAATAAAGATAATATTTTATGGAATATAACTAACGCCATCTGATAATTCCTTAGTCGGTTGTCAGATAGAATTATTCTTTGAAAAGTGCAGTAACTGTTTCCGTCTCACTATCATTATTGCAAACTGAACCACTGAACAAATTATGTCTGTTAAAGGTCATACGGCCTATAAATTTTACAATGTGGATTAATTTATATCAACTCCAATCTATATCAACACCTATGGTTATTATCCACGCGCATGCACGCGGGATTAAAAAAAAACTTTTTATTTGTATCTTATGTCAGTCTTCAAAGTTTAATCTATTCTAAAATTCCTCAAAATCAACCGTTTTATCGTGAAAACGGAACATACACACATTCGCATTTATAAAATTTTTGAACATGGATATTTGTACTCGAGTCATGGATGTTTATAAACGTATTTAAGTATGTCTATCCGTTCACCTAGTATCCATAGCACAAGCTTATAAGCTTAGTTTGGAACTAGGGAATTGGTGTGCCAGTCTGAAGAATTTATTTATTTTTATTTATTTAAAATTAGTAAGGACACCCATAAAATTCGACAATCTAGATCCCGCCACCAGTTTTAGCGCACCCATTAATCCACCTGAGAAAATTCGCAACTACAGTTTCGACGCATCGATTACGACGTTTTATTGCACCGTTTGGGTTTCGAAATTAATTCCGAGTTGCGCAGTGGCAACGCGCCAAAGACCGGTGGCGCCTGACAATTACAGATATAGTAACCTGAGCTGGTATATAAAACTAATGATTAATACGACACCGCTATAATGCCGGCTATAAACTGCGAGGTGATAAATACATTTCATACTTTGCAACTGCGACAGAGAGTAAGCCCAGAATCTAATAGAAGATGCATCATTTTAGTCATTTAATAGCGTAAAATAAACGTTTAAGCGAAGTGATCCTAAAACAGATAGCGATAGAAGTAATAATTCATCATACATACTAGATGCTGAATATTTGCATACAAATTAATTTTTTATAGTACACTGGTTTAGGATCACATAGCTTACATGTTGGAGATGAATATATCATGAATAAGGCAATCATAATATTGATACAGTTAAATTCATAGGAATAGTAAAAATATGGCCTATGGCTTCTACCTATTGTTGGTTCTATAATAAACAATTCAGAGTTATGACGAGAATAGCCAAAACATATTCGGCATATTTATAAAACGTTTTCCTAAAATCAAAAATATCCGTGCTTTATCCATTGAATTCTGACGACTGGTCGATCAGTATCACAGTCGTCATGGAAACGCAAGTTCCTGCGATAGAAACTTGACATTTCGTCAACACAAACAATTATCATTGTGAAAAAAAGACAATGGTTGGACACGCGTCCGCTAAACGCGCCAGGCGCCAGCCGGAATGAGGTCGCCAGGCGACCAGCCAAGCAGGCCCGGACGAATAGCTGGACTAAGCCATTTACGATTAGCCTTCTTAATTCTTCGATGGCATTTAAGAACAAACTTCGTAATCCTTGCGTAATCGGGTGCTTAATCGGCGGTATTTAAAATAACTTTACAGTAAGACTTTTAAATACCGTGAAGTGTAATTAACTTCTGTGGTAGTTATTCGGTACTTTAAATGTCTTTCATATGCAATTTTTTTAGTCTGTCTGTTAGTAGTTAGGCTTAGCTAGAACCACTAACGTAGATTTCTCATGTCTGGCTATTTACATTGAAGCGATGGTCAGCTTTCCTTTGGCACGGGCATCTATCTGACCTATTGGATAATTGCTATATATTCACAATATGTGCAAGTTTATTTCTTGGTAAACTATTTGGTTATTACGCGGGACTAGTAGTTGCCGTACATTATCATATGAAAAAAACAAAGGGTAAATATAAGGATTCAAGTTAACAGCCCGTGTGCGTAAGATGCCATCAACACATGTGATCATCATCTTCCTAGCGTTATGTCCCGTGCTTAGGCGGAGTCCGCTAAGACCATGATCCAGGATTTAGCGAGTCTGGTAATTACATTGAAGCGACTGCCGATCTGACCTTCGTAACCCTAAGATAAGGGAACCAGACAATTTTTGGATCATGGTTACAAATCCAAAGTTGTTTGAATTTGTAGGTTTCATCACGATGTTTTCCTTCACCGTCGAGCTAGTTTATAAATACGTACATAGACTTGAAAAATCCAGAGGTACGTGCCCGGGTTTGAACCCGCACTCCTCGGTTAAGAGGCGCGTGTCCTTACCATTGAGCTACCACCGCGTACACACACACGTGATCAAGAATAATTATAAAAATATTCCCTGATCCATGGGAAGCGGCTAAAAAAAATTACACCATTGTAGGTCTATGCATCCGCTAATCATGGTAGACGCCAATGCTTACTGAATGAGGCCAACAATCCATGCAATAAGACTGGTAGAACATCGATGAATTGCTAATCCAAGCAATTCAATCACGCTCTTTATGGTTTAAGCTGTCGCAAAACGCTTAATCCACTGACAATTCGTGGCTTCATGCGATTAACTTTAGTAATAGCGTTAGGACACCTGTGAGTCTCGCAATAGCTTTATTCTCATCAATATTTTAGTGTAATTCACTAGAGGTCTGGTTTGTATTTTGTGTTGTTTAGCAGAAGTAATTTTACACACCTATGTACTTACAAATATTTAAATATAATTCTAGATAGTATCTACACGTTTTTTAGGGAAGTCATGCGTTGAAACAAGCGTCACAATAAATTGAAACCTACCTATTTATTACAAACGCAATACCTGAACAAGTCTTCATGCAATATCATCACTTCCACGTACCAAATGCATTTATCATTAAAATCAGTAAACCATTACATTTAATGAGCATTTGATGAGAGGTTCCGAGAAAATAAAAGATTTTGATTGGATGCTCCGCATCAAATCTAGGAACTCTCTCCGAGACTATATTTTGCGTCATGCATCTAGCGGAAATTAAAAGTGGGGCGCATCTATCAAGTTGAATGATGTGCTGTCTGCCTTCCCTCGAGAAGAGACGATAGTGAGTCGCATGTGTGTACTTGCAAGACACTGTCTTACAATCAACATAGGTTACCTCCTATAATAACAGTCCCGTTGGTACAATGGTTACAACTCCGCAATGGACGCTAGGGAATCGACCGGGATGAAATAGTTATTTGGTTTGAGTGTTCCTGATAACATTGACTGCGGAATCAAAATAAGCATCTGATTTAGCATTAATTTATTATCTTAACGTAACGCCCCGTTCTCGGATTTTCTTTTATTATTTTCCTCGCAATGTTTCCATATTTTCTTACCGTGCAAACCTTCCCAATATATTAAAACCAAAATCGGCCAAATCTGTCCAGCCGTTCTCCAGTTTTAGCGAGACTAACGAACAACAATTAATTTTTATATATAAGAATATATCGAGAGCGGTGGTAGCTCAATGGTAAGGACATGCGCCTCTTAACCGAGGAGTGCGGGTTCAAACCCGGGCATGTACCTCTGGATTTTTCAAATCTATGTACGTATTCATACCACTAGCTCGACGGTGAGGGAAAACATCGTGATGGAACCAGCAAATTCAAACAACTTTGGATTTGTAACCATGATCCAAAAATTGTCTGGTTCCCCTATCTTAGGGTTACGAAGGTCAGATCGGCAGTCGCTTCAATGTAATTACCAGACTCGCTAAATCCTGGATTATGGTCTAGGCGAACCCCGTCTAAACACGGGACATAACGCTATAGTTAAAAATATCCTCGTTAATTCTTAAGGGGAAGTCCCTTAGCTTTCGACTAACCAACCGCACGATTGCAACTAGAACCACAATCCCCAACAAACTGTTCAAAAAAAGCGAAAATTTCTATTGAACTATGACAGAAGAATAGACGAATCAGTCAAACGAGACTGATTTAGACCTAATATTAATGTAATGGTTGAATGTTCGTAAAGCTTCCAACCATCACTCAGTTGCAGTACTTAATGGTATATATTACTGCTGATATCATGCAGATATTTATGTTTAACATGCAGGTTAAGATTTACTAAGGGGAAATTTACCTTTAAGTAAGTAATCTTTGTTTTAAATTCAGTTATTAATTTCCACGTATTGATGTCTCAAATTCGTGCTAATCTCTGTCAGATCAATTTGATATGTCAAAAGTTTATTTATGATTACTTTCTAGAAACTAAAGATTTATATGATTGATAAGATTCTTATATCGCAAGTACATACTTTGGTAGGTACGTTTTTAATCTCCAAAATTATTGTCAAGATATCGTTAAGAGTATTTATGACGTCACAAAGGTGATATTAGGAGCGGCCAATGAGTGAAATTCCACCCCGTTTTCCCTCTGCCTCCTTAGATCACATCAGAGTAAGTAAATCTGTCCAGCTATATCAATCTAATAAATAATCTATAAAAAGAGAGAACATTGTATATCCTTCACGATTCACCAGTCCCATGTTGGTCCATGTTGGTTGACTTTAGAAGAATGCGCCAACTGTGGTCCTTGCCTAGCATGTCGTAAAAGGCGACTCATGGTATATCGGGTTTTGGGTGTGTGATTGTGTTGGCGACCAGCTAGCCACTTGTCACTACTTTTTCGCAATTTGCATCTAACCCAGCCCAATTTTATTGTTGGTTGAATATGGCTTAAGAGGTTTGCTGCCCTTTGCCTCTGCCTACCCTTTCGGGGATTACGGGCGAGATGTTATGTATGTATGTTGTATATTATTGCAACGAGTTTCGCTATATATAATATAACAGATACCTATATTATAAAGGCAAAATTTAGTTTGTTTGTAATTTGTTTCCCTCTTTTAAGTTTTTGCACACATGTTAGTCAGGAGTACGGACAAGATGTTAACTTTCACTCATATAAAAAAATCGTATAGAAAAAATCTACACTAATTCGGAAAAAAAGGATAATCCTAAGCGTGCAAGGAACACGTAAAGAGTTCAGTCAGAGTACCTCACCAAATACCATTAACGAAGGAGACGATGAGGGGCTGTCCGCTACAGCAAGGGTCCGGGGAACCCAACACCCCTTTAACTCCCGTATAGCATGACGGTGAAAACGTCCCCTGTCAACAAAAAACTATCGCATTTCGTCGCCAAAACAAGCGCGTCACTAGCGGATGCGCCGGCGCCGCCTCGCAAACAATGCCGGCGCTTCGGATACGGCTATTGTTTGATCAGAACGCTTTTAGCGTGTTCCCAGTAGCCTAGACGAGTAGTAGCGAGTGTGCGAATGTGAGACGAGCTGGCCTTGAAACTAGAAACTATTTAGTTTTATTAGAAGATAGCGCTGATAGAAATAGATACTATCCGTCCTTTTGGAAAGCGTGGGTAATTGACTTAATGAGTCTATAGTTGCAAAATATGGGGGGCGTGAACCTTTCAATGTGAAGCTTTTTATATATATTTAGAAATATATAATGTTTTTCTTTAAATACATTATAGTTTCTAAGTAATGCCACAATATGTTAGCAAACTCGGGCGGTAGCTTTTTAATTTATTGTTATTATTTAAAACTTATAATTCTCGACACATAAAAGTCATCTCAATTCGCCAATTTCATAAACAAACTAAGACATCAATTCCCATAACAATACGAATGATGTAAATATCGAAGCGATCCGTCGCCGAATTCGGCAAGTTGTTCGGCCATTATGTCCGAACGTCGCCACAACAGCGCGTCACTGCGGACGCGGTAGCGCCACTTTCGTACACAATGGCTCACCGCTACAGCTAGGGTTGTGAATGAAAAGAACTTTTATTATTTTGAAAAGTTCTTTTTTAAGCCTTTACGTTTGTGGACAGCTGACAATGGTTAAGTCCTGTTAGTTAATAATGTTAGCAGATTATAGTTTTGTAACAGTTTAACCTAACGACAAATTATTTTTGAATGAAATTACCAAATTAAAGGCAAATTTTTTTTTCTTATTTTAGCATACATTATGTGCGCCGAATCTTTTATTATTTGGCATTGGAATTTTGAATGGAAATATATGATAAGAAACAAAATCTTAATAATTTTTAGGCAAAATAAATTATACTAAAAAGTAAAAAAACAATTAATTATTTTGTTTCACTTTGTGAAAGTTATCATTTTTGACACCCCTGACCGGCTATTGTTTAATAGTCACGCTAATAAAACACTTTTAGCGCGTACAGGCGCGCAAATTTTTCTTACAAATCGAACGGCAAACTGGACATACAATACTCTCTATAAGCAATTGGATGCTAACAAATTCGCTATTGAATTGTGGAAACAAAAGAAATAAACTTGCAATGAGTCATATGTGACTCACTGAACAATTGTTAAATTAAATCGATTGAGGGTGAGGTGGGGCGGTGCTTGACGATCTGGATAATACCCGGGGTTAGGTATTTGAGATACCTAAGGAAACAACTATTCTAGATTAGATTTCTTAGTACTTATCTGGTAATTGTAGGTTAAGGAAGGATGCATATAATTAAATGTCAGTACTTACTAACGAGTAGGGTTGATTTTACATTACTTCACACTCTGAAGCTAATAATGTACATACCTGAAACAAAAAAATATTTGGTTAGTTTTCAAATACATGTATGACAATATCAACATAGCAATAGGCAAGGTGACTAACAAATTCTGTTTAGTCCGTCTGTTGGATTATAAAAAATATTGAACACGTATTTTTTTATTTATTTGTCAAACAAACATTGACAAATATACAATGCATTCAAGTTGCGTGTAACATCACACTTTCGTACAATTTTTAACAAACAGTGACGTCGCAAGCTCCCACTCCGTAACTTTGATTCTCTTTGTGACTTTTTGTTAATTTGACAAAGCAAAAATATGTGTCTAGTATTTTTGTAAATATAATTATAGTTTTTAATGCACTCATCATCCCTATTTTAGTTTTATGAAAAATAAATAGCTTTTCTCTCGCAAGTTGGTTTAATTAATAAATCCACGTACTGTTTGAGATCCTTGAAAGAAGAAATCAAGAAGCAATTGAGGTGTGTAAGGAGGACCGTGCCATTTGGCGCTCGGTTCGTTCTGCCTACTAAGCCAAAAGTGAAGTAAGTTTTTAGGTATAGTTCGAGCAGAAAGATCCTCAATGCAGAACTTCTTCAACTCGAATTCCTTTTTCCTTAATTTTTTTTTTAATTACTGTAATTTTTTTTATTTCTGAAGTAGAAATTGCCCTAATTTTTCCCATTATTAATATATTTAAACTAACAAATGTAATCATTTGATACCCGAGTCCCCTTAATCGTAAACATAGGCCCAACACATGCACCGGCCAGCCATAACACATAGCGGGGCGCAAGTTATATCACAAGTGCTCCCTGTTTATTGTTCCAGACGGTATAATATAAAACTTATAAACAATGGCCCGATTTACAGGCTACTGTACATGCGATTATAAATAAACACATGTCTCGGCATGGTCGGCAGAACAGGCCTTCTAGCTTACTTCATAGTATTGAAGTAAGATGACTGTTTTTATTTCCTTAGTTTTGTAAATCTTCTAAGCGTCATGTCCCGTTAAGTCGGAATCAAGTTTAACCAGACTCGCTAAATCAACTATCATCTAATCTTCTTAACCCGCTTAGATATAGGTACCTCCTACATCGAGTAAAAAAGTGAAAAAAAATGGTCACACATCTTTAATTATCTGATTGCGGAAGCCTTCTTTTTAAGTAAAAGTCAGTCCCTGATCGCAAATCTAGTTGCATTAATTGGTACTTAGAAAATTGGTCATCACCATAATTTGTAAACTAGGGCAATCAATATCCTTACAAGGCGCTATAGTTAGCTCGAATAAAACCGCTTACTTTCAAATCCCTTACAATCCACTACATCCCACACTTCTATGGCCTTGCAACCAGTTAGATCCATTTCGAAACAACTTAGTCCACGTTAATTAAGTTCCCAAATCTAATATTAGCTTGTCGAACAAGTAAAATAACAGAAAAGTAGCTACCAACAAATATGAGGTAGTACACGCATACAATATTACATTATCAAATATCAGCATTATAATTCCTGGCAAACGGTATTTGGCATCCTTAAACATTATAAGGAATTGCAACAGTATTGCCTTTGCTTTAAAAAAAAAACCATATTAGTTTCAGTATTTGACTGTAAAAAGTAAGAAAAACAACTACATAACCTTCCCCAAACCGTTACAAGTCTACGAAAAAATCCGTTACTTCAAAAATGTTACTAGACTGTTGTGACAGAACGAATCCCCAAAATCCATTTAGCGGCCTTTTTCACCACACATGCAGACTGTACCCGACTTTTTTAGTTAACATCCACATCTGTCGCCACGCGCCGCCTGCGCATGCACGCGACCAATCGCGCAAGACCTCCCCCCCAGACCCCTCACCCTTAAATATCACTTATAAAGATCACCATTATGAAATTCGGGAGCTCAATCAAACTGGTCATGAAGTTTGAAGGGTACATCGCCTCCCTTTTCTAGAATGTTCTATTTGAAGTACATCTCACAGCGAGTCCGAAAATATACTTTTGGATATTTGTGATTATAATAAGGTACATTTATAGAATAGTTATTGCTGTGAAAGGTTTTACTATGGCATTGAATTTTGAAAATGTAATAAGTAATATGTTAACATTTTAAACAAATTGCAGCTCTTATTACGACCGTTTCATTCTTTCTGTATTTATTGTACGATAACAACAATTGTCTTAGCTGATAATATCGGTCATTCATTTACATGTATAACGAACACATATAGGTATATGCAATCAAATAAATCAATTACGATACGATAAAGAAAATATTCTGTCTCTGCAAATATTTACAGTCTTATAACAAAACAACAAAGCAGGTTACTTGGTACTTGATTTAAGAGTAGGCTCTAAAGAACAGCTCAACAATTAAAATGTTGTCACTGTAATCCAAATAACATAATGGTAACGTAAATTTTAAAATCGCTGGTCATCATTTAAGTTTAAACGATGTCTTTTTTTTGTGGTATTCCGTATTGTCAACATTTTTCGATGACTCATTTACTTACAACAAAAGTTTTGGTAGACAAAAAGGTTGCGTCTACCGTCCACAGCAAAGTCAAAACGGGCGATGAGAAATAAAGGACTTTCTTCGTATCTAAATGCAAAGTTAACGTATCGTATCTTTGACAAATTGACAAGATCTAATTTGCGAATTGCACGTCGTAATTTCTAACCATCGCCGACGAAGGAAACCAAATGACGTCTTCACCCATTTAGATCATTTAGCACGTCCTCAAAAATTACCACCGTGCCAGTATCCGAGAAATTCAACGGAATCGCCGCTTCTAATTTCCACAGCTCCAATTCAGTTGATAGCGAAACATCTAAATATAAATGCTAAGTTCAAGTGCATGTTAAACACGAAACGTTGAGTCATAGTTCTGCAAACACACTCCACGTCAAAACACTGGCGAAGTTAAATAATGCAGCGAACTAATTTAGGTCACAAGGTTGCTATGGGTTGGCCCGAGGCCGTTCCTATAACATCATGTGTATGAAGGAGTGGCCGCAATTAGGGTATCACGCAAGTCCCTAAACGTAATGTCTAAAATTAATAAGTCTAAAGTACTGCGATGTGAACAAAAGATCTGACGTCATGGGATATCATCCGATATGCTGTCTAGTTAGTGGTAAAACGGTGTGGGTAACAAGAAGACTTCTCAAATGTGTAGAATATTAGTTTGAATTATAGCTAAGAACTCAATAGCTCAGCGCGGGAGGAAACATAGTGAAGAAACATCGATATTAGGTTAGATGGATGATAATTTGGATCCATTTTTACTCATTTTGCAATAAGTTAATGCAACAATAGTTTTAACATAATAATGTTCAATATTAAATCCAGAATTAGTTAAACAAATATCTCACATGAGATATCACTGAAATAATAGGAAGAATCTACTGAACTATAAATGTGTAGAACTAGAAGATTACTAGACCGAGAGTAGCTGTACCAACTTTCTAAAGTTAGTAAATTTACTGAAAGCAATGTCCTCAAAACGGTGGATAAAGAAAATAGATGAGACTATTTAGTAATAATAGCTTTGGGCGAAACTAATAAACATACGACCCAACAATTTATGGTTCCAACCGACTGAGTGTGCGTGAATGCGTAATTGTGTCCAGTTTGTGTTTTACGAGCTGTTACTGATGTTGATAGGCATGATGTAACACTACTAATCTATCAGGACAACATGACATCAGTCATAAAACTAACTGACAACTCAATCTATGTTACAGATATTTCGCCACTAGAGCGAAATGCTAATGAGGAAATATCGAGAGCGTGAGCATTGAGAAACCGAGGTGAATATTATGAGTATTCCACCACGCGATATTATTAAGTAGATTAAGAACGTTCAGAACTAGGTCTCACGGTCCAATTTAGAAATATTTCAGTGCCATAACAATGACAAGAGGTTCACTTAATTCGTAATTTATATTGATTTGATGGATTTATAATTGGAGGTGCGTTTCACGAAAGATTCTCTGCAAGCAATACGGACACGCGATGTTAATTAAATAAAGGTAATGGAATCGTTGCTGCGCCCACGCCCATCGGCGAACGCGACACGAAAACAATAAAAAGACAACAATAGTCGCAAACTAGAGGATTACGAGAGCTGTAATATAAAACGCGAATAAATTATGGCTTTAATGAATAAATTATGAGTACAATGTGGCGCGCCGAGGGAGAAAAAATAGCCGTAAGCGCGGCGCCGGCGCCAGCGCGCAAGGATAAACTGTGCACGCACAGCCGCGGTCTACCTCGCACTTCCTCCAGACAACTGTGAATCTTAATATGTAGCCTACAAGAACCATATTCAGGAGCAAACACCAGCGAATACGACTTTCTACGGAAAACGCGGATTCTGAATGCGCTCATGCGACCGTAGCGAGTCATTACGATACTTTGAAAGTGTTACCTTATAAACAGGCCAAACTACGCTCTAATCCTGCGCTATAAAGTCGCTATCACAATCGATTACGAGCTAGGAAACGCAACTGTCCTTTTCGTTTGTTAGACGAAGGAGTGAGACGGCAATCGTAAAAAATGCATCCGCGAAAGCAACGATCCCGTTCATTTTGACATGTTACACGGTGCGAGCTAGGTGATAAATATCTGGTTCGGACAGATGCCCGCGCCGGTGCGTAAATTCGATTTAATGCAACTGCAAGAGACAACGCGGAAGAGAGACCCGTTCGATACATACACAACGCAAGCGTGAGAGAGCCGAGTTTCAAGCACCTAAATCTTGTAGTCAAACCACTCGAGGCTCACGTCGTATAAATAGAAGCCGGACAATAGCCACTTAAAAACTATGAGTACATCTATTAACAAAACAAATAGGCATTCGAGTGCAGTCCTGAGAAAATCTTCCGGAATATGCGTCGGAGTGGCGCAAGCGAAACAACATACGTCCAGTTATTTATATTCCCAGCAGGTGTGCCTGAAAGACGAAAAACATAAATTCTGATTCGATAACAGATGTTAGCCAGCCGACCATACTTGAGTGAGAAACGGCGAACATTATTTGAGGCATAACGTTTTATGTAACCTGAAATAATCCAACGCGTACGTTGCACAGCTGTGATACGAGTTTTATCAGAAGCACGAAAAACCTCTGAAGTTGTAATCAGGTAAGACAAATAAGCGACCGAAGTGGGACTGTATAAACAGGGCCAACGGCCCTAATCTCGAAGGTACCCAAACCTCTTAAGTATCGGCCGTGTTTTATTATCTCAAGGCTCCAGACACCGCTATCTTTGGAAGACAGTCGACTTCGGAGCAACAAAAACTTCTTCTTATCAAGAAACACGAACCTCAACTTAAGGCGGTCCCTATTTTTACTCGTCCGGGGCTTTTAACCGTATCGGTCTCATCCCAGTTGAGATTTATAACCGACTGCGTCGATTTACAGGTCGCCGGAAACCTGCATTATCTAACGGAAAGGATCATACAAAATTGTGTTAAAAGAAATAAATAACAAATAATAAGTACATAAAAATAGTTTGCTTGCACAATATCAAAAACAGTGAAAGGTTTACACTGGGTGGTCCACGTTAATGAATATTCGTCGACGCTAATTACCAGAGGTAGAACATAAAATTAAAATATTTTAGTACTATCTCGTGCTCTTAAGTTAAATACAGATAATAAGCTTGCTCTTGAAGTTCCATTAAGGGATAATGAGTGCCAAGGAATGTAAAGTGACAGTGTATGATGAAGTGTCGGTGGTACTCTCGTTGACAGGTACAGTGAGTCATCGACGAACATAGCCCCGAAGTGGACGACAATAGAGCAACAAGTAACCACACAAATGGAACGCACGCCACTCAACGCCCGCTGCGCTTATAATACTAATTTCATTTGAATTTTCTATTACCCCTGAAGTGTTAGGTTCCGTCTCATTGCTATTAAATAGAGCACAATTAGCATTTCAATGCGGCACGCTTATCTGCCAACTGAAATCATATGGCATTTTAGTTTCAGAGCCAAACTGGAATGCGATGCTAATGTTTTTAACATCAACCGTGGAATGCCTAGATTCTGCGCCGAAAACATTTTACATTTTTACTACGACTAATGATGATAACGAGTTCCAAAGTAAATAAATCAGTACCTCGACTATGCACGAGAAGCAATTAACTACTCTAGTACCGAGTATAGAAATCGGTGGCAGCACTAAACCGAAGCAATTTACTCGATACACTGCTAACGTTAGAAGTTATTAATCACTTACTTCGACACACTAATGGCAAGTCACTGTAATTAGCAGCACTTGAAGCAGATTTCGAAACAATTCAAAGGGACGCCACTCAAACGAAGGATGCTAAAAGGGGCCAGGTAGATTTTTTGTCTGTGAAATTGCTCGAAAAAATGTTTGGCAAATCAGGTAGATGTACCTGTCCGAGCTTGTTGAGAACAAAGGGGCTCCTAGACATGTCGCCCGTTAATGGTAGATACAATGTGGGCGACTAAGTCAATTAGACCATCCGCCGACTCCATTCCCGGAATGTCGGCGACAAATGAGAGGGCGACGATAAGAGCACAGGCCAAGTCTGTCCGCTGGTCCTTTTTACACCGGCGTACCTTCGCCGTTTCTGATAACGCCACCTTTTCTTAATTGGGTTTCTGTGTTCTCCGTTATCGCCGAATCGCATTAGGGTCCGGCGCGGTCACTCATGTTTATCATCAATTAACAGTCATCTGCGTAATCTTCACCGAGGGAGTGGTTTATTCATTTTCGCAGATAACATTTCAATAAAAAGATGATGTTGTTTTACGGCGCTCTTGCGGCAAATTTACGACGTCCAATAAATTTCGCTATGAAATACAAGTTCTTGCATTAGTTGCTTTGAAATTTCAACGGAACGGCTTCACTGAAAGTGGGCGCGCTTCCTGCGCGTTGTTGCACGTCAACGGCGCCGTTTCGAGGGATATTGTCAATGTAATTGATATTCCTGTCGATGTACCAGCATCCGCTGCGTAACTGATAAAATGGAACAACAAAACGCGTATTAATGTCAACAGAAGTGAACAACAGAAGCCGTAAACGCACAGTACAGATGAAAACAGCGGAGAAATAATTTATTTTAGTACTATGCTGAACAGTATTTTTGCTAGAATTTCTGCGTGGAACAGAGAAGTGGTCTTCATTTCAATTGCAAAGTAATTAATAGTTACCGGCAAACCTAAAACTATTAAGATTACAACTTATTGCATCTTGAATAAATACATACATACATACATACATAATGTCACGCCTTTTTCCCATGGGGGTAGGCAGAGAAAATATAAATAAATGTGTTCAGGAAATAGGCCACCGCTTTAAGGCAAGTTTATTACTGATGCATATTTAACTATTTAAGTTCTAGTAGTAAAATTAAAAAGAAATCCCAGGATTAACACAGTCATAAACCCCACTGCTACTTGTTCCATCGCGATAAGTCGCGATAACGCCGTGAGTCAGCACAAGCGATCGCATTCGCTTTCGCCGTGTGAATCACGCGCATCCTTTATGTTTGGGACATTGCAGTGCAGGTTTCCGTTACTCTTTTTGAGACTGGTATTCCAGATGCCCACGCGCAGTAGTCACGCACCGATTTTGTTGTGGAATTGAAATTATTTGGTGCTTTTGGCTCCGTTTCAATAGCATGTAATTCGGATTGTTGCTAACGTCCGACTATTGTTAGATTTGGATTCCTAATTTAGTTCTTACTCAAGTTGGACTGAGATAATGTGCAATCGTCTCCTTTGGAACAGTTTATGTAGATTTGAGGCATTTAACTATAATTTTAAGTAGAAATTTAATATTCTGCACAAGTATTCTTTTCTCCTCCTCTTAGTATGATTCTAAATGATGTCTTCTGCTTAGAAATTAAAGACTTAAGACTGTAAAATTGACGATAATTTTATGGAGGTGCCGTAAATTGTGCTATTTATATTGCAAGCTAGCTAATCCATCGACCACACTAATAGTCGAAACAGAATCTACGAACGAATAAATTTCGATCTTTAAAATTTATTGGGTCATATATTTTTATAATACAACTTAAGCTAAATCTTAATTCATGCTCCTCTCCACCCCGGTTCAGACTGTTGAAGGATTACTAGTAACCTTTCTGTAAGTTAGTAATTAATTATAGTGACATAGAGACTAATAAACCTCGTGGCATTTAACTTAAGGCTAAGTTTTATTTCAACAATTTTATGGGCCGGTAAGCTAACACTAGAAATTTATTTGACAGACCGAAGGCTCGTGTGTTTCTTAAATAAATAGCATAGCCAATATAATGGACACAAGCTATTATATAATAAAGCTAATTATTTTTTATAAACTGTTATTCACACCATGACACACCACAAACTGCAGTAGATATTTCAAAATGTTCGTATAAGATTCTTTAATACTAAGAACATAGATAAAAAAAAATCATGATGGTTGTAATGTTAGTAAGTGTACTTATTGGTGAAAATAAATACAAATGTCACTTTTTATAAATATGAAACCCGCTTCCATAAATACGGGTAATTTGTGAAGAAATAATAAGAACTGACTACAGTAATAACACTAGGATCTAATTTTCAGTTTTACAGCTTATGTGCAATTACAACAAGTAAAGCGTTGGAAATTACACTTGTAATTTGTTGAACTCTGCAATTGCAATATTATCAATATTATTACAAAGGTAATTTCTCGTAATAAGCGTTTTACGTTTAAATGTATTCGCTCATGTTAATGTTATGTAGACTTAGCAACAATTTTGGATTGACTATTTTGGTATTTTTCCCTAGCTGTCCCTAACCTAATATTTACAAAATTGAGCTTTATTGCATAGTAATTAAAGTCCCTTCTTACCACCGAAATCGCAAAGTAAAGCCATTGACAATGGTAAATAAATAAATAAATTCTCCAGACTGACACACCAATTCCCTAGTTCCAAACTAAGCTAATGCTTGTGCTATGGATACTAGGTGAACGGATAGACATACTTAAATATGTTTATAAACATCCATGACTCGAGTACAATTGTCCATGTTCATCACACGAAACATTTGCCCCTAGCGGGATTCGAACCCGCGACCCTCGGTTTCGTGGCCAGGATCTCTGACCACTCGACCAACGGGCCTGGTGATTTCGTTCTTTTTAAAAAATCAATCGAATTGAGAACCTCCTCCTTTTTTTGAAGTCGGTTAAAGATTTTGATGACGGCTCGTCATTAATCATACTACTATTATAAAGCGGAAAGATTTGATTGTTTTTATTTGTTTGTTTGCATCAAAAAGCAAACGCTCCGAAACTACTTGACCGATATGAAAAATTCTTTCACCAATAGAAAGCTACTTTATCAGCGAGTAACATAGGCTATATTTTATCCCCGTATTCTCACGGGAACGGGAGCTACGCGGGTGAAACCGCGGGGCGCTGTTAGTATTAGATAGGTGGAGAAGAAAGCAAGCTGTACTTATTTGATATCGATTAGCGGTAAATAGCATTGTCTGACTAGAAATATAGGAACTTTCCACACAAATTATATAACCCTCATTTGGCATGTGAAGTTAGCGGTGGTAGCTCAATGGTAAGGACACGCGCCTCTTAACCGGAGAGTGCGGGTTCAAACCCGGGCACGTACCTCTGGATTTTTCAAGTCTATGTACGTATTTATACCACTAGCTCGACGGTGAAGGAAAACATCGTGATGAAACCTGCAAATTCAAACAACTTTGGATTTGTAACCATGATCCAAAATTTGTCTGGTTCCCCTATCTTAGGGTTACGAAGGTCAGATCGGCAGTCGCTTCAATGTTATTACCAGACTCGCTAAATCCTGGATCATGGTCTAAGCGGACCCCGTCTAAGCACGGGACATAACGCTAGGAAGATGATGATGATTTGGCATGTGAAGTAATATGTTTAGTGTTACCACAAGCACGAATGCAACAATGTATGAAATATCGAAACGTTACTAACGTGTCTACTCAAATCCTCGTTATTTTCATAGTTGTAAAGCAGAAATAACGAAGCTTATCACAACCAAAATGTTTTGATAGCCGCAAAATAGATGGATCTTTAGATGAATATAATTTGAATACGTTGCGCGAGCTAAATTGGTCTTATTAACGTTATGAATAGAAGCGTAATTCATTTAAGTGCCCTAAAGTATTAAGTCTTGTGTACTATTAGCTATTTTGCGCCGATGTATAAATAGTAGACTCGTAGCAAATGAATTACGGCAACACAGTACCTGCCGACGTAACTCGTTGCGCTAACTGTTAGGGATTTTAATTTTTTTTTTCAAGTTTACTTTTTTCTAACCTGCTCAGTGACTACGCGCTACCATATTTTGTACAATAGGCTAGTTTACTCTATTTTTTATATAGTTCGTAAGTTAGATTATCAAAAAATATTAAATACGTATTTTTTTCTTTATCTCATAATAGTAAAATTACAAAGTTACAGCGCTTCAATGATCTGAAATGGGCCGCTTTACGTCACTTGGACGGTAAAAATTTACAGACCTAGTGAAGTCACGCGGTACTTTAACGCGCTGTATCTTTTCATCATTATTGGTTTGCTGAACAAAAAAAAAAGGAAGGAAGCAATATTTTTTTATTAATCATAATAAGCAATTTTTTTTTTTGGGTAAACTAGCCTTGATTTAGTTATACCATTCAACGCAATTATCTGATACGTATATTAATGGCGCAGAGTAACACATATAATAAGTGGGAGTTATTAAATTTTATTACAATACACCCAGCATAATTACGGCTTATGTGATGTGCATTAATTGCAATTTATATCGGTCGTTGGAGGACAAGCTTGTAGCCGACTTGCATATTAATTAGCCGACATGTTTTTGCAGTAAAGCTTTGACGGGTATAGTCAAAGTGATGTCTGTTCATTAGTGGCAATCTTTATTATATAAAAGAAGGTACACTACATATTAATAACTATAATATTATAGTCTGTTCAAATTCAAATTCTTTATTGCAAGTCACACTACCTCTCCTCTGCCTACCCCTTGGGGATTATGGGCGTGATGTTATATATATATATATAATTTAATAATAATAATAAATTCTCTAGACTGACACACCAATTCCCTAGTTCCTAACTAAGCGCATGCTTGTGCTATGTAGGTATACTAGGTGAACGGATAGACTCGAGTACAAATATCCATGTTCATCACATCTAATCCCTAGTGGGATTCGAACCCGCGACCCGCGACTTTAATCAGGTAATCTCCATGGGAACCGATTTACGAGTCACTAGTAAATTGATAGTATGAAAAAGCTTATAAATGACTGGCTCGATGGCGCATTCGGTAGTGACCCTGCCCCATGCTCCAAGAGTTGTGGGTTCGATTCCCACCCAGGACAAACATTCGTATGATGAATACTTGTGTTTGTTCTGTGTCTGGGTGTTATTATCCAATATTTAAGTATATATTTGTAATACCACTGTTGATTCTGATATCCGTAACACAAGTGCATAAGCTACTTACCTCGGAGTCAGATCAATGTATGTGATGTAGTCGGATATTTATAAATGAATATGCTGGACCTTAACAAAAAATGGCTCCTGTATCCTATAAGCCTAATTAACATTAACTACTCGTCTGCAAAGAAGACAATTTAATATCTCCCGTCTTAATGTACCTACTTGAATTGCAGTCTGCAATCATGAATGCAATTACATACAACAAAACGATCTTATTAAATTCGAACCAACGGAGTTTTGTTTTAATAAAAATTATAATAAGCCGAACAGAAACAACACAAAGAATCTCGCAAACCGCTGAGTCAGTGGGGACGAATTAAAATATTTATAAGGGCCCGGCCGCGGCTCGTAGGCCATACTGAGGATTAATAATGTCGGTTGGGATAACAGACGGCTTTGTTTTGGTCAACTGATGATGTCTGATGTGATCTGATTCGTGAGGTTTAAACGTAACATTGTATAACGTTTATATTTACATGAACGTTTATACGTAAATATTCTAGTATGATACTAGTTGCTCGGGTGGTACATCGATGAAACATAGCTTATTTGTTTTTATAATGTATAAATTATACTATTATAAGGTTTCATTAAAAACCATGCAGTACTTTTTGCGTGAAAGAGTAACAAACATCCACACATCCATCCATACAAACTTTCGCGTTTTTAATATTATTAAGACTAGTAAGATTCGTATGCTACGTCCATTGCTCAGTCAGGCTCCGCTTTGATCATGGTCCGTAGGACTTCATTTTAAACGGTCGCGGACCATCTTAACATAAACAAAGTACGAACCCCAAAAATCTAGGAAAATCTACAAGGCATTTAAAATGTATCGCAACAAAAAAAACAAAGAAAACAAGATGCCCCTGACGTGTACCCCAAATTTCTTGACACGAACCCCTTAGTCCATAGACTCCCAATCATTAAACCCTGCTTTATGCCCTTTGCCCACGTGCCCAAAGCAAACATCGGCTACCGCAAAGCGTTCCACACATTACCATAACATCTCGCGTTAATGTATGCGCGGCAGATGGCACTGACAACATTCCGTTTACAGACAGACAATGTAGACTTAGCGTATGTGTATAGTTATAGTGAAAAAATTACAGTGAAGCTCCCGTGAGCGACGTGACAAAAAACCTTCGTCAATATAGAATTCGTTATTGACTAGAAATTTAAGAGACAAGATCATCTGCCTAATAAAGTAACTATCAAGCAAGAACAAGATTTTAGACAATTGAAGTAAACGATATGAACTTAACTTAACATCACGCCCATAATCCCCGAAGGGATAGGCAGAGTCAAAGGGGCAGCATGCCCCTTTAACCACATTCAGCCAAAAATAAAGCCGGGCTGGGTTGATGAAAAATTGTGAAAAAGTAGTGACAAGCGGCTAACCTGTCGCCTACACAATCACTACATAATCATACATAAATACACAACGATATGAAACTAGTATATATATCTATGCATCTATTAAATACATCGAAGATGCAACTAAACTTGCTTTAGTGTAAACAAACATTAAGTATTTGCTTCTAAAAAGTGATATCTATGTGTAAATATTACTGTCGTACATAATTACACTGTGGCACGATTGTGGCGCCGGCGCATGTCAGACAGCACTAACATAGGTTTTAAAGAGTAACTTTTCTGTATGTAAGTTTTTGATATGGCCAATTTGACCTTACTTTCTTGTTTAATACGGGACTCCCGTTACCATGTGAAGGACATTAAAATTTAAATGACAGTAATTAACAATTCCGGTTATATCATATTTTTAATATTTCAATCAAATATCTCGATTAATATGACAGAAAAATATATTATGCAAAATTTTCAAAAGTTTATGTGCTTATTTTGACAAATTAAAATGCTAAAATTATTTCATAATCCACGCGTGTCAGTGCTAAGCAACAAGCTAAATGGCATAGCTATAGAATTGTAATAGTAATTTATGTAATTTAAATCCAAAACACGTCCAGTGATTTTCACTGATATATCAACTAATGTCCAATCGAAACCAAACTAAACAATCTTACAATATATATCCAACAAATCTAGTAAGTTATTCAGAGCGTATCGCCCACCAGGCCACCAATCCACGTCGTTTTCCCGAATCTATTCTCAAATTAAATCGCATTACTAGTCTATTGGCTATATCGTCTTGGTGTTAGACAAAATCAGTGTCTGTACCCCACGTGCACTATGACCGCAGTACCAACGGCCAGTATGCAAATACTACTGGTTCCATTGGTGATATACCGGCCATTATTCGATGTTGCAATTATTCTATTTGCACAGGGACAATCTGCCAAACAACTTGTACAAGAATAATGCTCAGTTATTAGTTAAATCTTCGACATCGAATTAATATTCCCATTAAGTGTAGAACAAAAATTTTTAGAATCCTACAAGTAGTTGAAAAGGATCAACGAATGACTGAATCAAAGAAGGAATTATTAGAAAAAAAATAATGGTATAGTAGTTCTATATATTACATATAACCTTCGTGCCAAATCGCGTAGGTTAATTAACTCCTCTGTCTGTGCAATTATTGTAAAAAAGGATACAACATTTTTGTTTAACGTATTAATATATATAGATTAAGGATCCTTTGGAATGTTTGTGTATAAAATTAACATCCCAAATGCATTAGCAATGCTAGCGATGTAAGTACACATATTGAAAGGATAACTGTTAGTTCTATTAAGATAGAAGGAAATGGTTAAGTACAAGTTGTAGATATTACATCGGGCCGGGTGTACCCAAAGAAGAGTTTTATTGCAGTCGTTAAAATAAGTCATAAGCGAAATAGTCATAAAGTCTGACACTCAAGGTTAAACTTCTAGTGGTTGACCACAAGAAATGGGAGGAAAGCTTCAAAAACTTATGAACACATTTGAATTGGGAAGTTTAATATTTTAAATATATCTTAATCTGTTTAGCATATATCCTGTTATGGGTAGGTGACTCTTGGCTTCAGTGAAGTTAAAACTTTAAGACTTCAGTCGACGGGCCCAAGATTTTTTTCCAGCAGAAGGAATTTCTTTATTGGAAGAAGATTCCACAAATCTTTTACTATTAATCAAATCGAACATTATAATAAAGTGTATAGTCATTGGTTAAAACTTTTATCAATAGAATACGGCTATAAAGCCAATAAAATCAAATCGCCTTTTGTATTAATTCATATGACCATTAGACGATCATGCTTTATTGTAAATAAATACAAATTAAGTTAACACACCCACCACACTACTTAAGTACAAACAGATAAATATAAACATGCCCAATAACCATTTGAACTTTCCAGTCAAAAAGGCAAGATACGATTAAATGCAAAGACTAACTATGATAAACCCATCGAGGCACGTAATAGGCGAAGAATTAACGACAGGTCTTCGCAGCGTTATTCTGAGATGCCTAGGTTTTCTAAAACTCGTTTCTAAAAGTCGTAAATATTTCCAAAAACCAGATCATACATCGATATACAATCGATTGAAATGTCAAATTCAAGGATATAATGTAAATTACTTGAAGGTAAGCAAATCGTTTGCCATCGAGTTTTTTTTAATCCCATCTTAATTATAAAACAGTAGGAAATACAGGAAAGCATTCAAGATTTAAGCTCAAGAAGAATTAAGCTCACGCCCCACTTTAGTGCTGTTGAAGCATTATCATTTTAATTGTACCACTTAAACATGAGTAAGTTTTACAAAATCTACATAAATGGTCAATATACGAGTGAGTATTTTCAGTTTTTATACGGAGTCTTCTTCAAGTGCATTATTATCAATTAACAGGAACGAAATTCTTAAGAAGGTTGCAATAGCGTTTGTTAACTATTTCGTATTCTAATCACTTCTGATTAGAGGTGCCCTCAAGGTTGAGATTCCTTCCTCGTCTCAGAATACCGGCGTTAGAGCGGGCCAGCCGCAGCCGTAAATGGTGGACAGTTTTAATAATTGTGTGCATAATTAATAAAGATCGTAGACGACGATAGGTGGCGCACGGCGCCTCGCCTACGCGAGTCTCGCTACTGCAGTTGCAGCTAGAACAGGGTTGTCTTAATGCTGCAGCCGACATCATTAAATTTGAAATTTCTTTAAGGTGTGAGAGCTTCCCCGCCTGCCTGATGATGATAACAAGATAAAGCCATTAAATATCCTCTGAGAAATTTTAAGAAATCAATTCTTTCTTTGCATTTATGACAGAAAATTAATGTGTGGTAGGTACATTAGATTACCGAATACATGGACTTTTTTTTACTATTAGGAAATTTCGTGACATTAATTTGATTCCTCATAGATGTTGTAGGAGACGAACATATACATTAGGTACCATAACAAGTCAGTATCGATACGTAGTAAATGTTCCGTAAAGAGTATAAGCATTCTTAAACGACATAAAACTAATGGCGCCAATACGTCCATAAATAAATTATTAATCAGTTAGAATTGAATCACAAAGTGCTAAATTAATGTCGTATTTCGAATATCGGTCTACTTATCTTAAAACGATAATTTTTACTGCATGAAACAGTCTTAGTCATTTTTTAAAACATTAAATGCAGAATTAATGCACTTGATCCTTTGTCGCAATCTGCACTTGGCATCCCTGAGACAGACAAATATTCGCGTGGGCGATAATTGTACGCTAAAATCTTCCGCCACAGCCGTCATTGTCTTTGAAACTGGTCACTCTAAATTAAGTTTTTGTATTCCATAATAACGCGACGTGATTGTTGTAAACATGTCAATATAATCTTTAAATTATTGGTGTTTAATAGAATTAACAGTATAATTTGGAAAGAAGCAACACAGAGAAACATTTTATCAATACAATCCATGTGTTTATTGACATTCCAGAGTAACTGGTTCTCGAATCTGAAAGAGCATTTGAATTTGAAATGGCAGATGTTAACAATTCAAGAATGTACATTTCTGACAATGAATCAAGATTAGCTTATACAAATTCAAATATTTACATTATAACACACATCGCTTTGTGTGCAAGAACTTAAGAAGGAACATTTAATAGAAACACGTCAATCAAATTTAAATTGGTACGTCGTACGCCACTTGAGCTAATTTCGATCTCAGTCAGTTTATTATAGTAAATAAGTGTAAACAAGTTGCCAAATATGAACTGCGCAAGAGTGTTGAACCAGTCTAAAGTGATCCCCCGCCGCGTGCGATTTCATCGCGGTTGTAGACTGGCGAAAAAGGGCATACCACTCTGCGAATATAGCAAGACGTCTATTTGATTCAAGGCGCCTCATAATGATTGATCTATGAAGTTATAATTCGAAAATCATGTCAATTTTAATGAGCTAGCCCGATTACCGGTTTACAAGGATTAAGAGTTAATTAACGAGCGATAGTTTAGATGTAGGTGTGAATTTGATAAGGTGAAACGGAAACTCGACAAATTGAAATTTGTCAAATTGTCAACTCCTACACGCGTAATAAAGCAATCTCTTAACGCCAACGGGACACAAACTGCATCCTTGAGCATTTCTAGTAAATTGTATTCTAAATTAGGACCGAACTCTCGATTTCAGCTATAAACGCTTAACAGTATAATATTAATCATTTGCTTTGAATTGAAAACCATAAGCGTCGTAATCCTCCTTCTATTGCAAAGCATTTCAATTATAATCTTAATCGATATCTTGTAATACCACATTTCAGAAATCTGATACAACATACATAACATCACGCACATAATCCCCGAAGGGCTAGGCAGAGTCAAAAGGGCAGCAGGCCTCTTTAACCTCATTCAACCAAAAACAAAACTGGCTGGGTTAGATACTAATCTGATACAAGTTTTAACAAAATAATCCTAAGCACGGTTTTAGCTTCAGGGTTTGAAAGTGACTGCAATAATAAGAATAGATTATAAGGAAAAAACAAACAAATGACATTGTTGGCAAAAGTCCGAGTTGATGTTTAAATGTTTTATATGTATGCAGCAATATAATGTCAGCGACCGTAAAACTCTTGTAAATGAATCGAAAGCATTTATCATTTTTTTAATTCCATTGATGACCTAATCAGAAGCTATTGCATTTTAAATGTTAAATTCACGCATTGACATAATAAGTGCTCCAAATGACAGATATCCGATATCCAGTATCCCTAAGTATCTCACTTACACTGTAAACGTGGCTTCACGCTATAGTATGACAGCGTGGAGTCCTTCTTTTTTTACTAGTCCGTGGTTGTAGTAAGATAATTTTATCACTTTTAGCACAAAGTAAAATTGTGTTGGGTTAAACGAAAAACTGTAAGAAAAAGTGACAAGTGGCTAGCTTGTCACCTACAAACCTAATATCGAATACACCATTATTCGCCGTTTACGACATTCTAGACAAGGAACACCATTGATACATTCAAGTGTCAGAACAACATGCGATGCGTAATTGCCGAAAGCCAAATCAAGATTTATTAGTAGCCACTGAACATGCTACTCAAACGGTCTGATAGAGTTGTGGCACTTGCGGCATCAACATGTCTATTGTGATTGTCAAATGTCGGGCTTGTTAACAACCCGTCAATGGGGCCACGCGCGGACCCCACAAGGAATCCGTCTACAGTCACTGAGAAAAATGTTTGGTTGTTATAAGCGCAATACATACCAAAGCCGAGCCGCCGGCCTTTGTCGGCGGGCTAGTTGGCGGCTTCACTTATTGCAGCTCGAATGTCGCCGGGCAACTGAGGCGTAACATGTAAACATGTTGACGACATTATTTTCATATAGGCCGCTGGGTTATGTCGGCGGGTCTGCGGCTTTCGTGTATATTGCACCTAAAATAATTCGAAAATGAATCTAGTTTTAACAGAATGAGGGCATTACTCACGCTTTTTTGGATAGCACGAAATGGTTCGAGTTCTATCATAACTAAAACCAGATGCACACTTGACTTCGTTCTGAATAGAGGTCTTTGTTGTTGGCAATTCTGTATTAGTTTTAGTAAAGTCTAGAAGATTTGCGCAAATGACAAACAAATTCGCATGCGAAGTTTCTAACAAATATCTATCTACTTGGATACCTGTGCGTAATGTCGATGTCTTCTTTCTGTGTTTTGATTTTTTTTAATGTCCCAATATACTTTTTAATACAAAATATGACAAATCCTTTAAAACCTCGACTGTACAAGTGCTTGGTTGACAAGCGATTGATACTGATAATTCGCCCACTGTTTTATCGTCGCCAGCATTCTCTGTAGCACCGTTCGGTTTTTAACCTTATTCTCCAGACTTTAAAGTAAAAAGTCAAATGCAACAAATAGCTCCACATGTTTTTAGAAGTACGGGTCTAAAATTGGTTTCATTACCAGTTGTTAGAAATGGGAACATGATATAATTTGACTTTTATAGGGCCACAATCACTTGTTTTGATATTTGAAAGGCACATTTAATGTCATACATTTTTCATATATACTGGAAATTTAACCGCAAACTCTGTATTTATTACCAGAAGTAAGTAGGTTATTCATGAACATTGTCCGATTAAAGTTTTCTTTAAAGCTATAAATTTTATATATTTCAAAATGGCTTTGGCATACTTTATACAAGGTTTTACTTCACTTTTAGCTAACACCTACCAAAGTTGTTTGTATCAAAATTTGCTATCTATTTTTCAATGCCTTTATCACGCATCGAGTGATCAAATGTTTCAGACAGTCTACTATAAGTACACCTAACCATTAACTATTTTTATTGAATGCCTCAAATATGCTCACCTTAAAAAATGCTTTTATCGGCCGGCCACCCACGTACAGAGCAAATAAATACGTTGAGTCGGGAATGTTCGGGGAACTCAATACTTCCGAGCGTCCGCGCAAAATTGCACAGTTGTTTCATCTTAATGACGTAAGAGTCTTGTACTTAACATACTTCTGTTCGACTTTAGATTCGTTGGTGATAGGCGTTTTTTAATTTTCGCAAATAAATAAGGACTTATCAAGATTCTATACACGGATTTTCCAACCTAGCAATCAATCGCTATCAGTAAGGTTTCGCAGAAAACAAAATTTAATAATCTTGATTGCCATTTTTTCCACTTGCAATGTTTACGGCCAGTCAGCAATCAAAATTTGATTGCTGACTGGCCGTAAACATTGCAAGGAGGATTAGCAAGGAGGTTTTATAAGATCGTTTGCGTTCGCCGAGATGCCTAGCAATATCAAACCACGAATATGTACTCCATGTTGAATGCTAGAAGCATTCAACATGGAGTACATACAATAATTTTATGGGATAAAACTGTTTACCATGCCTTCTAAAGCGAAGAAATAATCTTTATTATACCATTATACATAACTTTACGCCCATAATCCCCGAGGAGCAGGCAGAATCACCCCTTTAACCACATTCAGCCAAAAACCAAACTGGGCTGGGTTAGATGGATACCCTACCTCGTCGTTGAAGACCATTATAAATGCAAGCAAACATCACTTTCTTTTGTAAGCTCAAAACAGTCAAACCCATCTTAAATACTTTAACAAAAATCTGTCTTTCACGCGAAAAGCCGCAGGCAATACCAACTCTGATGTATTGTACAAACGTTACTTAAAACTGGTATTGCGCAACTCGTCTTTCCTTTAAGACGCCATGATTAATTCGCGTTGCATGTTAAGACCTTCAGTTGGCATTACGTCGGTTTATTGAAAGAGCGAGTGTGAATTCCCGATGGTCATTAATCTGAGACCACCGCGTCGTGTCCATTATAAATCAGTGTTCAAGGGCCAGACGAGTGTTCGTAAGTTTCTAACCACGTTTTTATCGCTGCATTGGAGATGTTGATCAACAAGTTACGTGTCCTCGATAACGTTTTGCGATAGCGTTTTATATTAGTCCCGTGTTGATCTGGGACTTCAAAAGGATCGGCTAGCTGAGTTCCTTGTCTAGCTTGTTGTAAAAGCAACGTATAGTCTGTTGGGTTTGTGATTTTGTAGGCGACGAGTCATTTTTCAGATTTTCATGCGTTACTTGTGAAAATCTAGCTAAATTCGCTGAATTAGCAAACTATTTTTGACAATAAGTTGTTGAAGGGGTTTGTTGCGGTTGTTTGGATTCTGCCTATGCTTTCGGGAACTGCCAGTGTGACGCACTACGTACGTGTTAAAATTAATGAACTAGGAATATTCAGCGTTAAACCATCTAGCAACTGTGAATTATATTAGCCAATAAATATGCAGCTGTTTAAAGTGGTATTTATTGATAAATTATTTATTTTCCCGCTTATAAATACAAACAGTCAATAAATTATCATTCAATATATAGAATTTGCTTTGAATAATTCAACTCTAAATTACTTTAAAACTAATTCTGGTCATCGTTTATTTATTCATCTATCGTCAGTGAAAAACCTACGCAGGTTCGTAACATGCTTCGCGCATAGAAAGTACTTAATGTATGCAAACTGCAGAACAATGCAACGGTACTGTAAAATTACCTCGGAGAAAGGGAACATTTCAAAGGAATGTGTGATCTTTCGACACTTAGCTAACCAACTCTTGAATATTTATTACATTGATGGGGTCCGTATGGTTTTTTTTACTAGCACACAAATTTTCTTACTCCCAAGCATATACTTGTGCTATTGATGCTAGACAATGGATAGACATATGCATATATGAACATCCACGGCAAACTAACTACCTATATTTACGCCTATTCCCTGGCGCGGAAGACTCGGAGAACTGAGCGACAGGTGACGTTACTTTTTAGAGAGCAAATGAGGACTTTATATACCTATGTTCCAGTGTATAAAAAATATATTTCTTATGTCTTATATTAGCATGAAGGTTTACACACATTTCATTACATTTAATCGTTGTAAATACTGTACTATAAAAACCGACAGTACATAACATTAAATGTGTTAATTGTATGTACGACAAGTAAATGCATTTGTTATTCAATTCAAAGCTTTATGTGAAGCGAATAATGCTGAAGTATATAATGTAAATGGTAATAAACCAGAAGTGGTAGCTATGAGTAATGGCGTGCTGAATGTCAAGAACGATAAGAACTGTAATCAGGTTTTTATGCTTAATTATACATATATAACATAGTATGTAAAGTTGTATATATGAAGAATTCCTCTTGCGTGAGTAAAAGATCAAACACGTAGATACAAATTAGTCAGCTATTCGGAAAAGATAAGAAAGTATATTATCATATCTTTGTAAATTGGTTTAAGAAACCGAACGCTTGGCAATGGATTTAATTACTTAAAGTGTACTAATAAGAAAAGATAAAATGTAGTTTGTAGATAAATAGTTAGTGTCTAAATTAATTTAGGACTACTTGAAAGTTTGTTTGTTTAAATAAAATGAACAATAAAAGACAGTAAATGTAAAATTTTATCCAATTTAAATACCACAAATTTTAAAATAATTTTAACATCGATCTCGTAATAAAAACACCATTTACTTAAGTATTGTGTTTCTAAAAACAAATGAGTTTTTGAGTAGAAGAATAGCTAACATTCATTTCGTTTCATATGTTAATGCAGGAGCGGGTTTTGACAACCATGTGACTGTGTCAACTTGACAGTCAACGTCTATTGTCTCAACATAAATACCTCCTTTTCACTACGTCACGGTTGCGGTGTCAACTTAAAAAGAAAATCTGTCACTTACATACCGCATCATGAGTATTTTCTTTTGGTGAATGTAATATAAATGTAGGTAAGTACTCAATTTGAGGTTCTCGTTAAGCAAAGACGCTTTTAAGCAGGTTCCTCTTTCCCACTAAGCACTCTGGGCATGTGCCCAGGGCCCCGCGATTGAGAGGGCCCCCTGGTCTCATAAATTACGACTAGAACTCCGATATTTATTATCAAAATACATATTAATATCCTAATGTGTCCAGGACCTCCATTAGCTAAAAGACGGCCCTGCTCCTGAGGATTCCTAGCGAATAGTAGAAGAACACCTGCAGAAGGTTTTTTAAACTCTCATCACATGATTCATCTCACAACGAGTATTCTAATGGTACGAGTCCACGTAAGTGTCACCCGAAAAATTAGTCTACATTAAATTCATAGCAACACACCAGTGCCTTAGACCATTATAAAAACCCGAGGCTATAGCGACGCCCAGTCACCTTCGTTATAACTGACCACTCGCGCTCGCACCGCGCATACATATCGCCCAGTTAACAAGTGCATTGCAAAACCAGCGTGACATGTTAGATTAATGCTGTGTTTACACGCGGCCGACAAACGACTGTTTAATTTAAATCCTAGACGCATTTTTGTACGGTACCTACTATACAAGCTCTATAAATTATTGCCGGTTAAATTACCTCCTTATATACGTAGTCATACTACATACATAGATTAGGCGTTTACTTACGACGAGAAACGTAAGTAAATTGTAATGTAATAATAAGTAAATTTGACTGGCCCGTTGGTCGAGTGGTCCGAGACCCTGGCCATAAAACCAAGGGTCGCGGGTTCGAATCCCGCTAGGGGCAAATGTTTCGTGTGATGAACGTGGACATTTGTACTCGAGTCATGGATGTTTATAAACGTATTTAAGTATGTCTATCCGTTCGCCTAGTATCCATAGTACAAGCATAAGCTTAGTTTGGAACTAGGGAATTGGTGTGTCAGTCTGGAGAATTTCTTTATTTATTCAATGTTAAGATAGAGATTAGGGACACAGTTTAATGAATACATAACATCACGCCCATTATCCCCAAAGGGGTAGGAAAAGTCAAAGAGGCAGCAGGCCCCTTTAACCACATTCAGCCAGAAACGAAACTAGGCTGGGTTTTTAATAAACGAAATTTAATTTTTTATCACTTTTTCGTCTAAGCACGTTATCTTCGGAAAATGTCATTGTACGGATTAACTAAGTAAATAAGGATTTATCTCAAAGTATTTGGCAGCAGTCCATCATGCTTATTACCTATCCTAACGCGATGGTGTTGAATAAGAAGAGTAAGGTAAGAACTTAATCACATAGTATTACGGATGTAGATATCACAATAATACATTAATATTATTCCTCATTAAAAATTGCTGAAAGCAAACAATATTTATACAAAGATAAGTCAGTTACGCTCTTAATTAAGCGATCTCACGATGATTAAGCTGGAAAAATGTTTATGAGAATACGAAACATTTTTTGGTTTGATTATAATGTTAATTTATTGTAAACGGGGAGCTCATTAAGCGCGCGGTCAGCGGCGTGTGACGTCCGGCGCGTCGCGCGGTCGCTGTGTAAATGGTTCGAAACCGCGGATCGCCGGCGCAGGCGCCGCTGGCGCCGCACTTCCGGGCGCCGGCGGAAGTCAACTGCAACTGTCGCCCGATATGCACTACTAGCTCTGTTGTTTCAACCCGTGTCAGTTTACCTGATACAATTTAATTGCTACCGTGTTTCGTTTGTTTCGCCAGCAGTCAGTTCGTCGTAATAGTATTTACGATGGGTGTTCGCACCGCGAAATGTGCAGATAAACGAGCCAGTTGTTTATCGCGAAATTACTGCGATAGTTATGCCATTTAGTTACGAGTTTGGCGTGACTAACGAACTGGTGTAAACGTATTTTGAATCTTAAGGGAATTTAATTAAAAAGGTTCCATATTCTTAACTGTTTACACCCGATGGTTACAGAAAATAATTAACTGATAAACTAATTTATGATACTGTGTAAACTACGTGTATATGTAATTACATCTAATACTATACAAATTACAAGAAAATTACTAGGCATACATGAAGTGAAAAAGCTGTTACCAATCTAGAAAAATAAAAGTTTAGATGGTAAATATAAATTTATATTGTGTTTTGACATATTTACGTCCGAACGAGTAAGTTGTTTTTCGGAAGTCTTCCAAATCTTTCAAGCATGGTTCACTTTTCATGGAAGATGCGCGGCCCCATTTATTTTCGAGAATCAGGTCTTTGTTTTGAGAAGCATGACGCACCGTCACCACTTCAGATGAACAGATAATAATGTTGCTTATTTCTAAACGCACAAATACGAGGCAAGAATGCAGTGTTTTGGCTGTAAATAATGGGTAAATGTTCAATCAGCACATTGGAAAGTAAAATAGCGCAAGTCTGATATTTATGATTCTGATAGAAATGTACACATTTTTGTAAGGAATGCAGGTCCTAAATTGTATGAACTGCCATTCCAAAAAATGGATGGATGGAACTTAAACCAGCGAATATGTATATAATTTTAGTTGGTTATCGCTCCGCGAATTCAGCCTACCCCTTCGGGGATTCCGGGGGCGATGTTTAGTATGTATGTATGTACATTATCATAATTATTCTTCCGTATGTGGCAATCATTTGAAATCAATGTAACCTAGTTAAAATTTTACTGCAAATTAGGTAATGTATATTTTAACGTCACTCAAATGGATGTCCCATGTTGGACTTAAAAAGAATGTGCCAACTGTGCTTCTTGCCTAGCATGTCGTAAAAGGCGACTAAATGTATATGGGGTTTTGAGTATGTGATTGTGTAGGCGAAGAGCTAGCCACTTGTCACTACTTTTCACAATTTTCCATCTAACCCAATCCAGTTTTGTTTTTAGCTGAATGTGGTTAAAGGGGCCTGCTGTCCCTTTGACTCTGCCTGCCCCTTCGGGGATTGTGGGCGTGATGTTATGTTATGTTTATGTGTTACGTAAATGGAAAGGAAGCGTGCTTCTCATATTGTTTATTTTATGTGTACAAGACCAAGGCAATATCACTGTAGTGTTACTTCACTGTTTGTTATTATAACGATGGCACATTGCGTACACCACTTTAGTAGCTACTAGTACCTAGACATAATAAGCAAGGTATGTTTATTTATAATACGAACAACATAATAATTGTTTGATTGTTTTAAACGCTTAGCGGAAACAAACATACCGCTCTGATTAGCGCTGCAATGTTGTAAGCAATTTAAATAATAGCTTTAACTAAATAAATAAGATAACGATGCCAAATAGGTTTATAATAGATTTAATTATAATGCCTGTCAAGTGGAACTACACTGTTTTAGTAACGACTAGCAGCGCCATGCGGTTTCACCCGCATAGTTCCCGTTCCTGTAGAAATATGGGGATAAAATATAGCCTATGTTACTTTCGGATAATGTAGCTTTGCAATGGTAAAATAATTTTTGAAGTCGGCACAGTAGTTTTTGAGTTTATTCATTACAAACATACGCACACACAAAAATACAAATCTTTCCTCTTTATAATATTAGTAAGTATAGATGTGTTTCTAGCTTACTGCTTACTTTCCCTGATGGCATTGTCATTGTCGTCATAAAATATAGAAGTATGTTCTCGATAATAAATTCATCAATCACAATTTTTTGTACCTACGTTTCTAAACAAATGATTTTGTTGCTTTTATTATTTAACGGCTGATTTCTCGCGCTGCCTATTAAAAAAAATCTAATCACATTTCTGGGGCGTTTTATCGAAGATCGTACCCTACTTATATGCATTAGGCATATGTTTCTACTGCCTGAGCGAAACCGGGACACGCGCTGTATGCTCATATGAGGCTAAACCCTATCTGTTTGACATGCAGGTGTATCGCACACATGTCGGCAAAGGGCACCCTTAAACCATGACAAATGAATGGTTACTTAATGACATACGGCGATAACGCGATATGGGAGCCGACCGATCCCGCCGGAACAATCCCCTTTTTGTTCCCTGATCTACTTTAGATATGCGATAGTAGCCGTTATGCTTCCGAGATAAGAGTCAAGGACAAGGTTGAAAGACTGGCGCCAAGTTGTACGGCGCCAGACAACGGTTAAATGGATTGAACACCCCTATTTTTAATATAATAGCCATGAAAGAGTGCCAGTAGTAATTGTCATTTCACACGCGATACGAATACGCCGTCATCATTAGTCAGAGTATAGAATGGCGCCAAAACGCATTGATCGGTCTATACGCACTAGGGGCGGACTTAGTTTCGGTTCCGATGACAGATTCGGTTTCAGCCGAAAGAGCCGAAACGTGTGGAGACATTTAAGATTCGTATATTTTAGGATGGACCACTAATTTAAAACCTTTTTACTGTTGAGTTGACATTGTCAACCAAATTTTGGCGTAACATTGTATAATAATACAGTAAAAGAGTTTTATTCAAGTGACATCTTTGAAAATGTCATTCCATCCAAACCGCAAAACTTTTTGTATTATGTTACTTGTTTCATTTTATTGAATACAGATAAGGTACCTTTATATGGGACACCTGTTTAAGGTATCGAAAATCAATCAACATTTAAAAAACCAAACATAAACATGTTTCAGTACCGGCCAAAAATAAATCAGAAGAAAAAATTAAAGACAAAATATTAATAATTCAAGACAATTCGAATTTTAAAATGAAATTGACAGATCCCTAATCCATTCCAAACAAACATTTTCGGAGCGGCCGCCGTCGCCATATTCCCGTTACAAAAACTCAGATAAATACTGACTCACAATCGCTGCACATTTTATTTGTACAAACACTTGATTTAGCTTTGTCATAGCTCGAAATAGATCACTGTGACCGCTAAGGATCGTAATTTATAACTTGGGTAGACATAGCTGAGCAGTTTTGTTTCCTGATGGACGGGACGTTTTGAACACGGATTAGAAGATGTTTGAAGTATCATCCCAAATTATCCGGATATTCGGTGGAGCAAAACAAATTTTGAGACGGGCGACACAGTTTAATGTGTTGTAACGAATTTGGCAATGATTCTGAACACGAATACAATAACAAATTCCCCTTTTCCCTTTATTTATTTACTTATAATTATATAATTTACTACTTTAATATATAGATAAAGTGCTCGTGTTAAGCTACAGACAGCCCTATCCAAATCGAAAGAAAATCCCAACCATTCCTGTACCGAAACAAAGTTAATTTGTACCGACATCCAACGCCTACATTATTAACACAAATTCAAAACACACGTAAACTACCGGCCTAATTTCAAATACACGTTTTCCCACTCCATACCCCTAGCGTTCGAAAGCACCCCACGAAACGTCGCGTCAACATGTGGTGGCGCGCCGGGCGCGTCGCCGGCGCCGCTGACGTAATGGGATTCCTCATTCCGGCCGTGGGTTACTAATGACTCGATGGGGAGCGAGCCTCTGTTTTGTTTTTCATACTCGTCGTGCCTGCGATTACACTGTGATTTGTTGGGAACGGTGCGGGCGAATTTACGAGCGTTCGGGATTGTTGCGTCAATGTTGTCATTCACGGTTCGAATGCGCGTTTGATCTCGCCTGTCGCAACGGTTTCGTCATCAATTAACTATTGGGATTCGCTGAGTAGCCAACTGCACAAAGTAATGCACTTGGAATTAATGTCATTGGATTATATCCAATGTGCGTAGCATACTAAAGAATCGAATAGAGTCAAAGATGGAGATTTGACAGATTTAAAACAGTACTACGGAGTGTACTATGAAGCGTTGTCTTCAGTATTGCTGCATTTTCAACAGATGTTCCAAAGGAATTTATATGAAATCAAATGAGAAAATAAAACCACGAACACACTATTTCGCTGGCTCTGAATCTAATTAATAGAATGAAATGAAAACGGAATTTCTTGACCACATTTGTTGATGCAAACTACCTAGCCGAGTTGAATTACGTATAATTATTTCTTAGACGAAATGAATGAAGGCATTATCAGGCAAGACGAATCAAGTGATGCGACTATCCGCCATTAAAACATGAACGAGGCGATTGTTCAGCACTGCTACAGCCGGAGAAAGCTGCATGCGCGTGAGCATACATCGTGACTCGCACGCCTAGCCGATCGGCGATTAGATACGGTGCAAAAATGTGCGGTAATTCGCGTTACGTGACGAGCTAACGTGTGAAATGTTGGGCAGAGATCCGTATTTGTAGACACCATCCCTGTTCACCTAGTGATGGTGTCTACAAATACGCTCGTCTTTTGTTTTCCGAGACAGAATTTCGATGCTCTGTTGTTTTGACAAGGTGCGACACATGATCTGTTAATCGGAGTGTTCTCATCAATTCGGATTTCAAAGTTTCAATCACTCGAGAATATTTAACAATACAAGATATTGCTCCACATGTGTAGTTTACATATGAATAAGAAGAAGTAGTATGATGCCGCACAATTCTGATACATCTTCAGACAACATATACAGATCTAAAAAGTAGCCATTTAAATACGCTACCGTAGAATTAAGCAAATATATTCCATTTCCCACGACATAATTGTGAATTGGTTAGACCAACCATATACATGATATGGCCATGTTGATAATCGTAAAAAGTGAAATTCCAAATTGCCAAAAAAGAAATCAGCAACTTTCAATTATCTCAGCCGGCACGGCGATAAGAGAGGCTCAGCGAATTCTGAAATAAAGTATAATATTCGACTGTCACCCAAAGATACAAAGAGTATTTATTGCTCAATATTATTCAATTACCAACATCATTCAAATAATCCAGTTTACATTGAGTTAACATAATGTGTTTTATCTTAAGGGCCACTTGTTTCAGTTATCTTGTGATTGAAGACCTGGCTATGATACCAAAGGTCTAATTCAAATCCAGGTAGGGGCAGACACGTTTGCCGGTGGCGCTGGGGTAGTTAAGGTTGATCCGGATTCCTTCAGCGTCACCACCAAGGGCGATGTAGGACCGCCGAGGGGTTTAGTGGGTATACACCGGCCACTCAATCTTGGCCGGAGAGGGGTCCTTTTATACGAACAGCCCTGGGAGTCCCACACACCACGCCATTCCCCTGAACGACGTTACGGAGCGTAAAGCATTCCCCTTGTTAAAAAAAAGGGGGCAGAAACGTTTGTGTGATGGGCATGGACATTTGTACTTTAGACATGGACGTTTATAAAATATCAGTTACCTTATTATCCGTAGTACCTATAAGCAAAGTATTCGTAGTTTAGAGCTAGGAAATTGGTGTGATATTTAGTAGAAATTAAATAAATAATAAATAAATTCTTCAGACTGACACACCAATTCCCCAGTCCCAAACTAAGTTTATAAGCTTGTGCTATGGATACTAGGTGAACGGATAGACATATTTAAATACGTTTATAAACGTCCATGACTCGAGTACAAATATCCATGTTCATCACACGAAACATTTGCCCCTAGCGGGATTCGAACCCGCGACCCTTGGTTTCGTGGCCAGGGTCTGTGACCACTCGACCAACGGGTCAGTCAAAATTATTATTAAAACATGCAGAAATGAGTAGGTACTAGGCAACGCGACTTTATCTTTCACGCTAATATACGATAGGATCAAAAATAACGATACGACAATAACGGAACCTGATTGCTTTAATAACGATAATGTTTCGTTAGATTAGAGCTCTAACGTATTGACAGCAAGACCTAGGCAATCCGTAGAGACCTAGTCATTGCGGTGGCATAACTATCGACATCATCTCATCTTGCCGTGGGCGAGCATATACACCGTTTTATTGCCTTAACGAGGAAACCCGAGTTTTTAATAGAAGTTTCTATCAATTAACTAACGAGTTGATTGTTTTTTTTTATTGCTGTAAACAAAGAATATTTACCCACTTAATGATAAGTACATAAAAAATACATAACTAGGAATTTCATCGGTTTACTTTGATTCAATATTTAATTCGAAATAAGTGGGACAATTGTCTTAAATAAGAAAAATCTACGTTGTTAATAAACTGTATAAATAAAGACAACCTCTGAAGCAATGAAGCCTCTTAGTACAGTCTAAGGCTCAAGGCAAGAAAACCAGCGAGCGGAGACCTTTTAGGTACAACATAGTTTTTTACTTTTTAAGTTACAATGTTATATATTATGCATGTAAGTACCTAATAAACTATTTTCTTCCTTTTTTTTCTTTATTAGTGCATCCCAATTAGCTGTCATAGTGCAATTTTGAATTATCTCAAAAGAGCTGGCGCAATGAGCTGAATGAATTACTAAGTTAAAGCTGACTTTTTTGATTAACATTATTTTTAGCGCACTTAGTGCTATAAAGATCTATATTATTTCTCCGACATTGACAGAAATGAAGGTTCGTATGTAAAAAGCGCCCAGCCAGTGGCGCCAAGTCTGCCCGTTATCAGATCCACTCGATAACTTATCGATTGATTCGCCGATGCGTCGCTATCTCTGCATGTAGCAGACTAGCAAATTTACGGATTATATTAATAATCGAACATTAAACTGATAAAGAGAAAAGGCTTGTAGGAATCAAGATTGTGACGTAGTTAACAAATGACAGGTGTGGTACATTTCATTAACTTACGAATCAATTCTTAGGATTATATTAATCTTCATTAAGTAAGTACCTTGTTTGTTGTTTGGATTAGCGTGGATTGATTTGTTTTGGCTCGTGCTACGTCATAAGCTCCTGTCTTTCAGTCGATTAAATTCTGATGTATTGCAATTATAATCAAATAAATTCATTATAAATAAATCTACGTCATAGATGACGATGGCAAGTTCCTGTAGTCACGAGACTTATTGTGCATTATAGGGAGTAGACGCTATTTAAGTGCAAAAGTATATGTCTTAATATCACAGTTAAGGAATGATAAGCCCATAAAAAAAAGTTTCTTAACCTGATGTTGGAAGCTAAATTGCTGACGTCGATATCAATATTATCGTAACATGTATTACTTACTGGACATTTAATTCAATAATTGAAAAAAAAAATGCCGACCCTAGTTTCAAATAACATTAGATTTGGGGGCTGCTTGATTTTGACTGCAATTTCGAGTTTGTGCAAATAACTATTTAAGCAATGTATGACTTATTAACCTGTCGCTAAGGTTTTTCTAAGATACCCATGTCTATTTCCAATAGTATGTTATAACGAAGCCTTACCGTTCTTGGCGCATTCCCATGGCGGTTTTTGAAGAATTTCACATCGCGCAATGTTCATGAAACGGTCGGATAAGGGATTGGTATCTTAGTCTAAACGTTAAGCGTCAGCCCTTAAGGAATAATTACGGCCGGTTATGGCTTATCAAAGATTAGATCTGCCCGCATGTTGGAAAGAATTGCACCTGTGTCTTTACAAATATGTACCTACCTTAGTGGGTAGGCAAGGTTTTCTGTTAACTACCTATTTAACTTTTTTTTTGCAATTTAAACTATTGGCTACTATACAGGTATTTAAGTATTTAACGTATGTTATGATATGGCACGGTTTTTGGTATTTATTTATTTATTTTATTTACTAGGACAGCCAGAGAAAATTAGATTAAATCTTACTAAAAAAATGTTTTTACAGTGGTGACACATAAAATATTTAAAATTCTATTAAAGAGGTCACATCTTGCTTTTACAATACTGACGGATATTAAATAAGAATAATTAAGACTAAAATTCTTAGTGCAATATAAAATTAAAAAGAAAAAAAAAATTAGAACACTTTCAGGCACTGTTAGGAGAGATTAGAAGGTTAGTTGAATGCAGACTGTTCTTCCCCAAACAATTCGGTGACCTTCTTTTTGGTAGTCATACCTTGGAAATTAAAAGAGCTAGGAGTAAAGTTTCTTGTCAGCTTTTCTAGATTTTTCTAGATTAGTTGTAAAAACTCGGGTTACGAAACCAAAGGGACCATGTTCGTGAGATGAACACGGTTATTTGTACTCGCGTCATGGATGTTTATTAACGTATTTCCAACCGTTGTTTAGTATCCATATCACAAGCAAACACAGTTGAGATCAGGTAAAAAAATAAAAATTTACTTAAGTAATAACAGTTTAATTCTTCTGCAATTTATAGCAATGGATACTTGCGGTTATAATATGATTAAGTGACAAAGGAATACTCAACTATATTGCTCAACTTCTACACATAATTAACATGTCTCATGCCACATTTAAAACCTTATCAATATTCACGGAACGCCGCAGCCGAAATATATTTGACCGCGGCATTAATTGGGACGACTTAATCTCGGCGATAACCTCTGAACTACATTAGCACCGATTGTGGCCGATGTTCGATATCTCAATTAACCACTTATCTTATTGATAACGCGGGCTTCTTGATTTTTTTATTATTATTTTGTACATAGCTATTTTTGTTGCCAGCGTAAATAGAGAAGACATTCTGTTGCGCTCATAGACAAGGCAGACAAAGGCAAGGCCCCCGCGTTCGGAGGCCATAAGCATAGGGACCTCTATCAGCGAGAATCTCATTTGATGACATTACTGCGGACTTCGCAGGGTAAAGATACGCCGCAATATTTTGAGCAATCAGCAAAATGAATTCCTTTGCGCTAGTCTGAAGAAAAGAAGCTATCATATAAAAAAAATATATCTATCATATAAATCTCTCGATAAAGATCTCGCCATGTGTAGGAGGAGAAAAGTTATACCTACCTACCTTCCAAAATTCTAGCGTAACCTAATAGATAAGTTGTTGTACCTACCCAGGTAATTGATAACATAATACAGATTAACTAATAGGTAGTTTAATGTATTAAGTATGTTAATTGAAGCACATAATAAATAGGTGATAGTTAATTAGTTTTTACAATTTGAAGCGATGATAATAATCAATGGAAAGGGCACGCGCCTCTCTCCTCAGGGTGAGAAGGGTGTAAGTTGGTTCAAACGCGGGTATGAGCCCATCTACTGTTTTTTTTTAATCTTAGTTAATAATTGAACTTAGCAGTCAGGAAAAGCATTGTGAGGACACCTGGACGGTAACTATCACCTTGTTACAGCAAGTCTGCTAAACCAACTGCGCTAAATACCTACCACGGACTAGTAAAAAAAGAAGGACTCCACGCTTTCATACTATAGCGTGAATCCACTTTTGTGCATGTCTAAGTAAGATACTTAAGGATACCAGATATCAGATATCTGACATTTGGAGCACTTATTATTTCAATGTAAGTTGAGTGTCAAGTTGGATCACCTGAGGAGCTTCAACGTCTATTTAGTGGCGCGGAGTCCTTCTTTTTGGCTAGTCCGTGCTAAATACTAAAAACGCAAAATACTAGGAAAATACCCTCTGACCAAATCCACGTGGATTCAGTAAAATCAAATAAACCGCGCAGTTGTAAGTTAAGATTATAGGCAGGCCTGCTACAGCGGGATAATAGCAACCCCCGGCACATCATTAAAATAATTGTGGATGGGTAACTGTCATAGAATTTATCTAGTTCCCCTATTTAATGCTATGAGATTCAAAATGAAATTCGGGTTAGAGTGTAGCAAAGAGTGTGCAAGGCGTTTGGGACTTAGAAAATTTTGAAATTCGCTTTAATAAGTACCTACCACCTACCTATATTAAATGAGAATAAAGAACCAAACTAGATTCGTCAAACCTAGGATTATGGGCTAACAAGAACATGAGTTTATACGGTAATGATTGCTAGTTGATCTTCTAATTCAAATTATGCTTTATTAGGGGGAATAAGAACTGTTGTTTTAAGAACATTATACCTATTCTAGAGAAGTCAATTAATGACAAATAATTTTAATCATTCCTATAACTTGTAAAAGCGGAATAGGTATAATGCTAGGAATCTCATAAGTTACTTTCAGTTATCCCCACTGGATCATTTGTGATGAGGAGGTATCTAGTGGTTTTAGTAAGAAGGAATTATAAAACAATAAATTGTTTTCGTTCTTCCAAACAAAACTAACCCTATCTATCAGTCTAAAATGGATCCATTTTAACCTTTAGTCAAAGAATAACATAGCTCAATTAGTCCATAAGACAAGGCTAAGTAAAACATGATAGGGACTTAAGTAAATAGGTAGATATTTGCCGGAATTAAACGAAAATCAAAACAATAATAATCAAGACAATCTTACCAATAGATCCAACATCAGTAGCTTCTGACGATGCCTCGTCGCTATAAGCGGAGGATAACTGGTACATCACCAGAACTAAACACACACCAAAATTAACAACCGCCATTGTACCAATTTGTAACTATTGTAACTAATAAACAGAAGATCCAGTCACCATAACGACTGTTCTAAACACATGGAACTCCCATCATCAGTCATCACCAAAATAATCTTCTAAAAATATCACTTTTTAAGATAAAATCACAGTTATTGTCTCAGATATGCCTAACTTAATCACTAGTACACTATTTTGTGGCACATTAGTTATTATCGACGACGAAACACGTGTATTTTTGATGGTTGAATTTCGAACACGCGTTTGTATCTCGAATAAAACATGAACACGTCCTCACTCTGATCGGTCAAAGCTCGACTGATTGAGCAAGAAGAAAATGTATGAGTGAAAGAACTGATTGTAGAGCGAGAGAGCAACAACCGCGCGGTGATGATTTAGTGTTGGGCATACCATAATAATCGATATTACTCGATATATACAATTAGTGAAGAATTTTATTAAATTTTTATTTATGTCATATATATTAATAAAAATGTGGTATCGGACTTATAACAATAATAAATTAACATCAACTGCTGGGCAAACCAGGCCAAAACCCCAATGCTCGAATAATTTGCAATATCAATTAATCAATACATAATAGCCAAGATTAAAAATAAAATTACGAATCCTTATATTTCACAACTATACACAATTAATAAGTATTCTTGTTTTGATTATTAAATTATCGTGTAATATGTTGCTAAGTACAAAATACTTAACAAGACAGAAAGCCTAGCCCAAAACTTTAATTAACGATTTGCAAATATATAAACGTATATTTTTATCGTAATTAATACGATATACGATAATAATATAATATATTTAAGTAAAAATATAAGTTTACAATGTATGTAATTAGCATCACATGTTAAGATAATTCGATATGTATTCACGATGAACAACACTACACATTGACTTTGACAAGTTTAGCGCATGCGCCATATCGTGTAACTGAGTCAAAGAATTTTATACTTTATTACACGCAGATTAGTGGTGATAATCTTTCAACGATTCTCTAAATAATAAAGGCTAAAGTCGCGTGCGCCCGGCGCCTGTTTTTGCACACCGGCCGGCGGCGCTTGGGACGCGTGGTGAGCATTCTTTCAGAAGAAGGTTTTTTGTTAAGTACCGTTTCTACAATAGATTTTAGTTGAATAGATTTATGAGCGCAAATTTAAGAGATTACGCTGGAGCCAGGGTAATGACGCCCTTGAGTAAAGTGGCGACTGGCGTCTAGACCTAACGGCCAACTATTCTGTGGTGGCGCTACTTTTTATGAATTCCTAATATAAATATTTTATTATTGTGTTTTACTTGTTAAAATCAGAAGTACCTAGTTAAGTAAATGGTGATGCATGACCCACCAAAAAAAATAGAAATGGTTTAAGCTCAGCATAAACTATTGTTTAAGCTGGGCTTAAACCTATTCTAAATAAAATAAAATAATGTTCATACCTACCTCCTCCTGCCTACACTACTTATTAGCAATAGCTAATAATAAAGTGTAGGCAGGAGGTAGGTATGTCTCATTATTTTATTTTATTGTATTTATAAAAGGTAGATGACATTTAAAGTTTCAGCAATTTTTTTGACAAGCTTTTAAACTTTCCCTGTTATGTACTTCGCAGGCTTAAGGCAGTTTATGTTAGGTAATTCATTAATACCTAATCATAGACAGTTCTGTATAAACCCAGCAAGTAAAAAAGCTACAATTACATACCTAACATAGGACAGAAAAGATACCTAAGTACCTAACTTCAGGAAGATGGACTAAAACCGCTTTATTGGTGAAATCGAGATCATCGGGCTTGTATTTTTAGGTGCAGCAATTTTTTTTTTTAATATCAGACAATCACAAACATTGATCTGACTCCGAGGTAAGTAGCTTAAGCAGTTGTGTTACGGATATCAGAAACAACAGTGGTATTACAAATATATACTTAAATATTGGATAATAACACCCAGACACAGAACAAACACAAGTATTCATCATAGGAATGTTTGGGTGGGGATCGAACCCACAAATCTTGGCGCATGGGGCAGGGTCACTACCAAATGTGCCATCGAGCCAGTCAAAATTAATAATTGAATTTGAGGTTTTCGTACAAGTGTAACCAATATTACAATTACGGGGAAGCTGTAAAAAAACATTAAATTCGTGTGACGCGATGTATACCTACATTATTTAAACAAAAGAAAATTGCCTGTATCATCCCAACAATTTCGCCACCGGAACCAATACACAAAGAGTTACAAATCAAATATGATGCGGAGCAGCAACCTGTTAAATTTCCAAATAATGGTATACACTACACAGCACACACAGACAGACAGACAAAAGGCGAGCGCGGCTAAACGGCGGCCATTGTAAAAAACAAAAGATCGGCATCCGAGGCATGCACCGCTGGCCTGTCGGGGAACATGGCCCGTGGAAGAGAGGACACAGTATGATTGTACCCGAGAAACTTGTGTCTTTTATTGATAAAGGGTGAGTTTCTAGAGTACATATTAATATTTTACTTAATTTTTTACTAGCAGCGACTTGCGGTTTTATCCGCGTAGTTCCCGCTACCGGAGGGATACAGGGATAAAATAATAAAAATAAATTCTCCAGACTTACATCAATTCTCTAGTTCCAAACTAAGTTTATACTTGTACTATGGATACTAAGTGAACGGATAGACATACTACGTTTATAAACATCCATGACTCGAGCACAAATGCCCATGTCCATCACCCGAAACATTTGCCCCTAGCGGGATTCGAACCCGCGACCCTTGGTTTCGTAGCCAGGGTCTCTAACCACTTGACCAACTTGGGCCAGTCAAAAAAATATAGCCTATGTTTACTCGCCAATAAAGTAGCTTTTTATTAGATAATTTTTCAAACCGGTCCAGTAGTTTCGGAGCCTATTCGATGCAAAGAAACAAACATTGAAATGTTCCCTCTTTATAATATTATTATAGATTACATGCACGACAAGTAACAGTTATTACAAAGATTCCAGCATTTTTTGTGCTATTGTAAATATATATGTAGGTATATATTGGATTAGGTATATATATTTATTGGATTTAAACTGAAGTTAGTGTTTTCGGTCAACCATTGCGTTACATTGTCTGTCCAAGGACCTATGTAAAGAGGCATCGAAATCTTAATAGCGATGTTCTTTCTAGTTGAGAAGACCAGACGAAGTTTGGAAAAAATAAACTAAACAGGACACTTCTCTTACCTCCATAGAAACAAAATGATAATACATTAAACAGTATTAACGTAAATCCGTATTGATATGAGTATCATGAAGAATTATTACTAATTACAATATCTTGAAAACCCAATGCCAGATATACGACCTCGTATCCAAACTGTAATGAACAACTTCTCCTTAGATGAGTATGAATTCGTATTTGGTCCAACCAATCCACTTTAAAAAAAGGCTATTTATTGAGCTTAATTTTAAAAACGGTGCCAGCCGATTCTAGGCATTCTCTTTTGCCCCATCAACCTGCCATTTTGGCGGGGCAACATAGAACCAATAAAATTACGTACTAAAAATATTAATTTTCATGTCTTAAACTCAATGCACGTACTCTTTTACAAAACTACCTTTTTTAACTTACCTAACACAAAGTTTGTTTCATTTAACACTCCCTAACATAAGTTTCTGCAGTCTCAAAAATACTGCGTCCTTCCATCCCATGTATATTAATAATCTTAAAGTCTAAATGGCTCTTTCTGTGGGTTACCTACATGTTCGAAATACGTAAACGACGGTGATTTATATCTTCGTATCTCGTCCGATGATTTCTTCGTCTCAAGATCGCTTGAACAAGGAGCAAGTTTAATGATACTTATCGACTTATCGGGAACCTCAATTGCGGTTATACAATAAAGTATAAATAAAACGTCACACAAATTTTATATTTGTTTAACTCCATTCACACGTGGTCACTTACGTTATTTTTATGCAGTTCTATGGACCTGAGTACGACTTTAATAACTGACTATGGAAAATACGAAAGACTATGCAAAGAAAGGGCTATGATTTAACCGTCATACATGTTTATGTTTACATTTGCACTAGCTGACCCGGCGCACTTCGTAACGCCCCGTTCTCGGATTTTCAATACCCATTTTTTTTATTTATAAATAATAATAAATAAATTCTCCAGACTGACACACCAATTCCCTAGTTCCAAACTAAGCTTATGCTTGTACTATGGATACTAGGCGAGCGGATAGACATACTTAAATACGTTTATAAACATCCATGACTCGAGTACAAATGTCCATGTTCATCACACGAAACATTTGCCCCTAGCGGGATTCGAACCCGCGACCTTTGGTTTCGTGGCCGGGGTCTCTGACCACTCGACCAACGGGCCAGTCGCCCGTTTTACCGCGCAACTTTTTTTTTCTTTCATAAGAACCTTCACTTGACAATAACAAACACAACTAAAAAAGAATTAGCAAAATCGGTACAGCCGTTCTCAAGTTATAGCTTTGGGGTGGACCACCCTTAACGTTTAGGGGTATGGAAAATAGATAGTAGCCGATTCTCAGACCTACTGACTATGCATATAAAATTTGGTAAAAATCGGTAAAGCCGTTTCGGAGGAGTACGGTCAGTAACATTGTGACATGGAAATTTTATATATTAGATGATGCCTTAACTACACATCGTTGGGGATAATGCAATAGCGAGTAACTGTTAAATTGGAATCCCGTTTATTACGCAGAATGAAAAAAAGCGGTTTCCTAACTTTATGGTTTATATTTTCACTCTCTATAATCTCTCATTTAAATGGTAGTATATATATAGATAGGCACTTTACTTTTATTTTCCCATATCAATAAAACTATACACAAGCGCTTCAGACGTCTCGGGCTTTGTCCGCAAATGAACGTCCGCAGCCTTGACTTAGGCAGAAGCTATATAACGACGTTGGTACCAGAGTGATCTAAGTGAAATTTTATGGGTTTTTACACAATGGCAAAGAAAAATCATAATTTTTAAAAAATACTGGGAAGCACTTAGATCAGTGTGGTTTGAACGAATTATGATTTTTCTTTGCAATTGTGTAAAAAACCAATTTTGGCCTAAATTGTCAAAGATCAGTCTGGTTTTAACGTCGTCATATAAAGGAGAAGTGGACATATATTCAACGACATCACATACATTGATCTGACTCCGAAGTAAGTAGCTTAAGCACTTGTGTTACGGATATCAGAAACAACAGTGGTATTACAAATATATACTTAAATATTGGATATTAATACCCAGGCACAGAACAAACACAAGAATTCATCACACGAATGTTTGTCCTGGGTGGGGATCGAACCCACAACGCTTGGCGCATGGGGCAGGGTCACTACCGAATGCGCTATCGAGCTTGTTAATACATACGCCACATAGTCAAAGACCTCTTGTCCTAATGTCATTAAATAATAGTCCGTGAGGTGCGCAACGCTTATGAGTGAAAATTATATCTAAATTGGTGAGTTATTGTGTCCGTCCTTTTTAGGTCCACGTTTAGGCAATGGTCTCTGAGGTTTAGGTGGTTCAGTCGGGGCTTCAGTTGTAGCTTCAGTCGTGGCTTCAGTGGTGGGTTCAGTAGTTGCTTCAGTCGTAGCTTCAGTTGTAGCTTCAGTTGTTGGTTCAGTTGTTGGTTCAGTTGGTGGTTCAGTTGTTGGTTCAGTTGTTGGTTCAGTTGGTGGTTCAGTTGGTGCCTCAGTTGTAGCTTCTGTCGTAGCTTCGGTCGTAGCTTCGGTCGTGGCTTCAGTCGCAGCTTCGGTGGTGGCCTCAGTTGTGGATTCAGTTGTAGCTTCAGTTGTTGCTTTAGTTGGGGCCACCGTAGTAGGTGGTTTTGTAGGAGGAGGTTTCGGTGCCTCTGTACTTGTTGTAGTTATACGTATTTTATGTATCAATTTTTGTACAGGGACAGTTGTTATAGTCGTAGAAGAACCCTCCAGGATGACTTTTACGATGCTGAGGGGCATCCAGTGTCCGGGCATTTCGGCTTCAACCGGGTTCGCGATGAACATCAGAGGATCCCTTTTAGGGTCTATCATTTTATGTCCAAGTATAGAGGATATTAGTAAAAGAACATTGGCTGTTTTGAATATTATTGCATTGGGACTCACTGGAAAAGAAGTTGCTTATTAATGAGAGTGAAAAGAATAACAGACTTACTTCTGATGCTGTTTATACTTCAGATGAATATTTTTCTAATTGGGAACATAATTTGGAATTGCATGTTTCTATTTGCTTTGTTTTGGTATTGCTCCTAGTCCTTAGTTGGCTTAATTTTTGATCATATCGTATACAGTTTTATATCTTTGCGTAGGACTAAATCTTTAAATTACTCCCTGAGATCTACATAACATAGTTTTAATTATGATTAGCCATCCACATCGTGATTGCAAGATTGCAAATCCCATTTCAACATCAGGATTCTAATGATCTAATTAATTATGTATAATTTCACTTACTTTGTATAGTTTAATTATGTATATTGAAATTTAAGGTAAAATATTGTCCAGTGCATTTTATTTTACATTCTTCTCTCTTCTTTCATAAAGAACTGTTGTTGCTTGCCGAACTTGAGACCTTTATCGATTCCGTATATTAACTGATTGAATCGAGTTATAATTGAATCGACTTTTTACGATCAGGTCTCAGCGAGCTGTTTAATAAGGCACATATAAACATAACCAACACACGATGTCAGCATGAGAGCATTTTAAAATTATAAATGTGGTGAATTACATTTAACTAGTTTCTGAGAACAAATAAACATAATATCACGCCCGTAATCCCCGAAAGGGGTAGGTAGAGTCAAAGAAATCAGTCCCCTTTAACCACATTCAGCCGAAAATAAAACTGAGCTGGGTTCGATGGAAAATTGGGAAAAGTAGTGACAAGTGCTAAGCTAGCTCGTCGCCTACACAATCACATACCCAAAACTCGATATACCATTAGTCGCCTTTTACGACATGCTAGGCACGAAACACAGTTGGCACATTATTTTTAAGTCCCAGACCGACGCGGGACAATGGGCTGGGTTAGATGAAATAGTTTCTGGGATTTTCATCAAATTACTTTTCACCATTTTGCTGGAGGTTTAATTGAACTTAAACGGAATCTTATTAAAATTATAAAACTCTTGTGCCCCATTTTTTGTCGTTTCCGATGTTTATATCGCGAATGCGATACGCTCAATTCGAAGGGGATGTGAGAGGCTTTTTATTAAAACTTTGAATAAGAGGCTCTTATTCACAGCAGCATTTCGCCCCGATCAAAGTCGAGTTAAATTTGATCATGAATTTCATGCATTCATTCGACCTTTAGCAACTGTTTAAATTGCAGCAACTGCAGTTTTTCCTTTGTAATCCTTGGATCCTTTCCAAGGTTTTGTCCTGTGTCCTGTTCCAAATATAGTATTAATTAATTATAATAGTCCTATACCAATTTATATTGGATCACACAGATTTTAATCATATTTGCACACCGTGGGCAGTTTGGTCCAACTTGAAAGATAGGATAGCTACATCTCAATTTATTTAACCCGATTATGTGTCATTGACTGTTAGGCGGTATGAAGTTCGCCGGGTCAGTTAGTTATTTATATAATGTTTAGACCTTCGGCTAATTACTCATTTTTAATTTCATATAAAAAATAATATTTTGAATTTTCACAAACTTTTACTTGATAAAAAGGTGTGTGTTTTATTAACATACATATGTATATCCTCTTTGCCATATACTTTGAAAGGTTTTTATTCTAGGCCTATTATATAATAATATAATAAAATATAGATATTTGGCAATATAGATAGCATTTGGCTTAAAAAGCGATAATGGCGATTGTGAGTTTAAATAATGTAGAAAAAGCGAAAGGTGTATGTCAGGATCGTAGCAAATGGAAGTACATGATCTCTGCCTACCCCCATGGGAAAAAGGCGTGACATTATGTATGTATGTATGTATGAGTTTAAATAAAACCAAAATGTTGAGCTGGTATTTTAAAAAACATTTTATAATATAATAACGCTACGTGAATAGTTGTCAATGACTGGCCCGTTAGTCGAGTGGTCAGACCCTGGCCATAAAACCGAGGGTCGCGGGTTCGAATCCCGCTAGGGGCAAATGTTTCGTGTAATGAACATGGACATTTTAACTCGAGTCATGGATGTTTATAAACATATTTAAGTAAGTCTATCCATTCACCTAGTATCCATAGCACAAGCTTAGTTTGGGACTAAGGAATTGGTGTGTCAGTCTGGAAAATTAATTTTATTTATTTATTAATCGTAGCTTCCTCGAAACTGCGTCTTTTGCTATACATTTCCTGGGGTCAGTTGTTTTTTATAATTATTAAATACATACTTGGTTAAAATAAACATAACGTCCAATGAAATATAACGAAGAATTCCTCAATGACAAAGATTTATGGTTAACTTCATAATGAATTGTTCATCTGCAGTGATATCTAGTCTTAAGTGTGGATTAATTAAGTTTACAAAATTGTATAATTGGCATTTAAAAGAGTAACTATCGAGTTTCTTGCCGGTTTCTTCTCGATAGATTCTACCTTCCGAACCGGTGGTAGTATTATGTGTTCTTTTTTTTTGTATATTGACTATTTATAAGTGCTTTCTTGAAGTCTATATAAATAAAGATATTTTGAATTTGAATTTGAATTTGTCATAATAATATGGTGGACTATTTTTGCAGTGATGCCTTAAAATGTGCAATTAATTTTAATTCCATCATCCCTCAAAATGAACCAGTCATAACTTAATTAATAGCTATGCATTTAGTAAAATATTATTTTTTTCGAAATTTAATTATAATCTGGCTATGTCACTAAATAGGAGACTGAAACTAATTATCAAACTTCAGATTTCGTCATTCGTATTCCGTAGAATTCGTTAGTAAATGCTCTGATTTAGGTTCTGTGTCCTCAAAGGCTAAGATCCCATAAACAGTATTGGTTTTATGTATACAGAATTTGTCTAGAAAACTGTACCAGTGAAGGTTTGACCCCTGACCACTTGCCCCAATGGCCAATACATAGTCAGCTCAGGAAAAAATTAACTAGGTACCAGGCAAATGTGGAAATAATTGCATGTTATTTTCTGATTAATAAAACTATAAGCGTCCTCTAACTTCGATAAGGTAAGATTTTCTGGGACCATCTATCTTGGTTAGTGAGGGTTTTTTGAATTAAAGCATCCAAAAGACGGCGTAAGTGTGACTTGCGGACTTGTCACCCTCCTCATTGGTTAGTTGTCAGACCAAACTGACATGCTGTCAACAAGGAGCCATTAGTGACAGTGATAAGACCACGAGACTCCCTCGTGCCATCTGGTGGTTTTGTATTTTTGAAAACCCTCATTAAATATTTTCTGGGACCCAAATCGCACTGAGTGTAATTTCGGCAGCGCGTTGCATGTAGAATGTATGGCTTCGACTAGTCACTCAAATCTTCTGAATTACATCAATTCTTGACTGGACAAATATCAAATATTGTAACGACACATTATACAAAAGTAATTCCATTTACGTATTGTTCTTACATAGTCCTGGTGACGGAAATATTTACTTTGATCTGCTAGCAAAGAATAATTACATAAAAGCAGTAATAATGTGTTTAAAAATTGTACACTTGTTGTCAGTTACTTTAAATTTTGTCGCCCTTCAAAAAGCGTTCATAGAGCACTGCATGAAGGTAACTTTTATGTAGCTGAGTTCCATTGTGAATCCTTTGGTTTACGCTTAGGCGGGCCAGGCTTGGCTGCGGGTGCTTCAGTTACCGGTTCTGGTGCTGGTTCTGGTGCTGGTTCAGGGTCAGGCTCAGGGTCAGGCTCAGGGGCAGGTTCGGGCTCAGGCTCCGGCTCAGGCGCAGGTTCCGGCTCAGGCTCCGGCTCAGGCGCAGGTTCCGGCTCAGGCTCCGGCTCAGGCGCAGGTTCCGGTTTTGGCTCAGGGTCAGGTTTGGGTGGAGGTGGTTCAGTAGGGGGAGGCTCGGTTGCGGGTTCAGCGGGTGGGTCACTGAGTGCAGGATCAGTAGGAGCTTGAGCCTCAGCGGCAGCTTCAGTTGTGGCTTCATTTGTATCAGGAGCAGACGATGTTCCTATAACAGTCGTCGGGACAGTGCTCGGGGGCGTAAGTTTTTTCGGCCACGTTTGCCACATCAGCCGTTGTCTAGTCCTCGTAGAACCTTGCAGCATAACTTTCACTATGCTGAGGGGGAGCCAGTGTCCAGGCATGTGCGATTCGACTGGATTTGCGATGAAAACTAAAGGGTCGTTCATTTTGGCCTCTGCGAGCGTTTTGCTAATGAGCACGACCATTATTAGCGTTTTACTCTTCATAGTTACCGCTGAAACTTCAATATATTGTTAACATTGTGTATAGATGTGGTTTGGATATATGAAAGAGACATATCAGTGATGTAGCCATCTAGCCCCGAACCAAAATGTATTTAGGGACTCTTTTAATCATTTACAAATTGTTTTTTTTTTTGCCAAAGAGGTCCCAAACTTCTGTACATCGAAGGCGGTATATTATACGCATACAGTTAAAACGGTCTGATCTAGAATTGTTTATAATAATGTTACATCACATAGTTAAAGGAATTCGGTAACATTATTTTTAACTAGCTTCTGCCCGCGGCGTTCGCTTCGTACATCGAATGTGTTATTCTAATGTGAATAAGCTGTGTAAGATGTGTTCCAACGGAACTAGCAGCTTAACGTTTCAGGAGTGTTGGTAACCCATCCAAAAGAACCGGTGTTTAGGTAACTTACTGAGGCTTAACGTTTTGGGGGTGTTGTTTCCCCATCTAAATCTAATGGTTTTGGATCGTAATAGTTATGGCAACTTACTGAGATTCCTTATCTTTCTACATCAATACAAAATGGTAACAGTATTCCAATTTATAATTATTATGCTTTTGCAAATTTTTTATTGTTACTGAAATTTAATTTCTTCCATGTTGTTGTTTTGAAGTTTACAACAAACGCACATTGTTGACGAACAACTTATTGTTTCGCTTATCACGGAGAATAATCTCAAGTTTATTACCAATTTGTTTTCTGATTTTAATTTGAATATTCTTTGCTTTGTGCATTTGACCACGTTATTGCTGGGTATACACAAGTCAACTAGAAGTAAGTTTTCGGAGGGAGAACATGGTTTCTGACCTCTGGCACTGTCAATCTGCGAAGTCAAGTATGCTGTACGTCAATAAATTGGACTGGACGAAGACTTACGCCGTGTGGACTTATTTTTGGAGAGGGCATTTAAAGATGGCTTGAGTAAGTTAATAGTCTCTACACCGGGAGAGGGCCGTATATTTAATTATTACAACTTAATCATTACATAGTATAAAACTGACTGCCCCGTTGGTCCCGGGTCGGGCCAAAATTTGTGGCTAGGTATTTCAATATTGAAATTACTTAGTAACAGCCCGAAGTCAGGAAGTTGGCGGTTTCATCCCCCCCGTGACTCGGAAAGCACGTTAAGCCGTTGGTCCTGCGCCTGACCTTTCTCCGGTCTTGTCGAATTGGCGTCTCACTGGATTATGAAAGTGAAGGAACAGAGAGTGCACCTGTGCTTGCGTACACACTTGTGCACTATAATATCTCCTGCACAGTTGGCTAATCCTCGTTGAGATTGGCCGCCGTGATCGATATCGGTTAGGAGGACATTATTATTATAAAACAAAGTCGCCGCTTCTGTCTGTTCGCTTATATCTTTTGAACTACGCAAGGGATGTTGATGCGGTTTTCACCAAAAGATAGATTGATTCAAGAGGTAGGTTTATATGTATACGTTTATATTATGCTCACCATGCGAACCCGGGGCGGGTCGCTTATTTTAAAAATTAATAGAATCGCTTGCTAAATGGAATATAAAATCAAGTCCATATTAATAAGTATCTAATAAGTATTATTTTCCATAATTTACAGAAGTAACAATTTGTGACTCATTGTAATATTGTAATGTGTTATAATGTGTGTGGCAAGGAAAAAAAGTCTTTTTTCGCATAAACATTTACTGTGCAAAATTGACGGGGGTTAACAACGATAAAAATATTCAGTCTTCACATCACCGTACGGTGTCTTTAAAGCATTGGCGTAATCCGGGTTAACTGGTCTGCCAGAGCAGCCCCGACTAGTGTTGCGTAGCTCTCTATAGATTGAAATTGTAGAACACAATTTTTTTTTAAAATAATTCTCCTTTGTGATACATTCTGTCTTCAGAAGGCGGATACACAGTAGGACCTATAGAGATAATGGCGGAGCTACTTAGGCTCCAGTTGGACATCATGTAAATAGATGTCGAATATTTTGTAGTATTTATTTTTTTCGTTTTTTATCATGTTCTTTTGGTAAAAACAAATAATTAAATAATTCTTTTTATTGGATTTTGATAGCTCTACTATATTAAATGTGCCTATCTATCTCTGTGTATATAAGAAAAAAATAGTACCCATACTATTTTAATTGCGAATGAATAACTTTTCTAAGGTTATTTGCAATATTATCGCATCCGGAATGTTACTCTATTGTTCAAGCTAATGATAATGAGGTTTAGTCGATAGTTATCGATACTTCCTTCATTGCTCCACAACACTAGTCCTGACTTCAGCGTAGTGTAATGCCCTAGGTGCAGGAAAATTCAAGATCGGGCAAGAGTTTGGCAGGCAGCCTTCGATCATGTATATCTAAGTAGATACAACGTGTATTTTCAAGAGGATATTCGGTGATGGTTAGGACAAATCTTTATCACCGATCAGGCAGGAGAGCTAGAAACTGTTTCTTATTAAGGTACGGAATTCCTACAGAGCCAAAAAATTAAAAATAGCTTACACTTAGTGTAAAGATTTACAAAGAAATGCTACCCTCGTGTTATCCACATTTACCGAAACAACTTGAATTTCACTATTCTATAAAATTTACAATTGTAATTTTTGCATTAAATATTTCAAGAATGAAACGTGAAATCAAGTATTATTATACATATATTCGGCCGAATTTGCGCATTTGGATTTCGGTTTTGCACTAGATAGCAAAGCTTATTATGCCGTCCTGCGTATACAATGTATATGACTTGGAATATTAGTCAAAACTGAGCGTTTTTGCTTTGCGTAGTCTACTAAGACACATATCTCTTAAATCTTACACCACGTAGTATCTAGCCAAATACTCATGATCGAATTCAATTCTTTAGTTACGCCTATGCTTCGGACTCGCTGAATTCGTCGTCAAACGTGACTTCGTCTTCAGGAGTGAGCAGCGAATCCAGGTCTACATATAGCTGTTTCTGGACCGATAGTTTGTCCACAATCTTGGCGAATGTAGGCCGGTCGCGGGAGTCTTCGGACCAGCACTCCACCATCAGGTTGTACAGGCTCTGGGAGGCTCTGGCCGGCTTGGGCAGGCGGCCTCCGCCGGCGAGGTATGAGGGCACTTGATGATTGCTCAGCTCCGCGTAAGGAAATCCTCCTGGAATTTGATCGGTGTAATCATTTAGCTTTCGTCCAATGTTTATGTTTGGTTTATGTTTATTTCGTCAAAATTAACTAGACTAGGTTTGTTTGACCGATTAATGCAAAAGCTCCCAGAAAACAACTCCTAAAACACTATTGAGTCAGAAATATTAGTATCCATACAAAACAGTGATAGTATATCTGTAGTATAATTTAACTATGTTGTATGGTTACTAATGCTACCTAATTAAAGATTTGACGCTAATTGATAGGGATATCTACACATAGCTGTCTCGGCATTGTGAAACGCTAGCTCCTGGTGACGAAGTATCTTCCCAACCACTTCTGCCAACAATTGACCTAACTCGTGACGTTTCTCTTTCCCCCCCACAGAGTTATACTTTTAATAGTACAAATAAATTTAAAAAGTATATTAAGATTAATAAATTTATTAATAAAACTAAGAAGGTTATTAAATGTCAAAATCTAATTCAAAAACATGGCTTAATAACCAAAGAAAAATTGCAATTAATTAAAAAACTAAAATCATATAACCATAAAATAATACAAAATAATGAGTTATATGAAACTGATCTTAAGTACCTAAGGGACAGAATCACTACTTTGGAGAGATCCCTTAGGGATTATCAAAAGCGCTATGAGTTGTCACAAAAACAAATAAATGAACACATAGTTGCTGCCACAGAGTTAGTTGAGTTGTGTAACTATAACGAACAACGTTTGGACTCATTAACTAATAAACATAAAGAATGTATTGTCCCGGAATTAGCAGAGTTACCACTATTATCAGATGTCCAAACTCCATCTAGAATACCTCAACCTCAATCACAACTGCCAACGTCACAATACCAAACAATTTTGTTGTCAGACAAGTTGGGTCAAGGACTTGGTTCCCTTCTCCATCACGATATAAAAGGGAATGTTATTAACTTGTGTTCTCCTGGATCTCCCTATACAGACTTACTAAAACGGTTAGGATCACTAAATTTAAATAAGAACACCAATTTAATTGTTTTGTATGGGGATAGTACATCAGTAAAAAAAAGAGATGTAATTAAAAATATAAATGCATTATTACGACTCCAAGAAATCAGTGGGCTCAATGTAACTTTATGTGCATTCCCATATGCCAAAAATCTGAACCCTGACCAAAATAGGCATATTTATAACCTTAATGTACTTATGTACAATTTGACATGTCGTCATAGTGACACTCTTTTTTATTTTGACATTAATAAATTTATCAGTAATTTTAAATTGACTCAAGATAGTATGTATCTACCGTATATATTTAGGAAACAAATAGCATGTCTGCTAGCCTATAATATTAACAACAATAATCATAAAGCAATACCCGTACGCATTAGTATAAGTACTAATAGTTTATATACTGACTTGACTGCACGCTCCAGTTTAAACTGAGTGCTGAGACAATAGCTGAGTCTAGGATTATTAATTTTGTTCATCAAAATATCCAGGGCTTGGCTGGCAAAGTTTTAGAAATAGAATTATTCATACAAAGCCAAGATATTCACATTTTATGCCTTACAGAACATTGGCTTGAAAACTCTAGTTTATTTTCTAATATTTTAAATCTTAAATTAGCAAGTATTTTTGTTAGACAGTCTGCCATACATGGCGGATCGTTAATTTTTATTAGAAATACAATGCAGTCCAAAGAACGAAAAGACATAGTAGGTCTCTCAATTGAATGTATTGTCGAATTGTCATGCGTAGAACTAGATGGATATGTTATAGTTTGTGTGTACCGCCCCCCCTCAGGCGACTTTAACATATTCGAAGCAACGATGGAAAATGTTCTTAGAAAAATAATTAATAAAAATAAGTCCATTATAGTTTGTGGCGATTTTAACGTTAATTTATTAGATGGATCGCCTACGAGTATTAGATTAATGTCTTTATTCAAGTCTTTTGATCTTGAATGTAAATTCTTTGAACCAACCAGAATTACAGCTACGTCAGCTACGTGTATAGATAACGTTTTTTGTAATTGCGAGCCAGTTAAGAAATCTGTCATCTCTAATTTAACCTCCGACCATTGTGGACAACAGATTTCTTTTTGTAACAGTCTTAGTAATTCATGTATAATTTCAAAGAAAGCTACATATAGGCCTACTACTCTTAATCGCATTGAAAAATTTAAGAATAGTCTAATTAATAAATTACAAGGGACGCCATACATACCTTGTGATCCAGATAGGTTATATTTCAGTTTTTTTAATTGCTATAAGAAGGAATTTGATATTAACTTTCCAATAAAAAAACGGACTATAAGATGCCAAACTACATTTAGCAAATGGGCTACAGTTGGGATTTTTAAAAGTAGAAATCGTCTTTACGAATTGTATGAATTAAAAAAGTTTAATCATACAACAGAATTTATTAATTATGTTAGAAATTACTCAAAATTATTTAGGAAGGTATGTTCACATGCTAAGTCATTATACACCACTATTTTTTAATTAGTACAAAAAAAAAAACAGGGTACTCAGTATCGGTTACTAATCATATTTATGTAGTCAAAAGTAAAAAAAGTTAAATCCCAAAATTATCCTCAAAAAAGTGAAAGAATTGGTCAAATTAAGTTGAATCAATGTGACACGCGCCGATAGATAAATAGTACTACGCGCAGTGTTTTTCCATTCCTTTGAACGACCGCAGTCCATTGATAAATCCCGGCAAACTCGCGTCGAAGCTTAAGCCCCGCCCCTTTCTCTGCGCCAGCGATCCTTGCGGAAGGTCAAATAACAAATAAACAAAATAGTGCCAAATCGATACCGGAAGAGATAGCACGCGCGCGCGCACCTTTCGCCCCAATCACTTTTCCGATTTCTTTGTCGCGTCACGATGGCGTACCAGTTTTCATCCCGGGAGTATGTGATTATGTGTGTACTTTTTGTGTGGTGAAAACGCGAGTGCCGCCGTACGTATGTACAGAGAAAAGTACCCTAACACTCGACAGCTGAACGTGCGAACCGTGGTAAATGCATACCAGCGGTTTCTCGACCATGGTTCTTTGCATGCACCGAGCCACAGTCAAGGACGAGAAAGGCCGGCGTATCCGCAAGACCTGTACAATAATGTACTAGCGTATTTCTCCGAAAACCCCTGTCGAAGTACCTACGAATGACGCTGCTCGGCATTTCAATATCAGCCAGTATTGTACCTGGTAAATCGCTATTTCGGCTGGATTGCATCAATACCATTACAAAAAGATGCAAGAATTAACCACCGTAGACTATGCACCGAGGACTGCGCTCTGCAGCTGGATACTCGAAAATGCCGGAGCAAATGTGTTGTACTCGGATAAATGTCTGTTTAGGAGAATCGGGTTGTTTAATTAACATAGGTAATGAACACTGGTGGTCAATACGCAATCCGTGAGAGCAAATAACACGTGAGATCTCACACCTATGGACTTTTTTTGTGGAGTGAAATTAAGCGTCGAGTGTACATAAGTGGGCCAGTTACTGTAGAACAATTAAAACAAAGTATTTTAGACGCTTTTGACGAAGTGAAACGGCAAATAAGTGTACTTATTTCGATAAAAAAACAAGTTAATTAAACGTGCCCGTCTGTGCATTGATAATGAAGGTGGACATTTTGAAGGACAATTAAAATACTTGTAAGTTTTTAATTTTTGTAAATACGTAGGTAGTTATGTAGATAAAACCAAAATGACTGTAAATATCGTGATTCTAACTTTAAGTACGCCAAAATTACTCTTTTTATGTATGTATTAGTGGTTTTGGTATTTTCTATCTACTTTTTTTTTGTTGATTTTCGTTTTAATTTAAAGTAAAAAAGTAATTTTGCCGGTTCTAAGCCCGGTCTAGTATGAAGGGAAAGTTAGATTTTTTATTAAAGTGCGCATTATTTTTCGAATGCTTATTATTTTACCTTCTGTCTGAGTTACGCTGGTTAGAAAACCATAGTAAAGATTTATTGTAGTTTAAAGTTGTAGCGAAATCTTTTATGTAGGTAGGTACCTATGTATCTACAGCACGGGGCAAGGGGGTCGGAGGTGCGACTGAAAGCGACCGCGAGAGCGAGACAGCTTGATATGCATTTTTATGAATGGGCACTACAAATTACGTCCATAAATTGAGCGACATTTTGGGATATAGATAAACGCTAATAACTTTGCTGTTTATGAATATTATAAAATAATTTCTTTTCTTATATAACATACAGGCCGCCCCCAATGGGCCCTTAAATTTTTTGTACTAATTAAAAAGTAGTGGTGTATATTCGTGATAGAATATTAAATTCGAATAACAAAATAAAAGTCACGTGGGATATCATTAACCGCGAAAGCGGCAAATTAAAGCCACGTGACACTTCGTTCAGTCTTAACATTGACAACGAAGTCTTAAAATCTGATACACACATCGCACAAGCTTTTGAGAACTTTTTTAGTAATATACCTATTACAACAACAGCGCAATTAAACTCATCTGCTTCTGAAGCAGAATTGCTGTTAAAAAGTAATGTTGCATCGTGTGATTCTTACTTTAAGTTTAAATATATATGTAGTAAAGACATAATAAGAACTTTCAAATCTCTAAATCAGAAAAATACGAGTGACATATTTGACATTTCAATAAAAAATATTAGTCACACCATTGCTATTATAGCCCCATATCTGGTAGATATATTCAATTCCTGCATCGATAATGGAGTTTTCCCAGACTTAATGAAACATAGTAAAATTATGCCTTTATTTAAGTCTGGTAGCAAACAAGATCCAAATAACTTTAGACCCATCTCAATCCTTCCTGCACTTAGCAAAGTGTTCGAAAAGATTATGAATGAACAATTATTAGCTCATTTCATCAAGCACAAACTTTTCCATACTGAACAATATGGATTTACTAGAGGTCGTTCTACAACTGACGCAGGAATTGCTCTCTTGAAGCATATTTTTGGAGCCTGGGAGAAATCTCAGAATGCTCTTGGTATTTTCTGTGATCTTTCCAAAGCGTTTGTTTGCGTCGATCACCAGACTTTGATTTCTAAGCTTAAGCATTACGGCGTCAATGATGTAGCTTTAAAACTTATCATATCCTACCTAGGTTCCAGAATTCAAAAAGTTGACATAAATGGTACACTATCGTCAGGATCGCAGGTTAATATAGGGGTTCCCCAAGGATCCATATTAGGCCCTTTTTTATTTCTAATATATATAAATGATTTGCCTTTTTATTTAAAAGATCTTTGTAAGATTGTATTATTTGCTGACGATACCTCTCTCATTTTTAATATTGACAGAACCAAAATTAACTTTGACGATGTAAATGATGCTCTTTCAAGGGTCTTATACTGGTTCACAACCAATAACTTACAATTAAATGCGAAAAAAACAAAATGTATAAATTTTGTTCTCCCAAATGTTAGAAAAACGAATTTAAATTTAAAATTGAATGGCGAAACTTTAGAACTGGTTGACTCGACTGTTTTTCTGGGGATTCACTTAGATTCAAAACTTCAATGGAATAGTCAGATAACATCACTAGCAGGGAAGCTCAGTTCTGCTATTTTTGCCATAAAAAGAATCAGACAGTTTACAGATATTTCAACTGCTCGTTTAGTTTATTTTAGTTACTTTCATAGTGTTATGTCTTATGGTATTCTATTATGGGGTAAGGCAGCTGAAATTCAAACCATTTTTATTCTTCAGAAACGAGCCATTAGATCTATATACAATCTTAAGGCTAGAGATTCTCTTAGGGATCTATTTAAGGAAATAGGAATTTTAACAGTTGCCTCACAATACGTGTACAGCTGCATTCTATACGTACATCAAAACATTCATCTGTTCACTAAAAAATGTGCTATTCATCATAAGAACACAAGAAACAGAAACAAAATCGCAGTACCGCGATTTAGACTGCAAAGATTGTCACGCTGCTTTATTGGGCAAAGTGTACATTACTATAACAAAATTCCCGCAGACATTTTAAATCTACCCCTTGCGCAGTTCAAACAACGAATAAAGAATACCTTGTTAAGAAAGGGCTTTTACACGACTGACGATTATCTTAATGATAAAACAGTCTGGAATTAATTTTATTGTTATAAACTGTACACCATCTCGTACATTTAATGAATTCTGATAAGAATTTTTTGTTGTTTTGTTTAGTTTTTAACTCTCATATAATAATGATAGGGAAGCTTGAGTAGTCATGCTCACTCAATTGCTTCGGGGGTGGTGGCGTTATGTGACGGGTCGTTACATTCCCTCAAATATGGTCGAGTGAAACGATGGCTGACACATACGTCATACTTGTGAACAGGTGCCACCTTCAGAGGCTGGTCTGCTCTGGTTTACCTTTTACTTCTGATAATACTCGGCTGAATCTTTGACGAACATTAACTGTATGACTTGGTATTCATATTAACTTAATCTGTAAATTTTAATTTTTATATTCAATCTGGCATTGAAAAGAGTAACTACCGAGTTTCTTGCCGGTTTCTTCTCGGTAGATGCGACATTCCGAACCGGTGGTAGATTCAAATTGTTCTACTATGTACTTACTTGACGATTCACAAGTGCTTTTTTGAGGCCTACGTAAATAAAGATATTTTGACTTTGACTTTGACTTTGACTTTGTGACTGATTCTAATAGATGACAGTCCTACAGGATGTGAATATACATACATACATATCGTCACACACGTAATCCTGGAAGGAGTAGGCAGGGTCAAAGGGGCAGCTAGCACCCTTAACTTCCAGCCACATCTATTAAAAAGTTGCTCGAGCAAAAATTGTGCTTATATTCTCACCCAAAGTAGCAATCTCCCACAGCAACACAGCGAAAGCCCACACATCGCTGGCGCTGCAATACTGAGAGTGCAGGATGGCTTCAGGAGCGAGCCACCGCAACGGGACTGGTCGGGACCGAGTGTGGACGTACACCCCGGAGCGGGAGAGGCCGAAGTCGGCCACCTTCAGGACTCCGGCTCCGTCGACTAGGATGTTGCGGGCTGCTAAGTCCCTGGAAGAAGAAGACAGTCTGGATTAGCTAAAGTACTTGTGTTGATATTTTTATTCTCTTACTTTAATCAGGTAGATCTGTCTTCTGTTATATACATACAGTGATTTAATTCCGAAGTAAGTAATTTTGACTGTCTCATTGGGCCAGTGGTAGCTGGACTAAGAGGTATTTGGTTCAAATCCGGACTGGGCCAACATTTCTAGCTGGGTGTTTCATTTCAATATTGAAATTACCCAGTAACTGTCCGGACTCAGAACGTTGGCGGCTTAAACCCCCGTGCCTCGGAAAGCAAGTTAAGCTGTTGGTCCTGCGCCTGACCTCTTTCCGGTCATGTCGAATCGCCAATGGGACTAACAACGATGACGAGATAAAGCTTCATTTTTTCCTGACTATATTTGCTGTCAATCTGTATATAGGAAGTTTACCTTATTTATATTATTAATGTTTACACCGTCTAGTAAGTAAATATTTTGCTATATACACACGATTTATCAACAGTAATATTATAAACAGGAAAGATTTGATTGTTTCTTTTTTATTAGAATTGAATAGGCTCCGAAACTGCTGGACCGATTCGAAAAACTCTTTCACCAATGGAAAGCTACTTTATCAGCGAGTAACATAGGTTATATTTTATCCTCGTATTCCCGCGGGAATGAAAACTATGCGGGTGAAACCAGCGGGGTGTAGCTAGTTACTAATACACTAATGGACTGTTATTACATTAACTTTCGTATCTTTGTAGGCACTCAGAAATTTACGCTAGCCGCCGGTAAATATACAAAGCAAAGTAAGTATATAACAAACGGAATATTAGCGAATTTGATGTAAGAAACATGTATCTCAGTATTTTCCGGAGCAACAGATTCTGTACAATGAAACTTTACTTTCCTTTTTCCGATCAATTGTCATCGCCACCTCTCGGATTTGTTGTGAGTGTCAGAATGTCAGAATGCTTGTTTCCGCAGGTACACAGGAGGTACCAAATCTACTTAAACAGTTATTAATTTACATGTATGGGTTTACAGTACACCCGCGGTTCTGACGTCAGGATGGCGGGTGTACCTAATATTCAAAACATCTTTGTATGGACGTAGGTACACAGATTTTCAGAAGAGGTACGTAAAAGTACACAGAAGGTACCAAATATCGGCAATATGTTTAAGCTAATCTGAGAAGTACACCCGCCATTCTGACGCTCACGATTTGTTAAGGCTGCCTCACACCGCTTAGCGATCCCCCAATGCGGACGAAATTCAGATAAGTGTGATAATGTTAAATTTATGTATATGTAATTTTCAATCAACTTTTTAAAAAAAGGAGGAGGTTCTCAATTCGACTGATTTTTTTTAAGTCGGTTTTTATTTTTCTTAATTATTTTATTTGTAGCACTATGATCCATTGTTCGGCCTACGTATTTAATGGACGGTCTTTTTTGACGGTGTGTTAAAGCATCGACTACGTACAGATAGCGCGCGAGTTGAATGCAGTCGGGGCCTTAGACGACACATACATGAGCTCTGCATTCAACTTCCGCGCTATCTATAGGTACATCTCACGCGACGCGACTGAAGGTAAGTGGTATACTTAGTTGACAGGTCCGTTGGTCGAGTGGTCAAAGACCCAGGCCGCGAAACCGAAGGCCGCGGATTCGTATTCTGCTAGAGACATATGTTTCGTGGATAAACATACCTACATATAAGGTACTCGAGGTATGACTGTTTATAAAAATTTTTTAGCATTATTTTAATTAGCATCCTTATCACAAGCATACATGCTCAGTTTGGAACTAGGAAAAAAATATATTGGGTACCTACTTACCTATTATTATAATAATTTGTTAATTATGTATTAGTAATTACGAGGATCCCCAGTAAAGTATAAAACGAATGTGAGACAAGTCAAACAATATTTTTAGTCACAGGCACTAGTAAAAAAAGAAGGACTCTGTCATACTATAGCGTGAAGCCACGTTTATGCATGTGTGAGTGAGATACTTAAGGATACCAGATATCGGATTCTGTCAGTGGGAGCACTTATTATGTCAATGTGTGACGTAAGTTGCGTGTGAAGGTGGAGCACCTGAGCAGCTTCAATGTCCAGTTAGTGGCGCGGAGTCCTTTTTTTTTTACTAGTCCGTGGTCACAGGTAATATTGTAGATTTTGATTAATTATAATAAGAAGAAATTTTAAGAAAACACTGTTATTCCATTTTGTCAAACTGCGAATGGGTGTAAGCCAGGCATATGTGCGTCGAAATCAAAATTTGTTTTTCATGCAAGGGAATGTTAGCTTTGTGGTTAGGGCGGTAGGGGAGATAATGGTAGGTTACCCCCGCCGCCCACTCCGGCGCTTCGCCTAGCAACGGTTGCTAAGCAACAGGTGTTCACATGCCGGCGTATCCATTGATGTCGGAATTAACTTTTTTATGCAAATTATAATGATGATAACTAATTGGTTATTGTTCAAAACGGGGTAATGCCTGATTGTGACCTTCGTTGTACTTATAGGTAAGTAACATATAATTCAATTTTATGTAATAAATAAAAATGTATGATATAATGCCAAACTAAATAAATTTTGACTGAATGTTGGTTAATTCTTGCTTCCAAAAAACGAAAGAAGAAGGTGAAGTCGTGAGAAGAAAGTTATGGAGGGCAAAGATAAACTTTTTTTTTTATAGTCTTTTGGCGAAGTCGCACCTACGCAATGAAGCGGGTTCGATCTCAAACTGGATCAAGCTGTAATTTTTTTTTGTTTCTGATTACCATAATAGCATTACTTGAAAGTAAATAAGACTAAATTAAGTTCCTACTTATACTTTTTGACTAGCCCGTTGGTGGAGAGGTCAGAAACTCTGACCACGAAACCAAAGGTCGCGGGTTCTAATCCCGCTAGCGGCAAATGTTTCGCGTCATGAACTTGGACATTTGTTTAGTATACTCAAGTCATGGATGTTTTTAAACGTATTTTAAATATGTCTATACGTTCATCTAGTATCCATAGCACAAGCATAAGTTTAGTTTGGAACTAGGGAATCGGTGTGTCAGTCTAGAGAATTTATGATTTATTATTCTTTTCCATTATAAATCCAAGTAAAATGTTTAAAACGCCTAAGTTTTCTTAATAGCAATAATTTTGGTATGTGAATATTCATTATTTGATTCACGTATGTCATGACTTCGGTTCTATTCGAAATGATAAGATAAAGTTTATATAAACTTACAAGGCTATATGAAAGATTATACATAATATACGTAAAATGTGAATGGACAGCTTCTTAATAATTGTCCAGGACGGGTATATGAATATGAATATCAAATTACATAACATACTTACAGTGATCTAACTCCGAGCTAAGTAGCTTAAGCACTTGTGTTACAGATACCAGAATCAACAGTGGTATCACAAATATATACTTAATATTGGATATTAACACCCAGACACAGAACAAACACAAGTATTCGTCACATGAATGTTTGTCCTGGCTGGGGCTCGAACCCACAACTCACGGCGCATAGGGTAGGGTCACTACCAAATGTACCATCGAGCCAGTCGAATGAAAGAGACAATTATATTGTGCCCATTCCAGATGTTAGTGATCAGGGATTCACACAGAACTTATATATTTATCTTGCTAGAATATGATGAAATCACTCATCATCTTTCTAGCGTTACATCCTGTTCTAAGTCGGAGTCATGATCGTGTATTAAGTTAGTTAGTAATTGTACTGAAGTGCCTGCTAATCTGGTCTTTGCAATTCACAGATATGGGTACCAGACAATTTTTAATCGTGGCTAGGTACCTACACATACATGACTGTTTGAATGTGCCGGTTTCAACGAGTTGTTTTCTCTCATCGCCGAGTTAGTGATATAAACACGTACTTAAATTTATAAAATCCAGAGGAATCTCTGGGTATGAACCCGCCCGCCTTCCAAATGAGGCAAATACCATTGAGGTACCACTGCTCTTCGATGAAAATCACTCATTAGATTCAATTTAGGAAATTAAATTTTCTAAATTGATTTGGGTTGAGGTGTAGTTGTAAAGTCGGTGACGAAGTTAAGGGGGGTTGGTCCGAGCCAGGGGGCGGTTTTTGGGGGTAGCAAATTTATGTAAAGGTGACTTCTAATCGAAAAACAACACAAACCATATTTCCGACAGCCACATTATGTACCTAATGTTTTTCTTTATAATATCTAATTAAAATAAGCAAAGTTCTCTCACGCGGATGAAGTCGTGAGAAGAATAAATAAATATCCCACAACATCACATTCATTGATTTGACTCCGAGCTAAGTAGCTTAAGCACTTGTGGTACAGATATCAAAATCAACAGTGGTATTACAAATATATACTTAAATATTGGATATTAACACCCAGACACAGAACAAACACAACTACACGAAAGTTTGTCCTGGGTGGGAATCGAACGCACAACTCGTTGGCGTATGGGGCAGGGTACTACCAAATGGGCCATCGAGCCAGTTAAAGAAGAAGCTAGATAGGGAGGGATAGATAAAGAACGTAATCTTTAAAAAAGTGTCCGTCAAAACAGATTAAAAGATGGCGCTACTGTAGTTAGAGGGTTTTTTTAAGGCCGATAGTTATTAAATAGAGTGCGGGGTTATAAAATATGTGACACTTAAGCCTCCAATTAATATCCAATCAATATATAAGTATTTGAATAATATTTATCGAATGTCTTTAAACTCTTTCAGCCAAAAATAAAATTGAGGCCTGCTGCCCCTTTGACTCTGCCTACCCCTTCGGGGATTATGGGCGTTATGTTATGTATGTATGTATGTATAAAATTGAGTTGGGTAGTGAAAACGTAGTGAATACTTGAGTGAGTGAGTAGTAAGTGAAGTTAACAAAAGAATATTGCAAACTTAACAAGTAGCTAGCGTCGCCAATCAATATAAATCTATAATAATATTAATTAGTGTTGCCGAAAAATCAATAGTTTTGCAATCGATAGTTAAATGCTAAAATCATTTAACATTCGATAGGACAATCGATAGTATCGACGTCTCTGTTAGTGCAATACAATCGGTAAACAGCAATACTATCGATAGTATCGCAAGTTTTAATCGCTACCAACCAATGAACTATCGATAGTATCGATAGTATTGCTCATCAACACCGAATAGACAATCCATAGTATCGCTAGTTTAAAAAATTCAATGTCGAATAGACTACCTTTAATTCAATAGTACTGGATGAAGTATGCATGCAGATATAATGAAACGTATATAACTACTGAATGCAATACTATTGAATTAAAGATCACTATCGATAGTATCAATACAAGCCCCTTTAACCACAATTAACTAAAAATAAAACTGAGGTGAGTTAGATGGAAAATTGTAAAAAAGTAGATAGTGACAAGTGTCTCGTCGCCTACACAATCTTACACACTCAAAACCCGATGGTAATTAGTCGCCTATTATGACATGATAAAAATGTAAATATGTGTCCTAATAAAAAAAAACTGTGTTCCTTGCCTCAGAACTCAGTTGGCACATTTTTATTAAGTCCCAGACCAATATTACAATAATTTAAAATGTTGGTCTGGGACTTGGCCCATGTTGATCTGGGACAAAAAAAAAGAATATGCCAACTGTGGTTCTTGCCTAGCATGTCGTAAAAGGCGACTAATTGTTTACGGGCTTTTGGGTATGTGACTGAGTAAGCGACGAGCTAGCCACTTGTCACTCCTTTTTCACAACTTTCTATCCAACCCAGCCCACTGTCCCATGTTGGTCTGAAACTTAAAAAGAATATGCCAACTGTGGTTCTTGCCTAGCATGTCGTAAAAGGCGACTAATGGTATATCGGGTTTTGGGTGTGTGATTGTGTAGGCGACAGGTTAGCCGCTTGTCACTGCTTTTTCACAATTTTCCATCTCACCAAGCCCGACTTTATTTTTGGCTGAATGTGGTTGATAGGGCATGCTGCCACTTTGACTCTGCCTACCCCTTCGGGGATTATGGGCGTGATGTTATGTATGTATGTATAATTTTAAGTAAAATTCGTCAGTTTTAAGGCAAAGAAATAACGTTAAGTACCTCTTGTTACCTATCAATCCCTGACAAGGTAACAATATTGGTAACGACGAGTGTCCTGTTTTATAAAATCAATATTAAGGCAAGTTTATTTTGCGAGTTCGAGCCACGAAACTTTTAAATTGGGCTCGTTTCGGGGGCACGATGTTTTGTGCCAAACACGTCGCTCAGAATGTAGGGAAGTTGTTTTGAATGCGTTAATTAAATAATTGTTTGTGTAGGTATCTTTGTTATTTACTTTTGTTGTCGGTGAGTAAATATTAAAAAGAGCGGAATCAAAGCAGGTCTGGTGAAAGGAGCTGTTAATTCACACAATATTATAAATGTGACATGAATTGAAACAAATTAATTACGATTTCACTTCGTAACTAAGTGAAATATAATTAGTTTTTTATGATATTAAGTCCCAACTTAACAATCCCGAAAGATAGCAAAATCTATAGTAGGTAATCTGCGACAGACCGCGGGCGAAAGGAGGATTTGACTTACGACGACGTGTCCGTAATATATTTGGGCATAATGTTTTGTTGACAGCTCATACAAGTGTGTCATTTGATTAACACTGTCTAGTCTAGAATTCTATAAGCCTATAACTAAGCCTTATTTATTTCATATTCTCGACTTAGTGCGGGAAAATCTCTTTTTAAATAAATTCATCTTTGTAGCGCCTGTTAAAATCTTAACAGCAAATATGAACCCCGCTGATATCAAAACAATTACTCTGACAGGTACATTTTTGTTACTATTTTTTTTATAAACACACCGTCAATCTGATATACATGACTAGATAAAAAAATACAATAATAAAGTCTTATTTAAAAAAAGAATAACGGCCCATAAAATGTAAAGTCCCAAAATAATTACCAATCGATAGGTAGGTATCATATCTAGGAAAGAGAAGATGACATTTTATAAAACCCGTATTCCGTATGCTAATTAATTTGACTGTAATTTTTAATGATTATCGGGCTAAAACCGTTTAGATTTCATTGTCAAAGTTTCAAAAGTAATACACGAGCTGTATCTAATTACCGATCTTGAACACACTGATAGCGCAAAAATTAACCTCCTTAAAAATTTGTCACTTCTCGCGGGTCAAAACAACCGCTCTCCGACCTTGGCCCACAACAGCCCGGCCGGGCTTGCCGGGAAACACGCGCTGTTTTCCAGGAATGCCACTCACCCCCTCCCCATCCCGCCCACCCCGGGATTTTCCTGGGCGCCTACCAACAGCCCGCTCGGGTTATATTTAATTTGTCGGCGAAGCCTTCAGGTGTACATGGTAAACAGATTCGCGGGTTTTTTTTATCTGTGCCGATGTCTTATTTATGCTGTGTTTAACAAGGTTCCACCGGGGTGCTGTCTGGGAAAATTTATGTTATGTATTTTATTTTGTGTTTTATACCCAGCTAATTGTCGCGTCTATCCATCGCGGGACATTGTTGCAGTCTAGGTTATTATACCTAATATCAATACAATCAAATATATCAATCAAAATATTGTGTAATATTAATATACAATCAATTTATTGTGAGCTGAGCGTGAATAAATATGTAAGCCGCAAATATGCACGCACGATATAAGAATTGTATTCACTGTAGGTCTTACAGGAAATTTTATTCTGTAGGTCGATGTTAATTAGATGCTTAGGTATTCATAAAATAAATGACAATTCACAGGCAAGGCTTTGATTCAGTTTAGATATTTTGAGGTTTCTATGTTTTTTTTAGTTAGGAAACTCCCACGAGCCGTCATCCTCTGCTCGGGCAAACCGAGGGCAGTGTAGCGTCGGATGCACAACAACAAGCACGTGCGCACATCGAGATGTGCTAGGCCACCCAGGAGTCAGATGCCGGTTGTCCCCGCGACCGGCGTTGTGGGCCCACGCTGTGCCCTCAGCTAAGACAGACGGACACGCGGAGAGCCTCTTCAGCGGGGCTGTATTCCGCCCGGCGACCATATTGAGGGCGAGGCCCTGTATGCGCGGGAGTGTCATTGCCTCCCGCGCTCACCATAACGCATCAGCAGCTCCAGAGCTGACTAAGCTTAGAGCTTACTAAGCCCCCCGGTACGGCTAACCGAGGCCCTGGCGGGGGGAAGGTATCTATCTTAATGAAAGCTTATTATTTTGAGATAATGAATAAAAACGTAGTTTGTATTCTTAAATTATATACAAGCTACTTTCCTAATTAAACCGACTTTATTCGTAAACCCATCATATTTACTTTACAACAATTCAAATTCAAACGACAAGGTGATATTAACTTAAATTAACATTTCTTCAGACTATTCCGTCTCAGGGAATAACACGGCACGTTATTTGACGAGATCCTAATTAATTAATGCCTAAAGCCGGAATACATTGGCATTTTTTGTGTTACCAAATTAATTACTGTCTTCCCTTTGAATATATTAACATCCGCGTGCCACAGCAAAATGATGGCTGTAAGTACATATGTACCTATGTATATAACTTTCCTTTGATGTCCCATGATTGTTGGTAATAGAAGATAAGCAAGCGACTTACCCTGGCTTCACATATGTGCAATAGTAGGTAATGGATAACAGAAAAAAAAATATAAACAAATACATATATAAATTTACAAATGAACATATGCATTTATTTACTGTTAGTACTTTGTTACTATCAGTAATTAAGCTTATTATATATCTATAGAATATATTGTTTATTTTGCTGACAATTTGAAACGCTTATTTAGAACTTATATGAATAAAAATATTATTGATTTTGATTTTATAATTGCTAATACATTGCCCGTAGGTTTAGTATGTTCCATGTTGGTCTGAGACTAAAAAAATATTAATATGTCAACTGTGTTTCTTGCCTAGCATGTCGTAAGAGGCGACTAATGGTATATCGGGTTTTGGGTGTGTGATTGTGTAGGCAATAAGCTAGCCACTTGTCACTACTTTTTCGCAATTTTCTATCTAACCCAGCCCAGTTTTATTTTTGGCTGAATGTAGTCAAAGGGGCTGCCCCTTTGACTCTGCCTACCCTTTCAGGGACTATGGGCGTGATGTTATGTTATGTGTAGATTAAGTAAAATCTAAACACCTCATACCATTTTTGTACCTCTGACAACATTTATGTAAAAAATATGTTGATACATTATATAGTTTTTAAATAAGTGAAAAATTAACAAAGACAAACAATGTCACTTTCACATTGACAATATTATCTAATTAGGATTTTTAAGTATGTTATCTACGGATTTGCTTTAGTAATAACATTACTGACAATTGTTTACAACATAACCAGAAGAGTAAAAATAGATGTACCAGATTACTTGCTGGATTTGACAAAATTAAGGCCGGCTATAATTGCCTATATCTCCCTCGAGACGCAAAGAAGATTAGGTGACATCGTCGAAATTGGAAATCAGAAACCTCCAATAACTGAGAACGAGGAGAGAATCTCCCAAATGTCTTAACACGCTTTTAGGTTCCGTATGATCACGTACTTCTAAAATAATCTGCCTCTTAAGTTAAAGTTGTAGTAACTTCTCCCACACTGCCATACACTATCATAAAATTTTTTGACAAATGGTTGCAAAGTGGAATTTTGCACCCATACTGCCAGAACCTATTAAAATAATTACTTTCATGAATGAGTAAGTTGTATGGCATGTAGGATCATGTCCAGGGCGACCTGAAGCGCGTATTCCCGCATAGTTCTGCTGTCCAGCTAATAAACTGGCTCCACCACGTAGTAATCACATCTGGTCAGGGCTGGTTTATACACCTTCCTTTGTTAGGTGCTGTATACAACTGACCTGTGTGTGACGCCCCGTTCTTCCAGATGGCTCATACCTAGGGTGACCTGCAGGGCCTACTCCCGCATGGTGGTGCTGTCCAGGTGCAGAGTTGGTTCCAAAACTTAGTGTTATCAGCTTTTCAGGACCTGAATCATACAGCTTCCTTGTCAAGTGCTTTATTCAACTGACCTGTGCGTGATGCCCCGTTCTTCCAGGTGGCTCATGCCCAGCGCGACCTGCAGCGCGTACTCCCGCATGGTGCCGCTGTCCAGCTGTAGAGCTGGCTCTGCCACGTAGTGGTCCCGGCTGGTCAACGCCTCACTTTCCACGTAGAGTTTACCCTCAGATAGGGTCGGGTCTGAGTCGCTCAGGTTTGTGTATTCCGCTGGAAAGAAAGGTTTGTTTTAGTATACCTATACCTATTACACAATCTTCAGTCACTCGTTAATTCTTCAGGTCAAAATTACTTAACGTATAAGCATGTACTAGGTATACTAACGTAACGGAAAGGTACCCAAAGAAGGTTAATGAATTCACAAAATTATTCTCGTCATGACAGGAACACGATTTTGAATATACTTAATAAGTATAGGGAGCTGACTGTTGTTATCCTTAGACGCATATGTCGACTTACGATACATTTTTGAACACGCAGGTTCCCCCGAGTTAAGATGAAGTTAATTAAAAAAAAGTTTATTAAATGTCTTTGCTAATAATTTGTGCAAATTTTCTCTAATAGCCCTCGAGTAATTGAAATCCATTTCAATTTCTATTTCAGTCTTATTTTTGACCCTCCTTCAATGCCAAACCGAATTGTATGATTCTGTACGCCAAATTACCATCAGTATGTATTGAGCAAAGTTTTAATGAGTTCGTAATGGCTCGGCTTTGTGTTGGTAAGCCGTGGACCTGATTACTTGAGGTGCTCAAAGTTCTAGCGCTAAGTTTTTGCGGTTATGAAATGCTAAGGCGCTTTTGTTATTGGTAAATGTTGGTCTTGCTGCAGAAATTTTATAGAGCCATCGAATAGCAAGCGGTCTAAATTTAAGGTCTATAGATCAAAGACCATTTTTAATAGTTACCTAAAAATTTACTGATCCATAAACTACTTAAGGTCTGTGAATGTCATCCGATGTTTAACATAATGACATTTCAAAAAAAACTTCAACTTGTAAGTACCTAAGTATGTAATAATAATGTTTTCACTGACTGTTGAAAAATCGGACACAGAGAACTATGCCATGTATGTTATAAACAAAAATAAATAAAAAGATAGGTACCCAATGTTTTTTATGTAAGTATTTTTTTCATTTTAATATACACAATTATTCATAAGGACCCTTTGTAGCACAATATACCTACTCTGCGAAAATCTTGATTTTATAAAAAAAATGTAACAAATAGTAAGTACACATGGGAAATTATTAATTTACTTTAGCAGAGAACAAAAGTTGTTAAAAGTAATGAGTTACTACTATCACTGTTATATAAGTAGTTACACGTGGTGCCTATTGTTAGAGATTTGGTATATGATATTATGTGCGAGGAGTGTTTCCACGCGTCTGGATAAAGCCGAAGGGGATTAGACTATTTTGATTGGCATTGAAAAGAGTAACTACCGAGTTTCTTGCCGGTTTCTTCTCGGTAGATGCGACATTCCGAACCGGTGGTAGATTCAAATTGTTCTACTATGTACTTACTTGACGATTCACAAGTGCTTTTTTGAGGCCTACGTAAATAAAGATATTTTGACTTTGACTTTGACTTTGATATCATTAGATAGTGCCCGACTCGCAAAATTCTTAGGCTTTAACATACATAATATGTAACACATTCATTATGATTTTATTATGAGATGAGAAAAAAGATGAAAGGAGACGCGTGTTATCACCATTGAGGGCTTTAAATCTAACCTAGCTGTGCACGTACCTTAGGAATTTTAAATTTAACGGATTTATACCACAACCGGCGACTAGATAAAACTTTGTGAAGATACCATTAAAAAAACAATGGATAGGTAACAAACATTTTATTTTTGCGTTTATTTATAGGGCTCTGGCTAAATGACCTTATGTAAAATTTGGATTTAGTAAAGTCATAACAAAGAATTAATTGCATGATTCAGAATTAATTTCATAATTGGCTACATTTTCTATAGAAACCTATTTACATTAGTGAAGTTCCGTCGAGTTCTTTAATTATGCCAAAGTTAGTTACAGTTGCGATTTACTATTAGGCTTTATTAGATTTTGTGGAGAGGGGAGAGGCTTATGAATGTAATTTGTTACTAAGGTGTCAGCTTCCGTTTAACAACTGCGTAGTTGTATCAAGATTTGTTAACCCAAATATTGTTAATTCCAATGTAAGAATACACTATATCCTGATATCCTCAAGAAATCAATTTCAATGACAACTTAGTTTCAAAGTGCAAAAAATGGCATAGACAATATATGATTCATTTTAGTAAGTAAGTATATTTATAAATAGGAGTCAGATCATATATGCAGCTTATGTGATTAAATAAAATTACAATTTTTTTTTTTTTTGCATTTACAATCAAGTTAACTTGGCAAATACATACAGCAGGTGAAAACTTATTTCCTGAAGTTCTTTACTGATTTTGATAAAATTTTCAGAGTCATCTGTACATCACAATTTCATTTGCCCTGTCAAATAAAGGTGACACTGTTATCGAGATCTATTTGTTCAATCCGATTATTTTCTTTTTATTTCTGACGTGATTCCAATCATCAGCAGTACGAAGATCTAGCGTAAGAAAATATTTGCATCCCAGTAACAAAAATAAACGTTTACTATCCTTCTCAGACGAAGGTCTAGTAACGCTCGATCCGTGTTCGCGCCTTCTGCCCACAGATAACCTCCAACTGTGCTTCTGCCCCTTGCAACTCGCAGGAGCGTCGCAGAACTCGCAGATCACTGCGGGACGTAACTGAATTCGACATTTAAAAATAACTTACTATCCGCCTCAGACCGCCTAGGCTCGCTATCAGCTCTCCTAGTAACGCTCGATCCGTGCTCGCGCCTTCTGCCCCTCGCCGCTCTCAGGAGCGTCAGCAGATCGCCCCGGGGCGCGTGCTCCAGGAGCGCGATGAGAGGAGCGCGCCGCGTGCAACACGCGATGAGACGGATCACGTGCTTGTGCGAACCCACGTGCTTCAGCATCACGATCTCGCCGAGGAAGTCTTGCATCTCTTCTTCGGAGGCGTTTTCTGTGAAAAAAGGAATATTATATTACATTGTATTTTGTTATGTTAGGTACGTTATGTAGAGTGAAGCTAGTTAACTAACTAACGCTAAACTAACTTATTTAACGGCATGTTACAATACGTTACAGCGAATTACATTACATTATATTACATTGCATTACGTTATGTTTCATTACATTACATTATGCTCCATGTTGGTCTAGCACTTAAATAGAATGATCAACTGTGTGGTAAAAGGCGACTAATGGTGTATTGGGGATTGGGTTTGAGTGTTTTGTATGCGATAAGCTTGCCATTTATTTTTCATAATTTTCCACATAGGTAGCCTAACTAATTTTTTTGGCTAAAGCTGGGTAAGTGAGCTTATGCGTCTTGTATTCTGCTTCCCGGAATTGCGGGCAGAAATACTATCACGTCGGTTATGTGAATTTTATTATCTACTGGCTGTTTTCTGCAACTCCGCCCACGTAGATTAGTATTCCTGTATCCTACAGGAACTGTGCATTTTTCCGGGATAAAAAGTAGTCTATATGTTATTACAGACTAATATATGATAATCTATCTCTGTGCCAAATTTCATCCATATCTGTTCAGCAGTTTTTGCGTGAAGAAGTAACAAACATACACACACACACACACTCACAAACTTTTGCCTTTATAATATTAGTGTGATATCTATATCTCTTTTTTTAAGTTAATTATGAAAAAGAAAAAAATAATAATCGTGTTCCAGAAGCCTATATAATCGTCCAATCTAGCTCTCTCGTTAGCAAATCGCTCAGCCATCATACTTTTATAATGGTCTACATTCGCACCGCACATAAAGAGAAATGTCGGTAATGGCAATGCCGTGTTATGCACAGACAGACTAACAATCTTACACAATGACTGAACTGAAATTGAGATGTCTGTGGGAACGCAATAAAATCCACTTACTTACATTAGCACTTGAGTAAGTCATTATGTTAGTAAATCCGTCATTTGAAATATTTCTCAATATTTTATTTGTTTGCTCCATTACGCTGGTTTTACAAAGAAGGTACAGTTACTTGTTACTTTGCAACCGACTTCAAAAAAGGAGGAGGATCTCAATTCGTCCGTCTATAGGTAGATATATATATTTTTTATTTGTGTTCGCGGATAACTTCTTCGTTTATGAACCGATTTCGATGATTCTTCTTTGATGGAAAGATACCCCAAGGGTGCTCCTATGGTGAGGAAACCAGGATGATGGCATCCTAGAGAAATCGATGGGAACCTTCGAAAATCGTAGGGGCGACAAGTTCGTTTGTAATTATTTTTTATATTAGATATTTTAATAAATTGAAAAGATATTGGTAACATAACAATAAATCATGTTATTAGTAAAATTTATTATATTTAAGCGCGTAAGTTTGTGTCTCGCGTATGTCCCACTGTCAAAATATTGGATAAAGTTTATCAAAATCGGATGATTTTTTACATATCTATTCCGTAGAATATAGGCCACAAAGCTGAAGAATTTGTTTGCTTGAACGCGCTAATCTCAGGAACTACTGGTCCGATTTGAAAAATTATTTCAGTGTAAGATAGTCCATTTATCGAGGAAGGCTATAAGCTATATAAAATTAACCATAAACGCGGGTGAAACCGCGAGCACAGCTTGTTTTATATACACAAAATCAATGTAGACGGATATGACATCCAGTAAATTAATCGTCCGGTAGTCTGCTTTACTAATAAAGTACCAGCATCATATACTTTTATCAAACTCGCTCTTAGAAGATGTGTATTTGCGAGGGTTTTTAGGATATTGAATGTGTCAAAAACTTGTTTTTACCAAGGATTAAATACAACTCTTAGATATAGCTCGGGAGCTTTAATGTTGTAATAAGTCAGACTTTACATTTTACCTTCTACCTTAAGTCGATTCCTAGACTCAAGTACTCCAAGAAAGAGTTTTACATTTTAAAATACTTTTTTAATTGTTGTATTTGCTTACCCTATGTTTACATCAAGCATGCGTAATATTGTAGAATATTATATCTATACAAATATTATAAAGAGGAAAGGTTTGATTTTTTGTTTGTTTGTTTGTTTGTATGAATTGAATAGGCTCCGAAACTACTTGGCAGATTTCAAAAATTCTTTCACCATTGTAAAGCTACATTATCCGGAAGTAACATAGGCTATATGTTATCCCGATATTCCCACGGGAACGGGAATTACGCGGGTGAAACCGCGGGGCGCTGCTAGTTTAACTATAACCTGCCCAGGAGTATGAAGAATAATTGTACCAAGTTTCGTTAAAATCCGTCGAGTAGTTTTGGTTTCTATAAGGAACATACAGACAGACAGACAGACAGACAAAAATTTTACTGATTGCATTTTTGGCATCAGTATCGATCACTAATCACCTCCTGATAGTTATTTTGAAAATATATTTCATTTACAGAATTGACCTCTCTACAGATTTATTATAAGTATAGATAGGTCGTTATAGTGAACAAAGTCGCCTGAAGAATTATGTATATCATTTGCTTGTATCTACATTGTTACACGATAAGAACTATTTGGGTTAGCAAATCACTTCTTGTAAGGAAAGTCGTCTGAGAAGCACTGTCTGACGATCATTAAGACATATTTTACAGTCTTTGCTAGATGTATGCTATACAACGCAACATAGGATGAAGCAATGGGTAAATAGCGCCAGTTAGTAATAAAAATATACAATAGGTAGGCACAAAATTAATGCAAAAAAGTAGTTTTTGTAAGCAAAATAGTTTTATTTAAAGATATAAGGACATTAATAAAAATCCCCCTTAAACGCTACGAGTTGACATTTCAGTTTGCATAGACTACTATTATATGGTGCCGTAATGAAGTCATATTTGGATCGGTTCGGTAAATAAAACTCACATTCTGTCAAACTCAGGAGATCATTTTTGACTTAATGCTAAACTTGTTGCTAGACTTGTGGGATTGGGATCCTCAGGGAATAACCCCTGGAGATAATGTCGACTAACAGTCATTATGACGTAAACGATGATTTAGCTTTTAGCTACGTGATGATTATCCACCAATTGTTTACTTTACATACTTTTTAAAACGTATTTATTACAGATAATATTATCAAATTCATTTTTGAAATATGATATTCGGTATTTTAAGATTAAGTTGAACCTATTAATCAGAATTCTTAAGGTATAAAGCTATAACACTTTATTTATTTATTTATTAATAGGTTCAACTTAAAATGCCCTATTATGAAGGTATATTTTATGCATCATCTAATAATATGTGTCTTAAATAGTTATGTATATTTATTTTTCGGCGCTAGTAGCCCATGTCACTGGCCTCCCTCAGATCGGCGAAATGCTGTAATATATTATACGTCTCACAGCCCGTGGTTTAAACACACGAATGCCCGGAGCACCGCTCGGCAATCATCTGGTCATATAATGGGGCGTTCGTATAAAACATAATTAATGGTGTACTAACTCGATATATTAAACATTACATATATACCATCATGCACGTAATCCCCAAAAGTGGTAGCCAAGGAAAATAGGCTCCTTAGGCCTTACACTTAACCAAAAATTTAATTGAGACAGGTTAAGTGGACAATTGTGGAAAAGTACCTATCGTCTCAAATTTTTCACAATCTTCCACCCAACCCCAGTAGATAGCTCGCTTAACAATGACAAATTTAAAAAAAAACAACGTTAGTCGCCTTTTACGTCATGTTAGACATGAATGCTTAAGCTATTTTTTGGTTGTCTGGAAGAGATTGCTTTTAGCGATAAGACCGCCTAAATTGTATTGTACTGTCTGTATCATTATTTCTGTATCTGTTTCTCGTGCAATAAAGAATATCTATCTATCTATCTATCTATTTAGTTAAGATACTATACATATAAAATGTATTTGTCCTGTTTGTCTGTCAGTGAACCATTATTAATAAGTGATGAACATAAGGCTATTAATCTTATGGGTTCGATATAAATATATTGATTGAAAGAACTCTTAGGTAAGTACCACAGAACCCACATTAGGTATCCATGTATTATGTGCCGGATTGCCGCACGTACGAAAATATAGTACGTACCGCACATAGGAAACATAACATAGATTAAGCATACACTAACACAGTGCTTCTCAAACTTTTTATGCTATGGAACCCTTTTAGGAAGCGGAGTATTTGACGGGACCCTAGAACAGCGCGGGCGAAAGTGCGGGGGGGGGGGGACTTTTAACGGATTTTCCCCCAGGAGTTATGATATTTATGACCAGTACCAATTTTCGTGGAACCCCCAGAAAGGCTTCACGGAACCCCAGGGTTCCGCGGAACACACATTGAGTATAGCTGGCAGCTGTACTCAATGTGTGCATATATATCATAAAAAAATCCGTTAAAAGTCGATTATTATCATTCGTTCATTTCGTCTCATTCCACACCATCCCATTCTCGTTTATATATTACATCTTATGTGCCTGAAGGAATGTATATTACATCTTAAGCACCTATTACTAGGTAGATGCGTCAAACTTAAACGCCTTTCACTGACTTATGTAATGATAGTGTTTCAAGATCTGAAATAAAAGGCGGTCTTTTAAACTCGTCAACTGGTCTAGAAATCTAGACAGGTTTTGTGAGGACTTAATCTAGATTTTGTTGCCACATTTTAATTACCAAGTTAACCAATGGCAATCAGGTATAAATACGGTGAGAGGAATTGTTGAATGTTTTTTGGGACAGACTGAAGATTTCTTTCCTCTTGAATTTTAGCTAATGCTTAAGAAATTGGGAAAATCTATTATTATTATTATTGCCATATTTTGCGAAAAATTTAAAAGATATCAATTGCTTTGGTGCTTTCATACCTCCGCACCCCTTACTGAGACCATCCCGCTGAGACCGGAGGGAACCAGAAGAGTCTGTCGGACTCGGAGTCCTCGAGAAGATAGGTTGACCTTGCTCCACCCTTAAAAGACGGGATATAATGACTAAGCCCATGGGATTTACCGTCTACGCCTTTATATAAGGCGCCCACGGGACCATGAACGCCCTAGTTTCGGCCCTGCCAAAGCTCCCGTACCTGACAGATCACCCAGCATTCAGAATTCGTCTCCTAACGGCTACTGTCCCCTACCTCGGGCCGCGAAAGGCTGACCTGTGAGCATCTTAGCGGCTACGGTGATGGTCTCTCCCCAGCATGTCTAGCTGCAAAATATACACCGGCTCCTATCCCCTAGCTCTGGTCGCGCAAGGCTCACTTTAAAGCATCTTAGTGGCCACGGTGACGGCCTCTCCCCAGCATGTCCAGCTGGTAGCATGCACGCGGCTCCTGTCCCCTACCTCTGGTCGCGCAAGGCTCACCTGTAAGCATCTTAGCAGCTACGGTGACGGTCTCCCCTCCCGGCATGTCCAGCTGCGCGGCGTGCACGCGCCCGAACGCGCCGCTGCCGATCAGCGCGCCCAGGTGCACACGGTTTCTGCTTACCTCCCATTCGTCGCCCAAATCTTCAGCAGTCTGGAGGAAGAAAGAACATGAACCAGTTCTTCAATAACTTAGAGAATGTCATTGTTCCTTAAGGAAGTTCAAGCAATAATAAATTTCTTGGTGTCCTAGATTCATCATGTATCAACCACATATCTCCATTATTAACATCTTTATCATCATCATGTCAGAGTCAAGTAATAGTTTTAGTTTAGAGTGACTCCCATATTAGCTTTTTAACTAGATCAGGATGTAGCAAGTCGGATTATGGTTACACTCAGTTATTTGTATGTTTAGGTTTTCTGGCGTTTTCTTCAAGCTCTGTGGTAAGGGAAATGTGGTATAAATCAATAATTCATTTAATACAGATCACTTTTGTGTCAGAGTTGCGAAGATCAGATCGGAAAGCGTCTTAATAATGCAATAATACACACGTAATTAAGCTACGTGTTCTTTGTGTTAATATTTTCATTGAAAAAAACTTAACAATCATTATTATTTTTCGTTTTCATCCATAAAAATTATCAAATAAATAAATAATAAATAAATAAATATCCGACTACATCACATACATTGATCTGACTTCGGAGTAAGTAGCTTAAGTACTTGTGTTACGGATATCAGAATCATCAGTGGTATTACAAAAATATACTAAAATATTGAATATTAACACCCAGACACAGAACAAACACAAGTATTCATCATAGAAATGTTTGTCCTGAGTGGGAATCGAACCTACAACTCTTGGCGCATGGGGCAGGATCACCACCGAATGCGCCATCGAGCCAGTCAATCAAAAATCAAAGCGTACATACTTGGCAACTTGAAATCTTTATTTTAGAATAACCTGATGAACGCTATTAATTAGATAATAAATACTACGTATTCAAGTGAAATTTCTCTACAACTTGACTCACCTCAAATTCTTTTTGTACGTAAAGGGGACTCTGTTCCACTTGTCCTCTGGAGGTAACCTCAGCACTCCTGTGAACAAAGCCTTTGTTAACGATTGTATTACGAGACTTATAAGACCATTGCGTATTATGATGAATACGAACTGTGTTTCGGAACATTTATCGGAAATTAAAATCTTATCTCTAGAGTACTCCAGACTAATGATAGTGTGGGGATATTTATTGATTGCGAAGTTACGAAATGAGGACAATGATGGGAATTGTTTTGTATTGACAATAGTCTTTTTTGATTGCCCAACTAGATGTCGATCATTGGGCGGGTTTGATTCCTACAGAGCAGGGTTTCCCAATCTTTTTTCGCTGAGGTTCCCCGCATCAAAAAGATGTATTTATGCCCTTCTCCCTTAAGCGTTAAAAAATTCACTACTTTATATTTTAATTCACCTACGCGGTGAATGGTTTTTTTTTTCGGAAATGCAAATGTATATTTTATGACATTTCTTTACGCCACATCGTCCGATTACCTACTGTTTTTTTGTGAATTGTTTGTTACCTTAGATGGGTATATACCTATATACTTCACTGTGTCTCATTATTCAACTTCACCACCAAATTGGCTCAAGTGGCCATTTACCTATGTCTCTACTATTTCATTGTCAGTATTGAATTTAGCGTTTATTTATTCCTTCAAATCGATAACGTTGAGACGACTAACTTTGATCTCGACATCATTTCCCCTGGGATCCTGTCCGCTAACAACTTGCAGAGCTTGGAATAATAATAAATAAATTCTCAGCTTTGTTTGGAACTAGGGAATTGACACACCAATTCCCTAGTTCCAAACAAAGTTTATAAGATTGTGCTATGGATACTAGTTGAATGTTTAGACATACTTAAATACGTTTATAAACATCCATGACTCGAGTACAAATGTATATGGTCATCACACGGAACACTTGCCCCGGGATTCGAGCCCGACCCTTAGTTTTGTAGCCAGAGTCTCTGACCACTCGATCAACGGGCCTGTACTGTAACAATATCACTTCGCGTTATCTTTACCTCATACTAGCTACGAGACACGGCTTCATCCGAGTGTCTTTAAAATAGGATACGCATCCGTCAGAATTTGTTAGGATATATTCGGATTGTCGTAGATTGTGTGTTCAATATTTAGGAAAGCACGAATGCCGTGTATTACAGGATAAATGAATTGGTCCAACGGATTTCAAACTTTTCCTAGGATTTAATTGACTTTGATCTGCCGACAGATTAATTTCCCCTTCTTCGGTTTCTCCCGGTCAATAGCTTGCAAATATACTTATCACGTCTGTGCGTATAAACGCAGACATAATGTATAGGTATCTATTATCTTCTAACTATTTCACCTAAGTGGAGTCCCAAGAGGCTAACCATTCATCGGGATTTGTTCGGACATTTCCAGAATTTCGGACATTGTTTGATCTTCATTATACTAACAGTATCGTTATCAGTATACGCTGCTTTTTTCAATGTTTAAATGTTTTGGCAACCCTAATTGAAAATACATACATAATTTGTTGAATTCTATGATTCAAAATGTGTCAAATGTTGTTGAATTGATAAAAACAAATAAATGAACATATACAATATTAATTACACAACCACGTTGCGAACATAAGTTAACAGTCGCCCGTTCATTAGTACCAATTAGAGCCCTTAATTGCGCTGTAAAGATGATTGTAAAAATAATGATAGGTGAACATGCCCGGTTGAGAAATTGGAAATTATTATCATTAAAGCATCGTAGGGACTCGAGATTAGTGTTGCACCACGCGGGTGGCGTCTGAAGCGTCGCGTACGCACTATACCTACGCAACGGTCGTTAGTGATGTGTGAAAATGTCGATACTCGATATCGATGAACAATTGTAACAGTGATTTAGATTATTACACTAGAGTAGGTTAACGATAACGATTCGTAGTATAAATACTTATGTAATGATTTTGAGTGGTATGTGTAAGTTGCTTAAAATTGTTTGAAAATAGTTTAACTGGACGAAGCTACTACCGAAATGTAAAAAAATAATTAAAGTTGTTATTTTTCCAGGACTCCGTCTATCTACAACACATTTCAAAGATAGAGTGGGTTGAAAAATTTACATGCTTTAGTCAGATGGCTAAAGGAAAGATTTCCTTTACTACAATTTGCGTAGTTTCAATTCAAGTGGAGATTTCCATGAGAATACTGTAAGCAATGTCCGATTGATATCTCAATGAGATACCTATTAAACTGTTGTTTTAAGGGTTTAGCAATTACCAGTAACTGTTCCGGTACCATCATTATCATTACTACTAAAACTACTGTTTTAGTAGTAATGATGGTACCTTTTTTCTTACGTTTGTCATCGAACATCGACAGCACATGTCCACAGCCTATAACGATGCTTAATACAAAAACGCAATACTGCACTAGTTATTTATAGAGAGAGGCAGCAGTATCGATAACACCAAAGAGTGTGTTATGTCAGAGTGATTGCACCAGGCTACTGGCTAGTCATAACGATATCTAATTTCGCTATACGCAATCTTTATTTTTTTGTATTCCACATACACAACAAGATATTCTGGTATTTTATTCTCATAACATTCTCCTACAGTATTTTAATCTTAGTTGGCTTCGATGGATGTTTGCGCAAAATTTTATTTGTTTTATAATCATGCCGTACCGTTACACCGCGAAAATAATAATGACACAGATTTAGAGGTAGGTATAACATGTTAAATAATCTCATATTTCACACTAGTAACATCAGCTTGTCATCTTAAGTACGAGTACATCACTAGGGTCATGGGTCGTGGGTCACTCTTGCGCAGAAAGATGTTCTAACTATAGTGACGTAACGTTTACGCAAACGTACTTTACCAGTCAGAGCCGTTCACATACTATCGCAAACCATATCTCGAAAATTTGTGAAAAAAACCCACGCCAATATCATCCTTAACACTCAAATTATAAGTGCTCGTAAATCTGTTTTATTCTTAACCGCAATACTGCTTAAATTCCGATCTGATGGGTATAATTTACACCTTATTGCGTGTGATGTAAGAGTGGGAATGGTGCTAATAACACTCGTCTACGGTTAATGTGTTTTATAAAGGATGGTATTGACCTGTCATCATTTCAATTTCGTTCGGTTCAGTGTGTCAGCTACTGTTTCTTTTGGAGTTCTGAGTATCTCGACCAATCAAGACTATGTTGGGAGTTCTGATGATGTATTACATCATTAAAGTCTGGCCATGCAATAGCCATTGTACCAGATGAGATTTTAAGGACAATTGTTAAATGTACGGACGTATAGCGTAAGTAGGGCTGCCACCTTTTTTTTTAGGCAAATAAAGTAAGTATATTGGATATTTAAGGTAGGAAAAAAAAGTACATTCTGTCTGAATAAAGTACGATTTATTTAAATTTGTCGTTTTGCTTAATTTTTTTTTTTTTTTGCATTATTTTTAGCAACTTTTAAAAGGAAATTATCACTGCTAATCAACCCCAGTATCTAACTTATTTACAATCTAATTATTTACAAATATTCTAACAATCAAAACCAACATCTTTCTTTGTATAATGAGTAGGTAGGTATACGTAAAATATATCCCAGAGAAGTCAATACGTGCGAAATAAAGAATCTTCGCGTACTTTATTTTCCTCATAAAGTATACTTTAGAAAAAAAAATCCCCAAAATAACGTACAATACTTTATAATAAAGTACTGTTAGCAACCCTAAGCGTAAGACGGTGGTTGCGAAATATCCCTAAATCACACAATGGGTTTCAGTGGGTGGAAAATTACCGGAGCCAAGATAATCCGATTATCTTGTCACCGATCAAATAATTAATATAAACCTTGAATTGAACCGGGAGCGATGGATAAATTTAATGGATTCCCATGGACTGCACAATTTCTCAATAGATTTTACTTATTACTACTAGTGACTATGTTCTCAATCTTTTCATGGCTTTATGAATCGTTTTATATGGCTTTCGTTTGTATTATAATTCTGGATTTAGGAAACCTGATTATAATCGTACCTAATTGAATGAAACGGTTTACAAGTCACAAATCGGATCACGGTTGCACATCCATGGTTATTTAAATGTCCAGGTTTACTCAAACCCCAGAACAAGTTGAATAAATCTGTACATGTCATGCAGAAAAAATATAGAAATGCTTAGGTTTGAATTAATACTGTTTATATGTGAACGGTGTCTTCACCAACTTAAAATCCTCGGATCCTTACTTATTGAACTATCAATGCTCTTACCTACATTTTTCATTTTGCACCAAAATATAACATTATATGCATCTACTGAATAGGACAAAAAAAAAATTATACAATCCGTCAGTTAGGTTATAAAAAAAATATTGAACACGTATTTTTTTATTTATTTGTTAAACAAACACTGACGTAGATACAATGCATTTAAGTTGCGCGTAACGTCACACTTTCGTAAATTTTTTAGTAAATAGTGACGTCACAAGCCCACTCCAAAACTTTGATGCTCTTTGTGATTTTTGGTAATTTGTTAAAGCGAAAAATATGTGTCTAGTATTTTTGTGTAACCTAACTGACGGACTAAATAGAATTATAGTTCTTTAATGCAGTCATCATCCCTATTCTAATTTCATCATTAAATAAAATATAATATCTGGTGTCACTGAAAACCAGCGTCTTGGTGATTTATCGTCACCTCGACACAAGCTGCGTGGGCGCCATTTTGGTCCTATATTAATAATTGTTTGTTTTTTATATATTCTTTATGTATTAACTTGATAAGTGATATAGGCCTAATAAACTATTCTTATTCTTATTCTTATAATATCTAACATTCTTAATGAGAGGAAGTGTGAGTGTCTCTACGATGAATCACTAGCGAAATTCGTTGCAATTTCGGTCACAGCCTGACTCTCAAATAGCGGTAGCGATGCAATTTCATTATCCGTTCACATTTCCCTCCGACTTCTTCACCGACTCTCTTTGGGCGGGGTCAGGAGAAATTCAACAATTCACGTGTCTAAGTCAGTATTTGTCAAACTGTGGTTTGTACGTGTTGTGTGAAGTGAATATTAGAAGACATGAAAAATAAAATGATTGAAAGATCGACCGGGCTATTGGCTACATGGTCACTAATAAATCTATCAGGGAACATCTGGCCACCCCCATTTCTCTTAAAGTAGTCTAGAAATTAGATCGACATAACAAGTTTTTTAGGATGTGCGTAGGTATATCTTACGTCAGGAACCGTTGGTAATTTTTTAGTTAGAGTGCAATAAATATTTGGCCCCAAGATTGTTTCTTTTATGACTCTTATTTCATGCATGTGCATGTAATAAATCGTTTTTTTATTAAATTAAATAAATTTATCAAGCCTTTTGTAAATACTTCATATTCCACATTTTGAGTAGCGATTTAAATAAAGTGATTGATTGAATGACGTGTGCGGCGGGCGAAATGTTTGAGAACCTTTAGTCTAAATAAATACCTGCCAGTGTTTTAGCAGCAAACAGTTTAGCGGCATTTCTACAAACAACGAGTATTCAAAACAATTCAAGCTTGTTGTAGTTTTTATAAAGCCAATTGTCTCATAGCTTACAATAAAATTTAGCAATTTCTTATATTTTAAATAATAAAAGGGCATAACCACACTTATAAGAGCCTAAAGCCCCCCTTTGGTGGTATTTACATTTTTTTGGTAAATTTACTATAGTCCATTTCACCTAAGAAGAGTTCCGTGACGCTTTGAATTTGACGTAAATAGTTATGCATCCTTATGACGAACATTCGATTTAATTTATTTTATTTTGAATCTTGATGAAAATGAAAATTGTTTCAAAATACTGGTATTCTCACGTAAATAATATGCAGATATATCATAAGCGCACGTGATTGGAAGACTCGGAATCATCCAAATAAGGATGGTTTGTTTTTGTTTGTGTCTTAGGGAACACTTCTTTGTTGTCACCGGGTTCGGAACATTTTTTCGGTTGAAATGTATATCTTTAGTAAAATATCCTAACTCGATGACAAGATGCCGGCCATATCGATTATTGATGTGCGGTGAATAGTAGTGTCAATCCCTATGAGTAAACTTTCCGATTCCCGTAGTATGCAATTCATTTAGAAAAAATATCGAATTTTTTCAAAATTTAAATTAGTTATAAATTTATGAAGAAAATGTATAAACTGTATTTACATTAATAAATGGAGATTATTAATTATTTTTTACAATGATGTTAACGTATAAAGTCAGATATGTGTAAAACCGAATAATTAGATTCGTAAAAAGTACGATGCATAGAAAGAAGTATTGACACACGGGAATCTTCTTAGGTGAAATGGACCACATACTTTAGGGTTCCGTATCTCAAAAGGAAATTATCCTAATAAGATCACTTCGTCGTCTGTCTGTCAAGATTCTTTTTCATGGAAAACGTGGACATATCAAGATAAAGTCTAATACTCAGCTACATAGGTACAGCAAGCTAGGTATGCTTGAAGGTACAATGCGGTAATGTTGTTACTCGTATTGAATTCAGTATTTGTGCTGAGGGCACAGGTGAGACATAGTAAAAGTTATTTATTACTTTATTGCTACATGCACTTAGTTCATACAATGTGTTGCATAATACGCGTCCTGTAGGTAATAGGGCTACCAAAGCTTAAAAAACATTAGGCTTAAAAGCCTATATATAGCCTAAGTATTTTAAATATACCTAGATAGGTATATTTTACATTGTCTATATTTTATAGGTTCTGAATCAAAATACTGATTTTTCATATATTTGTTTATTTGTCTATTGATTATGATTTATTTATATATCTATATGGTGTAAAAAAGTTTAAGATATTTATGAAAAAAAATGTTATATGTTATTTAATATAGAAAAGTTGTTACTGGTTTATAAAACCAGGACGTGTAGTTTGTCTTTAATGTCACAATAAATACTATTCCAATAAATAACAAGTACTTAAATTGAGAAACTCGTACGGCTATTTATATTTAAGAGTTTTATAGCCAATAAAAAATAAATAAATAATGCAATTAATTTAAACAGATTCACTCGACACCTCTAATGATCCGTTTCGCAATGACACAGATGCACTCTGTAGAAATGGAAGGGCATTTCTGTGAAACCGGTTTTCCGAATCTAGATCGGTATCGGCGGCCACTCACTTGCCCTTTGACTTAAAGAGACGACGTGCTATCGGTATTTAACGTCAACAAGGTATGAGTTACAGCGGTTTGGCACTTTGCGAAATTGGGTGATGCAAGTCTTATTATGAGAACTGCAACGAGATGCATTTTTGCTCAAATTTAAATGGAATTCTGCAATGGTTATGCAATGAGACTCGATATAACGACATATGTATTACAGTCGCAAGATAAAATCGGAGAGTATATTGTTCTGTTGAAAATATTGAATAATAAATGTGTAATAATGCAGCAACATTTTATTTTATTACTTTACTGTGATTGTAAATTATAAAATAATGCATTGTAATTTTATAGCTAATTTATATAGTCAATAATAATCCGATGTACACAAGAACATTCTTAACTGTGTTCCAATGATCAAATAAATAAAAATAAAATTTTAATGATATTGATTAGACAAGCAAGCAGTATTAAAAAATTTGCTAAGTGCGAGTCGGACTCGCACACGATAGGTTCTGTACCATGATCTTTGAAATGGCAAAAAAAAACATGTCTGTTTTATGGGAGCCCCCTTAAATATTTATTTAATTTTGTTTTTAGTATTTGTTGTTGTAGCGGAAACAGAAATACATTGAAAATTTCAACTGTCTAACTATCACGGTTCAGACCAACCAGATACAGCCTGGTGACAGACCGACGGACAGACGGACAGCGGAGTCTCAGTGATAGGGTCCCGTTTTACACTTTGGGTACGGAACCCTAAAAACTAGGCATAATATCCAAAATATTGGTTCCTTCACTTAAGGATTGGACACGACAGTGGTAGTCGCTTCTATGGGTTAACCCAAATCACCAAATGATGATGCCCAAAGTATGTAGTTCATCTGGCCGAGAACTAAGATGAACGAAGCTAGAATACCTGTAAACCTTGGCCACTCCGCCGAAGAAGAGATGCAAATTTTTTCATCTAACCTTCTATCTTAAACTACTCTTTCTAAATAATCCGAATTAATTTATTGTAATTTTATACTATTGGGTGGATCGTGGAAGAAATGATTAGGGCATTGATACCAATTTAATTAATTAATAAGATAAGCAGCGGTGCAGAAAATGATTGAAAAGGGCCCGAGTTAAATGTTGCGGACGATATAATTTGCTACTTTGGGAATATATATTTGGGAATATAATCTTATTCTCTGATGTTAAAATATTTTCAAGATGATGTAGGCACGATCTTAGATTTAATTTCCGATTATTGTATTTCTATTCAAATAAATTTATTGCTTGCCAACTAGAGATGATGTGAGGGAGGTGAAAGGTATTTACATTTTCTTCCTCAACTAAACATGCCAAGAAAAATTATTTTAACCATCACGAGCATAACATTCCTTCCGAGCGACAATCCTTAAACATAAAACAATACATAAAACGTACCGCCGAATTAGAGTACTGTGCCTTAACAGAAAAATTATCCAAAACGGTCCAACCATTTTGTGGCTGACAACGGACATTACATTTTTATTTATATCGATTTTAAACTCATCGATGCTTCTCAAGATTTTTACAAAAGTTGTGTAACGTTACTTGTAAGGCAATGTAATCGAATTTTTATTTACTTGCGCCAAACGTTTATATCTCAATACGGCGTGCCTGCGCATACGCATTCGTGAGACGAGCCAGACGGTGCATCGGTGGCCATTACAGGTTACCTAGGGTTTGGAAATAAACTAATCTAATACTTACCGGTATTATTAATAAGTGGAATACCGGTTTAAATTTGATTAACGTAATAGGTAAAGGTATTTTTGTTTTTGTTTTTTATGAATGCCTAAGATAGCGTAAGCAGACATGCTCTTTGAGATGTTACTATCGGTATCTTCGTGTCGATCTTGATATAAGTTTTTCAACTAAAAATACATTACCGGTATTTCCTGAAGCCGAAGTCTAACTTACAGTACTAGTTACATGTTACTACTACATCATAGAGCAACCGGTATATCGGTATCACAACCGGTATCCCAATAAATAAAAAAATACTCCTTCAATTCAGCCAACAAAATATATAGGGCAATTAATTTGACCTGATTAAGACGTAACCGGTATATCGGTACTTTCGCTAACCGGTAGGTAGATGCTCAATTATGGCGTTGCGAGTGCAGAGAGCAAATGCCACCGGCGATGCGGTCAGTCCCTCCGTTAGGTCATACGTAAGAGACGATGTTGCACTTTCACTAGGAAACACTGAGACGGATATTGAAGCTGATATTTTTAGATGACGTCAGCCGATGCATTCGCTTGCAGTTGTGTAATCGCGGCTATTTTTGAGTTAGTGATTATGCTTTTTTATTATCTTCATAGCTTGATCTTTGCAGTGTTAGATCCCGATTCTAATTGGGGTTTACTTGTATCTTCATCTCAGATTTTACTATAGCGAATAACTAGATTAGCTTATTGAAGTGACTGCCATCTGACCGTCGTAACATGAACACAAGGAGAATGTGTAAGATGTTTACAATGTTCCCCCTCATCGCTAGGTATTTACAGCATGGTGTTTATATCCGATGTCAGATTTTAGAATGCAGGGATTTGAACTAATTACATCCAATACAATAGACAATTGTAAGGCTAAGCAATGGTTGTTTCTTTAAATCAGGGCACGCAGATATCTCTGGATTAAATGTTGATTATACTTATATTTATACCATTAGTTTATCAATAATGAAAAAAATCGAATTTGCGCGTTAAAACATAATGGACCAGCGTTTAATAACCGACCTAGGCGTCCAATTAGCTGACTAATTTAGCCAAATGGCGGCGACATACATGGTTCTATAGTTACCTCTGTAGGCATACTTGTCTTTCTCATTGTAACTCTACGGGTATTATGTAATGTAATCAATTATAAACCTAGTGGCGAACTTAATTTGATTACAATGCGGAATATACTTGAAACTTGTAAAACATTTATACCGAACAAGTTGTTTCTATTATTCCTGCGAAATTCAGACCATTTACTTTGAATTGGGCCCACGTTTTGTGGAATCTAAATATCTTCAAAATATAAGTCGTGTTATTTCAGAGTCTGGGATACGTTTATAACATATGGAGTTTAACTAAGCGAGGATTATTATGCTAATGACTATTTTGTTAGGTACACATGGGAATTTGGGGTGGGAGTCAACTCACCGATCTTAAGGTTATATAGATTGTTATAGAATATAACTAACTAACTAAATAAACTTTACGCCACTTCCCTAGAGGGGTAGACAGAGAGAACTGAACTCCATCCTTACACACCTCACTTGCTTCAACATTCAGGATCCTTTTTATGCAAGCTCTACGGCTTTTATGGCTAAAGTCGATATAAAATTAGTCGCCTTTTACGACATGATAGGAACACAGTTGGCATATTCTTTTTAAGTCCAAGACCAATATGCGAGCTTGGCACACATGTTAATTATACCTTAGTTAAATAAATCTGAAACACTCAATCCATTATAAGGCACATCACTAATGTTTAATGATTCATTACCTCAGTCTAGCCGGATACGAGTAATTAAGTCCAAATGAGGTCTAAATACAAATCACCGTGCTAACTTTAAGCTGTAGTCTGTAGTCAATCGCAAAGATTTTAGAAATTACTTTCATATCACAGACTAGTAAAAAAAGGACTCCACGCTGTCATACTATAGCGTGAAGCCACGTTTATGCGTGTGTGAGTGAGATACTTAAGGATACCAGATATCGGATATCAGTAATTTAGAGCGCTTGATATGTGAATGTGTGGCGTAAGTTGCGTGTCAAGTTGAAGCATCTAAGGAGCTTCAACGTCAGGTTAGTGGCGCGGAGTCCTTTTTTTTTATAATAGTCCATGTTTCAAATGTGGGTAATTTACAAGCGATTAGGAAAATTTTATACCTATTTCTCATGATGTCCCATGTTGGTCTGGGACTTAAAAAGAATGCTCCTACTGTGTTCTATGTCTAGCATGCCGTAAAGGGCCACTAATAGTACATCGGGGTCTGGGTATGTATGTGATTTTGTAGGCGACGAGCTAGCCACTTGTCATTACTTTTTGACAATTTTCCATCTAACCCAGCCCAGTCTTAATTTTGGCTGAATGGTTAAACGGGTTTACTGCCCCTTTTTTTTTTTTTTTTTTTAAATAAATGTCCGACTACATCACATACATTGATCTGACTCCGAGGTAAGTAGATTAAGCACTTGTGTTACGGATATCAGAATCATCAGTGGTATTACAAATATATACTTAAATATTGGATATTAACACCCAGACACAGAACAAACACAAGTATTCATCATACGAATGTTTGTCCGGGGTGGGAATCGAACCCACAACTCTTGGCGCATGGGGCAGGGTCACTACCGAATGCGCCATCGAGCCAGTCAAGCCCTTTGAATTTGGGATTATGGGCGTGATGCTATGTTTGTATGTATGTGACAGAGCACTACTTATACATCTGGATGGTCTCTGATTTACAAAGAAGTCGCCAATTGTTTTAGAAATTATATTTATAAAGTCTTATCACTATTAAAAATAATATTGAAAAACCAAATTTGTAATCATTGCGGAGATATGGAAATGTGATGAAACTATCTTTTGATAGTATAATTTACGGACTATAATTATTTTTTGAGTAATATAGTCTATTATAGATACATGGAAAATACTTATACATTTTTTAAATTTGACCTTGTCCTAAATTCACAGGCTACATGTTATCCTAAGAAAACATAGACATACATATGTACAGCTTCGGAGATGCGCACGTGTAAAACGGTGGCCAACTGAATTTTATATGAGGTCAGAACGAGCGCGAAAGTTATACTTGAACTATCTATTGCCCGCGACTTCGTCCGTGCGAAATTTTAAATCTAAAGTCACAGCTTCGACTGGCCCACTGGTCGAGTGGTCAGAGACCCACAAAACCGAGGAGTCACGGGTTCGAATCCCGCTAGAGGCAAATGTTTCGTGTGATGAACATGGACATTTGTACTCGAGTCATGGATGTTCTTTGACTTTGCCGCTGCAGTACGTTCGCTTAGATCTTTTAAACTACGCAAGGGATGTGGTTTTCACCATCAGATTGAGTGACTCAAGGAAGGAACTCCAACATTGTTTGTGCTCAATAAGCTGATATTTTGACATTAAGAAAGAAAGAAAGAAAAAATATTTGGTACCAAAAATACAACGTGAACACGAAATAGAAGTTACAATACAATTTACAGAAAATAGGTACTGTGGCGTTCGGTTCTCTCTGCCTACCCCGCTAGGGAAGTGGCGTGAAGTGTAATCAAAGTTAGTTAGTTAGGAACTTTTCAAACACAAAGGGTTAGGTACCAAAATGGTCTCCGCTCAGTATTTAGCTATGACGAGCAAGCAGGGTGCGCGTCACGACCACTGGTATTACAAACAGACACTTAAAATCTTACTTCTCCTTATAGATATGTTTTGAAATATCAGCGAAAAAAAGCGAATTCACCTTGTGGCAATTTTACGAGTTTAAGCATGACCACATTGCAAAACAGATCCAAGACTCTGAAAATTGTACTTAAGACATGAAGGTTAGCTCCAAACCGGTTTGGGGAAGATTAGCCTGACCTTCGTTGTAAAAGTATTGCTATTTAGTCTGATTACGAATTTTGAAGAGCGGTGGAAGTTAAATGGCTAGGTTTTTTTTTTATCTTAGTACGCGTACCTCTTGATTTTTAACACCTATGTACGTAAGATTTTATAGCTGGTAGAAAGGAAAATACCGGTGGTAGCTCAATGGTAAGAACACGCACGTCATAGCGGAGGAGTGTGGGTTCAAAGCTAGGCACATACCTCTGGATTTCTATATAGATTTTTTGATAGTCTTCTTTGATAGTCTACTTTGAGATTTACCTGTCTGAGTTAACTCAGACAAGTAAATCTGAAAATCTATTTTCTGAAAATAAATCTATTTTCTTAAACTCACTCCTCGGCTACGACGTGCGTGTTCTTCTAGTTCAAAGTCAAAGTCAAAGTCAAAATATTCTTTATCTATATAGGTTTCAAAGAAACACTTATAAATCGTCAAAAACAGTTTACCTGTTATATTATGTCGATTCAATGTATTTCAATAACTAGATTGGCCAGATCCAGGGTCATGATGATCCAAATGTACTGCCCAGGAATGGGACAAACCGTTAGAAATATGTTGTGAGTTTTATTGCAATTACGAGTGGGACTTCGACTGAGTTTTATTGCAATTACGAGTGGGACTTCAACTTTGCGATAAACGTTATTTGATACTTATTCTACTTACAAGAATCTGCACTTAACAAGAAAGTTGAACGAAATAATATTTTCTTCTGTTTAATGAATTGCTTTAAAGTTTTTGAAAACAAATTAAGAAGAGCATTTGTTTAAATAAACATTTGCTGAAGAAAGTGTCTTTTCCCTTTCTTAATATTCAAAGTCGTAATTTTGCTCATTCGCTTAATGTGTACTTTTTTCTACATTGTTGGCAGATGTCTTCCTTAAATAAAAAGTAAGCAAGAAAATAAAAACTTAATTTAACTTAAATTAATTCCAAAAAAATAATAACAGATTACACATGACTTTCACGGAGGTAAGAATAGGACTAGTAAGATGGTGGTTCGGTGAATGAATACCATGATGATGTATTGATATCAAGATTCATGGAATGCATTTAATCTAACGTCTTGTTTTCTTAAGATACAGTTTTTGATAGACTGGTGTACGACTACGAAAAGGCCTACTTCGAAATGAAGCCTAAAATGTTATTAAGTATACTAGCTGTGCCAGCGGTGTCACCCGCGTTTATGGTTAATATTATAAAGACTATTTCCGTCATACATGATTTCTATGTAACTTTAACCATTAAGGCTGCACACGCGACGGAAGCTTAAAAAATGGAGTAACTTCTCCCGTTTTCCCAACATTTCCCTTCACTACTCTGCTCCTATTGATTGTAGAGTGATGAAAAGTATACTATAACCTGCCCAGGAGTATGAAGAATAATTGTACCAAGTTTCGTTAAAATCCGTCGAGTAGTTTTTGTTTTTATAAGGAACATACAGACAGACAGACAGACAGACAGACAGACAGACAGACAGACAGACAGACAGACAGATAGACAGACAGACAAAAATTTTACTGATTGCATTTTTGGCATCAGTATCAATCACTAATCACCCCCTGATAGTTATTTTGAAAATATATTTCATGTACGGAATTGACCTCTCTACAGATTTATTATAAGTATAGATTAACATTTTGTTTTTTTCATAAATTTTATGTTAAACAAATTAATAAACAAGAACAATGCTTACTCCGATTCGAGCTTGAACATTTCTTCCTTTACCCTCCTTCCACGTCTGGTCTTGATCCAATAAGCTCATACATTTCCACGTCAAACCATCCCACACTCCGTTTAAGTAAACATCCCTGTTCAAAGTACGCAAGTAATAACACATTCTGATTTTTCACTCTCTCACTTAACTGGCAAGCGATAAATATATTATAATTCACGTGCCAAGTATTATATGGGAGAGGAATTACGTTATACTAGGGATGTTCATGTGGAAAAAATATCGATAGTGGAAGTTTAGGGATTTTCAGTATTTTTTGAGTTTATCTGTTACAAATGTACAAATATAAAATCAGTCGAATTGAGAACCTCCTCCTTTATTTGAAGTCGGGTTAGGTACAATTCATTCCTCTTTATAATATTAGTGTCGATTAAACATAAAGCCGCACTAATTTTCACAGTAGATTCCGCCAAATAAACACATAGAATATTCGATAGCGCATTCGGTAGTGACCCTGTCCCATTAGCCAGGAGTGTGGGTTCGAACCCCACCCAGGACAAAAATTCGTATGATGAATACTTGTGTTTGTTCTGTGTCTGGGTGTTAATATTCAATATTTAAGTAGATATATATTTGTAAGACCACTGTTGATTCTGATATCCGTATAACACAAGTGCTTAAGCTACTTACCCCGGAGTCAGATCATTGTATGTGATGTAGTCGGATATTTATTATTATATTTATTATCAACTATGCAATTCGGTGAGCTATCCTCCATTGTATCCCATAATTTCAAATTAGAAAAAAAATTACATTCAAACAGTATCAAAGTAGCGATATAATTTCATTAGCGGAGGATCGAATCCTCTCATAACTCTCGGGTTACCTCTTGGGAATTATTTGTATAGCATCCAATACGAATTTTCCGCATACTTGTATTGAATTTTAATTGTTTCCAAGTAGCCCTTGCTATTGTCCAAGAGCAGGTAAGTATTTATTACAGTTCCACGTTTCTACACTTATCGGTCAATTATTAAAAGACCGACTGCGGCATAAAGTTCTGTCAATAATTTGTTATTTATATATTTTAACTAGCTAACTAAACTTCACGCCACTTCCCTGGCGGGTTAGGCAGGGAGAACCGAAGAAGAAAGCAGAAAGAAGAAGATTTTTTTTTGTTCCGCCCGTGGCGACTAGACTATTAAACCGATTTTGATGATGTGAGGTGTCAAAAGATCGTTATTGTGATTCAGTTCAACCGATGCTAAGTGAGGGCCATTTAAAAAGGATGTTAGTATTTTGTTACTCCCCATTTGTCAGAAAAAGTATGCCGTATGTCGTAGTAAGCATTGATTTTTGGAAAACTTGTTAAAGTTTTTCGAACGTAATCGCTATTCAGACTCCGCTGTCCTTCATGTAACTAAAAGTATGCGAATTAACGATTGATACCTAAATAAAATATTAATATTTGAACTGCCATATAGGTCCGCCCTTATAGGTCCTGCCTCAAACGTTTTGGTGCTGGCTTATTTTTTGTTTTTCCTTGGTTATCTTCTAAAAGTAATATCCTTACTAGTGGTAGTATGAAAAAAAAACTCTTTAATGTCATTAAAAAAAAAAAGTTTGTACACAATGCTGCGGCCCAGTATTTTATTATTCGCGACGTCCTATAAGGGGTGTGCCAGAGTAATAATAAAGGCCTTTTCATCTAAGTAAATGATTTAAATAGCATCGCGTTGTAAGACATTACAGCTGCGCTCGCGGCTGTAAAGTCCAATGCGAGATTGGATTTTTCATCCGCATGAAGTGCACGCGAACTGAACTCCTCTGATTTGTGAGCAGAATGGCGTTTGGCACGTTTCGAATGGAGTCTGTTCAACCAGGTTAACCCAACAACTTAAGTGAGAGTAATCCAGCAGCAATTATCTACGTGATACCCACGGACTGGTAAAAAAAGAAGGACTCCGCGCCACTAACTAGACCTTGAAGCTCCTCAGGTGCTCCACCTTGACACGCAACTTACGTCACACATTGACATAATAAGTGTTCCACATGACAGATATCCGACATCTGGTATCCATAAGTATCTCACTCACACATGAATAAACGTAGCTTCACGCTATAGTATGAAAGCGTGGAGTCCTTCTTTTTTTATTAGTCCGTGGTGATGCCACAGCAATTTGGCGTGTTCACCGACCGAGCCAGACAGCCGCTAGACTGTTGTATGCCTTTTAGAGCGGTGACCGCATGCATTCGTTAATTGTTTGGTGCATTAAGCGTAGTCGGCTGCCGACGTGCCGGCGAATGGTTATAAAACAATACTCTATCTACGAATCGCTCGACACCTTTCTAAGTAGCCGATTTTCTAGTTTTTTTGTGGACATTTTAAGTGAGTTTGTAATTACAAGATACGCTAAATCCTGGATCATGGTCTAAGCGGACCCCGTCTAAACACGGGACATAACGCTAGGAAGATGATGTTTTAACACAATGCAGCGTCCTTTATTGTGTAAAAAGGTTTATCTTATTTTAAAAAAGTGGAAAGTGAGTAGTACAAAGAATAGAGAACCTTATTCTTTGTACTACTCACTTTTTAAATATTTAAAACGATAAAATTATCTTTTAAATGTAAAAGAGAGAGATTTTTTAAATTAAAATTTTCCGAAACAAGTTTCCTCATTCCCATAAAGTTTATAATTTGTTATCTTATTAATTAACGTCGTATGACTGCCATGTTACGCAACTGATACCATTTTCTTATTAATTTATGTCGCTTCCGAGAAAGTGACAAGATGAAAATTTAATTTTTTTTTATTACTTGCTATACCTACACATATATACTTACAGCCAGGTGGATGTTTTCAAGAATACAAAGTCAAATGTAGATTGCATACTATGTATATATTTCATTAGAAGTATCATCATCTTACTAGCGTTATGTCCCGTGCTTAGACCATGATCCAGGATTTAGCGAGTCTGGTAATAACATTGAAGCGACTGCCGGTCTGACCTTCGTTACCCTAAGGATAGGGGAACCAGATTTTTTTTGAATCAAGGTTACAAATCCAAAGTTGTTTGAATTTGCACGTTTCATCACGATGTTTTCCTTCACCGTCGAGCTAGTGGTATAAATACGTACATAGATTTGAAAAATCTGGAGGTACGTGCCCGGGTTTGAACCCGCTCTCCTCGGTTAAGAGGCGCGAGTCCTTACCATTGAGCTACCACCGCTCATTTATTCGCTTCATTAGAAGTATATCTTTACCTATTGATAATTTTTATCGTGAATTATTTCTATAAAAGGCCTTAATTGTTAGCCATTGTTCCATGTTGGTCTGGGATTAAAAATAATGTGCCAACTGTGATTCTTGCCTAGCATGTCGTAAAAGGCGACTAATGGTGTATGGGGTTTTGGGTATGTTATTGTGTAGGCGACGAGCTAGCCACTTGTCATTACTGTTTCACAATTTTCCATCTTACCCAGCCCATTGTCCTATGTTGGTCTGAGACTTAAAAAGAATGTGCTTACTGTATTTCTTTCCTAGCATATTGTAAAAGGCGACTAATGGTGTGTTGGGTTTTAGGTATGTGATTGTGTAGGTGACAAGCTAGCCACTTGTCACTACTCTTTCACAATTTTCCATCTAACCCAGCCCAGTTTCATTTTGGGCATAATGTGGTTAAAGGGTCCTGCTGCCCCTTTGACTCTGCCTACCCCTTCGGGGACTATAGGCGTGATGTTATATATGTATGTATGTATGTTATTTGATATGATACTCCTGTTAATATGGCCCAAAATTTGCAATAGCGCGAAAAAACTTTAACCTTGCTCACACAAGTATGCTAATTGGACATTCGTAGAATAGAATTATAGTAAAAGTCACAGCCTAGAAATTCAGCAATGCCCGAAGGTATAACCATCGCGGTAGCAACTTTAGATGAGTACTTACAAGGAAATCTAGGTTATAAATTTGCCACACCTTGTTCGAGAGATTCTATCGATTTCCTAATAACCCCTCTATGTCTCCGTTCTGGTTCTCACGCAGTTCAGGTCCCATCTCACGATCCTACGCGAGTTGAATGTTAACAAATTCGGACGTTCTCTCATTGGCACATTACGCGGTTGTAGACAGAGATCCGAACGTATTTTCTTAACGTTTCATTGGAATAAAACACACGCTGCAAATTAAAATTGTTGCAAAGATGGAATTTAGTTAAATTTAAATCTAAAGATTAGTAATGAAATTATTCTGTGATGACAAAATTATGCGTTCTCCCGATTAACGTAAAAGTATTTCTTTAAATAATAATTAGCGTGGTGGCCGGTTTCTAGTGCTGCGACTCAAGTATTTGACAAGACTTCTCATCAGTTGTGATGATAATAATAAAGTATGTATAGAAATAAAAATGACCTGCATGTTTGGCAATGCACTTGTGATAGTTCTGGTATTGCAAATGTTCGTAATAGAGCCGAAGTAAAATCGGCTTTCACCCATTCGTCAACCGGATAAAATTTATATTTTATCAAATAAAATAAGTTTATGAACGTAATCAAAATAGGTTGCCTATAAATTTGGCATGGCTATAATGACTTAATTAAAATTATATATATTTTTTAAAATTTCACCAACACGTCAAGTAGGTCTTATGTTTTTATGCCATCATTAGAAGCAAAAAACCTTAGCATTTAAATCAAATCACATTTTTGTTATTTGCATTTGCTTCGAATAGCTTAAGTCAATAAAATTCTACTAGTTAGTTTGAGCAGTTTTTCAAACTTTCAGACCCAAATTCTTAACTAACGAGACCTGCTTTAACTACCAAAATCATCACAAACACGTAAACGAAGTCACAATTGATCGCCGTTTTAAATTACATTCGCGCTCTTTTAAAAAACGTTGTTAATAATCCAATCGGCTCTTAGTCTGAGCCTTACGTAACAGCTTTCTACAAGGAAAATTTATTACAAAAAGGATATTTTGTAGGCGCGAAGGCAGCCTCCTTTAAGTGAGAATCCGTTTAATATTGTGGGCATTACGCAACGAGCCCGAAGTGCGGATTGAATTTCTGTTTATTTATTTATTTTATTATTTGCTGTGTCTGCGCATATGTACGTGCGTGTGAAATTTAATTAGTGGTCTTTAGTATTATTGAAATAAGAAACTATTCCATGTATTGCATTTTTCTGTCTAGTTCATAGATTTAGGATCAAAAAATTCTAAATCTATGGTCTAGTTGTACCTATTTTGTAACGACTTAAAAAAAAGCAGGAGGTTCTCAATTCCACTGAATTTTTTTGTCGCGATCGCGTTCTTTAAATCATGGGATCTATTATTCCATTTTAATTTTTTTTTACAAAAACATAAAATAAGCTATAATCAAAATTTTGGTGAATTTCATGCCGATCTGACCTTCGTAACCTTTAAAAGGAAACCCAGACAAATTGGGCAATGGTTATTTTGTATATTCAGGTTTCATTAAAAATTTTTCCTCACCGTCGGTAGTAGTTAGAAAAGAATCGTAGTTGCATATGTGCCCGTATTGTAACCTGCACCTCTCGCAAATGAGGGGCAATTTTTACTAGCATAAATACGTAAAGTTGGCCAAGTCCCATGTTGGTCTGGGACTTGGCCCATGTTGATCTGGGACAAAAAAAAAGAATGTGCCAACTGTGGTTCTTGCCTAGCATGTCGTAAAAGGCCACTAACGGTTTACGGGCTTTTGGGTATGTGTCTAAGTAGGCGACGAGCTAGCCACTTGTCACTCCTTTTTCACAGCTTTCCATCCAACCCAGCCCACTGTCCCATGTTGGTCTGGGACTTAAAAAGAATGTGCCAACTGTGGTTCTTGCCTAGCATGTCGTAAAAGGCGACTAATGGTATATCGGGTTTTGGGTGTGTGATTGTGTAGGCGACAGGTTAGCCGCTTGTCACTGCTTTTTCACAATTTTCCATCTAACCCAGCCCGGCTCTATTTTTGGCTGAATGTGGTTGAAGGGGCTTGCTGCCCCTTTGACTCTGCCTACCCCTTCGGGGATTATGGGCGTGATGTTATGTATGTATGTATGTATAAATACGTACTTAGTCTTAAAAAATTCAAAGTGTACGTGTCCGTGTAGATACGACACGATATACGCTGAATTTTCTGTTAGAAATGTTTCCACAGTACAATCCAGGAATCCAGGATGTACCTTCTCAAAAGTTCTCATCGATTAGATAACGAAGTCTCCGTAGTAGCCCAGTTTCTCTCTCAACTTCTCAGAGCCGGGATGAAGGCGATCCCTGGTTTAGGTGTAATTCCTGGATTTGCGGCACGAGTTCAGGATTATTAGCCGTTATTTATTTTTGGTTTTTGTTCGGTAACCAATTTACGTAGGGCTTGATCATATTTCGTTAAAATTTGAGGTTGATGAAGCGACATAATTACGAAAATACTGTGAATAATCTTTATAAAGCTGAAGAGTTTGTTTATTGGCTTGAACGCGCTAATATCAGGAAGATAGAAGAAGATAGCCCATTTATTTTCAATGTTTGATACTCTGTAACAGTCCGAAGTCAGGAAGTTGGCGGTTTAATCACCCCCGTGCCTCGGAAAGCACATTAAACCGAAACCGGTCATGTCGAATTGCCGTCTCACCGGACTATGAGAGAGAAGGAATAGAGAGTGCACGTGTGTTTGCGCACGCACTTGTGCACTATAGTATCTCCTGCGCAGTTGGCTAATTCTTGTTGAGATTGGCCGCCGTGACATTATATAGACAGAATACCGATATATATATAGATATATATATATACTAAATGACAAGACACGGAACTCTCACTTGATTTGATTTGCATGTACATACCATATACTAACACTTTTACTTTCATCCTGGCACACGATATGGCGAGAAAGGAGCTGAACGCATTAAGCCAAAACACTGCCAAGTAAACACAGACGTGACACATTCGACGCACTTTCTTCTGCGCGCGCGCAGGGTTGTCGTCGATGTCTTTGTACATTTAAAGTGATCTAAAAATATTATTTCAAATGTACACCACTAACGACTGATTTTTTAATTTACTTAAATAAAAACGAACCGACAGAATGTATGTACGTACATACATAACTTTTTTTCTAAATTATAATTTTAAATAATTATAATTGATTAATTATTTATAATTTTTTTTTTCAGACTGACACCAATTCCCAAGTCCTAAAGTAAGCTTATGCTTGTGCTATGGATACTAGGTAAACGTATCGGATGGGAGTGAAATCTGTTAGTTAGCAACCCTGCACCAAGTTTATGTAAGTACCTACGCATTTCGTTGATTGAAATGTGTGCATTCTCATTCATCTCATTCAATAAGGATGCGATCTGCGGTCGCTGACTCAACCCAGATCCGTATTTGGGCAAAATCGAAATCGGCTGAGACGGAGGCCGGAATTGGAATCGCGCAAATGAGGAGGATTGCGACCAGACTCCGTCTTAACGGTTGATTGTGTAATGAGGCATTTAAGATCATCTTCTTAGCGTTATGTCCCGTGTTGGTTTGGGTATCCTTTGGAGAGTTTTGGATTTAGGGTCTTGGTTGACTGCCGTCGCCTGAGGCAGTTGGACCAGATAAATTAATGATTATCATTATACAATTATAGTTATTTTTCATTATTTATTTATTTATTTATTAAGGTGTTTGAACAATCTTTTATTAAGGCGAACACATCATGCAATGAAAAATTCATATGCAGGTTTCATTATGTTGACCCTTATCATTGAGCTAAATCAGATCCGATCTCATATCTTATTTTCCAAAATCTTTGTCACTCCCATTGTGAAGTATATTGCAAAGATAAAAACAAATTTAAAAGAATGATCCACGTTTATTTTTTTTTTCAATTGATTGATATAACTAGATTTATAGCAAATAACGGATTTTACATATGTTTTACATACGTTATCAGACTACACTACTTTGGATTATGAAGTGACTTCAATGTAAATCCATATAGCCATTTAATAATTCCAGGAATTGTCAAAGTGGACTCCAATTAGTAATATATACGGACGATGGTAAGTAAATAACAACTAAGTAAATAGAGAAAAAATAACAAAAGATAAAAAAAGGCCAATTATGTGTGCTATTTATAGAACTAATTGTGTTTTGTTAAGAGTGACATGTGTTAGTCATATAATTTTTTTGCAAAAAATACCCATTTTTTGGGATGTCAAAAATAGCTCCAATGTAAAATATTTTTGTTAATAGTTTTAGTGTTTTTCCCTATATTTTTAATTGGTGTTATTAGTTAAACCGCATTCTTGAAGACAAGTCTTATCTTACTAATATTATAAACATGAAATTTTGTATGGATGGATGAATGGATGTTTGTTACTCTTTCAAGCAAAAAGTACTGCATTTTAATGAAACTTTGTAATAGAATAGTAAAATAACACATAAGCTATGTTTCATCTATGTACCACGCGGGCAAAGCGGCTTGCATTAAATATAGGTCTATCAAAAACAGTTGTAACTGCTTGTATTTTAGCTATTGACGGAATGATAACAAGTCAACCATAGCTGATAATAATCCTGGGGGTTTATTCAGCTAAAAGTCTAATTATGCTTATAAACATAGATTAAATAGACTTCGAAATACATAAATTGATTACTTTCAGTCAATGATGCTGATTTATTGTAACATATTTGCAATTCGTAAGTAATTATTAAAGCAGATGTTTTTAGCTAAATATTTATTATAAGCTCAGGGTAATTCAAAGCATCTTTCTTTTTGATGGCAAATATTGAACCTGTACTAAAATTAAAGATTATTTTAGGTCTATTAAATCAGGGGTCCTTAGTCTGAGGTTCATAAACTAAGGGGGCGGGGCCTAAGAGGGGTTCTAAGGAGCCGTATGATGAATACTCTCCAGTATTTAAAAAAATACTATGATATGATGAATACTGGAGAGTATTCATCATATCAAAGTATTTTTTCAAAATTTTTTGCCCTACATTCGACGTAGACCCCTTCCTTGTATTTTTAGGACCCCTCTTAGGACTCTCCCCCTTAGTTTATGGACCTCAGCCTAAGGACCCCTGATTCCATAGCTCGAATCCAACATAAACTACAACAGTACGATTAGAAACCAAGCCCTTCGCTAATTTCGCAGTTTTCCTAGAAAAATCCTCTCTTACTCGGATTACGAAATTTTATAGCAGCTTATATTCAGCACGCAATGCGAGTCTTGGTAAATTTTTCCGCATTCAGATGTAATAGTATATAATCTAGCATGCATTAATTATATAAGATGACGAATTACAATAGATTACGAATGCAAATAGCTTCTAATAGGCATTTAGTGGTTAGTTTTAATTGTTTTAACTTCGCTGGGTCTTGTTGAGTGATGGGTATGATGATGTTGGTGATTTAAGTTATTTAGGGTGAATATATAATAGTGTTTAGTAGTTGTGTGTTATTAGTGCGGTAGGGTAACCAGCCAAGTTCTAACATAAACTTGGCAGACATTGTAAAGTATGCATATATTTATGCGAATCCACCATAAATAATCCATAAATAGTTAGGTGTAAAATTGTGAAAAAAAAAGAAAGAAAAGAAAAAAAATGGTGTGGCTTGCTCGTTGCGTATACAATTTCAAACCCAAGACCATCGTATTTTATGACATTCTAAATAAGGAATACAACTATTCCTTCCTAAAAAAATGTACCAACGTACATTTTTGTTTGAGTCCGAGACCAACATGGACAGTCAGTGTTAACTACATATATTAATAAATATTTGATATTATATGAAACGCAGTGATAATTCCTTTTACATATCAGATATTGTTGTATAATAATAAACAATATCTGATAATGTTTTATCCTGTAAAAGTCACATTTGCAGTTCAAAGTTAATTTCTTCAAAGACATTGTTCGCCGTCGATCATTTAGTTCAAGACTCTATTATTAACACTGAGCGGAACTTGTAAGAATGTACATCTAATTCGAACTTTGTCACGCCAAAAGTTTCCGACGACGCCGTGAGTGAACTAATAAGATTGGACAGTTTGACAGATGACGTCATTAATTTGTATTTGCTTTTGAGTACAGGAGTTTTGGTCATCCGAGATTGGTCACAGGACAGCTTTACAGAAAATTGGGATGAAGGCATTATGTACAAATAAAACCAAGAGCGTTAATTTCAAATAACACCTTTAAATACCGTTATTCATTGGACAAATTCCATTTTTAATTGTAATTTTGGTAGACTGTGACGTCATTATGTCATGCCGTGATGCCATACATAATCTTGAGAACCTTTCCGTTTGAACAGTTGATAAAAAATGACGTCAACCGTTGGTGATCTCTGTTACCCCATTAGAGACTTATTTCTAAGCCATTATCAAAGATATTGTAAACTTCCATACCCTAAATAGGATAGCTTAATGCTAAGATCATTTACACGTCCGGGATATTGGTTCAAACATATGCATGTAAGTAATTTTTTGATTTTTTCTTGAATCAATCGGTCAATTATAACTCGGATACACAATTTAAGCGGACTGAATCGCAAATACTTGTGCAATAAATAAAAAGTACTAGATATAACCAAACATGATATGATACGGTGTGTTATGGTCATGGGAAATTACATGTACTTACATTTTAGATTAGAGATCTTATTATACTATATGTCCCATGTTGGTCTGGAACTTGGCTCATGTTGATCTGGGACAAAAAAAAAGAATGTGCCAACTGTGGTTCTTGCCTAGCATGTCGTAAAAGGCGACTAATGGTATATCGGGTTTTGGGTGTGTGATTGTGTAGGCGACAGGTTAGCCGCTTGTCACTGCTTTTTCACAGTTTTTCGTCTAACCCAGCCCGGCTTTATTTTTGGCTGAATGTCGTTAAAGGGGCATGCTGCCCCTTTGACTCTGCCTACCCCTTCGGGGATTATGGGCGTGATGTTATGTATGTATGTATGTATTTTATTATACAGTTATAAGGCTAATTTCTAAACAACATGTATTCAGATTGTGCTTTAAAATAAATCAGCATTTGACAAAGAAAGAGTTAGCTATAAGATATTTCATCATTAATAAATAAGTCTTCGGTAGTATAGTGGTCAGTATCCCCGCCTGTCACGCGGGAGACCGGGGTTCGATTCCCCGCCGGAGAGAACTTTTTTTAACTATATATTTTTTTTATAAATTTTGCTAATTAATTAATCTTATGTATTTATGACACAATCTAGACATTTGTGTTCTAAATAAAAATCAGTGTTGCCATAAAATGTAGTATATAGGTATGTATGCATCACTTGGATCATAATAAAGAATCGATTGATACCTCATTCATCAATATCGGATAAGTAATTTAGATGCTCCGGTGGAAATACGTACTTATTAACTTTATGTAAGTAATGTATGTATATTATTGTATATTATTCATAACTAACTAAACTTTACGCCACTTCCCTAGCGGGGTAGGCAGAGAGAACCAAACGCCATATGGCACGATCTTTACACGCCTCACTCGCATCTTCAACATACCGCCTATATTATTCATACTCTGCAAAAGTAATGTAGTATGTCTTTTTTCGGTAGTTTCGGGTAAAAATATATAATACATAAATGTAAGTATTGAAAATGTTATGCAGTTTTTGTTATCTCTCGTTTAGAATTCAAGATTAAGCTGTTATACAAGGATAGAAATAAGTATTACAAAATTCGTCTCAACGTACAAGTCTTCGGTAGTATAGTGGTCAGTATCCCCGCCTGTCACGCGGGAGACCGGGGTTCGATTCCCCGCCGGAGAGATTACTTTTTGAAAAAAGAAAATCGGATGTGTGTTATTTTTTCCAAGATGCTTTTAAGGTGAAAATTGATACTATCTATACTTATAATAAATCTGTAGAGAGGTCAATTCTGTACATGAACTATATTTTCAAAATAACTATCAGGGGGTGATTAGTGATCGATACTGATGCCAAAAATGCAATCAGTAAATTTTTTGTCTGTCTGTCTGTCTGTATGTTCCTTATAGAAACAAAAACTACTCGACGGATTTTAACGAAACTTGGTAAAATTATTCTTCATACTCCTGGGCAGGTCATAGTATACTTTTCATCACGCTACAATCAATAGGAGCAGAGTAGTGAAGGGAAATATTGGGAAAACGGGAGAAGTTACTCCATTTTTTAAGCTTCCGTCGCGTGTGCCGCCTTAATGGTTAAAGTTACATAGAAATCATGTATGACGGAAATAGTCTTTATAATATTAACCATAAACGCGGGTGACACCGCTGGCACAGCTAGTTAGTTATAAAGGCCTTGTTTAACCTTTGTAAGACATAAATGAGTAGCCAATAAGAATTATTTTTAACATAATCGGGTATAATTTTTAGAAAATACTGTTATTGTGGGCCTTAATTACGAGTCTATCTTGATGTGCCATTACCTTTAATCATACAAGGCAAACTCGGGGAAACCCGGAAATCAGCCCCACCCCCGCTTCCAAAGGCGCAAGAAAATTCCGGAAAAATCCACGGAACGTGGAAGTCCGGATGAGAACAATGAGGTGCGCACGCGACGGGTGCATTGTTGATCTTGTCACTTGAACGCCGAGAGGTTATTAATCTACTTACACGAAGATATTAATGCTTATATTGTTTAACATAAGATGCAAAAACGTGTAATAGAATTTGCATCCGACTGATATGGTTGGTGATGGCCGGCATAAGAATACCTGACTATACAATAGTTAAGAAGCATATTAAAAGCAAAGAATTTTAAAGTGTTTACCGAAAACTCCGGTATAGTATTAATGGTATTCAGGTGCTTCTTGGAAAGCATTTCTTGAGAACTTCAGTTTTGGGATGGTATGTCAATTACCTTATCAGGTAAAATTGGTGGCAGTTCTTGGAAAAACAAGAGTGTTAACTGATTCTTAGATCCCTCTTGCAATGCCTTTTTATGAACTCTACTTTGGATCAGCTTGGAGACGGAGAAAAAATAATGCCGCACTTTTATTTTAATTCCTTTATGTAACTCATTTACAATGCATATGGAAGTATATACGGTATTTATAATAAAGCAACCGTTTTGAAGATTTTGTTGTCTACTTGTTTGTGATTTGACGTTTTTGTAGTATCTCGATATTTTATCTCAAGATAATTAATATAAAACATAGTAATAGGCTGCATTTGTTTTAGAAATGTATTTGGTTTTTTTTCTTTTTCTATGCACCTTGTACGGTGCTGTGAAGACCGACGTCTTAGAATGCAACGGATCTCTCTGTTAGATAACCTTTAAACCTTTGGTTTGGGTTTATTTGACCTTAAATTGGTCAGATAAAGAATAAACAAAAATTTTACAGATTTGTTTTATTGTGCTTTAAACTAAACCAAAGAATAAAAAAAATGCATGCATATTCCCTATTGAGTGGCTATTTACCAATAGTCTGTTTTGCAGCCAACTTTCCCAGTTGTCAAGGCGGGTGAAACCACAACAATGCGCATCTTCCGGTGGACTGCGTCTGCGCATCCAGCGCGCGTGCGGTTACAAAAGTGACTGTCCGTTGTTTAGTGATAACTATATTGTATATGTTAATAGGCCTAGTAATCTGACTGACGTCTAAAAACCAGTGGTAAGCATCCCGTAATCCCCGAAGGGGTAGGCAGAGTCAAAGGGACAGGCCCCTTTAACCACATTCAGCCTAAAATAAAACTGGGCTAGCTTAGATAGAAAATTGTGAAAAAGTAGTGACAAGTAGCTAGCTCGTCGCCTACACAATCACATACCCAAAACCAGACATACCATTATTCGCCTTTTACGACATGCTAGGCAGGGAACACAGCTGGCAATTTTTTTTTATTTACCAGACCAACATGGGATAAAATTTATAATTTGTTTTTTTTTACTTTATAAAATTTTTACTTTATATTATATTAAGTAATTCTTACAAAATAGACGTTGATATTTAAAAAACCGGCGAAGTGCGAGTCGGACTCACACACGAAGGGTTTCGTATCTTTCTTTATAACATTAGACGCTAAACAAATAAATATTCTGAGAGTTATTTTATATTTTGGTGTCTGACAAGCTAACTTCATGACATGGTTCAGATGCAAATATGATCTATACACAAGGGTAAATATGTTGTTGAAAAGAGTAACTACCGAGTTTCTTGCCGGTTTCTTCTCGGTAGAAGCAACATTCCGAGCCGGTGGTAGATTCATATTATGAGTTGATTTTCCTGATGAATTGACGATTTATAAGTGTTTGCTTAAAACCTATATATAAAAAAAAAATTACCTCTACCTCTGGGTACGAAACTCTAAAAATTATCTGTATTGTAAATTATCTCACTGTAATTGTTTACCTGTCCGTTAACAAATCTGCTATTAGAGAACTTTAAAGTTTAATGTTACCGCTTAAGTATAGCAAGCAACATTTTGAAAGTACTTAAATTACAATTTGCATACTTGTTTCGAGTATTCCCAAGACTAAAGTAGGTAAATATGTTAATTATAAACGAATTAGGGACAAGTGAATAATGAAAAGAAAAAAACACATTAGTCGCATTCATAGAGTTTATGCAATAAGTGCAAACAACAGCCCATTTGCATACCCAGCCGCATTGTCTAAAATACTGTATACTATGAATCAGCGAATCTGTGTTAATTGTATGCGTGGCTAATTAGTGAATCTAACGCTTTGTTCGGAATTATACAATTCAGTCTCGGTTTGTACGCAATTGATTAAGGTTAAGAAGCATTCGCAAAGTGCTATTTACAACGTTTTCTTAAACATTGGAGATCACAAAAGGGGTCGGTAGCCCTTCTGATCTTTGGTAAGACTTCCTTGTCTTTGATCATACAGTAATAAGCTTAACTTAGATGGATACAATGGAATATAACAGTATTTACAACGGAAAAATTACAGAGGGATATATGAAATGTGTATCTTGACTGGATCTTCGTATCGTACCTACTTACTGTAAGAGTTAACATTTATTGGGGATTTGATACCGCTAATCAGTGTTTTATATTAATTTGGATATCAAACATGAATTGACTGATCCGATGGTCGAGTGGTCAGAGATCCTGGTCACTAAACCAAGAGTTGCGGGTTCGAATCCCGCTAGGGGCAAATGTTTCGTGTGATGAACATGGACATTTGTACTCGAGCCATAAATGTTTATAAACGTATTTAAGTATGTCTATCCGTTCACCTAGTATCCATAGTACAGGCATAAGCTTAGTTTGGAACTAGGGAATTGGTGTGTCAGTCTGGAGAATTTATTTATTTATTAATTTCATGATTATAAAATTTTTACTTTATAAAAAAAGCTTTTTCTATTTATTAATGAAAGCTGTTGCTTTTTATAATTGAATATATTAATAAATAAATTCTCTAGACTGAGCACAAATGTCCATGTTCATCACAAGAAATATTTGCCCCTAACGGGATTCAAACCCGCGGCCCTTGGTTTCGTGGCCAAGGTCTCTGACCACTCGACCAACGGGCCTGTGAAATAGCAAAGTATTTTGCGATATTTGAATTTTAGTCTTAAATTTGGAAAATAAGCGTATGGCTACAGGACACTTTTTGAGAGCCGCTCCTTTTCGGCAAATTTCTCTGATAAAATAATCTCGGCAGAGCCGGCACAGTCATGTCGAAACTAATTTTAACTAAATTCACCGTAGTTTTACCCCGAAAACTCAAGAACTACAATGGTCTGGTATATCGGGATAACCGGCGGTTTTAATATCACTTCGATCGATGGATCCTCATTTAATGCCATCGATTAAGGTCAGAATAAATTAATTTAACACCCACAGTCTAAGCAACCACCAATCGATCTAATTGATTGCAGAATAGATTTTAAAAGGTCGTTGAAAGTGTTTTAGACTTCAAAGTAGTCTAAAGTCGATTAAGTGTTCGATCGTTAATCGATAGTTGGTGACTGTACGAAGTCTTATCGGCCAGTATCCGTCGATGAGTCAAAACTGCCATGCCAATCGATCGACATTGATCGATGGTACCAATCGATTGGTGTGGTATGCTCACGACTTTTCAGCGCTTGCGCACGACTTTACCGTTTGTTTAAAAGTGAAAAGTTGCTCAACTATTATTATTTTCATATTCGGGCTTCCGAGTCACCTCATAGTAAGTACTGTTACCCAGGGACAACTGCAATACCTACAGGAGGAATTGCTGATGTTTACCAGGCTTTTAAAGCTGTTGTGAGTTCAGTAGGCTGACTTGCCATGCGAAACGCTGCAAGGATACTGCTATTAACTGCCGATTTTTTGTGAATAGATAGAATAAATAACTAACTAAACTTCACGCCACTTCCCTAGCGGGGTAGGCAGAGAGAACCAAACGCCATATGGCACGATCTGTACACACTTCACTCGCCTCTTCAACATTCATGATCCTTTTCATACAAGCTCTACGGTTTTTAAGACTCCTAACATCGCCTTCTGTTAATACACGACCAATCTGGTCGTGGTAGGTGAGCCTGGGCCTTCCGCGGCTCCTACATCCTACATAGATAGAATAGATAAACTTTATTCGACACACACAAAATAAATACAAGCAACAAGAAAAAGACAGAAATACAACAAATGTGTGCGCTCAGCTCAGTCGTGAAAGAGAAAGACTTCCTGGATCATTCGCGTCAAAGATCTGTCTTCAAAATCGATCGCGCTCAGTCAAGCGACCACAAACTCCACTCTTACGTCAAACAGACTTGGAATAAAGAAATCTGGCAATTAAAATAGATAACAAGGCTCGCTAAGGCCCGTGAGATCTGCAACAAAATAACTCGGCAGTAAAGCTGTGGCATTCCCAAAGAAAGTAGTTGCCAACGCAATTATAAGCCGAGTCGCGAACTTGCGAACTGTGATGTAATGTCGGAAAGGTTATGCCACTTTCCTGTTCGAAGGGACCGGACTTAAGGCTGCCGACGATGGGAGTCGAGATAATTCTTGGTCGTGACATGTCAAATCGATTGATGTTAATTCAAATAATACAGGACGCTTTAAATCATTTTGTTTAATATTAATTAATATACTTCACATAAACAAATGTTCCCCACAGGACAGGCTTAGCTTAGTGTAGTACTTTTTGTGGAAATAAATATTTTATTAATTATTTTTATTATTATTTAATAGTGGATCTGTCAGATACAAGCAAATATACCTAGAAAAATAATATGAAAATATTAAAATTTGTATACCCGTTGTTACGGAGTGAAAGGGTGGAAGGGAATAAGGAAATAAAGAGCTCAGAAAAGAATTGAAATTATATATTAAATGAAATAAAGAAATACAAAGGTACAAAATTACGTGCACAAACCAATTCAGCAATAACACAGGACAAGAAATTGACAATGTAAAAAAAAAGTATAAAATAAAAAGGTATCAAAAGAGGTTGAAACTGGCCTTCCGGCCAGTTGGTAGCGCCCGTGATTTGATCTAGAAATCATATTGCAGGATTATATGCTGTTAGAAAGTAGGTAAGTACCTAATTGTTGTGCTAGTTTTGCTAAGAAGTCCTACTCATTAAAAATAAGTCATAACATGTCGAATGGTTAATCCACTTTAAGTAAAATGAGGTAGATTAAGCTCGCAAAAATAATTTAAAAGTTTAGTAGTTACTACACTAACACTAATTAATATCGCTAAATTAAAAAACACCAAACGGACGACAATAAATAATATAAATTCAAATACGTATCTATTTTTATTAGTTTTAATAAAAAGCAGATTTAAAGACGTAAATTTTAAATTAAACTCGTTCGTGATTCTTGGCAGCCCTAGCACATGCCCGTGATAATATTATTACATAATAATGGTGTATTTATGCATTATGTTAACACTTTGGCTCGTGATCCTGCGGTTACGTCTAGGATTAAGGGCAAAGGTGGCCACTTTTATTTTGCAAAGAACTATTATCTTATTACATACGAGTACACATTTGTAAAAGATGTTGTTGAAAAGAGTAACTACCGAGTTTCTTGCCGGTTTTTTCTTGGTAGACGCAACATTCCGAACCGGTGGTAGATTCATATTAGTTGATTTTCTTGTTGAATTGACGATTAAGTGTTTGTTTACATTTTGACTTTGACTTTGACTTTGTCATCAGACACTTATTTTATACTCGTGAGAAATGGTATGCCAATAGTTAAAAGTGAAACTAAAACAAATTAGGATTTCGCCATATTTGGAAGCTATTCGAGCTATTTTGTTAATTAGAATCTTCTGAATTCAAAGGTCTGAGGAAATTATAACCACGATCATTAGTTATCTACACTAATACATATATTTGTTTGGATTGAATAGCCTCCAAAACTACTGGACCGATTTAAAAAAATATTTTGCTACTTTATGAGCGCGTAACATAGGCTATATTTTATCCCCATATACCGACGGGAACAGGAGCGACGCGGACGAAACCGTGGGGCGCTGCTAGTTTTAAGTTTTATAATATTCATTAGATTTTAATTCTGTACAAAAAAACTTCAATTGAAATTTTGGAACACGAAACTATAATAATTTTGTTTAAAATAACGAGTTAAAAACAATTAGTCTGTATTTTAATGAATCAACTGACCATAAAAACGGGATTCATTCTTATAATTTAACTCTTAAGTTAAAACCCTATTATATTTTATGATAATATCACAGCTGTCCATATATACCTATCAACGCCGTTCAAAACGATGCTATATCAACAAAAAAATTAACATAACTTAATTAACTATCGATGAAGCGTTAATAATCTTTATGTATACAGCGCTAATGAATTGCTGTTAACGTTTTGCATTAAGCGGTCATCATCAAGCTTATAATATAAACTCTTAATTGGATTTGTAACTGCAAAGCGAATACAAACTTAAATTCACACGAATCATTGCTCATCATTATGTTATGACGCGTAAATTTAATTTAAAACGTATTTGTAACAAGGAAAAGTTGAAAGTTGTTTGAATTTTTAAGAGGACGGTATTATGCAATGCAGAGAACGGTGGGGCGTAAAAGTCATTATTATATTTTGACTGACCATTAATTTGCTAACAATGAATGGTGATGTTGAGAAACACGTTGCGATACGGTCAAACATTAAGGTGTAGTTAGTGCATCAACAGCCGCATTGTGGGAGCAGTTAGGATTGTGACATGGACGTGAGCATCATCAAAATTGCATTCGTGTGGAAAATGGATGTGTGATTCAATACGGATTAAGTGTGTTGAAATTCAATTGCATTTTGTAAGATGATTCTTCATCAGTATCTGGTAGACAAGAATTGAGACGGTAACGAAGGATTTGTTTTGCAATAACCATAGAACGCACAATTGGTCAATTCTATAGTTGAGTATTATCAAAAGTTCCAGGTAGTTTGCCGTTTATTCTTATAGCCTGTTTCAAGAATCATAGGTTTATCTCTTAAACATGTTATTTGTAATACTTATACAAAGAAACTATTGAGTGAAAAAAAAAACTAAAATAAAACTTCAAGCAGCAGAAAGTTTCAGCAAAGTTAATAAATTTCATTTAAAAAGCTGCCTACGCTTTTGTTTTTCGCTTAGTTCCCGAAGGGGTAGGGAGAGTCGAGGACCAGTAAACTTCTTTAATCATATTTGATAAACTTGAGTCAAGTTTTTTTTTTCTTATTTGTGGCTATCTGCGATCAGTCTCTTAACTATAAGCAAATTGGTTGATAGCTGATTACTTTATACTGAGTGTATCTTCCAGTGGAGACATCTACTCATTTGGCTGTGCAAGTCAGCTAGATGGAATGTACAACTTGAGTATATATATCCTTTCGTTTTAGCCTTTTTGTGTAGCTCTGATATAGAGCTAAGAATTGTAAATAGTAGTCACATGTGAGTAACTAGCGCACACAGTGTCTCTCTCAGCATGTCTGCGTCCACTTCTGGACATATACCCCTTGCATGGAACTCCACAAACTTCTTGACGCGGCGTTTCTGGTCCAGGTCGGCTCTGCCGTCTTTCTTATGTCATCCGAACATCTAGCAGCTTACCAGTTCCGTTTTTGTTCTATGTCTTAAGCTATTGGGCTATAATTAGTCGCTTTATATACACCATTTATACACTATTAGTCGCTTTATATGGCATGCTGAATAATAAACACAGTTGGCATTTCTTCGTCTGGCGTTTCTTTTATTCCATTCTTTTTCTGTGGCAATAAAAAAAAATACTGAAAAATTTTATAAAAATACAATTGACAGAATTCATATCCATTGCATTACTTACTTTGAATTGACTGTTTAAATTTCTATTGCTGCTTAAATTTCTAAGTAGAGTTTGCTGTTTAAATTTCTAACTAAAAATTATAATACCGTTAGTTTGTGGTGCAGGATTAATCAATCACACGGGATCATAGCTTCGATAAATCGGGATCCGATCTCGCATACAACCGCAGATCTGCGGGATTACAAGCAAACAAGTAACCACAGCACACCAGCAGAACCTTTCCACCAATACGCCATTTAGAATTGTATTGGTATTATGTCATTAGGTTGTCAAATGTTGCATCAAATGAGATGAGAAACTACTGCGACCTAACAGTGCATTATGACGCTGCAAGACACAGAATCTCCACGTGGGAACTCATACATGCTATAATATTACATAAACGGTGTTGTAAATAATATTTCCTTTAAATAATTTAAAAACAATATTGTATAGGTACGTAATTTTCGTTTGTTCAGCAGACGAAAAATGACGAAGATTTATATAGAAAATATTTGCTTAGATCAGGACTTTCTAACCAGGGGGGCAGGCCCGCACGTAGATTTAATGTCAAGAGGAGGGTACTAGTACATTTGCATTTTTGAAAGAAAAAAATCTATGCGTAGATAAATTAACTGTATTAATAATTAAGTCAGAATATTATGTATCTTATTTTTGGCAAAAATAAATGATGAGAAACCTTGGCTTAGTTCATGATCCAGGATTCAGCTCGCAATACATATGCATGAAACAATTTGTCAGGATCCGCTGTAAATTTTACAAATTGTACTTTATTTTTTCAAAATTTACAATTAACTAAGTATTACAGAACAGTTACTACAGTACTAGCACAAAGAAGCAAAAGAAAAAAACAATATTTATTCTTAATAACGTTGAAGATTCCTGTGACCTTATAACGATTGTTCTAGTTCAAATACTATCAATATGATAATTCTTTGCTTAACGTTATTTTTTATATGTTAATATAATAATGTCTATCGTCCGAATATATACCAAAGAATACCTACAATAATCATTTGAATTGTTAACCTAAGCTTTTTTAAATATCCATAGAATATTGACAAAGTTGTTTATTAGTAAATTAAAAATTGATCGTCGTAATATACGTAAATTCCCAATAATATTCAAAAAGATTTGTATGAAACAACTGATATATCGATCATTGGGATAATTTTGTTTTGATTGAAAAAAAAAACCCGTAGGTACGTCATAATTTGTCATTTGTACAAAATGACAATTTAACGACTGTCGGATCAGCCGGCAGGTTATAAATTAACGAATCATAAAAGAATAATCAACAATTTCACATAACACACCAGCAACCACACAACAGTTATAAATACAGCTTCAACTTATAAACTTTGAAGAGGTAATGCCACAACATAATCACAATAATATTGCATGACTAATATCAGTAATAGCACTGTAGCAACGGTAAGCCACAATGTTTACGTTACAATTAGCCTCTAAATACCTAAACATAGAATTCAAAATTGCACAACAGAATCAACAAGTGTACAATCAGCTGTGTGTTAACCCAAATTGAACTTTATGCAGTCGTGATAAGTGGCAGCGGATGCTCATAAAGCACGCATGCGCATTATTTGAGTGTATGTTGTGAATTGGCGAAAGCACCGTGAATTCATGACGTCAAAGTTCACTCTCACTATCGAGACGGGTCGCGAGTGAGCCTGGCTTTATGTAGGAGAATGTACACTGTCTGGCTGGGCTTTATAATGTAAGCGAGTTCTGATTTTCCTTTCGTTATGGGTTAGGCCGAATCGGAGAAAGATTATCGCGTTTGGGCGATCAATTGACTCACTTTAGACGGAATATCGATGTTAAACGCGATAACGATGTGTGAAATCGATATTAAGTCATCGTAAAATCGATTATGTGGACGGAAATTAGCTGTAGATCATCTCTAAGTACTCTTCATTAGTTTCTTGTTAGCATCAAAAGAAGTTTAAGCTCAGTATTGATAGGCAGTTTAATTTGATGTTTGTTAACAATTTTCACGTTGGAACTTGCATAGTTTTTTGTTTATAAAATTTACTGTTTCTGATGAACTTATTGATCCCATTTCGATAGATGCATTAAAATATCAAGATGTTACTGTAGTCGTAGATCAAAGTATACTCGAACGGAACCGCGGGAAAAAATTAGTGTTGCATTAAAAGGCAGATTACTTCCTGGCTTGAATATATATAGAGTGTGCAGATTGTTCGCTGTGAAGCATATATGTAATAACTAGTCAAATGTCAGTTCCTCATGAGCATATTGCATTGAGTAAAATTGCCTTCTAATGTTAAATAAGCTAAGTTTGAGAATAATTGCCGAAAACGTAGACATAGCATTTACTGCACTCTGATGCGTTCACTAGATTAAACTGGTTTATAGCACGATGCCGATTGGTTTAGGAATCGTTTACAATGGTCCCGATTGGATGTCAGTTAACATTTTGTCTGTGAACTAATCACTGAGGTGTTTCGGAAATTGTTACTCATCTATTGGTTAGGAGTTCGATGTCCGTCACAAATAGGTAAAGTTTAAAGTACATAAACAATTAATTCCATGACCATTTTTAAGTCCCCCCCCCCTATAGTATATAATAGTAAAATAAGTTTGTTCTGTGTCTGGGTATATATTTGTAATACCACTGTTGATTCTGATATCCGTAACACAAGTGCTTAAGCTACTTACCGCGGAGCAAGATCAATGTATGTGATGTAGTCTGATCTGATATTTATTTATCAAAATAAATAGCATTTGCGATCCATAGTCATGCCCAAAATGTTTGCTTTTTCGTTGGATTCTAAAAACGGGATAATTTTGAGTTCCAAAGATCTTGTCGCCTTTTTCGGGGACAGCTAACCTGTTTAGTGGGACAGTAACGACCAATGGGGGCTGATAATTTCATACGTAACTTAAAACTTCCTCGAACGAATGCAAAGCGAATGTACCCATTCATTCATACTCAACGCTTATGCTGCATTATGAAACATTCCGTCCATCAGACCGAGCGGATATTTCTCATTAATCACTATGCGTCTTGCATTGCTACTTTATCAGATGCATGTATCAATCTAGTGTAATCACAGACATTGCAATCTGTACCGATTTCAAAATCGCCCCACAATCTATATTAAGTCATATAGCTTTTAAGTCTCGAATGTAAGAGGTAAGCTCAATTCACAGCAATGATAGGCTGTTTGACAATTAATCAATTATTTCGCTTTTTGTAAAATAACAAAAAAAAAATTGTTTTGTTCCGTGAATAAAAATATTGGCAAAAACCATGGTGTTTAAATGTAAATTTGGAACGAAAAAAAAATCTGCTAATTTAAATATTCTAATTAAAATAATATCTTTGGAGTAAGTAAAAAAATATGCTGTGCACAAACGTTTATGCAGTATATAATATATAGCCACATTACTAACTAACTAAACTTTACGCCACTTCCCTAGCGGGGTAGGCAGAGAGAACTGAACGCCATATGGCAAGATCCTTACACCTCACTCGCCTCTTCAACATTCATGATCCTTTTCATACAAGCTCTACGGTTTTTATGACTCCTAACATCACGTGATGTTAACACACGACCAATCTGGTCGTGGTAGGTGAGTCTGGGCCTTCCGCGGCTCCTACATCCTTCCACATTCGTATTGTATATCTGTTTAGTGAATCTTTCGCTATCCATTCTTTCCACATGTCCGAACCATAGGTACATTTAAGTATATAAAATCACTAAGTACCTATAACATTCACCTACCGATAACTAAATATTATGGTACGATCGAAGGTAATATGATCAATCGTTGTGTCTTCATTAATAGCACCCATTAGTCTAACATTGACGTTGGGTCAGTTTGTCAGGTCAATTGCTATGGTGTACCGTGTATTAGTTATATGTCTTTCTTTCTGTTTATTGTATACTATGAAGCTGTAACTTTAAGTGACATGCACTTTGAAATAAAAATAATAATAATAAATTCTCCAGGCTGACACACCCATTCCCTAGTTCCAAACTAAGCTTATGCTTGGGCTATGGATACTAGGCGAAAGGATAGACATACTTAAATATGTTTATAAACATCCATGACTCGAGTACAAATGTCCATGTTCATCAGACGAAACTTTTGCCTCTAGCGGGATTCGAACCCGCGACTCTCGGTTTCGTGGCTAGAGACTCTGACCACTCGACTCACGGGCCAGTCAAAATACATAATAAACCTTCTATTTTTGTAAGGCATGATTGGACAGAGAAATATATCTCACGAAAATATTTTATATGTAAAATGTTGCCAAGACAAGACCATATGGCTCGCACTGAAATAAGTTATCAGATCTCATGTAGATTCAAGCTTCTCTCTTCATGCCCTAAAATCTACACTTTAGCCAAAATATTTGGCAGATGCAATATATATTGTTGTCCCATATAAATCTGGGACTAAAAAGAAACAGTGTTACTTGCTTAGCAAGTCGTAAAAAGCGACTAAGTAATTGTGTATTAATTGCCGGGGGCAGCCACTTGTCACGTCTTTTTTTTTATTTGAAAAAATAACATGCATTTCTTAAAAAACTCTAGAGCGGTGGTAGCTCAATGTTAAGTACACGCGCCTCTTAACCGAGGAATGTGGGTTCAAACTCGGGCACGTACCTCTGGATTTTTCAAATCTATGTAGGTACGTATTTATACCACTCGCTCTACGGCGAGGGAAAACATTGCGATGAAACCTGCACATTTCAAGAACTATGAATACTATCTTAGGGTTACAAAGTTTAGATCGGCAATCGCTTCAATGTAATTACCAGACTCGCTAAACCCTGGATCATGGTCTAAGCGGACCCCGTCTAAGCACGGGACATAACACTAGGAAGATGATGATTTTCTTAAAATACTCTATTTACGAACTTCTATTATAAACAATAAGTGCTGATGATGTATGTTTTTAATAAAGATTATTTTTAAGAAACATCTGTTTTTGATTTATTGACTTCCGAACTGTATAACATTATGAAAATCACCAAAGCTTTATGAATAGGGAATGTTAGTGTTGAAAATTCAACTTTAAGGTACTTTAAAGCTACATAGTGCTCAGATAATAGACGGCGACCATTTGATAACATGATACATTTAAATAAGTGCATTGTAGCAAATGGAATAATGTGGTCTCTGCCTATGGTAAAAGGCTTATGATCGATTCTGTATACTGGAGAGTTACAAGTTGGTGCTGACTGATCTAGTTTATTAGATGTCGTTAAGCCTAGTTAAAGGCTAAATGGCCTTATGGCATGTTAAACGCTCTATCAGTGTGCTTTTAGCTAGGTAAAGTGTGGCGCATATCTTACTACATTATTACAGGGTACACCTATAATTGAGTTTAAGCCTTTGTTCAATAGTGTTTAAGGTGATTTAATGTAAATTTATTTTCCTAATTTAACTACAATAATGTTTATTTGTATGACCTGGTTAAAATTCACAAATTACTCTATGTAAAACACTTAAATCAATTTATTTGTCTTTTTAAAAATATATAGTTATTACTTATTTATTATAATAGATTTTTTTGGTTAGATTGCTAATGAATACCTTTACCCTTATTCAAAGACAGTGGTATTCAATCTTATAAATCTCTTGATTATAGTGTACGTAATATCTGACCATTATAAAAAGGGGGCAGTTATTAAAACATAACCGTCTCTTTGAAATATCTTTGGAATATAAAAAAAAAACATCTTTATAAAATGTTTATGGCACGATATCACATAACCGCTTCCATCAATTTCCAATGTCATGTGATTCGTAATATTGTACGGTCATGTTATTACTAAAACTAGGCCATCGCATATTTTAAGCCACATTTTCGTAACTGTTCTATGTGTAAGCGTGTCGAAAGCAGATAATATAAGAATTACCAAAAAAATATTCATTTGATTAGTTGCCCAATGCTCGACTTCGAGTCGAATCCACACTTAAAAAAAAACTCGTCTCCAAACGCAGTGACGTCACCTCATATTTCTAAACAAACAATCGTGAATGCCCGAACATGACCCATGCGGAAGTTACGAAAGTTTCTCCATAAGTTATAAATATTCAGGTAAAACCAGCTCTCGTTCCGTGTCATCGTCGGTTACCTCACACGCACTGGCCGGTTGCAAATTACTCTTTTTGCTCTTTTGTTCGCGGGTTTTTGACCTGAGAACGATGCCTACATCTCTTTCATTAGGTCAACTTTTTTCTTATAAGGTAAAGAAAATTACCCGTACAGCCCTAAACGTCACTTTATCGGTATTATATCAGATGTTTGAAAAAGGGAAAATGATAAATGTCAAGGTTTACGCAACTATTGTCGAGTAGTGTAGGTGGCGGTTGCGCAATAAATATTTAGCGAAACTCTTTATTTTAATTTTCTATAAAGATGTTGCAAGATGTTGCTTTCTGACTGCATTATGCAACTAGGGTCACATCGGCCCGCTTGCGTAACCGTGTGTCGCCCACGCGGTGAAACGGAACTTTCTACCAAACCTAGACACCTGTCCAGTTTATCTCTTTATCGATGATGATGCGAGCATTTTTTTCTCGCGGCAAAATCGAAACTCTAAACTCAACCAGCTTTTTATATGTTTGTTTGTCGAATGTTTGTACACATTTACGAATGTTCTGAATAATTATGTGTTATGTGATATGATTGGGTATGTTGGATCAGTGAAAAGATTGCATTTGGTTTATAAGTTTTTATGCAAAAGAACTTTATCATACAACTAAAATTAAAAATTAAAATTACTATTTACATAAATACATTTAGGCACCGTAATTTTTTCTCTACTTATCACTAGGTTTCGCCGGCAAAGCAGGTATCACAAGGGGGCGCGTTTTATGCGCTGTTTAATAGGGGCCGGACTGGCCAGGGGGGCCGTAGGAGGAGCTGACTCCGCCGGAGGATCCTCCGTGACCACCGCCGATGCTGCCACCGTGTCCGCCACCGATGCTGCCACCGTGACCGCCGCCGATGCTTCCGCCAGAGATGCCACCGCCAATGCTGCCGCCAGAGATACCGCCGCCGATGCTACCGCCAGAGATACCGCCGCCAATGCCGCCTCCGATAGAACCACCGCCGATACCACCGCCAATACCACCGCCGATGCCAGCGCCGCCAGCCTCCTTCTGGGTCTTGTACTTGATGAAGTAAACCTCGGGTTTCGAGGGCTGAGTGGGAGCGGCGGTCGGGATGGTGATGTCGGGCTGTTCGTCCGGCTTCTTGACCAACACGTAGACGAGGGTCTTCTCCTCGTTCTGGGCCTGAGCGGGGATGATGGGGGCGACGGGCGCGGGAGGAGCCGGGGCCTTGATGAAGATGATCTTGTAGTGCTTCTGGGGCACGCCACCACCTCCGATGATCTGGGGACGCTGTTCTTCAGGTTCTGGGGGAGGGACGTGGACGTAGATGTGCTTCTGGACGATGGCACCGCCACCGAAGCCGCCGCCAGCGCCGCCGCCGAATCCAGAACCGCCGCCGAAGCCGCCGCCGGAACCGCCGCCAAAACCGGCGCCTCCGCCGAAGCCGGAGCCTCCTCCGAAGCCGGAGCCGCCGCCGAAGCCGCCGCCGGAACCGCCGCCGAAGCCGCCGCTGATGCCGAAGCTGCTAGAGCTCAGTCCGCCGGAGGAGAAGCCTCCGTGTCCGCCGCTGATGCCTCCGTGGCCACCGCCGATGCTGAGCCCACCGTGGCCGCCGCCACCGCCGGGAGCATTGTAACTGTATCCCGCCTCGGGCCTAGCCGAGCCGAGCGTCGCTACAGCAGCCAATACCTACGGCAGAAAGGCGAAGTTTTACAAACTGTCAGATTGCTCGGTCCTAGTCACCAATGACTGAGTGGACAATTACAATGAATGGAAAAAATTAAATTGGAAGCAAATTGGTATTTGGTAAATTAATATTGGATTCAGATGGGATTGACCGGTTAGGTCGGGAGAGGTTGCAAAGCTCCCTCAAGTGAGCGGGTATCCAGGATTACGTGATGAATGGAACCGAGCAACAGTCACTGAGTCACAATCCAACTAGGAAGGCGTCCAAGCGCGGGAGCGCGGGTCACACACAGGTCACATCACTTTCACCACACACGAGTACCTACCAAGAACGCTTTCATGTTGTCTCACGGAGGTGTCGTGGTTGTATGATGCTCTGTACCACCGATCGGTGGCTTTTATACTCAGTTGGTGCAGACGCCTCTCTCCCTAGCTCTTCCTAACATTCGGCCTTCGGGCCATACGAGAATTATGATTTTAATGACACCAGTCCGATTCGTCTTCGGTGAAAACAATGTGGATCTTGAACGGTCATTGGTCACTTTCACAGTACGCCAATTGGCGTAATTGATATATCAATTGTCAACGGTATTAAATTTGATATTTTATTCTGTCATTCTTCAGATGACTTGCAAACCGATTTTAATTAGATGAAAGCTGCCGTCAACATAATACAATACATTGACATTTTCCCGAAGTAAATTCACTTGATGACTAAAATAATATAAGCATTGGACGTCTCGTGAATAATGAAATTACTTTTAACGTTAAATGAAATAATTTAGAAACATTATTTAACTTTTAGCGTGGCTCGCAAAAATTGAATTCGGTGAAATTAAGCAACTTTTGAATATATTTTCAAACCAATCAAGAAGGGAAAAGAAAATTCTAATCGATAAGGCGACATGGAAAGGTTCGTATATATACGTAATAGTAAAAGTTGTCAATTTCGTAAACACATAATCGTACTTTCGTGATAGTGTACGTACGGTGACGATGGAAAAATTTTAGAAACACAACTTCATCCAAGGGATTATTCAAGTCGTCTTTTTGGTTGTTACTTTCATATTTTCTGGTCATTTTCTGAATGGGGAATGCTACGTTTAGGCATAATAATTTAAATCGGCACATGTATTTCATTGGCTTGTTATTTTTTAATAATACAATCAACCAAAAAAAATAAATAATAATAAATAAGGGTGGTAGCTCAATGGTAAGGACACGCGCTTCTTAACCGAGGAGTGCGGGTTCAAACCCGGGCACGTACCTCTAGATTTTTCAAATCTATGTACGTATTTATACCACTAGCTCGACGATGAAGGAAAACATCGTGATGAAATCTGCAAATTCAAACAATTTTGGATTTAACCATGATCCAAAAATTGTCTGGTTCCCCTATCTAAGGGTTACGAAGGTCAGACCGGCAGTCGCTTCAATGTAATTACCAGACTCGCTTAATCCTGGATCATGGTCTAAGCGGATCCCGTCTAAACACGGGACATAACGCTAGGAAGATGATATGAATCAACCAAAAATCAATGCAAAATGGATTTGTTTCTGACATAAAAACTGAGAAACAATGGTAAAAATGGTATGCAATGAAGAAACGTACATTACATACATAAAACAAGGAAATCCTGTAAAAGTATCAGATATCTATACATTAATTATATAAGGTACTCGTATTTATATAAGAAAGTTAGTAATGTCACGCTAGAAAAGTCTCAATCACTAAGATCGAGTTATCATTCTGATATTTTATATATGTTAACATATACTTACGTTTGCATGAGTATATTAAGTATAATCAGAGTACTTAAAGGATATATAAGATTTTGGAAAAAATCTAAATGATATTACATTGGGTTACATCTCTTTAAGTGATCAATATCAATCTTTGTGTAAAATATAATGGATTTTAACCGCATCAAATATCATAAAAAATATCTGTCTGAGGCTGAGCATAGATTGGCTGGTGTGGTCTGATAATATGTTGTTAGTATCTTTAAATTACTAAAAGTCTGCATGGTAAGCAGCCTTCGTAGCCCAAGGGTATTTTCAACATCATTAAAAAGTGCTTGTAAAATGAATTCTACTAAAAAACGTGTATGATTAAATAAATAAATAAAAGATTCATTAGTTCTAGATCACTGTCAATACGATGTAAAAAATATATGTCAATGATGCTATACTTAAATGGTAAATTTAAATGCATCGACATTCTTTTAAAGATCTTAGCTATGAGGCCTGCCTACGCAGTGTTGTATAACATTCTTAAGAAACCGGAGCAAAAAAAATGTATGTAAAAACACTAGTCCCAGTACATTGACGGCTGAATCATATCTTATTTTAAAAATAATTGGTAGGTAGGTGTCGGAAGTATAGGGGAGAAGTGACTTTCCTTTGTAAAAAAAAAACAATATAATTTAGTGCCTCGGGGTATATTTGCGCAAACAACCGAATACGCCTGGACCTCTCTTAAACACGTTTTTTTTTTGCGAAATTGTAAAATACAAATGCAAGGAATCAATTAACAGTGTAACACTTACACGCTCATAAAAATTAAAGACCTTTTTTGTTTGGTATTTTTTGTCTTAAAAAAAGATTCTAAGGTCATAATCAAAACAAAGTATTTATTTTTATCACAAAAACATATAAATAGAACCATATGAACATATAAAAAGGCCATGTTATTTTTTTATTATATTTTAAGTTTGAGTGAAGTCTAACCAATAATTATATTGTCGTAGCCATTGTCACTTAGTTAGTTACTTAGTTTAAATATTAATTGCTTTTTTGAAAATCATGTTTGGAATCATCGAAGGGGTAAGCGGAGCAATAAGATATTATTATACCACGTTTAACCAAATAGAGAATGAATACCAGATAAGTGTGTTAAATATAATTTTGAATACAAATATTAATTTCCATCAATATTTTCCAGTTTAATTTTCGGCTAAAAATGGGGCTCGTTGCCCCTTTTGATTCTGCGTATCCCTTCGAAGATTGTGAATTAACATGATAATCAACACACCTGAGATGGTAATTCTTAGGTTAAACTCTTCAGTCTGAGTCAAACTTAACTAATTACAAAGGTTATAAGAAAGGGTCTTTTGGAAGGCTAGTGGCCCTTGAGGAGACGAGATGAAAGATAATAACAGTTTAGAAACGCTTCAAACGAGCCCTTTGTCTTACACCATAAACACTTACGACACACTGATTAGCAAGATTTCGTCTACGCCTCGGAATATTTAAGCAAACGGTGCCTTTTAGGGCCGTTGACATGTTGGTTTTTTAATACATCGATATTTTTAACTTGATAAAATCGATGTGTGATATCTTTAAAATATTAGTGAGGTATGAGATTTTTATATCATGTATAAATAAAAACAATGTATTATTATTTACGGTTGTACTTTTTACTGGCTTAGATATTTAAATAGGTGATACGTAAATAAAATTTCCATCTAACCCAGCCCAGTTTTATTTTTGGCTAAATGTGGTTAAAGGGGACTGCTGCCCCTTTGACTCTGCCTACCCCTTCGGGGATTGCGGGCGTGATGTTATGTCACATAAATAAAACAAAGACGTGTTCAATTAAATTATTTATTATATTTTTAACATATATACTTAACATCACGCCAGAATTCCCCGAAGGGGAAGGCAGAGTGCGATAAACTGCAACTTTTTGGGTTAGACGACAAATTATAATAAATGAATAAATATAAATATCAGACTTTTTCACATACATTGATCTGAGTCTGAGGTAAGTAGCTTAAGCACTTGTGTTACAGATATCGGAATCAACAGTGGAATTACAATTATATACTTAAATATTGGTTATTAACACCCAGACACAGAATAAACACACGAATATTTGTCCTGGGTGGGGATCGAACCCACAACTCTTGGCGCACGGGGCAGGGTCACTACCGAATGCGCCATCGAGCCAGTCAATTATAAAAATATAAGTGATAAATCAATTCTTAAAAATATACGGTATTGTACCTGATTATAAAGAAAATACAATACTACAATCCAGGCAGACTAATCAGAGTTAATTATTTATATTGCAAACTGTAGTTACTAATTATTTTTAAACCTAAGTAGTCTTGCAGAAACCTGAAATCTGTTATCGAGACAGCTATATCTATTTACGACATAGCCGCTATTATATGAGTTTTTTGATTAAATAAATAAATGTATTGTGCTACTGTTGTTTCATTTAATATCGTCGCTTAAGTTCAGAAACCGAATATCTATAAATATTTAACTTTTAAAGAGAGCGATAAAAATAAATCGCGTATTTATTACGTAGGAAGTTTTATAAAAAATGTACTAGGTAACAAAACATATAAGTAATAAATAAGAAAAAATACCTGACGACATCGCATACATTGATCCAACTCCGAGGTAAGTAGCTTAAGCACTTGTGTTACGGATATCAGAATCAACAGTGATATTACAAATATATACTTAAATATTGGATATTAACACCCAGATACAGAACAAACACAAGTATTCATCACACGAATGTTTGTTCTGGGTGGGGATCGAACCCACAACTCTTGACGCATGGGTTAAGGTCACTATTGAATGCGCCATCGAGCCAGTCAATAAATAAAATAAAACATTTACCTATGACTTTAATATAAAAATAAGACGAAAAAAAGAATAAATACTTTTATATATAAAACTTGACAGATAGAGTTACTTTCGCATTTATAAAGTATTATATAATTAAATATAGGTATGACATTAGTAAGAATATTTTTGGCACTCCTGAAAACCTCATCATTTTGAGTTATACGGTGTTGGAACTTAGCCGCAGGTACAATAAAAAAAAGAAAAGTGCTACCTTTTGCAAACACTCATATCTTTGTATAGTCTAGATAAATAGCTACAAAGACAAGATAAATAAAATGCAACAGTTACACTTGTTGCATTTATCTTACATCTATTATCTTTTGAGTGATGTTGGTAAAAGTTTTGCGCTATCATTAAATTAATTTTATGACGATTTTTTATTTATTTATATTAAACAATACTGCTGGTTTAACGTAGCTGTACTAATATTATAAAGCTGAAGAGTTTGTTTGTTTATTTGCTTGAACGCGCTAATCTCAAGAACTACTGGTCCGATTTTAAAAATTCTTTCAGTGTAAGATAGCCCATTTGTCGAGGAAGGCTATAGGCTATATAATAATAAATATAGATCCATAAATGCACGGGCACAGCTAGTACTGTATATATGTCGTCCAATCATACCCTAGTGCTTGAACTGAATATTATTCAGCTGAATTTTTAACATAATATTATATAACTATTGTCCTCATGATGCCTTGTCTTTTGGAAATTGACTTTGTCCTTATCAAATTCAGTCTGACATAGAGATTCGAGACCTATCAATTTGTCATGAGAAATATTCTAATTTTATATCATAGCTAAAACTTTGACATTCCAAATGTCAATACAATTGGTTCAGTAGTTTTGGCACCACAGACAGACAGATAGTTTTTAGCCTATTTGGAATGCTTTGGGATAATTATTTTGTATAAGTTATACTGAAATCATATGCACAATGCTGCACGGAAAACTTAGTTAATACATAAAAATAAATCCATTCGCTAACTATTTGGATTTAATCTAAGGCTAAATTACTATTACTACGTGATATGAATTATATAATAGTACTAAAATACTGAAATGTCGATAAACGTGTTTCACAAAGATACTTCATAACAACAACAACATAACATCACGCCCATAATCCCCGAAGGGGTAGGCAGAGTCAAAGGGACAGCAGATACTTCATCTTCAGTATAAATGTAATGTATATAATTATATTAAGATTTACTATTCCCTGAGGCAAATAGCGCAATTTGTTGTAATGACTATACTCCTATAATGTCTTCTTTCATGTCTGTATTAAATATAATAATATCTGCTTTAACATCCTACTAATATTATAAATGCGAAAGTTTGTATGTATGGAAGGATGTTTGTTACTCTTTCATGAAAAAACTACTGAATGGATTTTAATGAAACTTTAGAAATATAGCTCATATATCCGAATAACATATAGGCTATGTTTCATCGATGTTCCACGCGAGCGAAGCCGCGGGCAGAAGCTAGTACTGTATATTCCTAATTCAGTCACATTCAAATAATGACCACTTACTCTATCATCGGACTTTACAAAGAATGGATGACAAAAGATTGACTAAACAGATATACAATGCGAAAGTGGACGGACGTAGGGGCCGCGGAAGGCCCAGACTCACCAACCACAACCAGATTATAATAAAAATAAATAATAAATATCAGACTACATCACATACATTGATCTGACTCCGAGGTAAGTGGCTTAAGCACTTGTGTTACGGATATCAGAAACAACATGTGGGGTTCGAACCCACAACTCATGCGCATAGGGTAGGGTCACTACCAAATGCGCTATCGAGTCAGTCGAACCAGTCAATTGGTCGTGTGTAAACAGAAGGTGATGTTAGGAGTCATAAAAACCGTAGAGCTTGTATGAAAAGGATCATGAATGTTGAAGAAGCAAGTGGGGTGTGTAAGGATCGTGCCATATGGTGTTCGGTTCTCTCTCCCTACCCCGCCAGGGAAGTGGCGTGAAGTTTAGTTAGTTAGTTACCACTCTTTATTTAACGTAGAAGGAAAGGTGATTGATATTATTTTAGCAGTCTATGTGTGTATGCGTGTATTTATGTGCACAAGAGACTGACAACTCATTTATCGAAATCAGATAAGTAGTTTATGCTTTACATAACACATAACATAACATCACGCCCATAATCCCCGAAGGGGTAGGCAGAGTCAAAGAGGCAGCAGGCTCTTTTAACCACATTCAGCCAGAAACCAAACTGGGCTGGGTTAAATGGTAAATTGTGAAAAAGTGGTGACAAGTGGCTAGCTCGTCGCCTACACAATCACATACCCAAAACCCCATATACCGTAAGTCGCCTTTTACGACATGCTAGGCAAGAAACACAGTTGGCTCATTCTTTTTAAGTCCCAGAACAACATGGGAGATAATAGAACGACATTTGAAGTCCTATTTAAGGCACAAACTAACATGATACTATAGTTTAAAATCATTGTTACTGGGTCATCCATGACAGCTTGACAACTCGATAAAAAAGAAAGGCTTTAAGCTGTACCTAATTATTATAAACGACCTTTGTGCTAACTAGAAATCATAATTACAAATGCTAATAAGCCTGACCCGACGACCCGAGTTTTTTCATTGAAAGAATGTTAGCATGCGACTATCAAGGATGAAAGTGGGCACCACAATCAATTTGCAATTTTTAGAATGGCAGAAGCGTAAGTATTTGAGAATAGAGGTTACGTTGCCAGATAGATATTTATAATTTCCGAAACGTTTCATTTATTGTATAATATCTATGAGACTGTTTGCGACTTTACTAAAATATTTGTTATCTAATGAATATATGAAAGTTGTATTTGTTATGTTAAGTCTGTCTTGTTAAAATCAATGTAAATAATAATGACCAGTAAATTAAATGTTATTAATGAAAATTTAACTGTTATTCTGGCAATTGCCACAATGCCAGAATTGACAGAATTGATAGAATTGAAAATTTAACTGTTATTCTTGCCAGAATTCTCTCCATTAATAACATTTACTTTACTGCTCATTATTATTTGTATTGATTTGTATATGTTACACGCATTTTGCCAGAATTCATTACATTACACGTGACTGACTATCACGCTAGGTATTGCATGGACATAGAATGCCTTAAATGTAAGCGCTGGTAGCTCAATGGTAAGGACACGCGCCTCCTAACCGAGGAGTGCGGGTTCAAACCCGGGCACGTACCTCTGGAATTTTAAAATTTATCTACATTGCTCCAAAAGAAATATTTATTAAAAAAATCACAAATAGAAAATGATAACATTACGTAAAAAATATATTGTTTTAAAGTTGTATTCACAACAATCTAATAACACGTTTAATATGAACACAGTTTGTACAGACTTTTTTTGTCACATATCGACATGGGTAAACAATTCTCAATATCTTTTCTATATCTAAACCTCACTAAAAATATAAACTAGAACATGCCAAATATTTTGTTTCTTTTTTTTCATAAGGTCGAATATTATAATAAATAATGTTATGGACTCTAATTTCAAATCTTTGGCGCGGGTGAAGCCTCGGTCAAAATTAAGTCCTAACTGCATCACTTAAATCCGAAAGTCAGTTACATACTACTTTGTATTGAACGTTAGATTTGTATTGAAATAATATTGCACGACAATAGTTTGATCCCTGTGAAAGGACAGTACGATAAAATAAATCTCACAGGGCACACGCACGTATCTCTATAAAAGATCGAATTTTGCTGCGGGCGGAGTCACGGGCAAAAGTTAGCTCTATATAAAGTAAACTCTTTACCCGTTAGTATATAGTTATGTCAGAAGCATATAATGCAACGAGAAACAAAAAGGCATTGTACAGCTATAATTCAATAGAACGTCGCGTGCGCATCTCACTTTTCGACATTCGATTCAACCGGTGGTGTTGCCAGGGGACCAAGTTTTGTTACCCCATAAATATATTATGGATGTAGTATCTAGCACCCGATCATTATACGATCCTAAAGATAAAACTAATTAAGTTAGTAGCTACATACACAAATTGAATTAATCATTTTCTACCCATCAATAAAATTCTGCTTAAAGTGTTATGTTAGTCTGGGAAGGTATATGTATTAAAAATGCACCACCCGTGTTTCTCTTCCAGGATGACGTAAAAGGCGCTTAAGGTGGTTTATTTTATCTCTATAGACTTTTTCTTTCTGAACTTAAGTGGAGAGAAAATCAATTATGATTTTACACCGATTGGGTGGGAAATGTACTAAGTGTCGAACAAAAAATAGTGATTAAACATTGCCGTAGCAACTTTTCCTACTTTGGCTGGTTGGCAAAGCCTGAACTTTTGTCAGAAATCAATCTATTTATTGGTAAAACATAAAAGTATTTTTTTTTTCAGTTTTTTGTTATCTCAATTTTCTATTAAGTGATTCTTTACTTAAATTTACCAAATAAAAAGGAATATTATGAAATGTGTTATCTACATATATAGTACGTACAGATTACACATTGCATTTTTCTGGAATTCTAGAATAATTGATAAATATACATAAAGAAAATAAATATTACATAATAACATCACATACATTGATCTGACTCCAAGATGAGATAATATCTATTCTTTTGCAATCTAATAAATAATTGGATTACATAAAAGTGAAATATTCGATAGTATCTAGGAGCATGAAGACACTGATTTCAATTTCAAGGCTGCTTTAAAAGATGTGAGTTATAACAGTGATAATAATATTGACGTTGTCATGAAGATTAACTTACAAGATTAAGTGGCAATACTTCAAAGCTGGCAACACCGTTCGGGCATTGCAAAGGCTCTATCTGGCGAGCCATCGTTTCCTCATGAGTTTCAGAAAGGTTTTGTGTAACAAGTAAATGCATTACCGTTTGGTGCATTAGTGCTTTATTATGGAATAAATGGCTTCAATTTGAAATGACGTTTTTATTCCGACGAGTTAGGACGTTTTAGAACCGTGGGGAATTGGCCTCGGCCGTTCGGATTGCACCATTTTATACAATATGTTTTATGAGTGAGTAATAGAGCGGTGGTAGATCTGTAGTTGAGCATATCCCTTTTCATAGGGGGTATTGGTTCGAATCTGAATTCTCTATAAGAGTTGAGGTGAGTTAGGAGCAGGAGAATTTCCATCGCAGTCCATTTTTAAGGATTGTGCCTCCTTAAGAAATTTGGAAACATTTATCTCTGGATTTTAATTTTAAGTAGGTAATCTATGTTTGGTTCGGTACATCGGCCGGTCCAGAGAAGTACCTTTTCTTTTATTCCCCTATATACCTTGTTACAGTAAATCGACGTAAGGCAGCAGTATTTAATTAAAAGTACTGTTGTTTCGCTCCGTGAGTGAGAATTCCGAATGTCCAACTCCCAACCTTGCAAGTTGTCATCGCATTTAGTTACAAGTGGGATTGCAATCTAGTGGCATTTTTTGTTGGATGGAGCATAGCTAAAATTGTGTTAGGGCCAACTGGATTGGTGGGACAAGTATTGTAATCCCTATTTGTGACATCTCTGGTGTTAATGTTCATATGCTACTGCGATTGCTTATCAGGGAAGCCCTATATTTGTTTCTGAGTTCAGCCATTAGGGAAGACCTAATCTAAAAATTTTAATCTAAATATCCGATGACATCACATACATTTGACTCCGAAGTAAGTCGCTTAGCACTTATGTTACGGATAACAGAATCAACAGTGGTATCACAAATATATACTTAAATATAGTATATAAACACCCAGACACCGAACAAACACAAGTATTTATCACACGAATGTTTGTCCTGGGTGGGGATGTCCACAACTCTTGGCGCATGGGGCAGGGTCACTACTGAATGCGCCATCGAGCCAGTCAAAAAGCTGCACATTCTGTAGCTAGATAGAAGCAAATTTTTCTGTTTTCCCGTCCTCGGCTGATAGGAGTCAATTTAAGGTAATTTGACGAGCTGACTCGTAGAAATCCCGATTAGAAAGGAGGCCAAGTGTTGAGAATGAGGGATTTTTGAAATAAAACATACAAAAGGTGACAAACTGGGACTTGCGGTCTTGTCACCCTCCTCATTGGTTAGTTGTCAGATCAAACGGACATGCTGTCAACAAAGAGCCAATAGGGACAGTGATAAGACCACGAGACTGCCTCGCCATCTGGCGGTTTTTGTATTTTTGAAAACCCTCATTGGAATTTGGGTCAAAGGAATGCTTATTTCGTGACCTGTTTTTACTATCCTGATAATAATAGTTCAAGATAAATGCATAAAGAGTGAAAGCAATTAGTGTTAATATATCAATTTGACGTAGGCGAAGTTACGGATGATAGTGTGGCCCAAATATTCAATAAAATAATTTATTTATGTGTGTCACAGTGTCGCAAAATATCAGTAATACGTAACACAGTGAAGAAAATGAATAATAGAGTTATAACAATGTCATTCTACATTTATGGTGGAATAATTTTAATTTTCAATCAATCAAGTTTGTTAATCTTTTTGAATACAAACTTGACTTTGACTAATAAATTACCATAAAATCGCTATAGAAATCGTTGATGGACAGAAGTATAAAGCATGGTGGTTTCGTAAGACGCCAGTCAAACTTCAGATGTCATTCAAGTTACAAGGTTAAAAAGGTGAAAAATGTGTAGTGTGATTACATTGTAATCATGACGATTTAAGTACCTCTTAATTTGCGATTTATTTATTGTAAAATACATTATTTCATAAAAACATATTGTATATTCGTTAATGTCAGTCTAAACCTGTTGTTGAAACTTTTACTTTTCTTCAAAGTCAACAAGATAAAGTTAACATTCGCTAGTTGAAACAGAAATGTAACTCGAAATTTAAAAAGTAATATTACAATCTTACCTACTAGAGAGACAATACTGTTATTTTTTTTTGCTAGGCTACCCAAGAACATACATTTTTTATCAGGTTAATGGAGATTAAGAAAGAAATATGGAATCCACAAAATGTTTAAGCAAGACGAAATCGAGTTAAGTGAAGATTTTCTGTGTTGTTGTCGATTGTTCTTTGTCAATAGAAATTGTCGTAATAATACGCATGTATTTAGAAGTGTAGGTACTAACTACTTTCTAATTTTGTAGTCATATTTCATTCTCACTCATTTTGCTTGGGTACAACCATTCAATATTTTAACAAAATGTTTAAAACGTGAAGTGGATTTTGTATGATCTAAGAATTAATATATGTACTCTTAACCTTGTCCGATGGCGAGGGAAACCACACCGTGAGAAATATTTCACATCCAAACTATTTTTGTATGAACACGATCTGATTTGTCTTTAATACCATAATTAGACTCGAAAAACCTACCACGGTCCAAGCGAAATCCTACTAGAACGGGACATCAAGTTAGGAACATGTTTATAAAGCGCCTTAATATTATGATGACTCCCTAAAAATTGCTATTTATATTGAATTTATCATTACAATTAATCGTATGGGGTTCCATGAGATCACGCAGAATGTATGCACTTACAACTGCTTCAAAATTACTTTTCAAATGACCTTCACGAATCTTAATAAACAATCTTCGCAATCATCCTGCCTTCGCCCAATGTGTATTTATCTCTTTCCCGAGTCAATTTCGTATTAGATTCGGTTGTAATATGTAGAAGAGGTCACGGTACAAATTAAACTAATATTTCAACACTTAAATCACATGCGTCGCGATCAAATGGATTACAAAAAGATGGTGGCTCGAGTTACATAACTGAGTGAATAAAAGACGTTTGGGATTTAGAATTGCTTATTTAGTCTTTGCTCTCAGACTGGGTAGCACGTTTCATCTTTAAAAATATAGACGTTATACATAACTTCACCCCTGAAATCTCCGACGAGCAGAGGCAGAGCCCAAGGAGCGACAGCACCTCAGCCACATTCAGTCGAAAAATATAATTTTAGGTTAGATGGAAAATTGTGAAAATGTACTGACAAGTGGCTACCTCGTCGCTTACATAATCGAAAATCTAACTTCCAATACACCGTTAATCGCCTATTACGACTAGGCGAGGAACACAGTTGGAACATTATTTTCGTGTTCCAGACCAACATGGGACGAATTTTAAATATCATGCTTTACGACAGTTTACATATCTATTCTGTAGTCGATAAAAACCTAACTAACTTCACACCATTTCTCTGGTCGAGTAAGAATTAAGCGACATATAACACGGTCCTTACACAGTCGATAAAAACCATTTATATGTAATTGCGTTATGTCTGTTTGTCTGTCTATCAAAGGCTTAGCTCAAACTATTGGTACTAAATAGAAAACTTTAATTTAGTAGGTACATGTATTAATTACGCCGTCATATGACATAGTTGTACAATATGATTATGGTTTGTTACTATCTTATGGTATCTTGTAATTATTGTACAATACATACTTAGATACATAAAATATCGCCCATAACCCCGTATGGGGTAGGAGAGTCAAAGGGGCAGCAGGCCCCTTTGAGCCACACTCAGCTTTAACCACATTAAGCCAAAAACAAAACTGGGCTGGGTTGGACATTCTTTTTAAGTCCCAGGTCAACATGGGACAATGGGTTGGGTTAGAAGCAAAATAGTTATATTATCCAATAGTCTTCCTATTGTAAGGTCACATGAGAATTACTGCAAAGTATTAAAGCTTGTATTTTAGAAAACGAAAATTACCAAGTCTTGCATTTTAGAAAACTTAAAAACTTAGTACTTGAGAAAACGAGTTCCAAAGACACCCGGCGTGCGGAGATCCGCCTCACGTGAAAGCTCATAAAAATATGTAAATATCGTTTTCTGGAGACGAAATTATTCTGCACGCCTTTGTCCGAGTAAGATCTCAGAAAGTCTCCGTAACTAGGTACCTAATTATGTATTCCGATCTCAGTTTCAGTCGTATATTTAGCGGAAAGGTGGCATAGAAGCGGACGTCGTTGTCGTCTTAACGTGTAGGTAGGAATAAAGATGTTCTCTTTGATTCAGTTTATATAAATCGAATGGAATTATTAATATAGAAGACCAGATGTGAATCCTGCATCTAGATTTTGTTAATAATTTTTGCCAACTTGTTAAAAACTTTTTCTTTCTTCCGGGAATTGCATTTTCTCAGGACGAAAGTACATTATCTATGTCTTATATATCATCATGATTGGTCACGACCGGAGTAAGTTAAGATGTTACCAAATGTTGTAGACTGAAAACGATGCTCAGCAATACTTTTAAGGATATATATTAATTTTAATGAATAAAACGCCGGTGGAACATAGACGTACCTATTATATTACAACCAATAAACAGCATAATAGTGACACAATGTCAAATTAAAAAGCAAAACTATATAAAATTACAATTATAAAACGAGGAGGTCCCATTCCGAGACATGATACATAAATAAAGCGGCCATTTCAGTTATGAGAACGGTATAAATAATTTTTACAACTTTCCGACTGTGGTTAATTCTGGACAATGTGGAGCATAACTTGATAATTTTTATGTGCAATCAATATGGAATGTAAAACGAATCTGACAAGTTTTATTTATTTGGTAAGAGTGACAAGCCCTATAAAAAACAAGCCTTGTTGGTTGATGAAAGTTTTAAATTGTTTTGCAAAACCATGATTAATCTGGTTTTGAGGTTATGGAACTGGATATATAAGGAATCGGCACTTAAATGCAACCACAAGAGCAGTTGTAGCCCAATGGTAAGGACGAGTTAATCACTGGAGGTCGAAATACATTTGGCCGTTAAATACGAGAACGGAAGGACAAATAAACCTTGTCAAATTTAACTGCTATGTTTTGCTCCGTGTTCGTAACCCCCCTGCAAGCCTTTATATCGTTAATCCCAACTCATATTATAAATGCGAATGTTAGTTTGTTTCTTTGTTTGTTATGCTTTTGAGGGTAAACCACTAAACCGATTTTAAAAACTATTTTACCGATGGAAAGAGCTCAGCGAGAAAATATAGAAATAAAAAAATATATAAATTGTAGGCTATATTTTATCCCCCTATTCTGACCAGAACGGGAACTAGGCTGTCACTGCGGGATGCTGCTAGTACTTAATATTAAAAATGCGAAAGTAACTAGTCTATTTCAAGCCTATTATAGCTCGACTCTGCCTACCCCTTCGGGGATTATGGGCGTGATGCTATGTATTTATGTATGTATTATAGCTTGAGCGACTGTGAAAATAATAACTCTGAGAAAAAACATAATGATTGGCTCGATGGCGCGTACGGTAGAGACCCTGCTTCATGCGTATGGGTATTAATTAATATCCAATATATAAGTATATATTTGTAATACCACTGTTGATTCTGATAATTGTAACACAAGAGCTTAAGCTACTTGCCTCTGTGTCAGATCAATGTATGTGATGTAGTCTGATATTTGTTTATTTTATTTTATTTGATACACCCCGGAACCCGGAATAAATCATAGGTCCCGCGGAACACGCGATAAAGCAAGTATATTTACATTAGTTTGGAAAACTATGCAGTCTCAGTGGCATCCACAATGACATCACACGTCGTAACTGCACCAAACGGGTCCGTCAAGCTCGTCGACATCTCACTCGTCATAACATCCACCGGACCCTGCTCAGACAAGTTCTAGGTCCGTCACCTGGCGACTAGACAAGTCGTTACGTAACTGCGGATTTACATAGCGCGACGTGCGTACGACCTTTTTATTCGATACACGGAGCAGAATGGAATATGTTAGTGAAAAGCTTTTCCGATTCCGTATAAGAGATACTTAAATCGAATAAATAATGTCGTTCTATGTCATAGTTATGTCATTCTAAAATCGTTATTCCCCGTTGTAATACTAGTGATGTAGTGGTTAATTTATTTACAGTTTTCGAAAATTACAGGTAAAAAGTGGGTATGTGATTGTGTAGGCGATGAGCTAGCCACTTGTCACAAATTTTTCACAATTTTCTATCTAACCCAGCCCAGTTTTGTTTGCGGCTGAATGTGGTTAAAGGGGCCTGCTGCCCCTTTGCCTCTGCCTACCCCTTCGGGGATTATGGGCGTGATGCAACGTAAAGATAAAAAGATTAATACCTATCCATCCATAGTATAACTGACACGGTTGATCACACTTGTGATTAGTTTTGTTTGACATAGCCCTTTAAAATGATTTTAATTTAAAAATATTGGCCCGTTGGTCGAGTGTTTAGATACCCTGGCCACGAAACCAAGGGTCGCGGGTTCGAATCCCGCTAGGGGCAAATGTTTCGTGTGATAAACATGGACATTTGTACTCGATTTAGGGATGTTTATAAACCTATTAAGGTATGTCTATCTTTCTACCTGAAGAATTTAATAATATTATTTATTATTATTATTATTTATTATAACTACCCTCTGTTTGACTTGCTTCACTTGCTTGGCATATTGGCCTACCTATGCTTGCTGCTCATTTAATTATGTCTGCCCCTTCGGGGATTTTGGCCGTCATAGGATGTTTGTTGTGTAGTTTTTGTATTTTTATAAAATATTCTATGAAAAGACAAGCCCGAGAAGATTTTTGTGCAAGTTTTGGCAATGTTTTGGCAATGTTTTGGCAAACCTATACGTGTAAAGCCCCTTCTAGACCAGTTTCGGTTCAAACGAAATTAGCGCCGACTATAACAATTAATTACGGGTATTTTTGGCATCTCTTAAATTGACTGTTAATTCCACATATCAGACGTTATTACTTATATAATAAAATTGGCTGATGATATGTTGTTTATAAGGAAAATAAACGCTATGTGCCTATGACGACTTTTGTAGCGTAAGCCTAAGTTAATTCTAAGTTAAGTAGGAAGATAGGTTTAGTTTGGGTCCGACCCTTTTTCCCCCCCGCCGGGGTCCTCGGTTTGTCGTACCGGGGGGGCTCAGTAGGCCCTGACGTGGCAGGACTGAAGCGAAGAGGGACCCCGAGGTGAGCCGCAACTGCACGACTAGCAAACGAGCAGTTGCGGTGGTCCGGCCGTATTCAGGCTCCCTGCGGCCGGACCAGGATTGCCGAGGAAGAGGAGGAGCTGAGTGTTATCGTTGCTCGCCTCCCTATCCTCGGCAACCCGACAGGGGCGCGCTGGGTCGCGTTGTGGTGGGTCGCAGAGGGATCGAGCGTCTCCCTTGTGAGTAGAGGGATCGATGCTCTCCCTCTGAGACGACAGGGCTCTGCCCTCAATTTGGGTCGCCGGGCGGAACGCGGCCCCTTCGACAAGACGCTCTCCGCGTGCCCCTCTGGCTTAGCAGAGGGCACAGCGCGAGAGTGGGCCCACGACGCAGGTCACGGGGATGATCAGCGTCTGAATCCTGGGCGGAGTGGTTGAGACATGCTGGGTGGCCTGGCATGTCTCGACGCGCGCGCGTGCTCGGTGCTGTGCATCCGATGACTGTCGTCGTGGGCTGCACAGCATCGACCACCGCCGCGCGAGGTGGGCCGCGTAGCGCGGCATGCGCATCACCGGAGGAGCAGTCGTATAGTCCCGACATTGGGGATACAGGCTCCTCCGGAACTGCGCCGCTGGAGGCCACCTTGGGGTTTAGTCGGTTCGAGTTCGACACACCGCCCTCTGGATCCCCGTTCAGAGGGTGACGGCTCGTGGGAGTTCCCCAAGTCCGACCCTTTTTGGGCTTGTGGCTAAAGACCCTGGCTTCTAAACCAAAAGGTACTTATTCGAGTCCTGCCATAGGTAAATAGTCGTTTGATGAATAAGTTTATTTGTATTTGAGCTCCGGAGGTCAGTACTTTCAACAAAAATTAACAGTCTATTAAAAATGCCGCGTTAGGTCCATACTTAATAGCATCTGTTTAAAGAGCGATGCTAGCCCAATGGTAAGGACACGCGCCTCATAACCAAGGGCTGCGGCTTCAAACCCGAGCATGTACCTCTGGATATTTCAAATCTATGTACGTATATATACTTCTAGCTCAGCGATGAGAGAAAACATCGTAATGAAACATGTACATCTCTAGTAAACATAGCATTACGCCCATAAACCCTAAAGGGGTAGGCAGAGTCAAAGGGGCAGCAGGCCGCCTTAACCACATTCAGCCAAAAACAAAACTGGGCTGGGCTGGACGGAAAATTGTAAAAAAGTAGTGACAAGTGGCTAGCTCGTCGCCTACACAATCACACATCGAAAACCTCATATACCATTAATCGCCTTTTACGACATGCTAGGCAAGAAAGACAGTTGGCACATTATTTTTAAATCCCAGACGAACATGGGACAATCTCTAGAAACTGATGTTTATACACATGTATATAAAACATAGCTGAGCCCGCAGTTTCACTCTCGTTTATGGTTAATGTGTCGTATGATGTTGTTATATAGCCTTTAGCCTCCCTCGATAAATGGACTATTCAAGACAAGAATATTAAGACCTTTTTTTTTTTTTTTTAGTTGGGGAAACTCCCACGAGCCGGTACCCTCTGCTCGGGGAAGCAGAGGGCGGTGTGTCGGACTCGAACCGACTAAAACCCCAACGTGACCTCCAGCGGCGCAGTTCCGGAGGAGCCTGTATCCCCACTGTCAGGACTATACGACTGCTCCTCCGGTGATGCGCGTGCCGCGCTACGCGGCCCACCTCGCGCGGCGGTGGTCGATGCTGTGCAGCCCACGACAACAGTCGTCGGATGCACAGCACCGAGCACGCGCGCGCGTCGAGACATGCCAGGCCACCCAGCATGTCTCAACCACTCCGCCCAGTATTCAGACGCCGATCATCCCCGTGACCGGCGTCGTGGGCCCACTCTCGCGCTGTGCCCTCTGCTAAGCCAGAGGCGCACACGGAGAGCGCCTCGTCGTAGGGGCCGCCTTCCGCCCGGCGACCCAGATTGAGGGCTTAGCCCTGTCGTCGCAGAGGGAGAGCATCGAGACGCTCAATCCCTCTGCGACCCACCACAGCGCGACCCAGCGCGCCCCTGTCGGGTTGCCGAGGATAGGGAGGCGAGCAACGACACACTCAGCTCCTCCTCTTCCTCGGCAATCCTAGTCCGGTCGCAGGACTGGGGCGCGGGCTGCGGCCGGTGCCGCAACTGCTCGGTGGGAAATGCCGAGCAGTCGCAGCTCACCTCGGGGTCTCTCTTAGCTTCGGCCCTGTCCTGCACCAGGGCCTTCTAAGCCCCCCCGGTACGACAAACCGAAGACCCCAGCGGGGGGGAAGAATATTAAGACCTACTGGTCCTGATTTTAGCACGTTTAACTAAACAAACAAACTCCTCAGCTTTAAATATGTATTAGTATAGATTTAAGTAAAATCTATCCATTACCTAATATTCATAGAACAGAAATAAATGTTAACTTTGAAACTAAGGAATTAGTGTGTCAGTCTGGAGAATTTATTATTACAATTTCACCATGAAAACCTAGTTTACCAAACTCGCGTATTGCCAATTCGTTTCAAGTAGTGCCAATTAAATGGCTAATTGCTTTTGCCAAGTAGATACGATACAAACAATAACACTCGTTAGTCATCTGTATTCGTACGCGACGTATCTGACCAATTATATGAGCTGGCGCTTTACGCGCGTCGAAGTAGAATATTATATCGTCAACTTATACTCGTATAAGTTACTTATCTTACAGACCGGCTTACGCAGGCTGAACCTGCGTAAGCCGGTCTGTAAGATTTTTTTTTTCCGACAACATCACATACATTGATGTGACTCCGAGGTAAGTAGCTTAAGCACTTGTGTAACGGATATCAGAATCAAATAACAAATATCTACTTAAATATTGGATTAACATCCAGACACAGAACAAACACAAGTATTTATCACACGAATGTTTGTCCTGGGTGGGGATCGAACCCACAACTCTTGGCGCATAGGGCAGGGTCACTACCAAACGTCAGTCAGCCTTCAAGCTATATTAGTATAGAAGTATATTTATATTATATAATAAAAGTTAGCATAACGTGACTAGTATTGGTTCTTCCTCCTAGCTAATATTAGTTTTATTTTCTGTTCCTACTCGGGGTCTGGGCAATACCGTCTTTACCATAAGGGACACGGGGCCAGTACCAAGGGCCCTCATCTTCAGGGGGCCCCATATACCAGACTATTTGTCTGTTTTCCTTTAAACAATTTACTATAAACTTACTTACAATAGCATACCTAAACTGACTTTACCTGAAACGATGTAATGCGATGTGTATTAAAATATTCAATGCAATGCCAGTTAACATCAGAATTGGGATGTTGACACCATTTATATTTAATTTTGAAATATCAATTCTGAAAAAGAAAGTATCGTAGTATGCTGTTAAGCCTTATTGATTTTCAATCATATTGAGTCTAAGATTATTAATTTTACAAAAACTGCTACATTAAGTCAGTTGAATATAAAAACTAGTGACGTCACACGTTGACAAGCCTATACAAAATCTATGAAGTGATTTCGTTTTGACAGCTCTTAAAAAGTTTCTCAATTGACTAGCCAGTCAACATCCTTATTCTACCAAATGTCTCATTCATACGTTAACTATTTATAAAGCTACGTAACAAATGTTTCTATTCGAGTAATGAAATATTAATTTGGTTGTGTTAGACTTATCATTATAAAATAAGTTGTACTTAGATTTAAGCCAAGTAAAATGTACAGTACTGTTTTATACATATTTTAAGTACTTTTGTAGCCACATTTTCAGCTAATAAATTTCCTTTTTTTACGAGGATAGATGTAACAAGGTTTTGCTCAACATAAATCCATAGTAAAATAATGTTATCTAGTATAATTCGCTTCCTCTGTGTCCAAGGGCCCCAGCATAGTTAAAGAAGGCCCTGGCTCTGGTGGGATACCGGTCCTGGTTTAATTTGTTATATTTTAAATGATTAAACTTAAACGACTGCCGTCTTGGTTAGGGGAACCAGACACCTTGAATCCCTCAAGCTATGGTTATTTTATGTCATTACAATCGGTTTAACACACGTAAAACTTTTTTAGTTACTTTCGCCTATATAATATTTGCTAAATGAACTGTTTCTTATTAGGTTCGTATAATAATTGCGTAGTGAATTAAATTAGACAGGAGGTCAGAAGGTCTATATTGTTATTAGGTTAGATTACTTTTACACAGATTAAGTAAAATTGGTACACTAAGTACTAAATAGACCAATGTACAGTGGTGGATTTACACTAGGGGCAGTCGGGGCTAGTGCCCAGGGCGGCAAATTTTCTAGGGCGGCAAAATTTGAAAACTGAGAAAAAAGTTTTTTTACAATATATAATATATGAGTAAATGAAGAATAAATATAACATAATATATAATAAATAATATATAATATATAATACATTTCCTGCAATTAATTAGTTATTCTATTTTTTAAGAAATAAGATATCAAAACTATTACCAGGGCGGCCCAAATTTAAATCCGGCCCTGCCAATGTAGGTCGAATATTGGCCTAATTCGAGACGAAATTAAATATTAGTATTTTTAACTAATATTTAATTTATATATAATATAAAGGTCCCATCTTGGTCTAGGGCTTAAAAAAAATGCGCCAACTTTGTTCTTTGCCTAGCATGTCGTAAAAGGCGACTAATGGTATATCGGGTTTTGGGTGTGTGATTGTGTAGGCGACGAGCTAGTAGTCGCTAGTCACTTGTTCACAATTTTCCATCTAACCCAGCCTAGTTTTTTTTTATTTTACCTAACCGTGCCTATCCCTTCGGGGATTACGAGCGTGATTATGTGTGTGTATTAAAAAATGTATTTTAATTATATCTCAGTGGGGTTTGATAATATTCCCCTTTCGCTTAATTCATATAGACAGACGAAGACGTGTGTAGAAACTACTCGTATTAATTCAATAATGGTCACCTACTATAAATTAAATATTAATAGACTTTATAATGCATTATTAATGTGGAAAAACAATTACAAGATGTAGTACTCATGACCGATCCATCTGGTTTCCTTGTATTTGTTAGAGTGTTATTTTAGGTTCTTTAGTCATACAGCAAAATAGCTGTTGAATAATGGATGAATAATGTCATTATATCAATCACAATTCACTTTTTTCGTATTTTTAGACCACGTATTCTTCGGATTCTTCGTTCGGATATGTACGTATTATTTTAAGAATATCTTTTTCTCGTAATAATAAGTATAGGTTCGTTCTAAGTAGTCTAAAAATGGAGAAAGTTGGTTTGGTTTCAGTGTGACTTCACTTCCTTTAATACGTAATTTTATTATTTTGTGTTTATCACACGAGTAATCTAGGTCCTCCTTAAAAAATACTGTTTCACAATAATTATTTACGTCGTACCCAAGCGAAATTCGTCGAAAATATTTACGATTGCGAAAGTCGAGAAACATCCACGGTGTTATTGTGTTACCTTTTAACAGTCCCATAATTTATTGATTCGCCATAAATTATTTACAAATACGCGGTAACATCAGAGGAGATCTACCTAACTGCCGAAGCGTAAGAAATATGTAAATCGGTCCGACAATGATTGCCTATAACATTGTTTCACAACGCCCAGCCTCGTTACATATCAAGTTAGATTAACTAAGCTACGTAATAGTACTATTGTGCTGGAAAGAGATTCGTGTAAGCGATTCTCCTTATAAAATACGAGAGGAATCCTCTAATATGTATATTGTTTTTGGTTCTAGTAATTTATTTTCTAACAATGGATATAGTGATTTAGTTGATATCCACGCCGATTCATTTGCCAAGCTCAAAACAATCTTAAACCGTGCCTGGTTTCAGGCTGCTACTTAATTAAGTTTTACTATGTTTTTTTTTTATCTAGCTGTACCGACATACTTTGTTCTGTCGACAGTGACTTGATTTGTTGTATTTTTTTTTCTTTATACTTACCTTTAATTTAGTATTTAGTAGTAAGTTTTTTCTTCACTGTTTGCAAGTTGTGTTCACCTTAAAAGTTTGTTACATTTAAACAGATTAATAGTCATTATATGATATATAGTTGATGTGATGTAAACAAACGCTGGAGAACCTCAATAAATAAATAAGATAAATAACCGTTTTGTTATTTCCTTGTTCGCTTTACCCATGCTACGACCATGGGGTGGTCTCGGACTTAAAAAAAATTTGCTAGCTGTGTTTCTTGCATGTTGTAAAAAGCGACTAATGGAAGGATTTTGAATATGTAATTGTGTAGACGGCGAACGTGCACTTGTCACTACTTTTTCACAATTTTCCATTTACCCAGCCCATTGTCCCGTTTTGGTCTGGGACTTATAAAGAATGGGCTGAACGTGGTTGTAGGAGCCTGCTATCCCTTTGACTCTGCCTACCAATTCGGGGATTATGGGTGTGATGTTTTGTAATTATGTATGTATGTATGATCTTAGTTTAAGGAAACCTGGATAATAAATTAAAGGATACAACACTACATTAGCAACTGACAGAATTTGAACCAAATTACAGATCTAAACTTTTATTAAGTAAGTTCTTCTTTCACTGCAGAGCTATTATGAATGATGGAGATACATTTTTGAGGATGTAAGTTTGGATTCTCATGAAAAATGCCGTCTATATCAAGCTTCTGTGAACGAAACGCCAAATTTATTGCCAGATTTGACAACAGATTTAGCCACGACGTAGGGACAACGTTTGTCGCACAAACCTTTAAATTAAAGGAGGTGCAAGCAAGGCTTATATTTAACAAAGGGAAGTAAAAATTTCGACTGGCTCGATGGCGCATTTGGTAGTGACCCTGCCCTATGCACCAAGAGTTGTGGTTCGTTACCCACCCAGGACAAACATTCGTGTGATGAATATTTGTGTTTGTTTTGTGTCTGGGTGTTTATATATATTAATGAAATATGTATTTGTAATACCACTGTTGAATCTGATATTACGCTACCTAGCTCGGAGTCAGATCAATGAATGTTATGTTGTGGGATATTTATTATTAAGAATGTGCATATTTTCTGCTCTTGTCACTCTTCTAGGTCAATCAATAAAGGTCTAAATCTTTGTTGATAACTGATATTCGAAGACAGGGTAAATAATTGATAGCCAAGAAAAAGTATTTTTTTTTTGTCTTTTAGGGAAGTTAATCTGTTTAAAATCTTTCTATTATTCTATGCTTATCTTTTCAGGAAGGCATTTCACAGCGGCAAAACGTAGTCATGCATCTGTCGACATATCCACATCTCTCACAATGTGCGCGGAATGCCATAACACGCGTGTCGCAAAGAGCATCCTCTTTACATATAAACGCGAATTAGCAGGACTGCGCAATCCACATGCTCCTTTCTACGCGACTTTCAAAACCCATGGATTATAAATTTTGACATGTTCCGTGAATCGAATGAATATGACGGGCGTTAGAGAACGTCTTGCTTTAAGTGTTATCGTTTCAATTGCATTATTGATGTTTGGTCCTTAAGCAGTGGCGTAGCTAGGTGACAAAGGGCTCTGGGGCAAAAAAGAAACTAGGGCCCATTGGCGTACGCAGCTTTGAGTCCAGGCCCCTCCTACTGCAGGGAGGGCACTAACATTTTTCTATCTACGTTAGACAGAGTCAAATCGAACTTAAATGAAGAGGTGTGCTTATCAGGTTTTAGGCCCCCCCCAAGCTAGGGCCCCGGGGCACTGCCTCGCCTTGCCCCTTGGTAGCTACGCCACTGTCCTTAAGTTCGTTTGAGATCGTGTTACTTAGTCTTCTGAAGGCACTGTTTAGAAATTGTTAGGAAATTAAGTGCATTGTAAAAAACTAGTTTGTTAATTATGTCCGTAATAAACGTATATTTTAGATGTGAACCCTCACTTTTGTATCTTGACCCTATTAAGGGCAATGGGTCCCAGAAAGAAGATTTAAAGTCATCAGTCATCAGATCATCAGATCAGGGTTCCATTTAAATAAAACAGTTACAGTTTTAGAGGTGGCTTAGAGTGCCAGATTCTAACGGTTGCTGGACCTGTATAAATTTCGTTCACATAATGCTAACCCGGTATCTGTTGGGTGCTGATAGAAAGGACAGATTCTTTAGATTACTACGGAACCCACTACGAACAGGATATAACGATGGTAGTTATAGACTTATGCCCACACAGTTAACTGGTCCGGATGTTTTAACAATTTTTTGCAACATTTTTAGGCATTGAAGGCGTTGAGCAGGACCAGATTCGGAATCAAATCTGCCATGGCACTTCAACGATTAAGTCAAAGTCAAAATACTCTTCATTAATATAGGTTTGTAACAAATATTTATAAATCAATATGAATAACAATCAGCAACATTATTCGGAACGTACCGTTTTGCTGCTCCATTGCACAATACTGGTTTAACCTGGAGCAATTGATTGCGCAAATATATTTACTAAGTTACCTCTGACTAGATTACATAGAAACTATCTCTAATGCCACAAAGCTGCAGTTTGAGTATGTAAGTTTGTTTTAACCCACTTAGTATGCTTGAAGTAAATGCAGTATTTGAACGGTTATTCCGACAAGCGTTCGTCTGATGTCATTTTGCGTGAATCACACTGTACTTTGTATTCTAAAAACATTTTTGTTACGTCTTCGGCCATTTGCATTTATTTAGACCAGCTTAGATTGTACTTGTGAATTATTGGTAGTGATATCCAGTGGCGGACTAAGCTTGTTTTAGGCCTGGGGCGGTAAAGAGCTGTACGAGGCCCCTAGTAGGGAGCGAGTACGAGCAGTGTTGCTTGCCCGAAATTCGGGGAGGGTTCCACTGTTTCATATAGGATGGTTACAGGAACTTGGAGATAATATGAGTCCCCCAGGACCAGAGGCCCAGCCGGACCGCCCCTTCCGCCCCCCGGTTAGTCCGCTACTGGTGATATCCTCCTAACCGATTTCGGTCACGGTGACCAATCTCAATAAGGATTAGCCAGCTTCATAGGAGATATTATAGACAAGCTCGATGGCGCATTCAGTAGTGACCCTGCCACATGCGCCAAGAGTTGTAGGTTTGATCCCCACCCAGGACAAACATTCGTGTGATGAATACTTGTGTTTGTTCTGTGTCTGGGTATTATATATTTAAGTATATATTTGTAATACCACTGTTGTTTCTGATATCCGTAACACAAGCGCTAAAGCTACTTACTTCGGAGTCAGATCAATGTATGTGATATCGTCGAATATTTATTTATTATTATATTATTTATTATGGTGCACATGTGCGCAAACACAAGAGCACTCTCTTTTCCTTCACTGTCATAGTCCGGTGAGACGGCTAACCAATATAACCTTCTGGTCACCTCTGATTGGTTCTATTCCTAACCTCTTTCTAGACTTTAGGAATAAAACCAACGGTTTGCGTATTTTTCAAGGGAAGGTGGTTATAATAGCTAACTTCCCATGAACATGACTCGAATTGTGTGGCTACGGAGATCAGAAGGCAGTCGTTTCAATGAAAAATCTATTAGCTAGACTTGCTAAATGGTCCCAGCGCGGTCTATGACAATAATTACGCCGATTTTGAAAATGATTTTATTTGTGAGTTTTTTAATTAGTTATACATTTGCATGAAATAATCGCCGTGTATTTTTTATGTGTTCATACCTGTTTTTTAATACGCCCTCCCCTAAGTCCTTAATACCTATTCAAAATGTATGTCACATAAAAAATACAAAAAAAAAACTCCGGTTTTTGTACTGGTACGTGACGTGAATACTAATTTAAATATCTAACTCACGTCGCTCTGGGGCTATGCACACGATTAGTCCCAAACCAATGAAATAAGAAGTTAGAACAAAATAACTTCGTAACATATTTTTTCTACACCGGCGGGTTATGAACGGGAAGTTTAAGAGAAAATATAAGAAGGGCAAGTGTGAGTCGGAATCTCGCAGGGTTTCATAAAAACTTTTCCATAACCGATTTTTTATTACTAACATGAACTAACTAACTAACTAAACTTCACGCCACTTCCCTAGCGGGGTAGGCAAAGAGAACTAAACTTTGTAAAAAATCAACGTTGTTAAAATAAACAGATTATTTAATAGAATTCTTATAGATCTTAAATGAAGATAACAAAACGCGTATTGTTTTAGTTTTTTTAATACTGACTAGTAAATGAGATCTCGCTTATATATTTGGCACTTTATGATTAAAAAAATAAATCAATCGTGATAAAAAATGCAATGATTTGTGAGCAAACAAATGACTTATTAATTAGTTATATACAATGTATTATGTTATTAAACTAATATTATGATTAACCACCTTTCAAATCAACTTAACTATGTCAAAAAATCAATACTACAATCAATATTAAGTAAACTAAACAGATACCTTGAATGAATCCTTATAAATGTTCAATGAACATAACGAAAGCGTATTCCTTACGTTATTTTTCGTCACCGTCATTAGACCACCGGTCCGTTAGACCTCTGATATTCGGCTTGGCCAAAGTTTCAGCTGGCATAAAGCCAAAAACGAAAATATGGCCGAATATCCATTATTTGGCCGAAAATGGCCGAAAACGAATATTCGGTCAATCACTAGTTTTTCACGAGCTGTTCGTCCCACTCACAATCACAATCGACGAAGTACAAAATAGTAGATCCCGATTCACACCATAGTGCGACTTAATTTCTTCAAAAAGGCTCCTTGTTCGATTCCTTTCGTGAGACGAACAGCTCGTGGGGTTAATCGACGAAAGACCCAGGAGGCCTTTGGCAGACAAATGTGTTTTTATAAGAGATATATAGATATTTTTACTTTTGGCGTACCGAACCCAGAAAATATTTCCATACAATTATTTACCTCACTTATTCTGGGATGAAAGGTTAACCTTTAAAAGCTCCTTGTTTGCAGACTTCGTTCGAAACTTTTCGCGTTATGAGTAACTGACAAAGTTATTTTGTCTGAGACTATATAACATGATGTTTTACGCAAATTATTGTCGACTTTGCAGTTAATTTAACGAAGCTTTAAAACTTCGCTACATTAACATTAACTGTATATATGTTAACTTATTTTTTTTTTATGTGATTACGGGCAGACGAGCAGACAGTTCACCTGATGGTAAGTGATTACTGTCGCCCATGTACATCTGCAACATTAGGAGTTAAAGGTGCGCTGCCGGCCTTTAAGATGAAGATGCGCTCTTTTTGAAGATTTGAATGTCGTATTGGTCCGGAAATACTGCTGGCGACAAAGAATACCACAGTATAGTCGTGCGTGGCAAAAAGTTACGAGAAAATCGCACAGTTGTGGACTGCCAAGCATCAAGGTGATGAGGTTGGATATTTTGTCGCGAAGAATGAACGTTTTTTATAGTTTTTATTGTGTGTCTATTTGTTCTAAAATGTTTGTAAATTGGATGTTGACACTTTCATGAAAATCTTCAACTTCTCTGATATATAAAGTAATACTTAATTAAAACAATCAACAGATGTTTTGTTAGTTAAATTCTTTGAAAATGAGATGACTAAGCTGTCAGTTGAAACACTTCGCGACGTTTTAAAGTAGTACCTATTCGCATACCAAATCTTTGAAATCTAAGCGTATTGACTTCATTTAAAGTACTTAAACCACTCAATTAAAATTGTAAGTAATTATTTGAAGTACGTACAGTCGGAAATCAAAGTTGCTGAACGTTTATATCCCTTATTTCTAAATACATAAGGACGAATATGTTGGCTACTACAGTTGGTGTCCGTACGCGTTTTACTTGCTTCAATGAACGATGTTTACACTCTTATCACGTATTACGTAAACAGAACTTTTAACACGAGTAATTGTATGGGCTCCCAGATGTTTGATCTGAACATACTTACCTTCAACAAACCATAAATATTCATGATGCGTGGGTAAATAGTTTGTTTACTTACTTTTGGTAACTTAGTAAGAGTTGACTTGTAAATGTTGGTCTCATAAATATTTGTATATGAAGTAACCATGTGTCTGTTCTGAACTTTAAATTTCGTTCATATATGTAATATACCTTAATACATGTAGTACTACCGCTCGCGACTTCGTCTGCGTGGAAATCGTGGTCTGTCCGTAGTATAGAACCAGAAGCATAGCGTAGCAGATAGAGCGACTATTACAGACGTTATTAACAGCCATTTTTGAATATAGTGTTTATGTATGTATAATAAATAATAAATTCTTCAGACTGGCACACCAATTCCCTAGTCCCAAACTAAGCTTATTAGCTTGTGCTATGGATACAAGGTGAACGGATAGACATACTTAAATACGTTTATAGATATCCATGATTCGAGTACAAATATCTATGTTCATCACACGAAACATTTGCCCCTAGCGGGATTCGAACCTTGGTTTCGTGGGCAGGGTCTCTGACTACTCGACCAACGAATAAACCCAAAAGCTATTGGATCGATTTCCAAAATTCTTTTATCATTAAAATGCTACATTATTTGTGATTAACATAGGCTATAGAATATTTTGAAAAAAGTTAGGTTAGGTTAGAAAATAAATGTCCACCCGTGCGAAGCCGGGGCGGGTCGCTAGTCATTTATATGTTTAATGTTAAACCAGGCAGGTATGTAAGTGATAGCTCGCTACTAATCGGCATCTCGTTATAAACCTATTGAAAGTAAACAACACATTATGTACTATTTTCTTGATTTTTATCTCGATGTACGTTAAGCTAATTTTTATATTTCCACTTTCGTGTTAATCTTAACTGCTTATAAAGTAAACGAATATCATTTTGGATTAGATTTCACGCAAAAATACAATTTACTAGATAGAAATCAGCATTACGCAGTAAGATTTTGCTATTAAAAATAAGTCTAGACGGTTCTTTTATGAGAAATGGTATTGAACAGATATTTTTTGGATATACACAAAGCTATCTTGATCCAAGGATTTACATTAAGCCTGTAAAGGTGTAGACCTACAAACGAAATACATTTTCTACGATGTTTGTTCTGGTTATGAACCAAATGCGATTATATGGATCCGTCAATATTTATCAATGCGATTATCTTTTACTCAGCAACTAACAGCGCCCCGCGGTTATGCCCGCGTAGTTTCTGTTCCCGTAGAAATAAGGGGATAAAATATAGCCTATGTTACTTGCTGACAAAGTAGCTTTCCATTGGTGAAAGAAGTTTTCAAATAGGTCCAGTAGTTTCGAAGCTTATTCGATACAAACAAACAATCAAATCTTTCCTCTTTATATTAAGTATTAATGTAGATGTGATCGCAAATGTGTAACTATTATGTATTATTAACTATTAATGTGTCAGGAAGCTCTAAAAGTCCAGGACCCCAACTGTTAACACACGATTAATTTGATCATGGTAGGTAAGTTTGTGATACCTGCATCCTCCCACCCACTTTTGCATTGTATATCATCATCTTCCTAGCGTTATGTCCCGTGCTTAGACAGGGTCCGCTTAGACCATGACCCAGGATTTAGCGAGTTTGGTAATTACATTAAAGCGACTGCCGATCTGACCTTCGTAACCCTTAGATAGGGGAATCAGACAATTTTTGGATCATGGTTACAAATCTAAAGTCGTTTGAATTTGCAGGTTTCATCTCGATATTTTCCCTCACCGTCGAGCTAGTGGTATAAATACGTACATAGATTTGAAAAATCCAGAGGTACATGCCCGGATTTGAACTGGCGCTCCTCGGTTAAGAGGCGCGTGTCCTTAACATTGAGCTACCACCGCTCCTTGTATATCAGCTTAGTAAATCTTCTAAGCTGATACACAAGGATGGGTATTGTGTAGGTGACGAGCTTGCCACTTATCACTACTTTTCCACATTTTTTTATCTTACAATGGGTTGGCCCATTGTCCCGTGTTGGTCTGGGACTTAAAAATAATGTGATAACTGTGTTTCTTGCCTAGCATGTCGTAAAAGGCGACTAATGGTACATCGAGTTTTGGGTAACTGATTGTGTAAGCGACAAGCTAGCCACTTGTCACTACTTTTTTACAATTTTCCATCTAACCCAGCCCAGTTTTATTTTAGAATATGGTTAAAGGGGACTCCTGTCCCTTTGTCTCTTCCTTCCCCTTCGGGGATTACGGGTGTGATGTTATACAGTACAATTTTGCCCAGCGCACGAATCTCGCCCGCGTTCACTATACTCATATCTTCATTTTGCCATACCTAACTCTCGCTTTCATACGTCAGCGCAGAAATTAGCACCGCATTGTGTAGGAACCAGTGAAACTTGCCCTCAGTTGTTTTATAATTTATCAGGCCGTTATTTTTATCGGACCACTCAAAAACCAGCGCATTAAATATCAAAGTTAATTTAAAAGCTTAACGGATAATATTCAGCTAAAACGATCTCGCTAACGAAGCATATGATATACCCACGTTGAAATGTCAAAACATGACATTCTCGTCGGTAATAGACAAGGAAGAACCATTGTTGAGAACATAGAGGGTAATTAAATTACGTAACTGTTTAATTTTCATCACGACAAGCGTTGAGACAGCTTTCGCCGATGCTATGGATTATAAAACCGCTGATCTTAATAGGTATAATATTATTTCTGCAAGGAAAGTTGGTGCCGGTACATAAAGTTAGTATCATTAATATAGTGTAACGGATAGCGTTCATTTGTTTAAGTCAAAGTAATGGGCCGACAAGGAAAGCACTTTCTGTGATCAATGAAGTGTTATGTAGATATCTAGTTTAATTTGTTAATAATAGGGCAACAATACCACTCAATTAATATAATAATAAATTCTCAGACCGACACACCAATTCCCTAGTTCCAAACTAAGCTTACTATGGATACAGGTGAACGGATACTTAATACATTTTATAAAATTCCATGACTTGAGTACAAATGACCATGTTCATCACACGAAAGATTAGCCCCTAGCGGGATTCGAGCCGGCGACCCTTCGTTTCGTGGCCAGGGTCTCTGAACACACGACATGAAAAATGGCTTTATTGGCTCGACTATATGTAATAAAACTTTGCAAGTAGGTATTTAGTTCAGATAGCAATATACTCAGATACATTTTGTATAAATATCATGATAGATATAGATTGTGTATAGTGGAATTCTGCAAGCCTAAAATTTTCGGCTTTATTAACATACTTCGTGCTTAGTTAATTGGTCCCATGTTGGTCAGAGACTTCAAAAGAATGTGCCAACTGTGTTTCTTGCATGTCGTAAAAGGCGACTAATGGGTTTTGTGTATGTGATTGTGTAGACGACTAGCTAGCCACGTGTCGCTACTTCACAATTTTCCATCTAACCCAGCCCAGTTTTGTTGTTGGATGAATGTATTTCGGGGATTATGGGCGTGATGTTATGTTATGAGTGCTAATTTGCTTGGTTAAAAACAGTCCAAACTTACATGTTAAAAATGTTTCTATATGAAGAAGTATTTGATGTCAACATAAAGAATAATGAACAATTCCCAGTAACTTTCCAGCGTATGGAATTTCAGATGAGTACCTAAGGCCGCGGCCGGAAACTAGTGTTACACAATTGTTAACACAACATCCAATTTATGCAAAAAAGTTTAACAGCGAGTCTAGCCTAATGGGAAAGGTATATGTAATCTAATTTGAATAACGGATGCCTAGAATTATTGAGAGCATCTTATTAATATTACAAACGAAAGTTTGTATAGATGGATGTGTTGATGTTTGTAACTCATTCACGCAAAAAGTACTAAATGGATTTTAATAAAACTTAACAATAGTATAGCTTATACATTAGAATAACACATAAGCTATGTTTCATCGATGTACCACGCGAGCAACGCTGCCGGCAGAAGCTAGTTATGTCATAAAGCAGAAGTGGTTGAAGAAACACCTTTTGTTTGTTAAGTATTTGCAAATCACATTCCGCGATTGTGTAATTGATCGAGTGTTAGACGTGGCCGATCTGCGGTGTAATAGGTCCGACAGACGGGTCACAGATACGTATCTGTGATATTTGGTGCAGTGACAGCTGCAAATTGATGGTTGGTAAACTGTTGGTATTTTTTTTGCGTAAGCGTGAGTATAGTCATTAGGTGTGTGCCATTACTGTTGCAAATAGCTTACTTTAATTCTACAGTGGGGTTTGTAAGTGCGCAACTTTTATTACATTTATGATGGGTTTAAGAATGTTGGGTGTTTATTGGTACTTCACCACTCTGAGATATGTTTGCAAATAAAAGCGATGGAATATACTGTGTGATATAATTGGATCACACTGTTAGTCCGCTGTAATCATCATCTTCCTAGCGTTAAGTCCCGTGTTTAGACGGGGTCCGCTTAGACCATGATCCAGGATTTAGCGAGTCTGGTAATTAATTGAAGCGACTGCCGGTCTGACCTTCGTAACCCTAAGATAGGGGAACCAGACAATTTTCGGATCATGGTTACAAATCCAAAGTTGTTTGAATTTTCAGGATTCATCACGATGTTTTCCTTCACCGTCGAGCTAGTGGTATAAATACGTACATAGATTTGAAAACTCCAGAGGTTACTTCTTTTTCACAATTTTCCATCTAACCCAGCCCAGTTTTATTTTTGGCTGAATGTGGTTAAACTAGCTTGCTGTCCGTTTGACTCTGTCTACCCCTTCCGGGATTGTGGGCGTGATGTTATATATGTCATTTCATTTGTCTAGTGCCTAGAACCGTGATTTTAAAAATATCTAGTGATAGTGCCTAAGATCTCATCTCATTTGTAAAATGGCATTAGCGATGCGCAGGCGACGAGGCGAACGTGCTCGTGTGTACAAATGTCCCTATTAGGGCATCTTCTGAGATCAATTGTTCCGCCATTTTATTAGTGGTGACACGTATCTAACATTTCTCTTGTGAGGCATACATACATATGGTTATGTAAAGGGCAGTGTGTTAAGTTTACTGATGGCTTAGGTTTTCTTGGAGGATTTGGAAAGTACAGTGGTCGCCAACTAGTCAAAATTCAACCATAATTCGTTTTTTTTTACCGACTTCAAAAAAAAGGAGGAGGTTCTCATTATTAGTTCAACATATTTATAATGCATTATTTATAACATATTAGCTTTTTGCACTACCACTCCGTATGAACGGTAACTGTGCCAAATTGCATTCTCTAACGTCCGCGTAGTTAGTAAAAAGGGGTACAACATTTTTGCTTCATGTATTAAGAGGGGAGGCGGGCTCTATTTTCCTTACAAACGTTCTCGACGGAGTCCTCCTTGTTTGAAACAGTAAAGAAATTATTTTCATACTTTTTTTTAAAATGACAAATCTATACTTATAATAAATCTGTAGAGAGGTCAATTCTGTACATGAAATATATTTTCAAAATAACTATCAGGGGGTGATTAGTTATCGATACTGATGCCAAAAATGCAATCAGTAAAATTTTTGTCTGTCTGTCTGTATGTTCCTTATAGAAACAAAAACTACTCGACGGATTTTAACGAAACTTGGTACAATTATTCTTCATACTCCTGGGCAGGTCATAGTATACTTTTCATCACGCTACAATCAATAGGAGCAGAGTAGTGAAGGGAAATGTTGGGAAAACGGGAGAAGTTACTCCATTTTTTAAGCTTCCGTCGCGTGTGCAGCCTTAATGGTTAAAGTTACATAGAAATAATGTATGACGGAAATAGTCTTTATAATATTAACCATAAACGCGGGTGACACCGCTGGCACAGCTAGTAAATAATAAATAAATAAATATCCGACAACATCATATACATTGATTTGACTCCGTGGTAAGTAGCTTAAGCACTTGTGTTACGGATATCAGAATCAACAGTGGTATTACAAATATATACTTAAATATTGGATATTAACACCCAGACACAGAACAAACACAAGTATTCATCACACGAATGTTTGTCCTGGGTGGGAATCGAACCCAAAACTCTTGGCGCATGGGACAGGGTCATTACCGAATGCGCCTTCGAGCCAGTCAAGTGCTTAAAATAAATATTTACTTTTCTTTACTCCTATGTATTTCGTTCCTCGAAACTTGATTTTCCAAGCAACTAGAAACCCTAAAAATATACAAAAGGTACCCTAAAAATCACAACTAAAAACGGTAAATTGTGTTCAGTCGGTACATACATTATTCGAGTCCCAGACCAAAAGGAATAAATAATAATGAAATGAGAAATGTTTTAAAATGTCGACCAACTCAGAATATCCCATTGTATTTTTCCCAAGTAATAACAGTTTCACCTAGAGTTCTGGGCATTTATTATAGACTTGTAATATAGTTATTTAGAATTAATTGTAATAATGTCAAGTGCGTTGTTATTATAACCTAACCCCACTCTTCATAGGATAATTTTAACTTTTTGCTCAAACAACCTTCCGCTTCGTAAAACATTAGGAATAAAAATTATGCCTTGGTTGAATTATTTTCAGTTATACAAACATATTCACTAGATTTTGTTATAACATTATACCGAAAAACTGTAAAAAGTACTCGAATTGAACTTTTTTTCATTGCCTTTTGCAAAATGGTTTATGAAAAGATAACAAAGCAGGTCATTAATATTTATATACTTTTATTATTATGACAATGGTTTTTGGAACACTGCTCGTATAATTATGCTAATTGATGCTATGAAAAATAAATAGTTATTTCATTATTTTGTTCCATTATGATTTTCTACACAAAAATAGAATTATGACAAATTTACACATGCATTTTTTTTGTGACGAATTTACCTTGAATTTACAGGCGTTCGTAAAATATGAAAACCCCATAACCAACATCAATCGCTTAAACTTCCAAGATCCTATTCATATAAATAGTACTTAAATGATTGAATAATTGCTTTTTCAATTTGTAAAAGCGATATTTTATCTCCTTCATATTCAAGAACTAAACAGTCAGTTGACTTGAAAAATGATAATATGAAGCAAATTACGTTAGAAGTTAGTATTGCCTTATAAATTGATGAACTAGTAACAATTTAAGAGAAATTCGAAGTTGTTCATTAACTTGCCCGTTGATAGACCCGTTGGTCAAGTGGTCAGAGACCCTGGCCACGAAAGCAAGGGTCGCGGGTTCGAATCCCACTAGAGGCAAATGTTTCGTGTAATGAACATGGACATTTGTATTTGCGTTATGGTTGTTTATAAACGTATTTAAGTATGTCTATCCGTTCACCTAGTATCCATAGGACAAGCTCATAGCTTAGTTTAGAACTAGGGAATTGGTGTGTCTGTCTGGAGAATTTATTATTATTATTAAATACGGTCACCAATCGAGACAAGAGAAAACACTACTTAGCTTTGCAATATGTACGTATTCGATTGCACTATTCATAAAGTACAAAACTCCCCAATCAATTAATTACTCTGCCCGATAAAGATATTGAGTAAAATCTACATTGGGCAAATCAATGTAATTATTTGAGTAAAACATCTTAAAATTGAGCAAAAGAGTTCACACGAAACACGTGCGTATTTATTTATTCGTAACCAAAATGGCGTCGTTTTTCTTAATCCCTCTAACGATGTTTATGACTGACCTACTAGAGAGGAAACAGTGGAGTGAGTATATTCCAATTGACATAGATAGGTACTTGCAGGGCAAAGGTCTATTACATGATGTTGTACGCAATGGTGATCCGTACATGTAGGTAACTAATATATCATGTACAAGTGGGTAAAGTTGACAGGCTCTTTTATCGACTGTTTAGAGAAATATGGTCACGAAACGAAGGTCGCGGGTTCGAATCCCATTAGGGGCACTTTAAAACTACTATTGTTTTCTTTTACTTTTACGTATCTGGTCATTTTGTGTTATAGAAGACCGTAACGATCGATATTAATTAGCTAAGCAAATTATCTACTCTTTATAACTTTTAATTTAGTTTTATACTGTACATCCATGCGAAATTTATTATATATAGGTATAAAATAAAATAACGGGTGCAAAAACAGCTATTAATTTTTGGCTTAACTTTTTTTATTTATAAAAATTTAACAGCATGGTAAACGATGATCATAATGAAAATTGGAAAAACGCCAGACAAAAAAAGATTTAAAATATCTTTTTTTTTTAATCTATTCATATACCCATTATACTTTTCACACTAGAGATTAGACGGAAAATATAAATTTACGCAGCGGAGAACTTAAGTATTGATTACGAAAAATCTTAACTTGAGTGGAATTGTAAGTAGGGAGCTCAAAAATACAGACGAATTTGTAAACAAGAAATACTTCGCTCTCAATGTTAAGAATTTGCACAAATCGTAGGCGGAGATACTTCGATTAATATTATGAAATCATTAAACTAACTTTCACTTTGGCTTTGGTACCGTAAACGTCATCTTCGTAATTCGTAAAGAAAATATATTAATTAATCCTTTCTAACGCATTGATATATCGGCCGCAAGTCTTTAGCCTATTTTAGTCAAAAGTGGTTAAAGGAGCATATCGCTTTGCGCCTTGCAGGGGAGGCTCCGAATACTCCTGAGGCCTTTGGGGTCGTGGAAGCTAGCAGGGGAGCCTTTTAGCAGTCAATCGTCCCCGGAGAAGGCGATTACTCGTGTGTTACACCCTGTCCGTTAGGATACGGGTACACAACTGTCTGTGTTGCCTCGTATACACCACACTAGGTGTTCTGCCGGAGAATCCCACTCCCTCGAGATGAGCCGCGAGGCGGCAGTGCGCGCTGCGTAGATTTTTCAATCGAATCCTAGCAGTCGGGACCCCGACAGTTTTGCGTTTAGCGCCCGAAGAATGGCAGCCATGAGGTTTAGTCGGTAGGAGAACTGGTATTGCCAGCCGAGTTTCGAGCCCGACACACCCTTGTAGGCTCTTACTCAGGTCTACTTGGACGGTGCGTAAAGGCATTCCTTACGTACAAAAAAAAACATATTGCTTTAAATGAAATGATGTTGGGTTTGATGAAAACTGTGAAAAGATAGTGACTAGTGGCGAGCTCGTCGCCAAAACAGGTAATTAAGTTATAAACCTTTTACACACTTTAAGTTATAAACCCAACCATAATTTTTTTTTATTCTATCCGGATTCCTGTCTGCCTCGAGAGGAGCAGAGCCGGATATGTCCGATTTGCATAGACTAAACACCCATAGTAGCCTGCGATCAGCGCCGTGTTGAAATTCCGGTGGGGTACCCGGGACCCCACCGGACGGAACTCGTACAGTTAACCCAACCATACTAGTCCAACATGTTGGACAAATGTAAAAAAAAATACCCTCAAAAACCCGGGACGCCGTACAAGCGAGCCGCCTGTTGACTCGGGACCGCTGAATAATTAGATTCTAAACAATGGCTTCGACATTAAAGAAGACTCAACAATTTAATTTTCCTGTTTGTGCACCAATTACCGCAGACGCCGTGACATTACGGGGCACCATGAATAACAAGTTATGGCGATCGGTGATGTGTTTTCAATTAGGTAAAAAAGTTTCAGGGACATTTCCAATTTAAGAATATTATCATGAAGTGGCTTTATCATCTCTGGGCAGGTGGAGCGGAAGATCTTATATCGTAAAGCCTTCCTATCTTTATACATATATTAATTTTGCAAAATTTCCACAATTTTGTCCCATGCTGGTCTGGGACTTGGCCCATGTTGATCTTTGACAAAAAAAAAGAATGTGCCAACTGTGGTTCTTGCCTAACATGTCGTAAAAGGCGACTAATGGTTTACGGGCTTTTGGGTGTGTGATTGTGTAGGCGACAGGTTTGCCGCTTGTCACTGCTTTTTCACAATTTTCCATCTAACCCAGCCCGGCTTTATTTTTGGCTGAATGTGGTTGAAGGGGCATGCTGCCCCTTTGACTCTGCCTACCCCTTCGGGGATTATGGGCGTGATGTTATGTATGTATGTATGTATTTCTGTTAACGGATATACTTGTCGTATCAAACAAGAACACAACTTAAATCGGTGGAATTTACAAGTTTGTTTGTTTTGGAAAGATTTTTATTAAATTGGCTCTTAAAACGGCTCAAACGATCGCAAATTGCTTAGAAATTCCTACTTTTCTATAAATAATATCGATATTGACATTGTGTATACAGGAAATAGTCGTACATATGGCAAAACAATATTGTTGTTGTATTTTTGCTCGCTGATACATTTACTGCGGTATCATTCATCTCCCTTGCGTCCAAGAATGCAAAATGATGGATAGGCTTAATGTGAAAAAGAAATGTGATGTTCGGAGAGGTGTTTCTGGGTAGTGACTCGGCTAATTGATTGATTGTCTGAGAACATCGTATTTCAAAGTGCCTCGAACTAAAGCGGCTTATGTTCGCAACTGTGACAGACTAGCGATTGTTGAAGTCACCGAAAAAGTGTAAATTCGGACGTTGTATCCGAATAAGTATATTATGTTTGAGTCGTGAGTCGGGAGTATGTTTGAGTCGACTCAAACATAGTCCCGATTGCAATTGCCGAAATACAGCGACGCCAACGAGTCGTTTCATTAAAATCTCCTACATTTAACTATACTAACAATACCCTAACCTCGAATAAAGTTCGTTAAATCAGAGTTTTTCGAAATTAGAGATCTATACAAAAATTTATTTTGCATTAGTTAGACAGCAAAAGCTAAGGAATTGTCTTTTCACACTACCGATTGGGATGAAATCTGGTATGCTTATCTGGTATCTGGTATTACGTATGGTAGGATACTTTTTATATAGCTTATTTAATAAATGTACAGACCCCGCTCGACGATAGCGGCGACCTTTGTAACGTTCCAACTTTGTTACGGATGGAGCCGCAGGCAGAAGCTAGTATACTATAACCTTAAAATGAAGGTAGAAAATCCGTCCACACATTAAATATTCGATATATGATAGGTATTCTGAAGTTCGGAATTTAACTGGAGCATCGCTTCATAATACCACCCCAGGGGCGGATGTACAACTCCATGTGTTTGTTAAAGCAGGCAATGCTATTGTTACGTATCCTACATAAGGGCTTCGATGAGCTATATTATGTTTTATTTTGTATATGTTACTGTAAAACCCCGTATATTGGTCAATCTTAGGTTTTACCAGTAAATCTTCGATCTAAAGGATTTATTGGATAGGTTATATTATAGGTTAGGTTAGGTTTTTTTTCCACACACCACCCTGCCCTGCGTCAAAAAAAAAGGTTAAGTTATTTTAAACCGAACTAAAAAAAGGGTTAAAAAACCTAACCTATAATATAACCTTTTTTTTTTTTTTTTTTTTTAGTTGGGGAAACTCCCACGAGCCGTCACCCTCTGCTCGGGGAAGCAGAGGGCGGTGTGTCGGACTCGAACCGACTAAAACCCCAACGTGGCCTCCAGCGGCGCAGTTCCGGAGGAGCCTGTATCCCCACTGTCGGGACTATACGACTGCTCCTCCGGTGATGCGCGTGCCGCGCTACGCGGCCCACCTCGCGCGGTGGTGGTCGATGCTGTGCAGCCCACGACAACAGTCGTCGGATGCACAGCACCGAGCACGCGCGCGCGTCGAGACATGCCAGGCCACCCAGCATGTCTCAACCACTCCGCCCAGTATTCAGACGCCAATCATCCCCGTGACCGGCGTCGTGGGCCCACTCTCGCGCTGTGCCCTCTGCTAAGCCAGAGGGGCACGCGGAGAGCGCCTCGTCGAAGGGGCCGCCTTCCGCCCGGCGACCCAGATTGAGGGCTTAGCCCTATCGTCGCAGAGGGAGAGCATCGAGACGCTCAATCCCTCTGCGACCCACCACAGCGCGACCCAGCGCGCCCCTGTCGGGTTGCCGAGGATAGGGAGGCGAGCAACGACACACTCAGCTCCTCCTCTTCCTCGGCAATCCTAGTCCGGCCGCAGGGGGCTGCGGCCGGTGCCGCAACTGCTCGGTGGGAAATGCCGAGCAGTCGCAGCTCACCTCGGGGTCTCTCTTAGCTTCGGCCCTGTCCTGCACCAGGGCCTACTAAGCCCCCCCGGTACGCCAAACCGAAGACCCCAGCGGGGGGGTCCCTATAATATAACCTAACCTTAGTTATATTAGGTTAGGTTACATTTTCCAAGTGAAGAATCCTTAGATTTACCAAGTAAATGGTAGTAAAATATTTCTTAAAATTCACCGACGTTCGAACTTTAACAGTTACATACACTTATTACGTTAGCTTTTGTAGGGAAAATAATGAACATTTTCCCTTAAACATTGACTGATAAAATATAGGAACACGAATTATTTTATAAGCATGTTTTCGTGTTAGTAAAGCAATTTTTTTATACTTATTTAATACTAAGCGATCTGGCTACAACAGGCCAATATCTACGCTGGAACATCTTCTTTCAATGCTAAGTAAATAAGTATAATAAAACTAAATCTGTGCTATCCATTACTGGCACTGGCAGAAACCAAAGCAGTAATCTTACTGCTTTGGGTTACCCAAATTAGTTTTAGTTGGGTTAGAAGAAAAGTGATAAGAAACAAATATTAATATTAAAAATGTATAAAGATGGTTAATACATACTCTTTTAAAATGTTCCTTCTAACCTAGCCCAGTTTTGTTTTTTGGATGAATGTAGTTGAGGGGACTAGCTGCCCTGTTAGTCCCCTCAACTGATCCCCTCAACCATTTGATTCTGCCTACCTCTCTCATAGTGGCCGTTGTGATATACATATATGTTTGTAGGTATAGATAGTTTTTATTTTTGTTTAACGTAGTAAATAAAAAAAATAAGTTTTCATATTTAATTTCTACGGAACCGTAAACGCACAAGGTCTCATTGATCGTTTTTTACTCTAAGTGCGCGCTAAAACTGCGGAGTCATAAACCGCCAAAAGTCACATCCAGCCTTGGGCATCGAACGGGTAAAAGTAAGATGTGTCAATGAAGTCCACGCAATGAGCCTAGGGTTGCCTCCAAAAAAAATACTAACTAACTAACTAACTAAACTTCACGCCACTTCCCTAGCGGGGTAGGCAGAGAGAACCGAACGCCATATGGCACGATCCTTACACACCTCACTCGCCTCTTCAACATTCATAATCCTTTTCATACAAGCTCTACGATTTTTATGACTCCTAACATCACCTTCTTTTAATACACGACCAATCTGGTCGTGGTAGGTGAACCTGGGCCTTCCGCGGCTCCTACATCCTTCCACATTCGCATTGTATATCTGTTTAGTCAATCTTTCGTCATCCATTCTTTCCACATGTCCGAACCACCGGAGCATGCCTCTTCTTACCTTGACTCCGACGCTGTCCTTCAGACCAACTCTCTTTCTTACATCATCATTCCGAACGCAGTCTGTGAGCGATACACCGCAGATTTTCCGCAGCGCACGCATCTCGACCGCGTTTATTCTACTTTCATGCTCTTTCTGCCATACCCAACTCTCGCTTCCATATGTTAGCGTAGGAATCAGCACCGCATTGTGTATGGCGAGCTGGGCCTTCTGGCTTAAGATTTTGCTGCCTAAAAGTTTTCCTAACGCTCCATTCACCCTATTCCCTGCATTCACTCTTCTTTCTATATCAGCGGAGTACCTTCCATCTCTACTAAATGCAGATCCTAGATATACAATTTCATTCACCTGTTCCAGCACTACAACGTCAACCGTTATCCTTGTATCCGTTCTGGTTTCATCTCTTTCAAACACCATAATCTTTGTTTTCTTCGCATTCAAATGTAAGCCTCTCTCCTTGCAATCATCTTTCAATGTTGTGACTAGTTGCTGCAGATCCGATGCCGACTCTGCTAGAAGTACGGCATCGTCCGCGTAAAGCAGGCAGTTCACAACCAGGTCACCCATACGCACTCCAACATTCATAGATCTATCCTCTGGAGACAATGGTCGAGATATAGGATAAACAGCAGAGCAGACAGCACGCATCCTTGTCTGACACCAATATTGACGTCAAACCAGGGTGACAGGCTGCCCTCCACTTGCACGCATGCCGTACATCCCACATAGGTGGACTGCGCAGCACGAAGCAATGCTCCATCAATCCCATATCTCGGCAATATGTCCCAAAGGTCCTTTCGTACAACCCTGTCAAAGGCCTTCTCCATATCCACAAAACCGCAAAAAACCCTCTGACTTTTGGCCAGATGCTTCTCCACGATGTTGCGAAGAGAGAAAACTTGATCCGTGCATCCTCTACCATTCCGGAAACCTCTCTGTGCCTCCCACAACATTCCATCAGATTTCACCCTCATTCTCCTCTCAATAATCTTGCCATACACCTTTGCTGCTAAGCTGATCAAACTGATGGCTCTATGGCTGGCACAGTCCATACGTGACCCAGCACCCTTGTACAGAGGCACGATAACTGCCCGTCTCCAGTCCATTGGGACCTTTCCGTTTCTCCAGCATAGATTGCACAAGAACCAGAAAGCGTCCTGGACGCTAGCGCCACCTAGCTTGATCATCTCCGCAGATCCTTGTCTATTCCCGCGGCCTTTCCACTTTTCAGATTTCGTATCGACCATTCAATCTCATTCATAGTGATGTCTTCATCAGACGCTGGCACCATAGAATCAGACATAGCCTCACTCTCAGTGAAAAAATGATTCTCATATTTTTTTGTGAGCAACACACTGTTTTATTTATTTGAATGTAAGTCAAAATTAAGCTGGTCTGGAATTGAAAGACTTTTCACACTTAAATTTTAAATAATAAACCAGTACGCTCCTATCATTAAAATGCTTTTTATGAACGGCTAAAATGTTATTTATATTACGAGTATAATATGGCATTAGCACGATATGAAGTGCATGTCACTACAATACAATACACGACAATAAAAAAAGAATTCACAAGTATAATTCACTAACTAACTAACTTCACGCCTCTTCCCTAGAATGACTGCACAGTTAAAGTATTATTAAAATTAAATTAAGAATTGTTTGTGTATGACTAGATGTCCTGATATTTTGACTTTTTTTGGGACAGAACCTCAGGATGATTCCCGGGATTCCCGGAAAGGTGGGAACCCTATATGTATCGTGATGTTGTGGGCGCGAACCTTGATACCAACGCTGAGGTTAAGTGCGAATTAGGTACTTTGATAATCAAGCCGATTGGAAGCCAGTGTCACTTACGACGAACATTGAAACACAATGTCACGTAACTGAATGAATGTCCCTTCACAAATTAGGAAGTTTTTTTTTTAACAATTTGTACAGTTAAGATTTCTTGCATAACGCTGTCGGCTGTCGTTAGTAAAAATTAATGATTGAATCAGACAGTTTGTCAAAATATATCATATAGCGGCCCGCCCCGGCTTCGCACGGGTAGACATTATTTTTTTTACCTTTTACAACATATTCTATAGCTTATGTTGATCAGGGATAATGTAGCTTTCTAAAAGTGAAAGAATTTTTGAAATCGGTTTAGTAGTTTTTGAGTTTCTTCGTTACATGCATACACATCTTTCCTCTTTATATGAATAATTTGTGTAGAAGTGTAGATTTACCTAAAATTTTGCTTGAATCGCGGCTACAATTTCAGGCAATCGCGAAGATTTTCATTTGTATCTCTGTTAAACTGTGTACGTTTTGTAAAGCAGGATAGAAAATCATATCTTAAAACTGTAGCAAAGTAGATAGATATTTACAACTGTAGCCTGTTGAAATACTTAAAAATCGCCTAATAAGTGCATTGCATATCTATTGTAATTCATAATTTTTATTTCTTTTTTTTTTCATGCACATAGAATATGATAATGCTAGTTTACAATTTTGTTTTGGGATATCGTTTGAAGATTTTTTAAATGGTTGTTGCTAATAAATAAATAAATAAATCTTATCGTTATCGCGATAGTGTGGTCGTAGCTTTATATTATTACTAGCTGTACCCGCGATTTCACCCGCGTTTATGGTAAATGTTATATAGCCTTTGTCAATAAATAGGCAAACACTAAAATAATTTTTCAAATCGGACCAGAACTTCCTGAGATAAGCGTGTTCAAGCAAACAAACAAACTCTTCAGCTTATAATGTTAGGTATTATAGATTAGTATAGATGATCGCTCAATGACTTTGTATTATATAGTTAGCTTCTATCTTCTCCTGTAGGCGAAGCTTTCTACAGTCTTAGTAAAAGATTGAAGAGCCGGCCAATGTTAAATAATACTTTATATGCGAAATTATTCCGTTAGTCTTTAAACGATTCTGATGAAATTTGCTAAGAAAAACTTTTGAACTCTAACAGAGGGGATAAGGTACTTTTATCCCCAGAAAAAATATTACAATAAATGTGAGGAATCGAATTCCTCGCAAGTCGAGCCGCGGTTATAAGATTGTATAGTAATTTTCTATTTGTATCATGAGGACTAGTATGTTCCATGTTGGTCTGGGACTTAAAAAGAATGTACTAACTGTGGTTCTTGCCTAGCATATCATAAAAGGCGACAAATGGTATATCGGGTTTTGGGTATGTCATTGTGAAGGCAACAAAGCAGCCAATTGTCATTACTTTTTCACAATTTTCCATCCAACCCAGCTCAGTTTTGTTTTTGGCTAAATGTGGTTGGAGGGGCCTGGTGTCCCTTTGACTTTGCCTACCCCTTCGGGGATTATGGGCGTGATGCTATGCTATGCTATGCTATGACTAGTATCAATGCAATTCAAGAGTGATGAGAGAGATGCAAATAGTTTTTGTAATGTCCGAAAAACGCATTCCAATGCATTCTATTATAGTCGGGGCGCTTAATCTATTGGTTAATATTCCTATGAGCCGGCGCAGGTTCGGATCCCGCTAGAGAAAATCTTAGCGAGATTACCATGGTGATTTATAGTCAACTCATGTTGATCCTCAGTAATATAAGCTTCAGTAAGTCTATTTTAGATCTAATGAAATTGGTAAGGTAGCTGAAGCCGGACAAAAAACGGCTTATATATTTTTTTGAGTCCAAACATTTAGCGTGCATTTTAAGACAATCGGTTAAGTGGTTTAGGTATGTTAACATAACGGACAAATAAGCATTGACTTTCACGTCTATAATCCTTATATGCGCCTAATTGCACCTGGAACCTTTCTGTAGTTTTTTGAGATTATATTTTACAAATATACAAATCTTTTTTTTTTTGATAATATAAGTGTAGATTGAAAATAAAACGAGGATTGGTCGCTAAATAGCTCTATTATAATATAATTTATTATAGTACTATATGTACTAGATTGGCTAGTCAATATAGTTTATATTTATTTTAAGTATTTGTTTTAAGCGGTGGTAGTTCAATGGTAAGGACACGCGCCTTTTAACCGAGGGATGCGTATTCAAACCGAAAACCCGTATTTTTTTAAATCTATGTTACGTATTAATACCACCAGCTCGGCGATGAGGGAAGACAAAATGATGAAATCTGCACATTCCGGCTGATTTGGATGTGTAACCATGATCCAAAAATTGGCTGGTTCTCCTTAAATTGTTAAAGGTTACAAAGGCCAGATCGGCAGTCGCTTCAATGTAAATGTTACTGTAAAAGCCCGTATATTGGTCAATCTTAGGTTTTACTAGTAAATCTTAGGATTTACCGACATGAGTTGGTAAATGTAAACATTTCTAGGTTAGGTTATATTATGGGTTAGTTAGGTTAGGTTTATTAACCTGATTAAAGAAATACCTTACCTAACCTAACCTATAATATCATCTAATCTTAGTTAGGTTTGGTTAGGTAAAATTTTCCAAGTAAAGAATCCTAAGATTTACTAAGTAAATGGTGGTAAAAGTTCGAATTGTACACCTGTTCGGACTTTTATCGTTAAGAGTTGGTAAATCTTAGGTTTTACTGGAAAATCTTAGAATTTACCATAGTTCGAGCTATTACAGCAACATAAATACCAGACTCGCTAGGAGGATATTATACTCCTAGCATTATGTCCGGATAGTTTTTAGTTTACAATTCAATCAATCCTAATTCTAATACGAATACTAATTGATTGACGACACTGTTTCCATGCTGCTGCAGGATTAAGCATAAAACAAAATAACAAGCATGTGTAAATTATTTATTGCACGAATCGATACGTCGTGAATTATAAATGAGACAGACGTCCCCATTCCGCGATGTGCGGTTTGTTACGCATTTAACGAATACAGAATCTGTCGCCATCCGATATAGAAAACAAATATGGCTTCCGATATTCATGTATTGTTGGCTTATTTGGGGTTTCACAAATTGGAGTTAAAATACTTATGACGAGACAAGAGTTTTTGTTTGTCTGTATGTCAGCAAGAGTAAAATAAATGTTGCCCTTTCGAATTCGGCTGCAAACAAACTCTCGTGTAATATGTCAGCAATCAGGTCACGAAGCATTTTTTCGAGTAAATTCGTAAAAATTCGTATGATTATCACTTTAATTTATTCTCGAGTATCGAATAAACTTATTTACTTGAGTATGTATTCGTTGTTCAGTATCCATAGCACAAGCATGATATTGCTCTTTTCAAAAAGCCATTTACCTCTATGTACTGATAGGACGAAACGTTTTACGTGTAAAGTGTTTGCTAAGAATCTATTTTCCGAATAAATAATTTTAAATGACATTTAAATTTCATCATTTGAAATTATTTATTCAGCTTATTCAGCTCTGTTGAAACTTAATAATTAAATATTCAAAATCACTGTTGCATTTATAATACGGAACCATTAGGGTGAAAGTTCTGGTTCGTCCTTTTTATATAAAAAAAAAATCGCAAATTCACTTTAACAGAATTGTTCACGAGCCGACACATTTTCGACTTTGTTTTTTTAAACATTATTCAATGTTGTGATTTTTTGCCGGAGAGGTGCGCGTTATTGATTGGCGCAAATATATAGGCCATATATATTACCATAGCGGTGGTAGCTCAATGGTAAGGACACGCGCCTCTTAACCAAGAAGTGCGGGTTCAAACCCGGGGACGTACCTCTGGATTTTTCAAGTCTATGTACGTATTTATACCACTAGCTGGACGGTGAAGGAAAACATCGTGATGAAACCTGCAAATTCAAACAACTTTGGATTTGTAATCATGATCCAACAATTGTCTGGTTCCCCTATCTTAGGGTTACGAAGGTCAGATCGGCAGTCGCATCAATGTAATTACCAGACTCGCTAAATCCTGGATTATGGTCTAAGCGGACCCCGTTTAAGAACGGGACATAACGCTAGAAATATGACGATATATTACCATAAACTCAATATGTATTAAGTTAGACGTATGATATACCTGTCTGTGCCAAGATTAGACAATATTTACAAAGTTTTACGATGAAATAACTACGGCAAGAAGAATAAAATGCACTAGCACTCTGGAAGTAAGTGTTTAAATAAGAAATACCTAAGTGATAAGAAAATGCTATGGCTTAAGAAAGAGAGTCTCTCGTCGATTCGCCTTATGAGCTGTTCGTCCTATGAAACGAATGGCGCAAGAAGTCGTTTTGAAGTCGTTGATTTGCACCATGGTAGGAATCGGGAACGACTATTTTGTACTTCATCGATTCGCCCAAGTATATTAAATATTTACAAATTCAATGCATTTTTTGTACTGCCGAGTAAACATAAAATATATAAATCACGCGTCACGTTGTTTGTCCGCAATGGACTCCGAAACTACTAAACCGATTTTAATCGAATTTGTACACCGGGTACAGTTTGATCCAACTTGAAAGATAGGATAGCTTACATCTCAATTTATTTAACCCCATATAGGACCCGTGTCATTGACTGTTAGACGGAACGAAGTTCGCCGGGCCAGCTAGTAGTTATTAAAACGGGTTTTTCACCAACTCGACACAAGAGACTGGGCACCGTGGTCTAGTTGGTGAAACTGAAAATTAGTATAACTTATTATTTCGTCATCTGGACACGCTAAGATTTTTACGTGTGTCCTCATAGTGTAACTTAAAAACTTAATATTAGCGATCCGTACTGTGGCGGGACGAAGAGCTCGTGCGGAAACTGGACTAATGGCACAAAGTGACTAAAATTGATTAACTACCGAGTTTCTTGCCGGACATACAACATTCCGAACCGGTGGTAAAAACATATAGCTTTACCTGTATTTGACGATTTATAAGTATTTCCTTGAAACTTATATAAATAAAGAATATTTTGACTTTGACTTGACAATGAGATGTTGAGAAGATTAAAAGTGGTTATAGGAATTTGCTGCTCCTTCCACTCAGCCTACTACTTCAGGGATAGCGTAAACATACGAAGCGACGAAAGTGGCGGAAGCATATAGTGACAGGCCCGTTGGTCGAGTGTTCAGAGACCCTGACTACGAAAGCAATCGTCGCGGGTTTGAATCCCGCTAGGGGCAAACATTTTGTGTGATAAACGTGGACATTTGTACTCGAGTCATGTTTATAAACGTATTTTAGTATGTCTATCCGTTCCTATCCGTTCTCTTAGTATCTATAGCACAAGCTTATACATCGCCTACGCTTACGCTACCTTAAACTCCGTGTATTAAGTAACATAAAAGTTAAAGCCACGTGTACTCTATTTCTACTATTTTAGGCATTCTAATAAGTTTTTATTCTTAAATCGGTTGGTCTGGGTGATTTTCCTTTGCGCAAACCTCTAAGGTCTAAGAGATATCATTATTAACGTTTGTCAACTATTTTCCTTGTTCCGGTTCAGTGGCGGACTAAGGGCGTAAGGAAATTTGGGAGAAATGAATATTTTGCTTTTGATGCATAGCAACATAGCTCGTATTTAATCATTACACTTTTTCATTTGGACTGAATCGATTGTGTATTCGCGACCTGCCCTGATATGACTTGATAAAAACTCATATATTAAAAAACAAACGGTTTATTGCTCTCATTTTACAATGGTAAAAAGTAACAATGGCGTAATCAGTACATATACAATGTTAGCAATATTAGGCTTTGTTAGCTTAGGACTTAATAAAGCTTTCTCCTATTTGCGTTGAAGGACTAATAAAAAGTACTTGAACAATTATTGGTAAGAAATGATTGAAGAGGTTACTTAGACTTTATAAACTTCATATCCAGACAAATAATGATAAAATAATTCTAACATCAATAGAAGAAAAAAATATTTTTAGACGTTTTTTTTTACATTCACCCCGTGTGGGCGGGGCCTTAGTTCGGCCCTGTCCTGATAACCTCAAGCGGCTTACGCCCTTTCATAGCAAATGAGGCGCTTTATTTTTGGACCCATAAGTTGATCTCCACAACTTAAATATAATCTTGTTTCGTTAGTTACTTTGAAGTATGGTTGGTTCATGTTTATTCGTTATGTTATTTCATTATAAATATTAAGGAGTTTCGGTCTAGTTGGTACATAAACAGTCAAATAATGTTTGCTGTGGTCTGAAATTGGATTGGTGATCAAAGTGTAATTAAACTTTATGTCATTCTGTTAATTAAGGAGATCACTAAATTCTGATTTATTATATAAGTATTATTCATTTATTATTTATTGATTTGAATGTTACACTACCAATTTGCAACACTGTAGCACACATTATGCTTTCCAGTTTGTACAAATTAAATTAAAGAATATTTTTTATATTATTTTTATATTTTATTGTTTAGATTTTTGTTTGCTCATTTAGTTTCTTTTATTTTTTGTATTTTTGTGTGCCTGTTAGTTGCAAATATTTTTTTTACTTACTTACTTACTTACACTACAATATATTTTAAAGAAAAATAACTGTTATTATAGCGGCAATAGAAAAATTCAGTCGAAAGTGGAAGAAGTGGGCCGCGGAAGGCCCAGGCTCACCTACCACGACCATATTGGTCGTGTATTAACAGAAGGTGATAAACAAATTCAATTTCAAGCAAATCACTTAATTAAAAAAGACAATTTTATTTTTGGCTGAATGTGGCTAAAGGGGCCTGCTGTCCCTTTGACTCTGCCTACCCTTTCGGGGATTATGGACGTGATGTTGTGTATGTATGTATGTACAATTTTATTCTACTACCACCAGTTCGGAAAGTTGATTGTATCAAAAAGATTACGACAAGCAACTTGATAATCCCAGTAGTTCTTCACAGACTTAAAAACAATATTTATGAAAAAGACTAAATACTCCGTACTCCGTCAACATTGACGAAGCTGTTATAAAGGCTACAGAATCGTACAAATGAGTATTTATCTATTTTTATTTTATTTATTTTAATACACCATTTAGTACAGTTTCAATGTAGTCCTGACTCCCAAGATAGTAATAAACCGTGTTTCAGGAGCCAGCGTTATATGCAGCGGATTCCAACGTTAGATTCAGCCCACAAACTCAGTGGGCAGATATGTTAACTCTTACCCAGATAAAACTGTAGTAGTTATGCAACATCGCGCGACATACGTACACATTCCTGCTGCATCTGCGATTTCTCTAGCTGTTTGAACAACACTTGTATATAATTGTTAAGACAAACGCTTACAAAACGTACGGCTTCTGTATGGCGTCTTTCTTGTGCGTAATATGCCATTGAGTATGTAACCGATGGAGTTGTAATGTGATTCTATTGAGAATAATTTCGCCAGAACACTTGTGGATGTGCTCTGACTGATTAAAGAGATAACGGCTAGATTTTTCAATGGTCACATTGAAAATAGCTGACTGAGAAATTAAAATACGGCCGATTTAAAAATGTCTACAAGGAATTCTAATTATGAAATAGACAATGTCGGTACAAAATCAATCGGTTAAAACTTCCAAGTCAGCTCTCAAATTAATAATAGGCTATCGACATACATGCGCAGTGAATTGAGTTGGAACAATTTTTCGTCGCAGTGCAGATTACACAAACCTGTCTTGTTAGTGCCAAATCACTGAAGTGTTTCGCAATTGCCAAAATTTCGACTCCATAGGTTATAAGCTCAATGCAAGCGACTCACTATATGTGACGTGCCGCTAACAAGCAAACACACTTGTTGATTAAGGTAAAGTTGTAAATTTTTTACATGTGTTCGTAAATTCTTTTCAAGTTTAGAACAATGGAATCTGTATCCTCGTGTCTTTCTACATTTCGCTGTTTTTTATCCTTTAGGTGAATGATTTTTTATTGAGTACTTGTTTACGCCTTAATATTACAAGCGATCATCGTGAAATTTTGCATAAATCACGGGTTTAATATAAAATATTTTTTTTATTTCAACCACAAAAAGTTAGTGTAGTGTACCCATAAAATACAATAACTAGTAATATATTAATGTAAATTTTTGTGGATTTTTTTTTATATGCATTAATTCTGAAGAAGAAGAAAGTAAACTTATAGTTAAAATATATCTTGATGTTATGCCAAGTAACCAAATCCAAGTTTTATTGTATATATTATAACTCTACCCAATTAAACTACTATCTTACTGGTTATTGTCTCGATAATTCTGGATAATTCGATCGACAGACCGGTGACCGGTGATTGAGTGAATGAAGGAAGTCTGCCGTTCTCGGGAATCCTCCTTATTACAACGCAGAGCCGTACTTGGATCATAGAAAAAAAGTATTGTAATAAAATAAAAAAATCTGTCGAATTGAGAACCTCTCCTTTTTTTTGAAGTCGGTTAAAAAGCATCTTGTATTTGTACATAATATATGTTGGCTTCATGACTAATTATTATTGTTTAATGATAATAATTAGTTACAAGTAAAGCTATTAGAAGTGATTTTCAAATTTATCTTATCACTTCTTTTGTTTTGTATGACAAAAGTTAGATAGGGAATAAATTTTTGAGACAATGAGATTATTTCTAATACCAATTATCGTGCTACCGCGAAGATTTTTATTTTTGTCACTGTTAGTCTACGTTCTGTAGAGTACTAGGATAGAAAATCAAACCATCGCAATATTGGGATAGTGTGGCTTAGGGTATAATTTTCTTTCTGGAGAATTTTCATGAAACCCCTAATAAATATATATTTATTTCGTTTCTGTAGTTTTAATCCACTGGAATGAAATGTTTTATTAACCGACTTCAAAAAAAAGGAGGAGGTTCTCAATTCGACTGAATTTTTTTTTTTTTTTTTTTTTTTTTTTTTTTTTTTTTTTTTGTATGTATGTTACTCGATATCTCTGAGAATTGTTAACCGATTTCCAAAATTTTTTTTTTAATCGACAGGGTTTACTCCCGAATTGGTCCCATTGCCACCAAGTCAGGATCTGATGAAGGGATCCCAGGAAAATCGAGGGCAACCCTCAAACTTTATAGGCACGTACAATGTGTTTTAGACATTTTCTAAGATTTTTCAAGTATTTACGTATGGTACTTATCATCTTATGATGGTGAGCTGATGATGGAAGGTACAAATCCTTAACGATTAGGAATTAGTTTATGATTCTTTAAATATTGATATCTTCGAGAATTGTAAGACGATTTTTAGAGTTCTTTTTTTTATATAAAAGGGTATATCCTGGAGTTGATCCTATTGGTACCACATCTGGATCTGATGAAGGAATCTTAGGCAAATCGAGGGAAACCCTCAAGTATTATAGGCGCGTACAATCTATTTTAGTTATTTTCTAAAACAATTCAAGTTTTTACGTCTGGTATTCATAATCTCATGTTGCTGAGCTGATGATGGAAGGTGCAACTCCTTAACGATTAGGAGTTCGTGGATAATTCTTTCAATATTACAGGGCCATATTGAATGTTATTCTCGAGATAGTCTCAATTTCACCAAGTCTTGGTCTAGTGATGGGGTTCCATGAAAGCGAGGGCCACTCTTAAATTTTAACGACATGTTAAGTGTTTTATTTATTGTTTCTAAAACGATTCCAGTATTTGCATCTCGTACTCATCATGTTATGTTGCTTAGCTGATGATGAAAGGTATAACTCTTTGAAGATTAGTAGTTTTAAGTAATTCTTTAAATATTAAAGGCTCGTTATACCTTTTCGTCTTTAGTCTCATAAGACCGGCACTGTCTCATTAAAGCAGCTCGTTTTGATTTGGTCTACCTACCTATTAATAAATTTCACTAAAAAGTAACAAATAAGTTAAATTTTAACAAAAATAAAAACCGACTTCAAAAAACCCCGCAAAAAATGTTTATAAAAAAACAAAAGTAAAAACTGCCTTAATAGCTATTTAAATGTCCAAACACTAAAAAGTATAAAATAAATTCTTTCGACTGCTTCGATGAAAGTATTAATCTTTAACACGTATTTAAATATTTACAATAATCAGTTAGTTTTGGAGTCGGTGCCAGCCAAACTAAAAAGAAAGTAGACACTTAATAACAAATTACCTTACTAATAACAATATGAAACAAATTAGTTAAAATATGAGTATTAACTTACTATTGATTTTGTATATTCAAAACCTATTTTACCACCCTTCACCAAGGAACCAAATAATTGCAAATTCCGAAATGATGATATAATTACGCGCGCTGGCACCGACTCCAAAACTAACTGATTATTGTAAATATTTAAATACGTGTTAAAGATTAATACTTTCATCGAAGCAGTCGAAAGAATTTATTTTATACTTTTTAGTGTTTGGACATTTAAATAGCTATTAAGGCAGTTTTTACTTTTGTTTTTTTATAAACATTTTTTGCGGGGTTTTTTGAAGTCGGTTTTTATTTTTGTTAAAATTTATACTTTAAACATTTTTTAACATTATACTTTATATTTTAAATTCTGTAATTGCCACTAACTATATATTTTCTTGTTAAACAGAACATATATTATTGTTTCCGCTGCTACTGTTGCGAGTACAGTGATACTGGACTTAACATCCAAAACACTCCCTGACTCCGTCCCTGCCGTGCAATCATCTCATCGTTACTGTGGCTGGAACGTGCTTTCTAAACGGACAAAGCCTTTTGAATTTTCATGACGGCTCAAATCGGGCCCCATTAATGTCTATGCAACTGTTTATCCGTCTTGTTAGTCCATGGCTTTGGTCACAACCATAATAAGTACGCAAGATGAAAGTGCATTGTATACTTCCCCTTATTATATAAGTATAGCGCCCCGCGGTTTCACCCGCGTAGCTCCTGTTCCCGTGAGAATATGGGTATAAAATATAGCCTATCGACGATGAAGTGACAATACCTCCTAAGTAATAATTTTTAAGAAATATACTTTTTTAATGCAGTAGCCTTAAAATTCAATTTCGCGTGGACTATTATTTTTTTCTCGTCTGTTATCAAATAATAAAGTAATCCTGTAAACATTACATTAAAAGTTATATGAAAGTCTTATGATCAAAACCTAAAAATTTGGTTGTTTTTTCATTCTCCTGTAAAATAATCATATCTACAGTTAGGAGGTATTGTCACTTCATTGTCGCTATGTTACTTGCTGGTAATGTAGCTTTCCATTGTAGAAAGATTTTTTCAAATCGTTCCAGTAGTTATGGAGCTTATTCAATGCAAGCAAACAATTAACAATCAATTTTGTACAAAAGTAATAATTTATATTAGGCATTTCAATTCTTATTAAACCCTCTAAAGTATAACCTTGCTAAACCAAACATAATGCACTTGGTGTGTCAAAAGTTTGAACCCTAACATAGGTTACATTTAACCTGAAAGAAAAAAAAAATTAGTAGTTTTATAACTCACTGAATTTTATTGAAGGAACAGGCTAATTTCAATTCCTAAATTAAATAAGTATGTCTCTATGAATGTCCAATTGAAAGAAAATTTCCAAGTACCTATAACTATATTTTTGAGGGATTGTAAATTGAAGACATCCCTGTTTCGCCCCTTAAGAGAATTCATTTTCCAGTTAGTTACATCTTCAGTTTAAATTTCATGCTTATAGCGATTTTCAGTTCAAAATTGATAAGGCGCAGTTGGGAAATTTCTTTAAAACATAAACCTCATTTAAAGTCTGTATATTTGACGCTTATAACGCTTATAATACAAGTAAACTAGCAAAAGTATAACACTGTAAACAATTACTAGCCCGTTTTACTAGCGACTAGCCCGTTGGTCAAATAGCCAGAGACCCTGGCCACAAAACCAAGTGTCGCGGGTTCGAACCCCGCTAGGGGCAAATGTTTCGTGTGATGAATATGGACATTTGTACTCGAGTCTTGGATGTTTATAAACGTATTTAAGTATGTCTATCCGTTCACCTAGTATCCATAGCACAAGCTTAAGCTTAGTTTGGGACTAGGGAATTGGTGTGTCAGTCTGAAGAATTTATTTATTTATATTCACATTCTTAATTGAGCTACAACTCTCACAGATTCTCTCACTCCTCCTTTTTTGAAGTCGGTTGAAAGCGGCAACTTTGTTTTATTCTATATAAATATACTAGTCCATATTGTTAAAAATAATAGTAAAGAAATATAAACATTTATAAAATAATTTATTGCACCCATAAAATATTAGTATAGTACAAATTAATGCCTTATAAATAAACAAAACGCAAACTTATAAAGAAGATTGGCTAATATAGCGATGGGAGATAATGGAAATGCGCATTCTTGCACGGATTTCGACACAAAAATGCAATATTTTGCATACTAATCGCCATGACGGGGCTGGCAACAACGTATACTTACAATCTCTTTCATTGACATTGATTTTGTAAGTAGAAATCACTTTGGGAGCGCATCATGTGCGGGAATGTGTTGGATCAAATCCGTAAGCGTTTAACGTGGCAGGACATTATAAATCAATTCCAGTATTTTACTCAAATCATGTTTATAGTCTGTAAGTTAGATTAAAATAAATATTTTGAATAGGTACGTATTTTTTGCTTTATCGAACACTCAAAAAATTACAAAGATACGGCGCTGCAAGAAAAAAGAGGCTTTACGTCACTTAGATGGTAAAATTTAACGCGTCTAGTGACGTCACGCGGTCCTGTGAGCTGTATCCTTATCATTTTTAGTTTGCTGACAAAAACACGTAAGCAATATTTTTTTTTGTAATCTCAATGGACTATAAAACATTTTTGATTAAACTAGCCTATTGGGAACAAGAGCTAATGGATATATTCTTAAACACGATTCATAATTATACTTTCTCAAGTACTTTCGTGTAAATATTATTGCCAGTTCTTAGTCGGGGTCCGCTTTGTCCGTGACCCTAGGTCCAGCGAGTCTTATATTTGCATTAAAGTGACTGGGATTTGACCTTCAGCATTAGACATCAGAATGAGACATTACGGTTACACAGTCCGAATGTGCTAGCTTCTTTATTATGTTTGGTAATGACGAGGGATCCAGTGTATAGTAGGTATGAAATGTGCATTGCTAACATAAATTTTATTAGTACCAATACATTTCTCCTTGGATAGTCAAAAAAAAGCCTACCCCCAGGGCCGGATCTACCATATGGCTTTTTGGGCTTCAGCCCAGGGCCCCGTGGATTCAAAGGGCCCCCAGCTAAGTCAAGTCAAAGTAAAAAATAGACGATAATGCGAAAAAATACAAAATTTTATTAAATTAAACAGATCGTACGGTTTGCAGCCCTACGAATCCTGCGATTAATCAAAACTATTCAATTCATTTATTTCAAGCTGCGTCTTATACTTTGAGTAATTAGGTGAGCCCCTAAGTGGTATTAGCCCAGGGCCCCCTAAACTCACAGTCCGGCCCTGCTTACCCCTTCGTGGATTGGCGGCATGATGCCTTTGCGGATGTGTATGAATGTATGGTAACTTGTACCGCATATTTTCAATGCTGCTCGTTTACAATTGATATGTACCTATGTATCACGGACTAGTAAAAAAAGAAGGACTCCGCGCCACTAACTAGACGTTTAAGCTCTTCAGGTGCTCCAACTTCACACGCAACATACGTTACACATTGACTTATTAAGTGCTCCAAATGACAGATATGCGATATCTGGCCTTCTTAAGTACCTATCTCATTCACACATGCATAAACGTGGCTTTACTAGTCCGAGGTATGTATAGAAGAATTACACACATGTACTGAACTACTGAATTAAAAAAAAAAAAAATTGTTAGTTTTATATAATTCAAAAGTAATATTGTCTGGTTCAATTATTAAATTAGAAATGTTCGATGTCAAGCCTCATTTATATTTTTAAGCAAACAAAAAATCTGTCACCGAATTTTTAATCGAAATTGTATGTAAGATGCGGACGAACAGCCGAGATAAAATCATTTGCACATATCTACGTAATAAAAGTTTGATCAAGGCTCGTAATGACTTTCTATTGGTATGAATTATTAGACTCTCACAATAAATAAAAATAGAAATAGCTTTATTCATGTAGGCTCCACAAAAGCACTTATGAATAGTCATCTATAATTTAAAAATGAATCGCTGAATGTGTTGCTAAGCGCAAATCTCGAGAACAGCTGAAAAATTGCCTGAAAAGGGAAGGAAAAAAGATTTAAGAATCGTCTGTTAGGCGGTGCGAAGTTCGCCGGGTCAGCTAGTAATAGTTAATACAAAAAGTGATTCTACCGCCGTCTAGAAAATTGTGTAATAATTATGATAGTAAATTTTGGCCTGTCTGATTAGGGATCCAAAAAATAGCACCATTCCCGTGGGAATGTGGGTTGTAATTTAAATAATACTTTGGGATATAATAATAAATATTAATCACACTACACATACATTGATCTGACTCCGAGATAAGTAGCTTAAGCACTTGTGTTACGGATATCAGAAACGACAGTGGTATACGAATATATACTTAAATATTGGATATTAACATCCAGAAACAGAACAAATACAAGTATTCATCATACGAATATTTGTCCTGGGTGGGAATCGAACCCACAACTCTTGGCGCATGGGGCAGGGTCACTACCGAATGCGCCGTCGAGCTTGTCAAAATATAACTTCTGAATTTCAGGAAATAAACACTTTCCAAGTGTATTATGAAGGAGAAAGAGAGATGACGTATACGTAATAAGTCACCGACAATAGCTAGGCCATCACAAAGTCAATAGACTTCTTGAAATTGGTGCCAATTAAGAGAAGCAATAGCGGGAACTACCCCAGTTGGGCGCAAGCAAATTAGAACCTTATAAGTGGGGCATAGGATAAACATTCGCCGAAAATATTGGCAGCGAGTTCATACGTCAAGTTGAATGCACTCTATACTGAAGGTAAAAAGTGAGTAATTGCCCGTAATCCCACTCAATAGAGGCAATGAGCTACCTGCGGTCGATGCGTCGCCTAGCAACCGCCCACGCGCCTCCCAAATCAGGGTTGACAGTCGCCATGCTGCCATCGTCATCGAAAAAGCCATAATCGTTTGTTTCTGTTTAGGTGTTAATACCCGAACACAGAAATTGTATGTAAGATGCGTTTATAAGTAAAAAAAAATAAGTATATATTTGTAATACCACTTGTGTGATTTGATTTGTAATACCACTGTTGATTCTGATATCCGTAACGCAAGTGCTTAAGCTACTTACCTCGGAGTCAGATCAATGTATGTGATGTAGTCTGATATTTATTTATTTATCTAACGGGTATGTATGAGGTGGGGAAACCTTTTAATCAATCTTTAAAAGCGTCCAAGATAGCTCTTTAATTCTATCGGCTTTGTTATAAACAAAGAGCAACGATGGAGACTCGATTACAGCTGTTTGATAATCTTACAATGCTACTTGTTTTAATAACTTATATTTTTATCTTTGGGAATCGATATAAAAATGAATCACAATGACCGATATCAGTTAGGAGGACATTACATACATAGCCCGGGTAAAAATTCGTTTTAGTCGGATATTTTTCTTCACATCCTATTAAAGTAAGTAGTAATTAACAGCTTATTGATCCTTGGACTCTATAAATAAAAAAGGTATGCATAAAAAAAATATACGCGTCAAATTGATAATCCTCCTCCGTTTTTTTCGTCGGTTAATAATAATAAATAAATACCAGAGTACATCACATACATTGATCTGACTCCAAGCTAAGTAGCTTAAGCTTTAACATTGATTGACAATGGCGTCATTCAGCTTTTGGCTGTCAAATTACGCTTGCTTCCGCATATGCAGGATTCACTCGTATAGACGAGTGTATGTATACATAAATATTATTTATGTATATGTACGCGCAAGAAATGAGGTCAATCAATACACCTTTATTTTGTTTTCAGATAATCATTAAAATAATGGAAAATTGTGAAAAAGTATTGACAAGTGCCTAGCTTGTCGCCTACACAATCACATCTATACTTATAATAAATCTGTAGAGAGGTCAATTCTGTACATGAAATATATTTTCAAAATAACTATCAGGGGGTGATTAGTGATCGATACTGATGCCAAAAATGCAATCAGTAAAATTTTTGTCTGTCTGTCTGTCTATGTTCCTTATAGAAACAAAAACTACTCGACGGATTTTAACGAAACTTGGTACAATTATTCTTCATACTCCTGGGCAGGTTATAGTATACTTTTCATCACGCTACAATCAATAGGAGCAGAGTAGTGAAGGGAAATGTTGGGAAAAAGTTACTCCATTTTTTAAGCTTCCGTCGCGTGTGCAACCTTAATGGTTGAAGTTACATAGAAATCATGTATGAATGAAATAGTCTTTATAATATTAACCATAAACGCGGTGACATCGCTGGCACAGCTAGTACCCAATATAATATTAGTCGCTTTTTACGACATGCTAGACAAGAATTACAGTTGGCACATTATTTTTAAATCCCAGACCGACATGAGACTATGGGCTGGGTTAGATGGAAAATTTGAATTTTCACTCTTTATTTTAAACTTATTTCATACGGTTTTACTACTTCTTTATCCTCTTCATTAAATATATTTTAATTCATTATTTAAATTAATTCTACCATTTTATTACACGTAGATACGTTTGCTTTAAAAAAAAAAGCAATTTTATTATTTAAATCGGTTTTCATGTATATTCTAAGTGGCTCTTAAGTATCTAAAAGGATATTTCACAGGCGTCCACCACTCAACGATTGCTTTTGTATGTTGAGTCTAATTTAATTAGTGACATGTCGCTAATAAATTGAGAAATGTTGTCGTAACATCGCAAACTAAATAGTCCATAGATTGTTTTGATTGAGGGTCAAAACCAGGTCAAAGTCAATATATTATTTATATCTATAAAGAAACTAAAAAAAAACTATAATCGTCAATTTCAAAAAATCAAAAAATATTATAATATTACTTTACTTAAAACTTTAGATTATTTTTTTATAAATAATTTTAAACTATTGGGTCTATGTACCGAGAAGAAACCGACAAGAAACAAATGCCTAGTTACTAGTCTTATAATCCACTGAAATAAAATGACATAATGTATTGCTGCAAATGGATTAATAACAAATTCTTTGCACGTCAGATATTTTTCAGCCTACCAGCACCTCGACGTGAGTGGTCTGCTGCAACAAACTCAACAGATAGCCTTTTTTTATAATCACTCTCATTTCATAAGTTAGGTATATTTCGTTACAAAATCCTGTCTGATCAAGTCTATTTTATTTATTTAAAAACAGGTCAAATCAGAGTCCCATTTTGGGCTGAGACTTAAGAAGAATGTGCCAACTGTGTTCCTTGCCTAGCATGTCGTGTCACGTGTCACTGATTTTTCATATTTTTTCATCTAACACAGCCAATTTTTTATTTTGGCTGAATGTGGTTAAAGGGCCCTTTGACTCTGCCTACCCCTTCGGGGATTACGGGCGTGATGTTATATATGTATGTAAGTTGGTTTACATTAGTGTTGCCGCTCGATAGAACAATATCGATTGTCGATAATAGCCTATTGATAGTTGAAGACAATCGATATTGGCTTATTTAGAGATAGTATTGCACTAACAGATATATCGATACTATCGATACTATCGATTGTCCTATCGATCGTATAGATGATTTGGCCGTTAAATTATCGGTTGCAAAACTATCGTTTTTTCGGCAACACTACTTTTTAAACAAGTTTTTTTAAACAACAACTTGTACTAACTATCTAATCATGACCAATCGGTTTGGAATCTACACATGATCTTAAATAACTGCAAGCACAAATTACATTTTGATTGAAGAACAAAAGTGACCTATTATATAATATCTTGACGAACAAATTTCGATGATCGTAAGATAACAATCGATTTGCTCTTGCTAGCCTGGTAGGTCAAGAGGTCGTGTACCGAGCTGTCATCATCAGACTTTAGTTCATTGTTATTACCTGATGATGATAAGCGCTTTTTGTTATAATTGCACATGAATGAAATGGTTTTTTAAGATAATAGTATAAGCAACCAGCTAAGGATTCGTTTCATTCATCATATTCGGTTAGTGATATCGATGCGACTTTGTATCACACTTATTTATTATATTTGTATCTATTATTTGTAAACTTTTTTATAGTTGCCTACTTATGTTGACTGCTTTGAATAAAGAGAAAACTAAGTATGTTAATATATTAAATATTGTTTGAGTAGACGATTGTGAGAAATAAAATCTACCAAATCTACATTTATTATGAATATTTTTAGATACTTTGATTTATTTATTATCGTAAAAATTAAAGACATTATGCTTGACAAGCTGATAGAGCTCTAGAGCGTGCCAAATATGTAAACATATATACAAACATATCGAATGACCGGTGGTAGCTTAATGGTAAAGACACGCGCCTCTCAACCGAGGAGTGCGGATTTAAACCCGGACATGTACCTCTAGATTTTTCAAATCCATGTACGTATTTATGCCACTAGCTTGAAGGTGAGGGAAAACATGATGAAACCTGCAAATTCAAACAACTTTGAATTTGTAACCATGATTCAAAAATTGTCTGGTTCCCCTATCTTAGGGTTACGAAGGTCAGATCGGCAGTCGCTTCAATCTAATTACCAGACTCGCTAAATCCTGGATCATGGTCTGAGGCTCTAAGCGGACCCCGTCTCAGCACGGGACATAACGTTAGGAAGATGAATGATATACAAACATATCGAATAACACAACTCTCCTTCTGGAGCAGTCGGGTATACCCATAGCAAGCAATATGCAATCTCTATAAATTATACCCAATTTAATCCAATTTGCCGTAACTTACGCAAGTGATAACATTAACATCTATTTATAGTATACATTTGCAGATTAAATTAACACTATGCACACACATACTTTATAGTTACTACCATATTAATTCAGAACAACCTTGACACTACCGCTCTTATAATCCGGATTTTACGCTGAATAGTTCATAGGATGGACGTAAATTTTGGTACTTCATTAATTTTGCAACCTCGTATTAAATTAATATGGCAATAATTAAACATATAAAGAATATGTGTTATGTTAATTTTAGGGATCCGACCATCAAAAGAGAAAAGAGGCGTATGGGATAACTTCGTTACCATAACTGTCTGTCAATAGATTCATTCCTTCTTTCCCTGGAAGATAGGAAAATCGTATAAGTAAAATATGCAAAGGCGCATGAACACTGTTATAAAAAAAAATTAACACGAATTTTTTGGTTTATTAAACATGAAAATTTATGAAAATATAGCGCATCAAAGTTCTGGAGTAGGTTTGACGTCTTTAAACGCGAAATTTGGACGCGGTAACTTAGATTTTTGATAAAAACGTTATTTTTAGTTAACCCTGTTGAAGTGTAAATTGTTGACCGATAAATTAATGAATGGACGATGAGTGGTTTACATGCTGAGCGTTGTATATCACAGCCAAATAATCAATCATGTGTCATACCTACCACACGAACGAAACCCATTTGATTAGGAGATCATCCGATGAATAGAAAGTTAATTCGGTGCTTCAAACTGTAATCACAATTAATTCGGCTCCGTTGCTCACTAATTAGGCAGGAGATTGGAACTAACATCTAATTTGTAATCCTGAAAACGGTTTTGAGACTTCAGATCACTGACATGTCTGGATTTTAAATAATATAAATAAAATAAATAAATAAATAATAAATATAAGATTACATTACATACATCGATCTAACTCCGAGGTAAGTAGTTTAAACACTTGTGTTACGGATATCAGAATCAACAGTGGTATTACAAATATATACTTAAATATTGGATATTAACACCCAGACACAGAACTAACACAAGTATTCATCACACGAATGTTTGTCCTGGGTGGGGATCGAACCCACAACTCTTGGCGCATGGGGCAGGGTCACTACCGTCTAGGCCTTAAAATGTACCTGCTTGATGTATATTTGGTAACAGGTTTGTATTTGTGTAGACGACGAGCTAGGTAGTTAGTACCTACATTTATCACCATTTTCCATAGCCTAACTGAATTTAAATTTTAGTTAAATGTGATTAAAGGAGTTCGCTTGCAGGCGTTGTATGTACATACATACATACCATTACGCCCATAATCCCCGAAGGGGTAGGCAGAGTAAAAGAGGCAGCAGGCCCCATTAACCACATTCAACCAGAAACAAAACTGGGCTGGGTTAGACGGCAAATTGTGAAAAAAAAGTGACAAGTGGCTAGGTCGTCGCCTACACAATCACACACCCAAAACCCCATATACCATTAGTCGCCTTTTACGACATGCTAGGCAGATACACAGTTGGCACATTATTTTTAAGTCAACCTACAGTTGGCACATTATTTTCAAGTCAACCTACAGTTGGCACATTATTTTTAAGTCCCCGACCAACATGGAAAATGTTGGTCGGGGACATAAAAATAATTCGTTGTATGTATTAAGATAATACCTAACCTAGTTAAACCCTGGTTACAGGTTACAGCTTATGTATATTAAAAAACAGGGATTCCCAATCTTTCTTACGTTGTACTGTATCGGTTTCGTAACACCACTTAACTGGCTCGGCCGTAATAAGACAAAGACATACTTAAGCTGTAAGTACTCATGTACTACATAATGAATATCGCGTTAAGTCCCGTCAGTATTACCTATTTCTAGTGATAATGAAATGAAATCAAATGATATGATCTTTACTTAAATAGGCCTACAAAAAGCACTTATAAATCGTCAGAACAAAATAAATATAAACCGGTTCAAACAGCAGATTCTACCGAGAAGAAACCGGCAAGAAACTCGATAGTTACTCTTTTAAATAATGATAATGCAACGCGAAAGTTTAAAATCATATAAGACAGAGAAAACCGGATAAAACTAGCTAGTCTGAAGCTGCTGTGTTTCCTTCGTAACTAGCGTTGCCAGGCGTTCGGATAAAGCCGGACATAGTTAGGTTTTTCGATTGCGTGTCCGGCCAAAATATTACCCAAATGTCAAGCCAAACTGGGTGGTCTGTCCGGCTATTAGGTTTGGCGACCTGCCAACCCTATTCGTAACAGTCAAAAGTGCAAAGTGCACAACTGTTTATAAACAACATTTATCGGGCAATTGCCAAAGTTCTCTCTCCTCTGACCCAGACCCGGCCGAAGGTCAAGCTATTTTAACGCTTCACTGAAAGGAGATGTAATTATAGACTGATGGATGCTTTTACGCACAGTATAAATTTCATATTATTACTATAACATTTGTTCTACAAATGATTTATGCACTAACTTTGGCTAGCCTATGTTATTGTCTGCTTAATTTCTGAATCAAGATAACAAACAAAAAAAAAATTCAGACAAATTGAGAACCTCCTCCTTTTTTTTTAAGTCGGTTAAAAAGGAACGATATCTCACAGAAACACTGTGGTAGATAAATATTATACGATGTGATAGGAGGTCAATATCCAGGTATCAATATCTATTCTTAATAATATTAAAAAGCTGAAGTGTTTATTTGTTTGCTTAGACGTACCTACTATCTCATGAACTACTAGTCCGATTTGAAAAATTATTTCAGAGTTAGATAGCCCATTTTATTGAGGAAGGCTATAGTATACATAACATTAGCCATAAACACGAGTGACATAGCGGGCACAGCTAGTATGTGTGGTCAAATTTTAACTAATTTCTTTATGCTCTTAAAGCATAATTAGATAACAAACACCCAAACGTACACATGCAAACTTTCACATTTAAAACATTTGTAGGATCGGCCAGTCACATAGTGTAATCAACATCAGTGGGATAACTTCTGATCTAATGTGAATTAAAAGAGAAATTGCTTCTAGGTAACATTTTGAATAATATTAAATCCATTGAACATAAAAGGCTGGCAAAGCTTTTCACGATATGCTAAGCTATGACAGTCCTCCATATACGCATATATACATATTTTGATTGGCCCGTTGGTCGAGTGGTCAGAGACCCTGGCCACAAAACCAAGGGTCGCGGGTTCGAATCCCGCTAGGGGCAAATGTTTCGTGTGATGAATGAATGATGGACATTTGTACTCGAGTCATGGATGTTTATAAACGTATTTATTAAGTATATCTATCCGTTCACCTAGTATCCATAGTACAAGCACAAAGCTTAGTTATATTAGCATACATATCATCATGCCCGCTATCCCCGAAGAGGTAGGAAAAGTCAATGTGGCAGCTAGCCCCTTATCCATATTCAACCACAAAACAAAAACTGGCCTGGGTTAGATGGAAAATTGTGGAAAAGTAGTAACAAGTGGTTAGCTCGTCGCCTACACAATTCCACACCCAAAACCCAGTACACCATTAGCCGCCTTTTACAGCATGCTAAGGAACACGGCACATTCTCTTTAAGTCCCAGACCAAAAGGGATGTATGTATGGAGTTACCTTACTGGCCTAACTTTAAATGCTCCGACGCAAAAAGCGTGAGGTATAAAGTGTCTTACAACATTGCGGGCGGCGTTCTATCGCGGGCCCGATCTATGCTCACTGATTTTCTCACAAATGCAAACGCTGTGTAAACGGTGTTAGGAAACTTCGTTTTTACTTAATTGTTATTAGTATTTACACATATCTTAACGAGTTATATATTACTGGACTCTTTGCAGATGGTGTTATATACGTTTCGTACAGACCTTTTGCATCTATGCTATCTATCTATATATATAATATATATATATATATATATACATACACTACATATACTACTTTTACAAAGCTGAAGAGTTTCTTTGCTTGAACGCGCTAATCTCAGGAACTACTTAAACAAACATAATAACATCACGCCCATAATCGCCGAAGGGGTAGGCAGAGTCAAAGGGGCAGCATCCCCTTTCAACCACATTTAGCCAAAAATAAAGCCAGCCCGGCTTTAGATGGAAAACTGTGTCGCCTACACAATCACACACCCAAAACCCGATATATCATTAGTCGCCTTTTACGACATGCTAGGCAAGAACCACAGTTGGCACATACTTTTTAAGTCACAAACCAACATGGGACAGTCGGCTGGGTTGGATGGAAAGCTGTTAAAAAGGAGTGACAAGTGGCTAGCTCGTCGCCTACTCAGTCACATACCCAAAAGCCCGTAAACCATGAGTCTACTACTGGTCCGATTTAAAAAATTCTTCCAGTGTTAGATAGCCTATTTATTGAGGAAGGCTATATGTTATATAACATTAACTATAAATGCGGGTGAAACTATCGTAACTCTTAATTATTTACCATACAGTTATCTTTTTTCTCTTTATACTCTGTTTTTTCTTTGTTTTTTACTCTTTTTTATGATTTCCATAGTTTATAGAATAAGTGGGTGGAATTATAAGTAGCACCAATTGACAGTTGAGAACACCTCATATTCTTAGGCTCTTGATTTGACATAACGCATTGGATAACTTTAATTAAATTTTCATGTTCTTATCCCGATGGCTTAGTTCTGAAATGGACGCCTATGAAAATGCGGGCAGACACTAATAATATTACACACATAACATCACGCCCACAATCCCCTAAGGGGTAGGCTGAACCAAAGGGGCAGCGAGCCACCTTAACGACATTCAGCCAAAAATAAAGATGTGAAAAAACTAATAATATTTTTTTGAATAAATAGAATAAGGTCAAAAGGTCTGAATATCTGATATGCCGACATTTTGCCGGGATTTTGTAATCCTTAGTCAGAGATAGTGCAGGTTAAAATTGGTTGTAGAATTAAAACATTGAAAACATAGGAGTGCACATTAATTTATTGCTAACAACATCTTTTACAAGCAGTCGCGAGCATAGCTCTTAAAAATAAACACATTATTCTTGTGTAATGTAGCATTATGGACATTGAAAAAGTAGATATTTACATTAATTTTATTAACAACTAGCTTTAACTCGGGGCTTTACCCGCGTTGAAGCCTGTCTGTTACACTTAGATTGTCGAAGTATCTATAAATCTTACTAGAATGAATATATTTATAAAAATTTGGCAAACAATAGCTAAAAAATTATGTTTAGTCCGTCAGTTAGATTATAAAAAAATATTAAATACGTGTTTTATTTATTTATTTGTCAAACAAACATTGACGAAGATAGCATGCATTCAAGTTGCGCGTGACGTCACGCTTTCGTACAGTTTTTACTAAATAGTGACGTCGCAAGCTCTTACTCCAAAACTTTCATGCTCTTTATATCTCTTTGATTTTTTGTTAATTTGATAAAGCGAAAAAGATGTGTCTAGTATTTTTGTATAATCTAACTGACGGACTAAATAGAATTATAGTTTTTAATGCAGTCATCATCCCTATTATTGATAGGTTCATATAGTAAATAGACTTTGGCACAGGGGGGTCTCAGCTGGCCCCTTCCTCTGGATATATTAGTATTGTAGAATGTTGTATCGTACGTTGCTATGTCTACAACCATTAATCGTTTTCACAAGCTCGATGGCTCATTCGGTAGTGACCCTGCCCCATGCGCCAAGAGTTGTAGGTTCGATCCCCACCCAGGACAAACATTCGTGTGATAAATACTTGTGTTAGTTCTGTGTCTGGGTGTTAATATCCAATATATAACCTTATATGTGTACACACTGTTGATTCTGATATCCGTAACACAAGTGCTTAAGCTAATTACCTCGGAGTCAGATGTATGTGATGTGTGTGATGTAGTCTGATATATATACCAACGAATGCTCAGCCCAACTCCTTTTTAGTGCAAGCTAATTTGAATCTAAAATAGAAGGATTTATTTATTAAGTGTGAATGGGTTTACCGTTCCAAATGGCCAGATTGGTTGCTTTCGACCACCGCAATTACCCATTATTATAAATAAATAATCTCTGCAAGGGCAGTCTAATGTTTACCGTTCGCACAAACAGGATGATGCTAACAACTTAAAGCTTTCGCATCTAATTTCAATTCAAACAAACGAATGATTAAACAATGCCTTTTAGAAGTAACATTATAAAATAATATATTTGTTTGCAAACTACTGCGCCGCGCTTAGAAGTTTTTTTAAACTAATATTATAAGTGCAAAAAGAATTCCGTGTCTGTGTTACATTTTAAACTAAACTCAAATATGATGTAGATGTGATCCTTAATGGATTGTGGATGTGAAATGAAATTTAGCTTACAAAATGGTCTTTCGGATTTCAATCGGATTAAAGAACTGGTCGTCATCTTCTTACGTTGTGTCCAGTGCTTAGTCGGGGTCCGCTTAGACTATTGATCCAGGATTTAGCGAGTCTGGTCTTTGAAGCGACTGCCGAACTGACCTTCGTAACCCTAATATAGGGAACCAGCCAATTTTTGGATCGTGGTTAGAAATCCAAAGTTATTTTGAATTCGCAAATTTCATCACGATGTTTTCCCTCAACGCCGAGATAGTGGTATAAATACGTACATCGATTTGAAAAATCCAGAGGTACGTGCTAGGGTTTGTATCCGCACCCCTCAGTTATGAGGCCCGTGTCTTTACCATTGAGCTACCACCGCTCTGGATAAAAGAACTGGTGTGTGAGTTTTTTTTAAAATGCAAATTGAAACGTTTCTTTTCATAAAAATATCTTCTAAATATGTACGCCAATGTCGAGTAGTATATTGCTTAGTAATAATAAAACCTTAGTGTTGCTCTATAAATTGTTGCAATCTGTCTCTAATTTAAGACAGTCGGTCTGAAAGACAGCGCCGGAGTCAAGGTAAGAAGAGGCATGCTCCGGTGGTTCGGATATGTGAAAGAATGGATGACGAAAGATTGACAAAACAGATATACAATACGACAGTGGAAGGATGTAGGAGCTGCGGAAGGCCCAGGCTCACCTACCACGACCAGATTGGTCGTGTATTAACAGAAGGTGATGTTAGGAGTCATAAAAACCATAGAGCTTGTATGAAAAGGATCATGAATGTTGAAGAGGCGAGTGAGGTGTGTAAGGATCGTGCCATATGGCGTTCGGTTCTCTCTGCCTACCCCGCTAGGGAAGTGGCGTGAAGTTTAGTTAGTTAGTTAGTGTCTTTAATTTAGTGTCAGTCATCTGTAAGCTCTTTTAGTAAGCCATTCGTCAAACATAAAACCCATCTTTCCAAATTAATGATCATTCATTTGTCAAGCAGAGGCCGCTTACGCCTTGAATAAGTTTACAACCTTATAATGAACAATTCATTACTTGAAAAGGAGTAGTTGTGATTGATCTTCCACGCAAATGACACTATAGAATATAATTCTGAGGTCATTATTTGAAAGGACAGATTCAAAAATTCTTGACCTTTGACCCTTTGACCCTTTGCGAAAATGGGCAAACGTTTTTGAATATTACTAAGTGGATCGTTTTTAGGGTTCTGTAAATAAATAGTGCGAAAGGAGTGGACCTTTATTTACCAACGAAGTTCCTTTGTCCCATTTTGGTATTCCCAAATTGAATAGACTGGTCTGTGTTAATGAGTAGCTTCATTGATAGATGTTGATTGATTAAGCTTTTTTGTTAATGACAACAACATTTCTTATCATGATTTATTTTGCCATCCATTATATTACCTTATTGATTGTAAGTTGATTGAAACTTAAGCTAAAACTAAACATAATTAAATGAAATAACGAATAAATTGTTTAATATAAAACTGGCCACTGTTCTTCGGACGCATATCAAATTTAATTAATAGAAGGCTGTTTATTTGCAAATTTGGCCGTATCTGTATGTAGTTGTGAAAGTTTAAATAATTGGATGATTGTTACAAAAAAAATGGCTGAATAATTTCCATCAAAATTGGCACAAAACAGATTGTAGCCTAGATTCAACATCCAGGTAACAATAGGACATTTTTTATCCTGAAAAAACCAGAGTTTTTGTGGGATATAGTACAAAAAATAACACCAGGACGAAATTGTGAGTTATTCCGGACAAAAAAAAAATATTTATTTTAAACTGTAGAACAAATATTTTTTTTGTACGGAACCTTCATTACTGGGATTCCAATCCTGCTGCGACATATTTTTAGGGTTATATTAAGACAGCACAGGTGATCTAATAAGAAGTCACCTTTATGGCAAACTTGTTACATTTCTATCACAAAAGTCCATTAGTCGTGACGTTTTATATTACGGGCCAAACAGATTATGGGAAATGTCAAAGGTATTTTAGAATGGCAAACAATAATGTATCGCGTGTAGCGAATACGCGAGTATTTTCAGGTTAATGTTATTTACATTCGAAGCAAAAATTACCTTCATAATTCTGTGATTATTAGAGCTTTTTAAAGTTGAGATCATGATTAAATACCAACTTAGTTCTACTAATAAGTACAACTAATATTATAAATGCTTGTTACGTTCTCACGCAAAAACTACTCAATGGATTTTTATAAAATTTTGGGATAATGCAGCTTATACACCCGAATAACATATAGGCTATGTTTTATCGACGTACCACGCGAGCAAAGCCGCGGGCAGAAGCTAGTATTTTACAATAAACACCGTTCAATTTTCTTTTTTGTACATGGAGGCGATTAGCCGGTTATTATGAGCAGGTGATTATTAACCACTTAACATTGCTTATTCACAGTGGTCCATATCACTCAAGTCAATTTTATTATTGGTTAAATGTGGTTCAATGAGCTGACTCTTCTATCGCTGCCATCCGTGGTGTCTGCCATGGTGGCGAGCGAGAGCTCCTGGGAGGCGGTGCGACATAACGGTGCTGCAGAAGGAGAGCCACCGTGGCGATGGTGTTTAGCCCGGTGGCGCCCTACTGGGGGGGCTCCAAATACTCCTGTGGTATACCTGCCTGTCGTAGGAGGCGACAAAAAGGGCCATTGGTGTTGTGGAGCGTCTGCGGGGGGGACCTGCATTAACTTCGCCCAAGCAGCCCCAGAGAAGACGACGACACGTGGATCCTCGTCCGCTAAACAGGATGGGGTCTGTGCCGTCGTAAGCACTTGGGAGGTGTGCTGGGAGAGCGGTTGCCTCACCCTCGACATGGGCCGCATGGATCAGCTGCGGCGTAACGTAGATTTCGCGAAGAGTTCCGTAGTGGGGAGCCCGGAGTCTGCGCCACGCCCGAACAATGACCACCCTCTTAGTCGATAGTGGAGTGTTTTTTCCATTTCTGTGGTCTGTGGTTCATTCCTCATGTTAAAAAAAAAGGCTGACTGCTCTTGAGACTGCCTACCCTGCCAGGGATTACGTGCGTGATGTTATGCATGTATGTATGTGTGGATACTACCGATGTATAATATTTTTACTCAATACTTACCTTCCCGTCCCGAGGCTAATACCAATTACATAAACAAAATTAAATATTTGTTCATTGCTGACATTGAACCCGCGACCCTCACGAAATGCTCAATTTGAACCACTGAGCCATCGGAGCTGTCAAAACATCTCAAGTATAGCAGCAGCTTGTTAGTTACATAACTAACTCTGCATTAGATTATCATCTTAGTGGCGTAGCAGCGGAAGCGATCGGGCCATTGTTTCGGTTCAGTTCCCGGCCGATCCTATCGTGTATTTGTTTCGCTTTCTCGAAAAATGTTCTCATAAGATTAGGCAGACGAAAATTTTGAAATGTTTATGGCTTAATAAGGCGTTACCTAATTTGATTTTTTTAACTAGGTTTTCTCAATGTATCGTGTGTTCGTGAAACTAGTTTTTTAAAAAGGGACTAGGATACAGGAAATATTCCCATAAAAATCATGGCGCCATACATATATAATATATTAGGCTAGGTGACTAAAAAATTATGTTTAGTCCGTCAGTTAGATTATAAAAAAATATTGAACACGTATTTTTTTATTCATTTGTAAAACAAACATTGAGGCAGATACAATGTATTTAAGTTGCGCGTGACGTCACACATTCGTACAATTTTTACAAAATAGTGACGTCGCAAGCCCCCACTCCAAAACTTTGATGCTCTTTATCTTTGTGATTTTTTGTTAATTTGATAAATCGAAAATATGTATCTAGTATTTTTGTATAATCTTACTGACGGACTAACTAGAATTATAGTTTTTTAATGCAGTCGTCATCCCTATTGGCTTTACTTGATTATTCTCTCCATCGGGTTTTCTTGCACATAAACCTTAATAGCTTCGCACATTTTTAGACCACATCTTAATTTCATGGGATAATTATCAGGATCGCATCAATGTCACCTAAAATACAACAAAAATTAAAAGAAGCATCCTTGATCCTCTTTTCAAAAGGTTAAATTTCTCACGAACTCATTAGCCACATAGATACGGATTAATTTGTTCCGCGCTTTTTCGTAACCTCTGTAATTGGTAGGCAGAAGGTGGGATGGTTTAATAGAAACCACATGAGCTTGCATTTAGGCAATAAATGATATTTTATATTAATTAAACGCCGTTTGCACTTACACGCGTGATTTGTATTCGAGAAAACAGACAGTGTATCGAAACAGTAACTTGCAAACTGTCTCAGTTTTAAAAAAATAATTTAATTTTTTGATTAAAAAGTTAAAATAATTTTAAAAGACGAGAAGACCCTATAGAGTTTAATAAAAGAATGACTTGATGCTCAGACAGACCAAATATGTATCTATACTTAATATTATAAAGCTAACTAATTAGTAAGTGAGTTAATTAGTTATTATTTGTTTGAATTTTTTTGCTTGAACGCACTAATCTCAAAAACTACTGGTCCGATTTGAAAAAATCTTTCAGTGTTAGATAGCTCATTTATCGAGGAAGGCTAAAAACATTAACCATAAACGCGGGTGAAACCGCGGGCACAGCTAGTACACACATATCGTTAATGTTATATGTGTGTAGCTATAGGTGAAATGTGTTTTTAATCTTACCGGACTTAAAACTATATGTGACCGTTCTACGAGGTACTAAGTTCATGTATTTTTCTGAGTGATAGATATATCATATTATATGATGTACATACGGCAGCACATCAGCCTATACATTTTTGTTGCGAAACAGCCCTTATTACAACGGAATAAGACTCCGCAGTGTTTAACCTGAAGTGCTGTTGTGTATACATTTGGTACACTAATTTAATGCAAACGTTTTATCGTTTTATAACATATTATTTAATTTACATAAATGAAATCAGGATGGGTTAAAAACATTGCCTTTGCACTATGTTGAATAAATTTAGTAAATTGTTTAAAGTTGACTTATTATCTTATTTGTTTTGGTTTAGTTTCTTAATCTTATACTTCTAAAAAACACACATGCTATGTGTACGAAGCCTACATAAGTTTTCTTATAAGTCGTATGTCATATGAGTTACTGTTTTAACTTACACTGTGGACGTACTCGAGGAATAAATCTCGCAACGTGTAAAAGGTCGTATACATGGGTCTGAGCACTCATTATACCTGGTCGACAAAATCGTTATGTAACGACTAATTACATACAACCTTAGTTTACAGCGGTATATCAGAAGCTAGGTTTCTAGTACATATATCATGTTAGTGCTTCTCTTAGGAATACCTATAATTCCTAATAGGAATGGTGGAATACTTACATTTTAATAAGGAAAATCTATGTGTGGAATCTTTATATACGTATAAGCTTTTCCCTTAGCTCCGCCTTGTGGAATTCCACGTGGCAGGTCCACGGATGATCCTAGTGTCTATTATTTAGCCTATTTAAGGTCAAACTTTGAAGTACATTCCATCACAATGAGCCAAGTTGGCTTGTACATTATTCATCATCTTACTTAAGTTATGTCCCGTGCTCGGGGTCCGCTTAGACTATGATCCAAGTTTTACTGACTCTGGTGATTACATTGAAGTTGAAGCGACTGCCAATCTGACCTTGCAAACCCTCAGATAGGAGAGACCGATAATTTTGTATCCACGATACTGTTTTGGCGTGCTATACTTGTTAAATACCGCAACAAACATTCATTCCAAGACCCCAGAGATATAAATTAGACATCGCAGTACGTAAGTTATCCCGAACTTAACAATATAACTTAGTGAACGATATGGATGAACTCTCGACCGAACTACACACGTGTAAGATTCATCCTCGTGTCGGGTTTGCGGGAATATTAACCAGATATAGTTCTGTGGTCATTTTATAAAGCACGTAAACAAGGATGCTGTAACCGCTAGAAGCTATATTAGCGGGTTGAAATTTATTGGATTGAAGAACAAGTCGCTTGTTTTTTCTAAAAGATGTATTAAATGTCATTCATTTCTTGTCTCGTTCATTGTAAAAACCGCATAGACTATAACTCAGTCAACTGTACTTTATCAGATATTTTCTTTATCAGATCATAACTTTATCAGATATTAACCTCAGTTCTTACAACAGTTGATCAGGTTGTCGATTGAAATAGGCATTAAAAAAACATAATGTTTTATAGTATTTTAGTTTAAATGTAATTATGGTCAGCGAATAAAGGCTTTTTATTATTATTATTATACTACTGCCTTACATTCAGGCTGAAAATTATTTACCAATTTAAGTAGTCGACATAATAAACTTTACAGATATCCATTACGTAAATTCACTTTCATATTTATTATGTATAGTCAATATGATAATATTTCAGGTCCTAGGGTTAAAACATCTATAAGCAGTTCGTAAAGGTCGTCAATTGTTATGACCTGGCTTTGTATTAAACTTCTTCCGATACGGGATCATCTAAACTTTTGTTGTTAGAAGGTAAAATATTGTGTGTGTTAAAATAATTACCAACATGAATGTTGAATTGATTTTAAAATAAGGTAAATTAAAGTATCTTTTCTATTACTAACTAACTAAACTTCACGCCAGTTCCCTAGCGGGGTGGGCAGAGAGAACCGAACGCCATATGACACGATCCTTACACATATCTATACATTAAAAATATCACCATTCATTAATTAATGACATATATTTTTTCTTTCAAAGTTTACAAACCTCTTTTATTTCTGACGAGTACCGTATTGATTCGTAACTGTAAAAAAACAGTTACAAAATTTTCTGCCGTTTCATGGATTTTTCTTTTACCATTATAGCTAATAATTTATTATTTTTTATATAACATCACGCTCGTAGTCTTCGAAGGAGTAAGCAGAATGAAAGGAACAGCAAGCCCCTTTAAACACAAGCCAAATATAAAACTTAGATGGAAAATTGTGTCAAGTGGCTAGCTCGCCTATACAATCACATACCCAAAACCCAGTATACCATCAGTCGCCTTTTACGACATGCTAATCAAGGAATACAGTTGGTACATTCTTTTTATATCTTACACCAACATGGGTCAGCAAAAATAAAAAGTCAAGTTCCATATTGACGTAGTAGGGGATAATAATAAGTCATAAATAAACAGAGATCAGTAATAATTTCCAGTATAATATTTCCCTCTGCTGAAAATGACGCGCCATTTTTTTATTCTGTGGAAACCCAATATTAAGTATGAGCTGTCAAAGTAAGTAGGTACTTAAGTCTAATAGCGATACCTTTTTCCTCCATTTAGATTGAACTGTTTAGCAATAATATGACATACCGTGGGAGTTGTTTAGAGCATCTTAGACTTATAAAGGCGTCGTTTCGAAATTGACCTTAAGCCGTCCAAATTGAATTTGAACTCCGGCGCATTTTTGTCACCTTTCACACGACCTTTAATGCCGCTGCCAACTTGACATTTCGGAAGCAAATAGACTTAGATACACTTCAGAATCAAAGCATTTTGTCGCGCCTATTGTATACCAGGTCTTAATTCAACACACATAGATTCATCAGATGGACATCGGTTTAATACGATAAATAAACACAAAACTCGCCATTCCAAAAATCAGGCTTAATTCGTGGTTTATTTGTAGGTAGCATATAAATATTTAATAAACTGCCTCAAAATGTTATTGAATTATATGCCATAAATTTGTAAATCATGTTTAATAAGAATAGGTTACTAAAAAATAGATGATTATTTAAATGGTAAAAATGTTTGGACGAGATAATCTGATCGCATGCATAGTGAAGTTTTTAATCATGATATTTTGATGTACCACATATTAGAGTTAAGTAAAACGTGTTTTAAAAAGGCTATCTGTTGAGTTTCTTGCGGAACCTCTTCTCATAAGGCCATTCACGTCAAGGTGCTGGTAGGGTAAAAAAGTGTGACTTGCAAAATTATTTGTTACAAATCTACTTGCAGAAATAAATCATTTCAGTTCATTTCATCTGGCCCATGTTGGTCTGGGACTGAAAAAGAATATACCAACAGTGTTATAATTATCATGCCGTAAAAGGTAACTATATAGGTTTGTCATTATGTAGGCAACGAGCTAGCCACATGTCACATATTTTTCACAATTTTGGCATCTTATTTGGATTAGCTTCATGTTATTTTTGTGAAAGCGGTCTAAGTTGCTTACTGACTCTGCCTATTTTTTGGAGGATTTCAGGCGTAATAGTATGTTATGTATTTATAAAAATTCAAAAACAACTTGACTAGATAGGGTTGCCATCCGTCCGGATTTGTCCGGATTTGTCCTAGTTTAGAGGGCATCCGGGGAGGGTCCGTGCGGGGTTTTATTTGTAGTCCGGGTTTAAAAATTTGAAGTCATGGGCTGCTCACGACGCATGCACTGTGCCCGCACGCCGCGATCATCTGACGAGCTGACTGGCTAAATTCACCATAATTTTCAACTATTTTATTACACTGATGTCCGGGGCCTGGGCTCTAAAAGCCGGGGGTTTCTCACGTTTTGTCCTGGTTGCCAAATGTTAGAGATGGCAACCCTATGACTAGATAACATAACCTACAAAACAAGCTACTAGATTTGTATGGAAGTGAGAAAGAGGATATTATGTTATCCTGAAACTTAAAAAATACTGAAGCAAATGAAATCACTCAGAAACAGATCGAAAAAGGTCAAGCCTTTTTGACAGTTAATTGTAATCCCGATATAATGAATGTTACGCAAGGATACGCCTATCATAAATTTTACGGACAGAATTTAACTTCGCACGAAAAAACTAAGTGAATTTATTAAAAAAAATAATAATAATAGCGATTCTAACGCTTTTTCTCATTGAAACACATAAATCAATTAACAAAATTGACAGACAGGCGGACGGAAAGTCGGTGAGAGACTACTTTGTACCTTAGTCCTTAGGAAAATAAAGTATTCCTGAGAAATACCCGATAGTCTATTCTTGGCTACCATTCGTAAATATTTAATTAGTTAGTCGTCTCATACAAAATTTGGGCAAATATAGTCACTGTTTCCAAAACTCAATAACAATAAATGATTTAACTCTCCAGACTGACTCCATTCCCTAGTCCTAAGTGAACGGATAGATAGACATACTTAGATTACGTTTTATAAGTATCCATACTCGAATCGAGTACAAATGTTCACGTTTACATCACACGAAACAGTTGCTCCAAACGGATTCGAAGTCGCGACCCTTGGTTTCGTGGCCTCTCTGACCACTCGACCAAAGGGCTTGACATAACTTTTTTTTTTTAATTACTAAAAAGAATAGAAATAAATAAAATGACAAACTTGGAGAATTTTGACGTCTAGGGTAGACGTCAAAATGACTCAAAGTTCTCTTGAACGCGACTTAATAATTTATCAAGAGGTTTTTTAACTAAAAACTCACACCCATCACTCACATCCCATGGTAGTGAAAGTATGTAATAACAAGATTTCGTCGGGTAAAATCAGTATTAAGCCACAGATTTTTAGAACTATCTCAACATAACCATAAAAATGTCATCAAAAATATAATAAATATAAATACAAATAGAAATAGAAATATAAATATCTTTATTCATGTAGGCTCCACAAATGCACTTATGAATAGTCATAATAATACAAAATAAATATTCTACCGCCATGATTAGCGGAACATAGTTTAAATATGTACAATCTGTCTATCGAATGAAATATTTGTTTGTGATTGTGCTACATACATAATTGTGCTAATACACAAGTGATTAGAGAGTTTTAGAACGCAAACGATGATCTACTTCGCTAGTTCAAATCGCGATAGCTGTACATGTTTGCGTAATGAATACACACATTCATACTAGAATATATAAACGTACTTAATTATGTCTATTTGCTACCTAGTATCTATAGTACAAGCATATTATATACTAAGATTGTAATTAGGGAATTGGTGAGTAAGTCTGAGCAATAAATAATTAATAAACCTCTTATATACTAATTACCTAGTTCCAAATTATTGAGATTGAGCAATATATTTATTTTATCGTTACGTTAAGTGTATAATCTTGAAGAAGATACGAACATTTACATCAATATTCAATATAACATATTATCTAAGATTATTTTAATTGCCACCTTATTAACCAAGTACAGGGTTGCATCAAACCAAATTTAAGTTAGTCTCCGAATGTGATTACGACACTGACTTAATAACACATTAGTCATTAACCTGCAACTGTATAATTAAGCATTTAAGATAACCTAGTATTCAAATAGATCAATTAGCCTATGATACCGTCAAGTTGATAAGTGTATGTGGTTTTAATATTAAAAGGATTCAGTATATTAATTTTCCTTTTTTAACTTAGAAATACGAGTGTATGAATATATACTTTAGATCAGGGTTTCTCAAAGTTATGGCTCCACGTACCCCTTTTGAAGTCTTCCGAGGACGGCGAACCCCTAGACAAACCCCCCCTCAGAGTAGGTTCAGATTAGACAGTACGTTCAGCAGCGCGCCCGCCGACAAGCGTGTCGCACGGGGCAGTCGTTCATCCTCCATTACGTAAATCTTCCCGCAAACTCCCTATGATCGAATAGCGAACCCCTAGGGGTTCGCGTACCCACGTTTGAGAAACGCTGCTTTAGATTAAGCTAGCTGCGTCTATCCTATTTTTAATGCAATTTTAAATACATACATACATGCCGGCTGAAGAGGTAGCCAGAGTACAAAGAGCGATAAGCTTCTTAAACCAAATTCAGCAATATACAAGATTGATGCAATCTTATTTTATTAATTTCCTTTAATTGCTACATTATTTTAAAAGTGATAGTAAATGTATGTAGTATGTTCTTGTTATGTTCTTGTTTTGAGAAAGAAAGTTTGCCCGCGAGGGATATAAACGTAACTTTAAACCTATCGACGTCAAACATTTTTTAATAAAAATTGTTTGACGTCACAAATAGCGTCTTGAAAAGTTTCTATAAAGGGAATCGGAAAAGGTCACGGCCTATGTTTGTTATCATAACATTTTTTCCTCTTCATTGGTAAATTTATTATCAACTTTCATCTTTAACCGAGGTCAATTTAATTGTTCTGTTTTAAAAAATAGAATGACAGAATAAATAATAAAAGTACGCTTCTCAATGAACGCCCGCGTAGTTCGAGTTCCCGTGAGAATACGGGGATAAAACATAGCCTATGTTATTTGCTGATAAAGTAGCTTTAATTTGGTGGAATAATTTTTCCAATCTGTCCTTTAGTTTCGGAGCCATTGAATGCAAACAAACAAAACAATCAGATCTTTCCTTCTTATAATATTAGTAAAAAAACTTTTTTTACTTAAGTTTATATTTTTTTTCTAATAATTTTAAAATTATTAATTTATAAAAGTCCATTAATGACCTAACAAAACGGTACCCTAAAAAAACGAGCATCTATTTGTTCTCTTCAAGTATTTATGCAAGAACATCAAAATGCTAATACCTCGCCAAATTCCACAGCGCTTGAATTAATAAATGTATTTTTTCGAAAGATAAAATCTAGCTTGCATCACAAGAGTTGTTCGTAGACGAATTCGCATTGACCCGGCGAACTATTGGCATTCGACTTTCTTTTGCACACTTTCATTATAAGCTAATTTATTAACATTATCTGGTGGGTGCCGTACTAATGGAAGTCTTGCACAATGTAACACTTAAATTTTATGTACCTACTAAATTATGCGACTATATGGAAAAGTTAGCTAAATGTAAGTCATGAGGTACATTTCACTCGCACTTTGAAATGTCGAAGTATTACTTGACCTGCGAATTTGATACTGTGAAAGGAGGTCAGGTCGTTCAGGTCTTCAATAGGGATTTTGGAGAGAACTGAAACAAAACTCCAATTTGTTTGGAACTTAAAAATATGTACTAACTGAGTAACGTAAGGAACACTTCTTGCTTAGCATTACATAAAACTAACCAATGTAATCGATATCTTTGATACACATCACTACTTTCATCACATTGCGCCATCTAATGTACCTCAAGTTTATTTTTAGGCGAAAGTGGTTAAATCACTATCCTGCCTCTTTAGGGATTGTGGTCGTGATGGTATGTATGTTGTATGCAAATCTACCATCTATTTCTTAAGAATTGGTCCTTCGAGCCGGATACATAAGGTAGGAAAAAATATGAGCACATCTTTTGTCACCTGCACGCGAATCTTTCCCAAGCCGCTACTGTTCACGACCTTTGCTCCACTCCATTTTGGACAATTTACAAAATTTAATACAATGCACTTAAGTAGTTTACAAAAGTCATGCCTTTTACATCGTCACGCGATGTCGCCATTACAACACGACGCGTGCGCAGCGATTTAGATCAGAGATGAATCGCTTAATCCGTTGTGACATCTTTAGCCTGATATATCATTTGCTCAAACAATGTTAAAAGAGAATGTTTATGCCATTCCCATTAATATAGTTTTTTGGTCCCATGTGGGTCTACAACTTAAAATAATGCGCCGAATGTATTCCTTGCTTAGCATGTCGTAAAAGGCGACTAATGGTAAATCGGGTTTTGGATGTGAGATTTTGTAGACGATAAGCTAGCCACTTGTCACTTTTTCACAATTTTTCATCTAATCCAACCAAGTTTTATTTTTGGCTGAATGTGGTTAAAGGGGCCTGCTGCCCCTTTGACTCTGCCTTCCCCTCCGAGGAGTAATCCTATATAGCCGTGAGGCTATGATGTCATGTCTGTAATGCAGTAATTTAGTATGAGGTACTTATGAGGTAAACTAGGCCTGGTAGTTTGAGATCAGAGCCACAAAAACAAAGGCCGCGGGTTCGAATCCCTCTAGGAACAAAACTATGTCGCTTGATGATAAAATAAACGATACTCATAAAAATATAAAAACGTATTTAAACATAGTATACTACTATACTGTTATTATAAAGAGGAAAGATTTGATTGTTGGCTTGTTTGAATTGAATAGGGTCTAAAACAACTGGTCTGATTTAAAAAAAAATCTTTTGCCAATGGAAAGAGAGGTACTACTTTATCAGAGAGGACATAGGATATATTTTATCCCAGCATTCCCGCGGGAACGAGAACTACGCGGACGAAACCGCGGGGCGCTGCTTGAGAGTAATATAGTTAGTAGTTACGAGAACATAATTAAATATTCATAGCTACGTGTGTTCATCCTTAACTTGAGGTCCAATGGCCGTAATGCCGCTATTTTCCCAATAGAATTCGAACTCATAGCTTTGGCCTATGAACTAAGTCACCATTACAAATTGAATGATTTCATATAAGACTTCACTAGTAAACAACAATTATTCCCGTTACAAAAGACCTGGTAAACAACATGGGACGATTTGCCTCTAAGCAAAGCCCGTTTAATCTGACCTTGGAGAGAATTTTAAACATTTCATTAATCACTTTAAAGATACACTTACGTTTTTCTGAATATAATTAACAATCAATACCTTTAATACCTTTCTGTGAAAACCTTGTTCATTTAGAACTCTTCAGTGGTTTTATAAATATAAAACCTTCTAATTCTAATTTCCCCATTAATCCCAGTTCGCTAAGATAAAAATAACTTTTGTATTTGAATATTGGTAGACGGATAATTGTGCCTAATTTCTTAATGGAAGGTAATAATATTGATTACATCGTAACGAGACATTATTATGACAGTTAGTAACACGAGAACTTGTTTGATGAAACTCGTATGTTTATTTAAGAGTAAGGAGTAAAAGGATATATTGTATGTTATTTTTATGTACTTATGGTAAATAAAATTAGTAGACTGTTATTTACTCCTATTACCCGCAGTTATAGCCTTTTTGTCACTCTGCATCATCATTAATTAGGTGTTATCACATAACATTATCCGAAATCGTTTAACATCAGCAACTAAAACAAGTAATTGTCATCTATCATCAGAAAACATCTTTTAAAATCAGCCATCATATCCTATCATCAGCCAAAATAGTCTAGCATCAGACATCATCATCTATCATCAGCCACCGCCATCTCAAATTTATTTCAAACACATTTAAACTCTTAACAGAAAATGTAAACCGGATGCTCCGTCCGTGACTGTACACTTAACAGCTTTATTTATTGAATAAATTCGCCACATCAAAGGGTGAAGTTGATTGAGGTCTTTCAAAAATTAGGGGAAATAATTTACGGATCAAGGGTCGCCTGCTAATGGCGCAAGACTCCTTCGGACATTGACTCTTACTACACGTCCATTAAGACTCATCTTGTAATATATGTAAGAGTATAAGCCAGATGTATAAGGGTGGTTCTTTCTTAGAGAGTGAGCAGTAAGGAATAAAAACCGGATTACAATTTTACGTGTTTGTTTTTATTACTGAATTGTTTTTGTTTTTTAACGTAGACACGATAAAAAATAAAAACAATTCAGTTTTTTACATATATACCATCACCGAAGGGCTAGGCAGACTCTTAGGAGCAATGACCTCCTTAAACCACACTTAACCAAAAACAATATCTACTAAATGGATTGACTGGGACACTAAGGCAGTGTTTTTTTTTTTTGGATACGCGACCTCTTTAGAGGTTAATAAATTTTCGCGACCTTCTTGGACCATATAAAGAAAAAAGGTCACTAAAAGTGTGTAGAATTTCGCCGTTTTCTTTTTGCCGGTGACCCCTTAGGGGTCGCGACCCACAGATTGAAAACACTGCACTAAGGCATCAGACCAGTTAGGAAAAAACATGATTTTGTCAATTCACATTTCTCTTTTGCATTGTAATTATTTGCACAATTAAGTTAAGAGAAAGTCGCTATATTATACTGTTAGAGACCATAGGTGTATCAGTGACTGCGCATCATAATTAGAAATCATTATATTCGCTTATAATCGTCCACGTTTATAATGATAATGATAGTAAGCATCCCATAAATTTAAGTCCATTGCCTGAATCAAACCTTTTTATCTGTAACCTAGGTGACAAGTCAAGGATCAAAACTTTCGTAGTAAACTATGATACTTGGCTGGCTAGCTGGCTCGATGGCGCATTCGGTAGTGACCCTGCCCCATGCGCCAAGAATTGTAGGTTCGATCCCCACCCAGGACAAAAATTCTTATGATGAATACTTGTGTTTGTTCTGTGTCTGGGTGTTAATATCCAATATTTAAGCATATATTTGTAATGCCACTGCTGATTCTGATTTCCGTAACACAAGTGCTTAAGCTACTTACCTCGGAGTCAGATCAGTGTATGTGATGTAGTCGGATATTTATTATTATTATTATTTATTATTATACTCGAACTGCGATATAGAGACAAAGAACTCTGCGAAAAGTTATATAGTTATATGACTCGGTTAGAATCAGATTTGATTCAAAGGTTTGCCAATACAATGACGTATCAACAAGCCTATTTATCAAATTAACACAAACGTTAACGTTGACATTCTACGTTTGACCTAAACAAATAAAATAACACCGAACGTCAAACAGCCCCGAATTAGTTTAAGAAACGTATTCGCCTGACAACTGTGAATGGGGACATTTGCTATTGAACTTTGGCTAAATAAACTTGGCTATTGTTACTGGCATGTTCCATGCTAGTCAACAAATGGCACCCGTTTATTTTGAGCGGAATATAATACAACTAACAGGGCTGTAACTAGGGACTGCTTCCTACTGGAAGACTGTTCCGGACTGGTTATAATAGGTATAGATGGGCCAGAATAGACATTAGACCTATCTATACCTATATATACATTTAGATGAACATATATATATAACTATTAAACAGACTAACTTCACGCTACTTCTTTTAAACAATTATCAAAACTCGGCTAAGTACAAGTAGGATTCGCGCACGAAGGGTTTAATGTTGTATTATGTATACAACAATAGACACTACCTATATTATAACCTTTTTTTGTAGTCGATCGATTGATCGAGCAAAATCGCAAAAAAACTGTTTTATGGAAGCCCCCCCCCTAAATATTTCCCTACTCTATTACTTTACATAAATCTAACAAATTTACAAACAATCTGTTTGTAAATTTGTTGACTTATGTATTTGATTGTGAATTGAACAAACATGGTATTTTAATTAAGTATCCAAATAAATCTGTCACAGATGTATTGACTTTTAAATTGTTAAATGATTTAAATATAGGTCTTTCTACAATTGGTTAATAAATAATCAGAAGAACAGTGGCGTAGCGTGGTGGGGGCACGGGGGCGGTCCGCCCCGGGTGGCACACTTCGGGGCGGCAAATTTGAATAACAGTAAAATGTTTAAAGATGTATTGAGTAAATCAATTATGGCAACGTCTGTGGGCCGGCGAAACAACCGAGTATTTGAAGCCCCCCTCATCCCCTTTTTGGGGCGGGAAACTTGAGCCGCACCCCGGGTGACAAAAACCCACGCTACGCCGCTGGTGGGGGTCCTTATTTTATAAAGTCGAAAGCGAAACGAGAGTATCTAAACTACCCTTAACATAAGCCCATAGAAGCCTAAGAATATTTCGATTTCCTTTCAAACTAAGACAAACAAGAGAAGTTATTAACAGTATTGTATTGTGTAGGCAAACAAAAGTTTTAGTTAATATCTTAACTTTTGGTTGATATCTGCCTGACAAGAAGTTATCGAAATCCTGTGGGACCCTGGGAAGCCAATAGGCATCTTACAGAACTATTAATATAACTTTCCATTCGTAGCACAAATTTAATTATAGTGAATATCCAATATCTAAGTATATATTTGTAATACCACTGTTGATTCTGACATCCGTATTACTACTTTAGCTACTTACCTCGGAGCGGTATGTGATGTCGTCGGATATTTATATATTTATTTTATTTATTAATTGTGTGTCAGGATGCAGTGTCACGGAAGGCCCCGACTCACCTAGCATGATCAAATTATGCGTGTGTTAAAAGGTGATATTGGGAACCATTATATTACTGCCCCTTTGACTCTGCCTACCCCTTCGGGGATAATAGGCGTGATGTTGAGTGTGTATGTACCTATGTATTATAACCGTAGTACATATATGAAAAGAGTTATTAATGTCAAAGAAAGAAGTGAGGTTTGTAAGGACCGTGCCTTATGACGCTCGGTTCTCTCTGCCAGTGGGGGAGGTCATACTCAGTTTTCGGCGGCCCCACCGACATTGGATCCCAGGACCGATTTACTAAATAAAAAAATTGTTAAACAGTAATTTCAAATTTGCTGCCCCCAAAAATGTTCGGCCAAAACATTTTTTTGCCACCTTGCCACCCCTAATTGATTTACTAAATACATCTTTAAAAATTGTACTGTTATTTCAAATTTGCGCCCCGAACAAGTGTCGCCCGTGCCCCCACCACGCTACGCCACTGCCCTCTGCCTACTCCGCTAGTAAATGGGCGTCAAATAAGTTTAGTTTATTTAATTAAGTATTATTTTATGTGTAAAACTGCGGTGCGCCACACTATTGCGCTAACACAGTCATAGATCATAGATAGATGTGTCAACTTACTTTCTTCAAACTGTGTTAGCGGCCTACTGCGCAGGATTGGGATAATTCGAAAGTGCTGCGCTTAGCACTTGATAGCCCACTAGTATTTCGATTCGACTGCGAACCCTAATTAAGATGGGGACACTACGCTAGGGAGATAATGGGCTAGTTGACTTGAATATTTTTTTAAGTCCGTAATACGTATTTTTTGCTTTATCTACTTAAAATTACAGCGCTTCAAAGATCTAGAGTAGGGCGCCTTTACGTTACTTGTTCTTAAAATTTTAAGGAACAAGTGACGTCACGCTGTGTTTTCGTAATTTTTGGTTTACTGATCAAAAAAAAAAAACGTCTTCAATATTTTTTTGTAATATCGATAATGAAAAAAAAAAAATTGACAACTAGCCTATTGTGAAATCTACGTGGAAGAAAACTAGTTAGCTTTTTCATCGATCGTATCATTACTTTCGACTACTTATTCTGTTGGTCACTTGCATAAGAGCTTACTACCTAATGAAAAGAATGATATTTTAGGAGTCTCTTTTAAGTCAATAAGTAGGTACTTTATGTATGCCGGTAAGCTCCCCCGGTGTATTTTGAACGAAATTGCTATGAAGTACGTAAATGATTAAATAACATTATTGATAAGAAAAATTTTAATAAACCATTGAAAGAGACATCAAAGAAACTTTGTAAGGGACTCGGTTAATTAACTTTAATGTTAATGAGAAGAGTCACTCCCACGCGTATAGGGCCTCGCCCCCAATTTCGGTCACCGGGTTGAAGACGCCCCCCCCCGGACGAGACATTATCACTTCTGGTATACCGAGGGCACAGCGGGAGAGTGTGCCCACGATGCCGGTTGCTTCCTGGGCGGAGAGGTTGAGAGGTGCTGGGTAGCCTAGCACGTCTCTAGCGGACGATTCCATAACCACCCGCGAAGCCTCAGTCGGCGTAGAGGATGCATCCCGGAGTTTTAGTGGGTATACCCGGGCCACTACCATCTTGGCTGGAGAGGGGGTCTCCTGTTGCAGAGGCCCCTGGGAGTCCCACATGACCACTTCGCTCCCCCGACGCGGAGTGGTATGCGTAACGCATTGCTGCGGGATAAAAAAAAAATGCCTAGCACGTCTCCACGTTGCGTGCGTGCTCGGTTTGGTGCACCCGATGCCTGACGACCGTGGGGTGCACAACATCGACCAACTCCGCACGAGATGAGCACGGAGGACCACGGATCACGAAGAAGCTGCCGAATAGTCCCGGTATTGGGGATACAGGCTTCTCTGAAATTGCGCTTCGGAAGGTCATATTGGGGTTTTAGTCGGTTCAAGTCAGACACACCACCCTCTGTTTCTTCAAGCAGAGGGCGAGGGCTAGGGGGAGTTTCCCCAATTAAAAAAGGCATTTTATTTAAGCATTTTGTTATTGGAATTCGAATAAAAATTTACAGATTTGCTTTTTACGTCCGATCATATGTATAATTTACTTACCTACTTAGTAGCTAGAGCATATTCGCAACCATTTCCATTATTGTATATAAGGTTATTTTTGATAGATGCGAAACCTCTTTTTACCTACTTATTCATACTATTATTCTAAGGAAAAATATTTTTTTTTTTTTTCTTTTCAGACAAAAAAGCCAATCAGCTGATCAACTTTTAAATGAAAGTTAAAAAAAAATCTTAGAATAATGAGAAAAATAAGTAGGTAAGTGGTTATGCGTAAACGAAAAAGAACCTTGTATATTAACACCTTCTCAGCGTGCTTAGTAGAAGTCCGCTTAGTCTATAGTTGTAAAAGAAACAATAGAAAATAAATGACTGTTTATTTTCAGGCAGCTATTAATGTTTTTATCGTGGTTCTCAAATAAGTTGCCAGATGGAAACTTATCAAATCCGGGACAATTCTGGGAGTCCCACACACCACGCCGCTTCGCTTCAGCCTGACGGTGCATAAAGCAATCCCCGCGTTATGACGAAAAAAAAGCATCACGATTTTGGCGATAATACGTGCCGCGGGGTCTAGTAGATAAAACCCGGCCATTCCGTCTTGGCCAGAGATGGGCTCTGCGTTTCGGAGGGCCCTGGGACTCCTAAACACTATATTGATCTTTCCCGAACGGCGTGACGGTAGGTAGGTACCTAATGCATTCCTCGTGATAAAGGCAGCATTTAATGTCACCTACATCTGAATAGGCGTTTAAAAATAAATGGAATACTCACAGTCAGGGTTGCCACCTTTAGGGAAATAAAAATCGGGACGATTGGGCATCCATCAGAGACGTTCGGAGTTTGGTCCAATCAAAACATGACCCATGTGAGACAGTCTAAGGAAAATGAAACTTTATTTTGTGTTTTTATTTGTATTTATTTTATTTTATTTATTTTTCCATACGTATTTCTTGTTGTTACGAGCCGCTTTCAATATTTCTACTTCCATCATTTTTGTATTTATTTATGAAGTCTGAACAAGACATGTGTATGTTCAAAGAAATTAGCAATTCTGTTTTTATCAAATCTACCGAGCAACGATTTCTGACATTAGACCATTTCATGGTCATTAGTGAAAATACGCGCTCAATATACGCATTTGAAGGAGGTATGTACATGCGGCGCGCGGTAGATGACGCGATGGCGCGTGACTGGGTTGAGTACCCGTGAATGAATTGATAGAGCCTATCGCATATTGTCAAAAATCGGGACAAAATCGATAGGCCGTCGGGACGCGGGACAATGTCTTCGAAATCGGGACTGTCCCGGCAAAATCGGGACGGGTGGCAACTCTGCTCACAGTATTCCTGTGCTTCAAAAGGCACGTTAACCTGACGTAATTTTCATTATTAGTTAGCAAACGCAAAAATAAGCCAGTTAAAAGTTATTTTTATACTACGTATTTGCAATTACGAACTTGGATCAAGATATAACGGAAATGTTGCATGAATATATTTGCTTTAGCAAAACAGTTTGCTACGCAAATATTGCTGTCAACGTTCCGATAGGAAATTTATTAACTTTTTATACAATATTATGAAGTGATATTTAGAACCTATTGTTTAAGGACATGTACTCAAGAAAACTTTAAAATAGAAGTGATAAATTATAGTATCTATAAAATACAAATGTTGTGTTTGAAAATCCAAAACTGTGAAATTAAAACACTTCAAATACAAAGCGGGTTCCTTTGGACCACGGCTTTAGATTTATTTATATTTTAAAATTCAATTCATTGGTAATTTTTTTTTAAATGTCGTTTTAACCCCGCTAGGGAAATGACGTAAAGTTTAGTTGTTTAGTTATTTTTTTCAAAACACATCTCGAAGACATAGCGTAAAACCGGCCAAGTGCGAGTCAGACTCGCGCACGAAGGGTTCCGTACCAATATCGAGCAGAAATCGGCATTAAAATCATGTTTGTTGTAAGGAGCCCCCCTTTAAAATTGATTTTATTTTAATTTCATTATTTATTTTTAAAGTGAATATTTTGTGAAACTTTCAAGCGTCTACCTGTTGCGGTTATTTATATAAAGCAAAAAACCGAGCCGAGGAGCCGCCCTTAAATATTTATTTTATTCTGTTTTTAGTATTTATTGTTATAGGCGCAACGTAAATACATAATTTGTGGAAATTTCAACCGTCTAGCTATCACGTTTCATATACATATACAGCCTGGTGACAGACAGACGGACGGACAGCGGTGTCTTAGTAATAGAGTCCCGTTTTTTACCCTTTGGGCACGGAACCCTTAAAACGAGTCTCCACCTTTCCTTGACCCAACGTATCTCAAATTCCTCGGTGTTACAAATAAATTTGTTTCAGAGATAACATACCACAAGACGACCCTACTTGCGCCTAGTATCAAAAATCAAATGCTAAAGCGGGAATCACACTGAAGCCTCGGGATTAATAAAATAGTCGTCATTCCTTCAGCACCAATATCTGGCGTTATCCTTGAGAAATATCTTTGTTTGAACATTCCGCACTGAAACCCTTATTTTTCTATTTCACTTAGAATGCTATGTACAATTCGATTTAAGACTTTGAGGAATACCTATTCGAAAATTTTGAGATCGAGTTTTGTACTTATAGTATCCAAATGGATAAATAATATCTACATTAAAATTAGAAAGAAAGAAAGAAGAAAGAAGAAAGAAAGAAAAAACATTTATTGACCACAAAACAACAAGACATAAAGTTACAAAGTAATCATAAAAAAAAAATACTAACAATAAAAACCTACATAAAAAAATAATACTAATAAAAAAAAAAATACACGAGACCGTTTTGTAGCCAACAAGGTGCGACCTCAGCATGAGCTGCACCGACCCGTAGGCCACTGCAGCGCTGGTATTCTGGCCGCACCTTGAGTGACCTTAATAAATACACATACCTACAAACACAAAAAGTAAACAAAACAAAGATAATTTAATATTTGTGTAGGCTGTATAACCCGATATGTCTTGCCAATGGGCGATGTGAAAACAGAAAAAAAAAAAGAGGAAAAAGTAAAAAATCACAAACTCCTGGTCTATGCTTAAACCGCATTGATCCACGTATTGATTTTTGACGTGGACAAAAATAATTAACCTAATATTAAAAAATTATGATTATGAACTGTACATTCCTTGTCTGTGTTATAAGCTATTTTAAAGCACGCTTATGTGTGGCGCAGTGTCATAAACAGCCAAGAACAATATGATTTCGGGGCGTCGATATGTGGTTGCTACAGAGCCCGCCTCAAAAGTGCCGGGGCGCGGTCCGCCACGTGTGACGTGAATAACCCGCTTAATTACTAGTACATTAAAGATTATATCAAACCTATATAAGCAATTAGCGCAAAGACTAAGTAATAATTTAATAGATATTAATAACTTATAATACAGATACCTAAGTCTGATTTCACACGTCAACACAGTAACTCAGGCGCAGCTCAATGCTGATGCTGCGGTAGCTTGTGGTAGGGCCACAGGACATACATTTTGAAAGTACGCGATGACACATCTGCACTGCTGCATGTCGTAGAAGATGACTACTGGTGTATCGGGTTTTGGGTATGTGATTGTGTGGGCGATAGGCTAGCCACTTGTCAATATTTTTCACAATTATCATCTAACCCAGCCCAATTTTGTTTTTGGCTGAATGTGGTTAAGGGGGCCTGCTGCCCCTTTGACTCTGCCTACCCCTTCGGGGATTATGGGCTTGATGTTATGTATGTATGTATGTATGATTCACAATAGTAATGTAGTAATTCTCTCCAACTCTACTCCGCCTCAGCAAACAAACACAAAAAAGCCAAATCAGCCGCACATTGTCATCTACATTTTAACACACTAAAGAAACGGGACTCTGTCACGTATATGCATCGCATTCATCTAAATAAATACATCACATTTCCTTATAGATTCGCGAGTTATAAGTGTGGGGCGATCAAAAGAATCGTGACGTATTTGGAACGTGAGAAATAGCGTGGTATTATATGCTCCATGGCTGTTTCGCTGAAGTCATACTGATGATTTATATCTTCAGTGTATATAACGTCATAATTACTATATTATTTCGTATGTGTTTTATATTTTATAAATAGAGATAGATATCTTTCACGATTTTATTAGCAAAATTTGAATAGCATCTAATACATAATAGGTAGGTAGATAATTTTAATTCATAGTAAAAAGTTAGTTAGTTCCATCTTATTTTTTTAAAATATAATGTTCATTTCAATTAGTTTGTCTTTGTTTTTTCTTTAGTATGTTAGCCATGTAAACATTGTTAGCAAACTCCGCTTTTGTAAATAGACTAAAATGATTATTAAACAACATTTAGTCTGTAAGTAAACTTAAATAACATCACGCCCATAATCCCCGAAGGGGTAGGCAGAGTTAAAGGGGCAGCATGCCCCTTCGACCACATTCAGCCAAAAATATAGCCGGGCTGGGTTAGATGGAAAATTGTTAAAAAGCAGTGACAAGCGGCTCACCTGTCGCCTACACAATCACACACTGAAAACCCGATATACCATTAGTCGCCTTTTACGACATGCTAGGCAAGAACCACAGTTGGCATGTTATTTTTAAGTCCCAGACCAACATGGGACAGTGGGCTGGTTTGGATGGAAAGCTGTGATTTGTATTCGAAACGCAAACCGCCTTCTTCGAATAAAATCAATAAAATCGGATCTATCAGAGATCCGTATTTATAGGATGTATCCACTTGGTAGTATGAGTAATGTCTTCTATATAAAAATAGTTGTTTGAGCTGAAATATTACCGAAATCGGTTTATGAAGAAAAAAAACTGAAATAAAACAAAACACACGTAAAAAACATCAAGTCGAATTGAAAACCTCTTCCTTTTTTTTGGAGTCGGTCAAACAGACGAGAGATATAGTACTCGTGACTCGCAAACTTGAAATTAGTGTTGCCCAAAGCAAGACTCTTGCGGCGGTCTTGCATGCCGTTATCTTGCAAACTCAATCTTGTTCTTGATCAAATGTTGCTTGTTGCTTGGTCCTGTGTTAAGACCAAGCAACAAGCAACATTTAAGCAAGAACAAGACTAAATCTGCAAGATGACGACATGCAAGACCGCCGCAAGAGTCTTGCTTTGGGCAACACTACTTGAAATGAATAACACTCCCAGTGCAAGGCGGAATTTGTTATTAAAATCAATAAAATCCGATCTACAAGATATCTATGTTCCTTTTGGTACATATTGTATGTTCACTAAGGAGCATGATTTCTTCTAGATAAGACATTTTATGTATTGTATGAACAAAAATAATGTATAAGACGGTCTCTTATACTAGTTCAGATATGAATGATTTATCTACACTGAAAATGCAAAAAAATTAACAAAATATGAAAATTAAAAAAAATAGTGCATGAGCAATTTCTTCTAGATGAAAATGCTAGCTCGACCTGAAATACACATATAAAAATTGTCTGTATTATCCAAAAACATTGCTTTAAAAGAGCTCCGATCACAAGACAATAGAAAAGCAACTAAACTAGAATCTAGTACTCACGAACGCAGTTGGAGCGAGAACCACGCGGGGCGGTGTCTGAGCGGAGCGAGCGGAGCGGGGGCGGCGGGGCGGAGCGCGGAGAGCACGCGCTTCACGATGCGCGCGCTCATAGCGAACAGCCCTATCATGGCCAGCACGCATAGGCCGCCCGCAGTGGCCCATACGATCTAAGAGGAGATTAAGATAACTTAAAACATGATACCTAACATCAGTTCATTACTGATCTGACAAAAGACCAAAAAAACATGATACATGGTACCTGTAAGCCGCACCCGCATGCATGGCTTTCCGAACGGGTTCCTGGTGGGTCTGACCGCGCTGAGCGTGCGCCGGATTAGCGCGAGGGGGGCCTCTTTGACAACGGGACCCCAATTGGTCGACAAAAGCTTTTATCGAAGAAGAAGCCCGGGTAAAGAGCTCAGGCTTGGGGCCCGTCACCGCCCCCAGGGGCGAAGTACATATTATCATGCCTGCAATCCCCGAAGAGGTAATCAGTCTCCTCCTAGAACTTTTGCTCTGGCCTAGCATGTCGTAAAAGGCTCCTAATGATTGTAATTGAGTTGCATACTGGTATTGGATTTGTGATTATGTAAACGACAAGCTAGCCACTTTTCACTTTCTTCAATTTTCCATCTCTTAACACAATTTGAATTTTTGGCTAATTGTGGTTTAAGGATATCATTGCTACTTGGACTGCTACCCCTTCGGGAATTGCGGGCATGATGATGTGTAATAATACCAATAAGTTAAAAAGTCTACTTGTATAAACATAATCCTATATTATCTACGGGGTTTATGACTCCCAACATCACCTTCTGTTAATACACGACCAACCACATTGAAGAGGCGAGTGAGGTGTGTAAGGATCGTGCCATATGGCGTTCGGTTCTCTCTGCCTACCCCGCTAGGGAAGAGGCGTGAAGTTTTAGTTAGTTAGTTTTATTATTTACTATAACTGAAAACTCCAAATTCGTCAAGATGTTAAGAGGCATTTTAAATACAGAAACAAACACAACCAACAACAAACGTTATTCTTTGATTAATATAACAACAAAAGCAGCTAATTATATGCTCAATTATTACTCGTACACATAAAAACTAACTAGACATAATTTTGTAGAATACTGCGGCACTTACGTAGGTACTGAACGGTATTTTGCGAGCTTCCAAAGGATCTGAAACAGAAATTAATTAGTGACGTTTAGCAACTTGGATGTTAAGTAACACAATGGAACAAATTACAGTGAAATGACTTTGTCCAAACGAGTGAATGACGGGTGCCCTATACAGAGGCACAATGAAACAAATGACGACGAAATAATTTTGGTAGATCTTGAAAATAAAGCCCACTTCTCATTGCCAGCTTGTCATTGAGCCATTACGACTCGCAAACATTCATTGTTGAGATAAATAAATTGTAACGTTTTTTAAGCCTCTAAGTTTTTTCCTGTTTATCATTTCTGGCTCATCACGTTTTGCCAGGGACTAGATGGCTTTTAGAATTAAATTAAACTCTTTATAAAAATTGCGAATCTAGGCAATTTATACATTATTCTACAAGTCAACATGTACTGTACTGTACTGTGCTGTGTAATGCTAATTAGTATGTGGTATGAACTGTTTTGATTTTAATCATAATATAACTAAGTTTACCATATTAATTTTTCCCCACTCGATAAGATTGAAAAGGTCAAAGCTATTGTACCATCACGCTCGTATCCCCAAAGGGGTAATTAGAGTTAAAGGGACAGATAGCACCTTTAACCAATTCCAGCCAAATCAGACTGAGCTGGACTAGATGGACAATTGTGAAAAAATTGTGACAAGTGGCTAGCTCGTCGCCTACACAATCACAGTCCCAACCCGATATACCATTAGTCATCTTTTACGACATGCTAGGCTAGGAGTACAGTTGGCACATTATTTTTTAGTCCTAGGCTAACGTAGGACAAAGTCTATTATAAAAAAAAACACTACTGCTGATGTCATTTATAGATAATATCCAATTTACCACTTATCACTATTATTCTTGTTGCTCAGCGTTTCAAAAAGCTGAAATTAATGTTTGCGACGAATTTAAATGATTTTGTATCTTAGTTAGTTACTTAGATGCCTAAACTTAAACATGGAATATCTTTATATATTTATTTTATATTTTATTTTCTTCGTTGCTCAAAAATGTGGTATCACTGGCATCATATATTTATCCCCTTAGAGACTGCGTGCTTTGTTGGTCTAGTGGTAGCATGCGCCGTCTAAGGACCAAGAGGTCCTGGGTTTAAATCCCGGGTCGGGCCAATAATTTGTGGCTGGTTATGTTAATATTCGAATTACTCAGTAACCGTCCAGAGTCAGAATTTGGTGGTTTAATCACTCCCGTGCCTCGAAAAGACGTTAAGCCGTTGGTCCTGCGTCTGACCTCTCTCCGGTCATGTCGAATTGCCGTCTCATCGGACTATGAGAGTGAAGGAATAGAGAGTGCACCTGTGTTTGCGCACACACTTGTGCACTATAATACCTCTTGCGCAGATAGCTAATTCTTATTGAGATAGGCCTCCGTGACCGATATCGGTTAGAAGGACATTATTTTTATATTTATCCCCTTAGAGAGGTCTCTTTAGTAGAACAGTATTATCAAAAAGCACAGACATATACACATCTAAACCTGGTTAAAGTCAACTCACCATAAGCCGTAGCATTCCCAGCCGGGCCAACACAGCCTCTGTCATCTATCAAATTCACTCTTGCTAACAATTTGACGTCAAACACCATTTGGTTCTTCCCTCTCCTCTCCATCCTATCTTTTCTCCCGTCAGGTCTCGGCATGTTCCTCTCTGAGACGGGCAAGATGAGCCAGCGCGATTGGTCACCATGGGCCACTTTGCCGTCGGCATCCACGTGCTTAGATATCGTGTTGGCGAACCAGGGGGATGGGTGTGCGTCGGTCACCATTTGCTTTCCTATACTGGAGACAAAGATGATTGTTGTTAGCGAAGAAGGCGAATAAAGAGGAGATGGATTCTGTCATAGATGATTTGAGTGTAGTTAATGGCTTAATGAAGACTGACTGACACGGTATGAAAGCATTTACTGCAATTGATATATGTTTACAGCTAAGGGTTTGGTTTTGAAAAAGCATAGAAAATATATATAACATCACGCCCATAATCCCCGAAGGGGTAGTAAGAGTCAAAGGGGCAGCAGGCCCCTTTAAACACATTCAGCCAAAAACAAAACTGGGCTGGGTTACATGGAAAATTGTGAAAAAGTAGTGACAAGTGGCTAGGTCGTCGCCTACACAATCACAAACCCACAACCCCATAAAACCCCATAAATATAAATAAATATCCGACTACATCACATACATTGGAAGCTTAATGCTCTTTGGGTTCTACCTAAGGGCGTGATGGCATGAATATTTGGGTTAGGTCACTTTAATTCTAAACGTGCGTCCAGATCCTTACCTAACTACATAGCTCTGCTTCATTAGATCCCGTGGCAGCCTCTGTGGGGACCTCGGAGGGGGCAGCGTCCAGCTGACGTTGACGTACACCTCTCCGTGGATGACCACCACCTGAGCTGCCACGAGAGGCGCCGGGAGGCGTGGCGCGTGTGCGCACGAGCACACGCCGGCTACGCATTCTGCAACAAATTGACATATGGTAGCTCAATGGTAAGGACACGTGCCACATAACTAAGGGTTACGGGTTTAAACCCGAGCACGGTAAAACATCATCATGATGAAACCTGCAAATTCAAACAACTTTGGATTTGTGATTATGATCCAAATTGTCTCGTTCCTTTAACTAAGGAAAGAAAGAAGTAAGAAAGTCAGTTCGGGTTGGGTCAGTTCGGCAGTCGCTTTAACTGTTTAAAACGGCCGATACATTTAAGGCTTTTAACGATTAAACATAGGTAACACTAGAAAGAAGAATCGATCCCTACCGTAAACCCAAAAATCCCTTGTGGCCAAAAAGCGAAGAAGAATTTGATTGCCAACGAATTTAATATTACCCCAGATTCCAAAATTACACTTAATCTCATCGTAATATCACTTGTGCAATACGCAACGACCACGCTTTGCTGCGCGTGCGCATACAAAGACAGGTGAACCAACAAACGTAGCGTTCTTGCTTTTGTTTTGTTTGGAGGACTAACATAAACTAATTATTCGTGAATACGAATAATATATACAGAACCCTCCTACACATACAACGTGTTTTGTATATTCCGTCATTCTAGGGTATTAATGAATACATGTGGAATAATAGAATTACATGTAAATAAATATTAAACAACACTAATACATACATAAAATTACGTCGGTAATCCCCAAAGGTGTCAATGGGACAACAAGCTCTTTGAATTATTTTTAGCCAATAATAAAATTAGGTTGTGTAAAATGAAAAATTGTGAAAAAGAAGTGACAATTAGCTAGCTTGTCGCCTTACATAATCTGCTTTAATCTGATTCTGAAGTAAGTAATAAGTAGTAAGTAGCTAAGCATTTATAAGCAGAAGGTATCAGAAAAACCTAGACGACTGTTGCTTCCTATGTATATGTTGCATCAAAAAAAAATTAATCCTCGACGCAAAAAGAGGGATTGATTATTCTGGGGATTGAACCTTAGGAATAAAAGCCGTAGAGCTTATAAATGTGGAAAGGATCCTGAATGTTGGAAGAGGCGAGTGAGGTGTGTATCGTGCCATATGGCGTTCGGTTCTCTCTGCCTACCCGCTAGGGAAGTGGCGTGATGTTTAGTTAGTTTTTTTAAGTTTTTAACCTTGTATTAATCACACGAATGTTTGTCTTGGGAGGGGATCGAACCCACGACTCTTGGCGCATGCGCCAATTGTCATGCTATTCCTCGATATCACCAAAATCGATTTCGCCATAAAATTGTAAAAAATTAACAGACTGAGTTACCGACTTCGATATTTATAATGTTAGTAACTATATCGTAAATTGATGTGTTGCCTCAAATAATATAAATAGTGGTTTCACATTCAAACATCTATTCGCATTGTATCCGAGCGTTGGTACAACAAAATAACTGTGTTCCTAGATATTTATTTATTTAATACTAGGTTTACAGCGCCTGCGCTACTGTTTTGCAGCGCATTTACAACTTGTTTACATTTGTTTAATGCATGCGTGATGAGTGTTGTGTTAACCTAATCATCATGTGATGCTAAACAATACAATGTATGAGCTTTTAGACTTTTGCATATAACCATTATTTTATACTAGCAGCGCACCGCGGTTTCACCCGCGTAGTTCCCGTTAAATACTTTAAATTAATAAAATATAGCCTATGTCACTCGCTGATAAAGTAGCTTTTTATTGGTAAGAGATTTTTTCAAATCGGTCCAGTAGTTTGCCTATTCAATTCAAACAAACAAACAGTGAAATCTTTCCTCTTTATAATATTAGTAAGAATTATTACAAATGACGGCAACCCTAGTCAACATTAGCCTTAAAAGACTCATGTTTATTTATTTATTTATTTATTTATTTATTTATTTATTTATTTATAAGGTTTGCTAACAGTTTAATCATACATTCTTAATCAATAAAATGACAAATGTTTTAAATCCTATGAGTAATTTAATTATAAGCAAACACAACATGCGACAGATTAATTATAAAACAATGTTAGTATGGCACTTAGAAAGAAAGGACCAACTGAGTTCCTTAACTAGTTTTGTTAAAAGTGACCTAACGGTGCATTGGCTATAGATTTGTATGATATGTGATTGTGTAGGTAAAGACCAAACCAATTGTCCCTTACAGATATTTTTCATTAACCGCTACTTAATTAAATGCCGCATCATAAGGTTTATAACAGAGAGCGGTGGTAGCTCAATGGTAAGGACACGCGCCTCTTAACCGAGAAGTGCGGGTTCAAACCCGAGCATGTACCTCTAGATTATTTTAATCTATGTACGTATTTATACCACTAGCTCGACGGTGAGGGAAAACATCGTGATGAAACCTGCAAATTCAAACAACTTTGGATTTGTAACCATGATCCAAAAATTGTCTGTTTCCCCTATCTTAGGGTTACGAAGGTCAGATAGGCAGTCGCTTCAATGTAATTACCAAACTCGCTAAATCCTGGATCATGGTCTAAGCGGACCCCGTCGAAGCATGGGACATAACGCTAGGATGATGATGGTTTATAATGAAAAAAAAAAAAACCTAATTCCAATAATAAAAATAAAAAAATGATAACTTGTTTCCTCCTTTTTTGAGAAGTCTATTTGTTAAATTAAAAAAAGAATGTATGTTCCAAAATTAAACATATTTGGGTTTAAGCGGTGTAACGTACCTACAGTTTCAAACGTATGTTGGTTATTTTTTTCTTTACACAAAAGGTATTTTATATACTAGCTATAATACTGTGTAAAAGCCGACGATGCAAGCCGGGCGATGCGACGCGAGCCGAGGGTTCCATACAAACTTTTATATCGCGCAAATCAAAACATCGAACATTGAGTATAATTCTGTTTAAATGACTAACTTTATTTCTGCTCGGTTAAAACGTGACTATTCTGAATATAATTACATGGAAAATATATTATTTTGATGTAATTACAAATTTACCGTTTTCTGATACTTTCTGAAATTGTACTATGTACCTACATACATTAAACTTAAAATTTAAATTTTTAAATTCAATAATATTTCCAATTTAAATTTAAACTTAAAATTGTACTACATTAAAAGGTTCTTGGTGGATGGGAATTACTATTTAAGTTTTGCTAGAGGTCGATTCAAAATTTGACTGAAAAATGCTACATAAACGGTGATAACTTTCGATTACATTGACTTGGAAGTTCGATCTTTTCACAGCTTTAACAGAATGGTAACCAAATTATTTGATAAAAATTTTTTCGCCTTGAAAGATAGACAAAAAAAAGCGACGAAGTTATGTTCTTCAGGGGTTACTACTCCTTTTGACTTATCGAACCCTAAAAATGGTAAGATAAGCCACCGGCACACAGGTAAATAGCGACGTAAATATTTGATCCAGTGTACAATAAGCCGACCCAGGAAGTCCCAATATCCTGGTCACTCTCGGCGGATTATGTATGATCCTTAAGAATAGTTGATATTTCAATAGAAAAGGTAAGATATTTATAATAGTGTCAACATAGCCAGGTATAATAAATAAAATAATAATAACAAGATCCGGCCGGTGTACTCCATCACACGCTCATATTAAAACGTCTCAAGGGGCCTCTATATGTTGGGCCTGTGCCCCCATGCAAGCCTTCCAAAGGACCGGGAAGGTAACACTTCCCATGATACTAGGGTTGCCATCTCCAAAATTTGGCAACCAGGACAAGACGCGTGAAAACCCCGGATTTTAGAGCTCAGAACCCGGACATGTCAACAGATTTTTTTAAACATAGTGTAATAAAAATACAGTTGAAAATGATGATGAATTTAGCGGGTCGGTTAGTCGGTTGATTGTGGCGTGAGGGCACAGTGATTGTGTCGGGGTGGCCCAAGACTTTACATTTTTAAACCCGGACTACAAATGAAGCCCCGCCCGGACGCTCCCTGGATGCCCTCTAAACTAGGACAAATCCGGGGAAACCCAGACGGATGGCAAGCCTACATGATACCCATAAGGAGACAAGAATTAAATAATCACATTGATTAATGAGATTACTGTTACCATTCGTTTCTGGCTACCTGGCCAGGAAAATAGCGTAAAATTAGTTGGTAGTTAATATGATTCCAAATTCACTTGTTCCTTATTATAGAGGCGAATTAATCGGGGAGGTTTGTACTATTGGTCATCAAGGTTAAATACAGGGTCTAATGTTATAATATGTCATACATCACAAGACCAAAAGGCTAGTTAAAAAATCGTCTATTGAGTGCGTCAGTTAGATCACAATCTTTTAATAGCATTACGCTCGCAATCCGCGAAGGGGTAAGCATTGTCAATAGAGCAGCAATCCCCTTTAACCACATTCAGCTAAAAACAATACTGGGCTGGGTTAGATGGAAAATTGTGAAAATGTAGCGACAAGTGGCTAGCTCGTCGCCTAAACAATCACATACTTACACAAAACCCGATATAGGTACCACTAGTCGCTTTTTACGACATGATAGGCAAGGAACACAATTGGCACATTCGTCCTAGATCGACATAAAAATTTGTACTTACACGTATTTTTACGTTCAGAAGATACAGCTCGTTATAATTTCACGTGTCGTACTACCGACAACTTTTGCCTAGACGTGACGTCAAAGAACCCCTGAACCTTTGTGCGCTGTATTTTTGTAATTTTTTTAGTGGCTAGAACTAATATAAGGAACGGTGGTAGCTCAATGGTAAGGACAGCCGCCTCTTAACCGAGGAGTGCGGGTTCAAACCCGGGCACGTACCTCTGGATTTTACAAGTCTATGTACGTATTTATACCACTAGCTCGACGGTGAAGGAAAACGTCATGTTTAAACCTGCAAATTCAAACAACTTTGGATTTGTAACCATGATCCCAAAACTGTCTGGTTCCCCTATCTTAGGGTTACTAGGGTCAGATCGGCAGTCGCTTCAATGTAGGTAATTACCAGACTCGCTAAATCCTGGATCATGGTCTAAGCGGACCCCGTCTAAGCACGGGACATAACGCTAGGAAGATGATGATATCTTTTTTTTATACCCTTCTTTTCTCAATAAACATGCGTATTGTGGCAAGCTGTACCTAAAAATCTAGTAACGACCTTGTTCATTAGCATCGATTCGCCTCAGTCAAAGTAATCAGCTTTTCTCATTACGCCCGCCTATGACCAGGCCGCTGGCTAAAGCCGGCATTGACCGGATCGATGTGACCGTTTACTTAGTCAACACTCATTTATTTTCCCGACTATAATTTCAGTTGCTCGACAAACATACAAATCTGTTTGTTCAGACATTTCCTTCGAGATTATAAGTTCGCAATGTAAATAAAACGTGAAATTGAAAGGTAACTTTTAGGGATGTGCTAACGTCAGTCGACTATTTGGTTAAAAAATAATCAACTTTAGTGTTGCCCAAATAAGTATTGGGCTTGGTCTTGCAAATATAGTAGAAATAGGTCAGACCATCGCCGATTAGAAAGCCTAAGCGAAACTGGTTTCCGGTTCTATTTCCGATATTTTAAATCTTTTCTAATAAAAAAAGTAAAAATCAAAATAATATGATGATAGTTGACATCAGTCGCTTTACAATGTTACGATTTTTCAAAACGTAATGTTCTGTTATGGTATGACTTTATATCGTGCACAACAAGGTAAAGGTAAAATTAAAAAAATTCTGTTTACTAAATCCTACTTATATTATAAATTCGACAGTTTTTATGTATGGATGGATGTTTGTTACTCTTTCACAAAAAAACTACTGAATGGATTTTAATGAAACTTTTGGAATAATATAGCTTATACACCCGAATAACATATAGGTAGGCTATGTTTCATCGATGTATCACGCGAGCGAAGCCGCGGGCAGAAGCTAGTGTGTTTTATTAAAGGAAATAACGTTTCAAAATTATCTATAGGTAAACATTCGACATCCACATAATTAAGGTTTGGGACTTCTTAAATAAAACTGAGAAAACTTGCTTAATTAATGTTTATAATTATATTAGCAAAAACGGTCGTACATACAGTAAGAACACAAAATCGTAGAGAGAAAAAAAACAGTACTTCCGTCTATGCACAAATGTAAAATAAATGGCAACGGCCCTGTGGCTATTTAGCCAACGACAGAAAAATTTTACTTAGCAATTTAACACTCCCACTAAAATTTTACATCTTAGGAGCAAAAACATATTTTATACTCAAACATTGCATTATTACAGCTTATTCAGTATTTGTTCTCTTAGAAATACAAACGATTGAGTGGGCAATGGCTTTGTCAATATATCAGCAAGCTGATTCTTACTTGGGACATAAGATATATTTATTAAACCATTCTCCACTTTCTCTCGGATAAAATTGTATTTGACATCTATATGTTTTGTTCGTTTGTGGAAAACTGGGTTATTAATCAACTTAATGGCACTCTGATTATCAACATATAGCTTAACACAATCATATTTTTCATCCAAATCCAACAACAACTGCTGTAACCATAGTATTTCCTTAGCAGACTCGCAGGCTGCAACAAATTCTGCTTCGGTGGTAGAGAGAGCAATGGTCTTTTGCTTTTGGCTCAACCATGTTACTGGCCCACCATTCATTAAGAATATATATCCAGTAGTGGATTTTCGAGTATCCACATCACCTGCAAAATCAGCATCGGAGTACCCGATAAGATCATTGCTTTCTCCATACCTTATACAAACATCTTTTGTATTAACTAAATATCTAATCACACGCTTCACTGCATTAACATGTTGTTGGCTGGGGTTATTAATATACCGACTTAACATGTTCACCGCATATGAAATATCAGGTCTGGACACTGAGCATAGAAATAATAGTGAACCAATTGCTTCCCTGTATGGAAATTTTACATCAGTTTCCTCAAGATTTTTACATATGACAACATTCGGATCAGCTGGAGTTGATGCATGATTACATTCACTCATATTAAAAGTTTTAACAATTTGATCTATGTACTCTCGCTGATGTAAACATATACAGTTATCAGACTTTAACACTTCTATGCCTACAAAATATGACAAATTCAATTCTTTAATTTTAAATGCTTGTTTCAAGAAATTAATTATATCTTTAATTATACTTTTACATGATGATATTATGAGAGCATCGTCAACATATATTATCAGTATAACCTTGATATTTTTAATATTTCTAACATATACACAGTAGTCAGCTTGGGACTGAACAAAGCCATATGATTTTAAGAATTCAGTAAACTTTTTGTTCCAACACCTTGATGCCTGTTTTAACCCATAGAGTGACCTATTCAATTTTAATACATTACTTTTGTTAACAAGCACACCATCAGGGATTTCTAAATAAATATCTTCTTCAAGGTCCCCGTTTAAAAAGGCTGTTTTGACATCAAATTGTTGGATTTCTAAGTTGTACTTAGCTGCAATGCTAAAAATAATTCTAATCGAATCATACCTTGTAGTGGGAGAAAATATTTGCTGGTAATCAATACCTGGGACTTGATTGAACCCTCGTGCACATAACCGAGCCTTGTAACGGTTTATTTTTCCATCGTCACCCCTTTTAATGGAAAATACCCACTTTGCTGTGAGTGTTCTCTGTCCAGCTCGCTTCACTGGGGTCCAAGTATGATTTTCATCATGAGCATTTAGTTCTTCTTTAATGGCCTGTGACCATTCATTCTTCTGCAAACTTTTTATTGCCTCATCAAATGATGATGGTAATACAAACTCTACTAAATTGGCTTCTAAATTCAGATTTCTCCTTGGTCTCAGATTCATTGGTTCATATGGAGAATCATCGAGGATCTGTGATGGTTCATAATCAGGATCATCGTTGTTGCAACTGAGCATACTTTCCTCATTCTCATTCAGTGAGTTTTCATTTAAAGAATTATTACTCAATGCAGGATTGTCTTCGGGTATGACTTCAGAGTTATCCTGTTGGACATTATTATCACATTCTTCTATGAATATTTTTGATATATTCTGTCTATGTTCAGGAAATTTATTCTCATCAAAAACAACATTTCTCGATATTTTAATTCGTTTTGTTCTCTTGTTGAACATTCTGTAATTGGTATTGTCATATCCAACTAATATCATCTTTTCACTTTTTTTTTCTAATTTAGTACGCAACTGATCAAGAATATGGACATACCCTTCACTTCCAAATACTCTTACATGCTCCAAAATTGGTTTAACTCCATTCCACAACTCTGATGGTGTTGTGTCTGATGTTTGGCTAGATGAGGTTCTATTAAGCAAATAAACTGCACAATTTATGGCTTCTGCCCATAAATCCAAAGGAACATCACGTGCATACAGCATAGATCGAGCGCTTTCTACGATTGTTCTGATTTCTCTTTCTGCACGCCCATTTTGTTCTGGGGTATATGGAGCTGTACATTCATGAACAATTCCTTCTTTACCTAAGTACTCTTTAAATGCATTATTAATGTATTCACATCCGTTATCTGTATGCAATGCTTTTACGCTGTGCATGTATTTGTTTTTTACAATAGCATTATACTTCTTGAAATATTCCAGAGTATCGCTCTTATTTCTCATGAAGTACACATGTCTGTAACTGGTTGCCGCATCCTTGAATAGTAAAAAGTATCTCATACCTTGAACCGATGAATTACTCATTGGACCACAGACGTCACTATATACTAGATCACCAGGCTGTAGTTCCGCTCGTCTTGATTTCTGGAATGGGAACCGAGATTGTTTCCCATAAGCACACGCTTCACACACTAAGTCAGTTTCATTACTTTTTTCAATATTTAAACCTTCAACTATATTGTTCACACTCATTTTTTTTATTTCTTTAAAGTTTAAATGTCCTAATCTCTCGTGCCACTTTTTAATATCACTTTTATTTTTCTGTACTAAGTTGCATGTGTCAGGAACAACTGTTTCAATGTCCAGTTCATATAAATTGTTCAACTTCATTTTTGCACACATCACAACTTCATCACCATTGTAGATTACAGCATTGCTGTTCTTCTTCACTATGGAATAGCCTTTTCTTGTTATTGTGCCTTCAGAAAATAAATTTCTTCTTAATTTAGGCACATGCAGTACTCCATGTAACATGCTTAGCTCCCACTGTCCATTGACACATCTTTTTATTAAAACTTTTCCAATTCCATATACTTCTATGGACTCTTTGTTTCCCAATGTCAATGATTTCTGAGTACAAGCTGTATATTCTTCAAAAAATTCTTTTCTATAAGTCATATGGGCCGATGCGCCACTATCCAAGATCCAGGTGTCTTCGTCTGTACCATTGCATAAATTTGATTCATCAGCTACATTAAAAGCTAGCATATTATTCTTATCTTGTGCATGTGTATTCTTATCTTGTGGTTTCTTATGTGATTTCTTTGGTGCACGACATTCTCTGGCAAAGTGCCCCCTTTTTCCGCAGTTATAACATTCAAAACGGTGCTTCACAGGTTTCTCTTTGCTCATATTATTTGTAATAGGTTCATTTTTGGTTGATCCTTTCTTTAGTTTAGCATTGGCTACCAAAAAAGCCATTTCTTGTTCTTCCTCACAAGTAATATTAGCTTCCTCATCGAGTAGTCTTGCCGTTAAGTTATTTAAGTTTTGTTTTTCAGGATCCAGTGACATCCATGCTTGCCTAAGTGATCTATATTTAGGAGGCAGAGTTCCCAATATTTTCGTGATTATAGCAGTGTCACTAATGCTTTCACCACTTTCCTTGAGCTGTTTGGCAAGATTCTCAACCTTTGCAATATGTTGTGCCACACTGTCACTTGGTGACATTTTGTACTGGTAGAATCGTTCATGAATTAACATTTTGTTCAATTCACTTTTTTGTTCATATATGGATTCTAATTTCGACATAATATCCAAAGCGGTTTCACAATTTTCAATTAGGGTTATTTGATTTAAATCCATTGACGACGTTATAACGTACATTGCCATGCCGTCTTTTCTCAGCCATGCATCCGCATTTGCTTCCGTTTTTTGTATCGAAATATCGATTCCTTTCGCTTTTAGGGCACATTTTATTTGAAACTTCCATTGTCTGAAGTTTTTTCCGTCGAATTTGTCAACACTCAAAGTTCGTTCCATTTTAAGGTTACGTGGCGTGATATATTCGAAAATGCAAAATGACTTCTTCTTTACTGTTGTCTACTTTCTTGATTCTTCAATTTTTAGAGCTTCCTGGGCCCATAACCAATTAAGGTTTGGGACTTCTTAAATAAAACTGAGAAAACTTGCTTAATTAATGTTTATAATTATATTAGCAAAAACGGTCGTACATACAGTAAGAACACAAAATCGTAGAGAGAAAAAAAACAGTACTTCCGTCTATGCACAAATGTAAAATAAATGGCAACGGCCCTGTGGCTATTTAGCCAACGACAGAAAAATTTTACTTAGCAATTTAACACACATTATAAACATCACGAAATACAGACAAAAAATATACACCGTATTTCATATTACATACGTACGAGGAAGATAAAAAAGGAGATTAACTAACGATACATTAGATAACACAGTAAAACCAAATTCTGATATTCTCATTATAAATTATTGATTAATGACCAGTCTCCGGAATTTATGAAATATTGCGTAAGAATATTCCGATTTAACGTAAACTTTCAGTAAAATAAGTTCTGTTTAGATTTTACATCAAACCGAATGCACAACTTTCAGCTCAACCAACCATTTGATACATCACTAGCTCTTTCTAGAGTTTACTTATTTATTACTAGCTTGAAATAAATAAATCAGACGAAGTTGTTATACATTCCTGATCTAAAAAGATTCCTATTTATCTGAGAAATAATTCAGATCCTTATTACATTTCGTAGTATAAGGTTCGCGATGTTAGCAATGAAATATAAAAAATTCAGAAGGTTGTTAATCATGCTGACACGCAGTGGCGGACTACTCGAGGGGCGGAGGGGTCGGTCCGCCCTGGGCCTCTGGTCCTGGGGGGCTCATATTATCTTCAAGTACTCATCATCCAAAATCAAACAGTGGAACCCAAGTTCCTGAGATTACCGCGTTCAAGCAAACAAACAAACTCTTCAGCTTTATTATAGTAGTATAGATAAAATAAATAATACTTAAGGGACTAAACGACCTCGTGACAAGTGATGCGCACGCGCTGTACAGTTGTTACTAGTGTATGTAACTTTATTCAAGGTTTTTTAATATTATTTGGTCGAAATATAACATGTTAAAAAAGCTATTGCAATCGCTTCTAACGATTACGATTCTGTACCAATAGTTGTTAGGTTTCGTATATAATTAAAATGAGATTGTATATATACATGGCATCAGCAATTTTTTTCTACGTAACGCACGTTCACAGGTAGACTTCAAATAAAAATAATAATAATGTCCTCCTAACCGATATCGGTCACGGCGACTAATCTCATCGAGGATTAGCCAACTGCGCAGGAGATATTACAGTGCGCAAGTACGTGCGCAACCACAGGTGCACTCTCTGTTTCTTCACTCTCATAGTCCGGTGAGACGGCAATTCGACATGACCGGAGAGAGGTCAGGCGCAGGACCAACGGCTTAACGTGCTTTCCGAGGCACGGGGTTGATTAAACCGCTAACTTCTTGACTCCGGACTGTTACTGAGTTTTTTTTATATTTAAAATACTTAGCCACAAATTTTTGGCCCAACCCGGGAACTTCAAATTAATGATAATTTGAAGTTATTAAAAAATGAAGTTACGGATTTAAACAAATCATAAACTATCTTAATGCAAACATTGAATCTATAGACGGTATAAAAACACCGCTTTGATTGTGATTACAATATAGGTATATATTCTAATTGCCAATTTGATGCTTTCGTTGAGATTTCGTGGGCCATCAAACTTGACAAACGACTTATCATATTATAAGATTCATTAAAAAACTCAATAGAAAACTAGACTAAGAACGGAATTCCCTTTCTATTTTATACTAACACTAGCTGACCCGGCGCACTTCGTAACGCCCCGTTCTCGAATTTTCAATATCCATTTTTTTTTATATACTGCGCAACGCTTTTATTTTTTCAACCGTCTTCAAAAAAAGGAGGAAATTCTCATTCTTTCATAAGAACCTTCACTTGACAATAACAAACACAACTAAAAATTAATTTGTGGAATCGGTTCAGCTGTTCTCGAGATTTGCGCTTAGCAATACATTCAGCGATTCATTTTTATATTATAGATGACGTTTCATTCGTGTCCTGAAATGTTTTGAATGTAGGTACTTAATACGCTCTATCGTCACTTTGTACGTAAATTTTACTAAAGGCCCTATATTTATGCTTTCCCTTGCACCTTATGAAAGTATAATAACGTCTACAAAATCCTCGGTCATTCATCCAAATTCAAAGCAAAAGAAACGTTGCTTGATTTCCATTCCAAAGCTATTTTTTCTACCTACTACACCACCCGCTTCTATATTAATGAAATATCAGCAATCGTAATTTTTATTATTTGTATTTTTATTAGTGAATTAAAAAGGTCAGTCATATTATTGCCCACGATATGATATCTATATTGATAAGCCAATTCATTACAGGACTACTGTAATGGCAAATATTATTTCGATGGGCGGTTTCTAGTCAATATGCCATGCCTTTTGTATATTTTCTATTCTTAGTAAACTGGAGCGGATTTCTTACAAGCCCAATTGATCACAAAAAGATAAGGTTTACTTTTGTTGACTGTGGACATATATTTGCCGAGTATTTCCTTTTGACTGGCTCGATGGCGCATTCGGTAGTGACCCTGCCCCATGCGCCAAGAGTTGTGGGTTCGATCCCCACCCAGGACAAATATTCGTATGATGAATACTTGTGTTTGTTCTGTGTTTGGGTGTTAATATCCAATATTTATGTACTTATATATTTGTAATACCAAATGCTGATTCTGATATCCGTAACACAAGTGCTTAAGCTACTTATTTCGGAGTCAGATCAATGTATGTGATGTGTAGTCGGATATTTATTTATTATTATTATATTAATGAGTATTTCAAAGTACGGTTACTGTAGGAAGAGTTCTGACAGATAACATTCCATTCCATTCCACGCAAACAACTTTAATAGTCAACAAGATACTTTACTACAAACTGGAAAAAAAATAACTAAACGTGTTGTATTAGTCATACAACAAACTATTTCATGTTTTATGGACCACCTTTGTATTATAATCATTAATATCCTCGCAGAGTCTACTGGCATCAGCAGTTTTCAAAAGTAATTCTTATGCGTTATTTTGAGTGCTAAATTAAAAGTGACTAGATAAAATAATAATGTGATAAGATATCTCCGGTCAGCAAAAATAATGCTATCTCATTGTATTATTTTGGTATGCACATTTAGTTCTTGTAAGTTAAAATTAACATTAAAATATTTAATTCAACGCTATCACCAACTCCTTAGCATTATGTCCAGTTCGTCCCGTTTTGGTCGGGGTCCGCTGGGACCATAATCCTGGACATAGCAAGCATGGTTTTTAGGCGATTCCTATCTGGCCTTGTAACCCTTAGGAATATCAGACTTGATGGTTATATATCTTTCGTTTAAATGTGCACGTTTTGTTTAGGTTTAAGAAAAAATACATAGGTTACTTGAAGGAGTTGAAGAAGTTTTTGAAGCAACACTTATCGGATGTGAATTAGTGTCAACGAGCTATGATTGCTCTTAACGCTTATATAGGAGTATGTAACACACCATATACTCATTTTTGGATATGGGAGCATACGCCACGCCTCTCAGACCACGATCCGCTGGGGTGTATACATTAGTGAATCGTGGTCTAAGCGGACCCCGAGTAAAAACGGGACATTAATGCTAGGAAAATGATAATTACATAGATAATATTATTACTTAAGATCATCATCTTCCTAGCGTTATGTCTAGTGCTTAGACGGGGTCCGCTAAGACCATGATGCAGGATTTAGCGAGTCTGGAAATTACATTGAAGCGACTGCCGATCTGACCTTACGTAATAATAATTATCTGGTTCGTAACCCTAAGATAGGGTTACGAACCAGACAATTTTTGGATCATGGTTACAAATCCAAAGTTGTTTGAATTTGCAGGTTTCATCACGATGTTTTCCCTCATCGTCGAGCTAGTGGTATGAATACGTACATAGATTTGAAAAATCCAGAGGTACGTGCCCGGGTATGAACTCGCACTCCTCGGTTAAGAGGCGCGTGTTCTTACCATTGAGCTACCACCGCTCCTTGTATTATACTTACATTTTACATACAATATTATTACTTAAGATGCGGATCAAAAACACAGAACCACCTAAGTATTCAAAGTCGGCTAAAAATAGTCTGAACCTTACCATCTAATTCGACAGTCTTCTCGGCGACAGTGTGGCCGTCCCAGGGGTGCGCGGTCAGCAGAACTGAGTACGCGCACCCCGGGCGCACGGCGCACGACTCGGCCACGTGGTTCGAGAACGCTGGCACCAACCACCAGAGGGCGTCCTGTAGGAGAAATACATCGTTCAGACCACACAAATACTGATGATATGATACAAAATTAATAAAATATAGTTTTAAATACGAAAAAACTTTTTAATTTTGTCCCGTGTTGGTCTGGGACTTAAAAAGAATGTGCTAACTGTGTTTCTTGCCTAGTATGATGTAAAAGGCGACTAATGGTATATCGGGTTTTGGGTATGTGATTGTGTAGGCGACGAGCTAGCCACTTGTCACTACTTTTTCACAATTTTCCATCTAACCCAGCCTAGTTTTATTTTTGGCTGATTGTGGTTAAAGGGGCCTGCTGTCCCTTTGACTCTGCCTACCCCTTCAGGGATTATGGGCGTGATTATGTATGTAAATAAATGTTATATTTTGACAGCTTACATAAGTATATTGAATTAATGATGTTTTTTTGGGAAACATTGCTATAGCAAAAAAATAGCAAGGCAGCTGTCTCCTCAATGCCCTTTGAAATATTTGGACGTTAAGTTATGTATTTTCGAAATAATCATATTAACGGTTCGTCTCAAAACCAGCTCATAGGTATAATTTGCAAACAATCTACTTCAGTGATCATTTATAAGTATAGTTACATGATTGAAAACGATTCTGCTTAATTAAATAACAAGTGATAGCGTTACTATAAGTAAATGTTGAAACGGAAGTTATTTGTAGTAGATATTAGTTGGACTGGCTCGATGGCGCATTTGGTAGTGGCTCTACCCTATGCGCCAAGAGTTGTGGCTTCGATCCCCAATTAGGACAAACATTAGTGTGATGAATAAAATTTGTTCTGTGTCTGTATATTTGTAATAATACTGTTGATTCTGATATCTGTAACACAAGTGCTTAAGCTACTTAGCTCGGAGTCAGATCAATGTATGTGATGTAGTCTGATATTTATTTATTATAGTTTAAAAATTAGACAGTTTAATATCTATATGTAATCAAATCGGTTATTATCAAGTGTTTTGGACGCACAAAAATAAAGATAGGAAGTAAGATAGCATAGATAGATAAAGCTGTCTTTGTATTTCCTAAGTAGAGTTGTCTAACTACCGGTAGTACATATTTGCAAATACTAAAGATGTGGCATCGATAGTTTATAGATAATAACATCGATATAGCAATAGTCAATAGTATTTTTTGCTACAGTACTATCTAGGTAGGTACACTTAGTATCATATGTACTAAATACTATAGCCGTGCATTACAGTATTGATAATAATAAATAAAAATAATTTCTTCAGACTGACACACCAATTCCCTAGTTCCAAACTAAGTTAATTCTTGTACTATGGATACTAGGCGAACGGATAGACATACTTAAATACGTTTATAAACATCCATGACTCGAGTATAAGAGAGTAATGTCCATGTTCATCACACAAAACATTTGCCCCTAGCGGGATTCTAACCCGCGACTCTTGGTGTCGTGGCCAGGGTCTCTGACCACTCGACCAACGGGCCAGTCTAAGTAGTCTCAGTTCTATCGACAATATCGATACTGTTGATATGACGTAGACTATCGATAGTTGATATTCGGTTGGCAACTCGACTTCTAAGCCCTGTAATGCTACTAAATATATCTACCTACTAAGATAGGATTTAGTTGAGCCGACTGATATTTTATTCAGTAAAAAATAGTGGCACGGCTATGGCAAAACCTGACTCTAGTATCGAATAGAGCTTGTATGAAAAGGATCATGAATGTTGAAGAAGCGAGTGAGGTGTGTAAGGATCGTGCCATATGGCGTTCGGTTCTCGCTGCCTATCCCGCTAAGGAAGTGGCGTGAAGTTTTAGTTAGTTAGTTAGTATCGAATATAGTATGTTTTTTTCTTGATGTTATTTTATATTTTGAAGGAAAGGGAACCCTTCTTCAGAGTATGCGGATACCAACAACTTATATTTGACGAACCTGGTTATAACAATTAAAATGAGATTCTTTTAATGAAATTGATGTTATTTTTTTAATTATGAAATTTAAGAAGGCGACGCGCTTTAAAATCGTTATAAACGCGAATGAGAATAGTTATTTAAGAGAAAAATATCACATTTGAAAAATGACAACGAGTAGTAGGTAAGTATGTCACTTTTCTTTCATACACATTATCAGAGGCAAAGAAGTTACCTTTTACTAAAAAAAATAATAGCATCGTCCGTGATCGATAAGTCTATATTTACACGGACAAAGCTGCGGAATAACATAAAGTAAGTAACACTGTTAGGTTATCTAAATATTTGCATATAGTGTTATCAACGCTTCTCATCTAAATTCATAGATTCTCAACGTGGGTGTTAATGCCTTCTTGTAAGTGGTTAAGACTTCAAGGTGGGCAGTAGGTACTAAGGAAAATTAGGGCAATATAAAAACTGCTCAAAGTAACTTAGTCTGCGTTTGAATTACTCCAGCCAAAAAAACTCTTTTGAGGAGCTGTAGAAAAAGTATTAAAATAGACGGTGAACGAAATAACGTTCACAGAATAGTCTCTTAACTATTAATTGCTAGTGTTTGCTGGGTCCGACTCTAAATCGATAGTAAAATAATAGATTTTAATGAAATTTCGTTGTTACAAGGTCCAACTTTGACATAAATAACATTGAAAATTAGGCCTAAGGTATGTTAAAGTGCCCCGTGCCATTCTTGTCCCCCCCTCTAATGGGAGAGGGCATGTGGTGTCCGCCATGTAGGGCGGGCTAATCGCTGGAAGTGTTTTGGAAGCAGAATTGTCCCCATGGCGCTTCCACTTGAGCGAGGGTTACTGTGGGGTTTAGTAGGTATACCCCAGCCACTCGCCATCTTTGGCCAGAGAGGGGGGCTCTGACTCCAGAGGCCCCTGGGAGTCCCACACACCAATCTGCCCCCCCGGGAAGAGTGAAGGCGCGTAACGCATTCCCGGTGTCAAAAAAAAAAGAAAAAGGTGTGCTAAAGTGTAGTCAGGCGATATTGCACGCTAAGCGACGATTTTTAACTTACACCAGGAATGTTGTACTCGTAGCACATGAGGGTCTTGCAGTCCACGGTGTCTGTCACACTCCGCACCTCCAGCGAGTAGTCCCGGGCGGGGAAATCTGAGACAAACAAGGTCTGTGTGAAACAGGTGGATAATACAGGATAAGTAATGTAAATGTTGTTCTATATTCGTTTTTAGTACAATAAAGTATATCTACATATCGATTTGACAAGCTCTATGGCGTAGTAGATAGTGACTCCATGCGCCAAGAGTTGTGGGTTCGATTCCCACCCAGGAGAAACATTCGTGTGATGAATACTTGTGTTTGTTCCATGTCTGGGTGTTAATATCTGATATTTCAAATACATATTTGTAATGCCACTGTTGTTTCTGTTATCCGTAACACAAGTACTTAAGCTATTTTTATTTTATTTTATTTGTGTATAATATTAAAATGGACCGTAGACGAAATAAGGTGACGACAGCACATAACGCTTGATCCAGCAGAGCTAAAATTGTGAGGGACCCAGGTGAATTGCTTGATCGGACATTCCAATCTATAGTAGGGAATAAAATCCAGCGCCAATGAACCAGTACATGTTTCGCAGGGCTCAGCCGGGTTGCTGGATCTTTCAAAGTCAAAGTCAAAGTCAAAATATTCTTTATTTATATAGGTTTCAAGGAAACACTTATAAATCGTCAAATACAGGTAAAGCCACAGCTATATGATTCTACCACCGGTTCGGAATGTCGCATCTACCGAGAAGAATCCGGCAAGAAACTCGGTAGTTACTCTTTTCAATACAATTTATACAAGGTGTATGAATCATAATTAACTTTGAACCACGTTTTAGTGTGGGCCTGTTGTAGAGTATCAAAATAAAAATATATAAATTACAACCAAAAACTTGACCCGACCAGAGCAGACCAGTCCCCAAGGGCGACACCTGTTCCCAAGCATGACGTATGTGTCAGCCATCGCTTCACTCAACCATATTTTAGGGAATGTAACGACCCGCCACATAGCGCCACCACCCCAGCGACATTTTAGTGAGCATGACTACTCAGGTTAGTCAGAGAATAATAAAAAAGAAGCCACTTGTCACTCCTTTTTCACAGTTTTCATCCAACCCAGCCCACTGTCCCATGTTGGTCTGGGACTTAAAAAGAATATGCCAACTGTGGTTCTTGCCTAGCATGTCGTAAAAGGCGACTAATGGTATATCGGATTTTGTATGTGTGATTGTGTAGGCGACAGGTTAGCCGCTTGTCACTGCTTTTTCACAATTTTCCATCTAACCCAGCCCAGCTTTATTTTCGGCTGAACGTGGTTGGGGGGGGCGTGCTGCCCCTTTGACTCTGCCTACCCCTTCGGGGATCATGGGCGTGATGTTATGTGTTGTGTTATAAAAAAAAACTGTAACAAGCCAACTATAGAACATCGCTCAAAGGTTTTTAAACAATGTCATATAATTAAAATTCAATGAATGAATTATTATAACTTTGCTATGTCATCATTTCATAATTTCATAAAAAGGCGAATTTAATACAAAAAAAAAAGAGTTTTTACAAAAAAAAAGAGACTGCAATCTCTATGAGACTTGCATTGTACTGCGCTACGCCAATCACTTTTTTTTTTTTTTTTTTTTGTGTTGGGGAAACTCCCACGAGCCGTCACCCTCTGCTCGGGGAAGCAGAGGGCGGTGTGTCGGACTCGAACCGACTAAAACCCCAACGTGGCCTCCAGCGGCGCAGTTCCGGAGGAGCCTGTATCCCCACTGTCGGGACTATACGACTGCTCCTCCGGTGATGCGCGTGCCGCGCTTCGCGGCCCACCCCGCGCGGCGGTGGTCGATGCTGTGCAGCCCACGACAACAGTCGTCGGATGCACAGCACCGAGCACGCGCGCGCGTCGAGACATGCCAGGCCACCCAGCATGTCTCAACCACTCCGCCCAGTATTCAGACGCCGATCATCCCTGTGACCGGCGTCGTGGGCCCACTCTCGCGCTGTGCCCTCTGCTAAGCCAGAGGGGCACGCGGAGAGCGCCTCGTCGAAGGGGCCGCCTTCCGCCCGGCGACCCAGATTGAGGGCTTAGCCCTGTCGTCGCAGAGGGAGAGCATCGAGACACTCAATCCCTCTGCGACCCACCACAGCGCGACCCAGCGCGCCCCTGTCGGGTTGCCGAGGATAGGGAGGCGAGCAACGACACACTCAGCTCCTCCTCTTCCTCGGCAATCCTAGTCCGGCCGCAGGGGGCTGCGGCCGGTGCCGCAACTGCTCGGTGGGAAATGCCGAGCAGTCGCAGCTCACCTCGGGGTCTCTCTTAGCTTCGGCCCTGTCCTGCACCAGGGCCTACTAAGCCCCCCCGGTACGCCAAACCGAAGACCCCAGCGGGGGGGACGCCAATCACTTGCGTTAACTCAACTTACTATGCTGTAGGTATTAACTCTCAAATATAAACATGTTGGCATTAGGCGTGCGATTGGGACAATTTAAAAACTGCACTTAGCACCTCACTGTTCACTCGATGCTTTCCATTTGGATAGACCATGGCGCAATAAGTTTAATCTTAAAACCGCGGCGCAGTGAGCTATGCCTATGTCTATGCCTATTGTTGATTTGAGTTTGGGGTGATTCGAGTTGATTGCAAGACGACATATTTTTTTTTTACACGAGAGAAGCTTAAAGCTATTATATATGGTTTTGTTTCTCATACAATTTTATTATCATGGCCAGTGTTTTCTACAGTTTATACATCTATACTTATAATAAATCTGTAGAGAGGTCAATTCTGTACATGAAATATATTTTCAAAATAACTATCAGGTGGTGATTAGTGATCGATACTGATGCCAAAAATGCAATCAGTAAAATTTTTGTCTGTCTGTTTGTCTGTCTGTATGTTCCTTATAGAAACAAAAACTACACGACAGTTTTTTATGAAAATTGGTACAATTATTCTTCATACTCCTGGGCAGGTTATAGTATACTTTTCATCACGCTACAATCTATAGGAGCAGAGTAGTGAAGGGAAACGTTGGGAAAACGGGAGAAGTTACTCCATTTTTTAAGCTTTCGTCGCGTGTGCAGCCTTAATGGTTAAAGTTACATAGAAATCATGTATGACGGTAATAGTCTAAATATTAACCATAAACGCGGGTGACACCGCTGGCACAGCTAGTTTGCCAATAAAACATTATAAATCTATAGTATTCATGTCGATCGTATTCGTTGTACCTTTTTGTTTGGATGTAGACTCCACAGACTAAAGATAAATAAACAATTGATACAATACAATATTCAAGTTTAGTTTGAAACCTACTCAACAAACATTTCAGAGGAGTACCTTCTTATTATTGTGTCTGTTGCTGGCAGAATATACAACTTATTAATGTTTGATTTATTTTGTATTTAAATATAAGTAGCTTATAAATCTTTCTAGACTTCTTTTTCCATGTTGGTCTGGGACTCAAAAATAATGTACCATCTGTGGTTCTTGCCTAGCATGTCGTAAAAGACGACTAATGGTATATGGGTTTGGGTATGCGATTGTGTAGGCGCCGCGCTAACCACTTGTTCACAATTTTCTATCGCACCTAGCCCGGTTTTGTTTCAGGATAAATGTGGTTAAAGGGGCCTGCTGCCCCTTTGACTCTGCCTACCCCTTCGGTGATTATAGACGTGATGTTATATTATATTATTATTATTTTTTCAGGGTTTAAATTAAGATTTATCAACTATAATTACTATTACATATCACATTACGCAGGCGATGAGCTAGCCACCTGTCACTTTGTCTTTTTACAATTTTCTATCAAACCATTATTTTATCATTTGCTGAATGCGTATCGCTCCTTGGAGCTACAATAATATTATAACAAGAAAAACATTTTGTAAGTACAAAAATATCATTAAATTTAAAACATCAATTCAATTTAGCCTATCTTCAATACAGGGTTTTACTTGGCGTTGTAAATAAAAACAAAGAAATATCAAATCTCGAATACATTCAAATATTATCCTTATAATATCGATGTCATTTTTATCGACGAACAAAGCCAATTCAAGCTGGATTATTTTCTCCAATAAAAATGTTAGACAGAAGTAAAAATAAATGGCTGTCACACAAATTCTCAGCCTTACACAATATTATAAACCTCTAAATGAAAACACAATAGGGCGGCCATTATTCCAGTCTAAATAGACCTACTTAGACCAATTACTCGAATCCATAACAAAATTGGATTGCTTATTGCTCTCATAGAAAAAAGTACAATAGCATCCCGACGTTGTTGGGGACTGGATTTGAAAATGTAAAGATAATTGATAAAACTTGACCGAAATGTTCTAGACAAGGTCAGAATATTCTAAAGTACTAACCATAGACTGTTCCGACAGACATTTTATCCACCGAAGCATTCCCCGCGAAACATATATAAAAATATTAGACAATATCATATCTATGCTTTGGTGTGATATGAACTGTGGTAGCTCAATGGTAAAGACACGCGCCTCTTAACCGAGCAGTGCGGGTTCAAACCCGGGCACGTACCTCTGGATTTTTCAAATCTATATACGTATTTATACCACTAGCTTGACGGTGAGGGAAAACATCGTGATGAAACCTGCAAATTCAAACAACTTTGGATTTGTAACCATGATCCAAAAATTGTCTGGTTCCCCTATCTTAGGGTTACGAAGGTCAGATCGGCAGTCGCTTCAATGTAATTACCAGACTCGCTACATCCTGGATCATGGTCTAAGCGGACCCCGTCTAAGCATGGGACATAACGCTAGGAAGATGATGATCATATCTATGCTTTGATTTGATTCCCAGGTAAATAGTTTAAGAATTAGTGTCATGGAAATCAGATTCAATAAAACCACCAATGCCCAGATCGAGGCAAATACCTTCATCAAGTTAAATTGGTCTCGGTGCGAAAATCGAACCTGCGCCCCTTGCTTTCGACTCGAAGTCTAGGCCATTGTACCAGCTGAGCACAGTCAAAGCCAGTATTTCATCGAAGAGTGCTTGTGTATGTCCCACAGGAAGACTAAAGGCTGTCAATCTTCAACACCCGTGGTTCCCAACCTGTCTGACTGGTCTATCAGTCTGTGGACTATTAGTGGTCCGTGAGGCATTAAATTTAGTCCACGTTAAAAATAATAAGAATTAATAATGTAGTGGTCCCTGCTCATAATGAAATGAAAGCGGTTCTCAGCCACAAAAAGGTTGGAAAGAGCAATGGGCACTATACCATTAGTCGCCTTTGACGCATGCTAGGTTAGTAACACATTTTTTGCATGTCCCCTGCAACTATATGACTGTACATTTGTTATTTCAGTCTTAGCGCCAGTTACAAGAAATATTCTGATCTGAATCATGTTTGAACTAGTGGCGTAGCGTGGTAGAGGCAAGGTGGACGATTTGCCTCAGGCGGCATTTGTTGGGGGCGCCATATTTAAATCTATACTTATAATAAATCTGTAGAGGTCAATTCTGTACATGAAATATATTTTCAAAATAACTATCAGGTGGTGATTAGTGATCGATACTGATGCCAAAAATGCAATCAGTAAATTTTTTGTCTGTCTACTCAAAGGATTTTAACGAAAATTGGTACAATTATTCTTCATACTCCAGGGCAGGTTATAGTATACTTTTCATCACGCTACAATCAATAGGAGCAGAGTAGTGAAGGGAAATGTTGGGAAAACGGGAGCAGTTACTCCATTTTTTAAGCTTCCGTCGCGTGTGCAGCCTTAATGGTTAAAGTTACATAGAAATCATGTATGACGGAAATAGTCTTTATAATATTAACCATAAACGCGGGTGACACCGCTGGCACAGCTAGTAAATAAATAAATATCCGATGACATCACATGCATCGATCTGACTCCGAGCTAAGTAGCTTAAGCATTTGTGTTACGGTTATCGGAATCAACAGTGGAATCACTAATATATACTTAAATATTGGATATTAACACCCAGTGTTACAGAAAAAACACAAGTATTTATCACACGAATGTTTGTCCTGCCTGGGTGGGGATCGAACCGACAAATTTTGGCGCATGGAGTCACTATCGGCTGCGCAATCGAGCCAGTCAAAATTGGAAATGACTGAAACACGCTACGCCACTGGATTGAGCGCAGTTTACCAGTGACCCAGGGTTGCCACCCGTCCCGATTTTGCCGGGACAGTCCCGATTTCGATGACATTGTCCCACGTCCCGACGGCCTATCGATTTTGTCCCGATTTTTGACAATGTGCGATAGGCTCAATCAATTCATTTACGGGTACTCAACCCAGTCACGCGCCACCGCGCCATCTACCGCGCGCCGCATGTACATACCTCCTTCAAATGCGTATGTTAAGCGCGTATTTTCACTAATGACCATGAAATGGTCTAATGTCAGAAATCGTTGCTCGGTAGATTTGATAAAAGGAGAATTGCTCATTTCTTTAAACATACACATGTCTTGTTCAGACTTCATAAATAAATACAAAAATGATGTAGAATTATTAAAAGTGGCTCGTAACAAGAAAGAAATACGTATGGAAAAATTAATTATTATATAAAATAAATACAAATAAAAACACAGAATAAAGTCTCATTTTCCTTAGAATGTCTCACATGGGTCATATTTTGATTGGACCAAACTCCGAACGTCTGATGGATGCCCGATTGTCCCGATTTTTTTTTCCCTAAAGTTGGCAACCCTGCAGTGACCTTATGTGCTAAATGCGAATGTACATCATTCGCATCCATCTAGCAATGTTTGTATCGTGTTTATTCCGTAACACAATACGTCATCAGTTGTCGTAGGTCAGCGACGTGCAACAGGTCGCGACCTGTTGCGCACTGTGCGACGTAGCAACATGTGTTTAGTGATCAGTTGAATTCTATTGTAAAGCTTTTAGTAGCGAGAGCCGGTGGTACATTCACCCATCTAATAACCTAATGAGACATTTTTTTTTTTATATATACCTAGTTGATACAAGAACACACCTATTTAGTTACCAAAGGCTCTTAGAGAATTTGGCGATATAGAGATACGGCTATGTTACTTGAAAAGTTGCTGGTAAAAACAGCAGATGAAATTGCCTAAAATGAAGAGTAATACACCAACTCGGATCACAACCTTTTGCGGCCTATTTGGATGGAGTTGCAGAAAATCAAAATATGTAATTTAGAGCAATTTATGTAACATATATTCACGCGACCGGCATAAATATGTAGATATGTAACATAATATTTGTACGATTAAAACTGCTACTTTGCGTCAATATTCGGTGAGTAGTCTGTCCGGGTCTGCTCATTTATATTGCAGCCAATGGCCATCCTTATCAAGTCTTGCTTTTCAGTGGCGTAGAGTGGACTAATATAGAACCCTTTCCTTCGTTCCCAAGATCTACACAATAAATCTATGCTTAACAAACATACTTGCAAAGGGCTTTGCGAGGCCCCTTCAAGTTCGAAGCCGTGAGCGAGGACCCACTTCGCCTAACTACACCAAATTCAAATTCCCCGAAGGAGTGGGCGGAGTCGAAGGGGCAGCTAGCCCCAAAAAAAGATGTTATTATATTATTAGTTAACACTTAAATGTAACTTATTTTAAGATACTTCGCTCCAGCACTATTACGTATTGTACTGAAAATTCCTCTTCCTCTTTCCCCACAGGACAAGCTTACTGTGGGGACTAGAAAAATAACATATCTACCTACATGTAATCTTATGGAAATAAAAATATTTGATTTGATTTGATTTGATTTAATTACTATACCTATCACGATCTCATGATAATCGCTCGCGATTGCCCTTTGATCATGACGCACAATCATGATACGGAGTATCACATATCCGATCTGATCCGACAAACACAATATCCGTATTGTGCGTCAATAAGGCATGCTGTGATCATATGTGCGCTGTGTGCGGTGCAAACAGGTGCCAGGACTATTGGGGCGATAATATGACTAAGCGAGGATAGGCCCGGTCTAATAACATAGTATGCTGTCCAATCAAGATACAAACTCGGGCCAATGAAAATTAAACAATGAATTGGATAGCCGCGCTACAAAAAAAAAATAAACTCCAGCGAATTTAAAAGGATCATTTTTGTTATTTTATAAAAAAAAAACAGGCGATTGGACAGCGTAGATCTAGAGTAAGCAGATTGTGATACGTCATTCAGTTCGTATCAGTCAAGTGCAAACGCAATATATGTCAGGAGCGACTTATCAAACAGTTTGATCCAAAAGAAATCTCTGATGATAATGTTCCATGATGATATTTACCTATCGGTGGATAGTGAAGCTGTGATAGCACAATGACAAACCGCCTCTTAACCGAGGGCTGCGGGTTCGAAGTCAGTTGCCAAGACAGCAACTGTACTAGGCGTTGGTAAGGTATAAAGTTCCACCCAAAAAGTACATGGGACGGATTGACGAATGCAATTGTAATTATTTTTGATTTTCTGCAACTCGTCCCAAGTGCGCCATAAGCCTGTGGTCGAAGTTGATGAATTACTCAGCTCAGCGGTAAGAAAAAACATTGTGATGAAATCTGAACATTCCTACATCTATGGATTTGTGAACATTATCAAAATTATCTTGTTTCATTTAACTAAGGATTACGGGTCAGAGCGGCAGTTGCTTCAACGTAATTGCCAATCCTGGACCCCGACTAAGCCAGAGACATAACGTCATAAGGTTGACGATGATTTACCTATCGGTGGACTCCAAGACACGTTGAGCATGAGCTCGTGGTCGGAGCCCTGCAAAGGCAGCGGGTACACCTCCAGGTCTCTCGGCACACTTGCGTATTGAACTGGGTAGGTTTCGTCTGGAGGATCTGGGTCTTGACCCTGGAACAAGGATAATAACACAATTTTTAAACATATACAAATACTTTCACGCCTGCATTCAGCGAAGAGGTAGACGGAGTCTAAGGAGTCATTAGCTCCTTGAACCCCATTCAGCCGAAAATAAAATTGAGATGGGTTAGATGGAAAATTGGGAAAAAATAGAAATAATTGCTAGCTTGATATCTAAACAATTAAAATCCCAAAAACTAACACTAACCAACACTTAGTCGCGTTTTACGACATACTAGGCGAGGATCACAGTTGGTACAGTATGGTATTTTCGAACTCCAGACCACCATGGGACAATTAATTAACAATATCAGACAGCATCACATACACTGATCTGAATAGCAATGCAGTCTCGTGTTGGTCTGAGACTATAAAAGAATTAGCCAACTGTGTATCTTGCCTAGCATGTCGTAAAAGGCGACTAATGGTATATCGGATTTTGGGCCAGTAATTGTGTAGGCGACAAGCTAGCCACTTGTCACTACTTTTTCACAATTTTCCATCTAACCCAGCCCAGTTTTATTTTTGGCTGAATGCGGTTAAAGGAGACTGCTGTCCCCTTGACTCTGCCTACCCCCTCTGGGATTAAGGGTGTGAAGTAATGTTATGAATATCTATGCGCCAAAGAATCTCTGTTTATATGTATTAAAAACCTTGATCACTACTTCTAACCGACCTAAACCGATGTTACAATTCGATAATGATTTACGTGAACTTTTCATTAGTAAATCTGGTATTAATCAAACAGCAACACGCTTTTAGGGTTCCGCGGAACGAATAAGAAACTAAATTCACGCCATTTCCCTTCGGAATTTTTATAGGTTCATTAGAACAGTAATATTTTTCTTAAAAATAGATCTAACTAGATAAAACCCGGTCCCTAGGAGTTATAAAACTAAGGGTCCTTATAATATATTAAAATAAAATTATGGTATGAGCCGCTTCAACAGTAAAATAAATTAAGCTTCTAACTGGCCCGTTGGTCGACTGGCTCGTTGGTCAACTGGTCAGGTTGGAATCCCGTTAGGGGCACATGTTTCGTGTGATGAACATGGACATATGTACTCGAGTCATGGTCTGGGGGACTTTATGGAACTCGTGTGCCAAAGTCTATTTACAATAGGAACCTCAAAATAATATTACCAAAGTACCAAAAGCTTTTATGTACAACTAGCTGTGCCAGCGGTGTCACCCGCGTTTATGGTTAATATTATAAAGACTATTTCCGACATACATGATTTCTATGTAACTTTAACCATTAAGGCTGCACACGCGACGGAAGCTTAAAAAATGGAGTAACTTATCCCGTTTTCCCAACATTTCCCTTCACTACTCTGCTCCTATTGATTGTAGCGTGATGAAAAGTATGCTATAACCTGCCCAGGAGTATGAAGAATAATTGTACCAAGTTTCGTTAAAATCCGTCGAGTAGTTTTTGTTTCTATAAGGAACATACAGACGGACAGACAGACAGACAGACAGACAGACAGACAGACAGACAGACAGACAGACAGACAGACAGACAGACAGACAGACAGACAGACAGACAGACAGACAGACAGACAGACAAAAATTTTATTGATTGCATTTTTGGCATCAGTATCGATCACTAATCACCCCCTGATAGTTATTTTGAAAATATATTTCATGTACAGAATTGACCTCTCTACAGATTTATTATAAGTATAGATGTACATGTATCATATCATTTAGTAGATAGATATCAACTACACACATCAGCGTTCCTACGGAATCCTAAATGCGGGACATTCACACTTATCCAGTTCGTTTGTTATGTCTGTTCCCGACTGCATAGTACAGGGAGTACTATGCAGTCGGGAACCACTCCAGGAATGTTTTAGTAAATATCGCTCGTGGTGACGCCAGCAAGGTCGTCTGCTGATGGGGCCGCAACGCTTGATCGATTGAACTAAATCGTAGGGCTTTCTTTAATTAACTTCTGCCGTCCTTGGCTAAACCGTTATGCGTGTTGCCCAGTGTATGCGCATACGCAGATTAACAAATATCGTTTCCAAGATACAGTGTTCGGTGGCGAATTATCAATTAATTGATTTGACTGTTTTGTTCACAATAAAGGTATTATAGTATTATCTATCTAACTAGGTACTATTATTATTTAATGTCGTTACAGATTTTATTAATACGCAAGTAAAATAATTTGCTAATTGGTGATTTAAGATCTTTATATAACATATGCCTCAATCATGTCATTAGTTACATTTGAATATTTTTATGGAGAATTATTGAATAGTATAAAAAATGGCAAGATTCATTTTATTTGGCAATTTATAATGGTCCTTCGAGCTGGACTTTTTCATTTTTGTGTTCCATTTTATTCTAATAAGTTTGAGAGAAAGTTTTGTAAAGCTCTTCTTAAATTAAGTTTGATTAAAAGTCTAATAAATCATTTTTTTTACTAACCTAGTTAAACAGGAGTGTCTTCGAATAAGGTCGGAGAAAATTAAGACTGGCATATGCCAGAGTTCAAACATACTGCACTATCGTTAAATACTCATTTGCTTTAAAAGGGATACTGACACAACTAATCTAATGTAATTTGCTCCACGTTGTTTTGGGACTCAAAAATAATGTGCCAACTGTGTTTCTTGCCTAGCATGTCGTAAGAGGCAGCTAATGATATATGGGGTTTTGAGTATGTGATTGGGTAGGCGATGAGCTAGCCACTTGTCACGGCTTTTTCACAATTTTCCATCTAACCCAGCCCATTGTCCCAAGTTGGTCTGGGACTTAAAAAGAATGTGCCACCTGTGGTTCTTGCCTAGCATGTCGTTAAAGGTGACTAATGGTGTATCGGATTTGGGTAGGTGATTGTGTGGGCGACAGGCTAGTCACTTGTCACTACTTTTTCACAATTTTCCATCTAATTGTTTATGGTGTTTTGTTTATGGCTAAATGTGGTTAAAAGAGCCTCCTGCCTCTTTGACTCTGCCTACCCCTTCGGGGATTATGGGCGTGATGTTATGTATGTTATCTATGTATGTAATCACTCCATTCAGTAATTTCTTATCTGCCTTAATTCTTACGCACGCATTATTTATCTTATCTTTTCTCCTAAAACAGAAGATAAATGTACTTTCTACATAAGTATGTAGTGCAAAATTACTGCGCAAACTATAGTATAACCTCTTTGTTAGATCAGATAGTCAGGTATGAATTATATTAACAAAAATATTTCTCCCATCTTTATGAGTTGGCGTACTGATCCGCGATACAGTATTTACAATAACTGACAATAAGTACTTCGCGTTAAAATTTATGCGTGATTATATGTGTATTCCGTTTATTTTTACTCCGGAGGTTATGTGAGAATGGGCATTTTGGTTGCTTGCATTGCGAAAAACAATTTTTGCTAAGTTCCAGGGACATGGCTACCGCCGCGCTCTATCAATAATACAGAGGGAACCTATATGTAAAAACTCGTAGAAATTGTTAATAAAGACGTTAGCAATTAAAATTGCCTGTTTATAGTACGCTAGTCTATAGTACCTTATTGTATTATTACTGTCACTTTAAATAATAGAACACTACCGAAGTAGTAGTGTTTTTTTTAAATAATTTTCTATTGGTTGAATGTGGTTAAAGGGTCTTGTAATAAGATGATCCCCCCCCCCCCCGCGCCCTGCAGGGGGGGCTCCGAATACTCCTGAGGTATCCCTGCCTGTCGTAGGAGGCGACTAAAAGGGCCTTTGGGGTCGTGGGGGTTAGGGGAGGTGGTCCTCTAGCCCTCAATCGTCCCCGGAGAAGCCGACTGCAGGTGTTACACCCGGTCCGTCAGGATAGGGTACACAGCTGTCTATGTGGTCGTGAGACACCACCCTAGGTGTTCTGGGGGAGAATACCACTCCCTCGAGATGGGCCGGCGGCAGCGCGCGCTGCGTAGACTTTACGAGATGAATCACGACAGTGGGGATCCCGTTGGTTTTGCGTTAGCGCCCGAAGAACGACAGCCTTGAGGTTTAGTCGGTAGGGTCTCCGGAGATCGCCACCGGTTTCGAGCCCGACTCACCCTTTTAGGTCCACCCAGGACTCTAACTGGATGGTGCGTAAGTAAGCATTCCTCAAGTAAAAAGATGATCCCCCCCGCCGGGGTCCTCGGTTTGTCGTACCGGGGGGGCTTAGTAGGCCCTGCCATGGCAGGGCTAGGGCAAGCGAAGAGGGACCCCGAGGTGAGCCGCGACTGCACGACTTGCATCCGGGCAGTTGTGGCGGTCCGGCTGTAACCTCCGCAGCCGGACCAGGGTTGCCGAGGAAGAGGAGGAGCTGAGTGTTGTTGTTGCTCGCCTCCCTATCCTCGGCAACCCGACAGGGGCGCGCTGGGTCGCGTCGTGGCGGGTCGCGGAGGGATTGAGCGTCTCGATGCTCTCCCTCCGTGACGACAGGGCTTTGCCCTCAATTTGGGTCGCCGGGTGGAAGGCGGCCCCTCTGACGAGACGCTCTCCGCGTGCCCTCTGGCTTAGCAGAGGGCACAGCGCGAGAGTGGGCCCACGACGCCGGTCACGGGGACGTTCGGCGTCTGAATCTTGGGCGGAGTAGTTGAGACATGCTGGGTGGCCTGGCATGTCTCGACGCGCGCGCGTGCTCGGTGCTGTGCATCCGACGACTGATGGCGTGGGCTGCACAGCATCGACCACCGCCGCGCGAGGTGAGCCGCGCAGCGCGGCACGCGCATTACCGGAGGAGCTGTCGTATAGTCCCGACAGTGGGGATACCGGCTCCTCCGGAACTGCGCCGATGGAGGCCACCTTGGGGTTTAGTCGGTTCGAGTCCGACACACCGCCCTCTGGATCCCCGTCCGGAGGGTGACGGCTCGTGGTGGGAGTTCCCCAAGTAAAAAAAAAAAAAAAAAAAAAAAAGATGATCCGTTCGATTATAATATTACTGTTATGCCTACGACAAATTTCAAATTTGTCGCCAGAAATTAATTGAATTCGTGTAAACCGTGTTTTTTTTTATACATACCAGTAATAGTAAATGGGTTACTATGCCAGTCTTGCCAGGTTACAGTGGTGTCGTGGCCAGGGTCTCTGACCACTTGACCAACGGGCCAGTCAAAGTAGTTATATACACATCGAGCCTACAGCGCACTACGCGTGCAGTACAATAACGCCTTCAGAACACTGTTGCGGCTGCCGCGGTTCTGCAGCGCCTCAGGAATGTTCGCGGATGCACGGGTTGACGGATTCCATGCGAGAGCCGGGAGCAACCAGTACGACCAGTAATTGTCTTCAAAATGCTGAAAACAATTACTGGTCGTCCTGATTGTCCTATCCAAATATGTACATCCGATAGAAACAATTACTGGCCAAATAAAGTAATTTAAAAACAAAGTAATATAATTCACACTAACTATAACTAACATAATTTGTAAGAAAAAATTGTTACCAAAACAGTAGGTACTTAATAATTCTATAAACGCTAAAAAGTCTGATATATATATATATATATATATATATATATATATATATATATATATATTTATATATATAAAGCTGAAGAGTTTGTTTATTTGCTTGAACGTGCTAATCTCAATAACTAAACTGGTCCGAATTGAAAAAATCTTTATAATATTAACCAAAAATGTGGGTGAAACTGCGGCACAGCTAGTATTTTACACATACCTCTACTAATCAATTCGATTACTATCAGGTTTAATGTTACTTTTTACTGTCACACCTGCAATCCTCAAAAGGGGAGACAGAGCCTTAAGGGGGATAAAGCCATTTAACCACTTTTAGCCAAAATAAATTTTAATTATACCTAGATGGAAAATTGTGGAAAAGTAATGGCAAGTGATTAGCTCGCCTGCAACCTAAGCTATATAAATGCAATGTTTCTCGTAGACAGAGAAGAAGAGAGAGAGAAGTAAACAGAAGAGAAGAAAACACTTCATCTTGCATTCATATTTATATCTCGATAACACTTAAGAAAGCTCTCATATAAGTACACCAAAGCCGCCGGCCCGCCGGCCTACGGCGGCAACATGTTGTCGGCGGGCTAGTTGGCGGATTGACTCATTGCAGCTCGAGTGTTGCCGGGCAACTGAGCGCTTGCCGCCGACATGCCGCTAACATGTTCCGCGGGTCCATGTCGCCGTTTTATTTTCATAAGAAGCTTTGTTTTACATTTGTCAAGTCTTTTTACGAATACACGTCTGTGCGTGCACATTGGCTTGCAGTTTCTATCATTTATAATGACCTACCTCTAGTTAAAAAAAGTATAGGTACATGCGACTATGAGTAGTACTCTGATATTAACAAATAAGACAGATGCTTCATAGTTTCATATGTAATGTTTCCTGTAAACTCAGCACGCGCAGGAAACATAAAATAATCAGATTTTGTACGGTGACGTAATAATGATTATGTAATTTTTAAATCTTACTAAAATTATAAACGCGAAAGTTTGTGTGGATGTTTGTTACTCTTTACGCAATAAGTACCGCATGGATTTTAAGGAAACTTTACAATAGTATAGCTTATACATTAGAAAAACACATAAGTTATGTTTTATCGATGTACCACGCGAGCGAAGCCGCGGACAGATGCTAGTATACTATAAAGTTTACCTTATTTAGCTTGTATGAGGAAACATATTTCTAATGTTGCAGTTAAAATACACTCTTCATGTCATCTAGATGATAGTATGTAGCGTTTCATTCTGTTCTTAGCCGGGGTCTTATCGACCTAGTGTGGCTTATATACCGTTCTAAGTCAGGGTCCATTTGAACTGGGGCATCCTGTATATAGTGAGCCTGGTTATGAAATTGAAGCGACTGCTCATCTGGTCTTTGTAGCCCTTAAATAGATTAAACCAGACCAATTGGGTCATTCTTACACATACTCAGTGAATGTACAAATCATCGTAAGGCAACCTTCACGATGATTCGCCTCACCGCTGAGCATGTGATGTAAATAAATACGTATTCAGATTTGAAAAATCCTGAGGTAACAGGATTTGGACTCCCATCCCAAGCTTACAAGATGCGGTATTTAAGCATTTATACTCGTATCAAAATCCGTTTTGGTTCAATTTTGTTTTAAAATTTTGTGTTTTGTTTAAAAGAATGTACCAACTGTAGTTCTTGCCTAGCATGTCGTAAGAGGCGACTAATGGTATATCGGGTTTTGGGTGTGTGATTGTGTAGCCGCTTGTCACTGCTTTTTCACAATTTTCCATCTAACCCAGCCCGGCTTTATTTTTGGCTGAATGTGGTTGTAGGGGTTACTGCCCCTTTGGCGTACCCCTTCGGGGATTATGGGCGTGATGTTATGTATGTATGTAAAATTTTATAATTAAAAAAAAATAATAAACTCGCTAATCCTAGTTTATCTAACTACATAGTTCGTTTTGATAAACAAGAAACATTACTTATCCCTCTATATTTACTTAAAAACAATAAAGTCAAACTGTTTCATGGCCAAACATCTTATCTACGAAATCGAAACCCAGTGGTCATGATTATTTCAGCCAAACTAACTAACTTCACTCCACTTCCTTAGCGGGATAGGCAGACAGAACCGGACGCCATATGACATGGTCCTTACACACCTCACTTGCTCTTTCGTTATTTCAACGATCGTAATATACCCAGTAGGTATTTCGTAGGTATTACGTACGATTCCCATATAAATCTCAGACTTTAAAAGAATGTAGTATAATACCTACATTCTTTTAAAGTCTGAGATTTATAAAAAGTAAAAAATACCTACTCCATTGTGTAATCACAATGGAGTAGGTATTTTTTACTCAAAACATTTTTTAGTCCATAAGTTGGATTATCAAAAAATATTGAATACATATTTTTTGCTTTATCTGATACTCGTAAAATGACAAAGATACAGCGCTTCAAAGATCTGAAATTTAGCGCTTTACGTCACTTGGACGGTAAAATTTCACACACCTAGTGACGTCACGCGGTACTTTAACGCGCTGTTTCTTCATAATTTTTAGTTTGTTGAACATAAAAAAATTTCGCATGCAATATTTTTTTGTAATCTAAATAGTGGACTATACATTTTTTGAGTAAAATAGCCTATTTGTTGTGTAACTTATACAACATGCTAAGCAAGGCACACTCCTTGCTTAGCATGTTAAGGCGACTGATAGTGAAGGTTGAATTGTGCTTGTGTAGGCGACGATCTAGCTACTGAATTTATTTTCGGGTTAAAGTGGTCTAGGAGCTTGATGGACTCTATCAAAGCCGTCGGGGATTGTGGGCGTCACTCATCTTACATATAAAAATATCGTGTCACTTGCTTGTGGTCGAACTTCTACGAAACGGCTCGATCGATTTTAATGTTTTTTTGTGTATTTGGTAGGTATGAAAATAGGTCGTAAAGTGTTTTTCACCCTCCTAGCCCTGCCCTTCATTTTTATGGCTTTACTTTATTAGTGGGCTTGCCGAAAGGAAGTTCTCGTTATTGGCTCGCTTTTATCCACAGGTTCATTCATGTGGAATCTATCAGCCCCTATTTCATAATCTAAGTCTTAATTTAGCAAAATAATTACCCTATAATCGTCTTCAGGGTTTTATCTATACTATATCTATACTCAAATGCATCAATATCCACTTAAGGGTATAGACGTGAAAGCGTAACAAACAAACACACTTTCGCATTTATATAAATTACGATATATTTACTCACGGAGTCAGTCCATGGTCTATGGAAATGACGATGATCATACTGATCCACATCCGGGATGACGTCATGGCGAGGAGTTCTTAGGTCATTCACCTGAGCCGCGCACTGCACGATAAACGCACTGACTAACATCACCATGATCTCAGTCATTGTGACGTAAGCAACTACACTTGACACTCGTGAGCACTGCACTTTATTGAGGGAGTTTAGGATTCATCAAACACTTTTGATATAGCATAGACGCGTTTCAGGAAATCGGTGACTACCCACGCATTGACTAATAGCTACTAACCTAAAACAATGATGTCAAAAATTAAAAATCTTATCATAAACACCGTCTATATCATAATGTGACAGCCAAATAAATTAAAATGTTTCACAATTGGAATAAATACTTAATTATTGATACTATGTTTAATGTTATAGGTACTAAACATATATTTCTCTAAAAGACATATCTACTATTAAGCGGCCCGATCTGTTTAATCATATTAATCAATTTTTCATTCATTCATTCGCAAAGTTATCAATAGCGTTGAACACGCTAACGATTATAAAGATTAAAAGAACACATATTAACAAACAGTAATTATGGATACGTAAAAAGTTTAAAATTTTACGAATCATTGTGATCATATAATTTTATATATTATATATCTCAGTGATAACAAATGCTGCACTTTCATATGTATTTATAGCTATTAATATAAATAAACACTACAAATATTTTACAACTTAATCATGCATTCTCTCAAGTGCTGCCAGAAATATCACTGTCTAGCTGTCAATCTATTTCGTGTATCTATTATTAGCTGTATATTATAAAAGAAACTAAAAGTTATTACACATTTGAAGAGCCGATAAAGTATGTCAATATATCACTGAATTCAAGTACAGTCCTTATCGATTCGAGATTGGTTTTCGACAAGTTCTTAAACACATGCACGACACGCATCCGTTTCGAAGTTTCGACCTCAGAATGACGAACAGGGAAATTCAGACGAGCATTGGTAAACAAACACAGCTCTGGTAAAACTGACAATGATTGAAGTCCGAAAGAAATGCCCGACTCACAAGTGCGAATCGTTACGCGATTATGTTATATCGTTATCAATTTTTAGGGCAATCTTCTGATAGGTGTTTCACTCAACGGGTGACGTTGTTAGCCAATACTATGATAAGATTGTGGTGCTATGTACTCTAATAAATTAGAGTATCAGTCTAAATTGTTTGATAATAAAACGCGAAAAATAGGCTTTGTGAGGGTTGAGTGAAGCGAGAACAGAATTTGGCAATAGATTTTACTAGAAAGTTAGGTGTTTAATTTTTAATTAATTAAGTACAAACCGGCTTTTACCCCGAATTTTTCCGCGTGCAATTAGTAAGTAGTCCTATTTTTATATATACATTTATTAATGTTTTCCCCCCTTTTTATGCTGATAATTTCAGAAATACAACGCATCCTATGTTCTTTCCCGGGATTCAAACTATTTCTAAACCCACATTTGTTCTATATCGGTTATTTATTTATATTTATTTATTACTAGCTGTGCCAGCGGTGTCACCCGCGTTTATAGTTAATATTATATAGACTATTTCCGTCATACATGATTTCTATGTAACTTTAACCATTAAGGCTGCACACGCGACGGAAGTTTAAAAATGGAGTAACTTCTCCCGTTTTCCCAACATTTCCCTTCACTACTCTGCTCCTATTGATTGTAGCGTGATGAAAAGTATACTATAACCTGCCCTGGAGTATGAAAAATAATTGTACCAAGTTTCGTTAAAATCCGTCGAGTAGTTTTTGTTTCTATAAGGAATATACAGACAGACAGACAGACAGACAAAAATTTTACTGATTGCATTTTTGGCATCAGTATCGATCACTAATCACCCCCTGATAGTTATTTTGAAAATATATTTCATGTACAGAATTGACCTCTCTACAGATTTATTATAAGTATAGATTAAGAGGCTGAAGGGTGAAGATTTAACAGACAGACACTCTTTCACGTTTATATTATTAAGTATGAATATGGATTATATCTAGACGTAAACTACAAAAAGCAACAAAAACAGCGTTGCATTTAAATGATTTAGAGAATCGAATACAATGAACTCATGGGCAGATGGTTAAACGTAGGCGCCCCTCGTAGACGCGGGGAGATAATATAAGCTCAGAGACGATCGTAAATGCGATTTGGGGCAACAATAAGTATTTTTTGCATTTCACATTCACTTTGATCTAACATCTAACACTGAAATAATTTTTCAAATCGAGATTTTGAAAGATTAACGCGTAGCAAACAAACAAACTCTTCAGCTTTATAATATGAAGTATAGATTTGTATGTAGCATAGACAATAGACATACATAATATATACATCTATTCCGAACCGGTGGTAGAATCATATCTCTTTCAACTGTTTTTGACGATTTATAAGTGTTTCTTTGAAACCTATATAAATAAAGAATATTTTGACTTTGACTTTGGCTATACATGTCTATCTATTCTTATTATGTAGCACAAAAAAGTATGTATTTGAGTTGTAATTTTTTTTATCTTTTATAATGGTATGTCGGGTTTTGGGTATGTGATTGTGTAGGCGACAAGCTAGCCACTTGTCACTACTTTTTCACAATTTTCCATCTAACCCAGCCCAGTTTTATTTTTTGCTAAATGTGGTTAAAGGGGCTTGCTGTCCCTTTGACTCTGCCCACCCCTTCTGGGATTATGGGCGTGATGTTACGTTCTTTTATAACCTTGACGCAATAAATAGCCCAGTGTTTTACATTTAATACGGCCATTGGCATGCTGCTCTGTTTATAATCTGCAACATTTACCAAACGCAACTATATTTATTTCATTCTATATAATACATTAACAGAAGCGTAACTGCACGTATATATATGATCATATTAGACAACAGCCTGGACTTGAATCAGTTTTTATAAAAATATATCATAATTATTGCTTTGTAAGACAAAGCAAACTATATGAACCGGTGAAGCAATTAAAAGTACTGCAAAATATAATATAATAAAAACGCTTAGCCAAGAAAAGAGCGGGTTAGCCATTTTATTTTTCTCTTAAAACACTGTATACTACTATGTACTATATACCACAAAGTTTATAGTGCATTCCTGTATCCAATAGCAGGAATCAAAATTTTTAGTCAACAATGAAATCAGTTAAAATTACGCTTTTTTACAAACGAACTCGAAATAAAAACCTTTCGCATCAAAGCAAAGCAAAAAAAAAATTTATAGTGCAGGCAACTATGACAAGTGGCTACACTTCTACCCCAGCTGAATTTTATTTCTACTCAGATGCTTTTTAGACTCTGGAGTACCGATTCTGAGATAATAGTTAAATACTATCAAAACACCGAACAGTGCGTACATAGTAAAACATCCATTAAAGATATTTTTTTTTTATCGAGAATACCGAATGAATGCAAGCTAAATATAGGAAGGTCGAGTTTTACGAGTTTCATAATAAGAAGCTGGAAGATTCTTTGCTACTGTTTAAAGTACACCCAGTGATCTCTCGTCGTACTACGCCGTTTCTTTGAAATAATTCTTGTTGTATAAAATACTCAGAATATAAAATTACCTAACTAATTAACTAAACTTCACGCCACTTCCCTAGCGGGGTAGGGCAGAAACATTGACTAAACAGATATACAATGCAAAAGTGGAAGAATGTAGAAGCCGCGGAAGGTCCAGGCTCACCTACCACAACCAGATTGGTCGTGTATTAACAGAAGGTGATGTTAGGAGTCATAAAAACCGTAGAGCTTGTATGAAAGGATCATGAATGTTGAAGAGGCGAGTGAGGTGTGTAATGATCGCATATGGCGTTCGGTTCTCTCAAAATATAAGTACCATTTTTTTAAAGCAAATTCTGGGCACCATTAAAATCATATATCTTTGTACATTAATTTTATTTCAACTTCATGATTTTATAAAGCCAAAGAAAGTATTTGTTACCAAAATGTTGCATAAAGGTTTTTGGCCACTTAGTGTTAGAACCAGTTTGAACTAATGTGAAAAAGTAGTGGCAAATAGCTAACCTATATACCTAATCACAAAACTAATACCAACATGAACTATAATCGTCATTAAAAATTACCGCTTACGTGTACCGCTTACGTGTGTATATATATTAGTTTGACAGGCCCGTTGGTCGATTGGTCAGGTCACGGAACCAAGGGTGGCGGGTTTGAATCCCGCTAGGGGCAAATGTTTCGTGTGACGAATATGGACATTTGGGCTCGAGTCATGGATGTTTGTAAACGTATTTAAGTATGTATGTCCGTTCACCTAGTATCCATAGCACAAGCTTACAAGCTTAATTGGGAACTAGGGAATTGGTGTGTCAGTCTGGAATTTTTATTTATTTATTTATAAGTATAAAATAATCACAACATAAATTAGCTTACTTACATCAATCAGTTCCGTCGTCGTCACTCCTTCAGATGTCTGATACCAATTCGTGGTCATCATTATTGGTGCCGTAGTGGACATCGCTGGTACTGTGGTCAGCATCGTTGGTGCCGTAGTCTGCTCCAGGCCCACCGTGGTCTTCGAGTCCTCCGTCACCACGTCAGTCGGCCGTGGTCCCAACAAGTCCGGTATGATCTTCAACACTGTCTTCCCCGACAACAGGGATAAGGCTGGACTGTTCCCGGACCAGACCAGTATGGTGACGTAGCACGTCGCTTGCCATCTCTTCATTGTGAACGCATATTAACACTAGAGCGCGGCACTTCTGCGTTCCATCTACAATGTGTCTTTTAGTTCTTTAGTAAACATGTCTTAAATATTCTAGAAAACTAGATGGTAATTTCAAATCATTGTTTGAAGAACAAGGACATCTAAAATATAGTTAAATTCTAAATTAGTTAGGTACTCAATAGTTTAAATCTTCTTCTTCTTTCTATTATTATGCTGTTCTTAATAAGATCTGCATTGATTTCGACTTTAGATCCTAATTTTAACTAGACTCTAATAATAAGTAGAATATACTCGTACTATATTAAATAAGGGAAGCATATAACTAGTATCATATCCATATTTTTTATATTATCTGTTCGCAAACAGTAGCCCACTTAATTTAAGTCAATTACATAAATTACACGTGCCTGCCTCATGAGATGTATACGTTTGTGTTTCAAAACATAATTTAACGTTTCGTGGAAAACTTATGCATGTTTTATTTTCTGAGATACGTGATTAAACCGAAATATCACTAACCAAGCTAATCAGGTGTTGAGGAATCTTTAGTCATTTTTCAAGCCTCAAATGTAGCTGATTATGTCAACCAAAGTCTTTTTAATACACTTTTTATTTCTTTTTGTTATCTGAATTGTACATGTTAAGTTTTCAGATGAAACTGAATGAATAATAAAGCAAGAAGAGTTAAGTCGAGCAACAATTAGTTTTACAACCATGTATTCAAAGGTTTATAAAAAACAAATTGTATTTAAACCATCATTCAGCGTTTTGAAGGATAAAATTGTGAGCAAAACTTATAGGTACATATTATTATATTGATTTATTAGATGCTATTTATGTATTTATTATAATTATTACATCATTTGCCAAATGATGAGTGACGAAAAAAGTACCTAATATCACCTAGAAGTTTGCCACTATTATATATTGAATAGTTTTAATAGGAAATTTCTCAATATTTATATTTTAAATGTCGTCAAATTCAAATAAAAAAAATCATGGTCTAACCGGACCCCGACTAAGAATGAACATAGAGCTAAGAATAGGTAGTGTTAGTTAACCCTAACCGCCTCCGATGCTGATTAGGTGACAAAAAAAATTCAGTCGAATTGAGAACCTCCTACTTTTTTTTTAAGTCGGTTAAAAAGCTACGATTTTTAGTGCTCATCGCCTACTTAAAAAGGGCGGTAGTCTAGACACTACAGCCTCTCCCTCTCACGGTCTAATGGCGCGATAAGGCGTTTCATATAAGAATAAAGTTTATTAGTTCAGAAGCATACTATTAAAAGAAGAAGAAGGACTAAATTACCATTTAAAAAGTATATCTAACTAACTAACTATTATAGGTATATCTATATGTTTAATATTACGCCCAATTTCGTAGACGTGTCAAGCACTAGTTAACAATCAGACCTTAGACCTCCCAAAACTCATGAAGTTATCTAGAAATATCTCCGTTTTCCACAAAACAACTATTCCGACTTACTCGGAATTCCATGACCAGACTTAATGTCAACGTAACCTGTTAACACAGTGTTACCATGTAAACACAAACAATGATCCGATTTTGTTCCGATCATATTCTTCGTGAACAACAAATTGTGTAATTACACAACACTGCACAATCAAATGTAATTAGACAACACTGCACAATAATACACTGATTAATTAAAACCACTGGGTCTCGATTAAAATTATTCAGGTTAAAAGACGCGTAACTGTTTTTTTTTTTTGTTCGATTATTCGATGTTTTTTTTAGTGTTGTCGATGTAGGCTAGGTAAGGCATAGTTGTTGGGCGAGGGCGAGGGCGCGTAGGGCGCGTAGGGCGGCGATAGGGCGGCCGCCAGGGCGGGAGCCGGCAGTGGACTGGCGTGTTGTTTGCCGGGATCACAGCCGCTACCCCGAGTCACTCGATCGCTTCTCACCGGGTGAGTTACGATTTCACCTTTGATTTTACTTTTTGTTGTCACAAGTTACAAAGGAAAAACAACTCATCAACGTATCTGGTCTAAGAAAATCACAACACAAGAGTGTTGTGTTAATAATTTTAGATTTTTAAGGATATTTTTGGATGGGCCACAATATTCGATGTTGCAACGCAAGTAAATTGAATGTTAATAGATTGAACCCGGTAAGGATATGAAATACTTAATACATTAACGGTTTATTGAATTACTAAAAAATATTTAAATTTATATGACCGAATATACTTAATATCCAGTTATGCATTAGGTAATCAATCGATGCCCTAATATTTTTTTTAATAGTTTTTCCGCATATGCTTTCAACTCTATCGCAGACTCCGGAAGACCGGATATAAAACCTATTACAAGCGATCTTGTAAAAAAATCTAGTCAACATTAATTCATCATACTGGCTTTTTAAGGGAAACATTGTCTTTCAGTTGGCTACTTAGATACAGTGCAGTCACTGAAAGTTATGTTCAAACGCGAAATAAGCGTATAAATTTAGTTATACATGTGTGTGTGTATACTTAACACTTTAAACGTGTAGTAAGAGCTAATTATAAGACTTAGTGTTCACTGATTTTGACTGGCTCGATGGCGCAATCGGTAGTGCGTCAAGAGATGTGGGTTCGATCCCTACCAGGACAAACATTCGTGTAATGAATACTTGTGTTTGTTCTGTGTTTGGGTGGTAATATCCAATAATATTTAAGTATATATTTGTAGCCACTTGTCACTACTTTCTCACAATTTTCCATTTAACCCAGCCCATTGTCCCATGTTGGTGTGGGACTTAAAAATAATGTGCCAACTATGTTTCTTGCCTAGCATGTCGTAAAGGGTAATGGTATATGGGGTTTTGGGTATGTGATTCTGTAGGCGACGAGCTAGCCACTTTTGTCACTACTTTTTCACAATTTTCCATCTAACCCAGCCCAGTTTTATTTTTGGCTGAATGTGGTTAAAAGGGCCTGCTGCACATCTGACTCTGCCTACCCCTTCGGGGATTATGGGCGTGATGCTACATTTATGTGTGTGTTTGTTTAATATATTTGTAATACCACTGTTGATTCTGATATCAGTAACACAAGTGCTTAAGCTACTTACCTCGGAGTCAGATTAATGTGTGTGATGTAGTCTGATATTTTTTTACTGATATATTAAGTGAGATGGCAGTGAGTTCAAGCAATATCCCGGCCACGTGGCTTTCCCGGAGTCACGGGCGGGAACATGAGCACGTCACAAAATTAACTTAGCTTGTCGCCGTGTTACGCGTCAAGTAAGTTAGCAGCGCTTACGAGGCACCAGCCGACAAACGCCTTGAGTGTCACGCCAGGGGTGACACTTTTTAGTGTCTGATGACATTTTTTTACAGAGTTAAGGATCTCTTACATGACAGGCCCATTGGTCGAGTGTTCAAATACCGCGGGTTCGAATCCCGCTAGGGGAAAATGTTATGAACATGGACATTTATTGTACTGGAGTCATGGATGTTTATAAACGTAGTTAAGTATGTCTATCCGTTTACCTACTATCCATAGGACAAGCTTATAGCTTAATTTGGAACTAGGAAACTGATGTGTCAGTCTGGAGAATGTACATAGGTACGTACATACACATATAACATCACGCCTATAATCCCCGAAGAGTCAAATGAGCAGCAGGCCCCTTTAAACATATTCAGCCGAAAATAAAACTGGGCTGGGTTAGAAAGAAACTTGTAAAAAAGTAGTGACAAGTGGCTAGCACGTCGCCTACATAATCACATACCCACAACCCCATATACCAATAAGTCGCCTTTTACGACATGCTAGGCAAGAAACACAGTTGGCACATTCCTTTTAAGTCCCAGACCAACACGGGACAGTAAGTATAAGAACTAAGATGATATTTAATCTTATTTTATACGTCAATTTTATATATATAATTTTATATATCTATCCGCCGAACCTTATTTTCCGGTACGTCGAAAACTACTAAAAGTAATAAAATATTTAGACGGCCGAAAGTTAGCGCCAATTCCATCAAATTGTTTGTGAACAAGCGGCGGACTACTTTTAAACAACTTATAAGAAGGAGGATCTCAACTCAAGGTATCTTATCGACATTAGGGTCGTTATTGTCAGCTGATAAAGAGCTGGTATTCGCCGTTTTTGTACGTACTACTAAAAGCGACAAACAAACATATCTAGCACTTGTAGTGTTATAGGGTTAGGTGGGTCAGTGCCCCGGGCCCCCAAATCAGGGTTCCCATAACCTGATTAGCACTCTTATTGAAGTATCAAAAAATTCTCCCACATTCGGAATGTAATCTACAAAATACATTGCAAAACAATTTTAATAATGACAACTCATTAAAATTAATTATTAAGAAAACTAAAAACCCGACTGCAAAGTAAAAATATAACTGAAAAGCAAAAAATCAGTTCTACATTTCTTTTGTGACTTTCTTTCTGTGAGCTTAAACTTAAAGTTTAGCTACCTACTGTTTAACTTTCTCTTCTTTAACTCTTTGCAGGTTTTCCCCTAAAGTATTACATAGTATGTAAATAAATATTACTGGAATGTTGGAAAAAGTATTACTGGCGGGAACAGGCTAAGCATAATTGTGAAAAAGTAGTGACAAGTGGCTAGCTCGTCGCCTACACAATCACACACCCAAAACCCGATATACCATTAGTCGCCTTTTACGACATGCTAGGCAAGGAACACAGTTGGCACATTCTTTTTAGTCGCAATAGCTTAAATAGTACAAAGTTTAGAGGCTCCTGCTCCATGTCTGTTCGTCTACCTATTACGTTTAACTTCCTAAAAAAATATCCCTAAGAAAATACATAAGAACGGTATGCTTATTAATTCGGAAAAATTTTAGATCCCACAGGAAGCACGAATCTCTGTAAGATACTAAATTCGGACGAACGAAGCCGCGGACAGAAGCTAGTTCGTGATAATATCGCAAAACGTTGCGAAAACCTTAACGATTTCAACTTACACAGGGCATCATACTTAAGGATACTTGTAAAGTCGCAGCTAAGTAGGTACTACCATATACCTACGTAATCTTGGCAATCAAGCCCAATGTTCCTACAAGCCTGTCAAAGAATCGCGTTATTAAATTAAACTTTACACGGCACTTACACATTTTAAATTAGCAAGACTCTTGTCTCCAGTATGAAAAGTACTAAAGTCAGTGTAATTAAACGGCTCCGTAGTACTTGTCAGAGAGACAATGATCAAAATGAACGTTTAAGTAATTTGAGTCTTTGTCTTCTGTAAATGCCAACAATATTGCGAGGAAAACGGTGTATTTCACCAACAGATTGTAAGAACAAGGAAATCTTACGTTAAAACAAAGTATAAAGCAATATTTGGGCGCTGCTTTTTCAACAATCCGGTTTATAATGTTAATTAATGTAAATATTATTTTTCTGTCAAGTTTCATCTGGCAATTTGATATGGCTAGTAGATGTCTAGATATATCTAGAAAGGCTAGATATAGCTAATATTGTGTCTGTGCAGTGTGCTGTGATGGCTAATATCTATACCGTCGAAATTTGTACCTGTGGTTTTTATCTATGAAAACTTTTTTACAATAAACAAATTCAACATAATTTTTTTTAGTTTATATAGCATCATGCGTTGTTTTTGCTCAGTAAGAACGCGTTTCATCCATGAGGGTATACGACATTTATCAAATCAAATCAAGGACCGCATTAGTAGGTATAAGAAGTAGTAGATAAATAGATGTAGGTATTATGTTGTGTTATTATGTCATATCTACGTAAAAAACAAACATTCTTAAAATATATCAAAAAATAAATTAAATAATAAAACATTTAGAAATATTGTCTTGTCAATTCTGTTTAATTTTGTTTAAGAACTGAGTCTACATAATTATCTACCTACTATGTCCGTGTACTATGTGTCTTTACATATTCGCGTGACCTTTGCTTGGTGCCAATTTATTTTGTCTATCAGACATGTGTACCTTTATAACAAGTTTAATAATTTATAATAGAATTACTTTTACGCAAACATTGACCTGCACATAGACATAAAGCAAGAAATTCACTCTAGAAAAGGCAAAGTAAAATAACAGGGCTGCTGGGTTGATTGACTCATTCGCCCAGGGCGACGACATTAGAAATATGTAGGTATACCTATTTATTCATGTAGACCTTACCAAAGCACTAATCAACAGTCATAATAATACAAATAAATGATTCAACCGCCTGGTTCGGAACGCAGATTCTACCAAGAAGAGCTGGCCAGAATCTCGGTAGATACCTACTCTTTTAAATTGCCATGTTTAGAATTACAATTTTACATAATAATAAGGGTCAGAGGATAGAGGTGTGTAAGGATCGTGCCATAGGGCGTTCGGTTTTCTCTGCCTACCCCGCTAGGGAAGTGGCGTAAAGTTTAGTTAGTTATTTTTAGTCAAGCAATAATATAAATTTATACAATTTAAATACAAACAATAAAGTATGATACATTATATTTGTATGTTTATCGGTAAATACAGTAACTAAATAAATACTCACCTTTAACCTTTAACTGAAGTTTTGGTGACCCAGACCATCCGGTTTTCGCCTGCCCGAAGATCGCATTTTAGGGTTATAAGCGTCCTTTTAGTGTCATCAGCACCCTAGACCGGGTTTTGATATAATAATATAGCGCCCATCTTTGTAAGTTACTAAAAGAGCCCAGATCGCTCATCGCTAGAATCGGCCCTGTTTACATCACTCCAAAACAGCGTATTAAATTATATAAACTCTATTTATGCTACCCAACATCACAAACGCTTATACAGGATCAACATCAAAAGGCTATTTACACGCTCCCCAACAAAATCTGTCCAACAAATTAGTCTAGTGGATATTTATCAAAATAGACGGAACATTCGCCATATGAGTATTGGGGAGAACATTAAATGTAAACTTCGTTATAAGGGTCTAATACTAATATTTAATGTAGTTTGAAATGTAGGTAGGTATGTAAAGGTGGCTTGGTTAAGTCTTTGCCACCCTTTTTTGTATAATGAAAACTAAACAAGTTTGCGAAGTTTATTCAGTGTTCGTTGATTCAAATTTGAGCTCACCTTCTCGTTACTCCATACTTTTTACATAAAGGTAGTTGAAGCGTTGCGATAATTAAAAAAAAAAATACTCAATTGACTAAATTGTTACGTAGGTAGCCTATGAGAGCCAGCTATTTGGTTATCCTATTTTTATCTTAACTCCTTTGGGGATTTTTGGGATATATTTGTATGTATGTATGCCTGTGCTGACCTCTGCACTGGATGTTTTGGTCTAAGTACTTATATTACTTTACTTAACTCGATCGATATCATTAAACAAAATTCAAAGTTTTAGCATTCACGATTTCACAAAAACAATCCATTCGTCAGCGGAGGGGGCAAAACTGGGGGTGACAAGTGGGAATAACCGAATAATCTTTTTGATAACTCTTTCTAAACAAATCGTTCTCCCAATATATAATTAGGCGCATTCCATAGAGCTTTCTCTATGGAATGCGTCTAATGGTACGTATTTTTTTTTTTCAAATTTTCCACAGATCATTAACTCCAGTGAGCAAACATAGCAACCCGGGGCGAAAGCAGCAAAAGTTACGACTTGTTCAGCTAACAACTCTCATTAATAGTCATATCGCCATGGCAACCAAGTTCGCGTCTAACCTGGTAACTTAAGTCGGATAATCTAATGTCGGAGTGTGTGTAATGTAAGGTAATAAAGTAAGTAGATGTTGGTAATATTATATTAGCGGTGGCATGATTTATGTGCATGTCCATTTGGACTGTGGTGTTGTGATAAATACTCTTTAGGCATTTTTTTCATTTGTCCAGCAAACCAACAATTACAAACAAAGCTCGTTATAATTTTGCTAATCGTTATTAAAACGTAAATTAATTGCGTTAAGTGACGCCAAAGAGCTCTAGAATTTATAGGTATGCATCATAACTGTTTCCCGCGACTTCGCCCGCGTAGACTAATATTTCTGTATCCTACAGAAACTATGCATTTTTCCGAGATAAAAAGTAGCCTATATGTTATTCCAGACTATAATCTATCTCTGTGCCAAATTTCATCCATATCCGTTCAGCAGTTTTTGTGTGAAGAAGTAACAAACATACACACACTCTCACAAACTTTCGCCTTTATAACATTAGTGCGATGTATCTTCATAAATTTTCGTGTAAGTATTTTTATCAAATAGGTACATGAAAATGTACGAAGCAAAAAATACGTAGGATATATATTTTTTTTCAATCACCCATTCTGTGTCCCGCAAACATAAAGTGCATTGACAACACATGTAATTGCATGAGAATCGTATTTAATCTTTAGTAATATACGTAGTATATTATTACTCTGTGGTAATATTATGAATGCAAGGTTAATTTTGTATTTACATATTTTTTACGTTTTCACACCATAACCACTTCTGATTCTGACGAAAGGTTTGCAAAAAATATAAAGATTTATGAAGCATAGACTTAGGGGTTACCTCTATAGTCGGCAAGTAGTTTAAGGTGGGGTCCGGATACTGTGGGAAAACATAACATCACGCCCATAATCCCCGAAGAGGTAGGCAGAGTTGAAAGTGCAGCAAGCCCCTTCAACCACATTCAGCCAAAAATAAAGCCGGGCTGGGTTAGATGGAAAATTGTGAAACAGCAGTGACAAGCGGCTAACCTGTCGCCTACACAATCACACACCCAAAACCCGATATACCATTAGTCGCCTTTTACGACATGCTACTTAGGCAAGAACAACAGTTGGCATATTGTTTTTAAGTCCCAGACCAACATAGGACAGTGGGCTTGGTTGAATGGAAAGCTGTGAAAAAGGAGTGACAAGTGGCTAGCTCGTCGCCTACTCAGTCACATACCCAAAAGCCCACCATTAGTCGCCTCTTACGACATGCTAGGCAAGAACCACAGTTGGCACATTCTTTTTTTTTTGTCCCAGATCAACGTGGGCCAAGTCCCAGAACAACATGGAACGATAATATATACTTGGACGATACTATAATAATTTATACTTGGTACGTTATAATGTTTGGCGGTCCGAAGTTCGACCTTTTGGGGTCCGCAAACGGACCGCGGTCGGCCAGTTGCTGGATATAGAGCCTTCCCAAAGGTTCATACTTTCACCGTTCATATCGTACCGTATGCTTTGCCTAAAGCTTTATAGTAATTTTCGTAACTATGCATGCCCTGGAAACTAATAGATTACATATGTGCCAACATTTTCGTCTTGTCAGATTCAGGAAATCACATCCATAAATATATGCACCTACGTACGTAATCTCTAAATGTTCACATAATTTTACTACTTAAAAGTAATTATTGGCACTTTAAATTTAAATGATGAAGGTTTTTTAAGTAAGGATTGACATGCTGTTGTGAATAAAAACATAAAAAAATTGCAGAAGGGGCTTGTCACAAAATTAGGTAAGAAGTATGAGAACCGATGAAGCCAAACTCACACAAATAAGCAATGAGCAGGATTGGCCATTCTTATTTTTGTCAAAAAACAACTTATCTCAATATTCCTACGTCTGAAAACATACCTACCTTAAATTTTTTGAAAAACGGTTTAATTTACTATACCTACCCCTAAAAAAGTAGTTACCTATGACCTTTCGTAATCCAAGTTCGAATGTTGAGATATTTTTTTGTCATCAATAGATGGCGTCTTATTTTTATTGAAGCAATTATTACCCTCGCACTGGTAAAGTGTACATTTAGACTCAAGCCGTCTAAGCGTAGTATTGCGTTACAACCCAGTATTGTGTGGTTTCACTGCCCACTTGGAACTTCCACTTAATATTTGTTCCGTGGTTATGAACTATCAAGTAGAAAAACTTACCAATGTCAGACAAATAAAAATACGTTAGTCAATTAATAAAATATTTATTTTCTTCACATCACTAAACGTACCGCTCAGACTTCACATGGTAGAAAACATCTAACAACTAGATCTAATTAGAACACTAGTTTAAATTGAAATTTGTATAAGGTTATGCCAGCATCTAATGGCATGGTGTTCAATTGCAGAGCCCAGGGGCAAGGCGGGGCAGAGCCCAGGGGCAAAGCGGGGCAGAGCACCGGAGCACCTAAGAACTGATTGGATTACTATTTTTCTCCTTTGAAAATCACACCTGAAAATTAAGGCGTTTGGATCTGCTTCCCTCCCCGTCGCATTTTCAGAAGAAACATTTAATTCCTCCTCTGGACCAAAATTTTGGTCACCCAGCTACGCCAGTGTTTAATTGTGGCATAAAAACCTCCCCAACCTGCGATAATGTCACACGTTAGGGTGCGATCGTGTGGCTTGTTGGGATCAAAGGCCTATTGGTAGCTGTTTTCATATAGCCGTAGGGTGGCCACGAAAATATGAGAAGTGCATGCGAAATAATTTTATACTCGTAACAATAATAACAATATTTATGTATCCTGATATGGATATTGATGACATGGATACGCAGTCACATTCGATCCGATTTTTTTGTAGTAAACTTCCCACTATAATCGATTTTGTCGTTTAGCCACTAAATAGCATCAAATGACGTGCCTCAAACGTTGGACAAGATAATAAAAACCGTAAACCATAAAACCGTATTTTTCGGTGTTGGAAACCAGGATTTTTTGGTTTTAATTGCATCATTCGATGTAAATATAACGACAAATAAATACCTACACTGTATAATCTAGCAACGAACGTGCACCCACGCAGGTTTCAGTGCGCCCTTATTTAAACAAAAAAATTGCGGCCTCTCCGGCATTTATATTCGAAGTCTTTAATACAATATAGGTACTATACCGTTCTAATCGTTGCAAAGTTCCATTTAAGTTATTTGTATCTACCTACAATTTATATGTAAATATTATCGCGCCCTTAATAGACACTAAACGTTAGTTATTTAACCAATATTTATATTTATTGACAGATTGATATTAGGAGAACGTATTAACGTCAAATTAAAAAAAAAAACTACTAATGTTTCAGAACCGTTTGAACACAAAATACAAACATGATTTAATTTAAAAGACCGTGCGATTATTACGATTATTAACGTCGATATGTTTAACTTAAACATTTGGTATGATTTCTCGTACTTATTGAGTAATAAAGAGGTAATTTAGTATATTATTGATTATATATATAGAACGTCACACAATTTGCAAAAACTTTAGTTGAAATTTTAAGGAACAATAATATTTAATTCGCATAGTTTATGGCAGTAGTGATATTGAAATATAGATAAAATTGGTTTATTTTACTTAGTTTTATAATCGCTTGACTTCACTTAATATTGGAGTTATAACTTAAATAGCAGTTATATCAAAAGTTACCCATACAAAACTAAACAAAATTATACCACATTAAGACTATATGTATTTATATGTATTACCGTCAAGGGGGCAAGATAAAAACCAAAATATACATACAAAAGATTCATATATTTATGAAATATCTGTATTGTTTCTCCTTAACTAGATATACAACTCTTCGTAAATGGCACAGAAAAGAAGCAATAAAAATGTGTATATAAATATGAAAATAAATTAATAAAAAATTACTTGTCATCATCTGTTTAAAATTAGGAAATATTAAATTCGTTGGAAAGGCAAGATTAACTACAAGTTTACGTGTCTACGTAGATCTTTGAAATTAACAACAATCACAGAGTAAAAGCATTAGAAAAAAAACTACATCTAAAAATAAATAAATTACCAACGAAACTAAATTAAATGAATCATATTCCTTACACATGATTGATATGTTATTTGGGGTCGACTATTCGAGTAATCTGTACAAGTATATAAGTAAACAACTAATTGTCTAATGATCTTTTGAAGGCCGAGATTATCAGCAGAGAAAAATTATTTTTAGTAAATTTTACACAAACTTATATAGGTACCTATAAATTGTTTTATTTTCTCACACCCGTGAATAATAACTATTTTACTCGCGCCAGCTATCAACGGCTTGTTCATACAAATATGCTTCTTGTAATGGTAATGTAATTCAACTGGAAAATTCTATAACAACTTTTCATGCTAACAAATATTATAAATGCGAACTGAGTTTGTTACGTTTCCACATCTTAAATCAACCGACAATCATAAAATGCATATTCATTGTTATGGGTACATGAAGCAATGTAGGATATCATTAACCCCAAATCAAATGATGTTCCCAAGAATAGAAGAATCAGCTATAGACAGCACAACAATTTGGACTGACAAATACTTCATTCAATGAGGCAACGCCGTAGGCAAAAACTGTTTCTGACAGGCCCATTGGTCGAGTGGTCAGAGACACTGGCCACGAAACCAAGAGTCGCGGGTTCGAATCCCGCTTAAGGCAAATGTTACGTGTGATGAACATGGACATTTGTACTCGAGTCATGAATTTATAAACGCATTTAAGTATGTATATCTATCCGTTCACCTAGAATCCATAGTATTATGCTTATACTATGAATACTAGGTGAACGGAGCTTAGTTTGGAACTAGGGAATTGGTGTCAGTCTGGAAAATTTATTTATTATTTGTTTATATTATTTTTGTTTCATATAAAACGACAAACTTGCCGGCTGGGTACCCAAGCTTCGATTCGTAAATACTCAGCAGAAGTGATAGTTCTTTGTAATTTTATACTTAGACCTACTAAACATCCACCTTCTGCGATCATTATCAAATTAGTTAATCACCCACACACTTACCATTCATTTCGACAGTTAAACCAATTAGTGAGACATTAACTACGATCGTTGAAATGCACAAGTTCGTTTATAAATTATCACATCACACAAACCTAAATCACTGGTCACTTAACTAAAGATATAATTTAATATATATTATAATTTTTTACACCAAAAAACGTCACGAGACCTTAACGTTTAATAATATCTACTCAAGTCTTGTAGTCGAATTGGTCTCAACTTTAATCTAATTTTATAATGCAAGTTCATTTTGTCATATCCGGTTGTAAAGTTGCCATAGAAACCAACTAACTCTATTGACTTAACAATTAACGAATTTATCCAATGATTAATTTAATATGTGACAAGTTGGTGAATTGATTTTCTTATATCATTGAACACAGTCACGTGCGTTACCAGCATCATTGAATTATGAACCTTAAAAGCACTGACAAAGAGCTTAAACTAATATTAACAAACACATGAATAGGCTAGTTACATTCATACATACATACATAACGTCACGCCCGTAATCCCCGAAGGGGTTATATTAGTTGACCATATCTTTTTAAACCATCAAAACCAATGCTTCCATAAATTTCGTATGCCGTTAGTACGTTGTGACGTCATAGCGTGCCACATTCAATCACTCACTTTTGGAACCTTACAGTGTAACAAATAAAATATATTATTATAATTATAATTAATATAAATTAGAATACTGATTGCACGAGCCGACTTATAATATTTAATTTGACGTATAGTTTTCATAGCCCTTAGGGTAGGGTGGATTTACGGCCAAAAGGCGACAACTTATACCATGCACAAATTAATAACACGATAGAACAAGGAATCGATTAGTAGGCAAGTAATTTACTTAGAAAGAGATGCTGATCCTAAATAAGGTATAATTTTAAATACATTATGTTCTGAATTGGGGATAATGACACCACACACAAGTAATAGGGGAGCTGACTAAAAAAAATCTATTTAGTCCGTCAGTTAGATTATAAGAAAACATTTAATACGTATTTTTATTTATTTCTCAAACAAACACTGGTGAAGATACAGCGGTTTCAAATTGCGCGTGACGTCACACGTAGGTACAATTTTTACTTACAAGTGACGTCGCAAGCCCCCATTTCAAAACTTTAATGCTCTTTATCTTTGTAATTTTTTGTTATCGAGTTATAGCAAAAAATATGTGTCTTGTATTTTTGTATAATATAACTGACGGACTAAATAGAATGATAGTTTTTTGACCTAATATATTGTCCCCTTATATTCTAAATCATTAATCAACTTCAATCATAATGTTCAATTATTTTCTTATGTCGACACAAAATCAATGGAAGCCGACATTTTGACAACTTACAAAAATGTCAATCATTTGACAATTTTTGTAAGTTTGTGGCATTATCATAGTAGTCCCAGTGTTTCCCAAACTTTGTGGTTAATAAGCTCGATTATTGTTTTTCACCGTAACTCATAAATTAACCTTTTTAGTGTAAGTTTGCAAATATTAGGATTTTGATCATGTACCAATGGCTATGACCATATGGAACACTATTTTTTTATATATATTTATGACATCAGTGTCAAAATGGCGGGAAAACGTTGATATTTTCTATTATTTGTGTATGGTGTCTTCATTCTAATTCAAACATAAATATTAAATACCACAATGTGACAATAATGTTGCATTGATCACTTCTCATTAAAGGAATCATCTCGATATCTCTACGATTCTTCTTCCTAGTTAATTACAGAACAATAATAAGTAGACAAATACCACAATTTCACACAAACGTGTACAACTAAACTACGCATCAGCTAGTATGGCAACTGTACAACCGGGCGCGCCTATATGAGCAGCTCAGTGCAGCCGCGCGCGCGCCGCTATCAGTCGGCGGGGGCGGGCCGCGCCGCGCCCTGCGCGTGCGCCGTCTGGATGCTCTCGCACACGAACTTGTATTGGCTCTGTGGGAAATGTTACATTTAGTAGAGATAATCTGGTTTATATTATTTATGTGGGGGGATTAAACATTTAGTAGAGATAATAGCTTTAAGTTTAAGGGTTGTATTGGCTCTGTGAGGGAAAATGTATCATAATCAATGTTGTTTAACATTGAAACGATTCCTATGGGATATTATTAACCACTAGCTGAACCCGAGGTTTAACTCGCTTTTATGGATAATGTTATATATATAGCCTTCCTCGATAAATGGGCTATCTAACTCTGCAAGATTTTTTTCAAATCGGACCAGTAGTTCCTGAGATTAGCGCGTGCAAGCAAACAAACAAACTTCAGCTTTATAATATAAGTATAGATAATGCTGGGGGACCAGATGAAGTCGACTATGTTAACTTGTCCTTTATTAACTAAATAGTTAGATTTCCCCACAATAATCACTTAGAGCGGCAGCAGCTCAATGAGGACACGCGTCTCATACAATGTAAGCGGATACAAGCCCGGGCGTACCACCGTATTTTACAAATTTAACCTGCCCAATTCCAACTAAGGATGTGTAACCATCCAACATTGTCTGGTTCCCTTTAGGGTTACGAAAGTAGCTTCAATGTAATAATAACCAGACTCGCTAAATCCTGGATCGTTCTCTAGACGGTTTTAACGGTAAGGACAATGTTATATGGCGTTCAGTAATGAACTGAACGGCTTTTAGCTTATAGTCTAAGCGGACCCCGTCTAAGCACGGGACGAAATGTTAGAAAGAAGATGATGATGTTTACTCACAGCGTTCTGTATGCACATAGGCCGCTGCGTCCGCATGGCGCGCACCAGGTCCAGGGGGTACAGCGGCTGGCGGCGCGCCAGCAGCTCTATGGCGGTCTCGGCGAGGATCAGCGCGCCGGTGCGGCCCACGCCCGCCGAGCAGTGCACGATCATCGGCGGGTCGAGCAGGCGCTCTTCGTCTTCGTCCGGCTCTTGGACTACCGTTGGTATCACTGGAAATGTGACATATATTGTCAGTTGCATAGTTGTTGTATTGTATTAATGTACAAATTGAAGCGTTTTCTGCATCTAATTTTGACATTTTAAAGGTGTACATACATGGGGGACTTTCCGAAGTTTAAGCCTCTTATTAGCAAAGTGCTTGTAAGAAAGAAGCCTAAACTTTGGGAAGATTAAAGCAGTTGTAACCATAAAAATCATAATTTGACATTTGATTGATTTAGACATTGGCTAATGTTTCAAGCCAAGTCTGAGAGAGTGATAGCTCTAATATAAAAGTAAGATAAGTTTCTAATTGAAATCTTCGAGCTCCATTTCGGCTCCTACCAGAGTACTCAGAACCAAGGCCACATAGGTTTATAACTAATTCTGTTACAACAGTCTACTTTTATAAACCACGTAACAGCAATTCAACCCAACCCACCATCCTAATGTTTTTTGCTGAATTAAGGAACTTATTGCTATTTAGATTCACCCCACCTCTCCAGGGATTACAATTATAAGCAGGTTTCGAAAACAGTTTGTTGTCAACAATCGACGCATATAAACTAGTTTTTTATTATACTATGATAATGACGTCACAACCCACCAGCTCGATGGTTCCTCAGCGCAGAGCAGAGCTGCGTGAAGTGTATGAAGGCGGTCGCGTCCTCTGGCACGCCGTGGTCGGGCCACGCCGTGTACTGCAGCTGCGTGACCGCGCGCGACGCGCCATTGCTGTCCTGTGGTGACAAATATTGAGTTGAGATGCGACCTAGTTAGATAATGTGGTTAAAACGTTGGCGTCCAAAACCTTAACCCCCTGATGGCAGTTTCATAAGGAGAAAAAAAAGTGATAAAGTGAGAGTTGCAAGGGCAATGTAGCCACTTTAGGTCAGTACTACATTCGATGTGGTAAATGGCGCGACCACGCCCCACCAGGGATCTTACTATAAAGTTCAACATACCTTCAAAGTCATCTCTCTTCTCGTATAATGGCCCAAGTTCTGCTCGCTAGTGGTCGTCACTGACAAAGTGGGAGTAGGCTTCATAGCCGTCGCGCCTACTTTGGGCCAGTACTGGTGGCACTTGGCGCGACCACGCTCCGCCAGTACTGTCAGCATCACGATAAGACTGCTCTCGCTCTCCCACACCATCTGCCAGAAGTCACCAACCGTTGACGCTAGCGGACCTATAATGATTAGAAGATTTAAATATTAAAATATTTGATGATAAATATAAGATAACCTATACTATCCTTCTTTATTAAGAATGGAAATCATTTAAACAAAGAATCAGTGCTCAACCTTTTTCTACAAAAACATACAAGGGACCTATCTTAAGGCTTATCATAGTACCTATATGACTTACATACTATATATAAGCAAGTATGTATGTAGGTCATTGAATATCTCATATGTTTGTCCCATGTTGGTCTGGGACTTAAAAAGAATGTGCCTCGCTTAGCATGTCGTAAAAGGCGACTAATGATACATTGGGTTTTGGGTATGTGATTATGTAGACGACAAACTAGCCACTTGTCACTACTTTTTCACAATTTTCCGTCTGACCCAGCCCAGTTTTATTTTTGGCTGAATGTAGTTAAATACTCCTGCTGTCTCTTTGACTGCCTACCCCTTCAGGGATTACGGGCGTGAAGTTGTGTTATGTGTTTATTATTTTTCAGATATGGTTTTAATGCCTTTGCATTGTCTCGGCAATGAAAAGTGTCATAAAGTGCATATTAAGATAATAACCCGATATACCATTAATCGCCATTTACGACATGCTTGGCAAGAACCACATTTGGCACATTATTTTTAAGTCCCAGACCAAGATGGGATATCTCTATATATAGTTAGAGCTGTATTTGACAAGTTATTACTTCTAAAGTAAATGGCAGTTACTTTAAAGACGAGACCAGCTATGTTGAATTACATGATTAGTTCACGCGCCGACACGATGAGTCAACTACGGTTTAATTCTAAAAATATATGATGAGTTTCATCAGTTAACATTTACCTTGCGTCGCTATGTACGTCAAAACGAGATCCGAGTTGGGGATTTCCATGTTGATGTATGACGCGTTAATGTAGTCTCCCGTCGGTCCATTCTTTAGTATAACTCTAGTGGAATCATCTGCAACAAGTACACTAAGGTCAAATTATTACATCATGGTATTTTTTTTATTCTTTACTATTCAGTGGCTTTTGATCGTTTTCCAATCATGCCAGCCCCATCGTATTTTATATTTGTGTAATAAATAATTTTAGAAAAAAGTTTATGGGATTATAAACATCATGGCATGTAAGATTATAAAAAAGAAAAAAAAATCTAATTTAAATGTCACTCCAACCTAACGCCCAGGCGTTAGAGCACCTTAAAGATGTTAGAACACAAAGTACTAAGGCGGAAAACTGAGTATTGAAACCCTCTCCCCTCTTCCTCCCCTCAACTCTCCGGGCGGAAAAATGTGCCTCACCCTGGGCGACAGAAACCCAAGCTACGGCACTGTTCTAAGGACTCCTTCACTCCACCGCGCGCAATACTGGACTCAAGACATATTATTTCTATGATCCTATTTGATTTTTGATAAAAAAAACGCCAAGCAAAATTATACTCACAAGGCGCAATATCTCTATATCTATTCTTGTTCAGATTATGCGGCAGCTTCGACACCGCCGCCGGCTCCTCCGGCAGCCGTCTCAACAATGCCTCATACTGGTTCAATGCAGCGCCGCTCGCCAGCCCGTCGCCTAGCAACAGCATAGATTGCGCTAGCGCATCTCCCTCGAACTCGCCCGCGCCGATAGGGACGAAGCATACAGCTGGCTCTTCGGGACCAGTCTCTTCAGGCTCGTAGACGGCTGGAAGTTCAAAGTAAAAGGTTAGTTCATTGAGGGAATTGGTAGTAGGAAACGCTGTCCCAGGCCTCCTAGAAGCGATGCGGTAGAATACTTTGAAGTTTTAGTGGGTTGACCTCCTCAGATGGAGCTTGAGATGAGGGGATTGTTGGTAAGCAGTCCCAGACCCCTACTCTAGAAGCGTTGCGGTATTCAGAACTGGAGTTTTAGTAGGTAGATCCTCTCTTTCTAGCCAGGGGAGATAGTCCTACATAACCTCGCTTCCCAGATGCATCTCTCGGGGTAATAAAGTGGTTAGGCCCATGTTGGTTTAGAACGCAGAATCTTAGTACATATAAAAGTGACATTTTACATTTTAAATGAAGTCGTAGGAATTAGTTCTATGTTGGTTTGAAAGTTAATAAAAAGAATTTGGCATAGTATGGCGTATAAGTCCCATGTTGATCTGGGACTTAAAAAGGATGTACCAAATGTGGTTCTATCTTGTCTAGCATGTCGTAAAAGGCGACAAATGGTATATCGGGTTTTGGGTATGTGATTGTGTAGGCGACAAGCTAGCCACTTGTCACAATTTTCCATCTAACCCAGCCCCGTTTTATTTTTGGCTGAATGTGGTAAAAGGGGCCTGCTGCCCCTTTGCCTCTGCCTTCCCCTTCGGGGATTATGGGCGTGATGTTATGTATGTATGGCGTATAAGGCAAGTAACGGCGTATTGGGTTTGTAATTGAGTAGGCGATCTAGCTAGTTGTCACTACTTTTTCACAAATTCCATATAAGTCAACTCAATAAATAGATTCCAAAAAACGGGAGTAGAAGCAAGATACAACAGATATATGGAGATTATAAAATCAGCAATCTTTACTATCGTATGAGTAATCAAAACGATCGATTCATAGATTTTGAACACGTCATGTATCTATAGTCATAGTAACTACGAAAGCAGAGTTCCAGCTTGCGATAAGATTATTAAACAATCATCGAAATACTTATAAAATATTGTCAAAGTACAATGAACAAGGAAATGTTATATGATAAACTAAAAAAAACCGCCATATAAATTTGCTAGTCATACTGACGTCGTAGATATTTAAATTACATTGTGTGCATCCTAAAAATTATTATCTATTTTGATCTTAATGACACATAATCTGATTCTAATATATCAAAAATACCATTATAAATGTTAAAGTGCAAAAGAACTGTTCGTTTTAATAAAAAAATTAACTACGTAAATTGATACATATATCTAACTTATGTCTCCATCCCTTATGTAATGTATATGATATGCTATATTTTATAGGCTGAAAAAGTTTGCAACAAAAAGTCTGACTGCAAAAGGTACGTTACAGACCCATATATACTAAGCACATTACATTTATCATACACCAAAATTAATTTGGCATGTTATTTGTCTCATTATATACAAATAGTAAACACAATAGTAGTTTTACAAAAACGGGACAATTCAATTCAATCAATTGGTAAGCATAGCTTATAAACAATTCAACAATACAATATACACAATTAACTATATGTACAATAAATATCCCATTTTGTTAGTTACAATCACATATTCAGGCTCAAGCCAGTATTAAAACACGTTAAAGCTAAAAGGCTATACCAATATTAGAATAATCTATAACAATTGTGACCTTGTAATATTAATCAATGACTCAAAGTTTACTTTCTACTTTAGTAATATTAAGACTATGAAACTGTATTTACTCTTTATTTAAAAGTAACGTTTTTTATAAGTTCATTTGTATATGGCAAATGACTATCGTTGTTCGGCAGTAAAATCCTCGGAAGTTGTATTTGCTTATTATTTTTGTATTTGTTTTGTAAGTCACTTCAAACTTATTTAGCCACCACATATTTGAATTCTTACAATTATGTACCATTGATTGCAATCATTCTTAACAATAAACAGTACTTTTCGGATTCATTTTTTTTTTTCAGGAGTCAGTTTTTTCTTCCTTCTGTCAAAATTTTGTCAAAAGCATTTACGAGGTTTTCACTGCCGAACGACGCTTTTGTGAATAGATACTGCACTAAACTCCATAAGATTTATGGAATTACGGAATGTTCTATCTCCATGATACTATAATATTTAACTGTCACCGATTTTACACAAGTATGTACAATTTCAACAATAATAATTATGAAATTATAAATGTGAAACTAACTCTTGTTGAGCTTTCACGCCGAAACTTAACCAATGGTAATAAAGTTTGCTATGATGCCTAAGAAATGATATACTTTAGAAGAAAAAAAAAAATCAGTCGAATTGAGAACCTCCTCCTTTTTTTTTAAGTCGGTTAAAAATAGATATCATGACTTTGTGACAAACATAATATCACCTGGACTAAGTCGAGTAAAAGCTAGTTAAATTCGTATTCGTAAATTGCGGTAGGCTTCAAAGCGTATAATTCAGATAGCCACCAAGCTATCGTTACAGCTATAGCCATGTTCAGCACAAGTAATGTAAATCCTTACAAGCGACATTGTAAGTCCTCGAACCTCCAGCCTCTTTATCTTCGCCGACCCGGGCACAAACTATGCAAGTTACAAATTTGAGTCAGATTTTTAATAACGTCTAGTTTGTTGGTATAAAAACTTACATAGGAAAGGAAGATTATTATACCTACTATATAAAAAAGAAGCAGATTATTTATTTAGTAATCAACTTGAATTGTTAATACTTCGAACAAAATGGTGATGCCGTATTGACAAACGCACTGATTCTGATAAATCATACTTTCATCGCATATTGGTATATGTACGGACCAGTTAAAAACTAGCCTCGCCGACTATATGAAATTTCTATACTTTCAATATTAACTGATCACCAATAAGAAAATAACAGATTTTCTACAAAAATAACTTGCTCGTTTCAGCGCATATAGTGCGCAATGAACATTGTAACACAAAACATTGACACATTTCCCCCGTCTATTACCACTGCCAACACCTATAACGTAAAAATACACTCTTAAGTCATATCGTCGGTGATACTTCAATACCGCATCACTAACACATGATCATACAGACTAATTTTAAATAAATAAATTCTCCAGACTGACACACCAATTCCCTAGTTCCAAACTAAGCTTATGCTTGTGCTATGGATACTAGTGAATGGATAGACATACTTAAATACGTTTATAAACATCCATGACTCGACTACAAAAGTAAGACCTTATTATTATGTGCTAGTTGCGGCAGCAGTATCACCGACGTATAATATCCGACTACATCACATACATTGATCTGACTCCGAGGTAAGTAACTTAAGCACTTGTGTTACGGATATCAGAAACAACAGTGGTATTACAAATATATACTTATATATTGGATATTAACAACCAGACACAGAACAAACACAAGTATTCATCACACGAATGTTTGTCCTGGGTGGGGATCGAACCCACAACTCTTGGCGCATGGGGTAGGGTCACTACCGAATGCGCCATCGAGCTTGTCAATGTATTAAGTATATGCTATCACCTTATGAGCTAAACAAAAGGTACACGGTGTGTACTAACCATTAGGCTTCACGATAAGCGAGAGTCCTCCCCTCGTGTTCCTTATCAACTGCACCACTTGCTCATGCGTCATTTCCTCTACGTCATTCCCGTTTATTGATATGACCTGCAACAAAAACAATAGGGTTTAGAGTAATAATCAAATGGTGTAATTTCAATCTATACTTATAATAAATCTGTAGAGGTCAATTCTGTACATGAAATATATTTTCAAAATAACTATCAGGGGGTGATTAGTGATCGATACTGATGCCAAAAATGCAATTAGTAAAATTTTTGTCTGTCTGTCTGTCTGTATGTTCCTTGTTGAAACAAAAACTACTCGACGGATTTTAACGAAACTTGGTAAAATTATTCTTCATACTCCTGGGCAGGTTATAGTATACTTTTCATCACGCTACAATCAATAGGAGCATAGTAGTGAAGGGAAACGTTGGGAAAACGGGAGAAGTTACTCCATTTTTTAAGCTTCCGTCGCGTGTGCAGCCTTAATGGTTAAAGTTACATAGAAATCATGTATGACGGAAATATAATATTAACCATAAACGCGGATGACACCGCTGGCACAGCTAGTACTTAATATAAGTCCTATATTGGTCTGGGACTTGAAAAGAATGTGCCTTTTGTCTTTCTTAGCTAGCATGTCGTAAAAGGCGACTAATGGTATATGGGGTTTTAGGTATGTGATTGTGTAGGCGACGAGCTAGCCACTTGTCACTATTTTTTCACAATTTTACATTTGTCCAATGTTGGTCTGGAACTTGAAAATAATGTGGCAAATGTGGTTCTTGCCTAGCATATCGTAAAAGGCGATTAATGGTATATCGGGTTTTGGGTATGTGATTTTGTAGGCGACAAGTTAGTCTCTTGTCACTATTTTTTCACAATTTTCCATCTAACCCAGCTCGGTTTTTTTTTTTGGCTGAATTTAGTCAAAGGAGCCTGCTGCTCTTTTGACTTTGCCTATTCCTTTGGGGATTATGGGCGTGATGTTAGGCAGGATCCGGAAGCCAGAAAAAGAGGGAAAACATCGTGATGCATCTGCATATTCCAACAACTATGCATGTGTAACCGATTTTAATTGTCTTGTTAGCCTATCTAAAGAGTAACTTCCGAGTTTCTTGCTGGTTTCTTCTCGGTAGAAGCAACATTCCGAACCGGTGGTAGATTCATATTATTAGTTGATTTTCTTGTTGAATTGACGATTTATAAGTGTTTGTTTCAAACCTATATAAATAAAGAGTATTTTGACTTTGACTTTGACTTTAATGGTTACGAAGGTCAGATCGGCAGTACTTTCGATGTAATAACAAGACTCGTTAAGTCCTGGAGCATGGTGTAAGCGGCCCCCGAGTGCGGTCGGGACACAGCGCTAGATGGAGGAGCGTCTGGTGACCTGGTCGCCCTCCTGCAGCTTGGCGCTGATGCGCGGCGCGAACTGCGCGACACGAGCACGGGCGCGCCGCCGCCGCCGCGCACGTTGAACCCGAAGCGGCCGTCCGGGCCCGCCGCCAGCCGCACGCACACCGCCTCCTCCTGCGCCGCCTCCGACCCCGACTCCGACTCGTCCGCGTACGGGATCGGGACGCGGAGCACGTGCTCCAGGAACCCGCCCTCGCTACAGGTGACCAAATCATAATCTTAATATATAATAATAATAATGTCCTCCTAACCGATACCGGTTACGGCGGCCAATCTCAACGAGGATTAGCCATCTGCGCATGAGATATTATAGTGCACAAGTGCGTGCGCTAACACAGGTGCACTCTCATAGTCCGGTGAGACGGCAATGCGACATGACCAGAGAGAGGTTAGGCGCAGAACCAACGGCTTAACATGCTTTCCGAGGCACGGGGGTGATTAAACCGCCAACTTCCTGAATCCGAGCTGTTACTGAGTAATTTGGATATTGAAATACCCAGCCACAAATTTTTGGCCCGACCCGGGATTTGAACCCGGGACCTCTTGGTCCTTAGGCGGCGCATGCTACCACTTGACCAACGAGGCAGTCAAAAAATCTTAATAATATATAAATTACGCGTCACGTTGTTTGTCCGCGAGGGACTCCGAAACTACTTAACCGATTTTAATCAAATTTGCACACCGTGTGCAGTTTGATCCAACTTGAAAGATAGGATAGCTTACATCTCAATTTATTTAACTCAATTATGTGTTATTGACTGTTGGGCGGAACGAAGTTCGCCGGGTCAGCTAGTAAATAATAAAATGATAAATTCTCTAGACTGACACAACAATTCCCTAGTTCTAAACTAAGCTTATGCTTATGCTATGGATACTAGGTGAACGGATAGACATACTTAAATACGTTTATAAACATCCATGACTCGAGTACAAATGTCCATGTTCATCACACGAAACATTTGCACCTAGCGGGATTCGAACCCACGACCCTTGGTTTCGTGGCCAGGGTGACTGACCATTCGACCAACGAGCCTGTCATCAAGTAGTTTTTTAAGTAGCTAATAGCGCCCTGCGGTTTCACCCGCGTAGTTTCCGTTAATATCCCCGGATACGGGGATAAAATATAGCCTATGTTACTTGGTGATAAAGTAGCTTTACATTGGTAGAATAATTTTATAAATTGGTAAAGTAGTTTCGGAGTCTATTCC